>OZ008359.1:5265710-6639329 GCA_963931975.1 Cataclysta lemnata
CAATATTTTAACCGTAATTACAAGTGAGTTGACTAGTTGTACACTATCAGTCAAAACTAGCTGTTAAATCGTGTCAATTTTGTGAAATCCAAAACTACCGTTGCCGAAAATGAAACAATTTTCCACCGCGTGTTGTAAGAAAAAAAAATATCTAGATCTCACCACTTTTTGCATTAATAATAAAAAAAAAAAAAAGTGGCGATATAGGTAGGTATCCTATCCCACTTCTGAAATGTTAACTACTGTTAACTCATATTGCATCTTGCTACTAGCTGCACATACTTATAAGAACCCTTGTAGGTAGTTTTGAAATAAAACAAATACATTGATTACTTACAGTTTACTCCTTCCATTTTAATACACAATTCATACACCGAATTTATACTAGATATAAGATAGAATTATAGAATAGATACTTTTCACTCAGAACCACAGCAGTACAGAACTTATTCCAACAACGACGTAGATTCGACTCACTCTCCGAAAAATCATACCCGCTTTTTAAAAGGATTGTCGAAGTCCATAGACAACTCTTTAGCCCCGGGTGTCAGTCGAATCTATGGTTCACAAAATTAATATCGACAATACACTTCATATTATTATATATATAATAACAATATGTGATATTGATTATAACGCTAACATGTGCACATTAACACAGATGTTTGTGCATAAAAATAATACCACTTTCACTGCACAATAGGGTCGATTCTGACCATGGTTCTCTAAACCTAAGATTAATTTGACAACAGTGTTTCTCTTTCATTCTCAATACAGAATAAAGAGGAGAGACTGATATTAAATTTAGTTTTAAGTTTAGAGAATCGTGTCAGAATTGACCCTATTATCCACTTTGAACCAATTTTAGAATTATCGAAAAAAAATCGAAAATGAAATGGTTTTCGTTCGCAACTGGTTTTGGTTATGAGTTATGAATAAGACTGTATAAACATTACTAGAGTGCGTTTCATCTTATAGTTTCTATGCCGTGATGGTGGTTACCTTGTTTGTCAACAGCGTCAACGAGCGCGTAAGTCATATATAATTGTTTTTATAGTTAATCGAAAAAAATCTCCCTGAATTAAAGGTAATCCAATAAAGTTGACATGGTACATTGAACTACTATTACCGCCACCGTAGGTAGATTCGAGTTGGGAGAATATTTTTGTTTGACATAGCGTCTCTAGTTTACTTTATAACTCAATGACATGGTATCATTTTCTTGCATAGGAACAAAGAGTATATAATACACTACGTTTCATAGGAACTATGATGAAACGCACTCTATAAGGTGCGTTAACGCACAGGGTTCCAAAAACCTATTAATAGACAATACTTGAATGACAAAACGCATTGAAAAGTTTCTTACTTCGCACAGTGTTGCTTCTTTACATAAGCAAGTATTGTTTGTGAATACGTGTGTGATTGTTTGTAGTATGATTGTGATTGCTTTTGACAGAATCGCCATAAAAATATTATAATTTTTTCCAGCTGACACTCACTACGACAAACTTTTTGCCTATCTCTCACCTACTTGGTCCTTGCGAACTCTACTACTCGTACCTAGTAGGTAGGTCGTACTCGTACCTAGTAGGTAGGTCTACCAGAATCTCATGGCATTATTTGTTTTTTTTAATTAGGATTTGGTAGACCTATAGTATATCTATACTGAACATGATAGAAAATATAACTATAAATACCAATAGCTTAATACCAAAACCTTAATTTAATGCTATTTCGTGCGAAGTTCATTAAAATTTGTAAAGTTTCAATGAACGTGCAGCTGATTGCGAGTCCTACTGTATTAGCTCCAATTTATCTTGGCATGCGCCGTGTGGTGACGGCAGAGTACAATACCATTGTCACCACCTAAATCTCTCCCGTGGGTGTCGCACAAGGCGACTTAGGATAAAACAGTGATGAGGAATGGGCAGCAGTGTTCCTCTTATAACACCTAGCATCGTACTGCGTCTTTTGTGCCCGATAAATGGCAATAGGCTCGCCACCTATTACATGCGACCTTTCCCAACATAATTGGTGAAATGTGGGTGCTTACTCACCTCTGCCTACCCCTTCTGGGAGATAGGCTTGATTTATGGATGTATGTATGTGTACGCGGCGAATATTGGAACTACATTTTACCCATAGACTTTGTTAGTTCTATTCAAAGAGGATAGTATAGGCCTACCAGAATATCATGGGAAATTGGAAAATAACAAATTGTAGTATGCAACACTGGGAAAATTGGACTAAATGGTCTTGATACTTTTTAATTTGTATTTATTTTTCAGACGTAGCAGTAGACAATGATTTATTTGTACTACAATCGCAATCGTCAATTTTAAAGCGCGTCGTAGATTTGACTGGTTAGTTGATTCATAACAGATTGATACTTTTACTTATAGATTTTTACTCTTTGTCACTTACATTAATATTACAACGTCTTTGTAGGGGTTTCCAATACGACTATACGGCGGAAAATCATAAGCGAAAGCGTATCGAATCATGAAATATTTTCCACGCCTTGTAAAAATGGGCTCTCCTATTTTTGGAAAGAAAAAATCAACTTGATTTAGAGTTACTTAAAAATAAAATAATAGTTATTTGTTGTACGTGAGTGCAAAGTTGTTTTTTAACCGCGTGCTCAATTTTCAAAAATTAGAATCCTGAGCGATAGCGAGGGAATCAAAAGAGCACAAGGTGAAAAATCTTTGCACTCGAGTGCAACACGTAACTTTTCATCCCCCCCAACGAGGAAATTACAGAATACAAAAAAAAAAATACAATCACAACAGTTTCTGTTTTCACCCAGAAACTTCCACAACACCCTCCCATTAACCCAAACACACTCTCAACACCCACCCAGAAACACCCACAACATTCACACCCATCCACTCAGACACACCCAAAAAACACCCATTCACCCAGAAACACCCACAAAACACTCATTCACCCAGAAAAACCCACAAAACACCCATTCACCCAGAAACACCCACAAAACACCCATTTACCCAGAAACACCCAAAAAACACCCATTCACCCAGAAACACACACAAAACACTCATTCACCCAGAAACATCCACAAAACACACATTCACCCAGAAACACCCACAAAACACCCATTCACACAGAAACACCCACAAAACACCAGAAACACCCACAAAACACCCATTCACCCAGAAACACCCACAAAACACCCATTCACCCAGAAACACCCACAAAACACCCATTCACCCAGAAACACCTACAAAACACCCAATCGCACGCAAAAAACACTCAATCATCCAGAAACACCCACAAAACACCTAATCACACCCAAAAAAAAACCCAATCACCCAGAAACACCCACAATACTCACCCATCCATTCAGACACACCCACAAAAACCCATTCACCCAGACACACCAACAAAACACCCATTCACCTAGACACACCCTCAAAACACCCATTCACCCAGACACACCTGCAACAGCCACCCATCCACCCAGCCACACCCGCAACATTCATCCAGACAGACACATCTGTAAGTCCCTAATAAAAATTACCGTCCCTAATGGAGTTCCGAGACGGTCAATCAGCTTGAGTCAAGCACGTTGATTTTCTGTATGTTTTTGTTACGTTGCTAGCGTAAACAAATCAAACAGACCTATAAAGCTTTTAAATGCTTGACTCAAGCATCCAGCAAGCGTTGTAGACGATCAAAATGTTTAAAGCAAGATTGACGCCAAGCTGATTGACCTTCACGGAACTCCTAGGTTTTAAAAAAATTATGATGTGAAAAGAAAATGGCGCGCGCAAAGCAAATTACAAAAAAAGTACACCAAGAAGGTTCCGAGTCTGAGTTTTTAACAAATTAAAATATGTTGCATGACAATTTCGGCACCATGGAGGTAGAAATAAATATGTATAATGATGTTTTGAATTCACAAACTCATTGCACACGATGTTCTAAATTCAAATTTACTTTAACCTCTAGAGGATAAAAACGGCTTTTGCACTCAGATATCGAAGAGCAAAAACGCTTTTTCCGAGATGGTGGGATGAAAAAGAATTTTACATTGTTGATAAAGAATATTGGCGTAAATGTTGTGAACTTGTAAAAGAAAACTGAAAATGATTTTATAGAGCAAGATTGATGCTGGAAGAACGCTATAAAATAATTATCACTTTATTTTCCTCTACAGATGTTGAAGACCAAGATATGCATGTGGAATTTTTAAATTCTTTCCCTAGTTCAAATTGAAGATTTAATCTATTTGTATAATAAAATTTCTAACAGCACTTTAATAGTTATATTGCCCTTCTCAATCTTGTTTTAATTTATAAATGTTAACAATCATAATAATTGTATCTTCATCATCATCACCAGCCCTTTAATGTTCCCACTGCTGGGGCACGGGCCTTCGCTATGGATGGGAGAATATAGGGAGATTGGGCCTTAATCCACCACGCTGGCCCAGTACGGGTTGGTAGGTATTAACGACTGCAGATGCAGTCAGGACCAACGGCTTAACGTGCCTTCCGAAGCACGGAGGAACTCGAGATAATACATTTTTGGTCACCCATCCAATGACCGGCCTTAACAATATTGCTTAGTTTACGTAATCGTAGGCCAAGCGCGCTGTGCCACTGCGCTAGCGAGCTCCTCGATTATATCTTAATTGATTTTAATTTCAATATTATTTAAATGTTAGAAAAATAGTACAAAGTTTTTGGTGAGATATTGGTATTTCTACATTGCAAGGTATTTCTACATAAATCTGTTGGCTTACAACGTGAAGTGGTAAAGGTTATTTGATTATGTTAAATTTCATCAATTTAATTAGAAAGAAAGAAAGAAAAACATTTATTGACCAGCACAAAGACAACAGAGACAACAAAATAAGAAAAAATAAGTTAACAACAAATTACAATGGGCAATATATATTAGCAAATAACCCTTTGACTTCCCTAAAAATTCCCTCAAAATATTTAGTGTCTTGTTTGGCCGAGCGGTATAGGCTTGCAGTGGACGCGGGTTCGATTCCCGCATTAAGACCATAATTTTTCGAACTTTTTCTAACCACCAGAATCTTTGTACTAATTATATCTTAACCTAGTATAAATAATAAATACATCGTCTACTGCTACGTCTGAAATATAAATAATAATAAAAAATATCAAGACTGTTTAGTCCAATTTCCCTAGTATTCCCCTCTACAAATTTCAATTTGCCATGAGGCCTATAACATTTTATAAATTAGGACCAGATTAAGAGGTGAAATAATACTATTAAAGTGCTGTTTGAAATTTACATACATACACACATAATTCACGCCAATATCCCCGAAGGGGTAGGCAGTGAACTAGCACCCACGCTTCGCCAATTAGGCTAGGTCCCATGTAATAGGTGGCGAGCCTATTGCCATTTATCGGGCACAAAAGTCGCAGTACTTTGCTAGTTGGTAGGTATAAGAGGAATGCTGCTGCCCATTCCTTATCACTGATTTATCCTTAGTCGCCTTCTACGACACCCACGGGAGAGGTTTGGGGTGGTGACAATTGTATTCTACTCTGCCGTCACCACACGGCCATGTTTGAAATTTAATTATACAAATAGATTAAATCTTCAATAGAACTAGAGAATGATTCTAAAAAACTCCACAGTCTTTGTTGACCACTAGCGACATCAACAATTGCCAAGATAAAATAGATGCTTTGTTGACTGTAGGTTTTATAAATGACCCTAAAATTTGCCAAATTTTGAACCTTGGAGTTCCGTAAAATAAAGGGCCAGCCTATTTCCTCGCCTACTGATCTAATTTCTTATCCATCCATAAGAAATTAGATCAGTACGTGTTTACACCGGCTGTGTTCCACCAAACAAAGATCGAAGTAAGTCTTCATTTGCCATTTGATTAGATTCAGAACTAGTGTCACGAGAGAAAAGTCTAAAAACTTTTCTCTCGTATATTCGTTCAGTAGTACCATTCGGACTGATGTTTGAACCATGGCAGGTCATTCCTTTGTTCCAAAAACATCGCATCCAACAATCAGTACTTTAAGGTCCTAACTGCACGCGCAGATCGATCCGTACCCGTGGTCCGATGCGCGGTTCGATAACTGTCATAAGATACGAACCATACGAACAGCGCTTTAAAACGAACTTTGATTCTTAGCAAAGTTCCATTTGTGGTGTTTTTTCAATTTGTTCAATTTGTGACTCTTGAAATTAACAACGTTTTTTCCCGGACCTTTCCTATTGAAAATACTTGGAACAGCTAGTAACGTTTTTATCTTCGGTTAGTTTGTTTTTGTTTTTTTAATTTGACATTTTGTCTGTCATAATTTTTCCAATGGTTGCTTGTTTGGAGTTTTTGTGTTTTATACACAAAATTGCCGAATATACGCCTTGGAATCATTCCAAAAGTTGTTATTAACTTGGTGGCCCCGAATAAACCCTTATTCATGCGTGTTTCTTTGTTCTAAGTGTTGCTTTGGTGACATCTAATTGTGATTGTAGCTGTGGTTATATAGTTTCCGTGAATAATGGAGCCTTTACAGAAGGATTCTTATGAAAAAATGGTGTTAGACGACAGTGGATGCGTGCAAGATGGTGAGTATTTTTTAATTGTTGTAATCTTTGATTTGTAGCTCGCAACCTTTGTTTAACAAGAAAAAAATATATTTTTTGTGTAGGTACCTTCACAATTTTTAGAACATTTTTTGGGAATTTCTTAATTTCCTGTTTTTATTCTAACATAAGAGCTTTGGGGTCTATTTCTTTTATGATATTACATGACCTAGACATGTTTTGACGTGGGGGCTTCGGAGAAAAGAAATAAAAGTCCCCAGTCAACATAAAAAAGTATGTTTAAAAAAGGGTTTGAGGGCAGAAGGCCCGTCTGAATAATGCCTGGCTCAGTACGCCCAGAGTACTATCCTGTGCTATGTATGCAAAGTCCATGAGATTTATGTTGCATCCATTTATGTGAGCTGTGATGAAAGTCTGTGTCACTAAGGTCTTGTTTTATCATTTTATCTCACTTAATTTTGTATAGCAATGTCTATGTTCACAAAAGTAAATATGCTAGTTGCCTTTTTTTACTCTCCAGCTGCAATATGCCATGCCCCTTACTAACTTTATTGTTTCACAATGTATGTAATTAAGGGAAAACTCCTTGTTGTTGAATCTCAACTATTCTATTATTAAAAAAAAATGCAGACCTGAATATGAGACAAACCACCAAACAGTATACCCAAAGAGGGTTGGTGTCAGACAGGTGGTCAGCTGTAAAACCTAAGCCAAAAGCTTGAGCAGTATGCATTGGAATGTTGTCATCCACCACTTATCATCATCATAGATAAGTGATAGAAAGCACTATGTCTGGAGGCATGTTAACAGAGAAAGTGATTGCACTTTCTCTGTTAATTTTTCAATCATTCATTATTAGCACTTTTTTGATGTGATGAATGAAAGGGAATTGGATGGCTAGATGACATCTCAAGGATATCAATTGAAAAGACATACATACATACTGTGCCAACTCCAGATAACCTGGGATAACTCCAGATAACATGACAGGAAGATGACGATGATTGATGCATTTCATTCTTTGGCATGTCTAACTTTTGAAAGAAATGTAATTATAAATATTTGATTGCAAACTTTTATTGCTAATGTGAAAACTAAAATCAAAATGATTCCATTTACATCAAGTTTATCACTAGACCAATGAAATAGACAAAGGTAAAATGCATTAAAATAAAAAGATACAAGCATGACTTTGTTTTTGTTTAACAGTGAGCTCCTCAAAGGACCCGGAGCCGAAAAGGGCAAGTCTCATGGACCTTTCCGATGATGTGCTCTTGGGCATCTTCCAACACCTTAGTCCGAGCGATCTCAAAGCACTAGGATAGTGAGTATATAGCATTGTTTTCTAATTTTACATCTATCCTTTAAAAAGAAATATGACACTCCTTTTATAGAAAGTAAAAATCAATTATACTTATATCGACAAAGAAAAACGGTTAAAATTGTTGAAAAAAAAAATTGTTGTGATGCAGAAGTGGGATCTTTCGCAATCTGTGCGGCTGTCTATCTATACCACTGGGCAAAATTTTCCACCTCATATTTAAGTTCAAATAAAAGAGGGACACATGAACTGCTATAGGCCTAGATCCAAAAAATCCTGTAGAGCATCTACAGGATTTTTGGGCAAGGCGAAAAACCTTGAATTTTCGAAATGAAACCAGTTAAAACAAAAGATGAACACAACTATTTTTTTAAAATAAATCCAGCGGGCCTAGCACGGGTACGTGGACAAGTTTCTCTTCACCACTGGACTGTGTTTTGTCTCGGGACTTAGTTGGAGTTGGCGCGAGAGGTCAAGATTTTCTTTCCCCGGAGGAGATGTATCCACGTCCCGTGCTACGGGGGCTGCTAAAAGCAATTAGAGGTAAACAGACCTAATTTCGACAGTTCGTGCGCGCGGCTAGGCTTCGTCATACGGGACCGCACTCTGTGGACGAAAGTGGACGCGCGCGAAAAGCCGACGGGCCGGGCGCGCATGCGCTGGCTCCTGGCCCACGGCCTCGGCGCCAACACTACCGAGCTGAAGGTGACCGGATACGCGCGGGAAGCTAGAGGGTGAGTGAATACTATAGGTATGATGTTAGATATCTACTACAGACTCCAGGGGGCCTAGCACGTGGACAAGTCTCTCTCCACCACTTGACAGTGTTTTGTCTGGGGATTTAGTGGGAGTTAGAGCGAGAGGAAAAGTATTTCTGTCCCCCGAAAGAGATGTGTCTACATCCCGTGCTACGGGGGCTGAGAGGTTTTTGATGTTTTACAAATAACCCTGTATATCACTGACCTCTATTATACAACGCCGCGTGGTGACGGCAGAGTAGAATACAATTGTCACCACCCCAAATCTCTCCCGTGGGTGTCGTACAAGGCGACTAAGGATAAATCAGTGATAAGGAATGGGCAGCAGGGTTCCTCTTATACCACCTAGCAATATTACTGCGACTTTTGTGCTCGATAAATGGCAATAGGCTCGCCACCTATTACATGGGATCTAACATAATTGGCGAAACGTGGGTGCTAGCTCTCCTCTACCTACCCCTTCGGGGATATAGGCGTGATTTATGCATGTATGTGTCTGTCTATTATACAAGTACGCTGGACTGAAATGTAAAATGTTTCTTGTGTAGATTTGAAGCGCCCCCTCGAGCGGCAAGGGTACCTACTAAATTCGACGTTTGTTGCTTGTATTTGACATTATAAATGCATCTCTAATATTCGTTCCGTGGACGTACATCTTCGTACACCAGTGCCATCAGCGCAAAGATGGCGATAATCAAATTGGCATAATTTTTTGGATTACAACCTTCAGTCCAGCGTACTTGTATAATAGAGGTCAGTGGTATTCATGAATATCTGAGGGAGAAAAAACAACGAAGATTTTCGAAGATTTGATTGAATCGTTACCGTATCGAGACTTGCCCATATCTTCCGCGTGTGTGGTGTCCTGTCCTACAAGGCGTCTAGGTAAAGACAACGATGAGTAATGGGCAGCGGCGTTCCTCAACCATCTATAGTCCGACAACTTCGTGCGCGACCTTCCTCCCCGCATCGCCCGCACCCGCTAGCATCTAGGGTGCCCCATCCCCGCCACCGTCTCGTACCGTTGGAGGGTCGCGTAACAACTTGTTGCATTATAGTGATGTCCGTAACAATGCTTACGCACTACGTCCGATCCGAATCCGAGAAGAAATTATTGGTGTAGAGAACTCGGACAGAGATCGGATGTGTTGCGTAAGTTATACATAGAAATAGTTCTACGGCTACAACGGACCGTGAAAATCACGGATCCGGATCGGATGTAGTGCGTAAGCGCTCTTATCCTATTATCCCAGACTAAGGGCCTGTTTCACAATCGACGGGTGAGATCTGAATAGTTTCCGCGACCACTAGTGTATTTAAGTAGGTAATGAAAGTTGTTACTTGTTTCTTAATAGGTCATTCTTTCGCAGATGCCTCGGCCACGTGAATCGCAAGCGGAAGGAGGTTGAGGAGGAGCAGGCGTTGAAGGAGAAAATGACAGAACAGGAGCCGCTGCCCTCCACCAGCGTCGAACCCGAACCCGGATGTAAGTAGTACATTCATACGTTTGCGTTTTCTTGTACAACGCCCCTAGTGTACCACATTACTTTAGTAATGCCCCTAGATAGCGAGCGTTGTATATAATGAAACGCGTCACACTCGCGCGTACTTCGACGGGGTCGAAGACTGACGCAACGTCCTACGTGAGCGATCTGGATGCGAACGCGAAGTGTGCTACTTCGCGTTCGCATCCAGCGAACGCGCGGTGCGCAGGTGCGGCGCGGAAATAAAAAAACAGTCGAAATACCTATTGAAGTGACGTACGTGACCAAACTAAAATAGTGATTTTTTATAAGAGAACGATGAGATGTTGTCAATTAGTAATAATTAGCCATCGTGGAACGGGAATAAAGAAAGCATTGAATTGGATTGATGCTGCAGCATCAATCCAATTCAATGCTTTAGTCTAGAGAGCACATGTGCTCTCTATTCGAACGAACGAATTTAATTTAATAATTTAGGCCAATCTATTCGAACGAATTTAATACAAATGTCTGAAACTGACGTATCAAACAGAAAACAACATGGCGGCCGTCGTCTCAAATGTATGAGAAGCTGTCAAAAATTCACATTTATATTCTATTCGTTCAAATAGATACGCCACTTGTCTATGACCTTTAGTTTAGCTGTGCGATGCTGCGTCGTTGCAACGCTAAGGTCGAGGTCCGTTATATGCCAAATTGCTAATGTATGTCTGTTTGTCGCGCATGTCTTAATTATAATATGGGCAAAAGCGAAGGTATTAGAAACTGGAGCATTCACTACACTTGTAAATCGACATTGGTACAATAAACAGTACGTCAGGCCTCCACACAATGTCCAACTTTCTCAAAAGACTTTGTGCTTTACTACAAACAGAGGGTTGCCAATTGATTCATCAATATTCTGAAAGTTTTGGATAGTACTAAGTGATTTTCACGGTACTTTAAAAGGTACTGGCACTTCGTTTTAACAATAAGACCAGTGATTAACATAGGGTAAAATTATTATTCATCATGTAAATAGGCAGGTGCCATCCTAGAATCTAGAAGCTCTGAACTACTCCATTAACTTTGGTTGGCACTTTTTTAAAGTGTGTATATAACTGGTATAATGTCATCTTGTAGTTATCCTTAATATTATAATTTCTAAAATATACCCTTATCGTGCTTATTTTGGTCTAATAGGCCTGTTTCCAATAAGAATAAATCGGTTGCATTAGAGTTTTTATTGATTTATTATGATATGTAGTTAACAAAAAACAACATTATTTATTTTATTATGTAAAGATTATTATTATTTTTGTAAAATAAAATCGGCATGTAGCCACGTGACACTAAAAACTAATCAGAAGCCCGTAGCACGGGATTTGGAGAAAATCTCCTCGGGGAAAACAAAATATTTTCCTATCATCCTCTCGCTCTAACTTCCGCTAAGTCCCGAGACAAAACACTGTCAAGTGGCGGAGAGATTTTGTCCACGTCTCGTGCTAGAGAGCGTGACGTCATTTATTTGTTTATTTGACGGGAATGTAGCTACGTTGATTGTCATTACTACTTAGGAAATGGTATACCGTGACGTCATTCAAGACGCCATGAAAGTCTTGGCCGTTTTCGAAGCAAATTTAAAATTGGTTTTTGAAAACGTTAAATATATAAGTAAAACGCCAATTTTTATTAAAATAATATAGTTTTTGTGCAAGTTAGACACAAAGGTATAGTTTTATCCCATTTTCCAAAATTTGTCAACTAGCCTATTATGTTTGATTTTTTAACCCGAAGGAATGCTTTGCGAATGCTGATGCGAGATTGGACGATTTTTATGTCATCTCCAGCCGTTTTGGCGGCAGACAAAAATCAAACATATTTTTATTTATTTATTAATCTCAATTATTGATACAGTATTTGTAAGTAGTCTCAAAGCCTATCTGCCGCACTCAGTGACGTCAAATAACTTTAATGAGTACTTAATGTCAAAAATTTTCATTTAAATTTATACCAAAGACCTGACAAGAAAAGAGACTAGTTTTGAATTGTCATTTTTTGACATTCAGTACTCATTATCGTTAATTGACGTCTCTGAGCGCGGCAGTTAGTTAGGTTTCTTCTTCTAAGAAATGCATTTAAAAAATATGAAAGACGTATTTTGACATACACCATTCAAAACAATTAGAGACTTTTAAAAAAGAAAGGTATAGCATATTTTTGCTTTTATTTTTACATTAAAATACACAGAAAATTATTTATGTTTTGTCTCTCGCCATAATGGCTAGAGTATAGTACTTATAGACAGATAACACCAAACTTCATGTTCCATAAAAGTGCAATTGGTGTTATGTAATTAAAGAAATGAGTTTTTTTTGTATTTACCACCATGATGTACTTGTTACTACCATATGTATTTGATATCCGGTGTATATTGATAATGTGATGATAATAATTTAGCAGAATTCCCTCTTTACAGGTTCCTCGAGGAGTGATGAGGCGGCGCAGATATTCCGTATTGGCCCACTGGGCTTGCGAAGGTTAGTACTCGACACTGATATTTATCATGTTTACTAGTGGTCGCCCGCGGCTTCGCCCCCGTTAATGTCGGTGACTAATTAGCCTTATAGCCTTCCTCGATAAATGGACTATCCAACACAAAATAATTTTTCAATTTGATTCTGTAGTTTATGGGATTAGCGCGTTTAACCAACCAACCAAACAAACTTCAGCTTTATAATACATACATACATAAATCACGCCTATATCCCCGAAGGGGTAGGCAGAGGTGAACCACCACCCACGCGCCAAGCTTTTTAATATTATAGATTATCATAATATTATAAAGATTATAATAGATTATAATACTATAGAAAATCATGATCATCAGGCCTTTCAAATGTACTCACTGCAGTGCTCGAGCAGTTAAATCAGTGAACGAAATGGAGTCAGCTAAACGAGATATAGTCAGCAAATCACTGAATACAGAAACTATACTCAAATTCGTTTATAAAGTTAACTGCCGCACTCAGAGACGTCAAATAACTTTAATGAGTACTTAATGTCAAAAAATTTCATTTAAATCTAGACCATAGACCCGGAAAATATAGCGACTAGTTATGAATTGTAATTTGTGACATTAAGTACTCACTAACGTTATTTGACGTCTCTGAGTGTGGCAGTAAGTGGACAATTACCTGTCAGAATTTGTATGGAAAGGCATCAAATTTTGACAATACTTGAATGTTAAGCCGGACTAAAACTTTGAGTAGTTTTTCTGTATGTCATCTAGATCTGTGAACTAAATAGGATCAACTAAGGCAGGAGTTCACCAGCACTTAAATAGGCGATTATTAACTAACCGACAGTTTTTGACATTTTACTGTATGGAAGAACTGTCAAAATCTGGCGGGTATCTTGTAATCGGTTGTTTTACGCGTTGGTGAACTCGGGCCTTAGAGCTGTTGAACTCCAGCCTTGAAATTAATATTTAAACAGAATCATTCGTTCGCAAACCAGAGGCCTCGAGCCGGAGCCGGTGGAAACTGATCCCGCGGAGGTGGTCCTGTTGGACGGCTCCTGTCCCGGCCCCCAGTTCACGCTGACCCAGTGCATGCTGCGCCAGCTGCGCGCCCAGTGCAACCTGACCACGCTCGCGCTCGAGTACTGCAACATCAACTGTAACACCGTATGTATATTGCAGCTTAAACTTTGTAGTCTAAAGGTGGACACGTGGCACACCTATCCTAGGCGAACGCGCCGAAGTCAACAAATTTATCGAAATCTTTGTATGGAATCATATGAAACCTCGCACACTAGCCGGAGCCGAATCGGTCGATTCGTCCGAATCTGTCAAAAACTTCAGAATTCGGATGACTACATCGGAAAAAATTCCGGCGGCGGCGCGGACGGATCTGTAATTTCAGTACAATTTCGATTCCTTCGGCGCGGACGGAACTGTCAATTTAGTACTATTTTCGATTCCTTCGGCGCGGATAGGTGGCCGAGGCCTCCGCTGACTTCGGCGGGTTCGGCGCGTTAGACTCCGATAAGTGTGCGGCTACCATTAAGCCAGAGGTTTCCCAAACTTTTTATTCTCATAGACCACTTTCAATATTTTGCTTGTTCCGGTGGACCCCCTGTGGCTACATTTATTTACAGATCCAGGCCTGCGATTGCGTAAACTAAGCAATGTTCGGTAAGGCCGGTCATTGGATGGGTGACCAAAAATTTAGTATCTCGAGTTTCTCCGTGCTTCAGAAGGCATGTTAAGCCGTTGATCCCAGCTGCGTCTGCAGTCGTTAATACCCACCAATCCGCACTGGGCCAGCGTGGTGGGTTATGGTCTATTCTCCCTATATTCTGCCTTTGTTAGGGAACACAAAAGTGTCCCAGCAGCAAGCACCGAAACCGCTTACCCTTAAAAGGGTTGTTGTTCAGGTTTTTGATAGACTTGTTTTCGAAAATCCTATTAAATAGAGATAACGCTTTCATCGGCTTACCTAAACCATAAGCTAACCAATTCATTCCGGTAAGCACTTACGTCACTGAAAACCCCATGATAGGGTTACCCTAAAGTAAAGGGTTTGCAGCCGGGACCAGCGGCTTGACGTGCCTTCCGAAGCACGAAGGAAATCTAGACTATTTATAAATATTTGGTCACCTATCCAATGACCGGCCTTGGAGAAAGTTGCTTAGTTCACACAATCGCAGGCCGAGCGCGCTAAGCCACTGCGCTATTGAGCTCCTCTTCGTATTGATTATTAAGATTAAGGGCCTGTTTCACAATCGGCTAAGTTCTGAATAGCTTACTTAGTAGTGCAATTGACATATATTTCATATTACAACTGTCAAATGATCTGCCAAGTAAGCTATACAGAACTTACTAGTAGATTGTGAAACAGGCCCTAAGACTATTTAATTATGTTGCTCTTCTCTCAACACAGACTGGAATCAACAACTTCCCTCGCACGTTGAAGAAGTTGTCTCTTCGGGGTGTGAAATGCTACAATTTACCTCTAGACAAGTCGTTCTTGTTCAACATTCAAGACTATCTGCCAGAGTTAAAGGTAAGGCCCGAGCTGAACACTTACAAACACTCACAGTCACAATGACAACTCACGCCGCACGCCATATTGTTATAGTTTTTTTTGTAAATTCTCCCTATACTTTAGGAAAGGCAAAGGGTCTAGCTCATACAGCCATGTCTTTAGTGTATATTTTATCTGTAGTCATATGAAATAATGAGTGGGTGAAATGTATGAACGAAATGAATTTTACGTTAAAATATGGGTGTCACATATTTTATCGCATCTAGAGAGTGCTTGGCGCGAATTGAATTGTAACAGAGTTCATGATGGTGTCTGATGAGGTAGTTAAAACCACTTTTTACAGTGGTTTTCACCACAACATCAAACACATCACAAGACTCATTTTCAATGATTCTGCATTATTGCACATCAACCTTGTGCATCAAAATAACACCACTTTGACTGCAAAAATCCACTCTGTAACAATTTTAGAAATAACGAAAATAAATCTGACTGACACCACGAAACGCGCCAAACACTCCTATAGTTTTTTTTTGTAAAATCTCTCCGTATTTTTATTGAAGGCAAAGGGTCTAGCCCATACAGCCATGTCTTTAGTTTAATTATGCATAATTGCACATCAACACGGATGCTTGTGCATCAAAATAACTCACTTTCACTGCACAAAATCCACTCTAAAACAAGTTTAGAATTTTATGTTAAAACGCGAATATGTAGGTATTTATTTACCTTTTTTAATGCCTGAAGTTCGCCTGAGACCACGGCCGGTGGAACCCAGCCGAAACGTCAGGCATTAAAAAAGGTTAATAAATACCTACATAAGTGCGATAATTCCCGTTTTAAGCTATATCATGCAACGCGAAAGTTTAAAGATGAATTTTAGAATTGTCGAAAAAAAGCTTTCTTATTTATTTTTTATTTGCATAATACCTTAGGTATCACACTGACCTCTATTATACAAGTACGCTGGACTGTAGGTAGTCATCTAAAAAATGAAGCCAATTTGATCATCGCCATCTTGGCGCAGATGGCACTGGCTTACGTCCACGGAATTAATATTAGAGATGCACTTGTAATGTCAAATACAATCAACAATCGTCAAATTTAGTAGTACCCATGCCGCTCGATGGGGCGCTTCTAATCGGCCCAAGAAACATTTGTCATTTTAGTAGACGTATTCAGTCCAGCGTATTTATATAATAGAGGTCGGTGAGTGGCGCCAAGCAACTTTTCTTATTACTGTTTTATTTTAAAGAGTTCTTGTGTGTGTCTTGGCCAGCACCTGGACCTGTCCGAGTGCGAGTGGCTCGAGCCGGCCGCCTTCCTGCCCCTGAGCAAGGTGGCCAAGCTGACGAGGCTCATCCTGTGCGACTGCTACAGACTCACGGAGTTTGTGGCGTACGCGTCTCTGGCAACGCGCTACGGGTTCAGGAAGCTCAAGGTGATTTACCGTCTACATACATACATACATACGATAATACATACACACATAAATCACGCCTATATCCCCGAAGGTGTAGGCAGAGGTGAACTAGCACCCACGTTTCGCCGGTTATGTTAGGTCCCATGTAAATAGGTGGCGAGCCTATTGCCATTTATCGGGCACAAAAGTCGCAGTAGGTACATAGCTAAATGGTTTATCATAATAGCTGTCGAACAATTGCCATGTATAATTTACAAGAACAAGCGAAGACAAAATCACCACCAAAGAAGACTTGGAAATATTTTCACAAACTGGCAATTGATGGAAAATTTATCCCGATACTAGAGAAATTTGTATGCCAAATGTATGGTTTGAAATGTTCAAAATTAAATAATGCACAATATGAAAAGTTCCTTGCTACGTACAACACAACTAATCCTAAAGTGTTTATGAAAAAAGTAGTAAGCTATGATTCATCGAATTTACCACACCAACGTGAACTACATCAACAATTGTTGAGAACTGCCTACATTACAAATATATGGCGAAATTGTCATTTAAAAGAACCAACAATTCTTACACCTGAAAATGACGGTTGGAACTTAATTGATAGTCGTTACGATTTTAATTGGTTTGAGGGGAATACGGTTCCATCTTCTATATACGACATACTTTTACAAGGACCTGCTGATACTGCCACAGCAGAATCGACTGAAACTGAGGAATGCATTTCAGGTAACATACAACTATTTTATTCCGTAACATTTAATATGCAGTCTTATATATTGAGCTTGATATTTAATTCTCAACAACCTTATTGATTTATTAAAATATATTTTTTTAACTATTTTCAGATGAGGAAAACATCAAACAAACATGGAATCAGATGATGATGAAAACAGTGATAGCGAAATTTCGGATGATGCTGACGAAAATGAATGTTTAAAATAATGTACATTGCATAAAACCCAATAAAATACATTGCATTTACTGTATGCGTTCATGTAACATTTCTTTTTTGCACGCTCTTAGCAGCTGTCCCTCGCCTGTCAAGGTCTTATGCTGTTCCAAACCGCCTGGCATTGTACATACTTACTCTGAGACGTTTTTTTGAAAACATATAAACATTTCGAGTATACAGGATAAAGTTTATTTTACCTTATCAACTGTGCGTTTTCTAATTGATCTGTCATATACTTCTGCTTATTGTAATCGCCTGTCAATTTTTTTTTAAGAAATACAATAAATACCTATTAAATTTTCAAATATACAGAAACAAGTTTTGAAACCCAATTTACTTAACAGTCCAAAAAATAAAGGGCTTATGACGTGCAGGGCTGACGCCTGCCAGGTCATGGTTATTGCTCTTAGAATGCCATAAATCGTAAGTATACAAATTTCTAACCTTACAGGGAGATCGTTACTCCCAGGGTTCACTATCTCTTGGACTATTAATGAGTACTTAACGTCAAAAAATCACAATTCGAAACTAGTCGACATTTTTGCCGGATCTATGGTCTAGATTTAAATGAGATTTTTTGACATAAAGAACTCGTTAAAGTTATTTGACGTCTCTGAGTGCGGCAGTAAGTACTCATTATCGTTACTTGACGTCTCTGAGTGCGGCAGTCCATGAAGAGTGATTTGAAATACTTTCTCCAAATGTATCCGACGCCCTATTGTCGTAGGCGATCGACCTGCGCGGCTCGCCGGTGGGCGACTCGGAGGTGTCCGCCCTAGGCTGGCTGCCCGCCCTGGAAGAGTTGCGCGTGAGCCCCGCGCTGCCGGCGCCGCCCCGCCCCCCGGACCACTCGCACTGCCGCGACGAGCGGCTGCCCCCGCACCACGAGCTGGAGCCGTGGGAGATGGAGGTAGGCGGGTCTGCGGCATGGAGGTGACAAGTGACGCATGCCCTGACTATCCATGCTAACGTAGACATTCATCACCAGCCCTTTTTAATGTCCCCACTGCTGGGGCACGGGCCTTCCCTATGGATGGAAGGATATAGGGAGATTGGGCCATGACACACCACGCTGGCCCAGAGCGGGTTGGTGGGTATTAACGACTGCAGATGCAGCCGGGACCAACGGCTTAACGTGCCTCCCGAAGCACGGAGGAACTCGAGATAATAAATTATTGGTCACCCAACCAGTGACCGGCCTTAGCGACATTGCTTAGTTTACGCAATCGCAGGCCAAGCGCGCTATGCCACTGCGCTAGCGAGCTCCTCACAAGCAAAAATCGAAATAATAATGATGACACTAACAAAGAATCACTGATATAATAAACACATAAATCACGCCCATATCTCCGAAGGGGTAGGCAGAGGTGAACTAGCACCCACGTTTCGCCATTTATGTTAGGTCCCATGTAATAGGTGGCGAGCCTGTTGCCATTAATCGGGCACAATAGTCGCAGTACTATTGCTAGGTGGTATAAGAGGAACGCTGCCGCCCGTTCCTCATCACTGATTTATCCCAAGTCGCCTTGTACGACACCCACGGGAGAGATTTGGGGTGGTGACAATTGTATTCTACTCTGCTGTCACCACACGGCAAAAAATGATTTATAATATAATGATTGACGGCTGATATAATGATTTATAATAATACTGTAGGATAAAGAGATTCGCTAATAACCACTTGTTATCAGATTATACTTGTGATTGATGATATTTATTGATGATATTTATTTTATAAGAATAAAAGTGCAAAACTTAGCAATCCGCCATATTTGCTAAAACGCCGCTTGACGTCATTATTTAGTTATCTCCATTGTGACATTTTATTTTCCAATCAAATTCACTAGTTCAATATAGAAACTGGCCTTTTTACGTAATAGTGACGTCACACCTATGCAATTGCTATTTTGGCGTTTTGGCAGAAATTTTAAATTGCATTTTTCAAAACATGTTTTTTCTATCAAAATCGAAAGTTTTTACAAAAATATTATTTATTTTGGGTAAAGTAGACACGAAAGAAACACATGGTGTAGTTTTTCAAAATTTGTCATCGTGCCTATCATGAAGCAAATGTATGGAAAATTCGAAATTGATTTTACAATTTGGTATTTTTCATATCGCCATAGTTTTTTATATGACTAAATTAGCATGGGTTCTTCATTCATTCAGTTCAGGTGTGCGTTATTTCTGTTACATGTTGTATAATAACTATATTTTATATTCAATGAAATATGTGCATAAATATTGTACATAAATCTTTTTTATAAAATAATAATGATGGTAATACATATAATATTTTATACCTATACGACGATGCGTTGCGAGGAATGTTTTTGAGGAGAACCAATAGAACCACTGTATTTTCAAATACATTGATATTATTGGTTCTCTTTACACATTATTATGAATAGGCTACTTACTTTGGGCTAGATGATAGGTGTGAGTGTAAAAATATTTATCATTATTATTTTATTCCTCGCACAGCTCTGGTGGAAAAGCACCCTAAATATTGGTTCTCGTCTCCGTCCCTACAGGAACCGGACTACTTCAAGATAAAGCCGCAACTCACCGAGCCGAAAGACGCGCGGGCTACCTCCATCGAGGGAATCGACGAGCATATTGAGCAGCTGCGCAAGTACGAGAGCAATCGCTGCCTTCACGGCATGGAGTTCAACCTGTGCATGGAGGGGATCAGGTATTGTGACAGCGGATTAATTATTATTTTTGTCACATCTGACCATAAAGAGGACTTCTCCGCCCGCTACGCGTACGAAAATTTCCACTTCCTGCTCAGGTGGTTTCATAAAACTATGATTTTGTCACGGGCGATAAAAAAAAGTCTCAAATCGCATATTAAATACTTGCTGATTGAGACATTGCTTGGAGCAACTCCAAATTCACGAAAAAACACAAAATGATAATACCTACTTGACCCAAATGTATGAAACAGCTGTTATTTTTTTTTGTGAATTTGGAGTTTCTCCTATAGTGAAATTTGTTCAGTTTGAGTGATAAAAAAATGACCTGGTATTCTTCCATTCAAAGGAAATGGTGATTATGATGGCAGAGCAAAGTGTAATTATCACTAATTCCATCTGTTCAGCTTGCATCATACAAGGCGACTGGGTATAAAGACGCGATAAAATGGGCAGCAGCGTTTCTCTTATACCACCTAGCAATTTAATGCAAATTACGTGCCCTATTGATTGCAATAGGTTCGCTACCAATTCATCGCTAACCTAACATAACTGGCAAAAATGATGATTATCAACTGCTTGCTGACACCTGTTCTGATTCGCTCTAATAATATGTTTCCAGGAGGCCCCGCAATCGCATGAACCCAGAGGAGGTGGCTGCCAGGAGAGAGGGCAAAAACAAAGACGACACACCACCGGACACACCCAAAGACAGCGAGCCGGGTCCCTCCGGCAGGAAGATCTCTTCCAGCGGTGAAGACGATAGCGAAATACCAACCAAGAAACGCAAGTTCACCAAAGACGACCCACCGTTGTCTTCGAAGGGCAAAGTCGGTACCAGTAACTTCTGCAACCCACCGAAACCAGAGCCAGAGATGAGCGAAGACAGCTCGGATAGCTCTGACAGCTCGGATGATTCAGACAGCTCGGATGATGACGTACCGCTGAACTTACTATGCCAGAATGGGGCGAATGCGGGCGCTGGCACCTCCAAAGGCCAGTTGATCTTCGAGAACACCCGCAAACGAGATAGGAGGCCTATTCTAAACCCGGACCCTCCGTGTAAGGTCAAGAGGGATAAAACGTACGAGTACGTTCGGTTCAGACAGAACGTGGACCCTGATCTGGTCATACGCAACCCGGCAGATGTGGAAGCGGAGGAGATGGAGAGGCGCAGGGCGGAGGATAACCAGAATCGGAACCGGATGAATAACCATCTCAATCGCGACAATAGGCCGAGAGCACACGTGCTGTATGTGAACGTTGGGCAGCAACTGCATACTGTGTACCGCCTCTCCATACACAACGAACCGCCGATCTTTTATTCCTTCTCTAGGAACAGCCACCTCAGATACAGGCCTAACGTCGGCAACATTTTCTACACCCCTCCCACCCCGCATCTGGACGCGAGTTCCTTAGTAAGTGATTCCGCTGTAAGGAGGTTCGGTAGGGCAGACGTGGATGATAGGAACTATATACACATCGGGCCGCACAGGCCTAATGGGGAGGCGGGCGCCAGGCCTGACAGGTCCAGTCTCAGGATCCTAGTCCTTACGGGCTACAGGAACATCACGGATAGTAGTCTCATGCATTTAGTCACGGCGGCGCCTTACCTGCAGCTTGTAGATTTTACAGGGACCCGCATCACGGCGCAGGGCATCGCTAGGTTCAAACGGATGAGGCCGGATTGCGGGATCATATACAGTCCGGAGTTGGTGAAAGACATGTCGCCCTAAGCTCGTTGCTCGGCGCTACCCCGGGCTTGTTTGGATCTGGACTGTTGGGAATCTTTTTTTTTTGCGGTAATTAAAAAAAAATTTTTTTTGAGTTCCGCACTCCGATTGAATTGGGAAAAGGTGAGAATATTAGGGTTTTGATGTTCTGCAAAATTGTCACGGAGGGCGGGTTTGATCAAAGTTGTGCCAGTATTTTTTTTTTATCGAATCGACCTCAAAGACCCTGTATTGCAGCCATCCTGACGAAGGAAGAAATTTAAACAATTTTGGCGCGTATTTTCAATATAAAAATAAAAATGTGTAATCCTAATCCTAATCTTTAGACAATGTATTTCGGCATACATCTTATTTTTAAATATTCCATAGGCAAAGGAAATGTATCAAAATTGTTCACATTTTCTCTCGGCTTATAATGATGGCTGGAGTGTAAAGGTCTTCGTTCTTATTCGGATTTGGTATAAAGTTGTTCCAACTTTCGAGCGCTCAAATTTCAACCTTATGTGTGAAGAAAAGCGGTCGTGAATTGCGAAAACTTTTGCAAGCACGACGTAGAGTTATTGGGGGTTTTTTGTTTAAGTGTACAACAATGAAGAATAATGAATTCCAAATGCATTCGATCAATTTTACACTTGAGGCATCGCATGGTCGAAAGTTCCGAAAGAGACTACGCTGGACTGAAGGTAGTCATTCAAAAAATGAAGCCAATTCGATTATCGCCATTTTGGGCTGATGGCACTGGTGTACGAAGGTGAACGTCCACGGAACTAATATTAGAGATGCATTGGTAATGTCAAATACAAACAACAAACTTCAAATTTAGTACCCTTGCCGCTCGATGGGGCGCTTCAAATCGGCACAAGAGACATTTGTTATTTTAGTAGACGTATTCAGTCCAGCATATTGTATAATAGAGGTCAGTGTCTGTGGGTGGTTACATCGAAATGGGCCAGGGCAACAAACTGCATTCAAATTCGATCCCTACCTTGATACTAAAGTACATTTCGTTGATCGACTGCATCTTGGTTCTACATTTTTTTGATGTTGTTTATTTCAATTGTTTTATTTTAACAGACTGGGTTCCTTTCGTGCAATAATCGTTTGTTGTACATAATTTATGTTTTTTTTATAGTAACGGATATTGTATTCTATTCCGGCTACAGGTTAAGCGACAAATTAAGAATATCATTAAGATCTAGTTTTGAGTGTTCCGTTGTCGCAGCTTTTGTGACTTGGGGAAGGGGGTCCAAAGCGGGCATACCGCCTAAAACGGCACTTTTGCGTATAGGATATTTTCTATACACCCAAGGGGACAAATGGTAATTTCAGTTGCCTCTTCAAGGCAGTACTCAATAAAGGTCCTTACACGAAAGCGCAACTTTAGGAATTATGTCCGTTTTGGACTGACTTCCCCTACTTGTATTGTTTACTTTTGTAGTGTACACGAACTGTTGTGGTGATGATGTGGTTTAATTGTATACGGTGTATACAGTTTTATGTACACAGGCATTATGCATATGCAGCCCTATGTATACAATCGCATGTGTACCATTATTAAAAAAAAACTGTTGAACACTATAGTGTGCCATAAACAATTGATGAGGATGAGTTGTATTATGTATTTGTAACTTAAATAAGTATGTATTTATAAGTAATTTTGTCGCTATATTGATTAATACATACGAGCGTGCACGACAGTAGCCGAAGGTATCCGACGCGTACATGATATGGCGAGCAGTGTTCCATGCTAATATGAACATTATTTATACTGGACCCACGCGTCGGTTTCCTCTGGCGCATTGACCAAGAGCGCTGGGCTGTTTAAAAGTACGAATTTTCGTACAGTCGATTTTGTACCTTGCGTCCAACGTCTTGAGATTGAGAATCAGTAGAGGAAAATTTGTCACTTGCTCACATAATTTCCACGACGGTTCGTGCATCAACACGATTAATGGACGAGTGACGCGTGGGGAAACATTGGGGCATAATTTTGAATAGTACTTTTTACGTTTTGGTTTTTTACTGTTCGAACCGTAAAAACTCATGACTATTAGAAAGTACATAATACAGTTTTGGATTTACTATATTTACTTTAAGGTTATTGTAATACCTTTTTCTTGTTCTCACACTAGCGTAAAACGTTAAATTTTCTAAAAGTAAAAAATAGTTGTTTTACCGTGTTCGAAGGACCATAAAATCTTGTACGTACCTAAGTTACTACCGCGTCGCTCGCTCCGTATCTCTCTGACCGGTGTACAATCGCCAACAAATCGAGGGCAAGCGAGTTAATTGGAGATTACAGTGAGTTTTTATTTATTTAAATTTTTTAATTATGTCACAAATTAAGGGTGATTAAGAACTCTTAATCACCCTTAATTTACCCTTAGTTTTTTTTTAAATCTTTCCTTCCGCTCTGACTCCCTTTAAATCCCGAGATAAAACGCTGTCAAGTGCTGGAGAGAGACTTGTCCTAGTGCTAGGCCCGCTGTGTTAGTGTCTAATCCCCTGCCATAGACGAAAGCATTAACGAGAGAAATGCTCTTAACGTGTCGCCGATTGTACATCGGTCAGAGATACAAAATCTTTTGTAGCAGCATCTACTTACTGGTAATGTATAATTAAACTTCTGCATTCAATGTATATTTTCTCGGGTCTTAGACCCGTATAGTTATAGTACGCCCTGCGTACACATATATTATTATTATAGATGTACCGTACATTTTAAGTCTGAATGTAAAATGAATTGTGAATTCTGACCGAAATTGTGTACTAAATGATCGTTGAAATGTTTGTGAGTAGGCAATGGATTTTGGACTTGTTATACTAAAAAAGATTTTATTATATATATATATGTCATAGCCAGTTAGTCTTATTGACCATACCGACATATGCCTGGTTATATCTTGAACCAGGCAAACTGAGATCTTAATATGTAGGCCTAATAGAGATGTTTTTTTTGGGACTTGACACCCACCCTCTTTGGGTATGCCTTTATTGGTGGTCTGCCCCTCACAATTCGGGTGCCTCAAGTTGTATTTTGGTCTACACCGGGCCTTATAACCCTTACTGCCGCACTTAGAGACGTCAAATATCGTTTATGAGTACTTAACGTCAAAAAATGACAATTCTAAACTAGTCGCTATTCTTACCGGGTATTCTTGCATGGTCTAGATTTTAATGAAAATTTTTGACATTAAATACTCATTAAAGTTAATTGACGTCTCTGCCTGCGGCAGTTAGTCGACTTTTACGACATCTTCCGATTGTATAACATCTTACAATCCTTATGTCTGACGGGCGCGCTACTAAAGGGAGACCTTTTGCGCAATTAAGGCTTCTTTCATTCTTCTCTGTAAATTGTTATCTGTTTAGTCACTTCACCGAGAGTCAGAATTTACAGCTCATTAGTACCGCAATGTATCTATGCTTTATGTGTAATATAAGCTTTATCTTGTACGGAACAAGGCTCAAATTTGTGTAACTATTGAGTCGAGTTTGGAATGTGCACGATGAAATATCACCATCTCACACTCTTTTATTCTAAAGTGGAAGACAGACATTGTGCTCCTTCCGCAAATTGTCATAAGGTTACCTGTAGATGATATTTCGTCGGCTATGATTGGTGGATGGACGCTACTCACTGATTGGCACAGGGTCCTACTAAGGGCCGGTTTTTTGAAGCATAGTTAACTCCACCAATTGTTAAAAATTACTAATTGTTGTACCTATCAGTCTGATATTTAACCATTAGTAACAATTTGTAACAATTGGTTGAGTTAACTAAAAAAAATCGGTTCTAAGTCAAACATATCAACAATCGCAACAATTGTTGACTTGTGCCTTCCAGAAATTTCTGTAACGAGCGAGTTAAATTTCGATTAAATTCTTCCTGCATGAGATGCACGAAGGGTATATCCCTGAAGGGATAGAAGGTCTATAAGGTCAGCACTTGGTGTGTTATGTTCTCAAGTTCCTTTTAAAAGGGGACTCGTGTGTTACAAGGAATGTTGCTGCCAGTTTTTGGTGTGTGAATGATGGCCCCAGTCGCCTCGTCGCGAGGTCGATTGTATGGACGGTGGCCGGAATATAAATATTCTGGACTGTCACTAAACGCAGCATAAGCAAGCAAAGCTTGTGTCCTGTAAAATATTTTGCATTTTTGGGAACCTTAACTAGATTGTCTATTGATCTCTCTAATTGAAAACAATCATGATGATACTGCTGAATCTAAAGATTCTTGCGCTGAGCTCATCTCAATTCTTTGTGATCGGTTGCTAATAATCGTATGTGTTAAATACATGTATATAGGGTGGAACGTTGAGATGGGGCCACGCGAAAATGGTCTTAGGAGACCTTTTCCAACTTTTTGAGTGATGAAAATCGACAGTTACAGATTTTTGATAAAATGTACATTCAGCGAGAAAATCGTCAAAATTGAGGCTCTTGGCCTGGCCTACTGCGTTTCGGTGACTTGTGCTTCAAGTAAATTGATCTGCAATAGAAGCATACTTACTCACTCAAGGTGTTACACGCAACGTATCTGCCCCCGTAGCACGGGACGTGGAGAAAATCCCTCTCCTCGGGGAATCTCCTCGGGGAAAAGAAAATATTTTCCTCTCGCTCTAACTCCCCCTAAATCCCGAGACAAAACACTGTCAAGTGGTGGAGAGAGATTTTGTCCACGGCCCGTGCTAGGCTTACTCACGCCGCCGCCGTCAAACCTGTTGCAAAGTGATATCGCATCTAGATCGAGTACTGTAGTGTATGAACACGTGGTACACGAGACTCATACATCGTTGGATGAAGAAATGACAAATCAAGAAGACCTTTCAAACCCTAAAACTGACACTTCTGCATCAGAATTTCAGAATTGGCACAACATCAGCTCGTATTCAGCAATTTTTGGACAGCCAGATGATCACCATAACGATGTTGTCCTTAGTATCCACTATTAAGGATAACATCGTTATGGTGGAGGTCTGTACACCATCCGAAAATTCCGCTGTCACCGATATCACGCCAGGGACCAATGTTGTAACAGCGGACGAAAATCCAGATGGTGTCAATATCACAACCCAAGAGATTGACAATGATGTCGCAGGAATGGAATCCACTTGTGCTATTACTACTTGTACACAAATATTCCTCTGGTTGTCATATAATAAGCTAATTATATGACAACCAAAGGAATATTTGAGGCAGCAACACATGGTGTAAAATGGTGTGGCAGACTTGACTGTCGTGCTTGTGATAGAGCCAACAAGGCTATCAAAGTTGGTTCGCTTATAATGTTCAACGTTACTGCAGAAAATGAACGAAAAGTTACTACACTTCTATTATTGATTGACTTGATTGTCGCAATTGATATGAATCAGCCGAACTCGATTGCGACTGCAGACCATTCAGTTCCTAGGCTTACTCACCTCACTAGATAAGTGAGGGATCTACGTACTGGCTTGGTAAAGTATCAGATAGGTGGCCCGTTACATCTCTTAATTGAGGACGCTGCGAATGTTTTTAAATCTACTGAGAAACCTGTGTGTGGCAAACAGTGAGGACGTTTTATGATTGTTGGGAGAGAGGGAGAGAGTGATATATCGTTTGCGATGAAAAATGATTTCGTTTATAACAACAGGCAAGGCAGACTTGTAAGAAAAGTCTTATCATTGTGCCGCTCTGCAGAAGCCATGATTGAAATACCTGCCTGTTGATGTAAACTGATTCAAGATTGTTGTTTTAGAGGAGGGCTCAACGCCCACGGACTGAAAGCATTTCTGTAGAAATACCTAAATGTTAGCATAAACGCACTCCGAGAACTGGAGCGACCCGTCTTAAAACGTTCGCATTTTTCTACTGTTTCTTCTGGGCTTTTAAAAAACTCACTGTCAACCATGTAATGTTATTATTTTAACGGTACAATGATGAATTGTAAGTTAAAAAAAGAATTACTTGTTCACGTTCTGGTTTAGGGAATATTGTAAAATGCTTTGTATTTGTCCGCCTTTTTGAGTTGGGACGCTTCGTTTCTTATGGTGCAATGAAATTTATCGACAGATCAAGTGGAATTATTGATTTTTCTCAGCTTATATTTTAAAGGATCACAACTATTTAAGGCGAATGTCGAAAGTCTCGAATAAAGTTTGCGCTACTGCTCAAATCTTTCGCTCTCTGACAGAGTTGTTTTTGTCGAGAACTGTAATCATTTTAAAAATTAATTATTCTACTTAAGTGTTTATTGAAATTTGTGTGCGAGTAATATTTTTTATAGCTAATTATTATTAATGTTTTATTTAATCTTTGATGACATTGTACGTGATATATAACCAATTGAAGACGGCACACGCTACGCACCGACAAGCATTGTTTTTTGAAAGATCAGTATCTGAAGAGCACGTAAAATAAAATCGATCAACTCTACTATAGTGCCACCAACTAGAATACAAATATATGTAACTGACGTATTACAGCGAAAACAACATGGCGACCGTCGTGTCAAATGTAAGAGTAGCTTTCAAAACATTGACGTTTGTATTCTGTACTGCCGCACTCAGAGACGTCAAATAACGATAATGAGTACTTAATGTCAAAAAATAACAATTCAAATCTAGTCGCTATTCTTGCCGGGTCTATGGTCTAGATTTAATTGAAATTTTTTGACATTAGGTACTCATTAAAGTTATTTGACGTCTCTGAGTGCAGCAGTTAGACTCTTACGAATAGACTTATTGAGAGGGGCTTGTCGATTGGTTCTATTGCTAGTGGTGTCAAAAAGGTTAAAAACGTAGTTCCAATTTTCGCCGTCTGATCAGAGAAATTGGTGGCATTATAGTATCACATAAATTTTTGGTAACGTAAGAAAAAATCAGACAAAGGAGTGTGCACAGTTCATAATCACAATGAAGTTTAATTTATCTGTTTACGAAACGAATGTAATGACAATAAATTTAAATTGTTCCCAGTGGAGATAAATTTTGTGTTATACTTGCCACGTGCAGAAATATGACCGAATATGTTATTAAAGAAAACATGAATGTTTAATAATAGTGTTTGCCGACAATGAAGCTAGAAACCTAATGTACTAATTTGAATTTTATAATTTTGTATTACTTATTTAATACTGTCAAAGATAATTACGATTTAATTTTCAATGTTCCTCTTAATAATTTCATTTGATCTGATGTTTTAATCGATGTATTAGATGTAAGTTTTAATTTAAATGAAATGTAGCAATCACTGGTATATTAACGAATAAATTATTCATGTGCATCATGCGTCTTTGATTCTTATCATAACCGTGTTATAAGTAATTTTATGTCACCCCCTGACCAGGAAGTGGACTTCCTGGTAAGATCATAAAACTATGATCTTACCTCAGGCGATAAAACAGAAAGCCTCAGATCGCATAAGTATAAATTAATACTTGCGATCCTAGTCATTCTTTGTTTTATCGCCCTCGGTATGCAATGTTGCACACTTGACCATTAAGTAGACTTTTCAGCCCGACAAAACTATTCTTACCTCGGGCGATAAAAAAGAAAGCCTCAGATCGCATATAAGTAAACACTTGCGATCTGAGACATTCTTTGTTCTATCGTCTTTGGCCTTGGTCTTATTCCTAATCTATTATTACTTGAATAAGAAGACGCCATTATTATCGAAGACTATAAGGGCTGCGGTGAAAGTGTATATTATTATGTAATATTAGTGCAGTGTCTTTCATCGAGTTCGTCACAGGAAGTCGATGGAGCAGTGGAGTGTGCGGTTGGCCTGAGGTTGCGTAAACTAAGCAATGTTCGCAAAGACCGGTCATTGGATGGGTGACCAAACATATATTATCTCGAGCTCCTCCGTCCTACGGAAAGCTCGTTGCCGTTAAGCCGTTGGATCCGGCTGCATCCACACTTGGCCAGTGTGGTGTGTTATGGATATGAATGGAAGAGGAAACATATTGTGGCTACCCCAAACACTCTGGCAACCGGTCTTGAAGAAGAATTCCTTCCTTCTTCCAGAGAAGAGGTCCGATTGTCCGGATGCGGGTTTGATTTCCACACCATCAGACCCGCATCGAGTTAGGTTATTATGTTGCTAGGTGGAAACATATAGTGCCACGGAAAAGAAAATCTTAATTCGCGCCCAGTTTTGTTTCAGAGAGCTAACACCGAACCCTTAAAAACCCCATTAGGCTATAAAAATCACATAGAACCCAATAAAATACATATGTCTAAATAAGCCGTCAATTAAACCTTTCTAAATTGGTCATTTGTGGTTTTACGACGTGCGCCATTTAGATATGACTTTTCGCAGTCACAAGATGGCCGCCTACGCGTTCGTTGTTTTATTTTATTCGAGTGTCGCTTTGTTCGTTAACTGCGGATATCCCCCTGTAAGCGCGTTACTATTGTACCACTTAGCTACTAACTGAGATGATAATGATGATATGGGAGGTGAGAATGTTGAGATGTATGTGCACAGTGTCAAAAAAGGATAAGCTAAGGAATGAGTTTTTTATGCATATTTATGCTAAGCGTTTGACCACAATCTCGGGAAAATGTACATCTCATCGATATAAGGCGATGATGTGGTCTAAGATTGTACACGCTCGCCAAGAAGATGCCTAATCACACTGGCCTTGAAGATGCCCAGATTTTATTGATCCGGGAACACAGACCTCGGTAAAGAGTTCCAGTCATTAGCAGTTGTTCGCATAATGAAAGTGGAAGCAAATAGCTTTGTGCAAATGGGAGGAATGTCAACAGCATAATATGGGTGAAAGCCCTCGCCGCGCGCGCCTGTTCGTTCGGTGGTGGATCAGTACGTAAGGGGGAGTCTGAAAGTGGCGCCAGTGACAGAAAAGTTGAGCCGTTTAACTTTGTATAGACTGTTTTTCAGATTCAGACGGGCTCAAATGTTAAACGGCTTATCAGACTTGTTGGCCGAGAGAATTTTTTTTTAAAGGACAAGCTGTTGGTAGAAAGTCCCTTACATTTACCGGGTTTTTTGGGGAAGGCGAAGACCTTGTCCTCAACTCTCGCAATCGAGCACTCGCAGAGAGGATTTCTCCACCGCAGGCATATCCTAGGGGAGATGGCATCTCCCAGGGGGAGATATACTGCCGTGGAGAGACTCATAGGGAGCTACGAGTCAGAGCTTTGGCCGAGAGGTATACCTCCGAATACAGAAACGTTACTCAAATTTTGAGCACTGCTCATTAAGTTATGTGGACAATACCTGTCAGAATTTGTATGGATAAACGTCAATTTTGACAATACTTAAATGTTAAGCAGGACTCAAACTAGGAGTAGCGTTTCTGTATTCGTGGGAGACAGCTGTATTTTTCTGACCTATTTTTATCGATGGCCGTTCAAGTTTGGCGATGAGGTGCAGTCAGGCAGCGTGCTGTTGCCAGCATCCAGAAGGGGCCGCTACTTAGCCAACATTGTGAGAAGACAAGCTGTCGTAAGTACCAAATGCTATTTTATTTTTATTTAGGTATCAACGGCCAGTTTCAGTATAGGTACCCTACTTCCTTACACAAATAACACCTATTTATTTCCGAACCGTGGCCGTGTGGTGACAGCAGAGTAGAATACAATTGTCACCACCCCAAATCTCTCTCGTGGGTGTCGTACAAGGCGACTAAGGATAAATCAGTGATGAGGAATGGACAGCAGCGTTCCTCTTATACCACCCAGCAATGTACTGCGACACTTTTGTGCTCGATATATGGCAATAGGCTCGCCTCCTATTACATGGGACCCAACATAATTGGCGAAACGTGGGTGCTAGTTCACCTCTGCCTACCTCTTCGGGGATATAGGCGTGATTTATGTATGTATGTATTTCCGAACCAGAAGAGGTGAATTATAATTGGACTTAAATGAGCAATAATGTGTCAAGCCACATGAATACCAATTTGAGAAAATGGCGCCCAAAGATTCTAAGCGTGATGTGATTTGCTATTTTATAAAAAAAATGTTTTTATCATTTTGTTAAAGAAAGTGTTTCAATTCAGTCGGAAAACTTTTGAAAATTGTAGAATAAATGATGCTTTATCAACCTATGTCGAAATCTCGGAATATGGGTTTTTGTGGGTTGACACATTATTGCTTATCACCGTCCAATTGGCGAAACGCCCACACGCATAACATCCCCGTTTCGCCAATTATATTAGGTCCAGTCCAATTTAATATAGGGCGAGTCTATTGCCATCTAACGGCAAGTAAATGGCCAACAGCCAGCGATCTGACCATTAGACTGAACCGGGCATCAATAAATTAATACTTAATATTAATCTTTATTGTGATACCATTTTAATTGCAGGACGGCACTGGAATCAAATTCAACAAAGATGCGGATAGGGTAGGTTTTCACCTTATCTATTATTTTTGTACAATGACTGCCACACTCCACCCTGCCTTCTATGCTGGCCTGGGAGCGAACAAATAACGTAGAATAGGCCAGCCCCAACTCATCCCGTGGGTGTCGTAAGAGTCGACTAAGGGAGATTGCCCGGTGTAGACCAATAAGCACCTTGGGGCACCCGAATGGTGGAGGGCAAACCACCAACAACAGCGTACCCAAAGAGGGTTGGTGTCAGGCAGGCAGCCGGCTGTAAAACCTAAGCCAAAACCTTGAGCAGTATGGAATGGAATGTTGTCATTCTAATCACTCTTTCCGTTCATGGGTCTCTCGACATGGTCCGTTCAGTCGCTTTTCTATACATTCATTCATCACTAACACCATTACGGTGGGATGGATGGTATGAATCAAAAGGGATTGGATGGCTTGATGACGTCTGACATATGAATGGAAGAGGAAACATGCTGCGCCGACCCCAGATAGACTGGGAACAGGGCAGGAAGAAGAAGAAGACTGCCACACTCCACCCGACTAGAACAGTGCATAGCGTGTATAATAACCGTGTGGTGACGGCAGAGTAGAAATTGTCACCACCCCAAATCTCTCCCGTGGGTGTCGTACAAGGCGACTAAGGATAAATCAATGATGAGGAATAGGCAGCAGCGTTCCTCTAATACCACCTAGCAATAGCAATGTACTGCGACTTTTGTGCCCGATAAATGGCAATAGCCTCGCCACGGGACCTAACATAATTGGCGAAACGTGGGTGCTAGTTCACCTTTGCCTACCCCATCGGGGATATAGGCGTGATTTATGTATGTATATGTATTTGAATGGAAAACATGAATTATTGTGAATTTATCCTAAAATGTATCTAACACAACGAGCTATCTTCAGATGAACGCCGAAGCGAAGAAGAAAGTGGATGTGTTATCCGAAGAGCTCCTGCCATACATCATAGCGGAGCAGGAACGCAGAACGACGCTTTACAAGCGTGTCATGACTGCGATCCAGAACGGAGAGAAGGGAGTCACCATTGCCGAGATCAGGAACAAACCGCCTTTGATCATACGGAAAGGTAAGAGCGGTTATGCCCTATATCCGATCCGAATCCGTAAAATTTTTTGGTCTAGAAAACATTGGACAGAGATCGGGTGTAAGTAGTGCGTAAGTTACCATAGAAATAGTTCTATGGCTACATTGGATGCAACTGGCAGCACGCGGAACAAATGAAAGCTACTATGAAGCTTCATACAAAGTGTACCGGTCGCGTTCGCACTCAACCGGCGACACGCCGATGAATTTATTTCCACTGTATTCTAGCTTAATCTCATCATCACTAGCCCTTTAATGTCCACTGTTGGGGCACGGGCTTTCCCTATGGGAGATTGGGCCATAACCCACCACGCTTAACGATTAACGACTGTAGATGCAGCCGGGTCCACCGGCTTATTATCGTGCTTTACGAAGCAATAGTTTATATTGCACTAAATTATCGGTACAACGGGAAGTAATTTTAATTATTTTGTTGATTTACTTTGGTTCACTTTAGTGGGAACACGGCCTATGGGACAAAGGTCATGAACTTTTAGAATTTTAATTAATTTAAATTCGTAAAATCTCCTAGTTTACAGTTCATTTTCATTTTCATCCCCAGGACTAATGTTCCGGTGTCCTATGAACCGAGCACCCAAAGAACCGGATGGCTCCGGCATCATCATGTGTGAGGACGACATCATCCCATCACCAGTCATGTTCGATTCCTGTCTCAGCGCAGAGGATAAGGACCTCTATTTTGCCGACAATAAGTACTTCTTTTGCAACAGTGAGTGGAGTTTATTGTTTTACAAAGTAAATGACAGACTTGTTTTAAGTACGTTCCTACCATGAAAAGCACGGGTGTTCTAAAAGACTAGCCTTTAAGCTTGTTGTCACACAAGCCGGAGAAACAGAACTTTATAGCAAGAAAATCCTAAATTACAAAATAAAATATTTATTAATTAAAAATAGTCGCTGTCACCCAGCAAGCATAGTAATTTTCAGTCATTAAACGAAAAATACCAGGCAACAGAATGACAATAATCAGTACTATAATTTTTCGAAAACAATCTGATCTATTTTTCTTTGTTATAATAATTTTATTTAACATTTATACAGTGTTCAAATAAAAACAAATATAATAAATAATATAAATTGTCAGGGCACAAAGTGGAAGGTCCCGACCTACCCCGCAACGGAAGCACAGTAATCGGCTGCGCGCCGATGGAGAGGACCTCGCTCAACTACACCACCTCCAAGTGTGCCCTAGAAGACACAGACGACGTCGTCGTACACTACAGATACTATCCGGACAGGGTGAGGCAAGCAATCGCCTAACTTCATCATCAAAATAAGACCATTTGAAGTTACATGTCACTCTTATAAAAATGATGAACACAATAAATATTTTTTACCCTCACATCTATCATATAGTCCAGAGTGGCATAAGCACCTGTGCTATGAATATACATAATTTATAATTGCATAGGCATAAAACATTTGAAACACTACATAAACAACCATGACTCGAGAACAAAATGTCTATGTCTAAATAAAAAATAATAAATAAATACTAGGATCCATCGTAAAGGGAGAGTGGTCCTATGCTGCCCAGGGGGGATTGGTGGGTATACGAATTTAAAATTAGTATTAGGTCCTTGCTCCTTCCATCTTCCCTCACGATGCGATTGAGCAGACAAACTTCTATTCTTCGGCAGACGTACAAGTTCGTGACCGAGCTAGATCCGGATAGAGAAGTCTGCGACCACTGGAACCCATGTCAGATAGGGTACATCTACAGCCTGCCTTCTCCAGACCAGGCGCTGCCTGCAAATGAACTCTGGCGTGAGTAACCAGCAAATCTTATAAATTATGATGTTCACTATGATGAAGGATGAACTGCTGCCCCTACAGACAAGGTAGCCAATCTATTCGCACGAATTGAATACAAATGTGCGAAACCGATGTACCTATTACAGACAAAACAACATGGCGACTGTTGCGACGGTCGCCATGTTGTTTCGACGCGTCGTTTCAAATGTAAGAGGAAACAAGCGTAAACCGGTTTACGCTTGTTTTTGGGTACACACGCACACGAACACTGCTACAATACATACACAATCCATATGCAGTTTTACCGGCCTGCAGGGAGCTACCTGCACCGGCGACGGTACCGGTGGGAGTCAACGCCGTGCCGTTGCCGGCGCCGGTGAGTGGAAAAGCGATATGAATGGCATATAAGCTATTATGGCCTATGGCAAAGATATGAAGCTATTATGGCATATAAGCTATTATGGCCTATGGCAAAGATATGAAGCTATTATGGCATATAAGCTATTATGGCCTATGGTAAATATATGAAGCTATTATGGCATATAAGTTATTATGGCCTATGGCAAAGATATGAAGCTATTATGGCATATAAGCTATTATGGCCTATGGTAAATATATGAAGCTATTATGGCATATAAGTTATTATGGCCTATGGCAAAGATATGAAGCTATTATGGCATATAAGCTATTATGGCCTATGGCAAAGATATGAAGCTATTATGGCATATAAGTTATTATGGCCTATGGCAAAGATATGAAGCTATTATGGCATATAAGTTATTATGGCCTATGGCAAAGATGTGAAGCTATTATGGCCTATGGCAAAGATATGAAGCTATTATGGCATATAAGTTATTATGGCCTATGGCAAAGATATGAAGCTATTATGGCATATAAGCTATTATGGCCTATGGCAAAGATATGAAGCTATTATGGCATATAAGCTATTATGGCCTATGGCAAAGATATGAAGCTATTATGGCATATAAGTTATTATGGCCTATGGCAAAGATATGAAGCTATTATGGCATATAAGTTATTATGGCCTATGGCAAAGATATGAAGCTATTATGGCATATAAGCTATTATGGCCTATGGCAAAGATATGAAGCTATTACGAACATTTTTGTTATTGGACTCCACGACGCCGGTACTGAAAAAATAACTTTCACGTATAATGCATAAATCATTGACTATATTCCACTACTAACAAATAATACATTTAAGAAACTTTTTTTATTATTTACAGATGATTACGGTAAGTCCGATGTTAAATATTTACAGAAAAGAAACAAAATGGACGACGCATATTGCGTATGCTGACTTCTGACACTAGGCATATCCCTATGCAAAAATTACAACGGTTTCTCTCCAAAGAGGTGTATTAACACCCATGTTTATGTATCACCTCATCATCATCATTAACAGCCTTTTTGTCCCCAATGCTGAGGTACAGGCCTTCCCTATGGAACAAAATAAGGAGAATGCTCTATAACCCACCACGCGACGAGTAATGGGCAATAGCTTTGCTCTTATACCATCTAGCAATATACTGCGATTGATTTGCAATAGTCTCGCCACTAATTATATTCAACCTCTGCGCAATCAGTCAACTGTATTTTAAAAAACTAAATGGTATCTTTTCTTTAATTCACAGTTGAAAGTAAGTAATAATCCGATATGTAATTTAATTTAGGGCCTGTTTCATAATAGAGAAGTAAGTTCGAAGTAGCTTACTTTGCAGTTCAATTGACATATATTTCATATTACAACTGTCAAATGATCTGCAAATTAAGCTACTTCGAACTTACTGGTCGATTGTGAAACAGGCCCTTAATGTTGTAAAATAGATACTTAACAGTTACATCACCATACCACACACCGCCATACACCACATATGGTATACCAACAGCTTATTTTATGATGATCTAGTGGTAGTTTGGCTTAGTGGTCAAATGGCTTACTATGTCCATCTTGTCCGTTCTCCCCTTAATATGAGAGAAAGTAGTTATGAAAATACTTGATACATTTCAATTGAAAAATGAATCATTTTCTAATGTGGTGATAATTTATTACAGAACCTGAAGGTAATTTCCTTAGATCTTCCATTAACTGAAATATTGTTAAACACGTTTACCTACTTTAATACAAACAGAGATTGTTATGATTTTCAAAAAAAAATTGAACCAGTTAATTATTTTTAATAGTGTTTAAGTATTTAATTTAATTAGTGGGCACGGCTGTAAAATCTTAGCCAAAACCTTGAGCAGTATGCAATCACTCTCTCCGTTCGTCGTTCTTTTGAGATGGTCCTTCCCATCTCTTTTCTAAATATAAATAACATAAATATAATCACTAGTTCTTTTCCGGTGTGATGGATGATATGAATTCGACGTCTGACCATTAAGAATGGAAGAACAAACATATTGCGCGTACCCAAGACAACTTGAGGACAGGAAGATGTTATTAATATTCGTTTCATCATCTTGCAGATGTTGGGAGTAAGTAAAAATGTATACCTAATTAAGAAATTAATATAAAAACCCTTTATGTGATACGACAATTACTATATTTTACGTTTATGTTTCTAATAAATTTTTTATTATTTTTTTAGATGATGGTAATTTCTTTTAATATTTTCTACATTACTTTAGTTGCTAATTTCAATCCAGAGCCAATTTATTAATTTTAAGATTTAATTTTCAGAATTTGTACCGCGTAAGTAGTCTATTTAACTTTGTATTATAAATATTGTTTAAATAAATGTTAGCGTAAATCGCTATTACACTGACAACCAATAAAAATCTTTATAAAATTGTTATTATAATAAACGGAATACTAATGATAATCACCAATCCGTTCTGGGCCAGTATCGTGGGTTGTGATTAGTAATATTAATAAAAAAAGACAGAGAAATTAGTCTTATCGGCTAAATCCTGCTTGACTAAATATATGTAACGATGTAGATCATTTGTGTCACAAAATATATACTTAATATGCATGAATTCTTTGATTCAAAAGTATGTTCGTTTATTCTAGCTATCCCAGGTAAAACTTGAATATATATATAAACTACTTACTAACTACTTAACTAAACTTACTAAACTACTTACTTGCTGAATTATTAATGTACAGCTCACTAGCACTGATAGTAATAATACTGAGTATTTTTTCAGAGGATTCCATATATGAGTATGTGCACAGCTCGATGACAGGTACCGTGTATAATACAACACCGAGGAGAGTGAAAGTTCCCAACGGCTACAAGTTCGATTCCGTGTGGAGGGTGAAGGAACCGATTAGCTCAAAGGCCAATATGCACCACAAGGTAAATATCTTTAATGTATTAGGATTTCATGGAAAAACTTAGATGGAAGCGTGTTGGGCCCATAACCCAGAGGTCCGTGTATCGGAACCACACTCTGCTACCACTTTAATGAATTAGGATTTCATGGACAAATATGGATTTACATACATACATACATAAATCACGCCTATATCCCCGAAGGGGTAGGCAGAGGTGAACTAGCACCCACGTTTCGCTAATTATGTTAGCTCCCATGTAATAGGTGGCGAGCCTATTGCCATTTATCGGGCACAACAGTCGCAGTACATTGCTAGGTGGTATAAGAGGAACGCTGCTGCCCATTCCTGATCACTGATTTATCCTTAGTCGCCTTGTACGACACCCACGGGAGAGATTTGGGGTGGTGACAATTGTATTCTACTCTGCCGTCACCACACGGCCAAAAATATAGATTTGGTTTTAGTAAATATATTACAAGAACTGACAATATTCGATATAAACAAGCGTTGCTATAATACAAAGACCATAAAGAGTATCAAATATAAAGAGTTATATAGAATCTCTTATCAGAAATGGGGAATTGAAAGCGCTCATGCATTTATCATAAAGTCCCAGTTTGGGCGCCAATAGAGTGAATATTGGCGTCCATGCTGGGACTTCGTGACTAGTTATATTTCCTAAATTTATTACGCCTTTAACTTGCTAAGTTTATTGGAAAAAAATAGCAGTAGACATGAAAAATAACATTATTATTTCTAAGCCATTTCTAACAACACGTTAACTTTATTAAAAAATAAAATAGCAGCAAAGATTAATTTAACTTAGTGATACTTTAAACAAGTTAGTTTGAATTTGTATATTTACAACCTCTATTACTTTAAGCTAAACTATAGTATTAGTAATGCTAAAATAATCTATGTTGTTTGTTGCTTTTGTAAGGAATTTTAAGTGTACCACGTTTGGGCGCCAATACATATTTTTTTAGATAAATCACTAACATAAAAGGCACACCTTCAAGAACATACAATACGATAAACGCAAACGTTCTTAAGGACAGTGTGTCACCAATATTAACGTTACAACCGTAAGCAAATGGTCGATGTGTGTAAAACACTGACCATTCCATATCAATGCTGATAACAAGATTTACAGTTTATGTTATATGTTTAAGGTTCCGAATGCAATAGTCAGCACAGAGTTCAGTGAAGATGGAAAGTACATAACTATTTCAATGTCCCTGAAGTGGGCGAACTCGAAATATGGACCTTACTACGCTATATTTACAAAGGAATCTAACGGCAGAAGTCAGGAGAAGTCTGTAGACATTGTGCATTTAGGTGAGGATCTTACTTAATAATAAGAAATAAGAATAATGTAACTAAGAGGAGATTGAGGGTGGTGATGATTATAAATCGGCCTGCGATTGCGTACACTAATCAATGTCGCTAAGGCCGGTCGTTGGATGGGTGACCAAAAATTTACTATCTCGTGTTCCTCCGTGCTTCGGAAGGCACGTTAAGCCGTTGGTCCCGGTTGCATTTACCCTCGTTAATACCCACCAACCCGCACTGGACCAGCGTGGTGGGTTATTGTCCAGTCTCCCTATATTCTTCCATCCATAGGCAAGGCCCGTGCCCCAGCAATGGGGACATTAAAGGGCTGATGATGACAATAAGAAAGAAGAAAGAAAGAAAAACATTTATTGACCAGCACAAAGACAACACAGACAACAAAATAAGTTAACAACAAATTACAATAGGCAATAAACACTACAAAATAATCATGACAACTATATTTTGCTCTGCGGAGCACACGGCTTTTAATATAATATATGTTCTTGGTAGAAAGGGCCAACGTCCGCGTGATGGAGATCAAAACCCTGGATTACTTGCCTGGACAGAAAGCCGAGAAAATACAAGTGCCGTACCGGTGCGCCAAATGTGAACTGTTGAGGGTGATGGTCCGCTCGGCAGATTTCAACGTGTACAATTTGGAGTCGAAACGATACAGTGTTGCTGAAAGCCCTGACAGGTGAGCCAACTATCATATATACTAGTATGACAGCCGTGTGGTGACGGCAGAGTAGAATATAATTGTCACCACCCCAAATCTCTCCCGTGGGTGTCGTACAAGACGACTAAGGATAAATCAGTGATGAGGAATGGGCAGCAGCGTTCCTCTTATACCAACTAGCTATGTATCTACTGCGACTTTTGTGCCCGATAAATGGCAATAGGCTCGCCACCTATTACATGGGACCTAACATAACTGGCGAAACGTGGGTGCTAGTTCACCTCTGCCTACCCCTTCGGGGATATAGGCGTGATTTATGTTGATTTATGATTATATATGATGATTTATCTTGAGGCAGGAATCGAACCCGCGTCCGCTGCATCCGGGCAGGTGCCTGACCGCTCGGCTACCCAAGACACTAATTAACTTGCCGAAATTCTTCTAACCTTTACACTTCACGCTGTAAGCCAACGGGTACCCTTGCAATGTAGAAATAAATTTCAAACATTCCAAAGCAGATATTTTTACAAATACCGTGCTTTCGGTTAAGCTTGGGTTTGCTTTATAAACTATATAAAGCAAACCCAAGCCAATAGCAGCGGACGTGGGTTCGATTCCCGCCTCAAGATCATAATTTTTCAAAATTCTTTTTCTAACCACCAAAATCTTTGTACTAAGTTTTCTAACATTTATATAATGTTAAAATTAAAATCGAATAGCGCTAACTACTGACTCATTGAAAAATTCTTTTTGTGTTGGATAGTCTATTTATCAAGGAAGGCTATAGGCTATTTATTAACCAACAATAACGCGAGCGAAGCCGCGGGCGTCCACTAGTAGTTCATAAAGCTCCGACGCTCCGAAGATTTTCGATTACTTCTAAGAGAGCTGACGTGTTGATACTAGAATTTGTGGTTTTTCTGAGATACTTTTTAAGGGTTATGCATTTTTTTTTAAATATTGTTACTGCCTGTGTGCTAGGTGCCTAGCCAACTGGCAAGCGATGCAACGCTGCTATCGAACGAATGTCCATTTTTGACAACTATTCTGAAAACATTTGACACGACGTTTTCTTCGTAATTCGGCAGTTTATACTGGTTTATATGTTTTATTCTATTCGTTCGATTAGATTACTTGTCTAGGACCCTCTTGACAAGTAATTTATTTGAAGGCACGCATGCTGATAGAATTGAACGCCTACTGATAGATACGCAATATTTTTTGGTGGATTATCAATACTTTGTTAAGGAGCTGACGGGTTGAAATCATAATTCGTGATTTTTCTGAGATACTTCTTGGTGGTTTCTGCAAAATTTTCGGATAATTACGACTGCTTGTAAGCTGAGGCGCTTTTAATTCTACGACACTTCTGTCCCACAGACAGCAGACGATCCAGGTGGATCTAAGTATTGTGAGGCCTCAGGACGTGGGGCATTACCTCGCTGTGTTCAGAGATAACGACAACAACGAGGAAAACATCAACTTCCTTGTAATACACTGTAAGAACCTTTTTGTTTGATTACCGCTGTAAATGGTTTAGTACTTTAGTAGTTAGAAAAATATGTTATGTTCGTCCTTTTCATACATATTTTTGTAACATATTTAAATAAAATAAAATAAAACAAAATGTTATATGAATATATGCAACTAATGACAATATTACATTCATACCAAAACCAATTAATGTTTTAAAACTAAGGGACTAAAAGCTAAATTAAAGGTAGAAAACCTCGCCCAGGTCTTCTGAGACAGGAAGTGTACCAATAACGCTGGCTGCATTACCTCGCTGAATGGCGAGCCTAATTTTTTGCGCGAAATACAGACCAGCCTTATTGTCACCTACTGTCTCACGTAGCCGCTTTGTAATTTACATTCATTATTTTTCATTTTCAGCACCCGTCACAGGTTTGAAATAATAATATTACGTAATCGTCGTTCGAAAGAGTTTGTTTGCAAATCCAACCTTATTTCTAACAAAATTGTCTTTTCTTTTTCTTTTACAGATATTGGTAACCTTTTAAATTTTTATTATTATGTATTTAATATAATAGATTTTTTTAATATTTAGTTTCAATAAATCTGTTTTTTGGAAAAGTTTAAGAACTTTTCCAAATGACAGTACCCCCGTTGCTTCCATCTATTCGTAGTAACATCGCGTCAACGCTATTCCGATTGAAAAAATTAAGCTTCAAATCTTTAATCAATACTTTTTCTTACAGAAAATGGTAAGTTTGCCATAATGATTACTATAACTTTCAAAAGCATTAAAATAACCTATGGGGATTGGGGATGGGGAAAGTTAAATATAACTGGAGATTTAGTAATAAATGAAGTATAGCCCTGCATGGACCACTAATAGCAACTATTCTGATCTGTGTGACTAATAAATCTTCGGCCCTTATAGTCACTTACCATCAAGCGAGATAAAGGCCAAGAGCTCCCTTGTATAGGATAAAAAAATTATATAACCTTTTTTTCAGTTCTAATGGTGTCCAGAATTAAACTATCCTCCAACGTGGGAGACTATGTGGACAAGACAGTCAACTTCAAGTGTGCGGAGTGCGAAGTCACAGATGTGCTGTGCAACGGAGAGACCGTGCTGGCCGGCGGAAGGGTGACCATCGTCAAGTCCGCCTCCATGGTCAGCTTTAGCTTCCCCAGGTAAAAGGATAGAAGGTCAGGTCTTCTATGCTGGCCTGGGAGCGAACAAATAACATAGAATAGGCCAGCCCCAACTCATTCTATGTGTGTCGTAAAAGTCGACTAAAGGAGATTGCCAGGTGTAGACCAGTAAGCAACCACCAGGCGGCCGGCTGTAAAACCTAAGCCAAAACCTTGAGCGGTATGGATTGGAATGTTTCAATCACTCTCTCCGTTCATCGGTCTCTCGACATGGTCCGTTCCGTCTCTTTTCTATACATTAATTCATCACTAGCACCTTTACGGTGTGACGGATGATAAGAATCAAAAGGGAGTGAATGGCTTGATGACGTCTGACCGATACGAATGGAAGAGAAACACACTGCGCTGACCCCAGATAGACTGGGAACAGGACAGGGAGAAGAAGGTAAAGGAATAGAAGGGAGGGATTGTATGTGTTTTATTTTGTCATATTATGCTCCGTTATTTGGGGCTACTAAATTATGTGTTCTTTTCTGTCATGCTACATTCTATTACGGGCTATTAACCCTACCATGCTGTCCTGGAAGCGAAATAAATAACATAAAATGTGCCATCCCCGAATTAACACCTGCCCGGCTAGCATGACCACCGAAACACGATATCAAGCCATTTATCGCTTTGAACTGTCAGAAATCTATGGAGTTTTTACAGTTTAAAGCAATACCATATCGTGTTTTGGTGGTCATGCTATCCGGGCAGGGGTGTCGTAAAAGTCGAGTGTACCTACTCCAATTAGCACCTTGGGCACCCGAATCATCATCTTCATCATCACCAGCCCTTTAATTTCCCCACTGCTGGGGCACGGGCCTTCCCTATGAATGGAAGAATATAGGGAGATTGGGCCACCTAACCCACCACGCTGCCCCAGTGCGGGTTGGTGGGTACTAACGACTGCAGATGCAGCCGGGACCAACGGCTAACGTGCCTTCAGAAGCACGAAGGAACTCGAGATAATAAATTTTTGGTCACCCATCCGATGACCGACCTTAGCGAACGTTGGTTAGTTACGCAATCGCAGGCCAAGCGGGCTATGACACTGCGCTAGCGAGCTCCTCGCTAGGTCACCCGAATGGTGGAGAGAAACCCAAGACACAAAACCAGCTGAAACATTGTTTTTTTTTATAGCTTCGAAAATTCCAACTCTTGCGTCTACCTGGGAGTGTTCAAAAAAGACGGCAAATCTTACAGAAAAATCTTGGCTGTATTGGACAGTAAGTTGCAATTATAGTGCGACAAGTTCGTGCGCGACCTTTCTGCGGTACGAGACGGTGGCGGGGACGGGGCACCCTAGATGTTAGCGGGGGCGGGTGATGCGGGGAGGAGGGAAAACTCGCTCATACCGCAAGAGGGTCGTGCACGAAGTTCTCCGACAACTTCGTGCTCGACTTCGTGTTCGTATAGATTCGATTTCTCTTTCAATTGGATTTCTTCCTGTCCTTATCCCGCCCTAGGCGGGGTCGGCGCAACATGTTTTCTTCTTCGACTCCTCTCTATCCTTCACCAATTTCTCATCCACTTTAATTAACACAATCCATCATCATCCGCACTGGGCCAGCGTGGTGGGTTACTCATTCTCCCTATATTCTTTCATCTATACGGAGGGCCTGGCCGCAGTGGGGACGTTAAAGGTCTGAATCAATTAGCAAGATTTGGCCCGATGCCAATACGCAACGCAGAAAACTGCAACGCTCATTTCTGTGATGCAGACACAGGAAAAAGAAACAAAAGCAGTATGAAATTGAAGGATGCGCGATGCGAATCAATTCGTAAGTTCTTGCGATAGGTAGGTAAAGGTGTAAAGTTTAACACCTTCTTTAAAAACAAATTGTTTTTTTTTTAAAGAAGGTTTAGGCAACCATCTTCGATTCCCGCAAACTAGACAGCAGTGATGGCGCTTCGGTCGGAATTGTCTCAGTATCATCTCAACACCCCAAGCCACAGAATAGATTGCAATAAAACAAATAAATATAACGTTTATAATTTTACAATTCACAAGCAAATATTAAACATTGAATCTCGCACGATTTGCGTACTTATTTTTCTACTAATTTCTTGTGTCATTTCAGATGCCTGTAAGTATCGAACCAAGTTACTTAGTGATTTTAGATAAAATTGAAATGGTCGCGGAAACTAACAGTATAGATTTGTAAATATACAAAAAATAGTACTTAATTCGCTTGTTTACACAAAAGAGACCCAACTGACCCCGTATTGTGTAAGCCGATTTCAGTTGCTTACTTTGCTATTATTCTCAATGATTGATAGAGACGGGTGGACCAAAGCAATTGAAATCGGCTAACATAATACGGGGGCTGATGGTCTCTCGTAATTCAACGAGCTTTGTGTACAGCAACTACTTAAGTACCAAAACATGTAAAATTTTCTCAATCGATTGAAGAAATTTGACAATGTGAAGTGCCGTTGACCGAACCATAATAATATTGTCTTATTTAGAATATCGCTTTAACTTTTTTTGTAATTAAATAAACACTTGAAGTTTATTTACCCAATACCTTAAGTGGTTTTAGACGAATTAGAATTTGTCGGAATACCTACAGTGTAGTTTTACTTTCAACATTTCCGTCTAGGGATATGATATTAGGTATTCGTAGAATGTTAAACAAAATATTGCCGATTATATACATGATAAACATATATTTACTTGCACATTCTAGCTCCATGTAAGTATTCCAAGATCCAGTTATGAAGTTCATGTATGTATTAAAAATGTCAGAAAAGAAAGAAAATATTTAAAAATATATTTAAAAAGGAGTGGAGAAGGAATATTTTAAAAGGAGTGATGTTTAATGGAAGAGGAAACACTGCACCCACCCAGACCAGAATTATCTGGTATATATCCCAGATTACTGTGAGGAAGATAGGAAGATTATATTAATAAAACAACAATCTAATTCGAAATCTTGCCAAAATGAGTTATAGTAAAATACCGACCTAAAAGATGAAGCTTTATAACATTGGCAAGGAAAAACATGCTTTTTCCTTACGGAAAAAGGTTAAAAAATGATTTGAGTCAATATTCTTTGCGCGCGAGGTAACAAAAATAGTTTTTCATCGATTCTTAAGGATGGCGATTTTCGATTCGGTCATTGTTTTATTATGTGTGCGTATATGAATACCTACTATTAGAGCATTTACACTTCACATATTCAGAAGGGTGTTATATTGTACTATATGTTCGCATAGAGATTCTCACTAGCTTAAAGTCTATTACAACGTTTTTTTAGCGGTCACTATATCGGAGTCAGCGCCTATGTCGTCTCCAGCCATCGGTGAACAGTTCGAAGCCGAAGTGCCGATGTCTTGTGACGAATGCATAATAGAGAAGGTAGTTTGAAAAAATAACTAACTTCCTACACAATACGAAGTAACTTTTAAGATAATAAGAACTAACTTTGGACAGTAATTGAGTATTTGCTATAATAATTTGAAGCAATAGGATAAGGCTTCTGGTGATGTGACGGGATGTATTGGAACGAGGGGTTCCAATACGTCCCGCTCCGTTTCGTAGCGCCCTGTAGGCCTAGCACGGGACGTGGACAATATCTCTCTCCACCAGTTGACACTTTTTGTCTGTGGATTTTGTGGGAGTTAGAGCGAAAGAAAAATATTTCGTTTCCTCCCCAGGAGATTTTGTCCACGTCTCGTGCTAGGGGCTGCGAGGCTCTCTGGCTATAGACGATATTACAATTTTATCTGGGTTTGTGTGGTTAGCATCCAAGGCCTAGGATAGGCCTGTTCCTTCTATATTGTAACATTGGTATGGTATAATTTCTTCCTTCTATGCTGGCCTGGGAGAAAATAACGTAGAATAGGCCAGCCCGGACTCATCCCATGGGTGCCGTAAAAGTCGACTAAGGGAGATTGCCCCGGGTAGACCAATGGCACCTTGGGGCACCCGAATGGTGGAGGGCAAACCACCAACAACAGCATACCCAAAGAGGGTTAGTGTCGGGCAGGCGGCCGGCTGTAAAACCTAAGCCAAAACTTTGAGCAGTATGGATTGGATTGTTGTCATTCTAAACATTCTCTCCGTTCATCGGTCTCTCGACATGGTCCGTTCCATCTCTTTTCTATACATTCATTCATCACTAGCACCTTTACGGTGTGATGGATGATATGAATCAAAAGGGAGTGGATGGCTTGATGACGTCTGACCAATATGAATGGAAGAGGAAACATACTGCGCCGACCCCAGATAGACTGGGAACAGGGCAGGGAGAAGAAGGAGTGTGGTATATTTTGTGTGGCAATCCGTCATCCATTGGTGACCAGCACCAGGGATTGATAAAACACTCGATGGTGATTTCAAACCATGATTGTACAAAAAGGTTTTTAATTCCCAGATCACTGTCAACGGAATCCAGATTGAGCAGGCGTCGAACAGAAGAACTGGCAGTGGCCCCATAGCGTATTACATGGTGGGTCTAACTAAATACCTATTCTAACTTTGACTATAAACTATCACTGGCTGCCCGCACTATGAAATAAAACAAAGAATATCTCAGATAGCAAGTAATTGATGATTATGCGATCTGAAACCTTCTTTTTTATCGCCCAAGGTAAGATCACAGTTTCATGTTAGCCCCTGGCCAGTATGAATGAATGGAAGAGGAAACATACAGAAGCGTCAATATTGAAACTGATTAGGAAATTTTCGAAAAATTGTTCGTTTGCTCTTTGCAAAATTTCTCAACCAGTTTTTAGAAAATTTCGTAACCAGTTTTGATTAGTAATGGATTTGATATGTCATAGTCAATTTGTTTTACTGCGCACTGCTCAGTAGCTTCCAAGGTTTGGGATAAACTTACAGATCCCGAAGTGAGACGATTTTTGTGCAGGTGCTTTACCACGAACTCCAAGCCGAGTAGAGCGGCGTCTCTTTTTTTCACCCGGCCGCGTTTGGATCGCACTAAGGCTGGTTTTATCACGCGGACGAGCTGACCGTCAGCGCGTTGATCAGCATCCATTGCCGGCCATTCAGTGGACTCTTGATTCACCGCCAAACAAAAACAGTAATCAATGATTATCAGCGCGCTGATGGTCGGTTAGTTAGCGCGACACTAAAACCATCCTAATACTTCATGGTACGGCCACAGGTCTCCGGCGCCAAGATCATCATTCGCATCAGCGAGTTCTCTCCCATGTACGAAGGCATCTACCAAGGGCAGTTCATCTTGAGGGGAGAGGCTGTTACGAAGAACCTTTTGGAAATCAGGTTCTTATATTCTTGTATTGTCGCTTCGATCAAGCGGACCATAACTACTATATGACTAAGGAGAAATGAATAAATATTCATCAACCCATCATAAGGCGGCAAATTAAAAACAACTTCATAAGGTACAGACTAAGGAAAGGAAAAAAGTGATTTGATACTTTTCATTAAATATTCTTGTTTTATGCATTAAGTAGGTATGAAAATAAGGTGATCAGATCAGTGTTGCTACAATAAAAAACGCCAGGTTCATCTTTCGTTGGCCAGACTGAATAATTATGTACACATGTTGACGGCCGCCTTGGTCGAATGCTCAGATTGCTGGGTATTGGCCAAGAGGTCCCGGGTTCGAATCCTGGTAGGGGCAAACTTTGTGATGACCACAAATGTTTGTTTTCCGAGTCATGGTTGTGTATATGTTTATGAAGTATATTTTCAACATTTATATACATAATTATATTATAAATATGTCCGTCATCTAGTATTCATAACACAAGTGCTTATAGGGGCTAGATGATAGGTGTGAGTGTAAAATCATTTATATTTATTTATGTCTCGCTATTCCCTTAATCCCCAAGCGACAGAGGTTTGCGTTCCCACTTTCCCATTGAATGTAGGTCCACATTGGAATTTTGTGCGTTTGGAATCAAGTTCTCAAACTATTGCAAATTCAACTTCTAATTTGTAAAACGAGACACAAAAGTTACGTCGCGTGCGAAAGCCGCCTTTGCAGCAGCGTTGAGAGGTCCCGAGAAGTTAACTTAAGGACGTTGTTTAGGCCAACCAGAGAAATAGGAGATATAACTTCTTATTGCGAGCAAGGAAAAGAGGCGCGAATAGCGTAATGTGGAAAAAAATATTTAAAAAAACATAAATGATTTCAAAAAAACTGTTATGAAATTTTGAAAAATAGTTTATTGCCCTTTTATAAAACTAGATAAGTTTCGGTTTTTACTGCCAGCTTAATGCCATATAAGTACAATATTGAAACGATAGCTCTAAAAGACGAACATTCTTATTTCAAACTTAGACTAGTCCTGCTCATTGTTAACTTCTAGGAACGCCAAAGAGAAGGTCGAAGAGGCATCTCCAGGTGATGGTACGACGGAAGCTGCTGAAGAAACGACAGTAGCCACCAGTGCCAGCACCAAAATCGTCATCAGTACTGCTGGAGACAACGACACTCCAACAACAGACAGTGAAACTCCAACAACAGCAGCAGCAGAACAGGCAGTAGACAGTACGTAAACAGTTATTTTGTTTTGTTCCGGCTTACATTCGAATAACATAACTACAGCAAAATAAGTAGCTACAGCGAGTACAGGCAAATTATAAGAGAGCAGAATAAGATTGTCACCACCCCCATCTTTCCCGTGGGTCGTACAGGGCGACTAAGGGTAAACACAGCGATTAGTAATTTGCAGCGGCGTACCTCTTGTACCACCTTGCAATAAACTGCAATTTGCAATGTGCCTGATAGATGACAATAGGTCTATTACATGGGACCTAACTAAATTGACGAAAAATGGGTGTTGACCTTTTCAGCATTTTGGGTGGTTTGCTTGCCCAACAATCCGCACTACCACAATTGCCTGTTCTGTCTATGCTCTTCCTATCACAGGGAAGGACTGTGCCCCCGCAGTGGGGATATAAAAAGCTGGTGATGGTTTTTTTTTGGCCATAATAAAGTAAAAGTTTAGATACTTTTAAATTTAACAACCATGGGACAATGAATTTCTTTTAACAGCTACAACGGAACCGACTGAAGCACCCTCTCAATAGGAGGATCTGCGAGAATAGCTCACGTAAGTATAGTTCGACCTCTTCATACAAATATCTCAATAAACCTTCGCCGTATAGTAACGGCAGACAAGAATACAATTGAGACCATTCCTACTTCTATCGTGGGTGTCGTACAAGGCGACTTAGGGCCTGTTTCACAACCGACAAGTAAGTTCTAAGTAGCTTACTTCGCAGATCATTTGACAGTTGTAATATGAAACATATTATGTCAATTGAAGTACCAAGTAAGCTACTTCGACCTTACTTGTCGATTGTGAAACAGGCCCTATGGGCAGCATGTTCCTGCCCCCCTAGCCAACAGTCTATGGAACGCATAGAATAAAAAAAGTATAAAATTGACGTATTACAGAGAAAGCAAAACGTCAGTTTCATACTTTTGTTTTCTATGCGTTCCAATAGATAAGCCACTTGGCTTGACGCTAGGCCCTCTGGTGTACCCGCTCTACCAAATTACAAAATGTGGATGTTGATACATACAGGCACCTAAAAGGGGTGATTTATCTATGTGTCAGTCGTTTTATTTTGCAGTCGTTCATACCCACCATCCGCACTGGGTCAGGACGGTGGGTTATACATAGCCCAATCTTCCTATATTTTTTTCCTTAGGAAAGGCCTGTGCCCAGCAATGGATTTCATTGGTAATCAAGTTATTGGTTACCGTTTGATTAGATTTAGAAAAAAAATACTTAAAAGTTATTTGAACGCCATTAACCCCCGAATACAGAAACGCTAATCAAAGTTTGAGTCTTGCTTAACATTTAAATGTTGTCAAAATTGACGTTTTCCCATACAAATTCTGAAAGGTAATGTCCACTTAACTTTTTAAGCAGTGTCCCAAATTTGAGTAGCGTTTCTGTATTCGGGGGTTACTTATTTTAACTTAGTGACCATGCCTATTTTGTTCACAGAAAGACGACAAAACGATGTTCTTCTAGTTGGCTGACATCTTACATCTTGCAATAATTATGCATCAAGAAAAAATTAAAGTAAATTAAATAAAATATTTATTACCTACTTATTAATACATAGTTTGGTTTCGTTACATAAAAAGTAGATTATACTTTAGCACAAGAATGTATTACATTTTGTTTTATTTAATTTATTGGATGCTCCTGTATGTACGTAAATAAGAATATAACCTACGGGTTCCCTAACTTCTGCCGTGTGGTGCCGGCAGAGCAGAATATCTCTCCCGCGGCAGTCGTCTCGTACAAGCGACTAAGGGTTACACACTTGCACAGCAATGAGTAATTGGCAGCAGCGTTCCTCTTATGCCACCTAGCAATGTAGGTATTGCGATTTGCGTGCGGTTCCGTTAGTCGGGGCTATACGCCCACCACCTACATGCGACCTAACCTATTGGCGAAACATGGGTGTTAATTCACCTCTGCCTGCCCCTTTGGGGATATAGGCGTCGTTTATGGACGTATATGTAATCCTTAACTTCATGATACTTAACAACAAAAAGTCTGACTAATAAAATCTAATTCTAATCAAAAAGAACGAAGTCTCAAGCAGCCGTCCGCTTTATAAAACACGTCGTTACGCATCGGTTTTAAATCAAACACATCTAGCAATTACTTCACGTTGTAAATTAATTTATACGGTAAACGGGTTAAATTTATACCATGCCAATGAATAAGCTTATTAACTTGTGAGTCTGATGTCAACGGAGACATTCATCAGTAACTTCTTAATTATTACCTATGTCTCTGGAATGACAGTTTAATTTTCCAAAACAATGCTACCCATATTAATTCTGATATTTATTGGTAAGTGGGTAATACAAAAATTTATAAATTTAGTAATTGCAATACTATTTCTCAAAGTTCTTACCTATCTTTCTTAACCATCTGTCAAAGAAGAATTCTTGTTCACTTTTTTTACTGAAAGAATATTGTCATAGTATTTATTGGTTTTATACTAATTATTGGCTTGGCTTCAATTTCCCAAAAAAAATTTAATGTGCTTGAAGATTCGTTTAATAAATTGTATATTTTCTCGAATGAAATCCATTAAATATACATGATATTTAAAATCATCAAATATATCATATCAAAATAAAATCATAGCACACTTAATTTATATTGGCTTAATCTGAGTATCACATATTTCAGTTACTACTACTACACACAATGCTGGCGGTGCAGTCTCAAACCATACGAATTCCGATATGTTAGAAGCTTTGAAATATTTTGAATCTGTCCATTCAAAAGGCACTGCAAATGTAAGTCTTGTCAATAATCTTTCGACACCGAGTATGCCAACAAATCCAGATATTTTGTCTGGAATACATATCATACAACCTGATGTCTTACATAACCCGAAATCAAACTTGGAGGAAGGAGAGAATTTGACTATGGTGGAATCAAAAGACGAACTAGAGCCGTATACAGTCAGTAATTGCGACCCATTAGAACGTAGGAGGGTACTTGAAATGTTGAAGAACATAGTAAATGTTCAGAATAAAAATGTTGTAACATTACAATATCATCCAGATAAAGCGAATGAACAACAAAAGCAGACAATTAAAACTGTAAATCAGAGTAGAAAATTCATGAATTGGTTTCAGAACTTATTTGGCACTACATCTACAATTCGTACCCCTATAACAAGTCGTCCAACAGTAAATAATGGTTTACCATTGATAACAGTCGTACCCAAACACCAACTGATAGTACTCTTGGACAAACTCAACAACGAATTAGAAAAACTAAATAATAATATTATTATCCTCGGTAACAATTTACAAGCTAATCAAACAAGCAGTTTTTATGTTGTCAAAATGCCTCTCAAAGCAGATATTAATAAAGATTTAAATATTAACCGTAGGCAAAAAAGGCAAGTTAGCAACACTACAGCCGAAATTGAGCAAAACACAATTAAACATGAAAATGTACCAAAGAAAAGAGAATTACTGAAAAGTCGACGTGCTAACATTTACCCCGAACACTATCAACTAAACAAGAATAGCTATACAAGACTCATGGATACGGAGAAAAGCACTATTTCTGGTGACAACGAAGCGAGTGGGAACAGTAAAATTAAAAATAAACTAATTGTTCATTTGAAAACATCTTTCGACCATATTAAAAGCAAAGTTAAGTCTGCAGCTGACATAAGGGAACTATATACTGGTGACACTTCTTATAGATTAGGGAATATCTTGGCAAACGTCGACACTTTGGATATTAATTTAAATAAAATACGGGAAGAATTAGTAAAAACTGACTCACAAACATGGGATGAAAATACATTATTAGACTTATTCGACAGATTGAAAACATCGAAACATGTCCTTAGTAAACTATTGCAGTTTGTGAAAAAATACGCCAAGAAACAAAAGTAATAAATGTTATACAAAATATATGGCCTGTATTAACTTTGGAAGCTTAAAAAAGACCGAAGATTGTATTCCATTCTGAACCATAGTAAGATATTTTATTACAATTTTCAGACACCTATGAAAACGAACAAAGGGATTAACTGAATCCACTCTGCCGCTGAACTGCTACGCAAAGATTCGGTTCTCAAATTTCTGCGATACTGTAGAAAATCACTATTTTATTTAGCGGTCGGTTTTTATTAGGTTACAGATATATTATTTTGTTATATAACTCTTCAATCTTTGAGGATTCGATTTTTAGGACTTCAATGTGACGGGAAGTATACCCTCTCTCCCTGCCCTGTTCCCAGGCTGTCTGGGGTCGGCTCAGTATGATTCTTTTTCCATTAACTTCGGTATCCAGCCATCCACTCCATTTTATTCATATCATCCATCACACCAAAAAGGTGATCGTGATGAAAGAAATATAGAAAAGAGACTGAACGGACCATGCCGAGAGACCGATGAACGGAGAGAGTAATTTTAATGTTTATATATACCCAATGAGACGGAAGAGAACTATACTCTTCACATATCTCAAGGGAGCAGTTAATAAGTCTGACGAGAATAATTTTATACACGAGAGTAGCTGCTTTAGGCAGCATAGATCCTCTTTCCCTTAGGCTCCCTTAACATGAGTTATTCATTATTGTACAATGAAAGACCATACAACTTTCAATAAATTTTATTGGACATATTCAGTCTGATTAAAACAGGTGTTCGGGATTAGACGAACAAGGAAAGAAAACTAGATTTTCACTTTTATAGGTTTACTAGGAAATTAGTTTACAGTTGTTATGATTTGTTGTAAGAGAAATTTGAATAGCGAATGAATGAAGAAAAAAAGATGGCGTCCTTGCGTGGATTCCCTCCAACCGTAGGTACATAGAATGACCGCGGCCAATCGCGGTCGCAGCAATATGTGCTTAACGTCGATGGCTGCAAGGTTGAAGTTGGCTTGCGGCGTCGACATCCTCCCAGCCCTTGAAAGCTCTTGGATGCTTTCAAGACAAGTTTGCTTCGGTAGGTAGATAGCATAGGCGATTAAGGGCTCTTCGTACGGTCCCTTGTGACGTGTTCACGTCTGCGACGCGAGGGACTCCATCGCTTCCTGGATGAATCTTGGTTACGCGGCCCAGACGCCAACATAGGGGTGGTGCACTCTCTTCCTTGATGAGGACCAGGTCTTCAAGTTTTAGGTTGCGACTAGTGACTTGCCATTTGCTACGCTGCTGCAGCTCAGAGACGTATTCGAGTGACCACCTTCGCCAGAAATGTTGTTTGTACTGGTCAATGCGTTTGAAACGTTCTAGAGCGGTTAGGTTTTGGTTTGTTAGGTTCGGTGATGGTAAAGCAGACAACGGCCTGCCTATCAAAAAGTGAGCTGGAGTCAAAGGACAAGGATCGTCAGGCGAAGAACTTAATGGGCATAGTGGTCTGCTATTGAGGATAGCTTCGATGTGGCTAAATAATGTAGATAATTCCTCGAAAGTAAGGTGTGTCTGTCCTAAAATCCTACGAATGTGATGCTTAGCTGACTTGACACCGGCCTCAGCTAAGCCATTGAAGTGAGGGGCGTATGCTGGTGAAAATTTAAACTTGATACCCCGACAAGCTCCAAATTCGGTTAAATTATCTCGATTTTGTTGTAAAAAATCATATATTTCTTTGGCAGCGGCAACAAAATTCCTGCCGTTATCGCAGTATATAGTGTCTGGTAGTCCCCTACGGGCTATAAAACGTTTGAGAGTAAGGATAAACGCGTCTTTGCTTAATTCGCTCACAGCCTCGAGATGGACACATTTGTAACAAAAACACACAAATATGCAAAGATAGCACTTAGTAATTTTGCATCCTCTCCCCTTTCGATCGGTAATAAAAAATGGGCCAGCAAAATCAACACCAACTGTAGAAAATGGAAAATTAGGTTCCACACGCTGATTGGGTAAATTTCCCATGATATTAGACAAGGTTTGACCCTTAAACCTACGACAAACATGACACCGCCGAACCACCTTTCGAGCTAAGTTACGGCCTCCTATTGGCCAATATCTCTCTCTAATTGATGCTAAAAGATGTTGGGGACCGGCGTGTAGTAAATTAACATGTTCCTGTTGAAACATCAAATGTGTTGACGGGTGATCAGCCTTAAGAACAGCGGGATGCTTCTTTTCGTAGGGGTAATTGGAACTAACAATTCGGCCGCCGACACGAATCACTCCGAAACTGTCAATAAAAGGATTTAGTGAGGACAATTGTCCTTTGGAGGCGGGAGTCTTACCTGACAGTAGCATGTCAATTTCAGTAGGAAAACACTCTCTTTGTGCAGACTTTAAAATTAAATTTAGAGCGTTGTTCAGTTCTTCAACTCAAAAGGGCTTGTGTAAGTTTATTTTGGGGATTTTTGGTATTATAAATAAATCGTAATACTCTTGCGTAAACCCTTTGTAATTTAGAAAATTTAGAAAAACGATCGAAATTTACTATAGAGGATAAAGACGAAACATCTACCGAAAACACAGATATATTTTTATTCTGACTAGGCTATCGGCTATCGTCATATGTTATGGGGAAATTAGTGGGCCAAGTTGACTCGTGCCTTGATAGAAAGGTGGGACCATGCCACCACATGGAGCAGTCCTTAATGTGCTGAGGGTCTAGGCCTCTTGAGACGAGATCAGCGGGATTCTGCGAGGTGGGAACATGACGCCATGTTGACACATTACTGAGCTCCTTTATAGCTGATATCCTATTTGCAACAAAAATGGGGGTTTTATTAGAAGTATTCAGCCAACCCAATACTACACTGGAGTCGGTCCAAAAAATGTGACGTTTAATTTTACATCTTAAGGCCTTAGTTACAGATGCGGCTAATTGTGCACCTAAAAGTGCAGCGCATAACTCTAGCTTCGGTATAGTAGTGGCCTTTATAGGAGCAACCCTAGCCTTTGCGGTTAGTAAGTGAACAAGCGTAGTGTCTGAGTTACATGATTTTAAATAGATGCAAGCGCCATAAGCTTGCTGAGAAGCGTCACAAAAACAATGCATTTCAATATAATTGTGGTTATGCACTAACACGTGCCTAGGAATTTTTAGAGATGGAATGTGGGTCAAATGTTGGACAAACTTTAACCACCCATTGAGTATATCCTTTGGGACGGGTTCATCCCAGTCTAATTTTTGGGACCACAATTTTTGTAACAATATTTTTGGTTTTATTGTACATAAAGATAACAGACCAAGAGGGTCAAAAATTTTAAATGTTGTAGAAAGGATAGATCGCTTGGTTACTACTTCCGGTGATTTAAAATTATATTGAAAATTTAGGATGTCAGTATTAGGGGACCAGCCAATTCCTAGGGTACTAGTGGCATTGCTGATTATTAAATTTCCGTTTTCAGGTAGGATTGAATTATTTTGAAAAAGATCGGATAGATTAGACCGGTATTTACGTAGTGGGAAACAACCTTTCTCTAATTGACTACTTACACAGAGTTGAATGTGGCGGAGTTCATCGGCTGAATCACTGCCTGTAAGCAGATCATCACAATAAAAGTCTTTCTGAATTATTGTTTTGATTAGGGAATCGTCACATTCTTCTCCTAGTTGCCATATGCACCTAGTACTCAAAAAACTTGCGCTAGAAAAACCATAGGTTATAGTATTTAATCGTAAAGTACTTATGGGATCTGACTCATTGTCACGCCATAAAATCAGCTGAAGGTCACGGTCAGAATCATGCACATTTACCTGTCGATACATTTTTTCTATATCCCCAGAGAGGATGTACTTATATTGGCGAAATCTGAGAAGGATGTTAAACAGAGAATCTTGTATCGTAGGTCCCACCATTTGGATGTCATTCACGGATAAACCTGTAGTAGTGCGAGCTGACCCGTCAAATACGACACGTAATTTGGTAGACTCACTTTTTTCACGAATGACAGGGTGGTGGGGAAGGAAATAGCCATTTAATGGAAATTTTACGTTACATGTCGATAGATGACCGAGATTAGCGTATTCGTGTATAAATTGACTGTAGGCTAGTTTTAACTCGGGTTGTTTTCGAAATCGGGATTCTAGGTTAAGAAATCTCTTTTTGGCTAAATGGTAAGAGTCTCCTAAATAGTTGCGTTCACAACGCAGTGGTAGGCTTACTGAAAATCGCCCCGTACTCTCGCGGATAGTAGTAGAGAGAAAATGTTGCTCACACTTTCTTTCTTCCTCGGAGTACGAAGTTATTTGTGGGATGTTTTCTAGCTCCCAAAAGAGTGTCATTTGTTGATCTAATTTGTTGTGAAAATCGGTTTCCTCATGCGATGAAAAATTAGGAACGGTCTCTTTTAGTGAGAAATTGCACATTACGTGTTTTGGATGTGGTGGGGATGGTAGGGCAGGTAGTGGTCCTGCAATCAGCCACCCTAATTTAGAGTTTCGGAGATTAGGTAAATTATCTCCTAGACAGCGCTGCTCAGAGCCTATTAGGTCCCAAAAGAGATCTGCTCCTAGTAGCATATCTATAGGCGCCGGTTCGTAAAACTTAGGGTCAGCTAGTTGGACTTTAGGTAATTTTAGAGCCTTTATATTAAAGGTTGATTTAGGTAAATCGTCGGTAATTTTAGGTAAAACTAAACAAAATAAAGATCTCTCAAATGAGCTTGACAAAGATTTTAAACGGAGAGCACATCTCTCTGTATTTAAATTAACTGGTATTTGACCGATACCAACAATATTGACATTTGATGGGCTAGGACATAGATTTAGTTTAGTCTTTACAGCCTCACTTATAAACGAAGATTGACTGCCACTGTCAAGTAAAGCTCGCACGGTCAAAGTGTCATTAGAAATAGGATTAGAAATTTGCACCTTTGCAGTGCACAATAAAACTTCGGGAGCGCATAAAGCTGACAACACACAGGTGTTACTAGAACTGTTATTATTGTGAATATGCAAGAGAGTATTGTGTCGTTTTTTACAAACACGACAAGAGCCTGGAAGCTTACACTTATCAATGTTATGACCAGCTCTGAAACAGTTTTCACACAAGTTAAATGTTTTCACAATGGAATTCCTATCCTCAGGTGATTTTGACTTAAAAGAAGGGCACTCAAACAGGCGATGACTAGTCTTACACACAACACACTCAACAACTTTATTAGGGATAGGTGGAGTATCCTTGGAAGTCACTATGAAAGATTTAGTTTGGGTCTTGTGCTGATTTATTGGCATAAAATTTTTATTTTTATCAATTTTGTCTTGCTTATTACGATTAACAGTTTCGAGAACATCTGCACGACTCTTTAGAAAGGAAAAGAAATTGCTCAGTGTAGGAATGTCGGGTAGTGAGTTTCTATACTCTTCCCATTTAAAAGAAGTGGTGTTATCTAATTTTGCCGAAACCATATATATAATTAACACGTCCCACTTGTCAGTGGGTAGCCCTAACGTATTAAGAGCTCTTAAATTTTTTGTGATGTGGTCAATAACAAAACGCAATGATCTGTCGGTATCTCGAACAGATTCTAAGTTGAAGAGAGATTTCAAATGGTTGTTTATAAGCAATCGTTTGTTATCAAATCGTTCACACAAAAGGCTCCAAGCTTCGGAATAATTTTTATCAGAAACTTCCAAATTACTGACAACACGAGCAGCTTCGCCCTCCAAGTAGGAATTCAAATAGTGAAATTTGTGAATATTTTTTATTTTCTCGTTTTCGTGTACTAGGGAACTAAATGTCTCTTTAAACTCAAGCCACTTGTAATAAGTGCCATCAAAATTAGGTATCTTAATTATTGGTAACTTAAAACCTAAGAATTCGCTTTCATTGTGATGACATTTGTGAGTGGCGTGAGCAGAAGTGTTGCTATGAAATTCATCACTATCTGACTTGGGGGACGAATGCTTTTTAATAAATTGTCGGGCCAAAGAAATATATGTATCATATTCTAGTTCAAAATTATCACGCGTATTTAATTCATTTTCTAAGTTAGACGTATTTAATAATTCAATCTGATTTTGTAGCTCGTCGAACTCAATAAACAAGGTTTCTATTCTAGACAGTTTCATTTCTAGTTTACTAATTTCTAACTCAGAGATTGATTCCATGGTCGACAAATTATCGACAAAAAATTTAAATTTAGTAAGGCGTCCCTTAGCAACGCCTCTTTTATTAATTAAAATTGAAAGTTGCTCGGCTTGCTTAGCTTCGGAAGACATTGCAAAATCTTTTATAAAACTAATAAAAAAATAATATATATTTTTTTGAAATTAAAATCGTAAATTAAACAAAAAATAGCATACGATACGCTCCTCACTCCAATCAGCTGGTCGAGCCGGGCGCGCGAGCAATCAGGTGTCGGGAGAACAATAGGTGACGTCACAGCATTTATCGCCGGGCAGTCTCAATAGGCGTTCCACTGGAATGTATATGTATGCCAACTTAATAACTTTGTTAACATCAATATGTTAAATAGGCGACAAATATTTTTAATGTGAATTTACTAAAAGGTAGTTAAACAAAATATAATATTACACCAATTCACTAATAACCATATTTTATTAAATTTATCTATAATAAATATCCGTATCTGTCTATTATAATACTAATAGGAATGAAGTTATGACGAATATAGGTAATATATTGAGCAATTAGCGAATTATCAGTGTAAAATTTTCTTGTTTATTTGTTTATTATGGTTATTTATTATTTTTACGAGATGATTAGATGATGTTTTAATGAAATGAATACCTATATTGCATTAAAATACTTTAAATTGGGATGGCTAAGTGCCTTGAGATGATTATTACGTTATGAGTAGGTAATTCAACAAAAAATTGTAGTAGGACAGTACACCAAACATTAGAGGATTAATCTCACTAAATAGCTCAAATCAAAGGAGAAATGAATCTAATTTACTAGGAGAGAAAAATAAAAGGAACGAGCTCACAGTTAGAAAGGCAGGCGCCGTCGCCGGGTAGAATTTGGCGGCAAAGCGGCAGTCCATCCAGGTCTTGTCTTATCCAACGATGATTAGTAGGTGCTCCTTTTCAAATTAGTCGAAGAAAAACTATTGGCGAAGTCACAATTTAGCCACAGCAGTCAGATTGGTGCTTCTTCCAATTAATTGATAGGCGCTGCGTCAATGACCTCTCGCTGTCCTTCGATGCGAAGCGAATTTTGTTAAAATTTGTTGATTTTGATCCAAATTAGTGTACTGCAATGTCCTGTCACGGTCGCCACTTTGTTCGGGATTAGACGAACAAGGAAAGAAAACTAGATTTTCACTTTTATAGGTTTACTAGGAAATTAGTTTACAGTTGTTATGATTTGTTGTAAGAGAAATTTGAATAGCGAATGAATGAAGAAAAAAAGATGGCGTCCTTGCGTGGATTCCCTCCAACCGTAGGTACATAGAATGACCGCGGCCAATCGCGGTCGCAGCAATATGTGCTTAACGTCGATGGCTGCAAGGTTGAAGTTGGCTTGCGGCGTCGACAACAGGGTAGTACGCTTTATATTTAAAACTACTTAACAAATAAATAAACCTCGCTTTGCTGTACCGTTTATTTTAAATTTATAATTTAAATTAAGGTAGAAAAGAAGCTTAGTAGACACGCACGGCCTACAATCATCGCTTAGGGCCGGTTTTTTGATGCATAGTTATCTGAACCCATTGTTATTAATTGTTAAATATCAGACTGATATTTTACCATAGTAACCATTTTTAACAATTGGTTGAGTTAACTGTGCATCAAAAAACCGGCCCTTGGGTAGACAATCTAAACAGTCTCTCCTTATTTATAATATTTCTACTTTTACCCTACTACCTATCATCTTAATGATATTATTGGCCCATATTTTTCTTTTTACGTTTGTAGTTCTTATTTGTTCACTATAGTAGTTACTCTAAACTGTAGTTAGACGGTAGACTCTGATTACATCTAGAGTTACAGAATATAAGGTGACTTTTAATTACGTGGGGAAAGTGAACTATGTATGCGCAAAAGAAACTTAATTAACCTTCAATATTATCTAATTCTAACTTAAAGAATGCGTCATAGTCTGATTTTCCCCACGGAATAAATATTAATACGGTAAGTATAAATGTTACCAGTTAATTCCTTAGCCACACAACCTTGTTTGATTGCTACGGCTATTCACGTCTTTGCCATAAACAATGTGATGCCTCGAAAATAGTGATCGATTTAGAAATAACGCTTAAATATAATATGAAACAATGATATTGTCTTTATAAGTCATTTGTATGCGGCTCTTATTGTAGGATGGACGTAATTTGAAATACGACATAATTTTATCAAAAGAGCGATTTAAGCAATGAACTACTAACACTGGGTTTTTATAATCTATCTACGAACGGTTTTGTTTAAGAGGCTTTGAATTTTGTAATTGTTCATAATGGACAATAATATGTCTATCTATACCTACACCTGGTAGTCAAAACAATTCTTTGTTGAATTATAGAAACCCAGTATTAGTGATAGTTTGTTGTAAAACAACAATATAAATGCTTAAAAAAATTGTTCAATATTTAATCACTGATGTGAAGCCGTTATAATATGAATTATATCGGAAAATTTCTGAACCATTTTGCCTAGCTAGTGACACATTTTATGTTACATTTGGAAAGAAAATAAAGCTTGAAATACAAAAAAGTCATAAATCATGAACGCATCGAATTATTTTCTTGCAAAATAAGTCTTAACGCCGTAAATGTAGAACACACAATGTCTGTGATTCATTATTGAGTTGCCAACTCAACAGGTTTTTAAAGATTCTTGCTTAACGGAAGCTATGTTTTTCGCAAGGGTTGCAGTATTGTGTCCAAGACTATGGAAGCTGCATTCACGTGACTGCATCTGAAACATGAAAATGACTGTCAAAGAGATTTCTTTGATTGCTATCAAAATAACAGTAATGTTCGCTAAGATGCTAAGGCTGGTCATAAAGCGTGGGTCGTACGACGAATAACGTATAATCGCGGGAATCGAACCCGTGATAAAAGCAGCCGCCCTGATTGAGGAGGATGCGGATTCGATTTCCGCGATTATACCGTTATTGGTCCTACGACCCACGCTTTATGACAGTACATTTTTCAAACCGGTTTCCCTTTTACTTTTCTTACATTTGCATCTTGTTCAAATGAAAATTTGGGGTCTGGGTTTACCTGGGAAACATGTCATTGCATTTGAGGTCGGTCCACCCGGACATGGCTTCGTACAGCATCCTCTCTATCGCCTTGTCTGCTGTCAGTTCTCCCGTCAGCATCCGCAACGCCATACTGACGGAAAGGACAACATTAAGGGCCAGCCCCTGTAGCACAGGACCTGGACACATCTCCTTCGGGGGAAAGAAAATCTTTTCCTCTCGCTCTAACTCCCACTAAATCCCAAGACAAGTGGTGGAGAGAGACTTGGCCACGTCCCCGTGCTAGGCCCGCAGTTGTTTGATCTAATACAATTGGCCAATCTATTCGAACACAACTATAACTTAAATGGGTATTTAATGTCAAAAATTTTCATTCCAAATCTAGACTCGGCAAGAATAGCGACTAGTTTTGAATTGTTATTTTTTGACGTTAAGTACTCATTAACGTTATTTGACGTCTCCGAGTGCGGCAGTATGGCCCGAGTTCACCAACACGTAAATCAAACGATTAAAATATAACTGGCAGTTTTTGACAATTCTTCCATACCTACGGTTTTTGTCAAAAAGAACCGGTTAAATAATAATCGACTGATTGCGTGTTGGTGAACTCCAGCCTTAGCCGATCTCGTGGTTTTCCTATCTTGTTCTCAGGTTATCTGAGGTCGGTGCAGTATTTCTCTTCCGTTCATTCGGTCAGACGTCAATCTGCCCAGCCCATTTTTTTATATCACCCAACGCACCGGAAAGGTGCTAATGAAAGTCAAAAGTGGTCGAAAAGATCATTTGCGGAGAGACCTATTTACAGAGTGATTGGGATTACAACATTATAATCCATACTGGTTTTGACTTAGATTTTACAGCCAGCCGCTTGTCTGACACTAGCTGTCTTTTGGTATGCTGCTGTTGGCGGTTTGCTTTCCATCATACACTTGTTATTAGGCCCCAAGTTTTGGCAAATATCTCTCAGTCAACTTTGACGACAACCATGGGGTGAGTCAAGGCTGGCAAATTCTACGTAATCTGTTCGACTACCCCTTGGTGCTAATCCTATCTCTTTCAGTCGATTTTAACGACACCTTTAACCTAAGAGGGCACATTCTACGTTTTGTTCTGTTACAGGACTACATGGATGACCTAATCATTATCATTTTAATGTCCTCCACTGCTGGGGCACCCTATGGATGGACGAATATAGGAAGAATGGGTCATAACCCACCCACCAGGTGGGTGGGTTATTATCCATTCATTTTTTTATTTAATAATTTATTGTACACAAAAATACACAAAGGAGATTACATTCATATAAAATAGTACAAAAGGTGCAGCTTATATCTAAAGAAATCTCTTCCAGCCCACCTGTGAAAGGAAAAAAACTGTGAAACGTGGATAACACGTGTACCGTTAAAAATAACATAAATAATAGAGAAAAAAAAAGAAAATGCTAACCTATTTATAAAATAATAATATCATAATAATAAATTCTTAAGTACAACTATATAACTATAATAAATAAATATACTTATTAATTATATAAATAGATAAAAAAAAAGAAACTTGATAATTTGGTGATTAAAACTGCTTAAACTATAGAGAGATAGTGCTCTTTAACTCTTTTCTTAAACTGACTTACTGCCGCACTCAGAGACGTCATATAACGTTAATGAGTACTTAACATAAAAAAATGACAATTCAAAACTAGTCGCCATTCTTGCCGGGTCTATGGTCTAGATTTGAATGAAAATGTTTGACATTAAATACTCATTAAAGTTAATTGACGTCTCTGAGTGCGGCAGTTAATGTCCTAATTTCACGCAATGGAGGTGGTAATGCGTTCCATAACTTAACGGCGTGAGCAGTAAAGGAATGTGCGTAGAAATCAGTACGAGTGGTATGTGATGGGAATTTGAGGAGAGTGCGAAGGTGAGGACGACATGATGTACCAGGAAGACGCGCGAACTCAAATCGCTTACGAAGGTAATCAGGATATGACGGGTTATGTAAAATATTAAAAAGGAGAAACAGTACACGAGAATTCATGTTGCTGGCCCAGTGCGGATTTGGCCATAACATACATACATAAATCACGCCTATATCCCTGAAGGGGTAGGCAGAGGTGAAAAAGCACCCACGTTTCGCCAATTATGTTAGGTCCCATGTAATAGGTGGCGAGCCTATTGCCATTTATCGGGCACAAAAGTCGCAGTACATTGCTAGGTGGTATAAGAGGAACGCTGCTGCCCATTCCTCATCACTGGTATATCCTTAGTTGCATTGTACGACACCCACGGGAGAGATTTGGGAGGTGACAATGCCATAACCATGCATGTGCAAACCCATGCAAGTCCAAAACCATGTGCTCTCTTTATGGAATAGTATTATATATTACCCATTTATTCTCGCCATGATTCCGTAAGGCGCGTTCATCTTAGCGGTGACCACGAGATTCCTACAGTACAGCAACCACATGCAGTCCAACTCGGTGTAGTAGGTGCCGTTGCTCTTCTCCCCGAAGGAGGTCTGCAAATGGTTCAGGGCGTGTCTGTTGCCCTCTGCGTTGCGCGCGAGCTGGCTTTGGATGTTCGCGTTCAGTTCCCTGTTCGATAGCTGGTTGAGGATTGCTCTGGAAGAAGGGGATTAGTCACAAAATTTTCTTTTCATTATGTTGATTATGTTGTATTATTATTGTGTTGATTTTCTTATATCATACCTACTTAAATCACACCTGTTCATTCCTGATGGGGTAGATTGTTGATTTTCTTATTTCATGCGTAGATACATACAATGGTAGGTAAATCTCGCCTAAAATAAATAACGCCCCGAAGAGGTAGACAGAGTTGAATTTAACACCTACGTTTCGTCAATTATGTTAGGTCCCTCTGCTTGACTCTAGACACCATCAGAAATGACCAAAAGATCGTTTAATTAGAACATAGATCAGAATTTCCAGAATCATTCAGGTCTTTCATCCCTTAAGAATAGGAGGTGTTTTAATACCTATGCTTTGCGGAACCCTAATAATAGGTTTTGTGTTAGGTATATGGCAATATTTACTTTGTGTTCTTGTACGCCCTGCCTAGGTGGATCGCAGCCCTGGCGGCGCTCATGCCGACGTCAAGGAAGTTCTCCAATACACCTTTGCCGATGTCGAACTCGTCCATGTCCTGGCGTAAATTTTGACGTTTTCTGCAAAGAATTATTATGACAAGACTGATTAGAGATGGGTGCATTCCACCCACGGCTGGCTTTATTATAATCCAGTTATCACCCATTCAATACCATAGTCATTGGTCACTGGTATTTTTTTCCACTTACTAATAGTGAAATTACGAGGACGGAGTACGCGGGGTCGATGCTTGCATCAGGATAATGATTTTCCAGATTTTTTCTGACCTCTGTCTTGATAATATTTCTAATATTTATAGACGATGATACGAAAACTCTTAGCATTCCATGGAAATGTGCGGGCGCCGGGTCCATAGTGTGGCAGAGAGGAGTCAGTGGCAGCGCTTCGGACTTGTGACCCATGAAGGGGCACCCCTTCACAACAATAAATATGTCAACACGCGACTTCTCTTTCTGTCCAGCTATATTTCTCCCTATATTCTTCCATCCATAGGGAAGGCCGGTGCCCCAGCAGTGGGGACATTGGGCTGGTGATGATGATGATGATATTTGGTAAGATTCTGTCAGAGCCGCCTTAGACACACGTTCTAGTGTAGAACATAAGAAACTTATATTACAGTCTTTTTCTTTTTAAGATACAAACACTTACCGGCATGTGATGAGGAGGGATGAATGTTACGTAACTAGAGATATGATAAGTATGGATGTGCATGGACCTAGAACGAGAAGAAGACCGAAGAAGCGATGGATGGATTGTGTTAAAGATGATATGGGAAAAAGGGGAGTTCATGCTGAGCTCGCGTCTAATAGAGGAGAGTGGAAGAAGAAGACATGTTGTGCCGACCCTACTTAGAGTAGGATAAGTGCAGGGAGAAGAAGAAGATACGGACACTTACGAAAATGCAGTACTGTCGTGGTGATTTATCTCATTCTGTTTGGCCTCCACCTTGCTAGGGTCCATGAAGAGTGCGTTAAAAGCGAACACGTCAGGCTCCCTCAGCATTTTAGTTCGGGCTGATTCCTGGAAAGTTTGGACACGATTTTTTTTAACAATCGTCATTATTCCTAATACTGCCCATGAATTACGTACGGGTTTATCTGGGGGTAAATCTAAGGGGACATACCGAGGAATAAGCAGAAGCTGCCAATGCAGTCATACTTACATAAATCACACATACTTATCCCTGAAGGCGTAGGCAGATGTGAATTAACACACACGTTTCACCAATTTTATTAGGTCCCATGAAATAGGTGGAGAGCCTATTGCTATCTATCGGGATTGCAATTTGGAGGCTTGGAGAAATAAGATATTCCCTTTTCGGTAATGAACATTCCGTATCCCAATTGGCAGCAGCGTTCCTCTTATACCACCTAGCAATATACTGCTATTAACGTGGCCAGATTCGTTCCTATTACACAATTGGCGAAATGTAGGCATTAATTCACCTCTGCCTACCCCTTCAGGAATAAATAGGTGTGATTTACGAATGTTGCAGATTATACCTTTTATTTTTTTTGCAGGCAAGTTTCATTCAGAAAAAAATAAATTATCTGCGGAAAATTTTAGCAAATTCGTCTACGAAACTTGTATTATAAATAACGCAACCAACCTGATTCTCCCAAGCCATCAGCTGTATGTTGTGCAGCAACATGATGTCCAAGGTCAAAATGCCAAAGGAGAGCAGATCCGTGCTGTTGCTTAGGATCATCTTCCTACCGTGCGGTCCGACTGTATAGTTGTCTCCATAGTAAATGTCTTTCAGTTTCGTCATCACTATTGACACGTTTCCTTGAAGCAAGCTTTGGTTCAGAGCTTGCAAAACTTCAGTAAACTCCGTGCTTTTAGGCAGAATGTTTGAAGAGTTCTTCACGCTTTCAAAGTCCGGGTCCGAGTTGATCCACTCGTGTAGCTCCTGCACTTTCTCTATCAAGTAGTTGGTCATGGAGTTGCTTTGCATGTAGTCGTCGTAAAGGTTGTCGTCGCTGTAATAGTCTTCGTAGTCAGCGTTCTGTCTCAAGCCCAGCATGTAACCGTCGGGCAGTTTGATCTCGCCGTGTCTCAGGACGTCAGGTAACGTTGGCTTAAAATCTGGGACCTCATCTAGATGCATACTCGGCTCTTTCGCTTTATCCTTCTTCTCTATTTTCTTCTGGGCGTGTTCTACCACGTCGTCTAGTGGGTGCACTTGGGGTTTTGACGTCAGGTCGTGACCCTTTTTAACCGGACCCCTGGAGGCCACTACGTTTTTGAAGATCTTCAGTTTCTCCAATATTTCCAGGTTCTTGTCCACGTCGCTCACGTCGGGAGGCTCCCTGTGGATGGGCTTCGGCGGGATGTACACTGGGTGTGGGTGAGAGTACACTAAATCCTGTTGGGGAATGAGTGGAATCAGTTTAGGACTTTAGGATATGCCTTTTAAAATGAGTAGCAATAACATTTATTAATAAATTACACAAAGAAAAACAAAATCTAAAGGACCAAAACTATCAAAGAAACTTCCTCTTAATCGATAGGCTCACAATTTTCTTAGCAGATTAATTTTAACGCGTTCGAAATGCAGTTGCATATACTGTGACCAAAATACGAGTATACACTATCTCAAGTTCCTCTATGTTTTGTCAGAAAAGTTTAATCGAGGTCCCGGCTGCATCTATGAAGTGGCTACTACCTACAAACGCGCACTGTGGCAGCGTGGTGAGTTATGGCCTATTATAGAGAAGGCCTGTGCCCAGAAGTGGGAACATTAAAGGGCTAGTGATGATGATAATTATGATGAGGAAGGGAGACCAATGTATATGAAACAATAAGAGACTCGCTTCGATTCGTAGAAGCTCTCTACCACAGATGTATGTATATCAATATTATATATATCTGTGCTCTCTACGATAGCTAGACTCCCTGGAGAGATGCCTGCCGTAGAGAAACCTTTACAGGGAATGTTTTCGCCTCTCCCGAGAAACTTGGTAGATGCTGAAAAGGTAAACAGCTTAGGTCCTCCAAAAACATAATAGACATGTGTCATATTCTCTTGTTGTGTTGAATCTCAACTTCAATGTTATGTTCTCTCACCGGCTCTTCGACCAACTGGCTGGTATACTGTGAGCCCCACTTGGTGATCACCACTGTGGCTAGCACGAGCGCAGCGCACACCGCGAAGCATGAAGCGCTGGCTATCACCCAAACTTTGAGGGGAACCTGTAAGACAAATGTAGTGCTTTGAACAATACATACTTCCATGTTGTAGGGTACTTGAGGAGCTTGATGACCTAGAAGCTAACACACTCGGGTTTCGATTAAATGTTCTACAATATTTGGTATAAAAAATTAAACAAACGTTACGATCACCAACCTTACGCTAGTCTTGGCTACGCGTTGAAACACCTCGTGGTGTGCCGCGTAATTGTCGCGACTACGTTTATCTTGTTGTAGCCGGTAGCGAGTCGAGTATTTCCAGTGCTTTCGCTAGTTTTGGCTACGCATTGGAACAAGTCGTAGCGTATCACGTAATTGCTGCACCTTTGTTAATCTTGCTTTAGCTCGCAGCGTGCCATGTAATACCGGCACTTACGCTACACTTAGCTACGCGTTGAAAAAAGTCGTAGCATATCGCATTGTTCCACCACTTACGCTAGTCTTGGCTACGCATTTAAACATGTCGTAGCGAGTCACGTAGTTAACGCACTTACGGTTGTCTTCGTGGGGATCCTCTCGCAGACGATAGGCCGCGGTGGCAGCGGACGCCGCGCCACGCTCGGGTCTGCGCGGTACTGCTCCCATCGCGAGCTGCTAGCCCGACTCTCGGACGGCGGGCGCTTCTCATACTCGTATTGAAACATGTTCTGTAATTAAAACGAAAGAAAGTTTTCACTGCTAGACACAATTATATAGACTGATAGATAGACTGCTACTAATTATACACAAATTATTGATAGGGAGAGACTTATTATGTATACAGACTGCTACAACATAATAATAAGAAAAATACAAAAAAAAACAAAATAAGTGAATGAGGAGATGACAGGTAACAGGAGTATGAAAGAAAAAACATACTGCATCTTCCCCAAATGAAATGGGCAAGAGAATGCAGATGACTTTATTTTGATTCCCTTGCCTACTATATGGCAGGATCAATTCTGACTGCTTTCTAAAAAAAGAATAGCCAGGCATAAGTACCTACAAATGACAGTGTGGAGACAGATTATTACAGTATTTTTTCTCGTAACAAGGGACATTAAAGTAGCTTTAACATCTTGAACAACGGCTTTTACTACCGAAGCGACTTGCCGTTTGAAAGAGCATGGGTGTAACTTATTATGTATACAGACTGCTACAACATAATAATAAGAAAAATACAAAAAAAACAAAATAAGTGAATGAGGAGATGACAGGTAACAGGAGTATGAAAGAAAAATCATACTGCATCTTCCCCAAATGAAATGGGCAAGAGAATGCAGATGACTCAACAAAACAATTTTTAAGGTTCCGTACCTAAAGGGTAAAACGGGACGCTATTAATATATTGTTTTAAGCTTACGTGGTCACTTTCATCTTTAAATTGTTATAAACGGGGATTTATATGATGACTCATCCGTGTCCATGGCGCATGTAACTGTGCCGAAATATCGAAAATATAACAAAATCCAGGTACATATGTGGTATAAATCCCGGTTTATCACAATTTAAAGAGAACGCTACCTACTAAAACATTATGGTAAAACCGACGCTATTAATACGAAAATGACGTCTTCCAGAAGGTGCACTTGGGGTTTAGACGTCAAGTCGTGGGCCTTTTTAACGAAATCCGCCCATCTGTCTACCACCAGGCGGATGTATCTGATGAATCGTGGTAGTTAGACAGTTAAAATGTTCACAGATGGTGTGCTGCTATAACAATAAAACTAATACATATTATAAAATAAATATTTAAGGGGGCTGCCATTCAACAAACGTGATTTTGTCGCTTGTTTTTTAGATAATAGTACGGAACACTTCGTGCGCTAACCCGACTCGCACTGGGCCGATATTTTTTACATTACGTCTTAGATTATCAGAAAATAGTTAATACAAAGACGTAATAAACGTGACATTGAAGGATACGTTTTCCAAAAGGCCACCTCGTAAATTCTCATTTAACAAAGACAATTATTATTGTAGTTGGTAACAATGTGGTTCACACGATACATCTACATCTGTGAGATTTAATTAATTGTTCACAAAATACGCCTCACCATACGATAGTTAAAATGCCTGTTTATTTTTCTTTTTTTCTCTGGAACAACAAACAGTATTCAATAAAAAAAATATTCCTCTCTAAATAAGATACATAATATATATATATTCCTACGTCAGGCCTTTCTCCCACAGGGGTAAGAAACTATGACACCGGAAAAGTGTTAATGATGACTGTATGTATTGAACAAAATTAAAAGGACCACACCGGGAGAGTGAGAATGATGACACCATTCCAATCCCTACTGCTCAAGATTTTGGCTTAGGTTTTACAGTTAACTTAATCCCTCTTTCCCTTTAAATCCCTCTTTAGATATGTGTATTTAGGTATGTTGGTTGGTGGTTTGCACTTTACCATTTGGGTACGCCAAGGTGCTTATTGGTCTAAGGAATCTGCCTTGGTCAACTTGACGACACGCCCCTGGGGTAAGTCGGGACTGCCACATCATCATCAGCACTCTAATGTCCCTGGGGCACGGGCTTTCCCTATAGATGGAAGAATATAGGGAGATTGGGCTATAACCCACCTCGCTGGCCCAGTGCAGTTTGGTGGGTATTAACGAATGCAGATGCAGCCGGGACCAACGGCTTAACGTGCCGTCCGAAACACGGAGGAACTCGAGATAATAAATTTCTAATCACCCATCCAATGGCTGGCCTTAGCGAACATTTCTTAGTGCAAGTAATCGCAGGCCAAGCGCGCGGCTACGCTAGCGAGCTCCTGCCACATTCTACGTTATTTTTTCGCTCCCAGTCAATCAAAAGGATTAATTATATCATTTTTAAAAAGGCCTGCCGCACTCAGAGTCTTCAACTAACTTTAATGAGTATTTAATGTCAAAAATTTTCATTACGACTAGTTTTGAATTGTCATTTTTTGACGTTTAGTCAACGTTATTTGACGTCTCGTGAGTGCGGCAGGTGACAGCAAACAAATTTTGATTCCCTTGCCTACTATATAGCAGCTTCAATTCTAACTGCCGCACTCAGAGACGTCAATTAACTTTAATGAGTATTTAAAGTCAAAAATTTTCATTCAAATCTAGACCATAGACCCGGCAAGAATAGCGACTAGTAAAATAGTTTTGAATTGTCATTTTTTGACGTTAAGTACTCATTAACGTTATTTGACGTCTCTGAGTGCGGCAGTAACTGCTTTCTAAAAAAAGAATAGCCAGGCATAAGTACCTAATGACAGTGTGGAGACAGATTATTACAGTAATTTTTCTCGTAACAAGGGACATTAAAGTAGCTTTAACATCTTGAACAACGGCTTTTACTACCGAAGCGACTTGCCGTTTGAAAGAGCATGGGTGTAACTGCCTACTTATCGCAAATTGTACCTTATTTTCCAATGATTAAAGATCATTGTGTTTTTTTTTCTCACGGGACTACGAGACGAGATGTCACGGTTTGATAAACGCCTCCTTAAGTGGCGAGACAATGCTGCAACGGAGCTAGATTGGCTGGCGGGGCCTGCCATCCTTTAACTGTCGTCGTTCGTTAAGGCTAATAAGTACTTTTTGAGAAAATGGCAATAAGTGAGACTGGTCGAACCAACAACTTTTGATTAGGTAGATGGTTTAGTAACAATCCGGTTCGTTGGGCACCTACGTAGGTAGTGGCTACCTAGATCATGGTGGTGACCCACACGGCATAACACTCATAAATCCTACAAAGATTTTGGCGGTTAAAAAGTCTTGATGCGGAAAGACTATAATTTTTCGAACTTTTCTAACCACCAAAATCTTTGTAGACGGTACTAATTTTTGTAACATTTACATTGAAATTAAAATCGAATAGCTCATAAATCCTTTTAATTCCTAACATTCGGTAAAATTTATAAATGGAAAGTGACATTGTAATAATTTTAAACAAGTTATTCAAAAACGCAGCGTTCATATTCAAATCAGCAATGTCGTAGTCAGCGAAATTGTAAATAACGTAGGTACGATGATGGATTATTGTTTCACTGACAGATGAAACGTGACCTTAGGTATTTGAAATTCGTGAATAGGCACCTCAGAAAGGTCAAGGTCGTTTTGTGGGCTTCGGAGAATGTTGGAGATCTGTGCTGTTGTGTTGAAGAAATTAGTAAAACGCTTATGATTAAATTAATTTGACAAGGGCGGCAATCTTTAATTTTTTCCCTTCGTCCTTCGTCTTTGGCCATTTCACACCGCGAGTGGCTCGGCTGTGGTGCGAATCGGCCAAGAACTGTTTTTGAAACCACATAACCATAAACCCTTGGCACCGATGCTCTTGGAAAAATCTTTGAGACTCTCTCAAAAGTATTCGCTCAAAAGAGAGTCGTACAAGGTGAAGACAGTGATGAGTAATCGGTAGCAACATTCCTAATACCACCTAGTAATTTACTGCGATTTACGTGCCCGATGCATTGCAATACGCTGCCCACATAATACATGAGCACTAACGGAACAGAGTGACAGCTTCTCCACTGGCTGTATGAGCGTAGGTACACCGGTTTTTTAAAGCTGTCACTCTGTTCCATTTAGGTACAGTTAACAGCACGCCAGACTACCACAAAATGGCAAAATTTCTCAATCGATTTTGTGCTCTTACCAAGTTAAGGTTGACAATCGATTGAAGAAATTTGACAGTTTTGGGTAGTCTGAACCTGAAGTGCCGTTGACTGTACTTACTCATGTGACGTGGGTGTTGCTGGTTCGATTTTTCCGCAGAACGACCACCTCTGCCTATCCCTTCGAGGAAATAGACGTGCTTGGTGTATGTATGTATGTAGCTATATTTTCTGTGATGATATATTATATGGAGCCATCGTCGGTGATTCTCGTGTGACTGCGAGAAACGTGATCGTACGCCGTCGCGTGCCACTTCCGTTCAACTAATACCACGCTCTGCTTACCGGCGCTGTCCCCTTCTTTGGAGGATTTCGCATGTCAATGTGTCTTCTTTTTACAACGACAACTACTGACCCCCTTTTTTTTAAGTGGGAAAAAAAGCAGGTTACGCATTTCCTACACCGCCCGTATAAGACGATGCAGGCGTATGTGGGACTCTTCCCGTGCCAGAAGGACGGGGCGTACCCACTAAAACAGAGATTATCAAACATATTTCTTTACTACCCCCTTGGAAATTCAATTATTTTTCAGCGCCCCCAATTTTTTTAGGAGTGATAACTCCTAAAACTTAAAAATTATAATTAAATTACTTTGATTAATTTAGTTATAGTGTGCTTTAAATAGTCGGTTCTGACCTTTGTTGCAATTAAAGCGCATCTAATCTAATGAGATGGATGATTTTGACGCTTTTTACAGTCACAGATTGAGTAGTTAGGTTTTAATTTTAGTGAAATTTGAAATATTAAGTAACAAATCATCGTCCATCTACATCACGCCAACGCACCCATTTTTTCTGGGTCCCTTAACCCCCTCTATGTCTCCAATGCCCACAAGGGGCCGTTATCGCCCACTTTGAGAAAGACTGCACTAAAACGACCCACTTTTGACCGCCTCGCCGCGGGTTCAAGAGAGATAGGCTTCTCTCTTGTGTGACAGTTTCCCATGTGACCGTAGGGTCTCCTTTTATCCCCGCGGGGACCCGCTGATGGTCGCGGGTTCCGTCTGATACAACTACCTACTTACCCCTAGCGCAGGGGTCGACAACCTGCGGCTCGCGAGCCACATGCGTCTCTTTGGATGTGAAGCTGCGGCTCTTTAGTTCCATGAGCAAATCTAATTTATTTTATTAAAAAAATATTAACTATTCGATTTAATTTCAACATTATACAAATGTTAGAAAAATTAGTACAAAGATTTGGCTTACAACGTGAAGTGTAAAGGTTAGAAGAATTTTGGCAAGTTAATTAGTGTTTTGCTTGGCCGAGCGGTCCTGCCCGGATAGCAGCGGACGCGGGTTCGATTCCCGCATCAAGACCATAATTTTAAGAAATTATTTTCTAACCACTAAAATCTTTGTAAAAAAAATATTTATAATGTCAGTACAAAAATTTTTCCAAAAATATTTTCTCTTTAAAAACTAAGAAATTTTGTGAATTGTAATATTTGACTCTTCCGACTCAAAAGGTTGCCGATCCCAGCCCTAGTGGAATAGTGTAAGGAATCTAACACTGCGAAGAATTAGCGTCGAAGCTGAAAGTTAGCCATCTTGATACCGGAATCAGCCGTTGTGGAGTTACAGATTTGCAGACATAGCCTAAAGCTTGGGTTATGATAGCACCTAAGTACATGTAACAGAAATAGGTAACGCAAACCCTGAATGGGTAGGTACTGAACCATTTAATATCATCTGACATCATCTATGCACGTTTCTTTACTATAACACGTTTCACGCGTATCAAGAATCTCGCATTTTTCACCCAAAAAGTTTCAAAACCCCAAACTTTCCAAAAAAATACTGGCAGCGCTGGTGTAAACACACCTCTGCCTACACCTTCGGCGGTAATTAAGCGTGATTTACTGCCGCACTTAGAGACATCAATTACCGTTAATGTGTAGTTAATGCCGGGTCTATAGTCTAGATTTAAATGATTTTTTTGACATTAAGTACTCATTAAAGTTAATTGACGTCTCTCAGTGCGGCAGTTAGGTATGTATATTAAGGACTCAGCCGCATCGCATACACTTTCCATACTAGCCTGTTACTGGTCAACCAATCGGCGTAATATATACATACTAATTAATGAAAACAATGACTCGGTCGAATGTTTATTTATTTACAGTTGAAGCAGTTCTTGTGTGAGTAATTAATGTAATTCTGTGATTGCGACTATGTCTATAGTAGCGCAGTAGGAGCGCGCTCGGCCTGCGATTGCGTAAACTAAGCCAGTCATTGGATGGGTGACCAAAAATTTATTATCTCTAGTTCCCCCGTGCTTCGATGCACGTGGTAAGCCGGTAGTCCCGGCTCTATCTGCAGTCGATAATACCCACTAATCCGCACTGGGCCAGCGTGGTGGGTTATGGCATATTCTTCCCTCCATAGGGAAGGCCTGTGCCCCGGCAGTGGGGACATTTAAAGGCTGGTGATGATGATGATGACTATGTCTAGGAATAAACTTCCAATGATAGTGGTCCACGTATATTTTTGATCGTCTCTAAGCTAAAATAAAGGCTTGCTAAAATAAACGTTAATTGACGTCTCTGAGTGCGGCAGCAAGTAGCTGTCATGGACTTATCTAAGTCCATTGTGGCGGTTTGGTCATAGATATTAAGCTCAATTTTACCAACCTTTTCTGTAGCGCGGAAGTTCCCGGCCACTACGTCATACTATTTTGCTCTCTTTATTTAAATAACTGCAAACCTAACTGTATCCTAAAACGCGGGTCGACCGGTTTTTTGCGCGGAGATTCTTCTTGAACTAATGCCCATAAAGCAGTGTTTACACTTAGTTGTACGCCTTATAGTCTGGAATTTGATTTATGCACCTCGCCACTGATGACATGGGACCTAACTTTATAGGTGAAAAGTGGGTATTTAAATCACCTATTTCTCACCTCCTCTCTGCCTGCCGTGCCCCTTCTGGAATGTAGGCGTTATTTATGTTTGTGTGTATGGTTTATTTATACAACCAAGAGTGCCGATCTTAGGTTTTTTACCCTAGTTTATCACTTCCTCTGTCATACAGTTCGAGACAAGTTGCGTATTCGAATAATTTTGCATAACCAATTACTCGTCACAGCAACGTCATACAGTGTACATTTTGTACGACGAAAAATATACCTTAATATATTGCAATAACGGTGTTTTTAGAAGACACGTTGTAGCTTATTTCGCGTCTAGTCCACTGACTTTATTGCGCTGTGGAAATTACTCACTTACTAAAGCATTAATTACTGTATTACAGTCTGAAGCGGCATAGGAAAGTGTTATAGAAGGTACTTTAATATTGCCTATTTGATATTTATTTGAACATTATGTAAATGTTAGATAAAATACTATCTAATGATATTGCGTCACACCTACATAAGCAGCCGTTTAAATGTCCCAAGTGCTTATGGATGGATTATAGGTAGAATGGGCCATAACCTACCACAATGGACCAGTACGGATTGGTGAGCATTAACGGCCGCAGATGCAGTCAGGACCAGCGGCTGTCTTTCGAAGTACGAAGGAACTCGAGATAAATGTTTGGGCCGGTTTTTTGATGCATAGTTAACTGTTAACCGATTGTTAAAAATTGTTACTTATCTTTATATATCACTGATATTTAACCATTAGTAACCATATCATACATACATACATAAATCACGCCTATATCCCCGAAGGGGTAGGCAGAGGTGAACTAGCACCCACGATACGCATTCACGGGGTCAGCGTTAGGTAACATTGCCATGTATGGGGCACGAAAGTCTCAGTACATTGCTAGGTGGTACAAGAGGAACGCTGCTGCCCATTCCTCATCACTCATCACTGACACCCACGGGAGAGATTTGGGGTGGTGACAATTGTATTCTACTCTGCCGTCACCACACGGCGCTAACAATATCAGACTGATATTAATCCATTAGTAACAGTTTTTAACAAAGATTTTGGTGGTTAAAAAAATAATTTAACCACCAAAATCTTTGTACTAATTTTTCTAACATTTATATAATGTTAAAATTAAAATCTAACAGTTTTTAACAATTGGTTGAGTTATCTATGGATCAAAAAACCGGCCCTAACCCCCGAATACAGAAACGCTAATAAAATTTGGGGTAGTGCTTAAAAACTTAAGTGGACGTTACCTGTAAGAATTTGTATTGAAAAACGTCAATTTTGACAATATTTAAATGTTAAGCAAAACTCAAACTTTGATTAGCGTTTCTGTATTAGGGGGTAAGTCACCCATCCAATGCCTTAGCGGCATTTTTGGCTCTGTTCCCATTTTATCTGGGGTCGACGCAGTATTTTTCCTCTTGAATTCACATCAGTCGGACGTCATTAAGCTATCCACTTTCTTAATTTAAATCATCCATCACACCGGAAAGCTGCTGGTGAAAAATGAACGTACTATAGAAAAGAAACGAAAAAAACCATGTCGAGAGACCGATGAACGTAGAGTGTTTGGGATGACAACATATTTTTCTAATCCATACTGCTCTAGGTTTTGGCTTTGGTTTTACAGCCGGCCGCCTGCCTGACACCAACTCCTTTTGGGTATACTGTTGTTAGTGGTTTGGCCTGCAACATTATTAATCTACACCGGAAAAACTCCCTTATTCGACTTTTAAGACACCCCTGGCCTGGGGTGAGTCAAGGCTATTATAGATAACCTATATACCAACCAAAGAAACAAGAAAAATTATGAAATTATTGGCGGGAATTTATCAATTAAGATTGCTGCATTGAAAAAGAATAATATTTTTTTTAATGCCTTCCGAATATTTTTATAAAATTCATACACTATAGGCATATGGTGCCTACTAAACAGTTATTATGGTTACTGTTATTAAACCTATTAATTAACGTTAACATTTTCTGAAGTAGTTTATAGCCATGGTAGATTAGAAAAGTAAACAGTCGGTAAAAATAAACATTACTTAGGTATTACAACGATGTAAAATAAGTAATATAGTCAAATAAAATCAATAACCTCATTTCAGACACAGAGCTTAGACTCACCACAAAATCAAAACGGATTCAACCAAATTAGAAAAGTTTCACTCAAAACACGACACACGCAAAACTCTCACATCACTACTTCACTTGTATTGTTTTTAAATCGCAATGTACAGCAAAAAGTGCATTCGACCTTTTTCGTCCAAGAACGTTATCCACAGATTCAAAAAGGTGCATTCAAAAAAGGTGAGACTGCAATTTTTTTTCGCGCGCTTTTCGCTGCAACGTCCTATTGAGGTGGCCGTTTTTAACCAACTGCGTTCAACAGTAAGTTGACAAGCGAGCGAAAGTCGAAGATGGAAGCGCTATGCACAAATAATTTACACTCATTATCGTCATGCATTACCGTTTCTTTGACCCTTAGCTTTGGAAAAGTGTGTAATGATCCAGGCAATTTGGGCATTCGTTCTAAATTCAACATCGCTCGGCAGTTAAGCAGAGTTGCCGTGAAAATTGAGCGTTTCTTTTTTTATAAAGACTATGTGCGCGAAAGAGCGAATTAGTACATTAAATACCAAGTAAAACAAATAATGTTTGTTTTACCGCCCTTGGCTTTATACCGCTCGTGGAGGTAAGTTAATAATTTTATGTCACCCCCTGACCAGAAAAAGGGATTTTCCGTACGCGTAGAGGGCATGGACTTATCTTCAGAAGCACGAAGGAACTCGAGATATTTTTAATTTATAAGATGTTTTTGTCTCCACCCCAAATCTCTCCCGCGGGTGTCGTACAAGGCGACTAAGGGTTAACACAGTGCTGAGGAATGGACAGCAGCGTTCCTCTTATACCACCTAGCAATGTACTGCTATTTTCGTGCCCGATAAATTGCAATAGGCTCGCTACCATTACATGGGACCTAAGATAATTGGCGAAACGTGGGTGTTAATTCGCCTCTGCGTACCACCCCTTCGGGGATATAGGCGTGATTTATGTATATAGGTATGTACCTAATTACAGCTTTATATAATACGTGATGTTTCATTTACACGGAAACTCTAGCCCAGCTAACGGTATGACATGGGATTTCACGGGGTCAGCGTTAGGTAACATTTACCTTTGGGCTTGCTGCAAAGCAGATTCATTCCATTATTCTTTGTTTCGGCACCTTGCCGCACCTTTTTACGTTGTATGTAGTTTTCTGCGTTGCGATTTCGCATCGCGCTAATTTGCAGTTTTGTGTACAAGCTCTTAGGTCCGAAACATCAGAAGAGACAGTTAGCTTTATAAGTGTGCCATAAGCTACTTATGACCTTCACAATAACTACGACAAACAGAGTCTTCACGTTTCCGTTTGTATGTATGTATGTCACTCCGTGTGCTAATCTTGTCGCCTCTCTAATGAGCCCCAGAGAAGCAGCTCAGCGATGGAAATCAACCAAGAATCAATGTTTCCGATTATTTATTCATTAAAAGGTTTAACTTTAATAACGAACTTTTTTTTAAATATTATTATAAGCACATCAGATTAAAAAAAAATACTATCTACTATAATAAGCGTTTATTTGAATAAAGACAAAAAAACAGGGAAAAAATGGTTTAAATTATTTAAAAGTCAACTTTAATGCCTTGAGGTGACGGCAGAGCAGAATACAAATTGTGACTACCCCAATAGCTCCCGCGGGTGTCGTACAAGGCGACTAAGGGTTTATACAGCGACGAGTATAATATTAGGTAGCAGAGTTCCTCATAAACCACCTAGCAATATACTGCGATTTTATGTCCCGATAGATGTCAATAGGTCATAATAGAATTGGCGAAACGTGGGTGTTAATTCACCTCTGCCTGCCTACTCTTCGAGGATAAATAGATGTAATTTATGTTATGTATGTAACAACTAGGTCAGGAATTCAATTTTGGATTTGCAGTGTCACTAAGCCAGAATTCCTTCGAACCAAGTCACGGGAGCAGCTTGTGTGCTATCAAAACCGGGGTTACTAAGCGATCGGTTGCTTTTATAGCGTTTTTATCAAACACGGTGTTTAAATCCGTCGATATAGCTTCGCCATGTTTTATTACGTGTCGCTGCTTGCGTTGTGTAAGTTAAACTTGAGTGCTAGGAAAACAAATTATCAAGCCCTAGAGGTTTTGAGCTTCACCTTGGTCTTTTCAATGGACCTGCAAACTGATTACATTAAACTATGTAACAGAAATGTGCAGTAATATTTAAAGGGGTTAGTCAGGCCATTAAACTGAACAACCTTCACTACGGGATCAAAATCGAAATCTCAGAAAAAAAACACTTCCCACAACTAAGCTGAGAATCAGCTGACATCAGTGTGTATGGGGAAGTGTTTATTTTTTTTTGAGATTTTGTTGTTGGTCTCACACTTAGTTGTTCATTTTGATGGCCTGATTAACTCCTTTAAATATTACTGCACCTGTCTTTTACACCTTGTATATTAAAATTTGATATAGTTGCTAATATAGTGTGATGTTTATCTCCCTATATTCTTGCATCCATAGGGAAGGCCCGTGCCCCAGCAATGGGGACATTAAAGGGCTGCGGATGATGATGCTTGAATATTATCCTCAAAGCATAAATTGTTATTTTGACAGGCATACAGACATCCGTGAACGGAGTTAGCATAGAATTCAATGGAAAGATAGATTTAGGTCCAAATTGGAACTACGAGTACAATTTAAGCCACCAGCCGTCAGATAAAATCTATAAAAGAGGCGACAGTGCGGAAGAAGCGAACGCACAAGTACCCAAGAAGACAGACGAAACATCTCAGCATCATTCAAAGGTTTACGATAATCCACACGATGCGAAGGACGACAAAAAAATAAACGAATTCGCTTTCCACGTATACAAGCAGTCTTTGAAAGTCTTCGACGCTATCAAGCAGAAGCTAGACCCAAGCTTAGCCCACAAAGTGGACTTTATCACTAGGAGCTACGACGAAAAATTCCGAAGCTTCGTAGACGAAACGCTGAACCAAAAGATCAAGACGCGTCTGGGAACTCAAAAAGTAGTGTTGAATACCATCGACACATCCAACAGGCTCTTGAAACGGCTGGTTAACTACTTCATTGGCGAGGTAAGCCAAGATGGCGTCCTGAGAAAAGAAAACAAAATGGCGCTCGCCAATGTTTTACTCAACGAAGTGGACAAAGAACTGTTGTTGGAACACAAGCACGCTTGCAGCAAATTCGCAATTTGCACAACAACGAATGGCTTCAACAGTTTCCTGGCAGACGTACTGGCGGTTCTGATCAAAAGCGACAAGGTCAAACAGGGCTCCGACGCGCTGACAGAGGTCTTGAAAGCGACCGATTTCACCAAAATAATGGAAACGACCACTGAAAAGAAATGGCGATATAAAATTGCCGATGTCGAATTTTGGGACGAGGCGATGACGCGATCCGTTTTCACGATATTCAGAAACATTGTCGCCATGAAGAACCATCCCATCAAAGTCATGGTCCAAGACACCGGCCACATCAACAATACACTGGCCTTCCTCGAAATCCTAGAAGAGTTCGACAAAGCGTTGATGCCGAACGAAGAGAATAATCTCGAGTGGTCAGATTTGAAGAGCAGCTTGAACGATTGGTCTTCTGGAAAGAGGGAAGACGTTTGGGACATCATGCAGAGTTTGGTCGGCCATGTCATGACGCGAGGCGTAGACAAAATGGAGGCCAAGAAACGAGACGGCTTGAAGCAAAAATTTTCTTTGCTGATAGGCTAATTATGAATCTTGTGCTCTAGTGCTAGGGACCTTATTATGGACGTTTTGTATCTGATGGTTGGAGTGAGACAATGGTCTACTATGTACATACATAACTTCCCCATTATTAAATAGATGGATAAATATACATTTAATTTAATTTAAAGACACAATTTAAAGTTGTTTTAATTTTATAATGTTCAATTTTAATTTAGTATTTAATGTAATTTAATCTCATTTAATTTTTTGTTACTAACCCTAATATGTAAGAACATTGTTACTAACACATTATGGACATGGTCTGAAATAAATGATATATTATTATTATATTATAACCTAGTCTCGTTGTAACAGCCAAAAAAGACTTGCACTTAGTATTCATAGTAAGGCCTTTTACAAAGTATTCGTCTTTTTCTCATCAATTTCAAACAATTGTATAATCCAAGTTTATTGGCAGCACATTAGTCGTTATTTTACCTGTACCTTAAAAATAAATTCAATATTTAAATTCGCCAAGGTTATCTCGGGCCATTGTAATTTTTCATTTTTTTTTTCATGTTTTAAAAGCGATGTATCCTTCAGTGGCCAATTCAGGGTGAATGCATCCTGGACACTCTGGACAGTGGTGGTTAGACATCCAGTGATTATGCACCCAGTGTCTTGGGTGGCCGAGCGGTCAGGCACCTGCCCGGATAGCAGCGGACGCGGGTTCGATTCCCGCCTCAAGATCATAATTTTTCTTTTTCTAACCACCAAAATCTTTGTAATAAGACAAGTTATACAAAACCAATATAAAACCGTTTTGACTTTTTTAAATCACTCGTAGTTTAAATTCCGTCTTCGTTAGTTCCTTTGATGGTTATCAATTACTATTTAGTGATTACCCGTGGCTTCGCTGACGTTAAATTCGGTTGTTATTAGACTATAAGCCTTCCTCAATAAATGGACTATCCAGAACCGATGACATACACCGAGGTATGGAAAATCGTCACTTAACGTTGTTGACACTGTTAAGACTTCAGTAACGCATTCAATTCAGTGGATTTTGATGTCTTACTTAGTATTATTAGTTCTCTTGGCATATTTCCTACTGTAGTTGAGTGGTTTCAAAGTTATCTGCTAGGGCGACGGCAGTGCATTCGCATTGGAGATACCTTCTCTGAGTGGTGCAACATCAGTGACGGAGTCCCTCAGGGTGGCGTTCTGTCTCCTTTTCTTTTCTCAATGTTTATTAATTCCATAACTGATGATTTGCAAATCTATGTTCAGGCTGCACTACCAGACCTCTGCAACGCTATTCATATTTCAAAACAATGATCTGGTAACTATCGACACTGGGTATGGTCTTGTCATCAATCCTTTAAAAACTCAAACAATAATAATTGGCAGCCATTACTTGGTTCGAGGATTGACTACAGTTCGCTGCAATCTGTAAGATTCGTCGGCATTGTAATTCCTTTTGCTGAAAGCGTTAAAAACCTTGGTTAGTTTTTGATCAATGCTTAACGTAGCATCTACAGGTTGAAACCGTTCGAAAGAAGGTTTTTGCGGCGTATGGCTCGATGAATCGCTTGCGGAACTTCCTTCCGATTACTACCAAGACGACTCTAGCACAAACGCGCAAACACATCATCGATTATGCTGATGTTTCCTATGCAGATCTTTCGGAGGAGTTGCTCGACAAGGTCGAGCGCCTGCAGGACTTATGCACCCGTTTCATCTTCAACTTGCGTGAATATGACCATGTCTCTTCCTATCGATCTCAGCTTAAGTGGCTCCCGATTCGTCGGCGTCGGGACTTACACGTTCTCTCATTTCTTTATTCTGTCTTTGTTTCTTCCCACCGCTCCGCTGTACCTTCGTTCACTATTTTCCTTTCGCTCCTCTTTAACTAACCGTACTCTACGTTCTAACTTTAATCTGACTCTTGACATACCTCCCAACAGTTCCGATTTTCTATCCTGCTCCTTTTCTGTGTATGCAGTCCGGCTATGGAACGCTTTGCCTGAAAGCATTAGTAGTGCTCGTACATTGAGCTCTTTTAAAAATCAAGTTTTGAGTCATTTCCTGTCCTCTTGTCTCTTGTCCCTAGCTGTTTGTTCATAATTTTTGTTTTTACGTGTTTTTTGTTTTGATTTTGTTATTGTTATTCTTGATTAGTTTTTCCATGTCTTGTAGTGCTAGTTACTTTTATATTTATTTAGGTATTTTAAATTTTCTATTTAATTTATTCCCAGCACCCATTCCCAGCATAATTTATTTTGTTATTGTCCTCTCCCTCAAGGTTACCTGGAAGAAATTGCTTGTTAGCAGTAAGGCCGCCTACTTTGTACTGTTTCTTGCTGTCTATTTGTCTTTTGTATTATTTATTGGTGTGCAATAAAAGGGTTTATTATTAATATAATATTTGACTAGGAGGAATTAGGAGTACCTAATTAGCGATTAGGTTTTGATGTAGGTATATGGTGCTGCTATCCAGTCCGGAAATAATTCGGACCTATTTATCTGGGTAATATCAAGCTTGCATAAGCAGGGTTGTAGATGGAAATGAAACAATACCTTTGAAAATTTATAATAATATCCTCTTTAATTGAAAAACTAAATTATATTTCTCTTATACTACCACCATTCAAACTAGCATATTTAACACGATTAAAATATATTGTGACTAATGCAATAATATGCACTTCGTCACCACATACAACGGATGCACGCTTTGTACAAATAACCACATATTTATGATGAAATATACACACCTATTACATACATCAGTATTACATTACCAAGTAAATATACATACAAATATAATTCACATACATTGATTAAGAATATACCAGATAAGGGTCAGGTCAAACTAAAAGCGATACTATACATTAAAAAGAAAGTACAGTACCACACTACACTATTTTGTGCTGACATACAAATCCTCAACATACCCAAATTACAATCGATTTTGCACTTTACGTTAAACAAGATAAGGTTGAAAGTTTTCGGATAAAAACAGTTATGTACAAAACAATAAGACAAGTTATACAAAACCAATATAAAACCGTTTGACTTTTTCAAATCACTCGTAGTTTAAATTCCGTCTTCGTTAGTTCCTTTGATGTTTATCAATTACTATTTAGTGATCACCCGTGGCTTCGCTGACGTTAAATTCGGTTGTTATTAGACTATAAGCCTTCCCCGATAAATGGACTATCCAACGCAAAAATAATTTTTCAATTTGAAACAGCAGTTTCTGAGATTAGCGCGTTTAACCAAAAAACCAAACAAACAAACTCTTCAGCTTTAAAATATTAGTATAGATAAGCATAGATTTGAAAAGTATAGAGCCAATGAATTTGACAATAAGAACGTTTATTATCTTCTTGCCTTTATCCCTTAGTATTTGAGGTCGGATGAATCCTATTGGCTGACATGTCATTTCTCAAGTCATCACTAATTTTGTGACATGCATTTAGTGTCTTCTCATAGCATATCCATACCAGGCAAATGTCCTGTCCTGGCTGCATCTGCAGTCTTTAATACCCACCAATCCACTGGACCAGCGTGGTGAGTTATGGCCCCTTCACCCTATATTATTCTTTCCATAGGGAAGATCTGTGCCCCAGCAGTGGGGACATTAAAGGGCTGGTGATGTTTATAAAAAACAAGATTGCAAATAATTTAATTTTCCTCAAGGAAAGAAAAGTCGTCCGGTATTTTACTAGCTGACCCGGCATAAAATGTTGTCCTTTCTTAGCTATTAATATTCAATTCGACCAAACACGATAACTTTTGAAACAGGTAAATGAAATAGGTAACGGAATTGCTAAGTTATACATATATAGCGTGACCATATGTATGGTAATCTTTGTTTTCGTTTATCAAAAGCCATAAACAACAACAGATCTATATATAAGTGGAGAGAAATAACTCCAGAAAAATATATTCAAACACAAATCGACTTTCATCTCTTAAAATAATATTATTTACATGTAGTAGGAAATAAGCCTGAACTAGTCAAAATTAAATTCGTCGTCTGATATACTGTCCAAATCCATGGATTTGCTGTCAGCAGACTTTTCAGGTATTAAATCATCTAGGGTGATTTTATCATTGCAACTCTTGGTACTATTATCTTTACATTTCGCACTATCATTGATTTCTGCAATGCATTCTTTACCTTCTTCTGCACTACCTGATTGAGCTTCATTAGCAATACTAATGTTTTCGCCAATATGTTCGTCTAGGGCCGCCATCAACTTACTATCGTCAATGTCTGACCCGCTTGCGTCATCACCCGTGTTAAATTTATCCTGATCAAAGTCCTCACTGATTCCATTCAAATTCCTAGAGTCTTCTTCATTGGATTCCTTATCTAAACTATTTATATTATCATCTAAATTAGAATTATCGTTAGAATTAATGTGATGTTCAGTATCATCATTGTTCGTGTCATCATCGCAACTTTCTTTCGTGTGTTCGTCTTTTTGACAAACAATTCCAATTTCGCTGACATGATCAGTATTTTCCTGGTTGGACGTTTGACTACTATCGTTTTTTACATTCTCATCACAGATTTCATTGCTGACATCTGAGTTTTCACTACGGCTCTCTCTACGTTCCGTTGGAGATATCCTTTCGTTCAAACTTATTTCATTGCCATATGAGGCCTCTGTCATTTCAGAATCATGCTTATCATTGCATTTTTCTTCTTCTGCTTTAGCCATAGACTCGCATCCATTAGCAATTGAGATGTCTAAATGTTTATCATCCTTGTCTTCACTAACACCAAATATATTTTCTGGATTGGATTTTGATACTGAATCATCAGATTTTTCCGTATGCCTGACGGTTTGTTCATCACTTTCATCAGGAGTACCAAAATCTAGATCATTCATTGCTTCATTGTCTTTAAATAAGCTATCACTATTCACTGAAACATTATCTTGTTCGTTCTCAATAAAACTATCCCCGATCTTCTCACCGATAAGCATGTCATTTCCTTCACCATCATCATTCCTACTATTTTCGTTATGGCCTAATCTACCCTCATTAGTGTTCAAATCTTTGTGATATTCACTACTTTCTTCACCATTCGAGTTAAAACTATTATTAAATTCAGTAGCAACTTTGACAACATTAGAGTTTCCGTCCTTAACGTTAGCTATAATACTATCACTGGTTTTGTCGTCTGAATCATTGTTATCATTCTGCATTCCCAAATTTTCGATGATATTATCGATATCTTTGCTCAAACTGTTGTCAAAGTCGGTGTTCATCAAGGAATCGAATGCTTCCTTCTCAGTTTTTATCTTTCTACGTTTTTTCGGGACGCGACCTAGGCATTTTCGCGAGAATATTGTTTTTAAGGACAACGTGCATAGACTGTCTACCTTCATATCGCTCTCTCCATCAGTGTCGTCATTGCTGATGTCGGAGTCCCAGTGTATGTAGTCTTCCTCGCAGTAAAATTCGTCTAACTCAGACATTATGCTGACCATTTTGTTCAAATGCAGCGATCTCGATCTTAAGTAAGGGTAAACACTGTTTGAGTCCAAACCGTAGTACTGAAATAGAAAGAGGAAATTTTATTTTATTTATAAACTTAAGTGACAATACAATTATTAAAAATAAAAATAATTTATTTTGATACTCCTTAGTCCATAGCATAGTACAATCATAATTATATAATGTTGCAAGAATATAATTTACCATCTTGAAAAATACTAAATGTTAAGATACCAACCTCCGCCACATTGGTAACATCATAATATCTGCCAATCTTTCTTTTCAGTATTGGATCGCATTTTGACACCAAAATTTTGATTGGTCTAACCTTCTTCATTAATTCACGGTTTATTTTCGGTTTTCCTGTAATAAAAATATATATATAATATAATTTGAATATTGGGTAAGGACAGCGATGAGAAATGGACAGCAGCGTTCCTCTTATACTATCTAGGAATATACTACGATTTATGTGCCCGATAGATGGCAATAGGACCAACTATTACATGGGACCAAAACTTATTTTGCAAAAATATATGGCCTTCGGGGATATAGGCGTGATTTTGTAGGATTTTGAACGTTCACATCTCTTTTAATATTGTATGTAGGAAAATGAAAAAAAAGGAAATCTTAAGGGCGTTGTAATAGTCCTTTTTGTGCATAGATATTCAAGTAAAAAATATATTCTACTGGAATTATCCACAGAGGGAACAGAATGTTTGTATGGAAAACAACCCTTGTGTTTCCTCTTAATATTGAAACCTTATCAAACTTTTGTTTTATAAACCATAATTATAGTCGAAGAAATCGTATGCTTTTGAGTGCAGACAAGTTCTTACCTTTCCTTCCATAGCAAATAGATTTGTGTTTGGTTAAATTCTTGAAAAGCGCATAGAAACGATTACATTTCAAGCACTTGCCTGTAACAAAATAAACTTATTATTATTATCTCTATTCAATATTGCAATAATATCAAACAAAAAGAGAGCAGCTAAAATTTCGTTTGAACTAATTAAGTATTATCATGATGCGGGAATCGAACCCGCGTCCCCCGCAATCCGCTTTACCACTCAGCGAACCACGACATTAATTATTTCTTTTAAAAGTTACAATAATTAATCTAAAGAAAGAAGGTCAGATTTTTTAAAATATTTAGACGAGACGATAACTCTTGACTCTCCATGGATTCAACGTGCGGGCGCCGGGCCCATAGTGTGGCAGAGGAAAGTCAGCGGCAGCGCCTGGGACTTGTGACCCAAGTGTAGGTTTAGGGCCCCATCAAACTGGTCAACAGTCACCAACCCGACTTCTTTCTCTGCCTAGCTATAATTTTTTTTTTTACACTCACACCTATCATCTAGGCCCAAAGTAAGTAGCCTAAGCACTTGTGTTATGGATACTAGATGACGGACATATTTTCAATATAATTATGTATATAAATGTTGAAAATATACTACATAAACATGTACACAACCATAACTCGGAAACAAACATTTGTGCTCATCACAAAGTTTGCCCCTACCAGGATTCGAACCCGGGACCTCTTGGCCAATACCCAGATCCCGATCTGAGCATTCGACCAAGGCGGCCGTCAAATATTTTATTTGATAAGATTCCGTGAAGCCGCCTTAGACACACGTTCCAGTGTAGAACGAATGTTCTAGACGAGCCAAGGTCTTTTAGTAATCAATATAGGAATTTAGCTAGTATACCCCTGATGCAGACAAACCAACAATGTAGCCTTTTTCGTAATTTGGTTTGTTAAATCAAAGTACTTTTTGGTTTTTATGGCGTGGCTTTGGGGATATTCGTTTCCCATGATACAGTCAGTTCGATTGGCAGTACATGCTTATCCTAGCGTAAGTATATAATTTTATTTATTTCCAAACTCAATTTATCCTTACAGGCTGAATCCTAATGTGATAAATAAATAACACATACTATATTTATATCCGACCTAGATGGAGAAACTGCTAATATTGGTGTTTATTTATTTACATATTTTGAGGATAGCTGACAGCTTATAAACTTACAAATAATAGAAAAACGATAAGCTACCACATATAAGTAACATTATTGTCAAAAGTAATCGTATCGTAATCACCACCATTGCTCAAGCTCTCCACTCACCCCCTTTTCTGCCGTCCACGCCTGGACACCGGTGCTGCTTCATCAGGGTGCGCGTCGGGAACGTCGCCCAGCACTTAACGCACTTAACGTCGGGCACCTCCTTCCAGGGCACGCACTTGGCCACTTCCACGTGGCTGGTGGGGGGTAAGCGAACTTTATGTCACACCTTGCCATAAGGTGGACTTTTCCGCGCGCTACGCGTAAGGAAAATCCCACTTCCTGGTCAGGGGGTGACATAAAACTATGATCTTACATTAAGGCGATAAAAAAAGCCTCAGATCGCATACTTTTATTTACGCGATAAATACTTAGCAGTTAAACAGTTAGCATGACCATCGAAACACGATATGATAAAGCCATTTATCGCTTAGAACTGTCAAAAATCAATTGTTTTTACAGTTCCAAGCGATAAATGGATCTGAGGCTTTCTTTATAGGCACGATTTATGTACGAAAGTAATTTCTAACGAGTTATCAAAAGTCGTGGAGGGTGCTGGTACTTTACCATTCTTTTTTTTCACCCTGTCCTGTTCCCAGTCTATCTGGAGTCGGCACAGTATGTTTCCTCTTCCATTTATATCGATCAGAAGTCATCAAGCCGTCCACTCCCTTTTGATTCATATCATCCATCACACAGAAATGAATGTATAGAAAAGTGACGGAATGGACCATATCGAGAGACCGATTGGAATGACAACATTCCAATCCGTACTGCTCAAGGTTTTGGCTTAAGTTTTACAGCCGGCCGCCTGCCTGACACCAACCCTCTTTGGGTATGCTGTTGTTGATGGTTTGCCCTCCACCATTCGGGTGTCCCAAGGCATAGGTGTAGACCTACAGGGCAATATCCCATAGTCGACTTTTACAACACCCATGAGATGAGACAGGGCTGGCAGTATTTGGGGTGGTGACAAATTGTATTGGGTAGTACCAGTGGTAGTACCCCAGCAGTGGGTACATTTAAGGGCTGCTGATGATGATGATGAAATGACTCACTCCTCGTAAGCTTCCAGGGTCTTGTAGCTGCGCCGACAGCCGCGGCATATGTACGGTTTGCTCTTGTGCCTCTTGTGGTGCGCGCTGGCGTTGTCCACCGTGTCGAACCATTCGCCGCAGGAGTTGCATGCCAACCTGGACAACAAAATTCGTTACAGTCATCATCGCCGGCGAATGAATTGAACGACAATAGGCTCGCTCGTCGAGGAACTCAATAGCGCAGTGGCTTAGAGGATCAAAAATATACAATTACTATCTCGAGTTCCTCCGTGCTTCAGAAGGCACGGTCAGCTGTTAGTCTCTCAAATTCGAAAATTTTGCTGTAACTGTCTAAACGGTCAAAAAAACAATGATTTTTGACAGTTTTGGCAGTTACGGCGATGAATGGCCATTTGGTTTTGGCAAGAGGATTAATGGCCATTTATCGCTTTGATTGAACTGTCAAAAATGCGATGATTTTTGACAGTTTTGACAGTTATGGCGATAAATGGCCATTTGGCTTTGGCATTAAGATTAATGGCCATTTCTCGCTTTGAACTGTCAAAAGTACAATGATTTTTGACAATTAAAAGCGATCAACGGCTATAACTTTGTGTTTCAGTGGTCATGCTAGCTGGGCAGGGGGAGAAACGCACATTATGTAATATGTCACAATATTTATGTATGCATACTTAGGGCTGGTGAACTGCACGCCATGAAGTCTCACATGGCTGGACAATCCTTGCTGGTTCTTGAAGTGCGTCTTGCAGATGTTGCAGACAACGGCAGGGGGCGATGGAGGCGCCGCTTTGGTAGACTTGACCACTGGCTTGACAGCTAACCTGCGAACATTTTTTTTATGCTACACAGGGAGATTGATTTTTTTTATGCCAGGAAGGGAAGCTCTTGCCCTTCATCTCACCGGATGGGTAGTGATGATAAGGGCCAAATATGGAATCGAGCTTCACCTGTAACCCAACTCTTTTTCTAACCACCAAAATCTTTGTTCTAATTTTTCTAACATTTATATAATGTTGAAATCAAAATTGAATAGTTTAACCCAACGCACGGTATTTGTAAAAATATCTGCTTTGGAATGTTTGAAATTTATTTCTACATTGCGAGGGTATACGTTGGCTTACAACGTCAAGTATAAAGGTTAGAAGAATTTCGTCAAGTTAATTTTGGCCGAGCGGTCAGGCACCTGCCCGGATAGCAGCGGACGCGGGTTCGATCAAGACCATAATTTTTCGGAATTCTTTTTTCTAACCACCAAATTATTTGTGCTGTTAACATTATTATTATAGCGACAACTTTTGATAAGATGGTGGCAGCTAGCCAGGCGGACTTCATAGAAGTCCTACCACCAACCAAACCGAGTACATATTTGTACCTCCCTGGGGATCGAACCCGGGACCTCCGGATCTTAATTCCGGTGGGCAAACCACTAGACCACTGAGGCGATTGATCATGATAGATTCTTATTCTTGCTTCCCATTCTCCACGACATTTGTGCTAGTCGTCATACTTACTTCACTTTTTTCAGTGGTATTTCTGGCTTGGGTGGTTCTCGCGACCGTGTCGACTTAGATGAAGATGGCACTTCAATCTGAAAAGAGTTAAATCACCATTAATACCTACAACTGCTGTATGTGTCTGTCTGTCTGTAGGTATGGAATAACTAGCTTGCTCGCTTCGCTCGCGTTAATGTCGGTGGTTATATAGCCTGTAGCCTTCCCCAATAAATGGGACTATCCAACACAAAAATAATTTTTCAATTTGAAACAGTAGTTTCTAAGCTAAGGCGTTCAACCAACCAACCAAACAAACAAAGAAACAAGCTTTTCAGCTTTATAATATTAGTAAAGATAATAATTTACGTTTAACCTTGACTGTTTTTTTCAATATCGACTTCGGAGGCGGCGGCGGCGGCGGCGGCGGTGAGTGTAGTTTTTTCAGCTTCTTTGATTGTGTCTGTGAAATGAGAAAAAAATATTTTTCTAGTTAACAACCTTACAAGGAAATCATATCAGACAGTATCACAACGCCATTCATCAGCATTTTAATGTCAACAACCTTAATTCGACTCTGCCCACCGCTTCGGGGATAAATAGGCAAGATTTAAGTATCTTTTTTTTGTCTTCTATCTTCTACTTTTTGTTCCTGCCCTGTTCCCAGCCTATCTGGGGTCGACGCAGCATGTTTCCTCTTCTATTCATATGGATCAGACATAAACCACTTCCTTATGATTTTATATTATTATCACACCAGGAAGGTGGTAGTGATGAAGGAATGTAGAGAAAAAAGATGGAAAAGACTATGTCGAGAGATCGATAAACCTAATCCATAATGGTCAAAGTTTTGGCTTAGTCAAAGTTTTGGCTTAGTCAAAGTATTGGTGATAAGCAGGCGGCTAGCTGTAAAATCTGAGCCAAAACATTGAGCGTGATTTATGTATGTAATAGGTAAAGAGGATAGAGGAGAGAGGCATAGCGCGCTTGGCCTGCGATTGCGTAAAATAAGCATTGTTCGCTAAGGCCGGTCATTGGATGGGTGACCAAATATTTATTATCTCGATTTCCTCCGTGCTTCGGAAGGCACGTTAAGGTGTTGTTGGTCCAGGCTGCATCTGTAGTCGTTAATACCCACCAACCCGCACTGGGCCAGCGTGGTGGGTTATGGCCCAATCTCCATATATTCTAAAGAATCTGAAGAATCATGAAGGCCCGTGCCGTGCCCCAGCAGTAGGGACATTAAAGGGCTGGTGATGATGATAATGTATGTAAACTTCTAGCACAGTCTTAGGCCGCGATCACACGGACTGCACCACAACTGCACGAAGTCGCATCGGCAACCGCACGCAGTCGCTATATTCGACTGCAAGCAGTTGTCTGCAGTTGGATCTGACTTCGCGTAGTTGGCGCCAAGCATCTAGACCAGGAGCTCAGTGTTTGGTTTGACGTCGAAATGGAAGCACAGACACTACTTCTAATATTATTAATACGGCGCCGCCGCCGGCAGCGATGTAGTAATCGAATTAAAAAGCTGCAACGTGCGGCGCGGATATGGATTTATCCTTTGCTATTAAATTGCCATACGGAAGGTGATTTTTTCATACTATATCCGAAATTAAGACAAGATGAACGTAAATTTTACAACTATTTCAGAATGTCAGTTGCTGCATTTGATCAATTAAACGATTTACTAAAAGAATCAGTGTCTTCTTCAATCCATTTTTGAAACCGTTCGACGCAACCGACGTGCATTCGGCTCCAAGAGTAACTGCAGATTAACTGCATGCGGCGACAATGCACAACTGTAGCCAACCGCGCGAAGTTGAAGGCACGACTGCATACAGTTGATATTGACTTCACTCAACTGCAGCGGACCGCGTGCAGTTGATACCATGACTGCATCGGACGTACAACTGCACGCAGTTAAATGTATCGACCGCGCGCGGTAGCTGCGATGCAGTCCGTGTGATCGCAGCCTTACCTTCAAGCTACTCAACGACAGGTTTTCTTCAATGGAGCTCCGACTTTTCCGGGTTGCCCTGGGACTAGGAGGAGGGCTTGGACTGCGTTCCCTTTTGCTTCTGCTATTTCTGGTATCACGGGAGTCCCGATGATCAGACGTTTTAGGTTCGACCTAGAACATAATTGGGCAATATGTTTGAAATCGGTCAAAACAGATAACACAACAAATAAATACATTATACATTACACAGACGAACTTTGTACATACAGGTGTGTTCCACTGTTTTACTCACACAGACCTTTTATGTTTTACTGTTGGGCACAAACCAACTACTATGGACAAAGGCGGCTTTAGGGCTTGTACAAAAAACTGCGATGCTACGTCGTATCTACGAGCTCCTACGACGCACCGCAAGACCCTGCGAATCGATTTGCATTGCACATTCCAGCGATTCCATTCTTCTTCGTTTCTTTTTCCTGTATCCACTTAAGTGCACACTTCCTTTTACGATCCATGTCATGACCTAGTTTACAAAATGCGTTCAGTAAGGTGGCCGTAACATCTTTCACAATCTATTCATCGCTTCCTACATCTTCCTCTTATTCTAGGTTCATTTGCACATTATATAATACATACATACTTACATAAATCACACCTATATCCCCGGAGGGGTACGCAGAGGTGAACTAGCACCCACGATTCGGCAAATATATTAGCTTTTGGTGGTTAGAAAAAGAATTTAGAAAAATTGTTTCTAACTACCAAAATCTTTGTACGAATTTTTCTAACATTTATATGATGTTAAAATTAAAATCGAATAATTATTTATATTAGATCCCACGTAATAGGTGTCGAGCCTATTGCCATTTATCGGGCACAAAAGTCGCAGTACATTGCTAGGTGGTACAAGAGGAACGCTGCTGCCCATTCCTCATCACTGATTTATCCTTAGATTATATCATAAGCTCACCTTAATTTTGACTTCTGGCTTCTTCATTACTGATTTGTTGTCTTTGACCAGTTTTGATTTTGTATGTCGTGGTGAGGAACGAGAGTCATCTGCACGGCTGATGTACACGGGCTCCGTAACACCAAGGATACAATCACTGCTATCTGACTAAAAACATAAAAGTATGCATATTATTATAGGCATATTATTTTAAAATAAATGCTAGGACAGTGGCAGCAAAAGATCATGCATAATGAGGGAGATGCCCTTATCCCTTCAACCCAAATGCTTTACCCACTGTCATTCTCTACAGCAATATGAAGTTGCCGAGGGCATGGCTTCGAATCCAATACCAGGACAATATTTTAGGACCTCTGTTTTTTGTTATCATAGTTCACATTAATTACTGTGAATGTTAACAAATAAGAAATTATATTCTAATATTCCATACAGATTTTTTTTTTATTGTAAAATATCAATTTAAGACCCCTATGGACAAGTTCACATTCAAAACCATTTTTTGTCCCTCTGACTTATAGTATTTACCCTCTTCTTTTTACCCAAATTTTTTTACTTCCTGATCATAGTCTATAAATATATGTCATATTTTTATATTTAAAATTATAATCTTAATATTTGCATTGTTTTTCCCTTATTATAATTAACTATTAGATTAACTGCCGCACTCAGAGACGTCAATTAACTTTAATGAGTATTTGATGTCAAAAATTTTCATTCAAATCTAGACCATAGACCCGGGAAGAATAGCGACTAGTTTTGAATTGTAATTTTTTGATGGTAAGTGCTCATTAAAGTTATTTGACGTCTCTGAGTGCGGCAGTAAGAATGCGAAACTAATTAGAAATATAAATACCTAAATTTTTATAAATAAATAATTTTAGTAGTATTACTCATTAGCCTTGATTTAGCAAAAATTGAAAATTTTATAAAGTTTACCTTTCCTTTTTTAGCAGTTTGCAATGGCAGCCCAAGAGTGAGTCTAGTGTGTTTGTTTGTTTTCCGACAAAGCTCTATAAAGTCATAAAAATCATTCACTTTGTCTACACATAGTTCACAGATTAGTGGAGGCATCTTATCATCTTGAGATACCTGAAAAATAAAAAGCATTAATTAATTTACACCTTGTATAAGTAAACTTCTGTGACACAAACAATTCTTGTTAGGTTAGGATACATATCTATTGGATTTATATACCTAAATAAACGTGATTTCACATATGAAAATTACCCGCTTTTCTATACTTAATAGCTATAATAAAAATAAATTAATATTGACAGTCATAACCTTACTCTGCGATGCCTACAATTTAAACAATATAACATTCAAAGAAACCTTATAAATATTGTAGACTTATTAGAGAACCTATTTTACTTATAATAAGGTAATAATCACCTCTATATGTACGCATTCTTGTATTTTATGTCTTAATTCCACTTCGTCACCATCAATATCCAGAACATTTTGAATTATTGGCATTTTATAGCCAGCACCAGCGCCGCAAAGCCTACATGCACGGTATATCTCATAAATGGCATTTTTATTCACTTTAGAAATAATTGCTTTATCCATTCTAAATGCAGCTTTATATTTTCTTCCAAATAAATGAAATGGCGAATAAATAAAAGCGACGAATAACAATTTACCGCTTCTTCTCCGCCATTATAAAGGATACCATACTAAAAAAAGAAATAGTAATAAAGTCCTATATAGAAAGAAATATTTTTTTTTAGTTTTAAAATTCTCCCTATATTTTAGAGAAGGCAAAGGGTCTAGCCCATACAGCCAAGTCTTTAGTGTATTTTTTATCTGTAGTCGTATGAAATAATGAGTGGGTGAAATTTATGAATGAAATGAATTTTACGTTAAAATATGGGTGCCACATATTTTAACGCATCTAGGGAGTGCTTGGCGCGAATTGAATGGTAACAGAGTTAATGATGGTGCTTGATGAAATGGATAAAACCACTTTTTATAGTGATCTTCACCACAACATCAAACACATCATGAGACTCATTTTCAATGATTATACATAATTGCACATCAACACGGATGCTTGTGCATCAAAATAACACGACTTTCACTGCACAAAATCCACTCTGAAACAATTTTTGAATTAGTGAAAATAAATCTGACTGACACCACGAAACGCGCCAAACACTCTCTATTTTTTTTTTTGGTTAAATTCTCTCCATATTTATGGGAAGGCAAAGGGTCTAGCCCATACAGCCATGTCTTTAGTGTATATTTTATCTGTAGTTTTATGAAATAATGACTGGATGAAATTATGAATTAAAAGGAATATTACGTTAAAATATGGTTGTCACACATTTTAACGCATCTAGGGAGTGCTTGGCGCGAAATGAATGGTAACAGAGTTCATGATGGTGACTGATGAAGTGAGCAAAACCACTTTTTACGTGGTTCTCACCGCAACATCAAACACCATCACAAGACTTATTTTCAATGATTCTGCATAATTGCACATCAACACGGATGCTTATGCATCAAAATAACACCACTTTCACTGCACAAAATCCACTCTGTAACAATTTTTGAATTAGCGAAAATAAATCTGACTGACACCACGAAACGCGCCAAACACTCTCAGAAATCTTATTTTTTTTCTTAAATTCTCCCTATATTTTACGGAAGGCAAAGGGTGTAGCCCATACAGCCAAGTCTTTAGTGCATATTTTATCTGTAGTCTTATGAAATAATGAGTGGGTGAAATGTATGAATGAAATAAATTTTACGTTAAAATATAGGTGTCACACATTTTAACGCATCAAGGGAGTGCTTTGCGCGAATATAATGGTAACAGAGTTCATGATGGTGACTGATGAGGTGGACAAATCCACTTTTTATAGTGATACTTCACCACAACATCAAACACATCACAAGACTTATTTTCAATGATTCTGCATAATTGTACATCAACACGGATGCTGGTGGATCAAAATACCACCACTTTCACTGCACAAAATCCACTCTAAGGCAATTTTTGAATTATCGAAAATAAATCCGACTGACACCACGAAACGCGCCAAACACCCCGGTTTTTTTTTATTGTCTTAACGTTCCTGAAAAGAAGTCTTTTAGGAACTATCTTTGTATACTTTCGTTTACTTTTTTTAATTTTGAATGAATGATAAATCAATGTATGAAATGAATGAATGATATTAATGTATGAAATGAATTTTGCATTAAAATATGGGTGAAACACAATTTAACGTATCTAGGGAGTGCTTGGCGCAAATCGAATGGTAACAGAGTTCATGACGGTGACCGATGAGGTGGTGAAAACCACTATAAAATTCTCAACTTCAAACTCGGCACAACACTTTTATTTCAATGATTCTTCATAATTGAACATCAACACGGATCCTTATGCATCAAAATAACACCCCTTTTACTACACAAAGTCCACTCTTACAACAATTTTTGAATAATTGAAATAAAAATTTGACTGACGCCATTGCAAGCCCGCCAAGCACTCCTTAATGCTTGGTTGGCATTTTTGTATTGCAACCTCGGTCCTATTTACTCTGAGATTGCAACACACATTTTCTATAAAGCCGGGTTTTCACGGTCCGTGACCGCGTAAGATATTAATTAGTCTTAGGGCCTGTTTCACAATCGACAAGTAAGTTCTGAGTAGCTTACTTGGCAGTTTAATTGACATATATTTCATAATACAACTGTCAAATTATCGGTCAAGGACTTTGGTACTAATCGATTGTGAAACTGGCCTTTAGTGATACAATGGTGCAGATTACTTGCCAAACTCGCCATGGGACAAGTTTATGAAAGATTAATTTAAAAAGTTTAAACTTACACATGTTTTTTGTCTGTGCTTGGGTGCATTTATTATATATACTCTTTGGATGTGCGCACCAGCCAGATAAGTCTGCGCGCGAAAGGTGGCGCTGCTCGCTTACTCAAACAAATTAAAAAAGATAGAAAAAAGGTTTTAGTTCCAATTTTGACCACGCGCAGACTTATCTGGTTTTATAAACTGTATCCGAGTGTTTGGCGCGTTTCGATAGTGTCAGTCAGATATTTTTTCGATAATCCAAAAAATTTTTCAAATTGGATTTTGTACAGTGAAAGTGGTGTTATTTTGATGCACAAGATCATTGATTCATTGAAACTAGAAGGTCTTGTGATGTGTTTGATGTAGGTAGTGGTGAAAACAAGCTGTCGGAGGCCGTGAGGAGATGGCGCGGCAGCTGTTGGGAGAGTCGCATAGACCATGCGACTGACAGCGCCGCCGACCTCTTCCGGCTGAACCGACAGCTCACCCGGTCCACCCCCCCTGTCTGCCCGCTGTTGGACAGCGCCGGCAGGCGTCGCTACGCCGCCGCAGACAGGGCCCACATCCTGGTGGACCACCTGGGGGTGCAGTTCACCCCCCACCCGGCTTCTACCGACGCCGCTGTCGTCGAGCACCACAGGCACGTGTGTCGCCGTGTCGAGGAGATCCTGTCGGCCCCAGCGCCGCCGCTCCGCGGGGAGGACTTCATCTCCCCTGCCGAGCTGCGCAAGGCCGTCCTCCGCCTCCACAGGCGGAAGGCGCCCGGGCCTGACGGCATCTCCTCCGCGGCCCTCATGCAGCTTCCTCAGAGGAGTCTGGTGGCACTCACCAGGCTCTTCAATGGCATCCTGCGCACCGGGCACTTTCCACAGGCGTGGAAGTGTGGGCATAGTCCTTCCGAAACCGGGCAAAGACAGGCGACTGCCCTCAAGCTACCGACCCATCACGCTACTATCGCACGTGGCCAAGCTGTTCGAGCGCCTGCTGCTGCGCCGAGTCCGCCCGCACGTCCCTCTCAGGGACGAGCAATTCGGATTCCGCAGCGGCCACTCGACCTCGCTACAGCTGGCGCGCGTGCTCCACCACCTCACGGCCAACCAGAACCGGGGCCACCGGACGGTGGGGGTCTTCTTGGACATCGAGAAGGCCTTCGACCGTGTCTGGCACCCCGGCCTCATCTTTAAGTTGGCCGCCACCAGCATGCCGCCCGCCATCGTGCAGATGGTAGCGTCTTTCCTCGAGGGTCGTAGCTTCTACGTTTCGGTCGAGGACGCCGACTCCCACACTTGCCCGATACGCGCAGGAGTGCCCCAAGGAAGCTGCCTTTCGCCGTGCCTGTACGCCGCCTACACCAACGACATCCCCACGCTCCAGGACCGACTCCGGGAGTGGGAGAGGGACTTGGTGTTGGCGCTATTTGCCGACGACAGCGCCTTCTTCGCCTCGTCGCGCAACCCGCGCGCAGCCGCCGCGAAGATGCAGCTGCTGCTGGACCGCCTGCCCGCATGGCTGGACAACTGGAGGATGGCCGTCAATGTGGGGAAGACGGCTGCCATCCTAGTCGGGTCGAGGCCGCGCGTGCCCCTGCCGCTCAAGCTCCGTGGCCAGGACGTAGCGTGGCAGACCTCAGTCAAGTACCTCGGGTGTCACATCGACCGCTCGCTCCGGATGACGCCGCAGGTCGACCACTCGATCTGCATGGCGAAAATGGCGCGAGCCCTGCTTCGTCCGGTGTTGACATCCCGACTACCGCTGCGTACCAAACTGATGGTCTACAAGACCTACGTCCTGCCGCGGCTAACCTACGCGGCGCCGGCTTGGTACGCGCTCATCTCCCCGACCCAGAAGTCCAGACTGCAGGCCCAGCAGAACATCTCCCTCCGCGTGATTACAGGAGCGGGGCGGTACGTCAGGAACGACGTGATCGCCAGGGACCTCCGGATGCCGACGGTGGAGGAGTTCGTCGCCCGTCTGGCGCGTCGGATGTTTGACCGCGCCGACAACGGGCCCCACCTCCACCTCCAACGCATCGCACCCTACATCCCTGTGCCCCCAGGTTGTTCCAGACGAGCACTGCCCCGAGAGCTCCTGTCACCACCAGCCGCGGAGACGGAGATGTCACCAGCACCAGCTGCATCCCCGCGACGAGGCGACATCCCCCGGCCAAGATTCCGCGTCGTCTATGGCTCGAGGCGCGCCGCCGGGCGCCCGCCCCGCGTGCCACGCCCGCCCCAGACGACGCGCCCACCGGATTGACACTGTGCCCGCCGCCCGCAGCCGAGCGCGGGGCATTGCCCCCCGTGCACGCGGCCTGCTGCGCGGGCACACCCACCGACCACGACAACCAAGTCACGGCTGATCGCGCGAGACCATCTCCGCGCTTGATCGCCGTGACCTCACCGGACATGACACCACTGGATTGGACCATACCATCATCATCATCCCCACTTATCTCGCCGACCCACCACCAGGTTCCTTCCCCCCTACTTTCTGCTCCTTCGGGTACATGGCATAAGTCGAGGCCCGCTCGCTGGCTCCTAGCTGGGCCTTGCCCCACGGCAAACCACCCGGCATATGGTTAGGCCGCGCCGAGGGCCTCGCCACCAGACCGGGGTCGAGCACAGGGGGGCGATGGGGAGCCCCGCCGTCTTAGACGGCGGCTCAGACCACCGGGGGACTGATGTCCCCTGAGTTGATGCCCGGGCCATGAGCTACCGCTCGATGCCCGCAGCCCGCCATCAGGCGGATGACCCGGATGATGATGATGATGAGTGGTGAAAACTGTGGTGACGGCAGACCAGCCCAAATATCTTCCGTGGGTGTCATACAAGGCAACTAAGGAATGAGTGATGAGGAATGGGCAGCAGCGTTCCTCTTATACCACCTAGCGATGTACTGCGACTTTTGTGCCCGATAAATGGCAATAGGCTCGCCACCTATTATATAGGACCTAACATAATTGGCGAATAGAGGGTGCTAGTTCAACTCTGCCTACCCTTTCGGGAATATAGGCGTGATTTATGTGAAAATCACTACAAAAAGTGGTATTCTCCACCTCATCAATCACCATCATGAACTCTGTTAACATTAAATTCAGTTAACAAAAAATATGTAACACCTTTATTTTACTATTTGATTTTAATTTTAACATTATATAAATGTTAGAAAAATTAGTACAAAGATTTTAGTGGTTAGAAAAAGAATTTCGAAAAATTATGATCTTGAGGCGGGAACTCAGAGTAAATAGGACTATATATTCTATTTACTCCGAGGGCGGGAATCGAACCCGCGTCCGCTGCTATCCTTTTTCGAAATTCTTTGTCTCGAAAAATTATGATCTTGAGGCGGAAATCAGAGTAAATAGGACTATATATTCTATTTACTCCGAGGGCGGGAATCGAACCCGCGTCCGCTGCTATCCTTTTTCGAAATTCTTTTTCTAACCACTAAAATCTTTGTACTAATTTTTCTAACATTTATATAATGTTAAAATTAAAATCAAATAGTTCATAAAGCAAACCCAAGCTTAACCGAACGCACGGTATTTGTAAAAATATCTGCTTTGGAATGTTTGAAATATAATTCTACATTGCGAGGGTACCCGTTGGCTTACAACGTGAAGTGTAAAGGTTAGAAGAATTTCGGCAAGTTAATTAGTATCTTGGAGGGCCGAGCGGTCAGGCACCTGCCCGAATAGCAGCGGACGCGGGTTCGATTCCCGCCTGAAGATCATAATTTTTCGAAATTCTTTTTCTAACCACTAAAATCTTTGTACCTTTATTTTAACGTAAAATTAATTTCATTTATTCATTTCATTTCACTCATTTTTTAACATGAATACAGTTAGAATATAATACTAAAGACATGGTTGTATGGGCTAGATCGTTTGCCTTCCTTAACTAATCTGCGAATAATGTCAGTCAGTTCATTTAAATTTATACTCTGTGCTGCGGTGTGCATCGGTTGTTTGCGTACATATATTATTCCGTTTATTTAAATTGCAGTTTACGATTCATTTGTGTTATTAATAATTTTTATGAGTGTATACAATAGTTAAGGGTCATCGGTTTCGCCGTTTGCATCATATAATACCTGTAAGTACTTTTACAAGTTACCAATATTTTATAACCCCACCTTTGATTTATTACTTTTGAACAATGTCATATGAACAAACCGTTTACCCTAAGTTTATAAATATCTATCGTCGTCCAAAAGACAAGATGACAATCGAAATGTATTGTTATTTACTTTACTTTTTTACCGAATGATTGGATATGATTGATAGTGAGTTGCAAAACCTCACAGATTTAACACTCCACAACCACCATGATTACTAATTTAAGTAGGTAATGTATATAATGACTAAAAAAAAACCCAAAAGACTAGCTAGTAATGATATGTACAATATTATAAATATTCCTCATCCTTATTCCTCAATTGAGGTATTTCTAGAGATCTTAGCACATTTAAATTTAAATTGAATATCCAAAGCTCATTAGCACAATCAAGTGTTCATTCTAAATGTATTTTATTTACAGTAATTGTTGTACAATTTGTAGCTAACAATAGTTCTTTGATATCAGAACCAAATTTACAAAATATTGTATTGTTGTACAATTTGTAGCTAACAATAGTTCTTTGATATCAGAACCAAATTTACAAAATATTGTAAGAACCCATTTTTTGTAAAACCAAAGAGCAAAACTTTTAAGTGTGTAGTGTTAATGCAATACATTTCACCTGTATCAAGTAGGTATTGGTTCACTTCAACCACTGAACACTGAGAAAGTACCTAGTAGAAATCCAATATATGCCTATGGAGGATATGGAGGCAGACATCCTTAAGAAGGCGTTGCCTAATACAAGGCTGACACGTTTAAGAAAGGACATGGGACTTCAATAGGCACTTGAGGAGAAGTGATGAAAAGAGGTTGTAAGACACGTTACTCTCTCTATAGCCCTTTGGCAGTGTTTTTGCCTTGGTGATTAATTTTGTTATTCTGTTTCAAGAAAAATAATGTCAGATATGTTTAAAGTTTATTTTGTATTTTAGAAGGAATATATTTCAGTTTTTATCTGTATACCATGATTTTATTCCTGATTCACATAATGGCCTCATCAGTACCAGTGAATACAATGGTAATATTTTGTTCATTTAATTTAATAAATTTAGCTAAAATTTATCTGAAAAAGACTAACACAATACACAAAAACTTTCACACAACATATATTTTGTGACATTACCTTTTGTTGTCAAAACTTTGTATTTCTTTTTCTAAATGAAACGCAAAGGAACTTGTCAACATATAATTATTGTAAGTATGTATGTTGACACTGCTTGTGCTGCTTGTGTGGCGCTGTGTGTGTGATTAGCTTATCCAGCCAACATAAGGCGGCTTTAAATAAATAAATTTCAAAACTAGCTGTCTAACACCATGGATGTCATGGAAACAATTTGTAATCCAAGATGGAATTTTCTGAATGTTCCCAACAACTGTGATAGGCTTGGCGGACTAGTCGGCCTTACAGCCGACTAATCGGCCAGAGTCATAGTCGGCACATCTCTACTAAAAATTTTATTTATTACTTTCAGTTGCAGAATGTGCCATATATAATTATGTATTTATGATGCATATGATTTTTTATTTTGATATTTATTTATTTATATGATATTAATGTTAGAATGGAACACCTTGGTTGGCCGGGTGGTATATGAAAAGTTTTGATTCCTGCATTTATACAATAATTTTTCAAATCATAGTATAACTACTCACAGAATAAGTAAGACAGTCTCTGGACTCAACTTCATACAGGTTAAATAATCAGTGAAATAATAAATTTCACTGATTATTTAAGGCTTAACTTTCAAAATTAAGTTTTCTTCTTTCTGCCCTGTTCCCAATTTGTCTGGGTTCCTAAGCAGTATGTTTCTTCTTCCATTAATATTGGTCAGACGTAATGACATATTCACTGAGCGTTTGAAAATAAATCTATCTATGTACAATATGGCCCAGGACAAACTTCTCACGAGACGACGCCAATTTGAAAATCGCTCATCTAAAATTACCTTTCGAAGTCTGGTAGAAGTTTCTTCAAGAGCCATTATTTCCACTTCGTCTATAGGGTCTGGCTGAAATTTCGGGTCTAAATTAAATTGAGGCCAGTTCGCTTAGTGATCCTCTCTATTTTGAATCAAATCATACACTGGAAAGGTACTACCAATTAATGATTGTATAGAAAAGATAACGCCATGTGGTGACAGCAGAGTAGAATACAATTGTCACCACCCCAACTCTATCCCTTGGGTGTCGTACAAGGCAACTAAGGACAAATCAGTGATGAGGAATAGGCAGCAGCATTCCTCTTATACCACCAAGCAATGTACTGCGACTTTTGTGCCCGATAAATGGCAATGGGCTCGCCACCTATTACATGGGACCTAACATAATTGGCGAAACGTCGATGCTAGTTCACCTCTGTCTACCCCTTCGGGGATATAGGCGTCATTTATGTATGTATGTATAGAAAAGATAGGTACTTCTGTCGCTTTTTTTCCATGTTGAGAGAGTGATTGGGATGATAACATACCAATCGATACTGCTCAAGGGTTTGGCTTTAGGTTTTACAGCCGGCCGCCTTCCTGACACTAACCCTTATTGGGTATGCTGTTGTTGGAGGTTTGCCCTCCACTATTTGGGTACCTACCTCAAGATACTTTTTGGTCTGTACCTGTCAGTCTTTAATTGACTTTAACCACATGGGTTGATTCAGGACTGGCACATTCTACATTATTTCTTTAATTATTTTGTGGTGACGGCAGAGTAGAATACAATTGTCACCACTCCAAATCGCTCCCGTGGGTGTCGTATACAAGGCGACTAAGGATAAATCAAAGATGTGGAATGGGCAGCAGCGTTCCTCTTATACCTACCACCTAGCAATATGCTGATATATGTACGACTTCTTTTTCTTCCTGCCCTTATCCTGCTCTAGGTGGGGTCGGTACAACATGTTTTCTTCTTCCACTCCTCTCTATCCTTCACCAATTTCTCACCCACCTCTTTTGCTATCATATCCTTTACACAATCCATCTACCTTTTCTTCGGTCTTACTCTCCTTCTACGTCCTTCCATGTTCAAGCCTAACATTCTACTGACAACAAAGCTTTCATCTCTTCGCATATTGATGTACTCGTATGTACGACGAAAGCTTAATATAGCCGACTTAATGCGCGCGATGTCATTAGCCTATTTAATTAGACAAGTTTAATCTCTTTCGCTCTATAAATAAGACTTAAAGTCGGTCACCAGACGAGATTTCGCGCCGCTTACGTCACGTGACGAAATCGTGGTGCAATGTCAATATTGTGTGTAAACAAAGTGTGACGTCATCGCGGCCTTATATACTTGGCGATTCGCGCTCACCGCTCATTACCCCCCTGAATATTGTAGAGAAAACATACATCGTGATACATTGCATTATTTATTATCGAGTGAACTTAAATATTCGGCTTTACTAGTTTTTGTGGCAAACTTAAGATTTCGTATCTTAATTCTTGTTTAGATCAGGTTTGATTTCCCAACTTTCACTGTTAGTTTTTAGCTAGTTTTAGTCAAGGCTATGTTACATACATAAATGACGTCTACTTATCCCCTAAGGGGTAGGCAGTGGTTTCGCCATTTATGTTAGATCCCCTGTAAGAGCCTATTGGCATCTATCGGGCACGTAAATCTTAACACTTAACCCTCAGTCGCCTTGTACTTTGTACTCTGTTTCAAAATAGATTATTGAATGTTTGGTTAATATGCCGTGTGGTGACGGCAGAGTAGAATACAATTGTCACCACCCCAAGTCTCTCCCGTGGGTGTCGTACAAACCGACTAAGGATATATCAGTGATGAGGAATGGGCAGCAGCGTTCCCTCTTATACCACCTAGCAATGTACTGCGACTTTTGTGCCCGATAAATGGCAATAGGCTCGCCACCTATTACGTGGGACCTGCCATAGTTGGCGAAACGTGGGTGCTAGTTCACCTCTGCCTACCCCTTCGGGGATATAGGCGTGATTTATGTATGTATGTATGGTTAATATGCGGACTACTACTAGTTTATGTTGGCAACGATATTACGGTTATGATATTACGAGCTCTTTTAACTTTCTCTCACTGAGATGTTATTAAACACAAATTTTAATGTTGAATATAGTAATAAAAATGTGTGCTATCTGATAAATATGCAATATTTATTTATGTATAAGTATCACCAGTACTTGAATGTCTGGACTGATGAGGCTGCCTTACCAATGGATGGAAGAATAGGACGCATGCAATCGCAATATGAACGCGTTAAGTTGAGCGCGATAAGCTAATGCGTCATCAAGCTCCTACCGCGAGCTATAGGTATCCTTGGACAAAGTTGATAACTGTACCTTCCCCTTCTGCCATATTAGAAATGCCCGGCCCAATTTACTGCCGGTGAGTATAGAATGAGCAATGAAGTCTTGAGATACGAACATCTTTAGATAGTTTGCCTAATACCTAGATGCGCATGCTCTTATCAGAAATAGTATCGCACATTCAATACAGCCCGGCTAGCATGACCACCCAAACACGATGTGCAATAGCCATTTATCGCGTTGAGCTAACAAAAATCATTGGATTTTCGACAGTTCAAAGCGATAAATGGATATATCTTCATGATATAGCCTTAGAGGCTTATTCAATTATTCAATTTAGTCCTATTCAATTGTTAAAATCCAATGATTTTTGACTGTTCAACGCGATAAATGGCTATATCATATCGTGTTTCGGTGGTCATGATAGCCGGGCAGGAGGGACAGATCTCACAAAATACTAGAAGACATTGTGCGTTCTAAACGACAATGCAACTGATTGGCCCAAAAATATAAAACCCAATGTACATAATTGAAACCTATGCCAAACGTTACTACTGATCATTCATAGCAACTTTTACTATGGGGCCAAATAAATCTATCCTAGGAAAAAAAAATTACAGTCATAACAAATATTTGAAGTCATATAATTTGCGGTCAAAGGAAAATTGCATTGTCCTTTATAATGTTAAGACTCACTGTTGCAGGAATCCAATTTTCAGTTGTCTGTTTTGAACTTGAGAAGCGTTATAACTATCTCGCATATATATTTTCTAATACCCCAATATCCACGATGAAACTATTTGAAACAATGCCACGCCGACATAAGAATCGCGGACCTTTAAGCGGGGAATACACTACAAGGACATGCCCGCCAGACATGCCCGCGCGTTCCTCTTTTGTATAGGCCAGATTGAATGTGACGGTCCTACACTAGGCAAACATCGCACAGACCGGCGGGCATGTCTGCAGGAAGGAATGCTGCGGGCATGTCCGTGTAGTAAATTCCCCGCTTTAGTGGCAGTAAGTGAGGAGGACTGATTGCACCGGGAGGCGTAGTATTGTGGTAGGCACAGGGTGGACAAGGGCCGATTTCACCGTCTCTTATAAAAACTGAGTTTAATAAAACTTGGTTTTGATTAATGCAAACTTGGTAGCGGAACTCAGTGTAGAGCATAAACCGTGTTCAACATCAACTGATCGCGTTTAATTTCTGCGGTGAAATCGGCCCTTATTCGGTCAACCCTGTGGAGGGGGCCTACCAAGGTCGTGGGGATCCGCTGGATGCGGGCACGAACGGTTCGGAGATCTTGGGACAGACCTAGCTATGCCCAACAGTGGATGTCGGAGTCGACTGGAATGATGATGAATAGCAAAGCGAGCCAATTTGCGATCTATTAGACACGTAATTCTCAGAACACTGCTGCTAGGAGGTAAATATCTAAAGAACCAAAGTTATAATACATGGGGCTTTGGCAGCTTCTTCTTCTAACCCCCTGGGGCATTTGCGAATATTAATGTTAGTCACAAGCTTACCAGTCTTAGACGGGATACCCGCTTTGGGCGTGATACCCACTTTGGTTGGGATACCCGCTTCCCCTGCACCCAGTGAGGCTCGCAAGAATATTATAATAATTTCATCATCATTATCACCAGCCCTTTTTTAATGTCCCTACTGCTAGGGCACGGGCTCTCTATGGATGGACGAATAAGGGAGATTGGGCTATAACCCACCACGCTGGCACAGTGCGGGTTGGTGGGTATTACGACTGCAGATGCAGCCGGGACCAACGGCTTAACGTGCTTTTCGAAGCACGGAGGAACTCGAGATAATAAATTTTCTTGCTTAGTTTACGCAATCGCAGGCCAAGCGCGCTATGGCTACTGCGCTAGTGACCTGCCTAATAATATTGTATTGGTATAAAATTAATTTCATGTAAAATTGAGCTAACGAGAGGAACTCGCTAGCGCAGTGGCATAACACGCTTGGGACCAAGGGAGACCCTCGCAATGTAGAAACTTGACTTACAACGTAAAGTTTAAGGGTTAGACAAATTTCGGCAAATTAAATAATGACTTGTCTTCTTGGTTGGCCGAGTGGTAAAGGCATCTGCCCGGATCGCAGAGGACGCGGGTTCGATTACCGCATAAAGACGATAATTTTTCGACCTTTTTCTAACCTCAGTATTCTTTGTAGTATCAATTTTTCTAACATTTATATATAGACTAGTTGTTGCCCGCGGCTTTGCTCGCCTTAATGGTGGTTACTAAATAGCCTTCCTCGATAAATGGACTGTCCAACACAGTGTTTCCAACTAATTTTTCAATTTGATTCAGTAGTTCCTGAGATTAGCGCGTTCAACCAACCAAACAAAACAACTCAGAGTTTATAATATTAGTATAGATAGATGTTGAAATTAATATCAGAATAGTTATATGAAAAATATTTTCAGGCGCGGACATGATCGCCTGATAGAGCAACAGGCAACAGAGAGCCTTCGCACGACCCACACAACGCTGCCGTCACCATGTTCCAGAAACCCACGTTCGGAAGCTCCAACACTTCAACCTTCGGTGAGTGTATATGCATTAAGTAAGGCCACTGAGGCGCGATAAAGTACGTAAACAATATTATTAAATTTTTAATTTCAACATGTTATACTTACCTAAATGTTAGAATATATTATTTTTTTATTATAGTAAATAAGATTTTGGTGGTTAGAAAAAATTCGACAAATTATGGTCTTTCTAAAATTACGGTTTCCCGCATCAAGATCTTTTTCTATCTTTGTAAATAATGTTGACGAGTCTTTGTACGGCTTGTGACGGCCGCCTTGGTCGAATGCTCAGATTGCTGGGTATTGGCCAAGAAGTCCCGGGTTCGAATCCTGGTAGGGGCAAACTTTGTGATGACCACAAATGTTTGTTTCCGAGTCATGGTTGTGTATATGTTTATGTAGTAGTAGCATTTTCGACAGTTCAAAGCGATAAATGGCTGTACCTTTATTATATAGCCTTAGAGGCTTATTCAATTCAGGTTAATTCAAGTGTTAAAAACCAATGATTTTTTACTGTTTAACGCGATAAATGGCTGAATCATATTATAATCGTGTAGCAATCAATGGTCATGCTAGCCGGGCAGAATAATGATTTTTCATCATCATCATCATCCGGGTCATCCGTCTGGTGGCGGGCTGCGGGCATCGAGCGGGAGCTCATGACCCGGGCATGAACTCAGGAGACTCAGTCCGGTGGGCGCGTCGTCTGGGGCGGGCGCGGCACGCGGGGCGGGCGCCCGGCGGCGCGCCTCGAGCCATAGACGACGCGGAATCTCGGCCGGGGGATGTCGCCTCGTCGCGGGGATGCAGCTGGTGCTGGTAACATCTCCGTCTCCGCGGCTGGTGGTGACAGGAGCTCTCGGGGGAGTGCTCGTCGGGAACAACCTGGGGGCACAGGGATGTTGGGTGCGATGTGTTGGAGGTGGAGGTGGGGCCCGTTGTCGGCGCGGTCGAACATTCGACGCGCCAGACGGGCGACGAACTCCTCCACCGTCGGCATCCGGAGGTCCCTGGCGATCACGTCGTTCCTGACGTACCGCCCCGCTCCTGTAATCACGCGGAGGGAGATGTTCTGCTGGGCCTGCAGTCTGGACTTCTGGGTCGGGGAGATGAGCGCGTACCAAGCCGGCGCCGCGTAGGTTAGCCGCGGCACGACGTAGGTCTTGTAGACCATCAGTTTGGTACGCAGCGGTAGTCGTGATGTCAACACCGGACGAAGCAGGGCTCGCGCCATTTTCGCCATGCAGATCGAGTGGTCGACCTGCGGCGTCATCCGGAGCGAGCGGTCGATGTGACACCCGAGGTACTTTACTGAGGTCTGCCACGCTACGTCCTGGCCACGGAGCTTGAGCGGCAGGGGCACGCGCGGCCTCGACCCGACTAGGATGGCAGCCGTCTTCCCCACATTGACGGCCATCCTCCAGTTGTCCAGCCATGCGGGCAGGCGGTCCAGCAGCAGCTGCATCTTGGCGGCGGCTGCGCGCGGGTTGCGCGACGAGGCGAAGAAGGCGCTGTCGTCGGCAAATAGCGCCAACACCACGTCCCTCTCCCACTCCCGGAGTCGGTCCTGGAGCGTGGGGATATCGTTGGTGTAGGCGGCGTACAGGCACGGCGAAAGGCAGCTTCCTTGGGGCACACCTGCGCGTATCGGGTAAGTGTGGGAGTCGGCGTCCTCGACCGAAACGTAGAAGCTACGACCCTCGAGGAAAGACGCTACCATCTGCACGATGGCGGGCGGCATGCTGGTGGCGGCCAACTTAAAGATGAGGCCGGGGTGCCAGACACGGTCGAAGGCCTTCTCGATGTCCAAGAAGACCCCCACCGTCCGGTGGCCCCGGTTCTGGTTGGCCGTGAGGTGGTGGAGCACGCGCGCCAGCTGTAGCGAGGTCGAGTGGCCGCTGCGGAATCCGAATTGCTCGTCCCTGAGAGGGACGTGCGGGCGGACTCGGCGCAGCAGCAGGCGCTCGAACAGCTTGGCCACGTGCGATAGTAGCGTGATGGGTCGGTAGCTTGAGGGCAGTCGCCTGTCTTTGCCCGGTTTCGGAAGGACTATGACCCGCCCACACTTCCACGCCTGTGGAAAGTGCCCGGTGCGCAGGATGCCATTGAAGAGCCTGGTGAGTGCCACCAGACTCCTCTGAGGAAGCTGCATGAGGGCCGCGGAGGAGATGCCGTGAATGATTTTTCGAATGATTTTTCGAGACTTGGCTAACCAATTTTTTCTTCTATAACTCTGTGTTTGTGGGCAGGATCCTTCAATGCTGGCACCAGTTCGGCGTCCCCCTTCGGGGGCTTCAAGCCCGCCACAGGGACGAGTGCCTTCGGGGCTCCCCCCGCGTTCGGGGCCACCGCTAGCACACAACCCGCCACTGGGGGAGGTGAGAACACGCACTTCTATCACTCGTATATAACAAACAGACAAACTATAGCTATAGTACGGCCGCCTTGGTCGAATGCTCAGATTGCTGGGTATTGGCCAAGAGGTCCCGGGTTCGGATCCTGGTAGGGGCAAACTTTGTGATGATCACAAATATTTGTTTCCGAGTCATATTGTGTATATTTTTATGTAGTATATTTTCAACATTTTTATACATTATTATATTGAAAATATGTCCGTCATCTAGTATCCATAACACAAGTGCTTAGGCTACTTACTTTTGGCTAGAAGGCGGCGGGGGCGGGCGCGGCGAGGAGCGAGTTTCCCTCCCCGCATTGCCCCCGCAACCCCGCCAACATCCAGAGCGCCCTTGTTAAATATTAGTTGGTCGAATCACCTCTCGAATATGTATTTCTTTATTTCCACCACATTTACAAATATGATTGCATAAATGTTAGTTGGTCGAATCACCTCTCGAATATGTATTTCTTTATTTCCACCACATTTACAAATATGATTGCATAAATGCTAGTTGGTCGAATCACCTCTCGAATATGTATTTCTTTATTTCCACCACATTTACAAATATGATTGCATAAATGTTAGTTGGTCGAATCACCTCTCGAATATGTATTTCTTTATTTCCACCACATTTACAAATATGATTGCATAAATGTTAGTTGGTCGAATCACCTCTCGAATATGTATTTCTTTATTTCCACCACATTTACAAATATGATTGCATAAATGTTAGTTGGTCGAATCACCTCTCGAATATGTATTTCTTTATTTCCACCACATTTACAAATATGATTGCATAAATGTTAGTTGGTCGAATCACCTCTCGAATATGTATTTCTTTATTTCCACCACATTTACAAATATGATTGCATAAATGTTAGTTGGTCGAATCACCTCTCGAATATGCATTTCTTTATCTCCACCACATTTACAAATATGATTGCATAAATGTTAGTTGGTCGAATCACCTCTCGAATATGTATTTCTTTATTTCCACCACATTTACAAATATGATTGCATAAATGTTAGTTGGTCGAATCACCTCTCGAATATGTATTTCTTTATTTCCACCACATTTACAAATATGATTGCATAAATGTTAGTTGGTCGAATCACCTCTCGAATATGTATTTCTTTATTTCCACCACATTTACAAATATGATTGCATAAATGTTAGTTGGTCGAATCACCTCTCGAATATGCATTTCTTTATCTCCACCACATTTACAAATATGATTGCATAAATGTTAGAAAAATTATTACAAATAAGAAAAACAGAGCTCCTCTTATCTACCCACGATCCGAATAATAAATAATAATTAAAAATATTATATCCGTTGGTAAAAACCTTTCCCAGGTACTTTTCGATGGTTAAAATACCAAAATTTCCCCAATTGCGATTATTACATTATCTGTGATAACAGTAAATAATATCAGTCCTATGAATGTGATAGTTGTGATTAATATTCATATAATTGTAGTCGAAAGTGATAAAAACAACAGAACGTTTAATCCAGTAGGTGTTTTCGGAGTGTGTTTTATGAATGGGAGGCGCGTGAATTTTATTTTGAATAAAAAATGGAATAGTGCCCAGGATCGACTATCATTGTTTTGTGATCGTGATCGTTAAATAAGTAAAAAAGTGAAGTTTCCGTCTAATTACATTAATTACATAATAACAAGTGAAAAAAAGTAAAAAAAAGTGATTAGCTTCAGTCTAATTAATAACCAGTGATCAAATCCTGTCTTAAAGGATCATTTTATTCGGTGAATAAATTGATTATAGTTGTTATTTCAATCGATGACTGAAAACAGTCGATGGACTCTCTTATTTTGAACACTAAATGGATTGATGAGCGGGGAATTCACTACACGGCCATGCCCGCCGGACCTCGCTTGTATTACGTCTGTGTGATGTTTTCCTATTGTAGGACCGTCACAGTCAGTTTCGCCTATACTAACGAGGTCCGTGCGGGCATGTCTGGCGGGCATGCCCGTCTAGTGAATTCCCTGCTTTAGTTTGAAAAGCGCACACGAAAAGCATACTGCTGCGAAAGAAAATAATTCGGTCAATTGCCTTCTACTAAATACCCCAAAGAAGAATCCTATAACACTTCATGGAAAATGTAAACCGTGAACCGTCAGGACGAGATAGCCAGGAGAGAATAAGCAGACTGTATTACTTGACGATAAGTGTGACGAATGACTTGACGTACATCAGTCAAAAAACGGAGAGCCTCCTGAGAGACATCAAATATATTTCGACACAACTGGAGCAGCTGAAGGCGTCCTCCGTTTCGAATGACGGTCCAGCGAATACGGGGAGTGCACGCGACTCGCATGGCGGTAGGAGAATGGTGTTTCCACGAGTTTGTTGACAAAAACACCTAGACGCACACACACAGAGAGAGAGAGATGCAAACGAATAGTACATATACACAAACACCACACACACACACAAAATAAGTTGAATTGTCACATTAAGGGCCTGTTTCACAATCGACAAGTAAGTTCGAAGTAGCTTACTTGACCGTTCAATTGACATTCATATTACAACTGTCAAATGATCTGCGAAGTAAGCTGCTTAGGACTTACTTGTCGATTGTGAAACAGGCTCTAAATATTACTATTTTGATTTTTATTTGAACATTATATAAATGTGAGAAAAAGTAGTACAAAGAATATTGCGGTTAGAAAAAGTTCGAAAAATTATAGACGTTGGCCTTCTTGGTTGGCCGAGTGGTAAAGGCAGAGCAGAATACAATTGTCAAAATTTCAAAAATTATAACCCCTCAAAATAAAAATATTTTCCGTTTCTTTATTTTTCAATCCTGACTTCAAGAATATATTTTTGAAATTTTTTTATTACTTAATTACAGAGAAAAAAATTAAACATTTCAAATAATATGTTTTTATTTTTGCCACCGGAAACGCCAGATTGTCATTTCGCCATTTTTCGTGACTGTGACGTCATTTGGTCGTGACGTCCTTACGTCTGTTTAGAATTACCGGAATTTTAATCATGATTTTTTGTATGAAAACGACGGAATTCAGAAAAAATAAAAAATATGGGTGTCTTCATTTTCTGTCTATTTTTACATAACATCATGATAAAAGTATGTTGAAAAAATGAAATGTTGTCAATTGTCACCACCCCTATCTCTCCCGCGGTGACTGCGATGAGTAGGTAATGGGCAGAAGCATTCCTATTATACCGCCTAGCAGTATACTGCGATTTATGTGTCCCACAGATGTCAATAGTCTCCGCCCGCCACGTGACTGTTAAAAGCCTCGTATTCATGGTAAATAATTATTTGTTTAGCAACAGTTGATCAACATTGTTCTGAATTTTGCTGGAATCTTTGTTAAACCTTGGGGCCAATCTATTCGAACGCAAAGAATACAAATGTATGAAACTGACGTATTACAGATAAAACAACTTAGCGACTGTCGTGTTAAATGTAAGGCTGACATCAGACGGACTGCATCGCAGCTACCGCGCGCGGTCGATACATTTAACTGCGTGCAGTTGTACGTCCGACTTCGTGCAGTCATGGTATCAACTGCACGCGGTCGGCTGCAGTCGAGTGAAGTCAATATAAACTGTATGCAGTCGTGCCATCAACTTCGCTCTATGCTAACTATGCTCTCCACCGCCGTTCGCATGCCGTTAGTCCGCAGTTACTCTTGGAGCCGAATGCACGTCGGTTGCGTCGAACGGTTTCAAAAATAGATTGAAGATGAAGACACTGATTCTTTTAGTAAATAGTTTAATTGATCAAATGCAGCAACGGACATTCTGAAATAGTTGTAAAATTTACGTTCATCTTGTCTTAATTTCGGATACAGTATGAAAGAATCACCTTCCGGATGGCAATTTAATAGCAAAGGATAAATCCATATCCGCGCCGCACGTTGCAGCTTTTTAATTCGATTACTACATCGCTGCGTGCGGCGGCGCCGTATTAATAATATTAGAAGTAGTGTCTGTGCTTCCATTTCGACGTCAAACCACACACTGAGCTCCTGGTCTAGATGCTTGGCGCCAGCTACGCTAAGTCAGCTCCAACTGCAGACAACTGCATGCAGTCGAATATAGCGACTGCGTGCGGTTGCCGATGCGACTTCGTGCAGTTGTTGTGGTGCAGTCCGTGTGATCGCGGCCTAAGAGAAGCTGTCAAAAGTGGACGTTTCTATTCTATGCGGGGGCTTGTCAACTCTGCAACATGCTGATTCAACTTTGTTGCTAAACAAATGTAATACCGAGGCTTAATTCACCTCTGCCTAATATAGGCGAGATTTATGTATAATTATGTATGTATGTCGGCCGTTTTTGTCGAATGCTCAGATCGCTGGGTATTGGCCACGAGGTCCCGGGTTCGAATCCTGGTAGGGGCAAATTTTGTGATGAACACAAATATTTGTTCCCGAGTCATGGTTGTGTATATGTTTATGTAGTATATTTTCAACATTTATGTACATAATTATTATGATATTAAAAATATTTCCGTCATCTAGTATCCATAACACAAGTGCTTAGGCTACTTACTTTGGGTATTATGATAGACGTGAGTGTAAAAAATGTTTATTTATTTATGTAAACATCTGCAGGCCTATTCGGCGCGTCGAACACGTCCGGCGGGCTGTTCGGCAACAATGCGACGACGAGCGCGGCGCCCGCGTTCGGCTCGACGGGCGCCGGGTTCGGCTTCGGCGCGAGCACCTCGACGGGCGGCGGCCTCTTCAACAACACCGGCTCCAGCCTGTTCGGCAACACGCAGAACAGCGCGTTCGGCGCCAAGCCGGCCGGTAAGAACATCCTAGGATAATTTACTGCCACACTCAGAGACGTCAATTAACTTAAATGAGTATTTAATGTCAAAAATTTTCATTCAAATCTAGACCATAGACCCGGCAAGAATAGCGACTAGTTTTGAATTGTAATTTTTTGACATTAAGTACTCATTAACGTTATTTGACGTCTCTTCTAAAGATATATGCCGTGTGATGACGTCAGAGTCACTGCCCTCTATTGAACAAGTACGCTGAACTGTTGATTGTCATCCAAAAAATTAATCCAATTTGATTATCGCCATCATGGCGCTGATGGCACTGGTTTACGAAGGTAAAATGGCAATAGGCTCGCCACCTATTACATGGCACCTGACGTAGTTGGCGAAACGTGGGTGCTGGTTCACCTCTGCCGACCCCTTCGGCGTGATTTATGTATGTATAGGGAAGCCGTGTGCCCCAGCCCGGCTAGCACAACCACCCTAACACGATATGATATAGCCATTTCGGTATCGTGTTGAACTTACAAAAATCATTGGGTTTTATGACAGTTCAAAGGGATAAATGGCTATATCTTTATGACAAAGATTTTGGGGTTAGAAAAAGAATTTCGAAAACTTATGATCTTGAGGCGGGAATCGTCCGCTGCTGTCCGCTGCTGCTATAGCAGCATGCTGATATAGCATAATTTTTCGAAATTCTTTTTCTAACCCCAAAATCTTTGTTTAAATTAACTAATTTTTCTAACATTTATATAATGTTAAAATTAAAATCGAATAGTATATCTTTATGATATAGCCTTAGAGGCTTATTCAAGGGTTAAAATCCAATTATTTTTGTAAGTTCAACGCGATAAATGGCTATTATCATATTGTGCTTCGGTGGTCATGCTAGACGGGCTGGTTAGCCTAGTGGTATAAACGCAGATGGCGTGATCGATTCCCGCATCAGGACAGTAATTTATAGTTTTTTTTTCGACTTCTTTTCGAGTGCGAGTAGTGGGCACGTTAAAAGCTGGTGACGATGATTATGATGATGACAAACAATCGATTGCAGGCTTCGGGTTTGGCAGCACCGCCACCCCAGGCACCAGCACCGGTGGTTTGTTCGGCGCCACTCCGTCCACCGGCACCGGCCTCTTTGGACAGCCGAGCACGTCAATGACCTCCGGCGGCCTATTCTCCACGAACACAGGTATTTCTTCGTGTTTTTTTATTTTAGTTTTGAGTCGCCTTTTACAGGCTAGGTTATGGGATCTAGGTCATACAGCCATGTCTTTAGTTTTGTTTTTTTTTTAAATTATGAAAAATGAAACGCAATTAAAATAAAATAATAATAAAAAATATACGACGGCAAACACTCTGTATTCTTTTAATAAGATTAAATAAGTAGAGATATGCCTAAAATTCGGTTCAATATTCGTATGAGATAGTGCCTGCCATGAGCAGCGCTAGGTATGTACTTATAACCCAAACATACGATAGTTTCGCGTACACCACTGAATAATAAAACTTGATATATGCACTTGTCAATTTAGTATCCGAGATTAAAAAAAGACTTTAAACAATCCTTGTTTTTTTTCTTTTCATTCAGCCAGCACGTTCGGCCCGGCCGCCACGGGCACAGCGCATGCCAAGTACAACCCAGTGGTGGGCACCGATGTCGTGGTCAAGGGGGGCACCTCGCAGAACATCAACATTAAACACCACTGCATCACTTGCATGAAGGTACGTGTCAGTCCGGCTCGAAGGACCATATGTTCTTACCATTATGAGTTTAATTTGATATTGACATTTTAATTGCAATAAAGATATTGAGTATTGAGTAATTTGAACATAATTTGAACGCCGTGTGGTGACGGCAGAGCAGAATAAAATTGTCACCAACACCATCTCTCCTGTGTGTGTCGTACGAGGCGACTAAGAGTAAAGACAGCGTTGAGTAATGGGCAGCAGCATTCCTCTGATTACATGGGATAACCTAACATAACTGGCGAACTTTTTTGTTCCTATTTAACGTTTATTATTTATTTTTAATGTAACAGGAGTACGAAAACAAATCGCTGGAGGAACTCCGCCTGGAGGACTACACGGCGGGCAGGAAGGGGGCGCAGAACAGCGGCGGCATGTTCGGCGGGGGGTTCGCGGCACAGCCGGAGAACAAACCAATGTTCGGCGGGTCGAGTAAGTTTCTTTGTTACGATTCTATGCGATAGGTTTATACAATACTCTTGAAAACCGCACACGAATAGTATTAAAAAAAAAACTGAGAAGAAAACTTAACATTCCATTCATTCACCGTGTGGGTGCCGGGTCCATAGTGTGGCAGAGAGGAGAGTCAGTGGCAGCGCATGGGACTTGTGGCCATTCATACATACATACATACACAAATCACGCCTATATCCCCGAAGGGGTAGGCAGAGGTGAACTAGCACCCACGTTTCGCCAATTATGTTAGGTCCCATGTAATTAGGTGGCGAGCCTATTGCCGTTTATCGGGCACAAAAGTTGCAGTTCTTTGCTAGGTGGTATAAGAGGAACGCTGCTGCCCATCCCTCATCACTGATTTATCCTTAGTCGCCTTGTACGACACCCACGGGAGAGATTTGGGGTGGTGACAATTGTATTCTACTCTGCCGTTACCACGCGGCGGTCACAAATATTCAACACTCATCTCCACCATCCCGTCTTTTCTCTCTGTCCAGCCATATTTGGTAGAATCCCAACTGAATACCGATACTGATCAAAAACCCCCCTTTTTTATAGGGAATACTTCAAGTTGTATGTTTGGGTTTCAGCGTTCGGGCAGCCTGCCACCACGACAAGCACCAGTGTGTTTGGCACCGGGGGCCTGGGTGCTAGCACGGGCTTCGGGCAGAACAGTAAGTTCGACACACAGTGATTTACATACATACATAATATCATACCTTTCTTTCAACTAGGATGAGTGCTGTGGCAGCAGTGGTTAAAATATAAAAAGAGGATATCTGTGAAAGGGATAGATCAAAATATGTATGAATGTGACAGCTGTCATACGTATTATCCTACCGTGAAAAGACTGTAGGTAGACTAAGCCCCGAGTTCACGAACACTTTAACAGGCGATTATTATTTAACTGACAGTTTTTGACATTTTATCGTATGGAAGAATTGTCAAAAACTGGCGGTTATCATTTAATCGGTTGTTTTATGTCTTTGTGAACTTGGGCCTAAGTTGTCGAGTATTGTCAGGAGTTGACCAGTTTTAATTATTTAGTTACCCATATAAAAGCACTTTTTAGGTTGGTGTAATATATATGCATGTAAATTGACAGGTTCCTTCTCGTTCGGTGCCAACGCGCCAAAGTCGACGAACACCACCGGCATGTTCGCGAACAAGACACCGTTCGCCGCCACCTCCACCAGTGGTGAGTTCACACAATGACATCGAGTACAATAGTCGCCTTAGGAGCTAGGCAGCGCTCGGCCTGCGATTGTGAAAACTAAGCAATGTCGCTAAGGCCGGTCATTGGATGGGTGACCAAAAATTTATTATTTCTCGTTCCTATGCCGTGTGGTGACAGCAGAGTAGAATACAATTGTCACCACCCCAAATCTCGCCCGTCTCATGGGTGTCGTACAAGGCGACTAAGGATAAATCAGTTATGAGGAATGGGCGGCAGCATTCCTCTTATACCGCCTAGCAATGTACTGCGACTTTTGTGCCCGTTAAATGGCAATATGCTCGCCACCTATTACATGGGACCTGACATAGTTGGCGAAACGTGGGTGCTAGTTCACCTCTGCCTACCCCTTCGGGGATATAGGCGTAATTTATGTATGTATGTATGTAGTTCCTCCGTGCTTCGAAAGGCACGATAAGCCGTTGGTCCCGGATGCATCTGCAGTCGTTGATTGGGTATCGGACCCGCACTGAGCCCGCGTGGTGGGTTATGGCCCAATCTCCCTATATTCTTCCATTCATAGGGAAGGCCCGTGCCCCAGCAGTGGGGACAATGAAGGGCTGGTGATGGTGAAAAAAATATAGATTTTTTATTTTCATTTATGGGGGGTTATAATTTTTGAAATGTTGTCAATTGCATAGCACTCGGTGCTGCGATTGCGTAAACCAAGCAATGATCGCTAAGGCCGGTCGTCATAGGATGGGTGACCAAAATTGTACGGTTTTTATCTTAATGGTGCAGGTACTGGGTTGTTCGGTGCGACGACAACGCAGGCGCCGACATTCGGCACCACCACGCCGTCGTTCGGCTTCGGGTCCAACACGCAGAACCAGGTGAGTCGCCTGTCTGTCGCATTGCGCAAAACTTTCGTTGCAAAAGCGATAAAAGCATTAAGTATCGTATAAGTCGACTAAGGCTCGATTTCACCAAAACGTAAAACAACTGATTAAAAAATAACCGCCAGTTTTTGACAGTTCTTCCATACGATAAAATGTCACAAACTGACGGTTAAATGATAATCGCCTGTTTGTGTGTTGGTGAACACCAGCCTTACTATTTTGATAGGAAAAACCTAATGCCTTATGGCATTATGTCCGTCATTTGTACCTTTTGTTATGTGTGCAATAAAGTTTTAATAAATAAATAAAAACATGTTTAGTATAATGCAAATTACAATTTCCGCCAAAACAGCAATGGCGTCTGGATGGACGTCACTTTGGCGTAAAAAATCTCAGTTTCTATAATAGATCGTGCGTCAGATAAGTGTGCGCGCGAGGGGTGGCGCTGTTTGCTAACATTGACACTCCTTGACAAACAAAATAGCAATCGAAGTTTTAGTTCCAATTTTGACCACGCGCAGACTTATCAGGCCCGCGCTTTATTTTTATTGGCAAATAAAATGTAAAAAAAGTGACGTCACGCGGCGTTTGACCAAATGATAGATTATAAAATAAATATTAATCACGAATATAATCTGACAACAAGTGATTTTATCGATACTCCTTATCTTAGATAATTATTATTATAATACATTTATGTGTTTCATTATTTCAGGGATTCTTTGTTAGTGTCATCATCTCTATTCGATAATAATAATGATGATGATTTGTTTTTGCAGAGTGGCGGCATATTCGGCGCTAAGCCGGCGGCGGGCTTCGGCACCACGCCGAGCTCCGGCTTCGGCTCGTTCGGCTCGGGCGGTCTGTTCCAGACGCAGGCCACGCCGGCGCCCACTTTCCCGGCACCACAGACAGGTATATATCTTACAAAGATTTTGGTGGTTAGAAAAAGAAATTCGAAAAATTATGATCTTGAGGCGGGAATTTGATCTTCCCGCCTCAAGATCATTATTTTTCGAAATTCCTAACCTAACCTAACCACCAAAATCTTTGTGCTAATTTTTCTAACATTTATATAATGTTTAAATTAAAATCGAATAGGTATATATCTTGTGTCTTCAACCCCCCTGGTTGGTAGAGGCAACTGAGGAAGTTTGCCTAACCACCGTACGGTATAGCAGGCATCATATAATTTTTGAGCTTGTAAACGTCAAGACTTTGTATATTATACCTTCTCGTCTTCTATGCTGGCCTGGGAGCGAACAAATAACGTAGATTAGGCCAGCCCCGACTCATCCCATGGGTGTCGTAAAAGTCGACTGAGGCAGATTGTGCTTAAACCAATAAGCACCTTGGGGCACCCGAATGGTGAAGCGCAAACCACCAACAACAGCAACCCAAAGAGCGTTGATGTCAGGCAGGCGACCGGCTGTAATACCTAAGCCAAAACCTAGTACTATGGGTTGGAATGTTGTCATTCCAATCACTCTCTCCGTTCATCGGTCTCTCGACATGGTCCGTTCCGTCTCTATTCTATACATTCATTCATCACTAGCACCTTTACGGTGTGATGGATGATATGAATCAAAATGGAGTGGTCGGCGCAGTATGTATTCAGCCTATCTGGATTGACTGGGAACAGGGCAGGGAGAAGAAGAAGAAGTAGTGCTTAGGTTACTTACTCTGGGCTAGCTAGATGATAGGTGTGTGTGTAACAATATTTATTAATTTTGTTTTCTCTTTGTTGGTCTAGGATTCGGGTCACTGGGCGGTGCGTTCGGTGCGCCGGCGCCGGCGACCGGCGGTCTGTTCTCGAACACCTTCGGGAAGCCGACCGCCGCCGCGCCCGCCTTCGGGTTCAATGCTCAGCCTACCCTCGGTCGGTACACTCATTTAGGCTAGAGTTCACCAACACTTACTGCCGCACTCAGAGACGTCAATTAACTTTAATGAGTATTTAATGTCAAAAATTTTCATTCTAATCTAGACCATATAAACCCGGCAAGAATAGCGACTAGTTTTGAATTGTCATTTTTTGACGATAAGTACTCATTAACGTTATTTGACGTCTCTGAGTGCGGCAGTTAAATAGGCGATTAATATTTAACCGTCGGTTTTTGACATTTAATAGTATGGAAGAACTGTCAAAAACTGGCGGTTATCTTTTAATCGCTCGATTTACGTTTTTTTTTTATTTGAGATTTGAAATAAAAACAAAATTATTTTTGTTCAATGCATATAGTTATGATAAGACTCGTAAAACAATAAACTGTCTCAGTCCTGGGAAGTTATTGGTGTCAAATATGTACATTTGTTATATCCAGTATATTAAAATTTGTCCGTCATCTACTTTCCATAACACATATGCAACTTACTTTGATTTAGGTGATAGATGTGATGTGTAAGAAATATTTATTTTTTATTTGTCGTGTGTCCTGAACAGGTGGAGGTTTGGGAGGGGGCCTGGGCGCCAACCAGGCCAAGCCGGCCGTGGGCGGCTTCGGCACGGTGGGCGGCTCGTCGCTGTTCCAACCGCCGCAACAGAACAACTCCCTCGCCCGTACGTTACTTTAAAAAAAAAAAACTTCTCCCTGCCCTGAGGCGTTAGTCTGGAAGTTTATTTCGTTCGATCGAGTCTTTGCGTCTGTGTGGCTCTTATTTTACACGCAGTGGCGTGAGAAAGACGGATAGATGTGAGTTATTCGTTCTGAGTTTCAGAGTAGACCTCCCAGGATATCTGGGGTCGGCGCAGTATGTTTCCTCTTCCATTCGTATCGGTCAGACGTCATCAAGCCATCCACTCCCTTTTGATTCATATAATCCATCACAGAAATGATTATCATAGAAAAGAGACGGAACGGACCATGTCGAGAGACCGATGAACGGAGAGAGTGATTGGAATGACAACATGCCAATCCATACTGCTCAAGATTTTGGCTTAGGTATTACAGCCAGCCGCCTGCCTGACACCAACCCTCTTTGGGTATGCTGTTGTTGGTGGTTTGCCCTCCACTATTTGGGTGCCCCAATGTACTTATTGGTCTTCACCGGGCAATCTTCCTTAGTCGATTATTACGACACCCATGGGATGAGTCGGGACTGGCCGATACGTAATTTGTTCGCTCCCAGGCCAGCATGGAAGACCTAATTACAAAGGCTGTTATGATGAATTAAAAATCGGTGGACATGCGATTTATAGTGATGTGCTTTTCAGCGGGCGGTCTCAACAACATGATGTTCGGCGGCAACTCTCTCGGTGCGCCGTCGCTCGGCATGGGTTTGAACAGCAACAACCTGTCTTTGAACAAGTAAGTGCACTTACTGTTGAATACATATAAAGGGGTAGGCAAAGATCTCTTATTCTCCCCTCCACTTATCATATATAATATGTCACACCATTCTTGCGCAGTCAAACTTGGGGAAAAATAGCCGTGATTTATGTATGTATGTGAGTACATGGTTTGGTTGGTGGTAGGACATTTTTCAAGTCCGCCTGGCTAGCTACCACCATCTTATCAAAATCTGTCGCCATAATAATAATGTTAACAGCATTATTGTGTTCCGACAATTTGTGATAAGATAACCAGCCCGTCTGTGGTTGAGGGTTCCAGGTGAAGCTCGATTCCATTTTCGGCCCTTGTTGTCACTTACCATCAGGTGAGATGAAGGACTTTCCGAACTTCCCTGTCTTGCATTAAAAAAAATGAAGCAAACTGGAAAGTCTTGTATCGTCCAATGTGTGGGTCACTGTACCTGTTGCGTGGTTTCAGCACGAGCTTGTCCGGCGCTTCCGTGGCGGGCAATGTGCACGAACAAATCCTCACCATGGCTGCCAGACCGTACGGGGACTCGCCTCTCTTCAAGGATCTGCTGCCGGATTCCTGTGAGTTATGCTTAGCTTATTACATATTAACACAACTGTTTATTCGTAAATCGTAGGGCTGGTTTTTTGATGCATAGTTAACTCGAGCAATTGTTAATAGTAGATTTTCCATCAATTGCACAAAACGAATCATTTTTGTCCGAGACTTTTAGCAGCCCGAGCCGAAGGCGAGGGGTGATAGTAATGTCGAGGATAAAAATGGTTTTGTGGACGAGTTAGAAACTCTGATTTTCACTTCGATTGCGACGAAATAAAACAGTAGTTTATCATACGATTCTTAAAATTCAAACTAAAACTAGTACAGTTTTGAATACTGAAGGAAATTGTTTTTTCCCATTGATATTAGGCTTGGGCTGCAGACCTATACACCCAAGTATTAAATAATTTTGAAATAATAATTTTCTTAAATTAATTTAATAAGCTACCAGTGGCGGAGCGTCCATATAACCCGATTCCCAACAGCCGTACCAAACGAGCGAGCATAAAAAAATCATTACCATAATTCAAGTACAATACCATTTTATAAGCAAATAAAAAAAATCCATCAATATAATCTTATCATAACAGTATTAAACGCGCGCGAAACAATATGCAACACAGGTACATACAATTCGCTCCCGCTCTCTAGATTCCTTCAACTAACTCGCTAAATATCGAGTTATGGACGCCTGCTATACAGCGCCTGCACGCACACAGACAAGCGTAGTCTTGTCAGGCGCACGCAACGCGAAATAGTACCTAAAGTTTGGCTACAAGCCGGCATCAAGCCGGCATTTCAGCAGCCTACGCGCTTATGCATCGATACACTACGACACACGCACACATTAGTAATAAACTCCCACGAAAACAAGTTCCGTCAAAAGTAAATATTTTAGATCTTATTGCAATAGCCATAAAAGCGGAATTTCTTTTGTGAACTGCACTCAATATCGCGGTCGTGCGCCGCTCCTGCAAGCCGCTCCGGACCGGGTTGAATCGTCTTTCTGGCTGTATAAAACAAAGCACAAGCACGCAAAAGTGGCAACGTAGTTCTCCGCTTCGTCACTAGATGGCGTTGAACAGTTGTAGCCGTGTCCTAGCAGGCGGTGTTAAAAGTTAATGCTTAAACCATAAGAGGCTTCATATAGTTGTGGCTTGCCTAACTTGTTCTTTCACGCCACGCCACTGTAAGCTACCGTACCTACTTGAATAAAAATTTTAATATTCTTTATGCCTTATAAAACACATCAGGCAAATAAATTTAATTTTAAGTAAATAATAAAATAAAAAATTCTATCTCTGAATTTCTTATTGTGTTTGGCTGTAAATGGTATGTAAATGGCTCATTTTCTTTGTCTTAATATAGACACACATATGGGTAGATATGTTAATGCTCTAGAGCAGATATATTCTGCACAAATAAGCACTTTCAGAGCATGAGAAGTGAAAAAATCGTTACTATAGTCTGACAACTTCGTGCGCGACCCTCCTGCGGTATGAGAGATGGTGGCGCTGGTTGCACTATAATGGTTATTTGTCAGACTGACATTTAAACATTAGTAACAATGGGCCCATTCATAGAAAGAATCTAGATCAGAGGTGCCAAAACTTATTTTTTCATAGACCACTTTAAAAATTTTGTCGGTTCTGGTGGACCCCCTTGCAACTAAATTTCTACCATATTTCCAAAAATCGACAAAAAAATTAAAGATCTAACTATGGCAATTAGCCCAAAGGATGTTAAGTTTACGAAAAAAGGGAGAATCGATTGGTTAATTAATTATGATGTGAGTGAATATGCAAGTTTTTACAAAGAATCGTGAAACCCCATTTTTTTGTCACACCTATGTAGACCCTCATCGAGTCTCCCGTGGACCCCTGGGGATCCACGTGGACCACTTTGGGAATTAATGATCTAGATTATGATTCATTACTGAGATTTTGACGCCCGAGCCGAAAGCAAGGGCGATAGATATGCGATCTGAGGCCTTCTTTTTTAACGCCCTAGGTTAGATCATAGTTTTATGTCACCCCCTGAGTAGCAAGAGGAGCCTATATCCCCGGTAGGCAGAGGTGAACTAGCAACCACGTTTCGCCAATTATGTTAGGTCCCATGTAATAGGTGGCGAGCCTATTGCCATTTATCGGGAACAAAATTCGCAGTACATTACTATTGTTAGGTGGTATAAGAGGAACTCTGCTGCCCATTCCTCCTCATTGATTTATCCTTAGTCGCCTTGTATGACACCCACGGGAGAGATTTGGGGTGGTGTGACAATTGTATTCTATGTCTATTCTCTGTCGTCACCACACGGCTATGCCCCCTCCCCCCTGGTGTGACATACAATTAATTCGCTTCGTTTCCCAGCTTGCACGGCCGAAGAAGCCCTTCGGCCTACCAACCCGGCGGCGGTGAAGGCGCTGGTGGACGGCGCCAGGGCTCCGCCCGTCCGACACGCGCTCCGCCTCCAGCCACGGCCGTTGCCCGCAGACAAGGTCAGTTTAGGCTTAAGTTCACTAACGCGTAATCAAGCTATTATAAACTATTCGATTTTAATTTCAACATTATATAAATGTTAGAAAAATTAGCACAAAGATTTTAGTGGTTAGAAAAAGAATTTCGAAAAATTATGGTCTTGATGCGGGAATCGAACCCGCGTCCGCTGCTATCCGGGCAGGTGCCTGACCTGACAAGACCATAATTTTTCGAAAATCTTTTTCTAACCACTAAAATCTTTTTGCAAGCGATTATAAATTAACCGTCTATTTTTGAAATTTCTTTCATACATACATACATAAATCAATATCCCCGAAGGGGTAGGCAGAGGTGAACTAGCACCCACGTTTCGCCAATTATGTTAGGTCTCATGTAGTTAGGTGGCGAGCCTATTGCCGTTTATCGGGCACAAAAGTCGCAGTATATTGCTATTGCTAGGTGGTATAAGAGGAACGCTGCTGCCCATTCCTCATCACTGATTTATCCTTAGTCGCCTTGTACGACACCCACGGGAGAGATTTGGGGTGGTGACAATTGTATTCTACTCTGCCGTCACCACACGGCTAACATTTCTTTCATACTGTTTAAAATGTCAAAATAACGGGTTTTATTAGAATCGACTGTTAAGGTGTTGGTGAACTCGGGCCTAAGTACGTCACATATAACTCTTGAATAACTGTAGAAGAGGACGTGTGAAGGGAGGGAGAAGAAGATATTATATTTGTTTGTCATCTAGTTTCCATAATACAAGCGCTTCAGATAACATATAATAGTACATTATATACCAAGGGCGATAAAACAAAGAATGGCCCAGATCGCAAGCACTTGGCGCCCGAGCCGAAGGCAAAGACGATTTAATATGCGATCTGAGGCCTTTTTTATCGCCCGAGGTAAAATCATAGATTTATGTCACCCCCTGACCAGGAAGTGCGATTATTCGTACGCGTAGCGGGCGATAAAGTACACTTTATGGTTCAGGACATTAAATATATTCATTTTGCAGATTGCCTGGAAAAGATTGTTGCCATGCAATAAGACCACCTATTGTACTATTCTGTAATTTGTATTTTTAAGTGTGCAATAAACAATATTGTTATTTGCTATTCTCTCCTACAGAAATCACTGTTTGATGGACTCGAGGAGTCCGATGCAAGCCTAGAAGACAAGCTATCGCTCAAACCCAGTCGGAAGAGGCTGGTCCTCCGCCTGGACTCTAACCAGAACTCTAGCCTCGGGAACAGGTAGCAATTTGTTGGTTAATTCAATAGTGATTTTAACTAAAATAACCCCAAATAAACGGGAAACATGGCAGGAGGAAGTGAAGATATTAGAATAATATTCCTCCCACGTGAAGGGAGTGGCGATTCACGAGTGTGAATAAAGAATAGTAGTAGATTTTCCATCAAGTGCACAAAACTTATCATTTTTGTCCGAGACTTTTAGCAGCCCGAGCTGAAGGCGAGGGCTGATAGTAATGTCGAGGATAAAAATGGTTTTGTGGACGAGTTAGAAACTCTGCTTTTCATTTCGATTGCGAGGAAATAAAAAATAGTTTATCATAACATTTCTTAAAATTAAAATTAAAATTAGTACAGTTTTGGATACCGAAGGAAAAGTTTTTCCCAGTGATATTAGGTTTAGGCTGCAGACCTATACAGCCAAGTATTAAATTAATTTAGAAATAATAATTTTCGTAAATTAATTTAATAACCTACCGTACCTACTTGAGTTAAAATTTTAATATCTTTTATATCTTAAAAAACACATTAGGCAAATAAATTTGAGTAAATATTAAAAAATAACAAATTCTATCTCTGAATTTCTCATTGTGTTTGGCTGCATAGCTCATTTTCTTTGCCTTAATATAGACACATTTATGAGTAGATACGTTAATGCTCTAGAGCACAAAATTCGATTTTGTGCAGCCTATATCCTGCACAAATGAGCACTTTCAGAGCATGTGAAGTGAAAAACATTTTTATTTTATTAAGAAAAATTTTAAGGAGGAGTTTTTGGTCTTTGAATAAGATATTTTTTTGTTTTAAATGTTTTTGATTGATAATGAACTTGTAAATTAAGCACATGCAATTGTAACAATATATTTATTGATTTGTTTTAAACAAAGATTTCGTTTCTTACAAAAATGTTGTTGTGTACTAGGTCGCTCGAGGAGCAGCCGCAGCCCGTTAACGGGTCTGAACAGCCCGACGTTACAGATAGCGCCAAAGACACCCAACGGCCTGTCGAGTTCACAGACAGCAGTAAGTACAGATCTCAAAGAAAATTGTGATGAGAAACATATACATACATAACTCACGCCTAAATCTCCGAAGGGATAGGCAGAGGTGAGCTAGCACCCACGTTTCGCCAACTATGTCAAGGCCATGTAATATGTGGCGTGTCTATTGCCATTAGTACTGCGACTTTTGAGCACAAAAGTCGCAGTACGTTGCTAGGTGGTATAAGAGGAACGCTGCCGCCCATTCCTCATCACTGATTTATCCTTAGTCGCCTTGTGCGACACCCACGGGTGAGATTTGGGGTGGTGACAATTGTATTCTACTCTGCAGTCGTCACTACACGGCTTTTGTGGTTATGAGAAAAAGTTCGAAATATAACAAACTAAAACAAACCTCTTATGCAACATGTCTTGGAGCAGGAATCGAGCTTGTCTTGGTTGGCCAATAATATTTTAGAAAATAAGATTTTAAAATTAGAATTAGATTTTCGAAAATTTTCGGACCATTTTTCTTTGTATGTGCCCGATAATTGAATTCACCCTGCGAGGATAAATGGCCGCGATTTACGGATGTATGTTATGTTATTTATTATGTTCTTTATACATGACTAAAACGCTGTTTAATTAAATCACTGATTGGTATCTTTTGGTCAAACTGTGTTTACGCTCTGATGAAAAGAGACAGATCAGTGATATAGTTAAAACTGTGATTATAAACTGAGGCGCTACTCTGGAAGTTTATTTCGTTCGATCGAATCGTTGCGTCTTTGTCGCTCTTATTTTAACACGCAGTGGCGTGAGAAAGACGGATAGATGTTCGTTCGTTCGTTCGGGAGTTCCAGAGTAGGCCCCCTGATTCGTGTTACGAATAAGGGGGTTAGATTACAAATGTTCAATAAAAAAATATTAATAATGAAATTCTATTTTTTCAGACACCGACATTACAGCAGACAAGAATGGCAGCTGGTGAGTAGCGTTTTACCAATTACCATCCCTCAGTATTCACTTTTAGTCACATGCATTTCGGTTTTTCTCATTATCCCCATGCCAAGCCAAACGAATGGTTCCCTTTTAGTTTCTCTGTCAAGTGCTACTTTCAATCTTCCTCTTGCACAACATTAACCGCCTCCGTGGTACTAGACCACGGAATTAAGATCCAGAGTTCCCGGGTTCGATCCCCAGGGGGGTACAAATTTGTACTTGGTTTGGTTGGTGGTAGGACTTCTTTCAAGTCCGCCTGGCTAATTACCACCATCTTATCAAAATCTGTCGTCATAATAATAATGTTAACAGAATTATTGTGTTCCGACAACTGTGATAAGATAGCCAGCCCCTCTGTGGTTAAGGGTTTCAGGTGAAGCTCGATTCCATCTGTGGCCCTTATCGTCACTTACCAAGAGGTGAGATGAAGCTTCCCTGTCTAGCTTAAAAAAACATGTAACAGAATTAAGGCACACCTTAGGGTGTGCAGTATTTAGGATACTGCCCATGCTAACATAGGTGTTTAAAAGACCTTTGGCTTTTTGTTATAGATTTGTTATGCCACTTTTTTCTTTTCAGGTTAACCTCTTCGAAGGTCCATTGGAACGACCAAGAGAAACCCATAGATAACGAGCCGACACCACGGATCTATCCCAACATAGGTGAGGTCGAATATTAATCTTTAACTCATAACCATACTGCACTCGAAAAAGCAACTGGGTGAAGACAGACATGCCCGCGGGCATGCCTGCAGACATGCCCGCCGAACCGCGCTTCTATTAGGTCTGTGCGATGTTTGCCTAGTGTAGGACAATAAGTCTGGCCTATCTATACAAACGAGCTCCGCGCTGGTCTCTCTGGCGGGCATGCCCGTCTAGTGAATTGCCCGCTTTGTTTTTTATAGGCAGGTTTGCGACCGTCTAGTGAATCATCCGCTTCATAGTCTTTTATAGGTAGCTATTCTTATTCTATAGGTAGTCTTGCCTCTTCTTCTCAGGAGAAGGCCTCTTGGTAGTTTGCGAACGGATGGCGTAGCTTATCACGTTAAATATTGGAAACATTTTTTCTGTGACACGCACGTTTCCAATGTTGAGTGTATTTCTTTGACGTGTATGTAATGATACCTTGTATGAATAAACCATTTTTTTTTATTAATACCTTCAACAAGCACGTCGGATTACTACAATATTAATATCGACGGAACAAGAGGTATTAAAAGTAACTGTTGACTTTTAATATCTGTTTAATTTAACACCTCTTGCAACTAGATAATTTTAAAGATACGACTTTGTTCTTGGGATCCGTCGATATGTCAAATAGTTTTAATCGAATTTGTGCTTTGCGTCAAAATCGTTAAGGATGGCGTTCGATTTAAATTTATTTAAAAAATAATTTCTATTATTGGTATAATATTTTTAGTTATAATTCCGTTACTGTTAGTCTTCCATTAAAAAAATATTTGTTCTTATATTTACAGACAAAGAAATTACAAGTCAGACGGCAGAAAGGCGAGCTAGCTGGTAATTTGTTTTTTTTTATTTATAGTGATGAATGAATGTATAGTAAAGAGACCCAACGGACCACGTCGAGAGATCGATTAACGGAAAGAGTAATTGGGATGACAACATTCCAATCCATACTGCTCAAATTTTGCATACATACATATACATAAATCACGCCTGTTTTCCCGAAGGGGTAAGCAGAGGTGAAGCGAGCCTATTGCCATTTATCGGGCACGAAAGTAGCAGTACCTAGGTGGTATACATTGAAATATTATTTTAATTGAAACGTCTGTCTTATTCCAGGCTGACGACGAAGCCGCTAAGGAAACCGCTCGTGTCCAACCCCGAAAGCGCCGAGAACTCGGTGCGGGAGCTCGGGGTTCGATCCCCCGACAGGAGCTCCGTCGACAAGGAGAACATTGACCGTTTGTCTGGTAAGTTGAGAAATGTCTCAATTTCTACACTTCTTTGATTTGCTAGGGCTGATGATGTTACGACTTATTGCAATTCGCAATGTTCGCCAAGGCCGGTAATTGCATGGGTAACCAAGAGACGAAAACTCTTAGGGCGCGTTACCTCTGTGTCATGACGACAGATAATCGTGTAGTTATAAGTGTCGTGGCTTATATTTTTAAATGGAGGTGTTCACATATAGAACGACACGATTTACTGTCGTCTAAGACCTTGTTTGCAGTGACGACAGATTAGATAAGATAAGATAAAATTTATTTCTTTAAAACTTATTCTAAATACTTAGTAAAATCTGAATATAACACAAAAATATAGGTATAGTTACAGAAAAAGTAATAAAAATGCTAAGTATAATACATATTTACATAATTAAATTCTACGTCAAGGAGTAAGGAGTAAGCGTAAGTAAATATTACAGATGGCACGTCCGTCTGTAATGCGAACAGAAAAAGTATCAAAGATTGTTATGACAGTGGGAACGGCTAGCACGGCAGTCGTAAAACGATAAAAAATTGTTCACACGTGTAGAGGCGACTGTGTAGAAAAGATAAAATGTCCTCGCGACGACCAACAATCGTTATAATGGGAACAGCTAGAGACGTCAGTCGTCCGACGATAATTTATCCGTCACGACATAGTGGGAACGCGCGCTTAGCGTTCCATGGGTTCACCGTACCATAGGGTCCAGAGGGGCTTGGGACTTGTTACTTGTGACCCAAGTGTTGGTTTACGGTTGAAGGGCTCTTCACAACATGTCAACTCTCACCTACGCCGCCCCGACCTCTCTCATTGTCTAGCCATATTTGGTAGGTTTCTGTGAGAGCCACCTTAGAGACACGTTCCAGTGTAGAACTTAAGAAAGCTCTCGACATGCGAAGGTCACTTTGTAGTGTTTATAGCAAACGTTTTTTTTTGGTTTCTTAAACACTTTCACGATTTAAACGATTCCACGGACCTACTACTACCCTATCAAAAACTGTTACTACATACTTACCTAGTAAAAAGGTCTACAGAAAATTGTTAAAATCCCAAACTCTAAATAGTTTAACGTTGTACGATGTGCAGTATCTACCGCCGGGTACTGTCCTAACTCCTAAGGGCTTGTGTACAAAACTGCGAATTGGCGCGATGCAGAAAACTACAACATAAACTGCTACGATGCGATTTGATGTGGCGATGAAACTGTTTGTAAAATATAGGATGATTGATATGATAGCTGTCATACTCATACACATTTCGGTCTATCCTTTTCGCACTTATAGCATTTTGATATTTGTTGCCTGCTGTCACAGCGATCAAGCTAAATTTTACGTGCTATAAAAGAATGCGCGAAGCGAATCAATTCGCAAGCTCTTGGCGACGCGACGGGGGAACTCGTAGATTTGTACGATGCGAGTCGCATCGCATTTTTGTGTACAAGCCTTGAAAGCTCCCATGTTATACCCGTCTCCCAGAATCCACAATGTCAATGCTCAAGTTCTGCGGCCACCGCGGCGGCGAACGCTGTGACGGTTGTGAGAAAGTGGCTCACCAGATTGCCGGAGTGTATGGTACCTAATTGAATTTCCACGTCATGATTATTGTGCTGTACTATTTCATTTTTTTTTAATACTCCCTGTATTTTTAGGGAAGGCAAAGGGATCTAGCCCATGCAGTCGTGTTCTAGTTTTATTTTTATTGGATTATACTTTAAAATATGGGTGTGTGACACCCAGTTTACAGCTTAGTTGTAGTTTGTTGTAATTATATAATATATCAGTTTTAAAAACTTTAATTATGTAATATATATTAGTTGAATTAAAATGAGACTGTATACACGAGAGTGTCCGCTTTAGGTAGTATATATCTTTGGGCCACCTTTCCCTGTATCGTACTTTGGTAGACAATAATAATAATATATAATTTGTATTACTTATGTAATTCGTATTACTTCATTATTAGTTGTTTATAATTTAGTACTGATAACACTATCTCTATTTTTGAATATTGTTTATCTATTTGTATTACTTTCAATAGAAATATACAGTGCTCGTTTTGTTATAAATAAATTACTTACACTAATTGTAATCATCACGATTAAGTTTCCACAGATATAATTATAGCGATGTTAACACACGTGGCTTCTTATTTCAACAGTTTCGGAGGAAGAGAATGTGTCCCCGCGAGAGATGACGCCTCACCCTACCGGTGTAAAACTCACGAGGCCCGGCTACTACACCATACCGTCGCTAGACGATATGATAAGTAAGTTTTTTATATCACACCTAACCATAAAGTGGACTTTTATGCCCGCTATGCGTACGGAATGTCCCAGGGGTCAGGGGTTGACAAAAATCCATGATCTTACCTGGGGCGATAAAAAAGATCTCTGATCGCATAATTATCGCGATACGAAATACTTATGCCGTGTGGTGACGGCAGAGTAGAATACAATTGTCACCACCCCAAATCTCTCCCGTGGGTGTCGTACAAGGCGACTAAGGATAAATCAGTCGTGAGGAATGGGCAGCAGCGTTCCTCTTATATCACCTTGCATTGCAATGTACTGTGACTTTTGTGCCCGATAAATGGCAATAGGCTCGCCACCTTTTACACGGTACCTAACATAATTGGCGAAATGTGGGTGCTTTTTCACCTCTGCCTACCCTTTCGGGGATATAGGCGTGATTTATGTATGTATGTACGAAATACTTGCGGTCTGAGGCATTCCTTCTTTTATCGCCCTCGATATATAATCTACTATTTTAATCCTACACTCTTGGCTCTTGGCCCTCATCTCACAGGTACGTGACGATCAGGGCCAAAGATAGAATCGATCTTCACCTGGAACTCTCGACGACATACATGCTGGATATCTTATAACAAATTGTCGAAACACACTAAAGCTGTTTTTTAACATTAACACGTATGCTGGTATTGCTAGTGCACCAAAATAACACCACTATCACAGCACAAAATCCACTCTGAAATATTTATTTTTTAATCATTAAAACCATTGAAAGCCAAACACTCCGCTGCATCGGCTTGCAGGCGAGGACGAGGTCTTCGCCTTCTCCAATAAACCCGATAGTTGCTGTAATGGACTCCCGGCCAACAGCGAAGGTCCTTAAAAATAAAGCTGTTACTTAATAGGCGTTCCTTTTGTGCGCAGAGTACATGCGAGACGACGGCACTTGCGTGGTGCCGCACCTGACCGTCGGCCGGCACAACTACGGCAACGTTTACTACGATTGCGAGGTGGACGTCGCCGGCTTGGATCTGGACAGCCTTGGTGAGTATACACCGTCCTTTATAGCGAGAGACAAAATGTAAACAATCTTGATGTGTCTTTTATTGTAAAATACAAAAATAAAAATGTGCAACACCAATATTTCGAAGCAGCTAACAGTTTTATCTATATTAATATTATAAAGGTGAAGAGTTTGTTGGTTTGGTTGGTTGAACGCGCTAATCTCAGGAACTGCTAATTCAAATTGAACAATTATTTTGTGATGGATATTCCATTAATCGAGGAAGGCTATGGCCTATATAATAAATAACGGACATTAACGCGAGCGAAGCCGCGGGCGTCCACTAGTCTCCCTATATTATTCCATCCATAGGGAAGGCACGTGCCTCAGCAGTGAGGACATTGAAGGGCTGGTGATGATGATGATGACGAAGAAAATTGTGGTCGTGGTTGGCCTAGTAGTCATTATATTATAGGCATCTTCTCGGATTGCAGAGGGGTATTTTTGGAACTTTTTGCAACCAAAATTATCTTTGTAATATTTTTTCTAACATTTATATAATCATACATTGTCCACAGTGCATTTCATGAACAAGGAGGTGATAGTGTACCCCTCGGAGCAGGGCAAACCACCAGTCGGCTCCGGCCTCAACAAGCGAGCAGTCGTCACATTAGACAGGATCTGGCCAAGGGACAAGACGTTGAAGGCGCCCATCACTGACACCGACAGGTTGGTGATATTTTTTTAAGCTAGACAGGGAAGCTATTACCCTTCATCTCACATTATTGTAAGTGAAGATAAGCACCGAAGATTACTATAGTCCGACAAGGTCGTGCGCGATCTTCCTGCGGTATGAGAGACGGTGGCAGGGACGGGGCACTCTACAGGGTGAAATCGAAATGAATCGACAAATTTTTATGGGGCTCTAGTGCTATTAAACATTATATTAGTGAGGTTTAAAAACAAAACAAAAAAAATTAAATATAAAATTTATTTACGAAAAATGATAAATTAAATTCTTAATATTAAATAAAATCAAATAAATCGTTCGTAATTCGCGGGTTGCTAAGCGGACGGCTAGTTAGTAGAACGCTGTAGGCACAATCACGCGCAAAGTGCGTCGACTGTAACTAATAAATCTAATAATTGCGTTCTTGTATTTTATTACTTAATGTTTCATTACAATTTTAATTGTTATTATAGCGGTTAAAATGTCATGTAAAATTTTGTAGACCGATTTCAAATTCACCCTGTAGATGTTGGCGGGGGTGGGTGATGCGGGAGGAGGGAAAACTCGCTCTTCCCCGCATCACCCACCCCGCTTACATCTAAAGTGACCCGTCCCCCGCCACCGTTGCTTAACCCGCAGGAAGTTCGCGCACGAAGTTGTCGGACTATATGAAGGTTATGACCACAAATGACGTTGCGTTTTGGCGGCGTTTTTTAAACGAAAAATATTAGAACATGATTTTGGGTACCTAAAAAAAAGGCCATTCATGAAGTTAAATTTAAAATACTTTATGAACATTTGTCCGATCCCCTATTGTTACCACCCCCATCGGGTGTCGTACAAGGCGACTAAGGGTAAAGACAGTGATAAGTAATGGGTAGCAGCGATCCTCTTATACCACCTAGCTACATACTGCTTTTTACGTACCCGATAGAGCCTATTGCCCAACATGGGAATTACATAATTAGGGAAAAGTGGGTGTTAATTCACCTCTGCCTACCCTTTCGTGGATTTAGGTGTGATTTATCTATTCTAATATTATGAAGCTGAACAGTTTGTTTGGTTAAACGCGCTCATATCAGAAACCACTGGTTCAAATTAAAAATATCTTTTTGTGTTGGATATTCCATTTATTGAGGAAGGCTATAGGCTATTTGGTAACCGACATTAACGCTAGCGAAGCCGCGGGCAATCACTAGTGTATTAATATTTAATGTTGGTACACAGACTGATCAAGATGGACTACGAGAACAAGCTCCGGCGCGTTTGCGACAAGCACGACACAAAATTCATCGAGTACCGCCCACAAACCGGCAGCTGGGTGTTCAGGGTGAGTCAATAATCGAACATCGCCTTCTAAACACAAGATCACATCACGAAAACACATCCAATCAGTCTGTATGTGTATAATCATCATCATCACCAGCCCTTTAATGAAAATGAAAATTATGTGTGTATGTATGTAGTACAATATCAAAGACAAATAAATTATTATTATTATAATTCACATGGGAGGAGCTCGCCAGCGCAGTGGCATAGCGCGCTTGGCCTGCGATTGCGTAAACTAAGCAATGTCACCAAGGCTGGTGGTTGAATGGGTGACCAACATTTTTTTATTTCGAGTTCCTCCGCGCTTCGGAAGGCATGTTGAGCCGTTGGTCCTGGATGCTTCTGCAGTCGTTAATAGCCACCAATCCGCACTGGGCCACCTTGGTGGGTTATGGCCCAATCTCCCAATATTCTTCCATTCATAGGGAAGGCCTGTGCCCCAGCAGTGGGGACGTTAAAGAGCTGGTGATCATGATGTTGAGGAAAGCTTGACCTTTATCTCACCTGAAGGTTGGTGACGATAAGGGTAGAAGATGGAATCGAGCTTCACCCGGAACTCTCAAGACGAGATGGCTTATTGGCTATCTTATCACAAATGTCGGAAGACAATAATACTGTAAACATTATTATTATGGCGACAGATTTTGATAAGATGGTGCTAGCTAGCCACCCCAAATCTCCCCCGTGGGTGTCGTACAAGGCGACTAAGGATAAATCTGTGATGAGGAATGGGCAGCAGCGTTACTCTTTTACCACCTAGCAATGTACTGCGACTTTTGTGCCCGATAAATGGCAATAGGCTCGCGACCTATTACATGGGACCTAACATAATTGGCGAAAAGTGGGTGCTAGTTCACCTCAGCCTACCCCTTCGGGGATATGGGCGTGATTTATGTATGTATGTATTTGGTGCTAGCTAGCCAGGCGGACTTGAAAGCAGGCCTACCAACAACCATACCTAGTACAAATTTGTACTCCTCTGGGGATCGAACCCGACCACCGAAAACAAATCGTGTTTCGGTGGTCATGTTAGCCGGGCTCGAACCATTCAACCACACAGGGCCTGGCTATCTGTTTATGTGTGTAACATCGATCCACAGGTGGAGCATTTCAGCAAGTACGGCCTTACAGACTCTGATGAAGAGGACGACACCCCCGAAGTTCTGAAGCGACAAATCGCGCAGCAGGCTTTGCAAAGGGCGGCGCCTACTGCCGGTGAGTAAACTTTTTTTTTTACCATGCCTACACCGTTGAATTTGACTAACTCGAGTGTGTAAATGTATCAATCATGCCTATATCCCGTAGGGGGTAGGTAGAAGTGAATTAACACCCAGGTCCAATGTGGTGAGCCTGTTGCCATCTATCGGGCACATAAATCGTAGTATGTTGCTAGGTGGTATATTTAAGGGGTTTATTGCTGCACATTACTCATCGCTGTCTTTCCTGGTTTATATGTTTACATACAAACATACATACATAAATCACCCCTATATCCCCGAAGGGGTAGGCAGAGGTGAACTAGCCCCCACGTTTCGCCAATTATGTTAGGTGGCGAGCCTATTGCCATTTATCAGGCACAAAAGTCGCAGTACATTGCTATTGCTAGGTGGTATAAGAGGAACGCTGCTGCCCATTCCTCATAATTGATTAAGCCTTAGTCGCCGTGTACGACACCCACGGGAGAGATTTGGGGTAGTGATAATTATTGTATTCTCTACTCTGCCGTCACCACACGGCTGGTTTATATGTTTACTTTATATAACTGTTTATATAGTATATATAAAAATGAAATGCTGTGCATTTGTCTCGCTAAAACTCGAGTACGGCTGGGCTGACTTAGCTGATTTTGGTTTTGAAATTATTGTCTTTGGCCAGGCAAGGCAGGAAAGGTGAGAAAATATGGAAAAATTGCTAGGGAAATAGTAAAAAACAACAATTAAATTTTCTTATAAAAACTGCTCTCCTGTCAAACATTAGACGTAACCATGGCTACGGGATAATTTATATGGCATAATAACGTATGCCGGGTCAGCTAGTTACAAATATGATTATTATGTAGTATTGAAATTTGTCCGTCATCTAGTATCCTTAACACAAGTGCTCATGCAACTTACTTTAGGTGTAGGAATTATTTATTTATATATTCGTTTTGCCCCCAGCGGCTATGCCAGCGCCGTCGCCAGGCCTGGGCGGTCTCGGGCTTCTGTCCGGGCCCGCGGCCCCCGAAGACAGCCTGTTTGCCATGCAGCAGAGTTCCCTGAACCTCCTCAATGGCGCAGGCAAAGGTAACATTGTATACTGCAAGATCTCCGAAATGTTTACCCTTGATTGGTTTCTGGGCGTATGTAAGTAGTGAGCGATGCGGACGTAGCATCTCAAGGCGATATACCTCGTGAAAACAATTTAACAAATACACACATAAAAATACATGTACTTAGGAAAAAGTTAATTAAGAATAAATGGTGTTCCTCCTCTCTTTTATTTTGCTGTGACCTAACACGGTCCATAAAGAACTGTTCCTATTATTAGATTTTTATTATTAGACTTATTTTAAATATTATTTTATATATTATTCTAATAATATATTTTTATTATATATTATTAGACCTTTTATACATTGTAGAATAGCAATATATGAATATGTTTAAACGTTGTTCGTGCCGATGTAGAGGGAGATAGAGATATGATATCTTCGCTAGAGGAATCAAATTTAACATATAGTGACATGGACCGAGTAAAAATATAAAGTTGTCAAAGTATTAAAAAACTTTTGTTGTTCAGAGTCAACCATATCTTTTAATGTATACTCCGCACTTATCCCATCGTTTTATCATTATGTTTTTTTTTATATATAATTAGTCGATTTACTAAAATTTTATCTCGATATTGACTTTAAATATAAGTAGGAAAACTGTAATTATTGTAAAATTTTACTATTTTTACATATTAAAATGTAGATTTATATTCCATTAAGTACCTATATCCTTATATTATATTAGTACCTAAAATTGTTAATTTAAATTCCCTTTTTTATGTTTTATATTACAATAGAGCCTTTAGAATTAACTTTCTTAGGTAATTTTTATTATTGTATTTCAATATCTTAATTTACATTTCCCTATTAAACCTTAATTTGCTTAGCAATAGATTATTCAATTAAATAATAAGATGTAACTGTATGTCATAAATTTTGGAAAGGCCAATTTTGTATAATTTTGTTGTTTGCAGTAGTATAAATGAATAAATATTGAATCAGTACACTATCACGTAAGTCATTTTTATGTAGCAGTGTTAGGACCTAGCTCAACTCTGAGCCAGAGAGATCTTTTAGTGATATTATCCAGATAAAACCTGAATCTTATTCCTAAAATAAAAGAAAATAAATACCCAGAAATGGGCACTAGGCCAACAGGGTGGATTATACTATACCTCAGGTTTCCTTATATTTTTCCATCGGTAGCCATAGGCCCTTTTCAAAGCATTAAACCTTAAAGTGCTGTTTATATGTATGTGTGTGTGTGTGTGTGCGTGCGTGCGTGCGTGCGTGCGTGCGTGCGTGCGTGCGTGCGTGCGTGCGTGCGTGCAGCGTGCGTGTGTGCGTGCTTGCGTGTGTGTGTGAAGCTATGTGTGCGTGTATACATGCGTGCATGTGTGTCTGTCCCACCCTCCTGCCGAATACAAGAACTTAAATACATACTTATTTGTTTTCTTCATTTTCACCTTTTCCTTGAAAAACAAGCGACAATTGTACACCTCGACACGTATCAAGTATCGATCGATATCTATCAAGATTATATATCCGTAGAAATAGTGAAACATACACAAATCCAATACATTTTGAGAGAGTTAGGATCATCTTCATCCCTATCCCTTTATCCCTTTAATGTCTCCACTGCTGGAACACGGGCCTTCCCTATGGATGGAAGAATATATGGGAGATGGGCTATTACCCACCACGTTGGCCCAAAACGGGTTGGTGGTATTAACGACTGCAGATACAGCCGGGACCAACGGCTTAACGTGCCTTCCGAAGCACGGAGGAACTCGAGATAATACATTTTTGATCACCCATCCAATGCCTTAGCTAACTTAGGTTAGTTTACGCGATCACAGGCCAAGCGCGCTATGCCATTGCGTTAGCGAGCTCCTCTCGTTAGGATTACTTAAGGTAAAATACATAAATGTGTATGCACAGGAAGAATGGTAACATATTTCTTGAGAAAAAAAATCGAAAGGTGATTATTCTCATCCCAGTTTTTCGGTTTAAAATCAAACTGACGTTTATTAAAAAACCCAAAACTAAGTTTCATAGAAGGGCAATGGACTGTTTCAATTAAAATCAAACTGTATAAAAGAATCTTTTAGTTTTTGTCGCTAAAATCATTTAGAATGGAACTTTGAAGATAACAAAGCAATGAAATACAAAATTTGTTTTATTGTTTTAGCATTTGAGATGGACACAACAGAAGACAATGGGGAGTCGCCGAGCTTGTACCAGGACCACAGGGCGGATATCAGTGAGAGAGGTTGTTATTTTTCATTCGTAAAATACGCAAATCAATTACAATTCAGAGGGCCCAGCCAAGTGGCTTATCTGTTCCAACGCACAGAAAACAAAAGTATGAAACTGACGTATTGTTTTCTAATACGTCAGTTTCAAACATTTTGCATTCTATGCGTTCGATAGATTGGTCACTTGACTAGGGGGGCAGATATTCCCAATCACTCTCTTCGTTCAAGGTCTCTCGATATGGTCTTTTCAATCATTTTTCTAGACATTTCCGGTGTGAAGTATGGTATGAATCAAAATTAAGTGGGTGGCTTCACACGTCTCACCGATATTAATGGAATAGGTACCTTACTGCGCTGACCCCAGATAAACTGGAAACAGGGCAGGTAGATGATGATTAGGTATAAAATTAGTTACATTAAAATTAGTACCTTTAATTGTGTTTTGCCGCGTGGTGACGGCAGAGTAGAATACAATATCTCCCGTGGGTGTCGTACAAGGCGACTAAGGATAAATCAGTGATGAGGAATGGGCAGCAGCGTTCCTCTTATACCACCTAGCAATAGTGCTGCGACTTTTGTGCCCGATTAATGGCAATGGGCTCGCCACCTATTACATGGGACCTAACTTGATTGGCGGAAAGTGGGTGTTACACCTCTGCCTACCCCTTCGGGGATATAGGCGTGATTTATGTATGTAATTGTGTTTTGTTTATTTATTCTATATAGAAAATTCAAGTTAAATATTAGCTGTCGTCCTCTTTATGTCATAGGGAAAACTGTAGATGGATTATTGGGACGCGCCGCAAGTAATGACGTTGTTTTACAGCCTATGGCGTCAAGAGCCCGACCAGCGAACTCGCCAGGCTGGAGAACAGGCAGAGCCACCACGTACAGCTGATGAAGGCGTCCTTGTACAATGATGCCGGTGAGTGATATGTAGGGATGGGATATTTATGTAATCCATCTAATATATACCGAACTGCTCCGAAATATAATAATTGTAACTGACTTGGAACTATAAAAGTATTTTTAACACCCTCTATTTGCATGAGTTATGAAAAATGAAAAGAAAATTTAATTTTTTACTATTTTCTTAAAATAAAATTAAAGTAAAAAAAATTTTTTGAGCGTTAATTTTATTTTTTAATATGATTTTTTCTCACCTTTCCTATTTAACTTTCACCAACAAAGCTGCAGTAAATTTCACTAAGAACGAAGTTGCATACCTGCAGGAGAAAAGTGAGGTTATAATGACATAATTGTGACGTTGGCCATAGACCATAAATTCTCTTATTTTTTTTGTTTAAAATCAGGGTTGATACAAATATTTAAGTTTATCAGCCAAAAATGGCATTGTATGCGATAGAGCGCTTATTATTTTTTATAATTCTTACTGCCGCCCTCAGAGACGTCAATTAACTTTAATGAGTATTTAATGTCAAAAATTTTCATTCAAATCTAGACCATAGACCCAGCAAGAATAGCGACTAGTTTTGAATTTTCATTTTTTGACGTTTAGTACTCATTAACGTTATTTGACGTCTCTGAGTGCGGCAGTAACTGCTGAAACACAGGCCTTCCCATCCAATGACCGGCCTTACCGAAAATAGCTTAGTTGACGCAATCGCACTTATATAAACAAATAAATAAATCGCAGGCGAAGCGCACTTTGTCGCGCTATCGAGCAAGATTGTGTAGACTTTCAGATTACAACCCCTGACTGATTTGTGATGTTTGCCACAGAAATGGCGGACGACATGTCGGTGTCCACCGGCGATCAGCTGGTGCCGATATCCTCGCCCATGGTCGCGTCCGTGTCGACGGTCACCCGCCCGGAGCGCAGCGTGGACCAGGAGTCACGGGAACCGGTCGCCGACATTGGTGAGTGCGGCAGCTACACGCCGTGTTAGCCGTGTGGTGACAAGTAATACGTACAAGGGTATGATGCTAGCGATGAGGAACGGGCAGCATATTGCGATTTATGTGCCGGATAGATACCAATATGTTCGCAACCTGTAACATGGGACCTGTCTTGATTGTAGAAAATTGGGTGTTTAGTCCATATCTGCCCGGTGTTATAGCTGTGATTTATGTATGTATCTCTTTTGTAATGGCGTGTCGTGACGGGCAGATCAGAACACAATTGTCACTTGTTACCATCTCATGCGTGCGGAGGGTTAAAATAATGATGAGGAATGGGCACCAGCGTTCTTGTTATAACATCAATCATTACTCTGCAATTTCCGTGTCCCATAGATGCCCAATGACCCCCCATTTGTATGGGGCCAAACATACTTGGCGAAATGTGGGTGTTGATACACCTCTGCCTACCCCCTTGGGGATACATAGGCGTAATATGTATGTGTTTTTAGGAAGAATTAATGTGTTTAGTTTTTAGTTTATAGTAAGGCCACTGATACGTGATAAAGAACGTAAACAATGTTGATAATTCTTTTAATATAAAATACAAAAATAAAATAAAAATTTGTAATACCTATTTCTCAAAGTAGCTAATCATTTTGATTTTCTAAAATGGACGATGTATTTTTTAAAATACATCTTTCTTATTTTTTAATGCATTTCGTCGATAAAGAGACATAACAAAACTGTTTACATTTTTTATCTCGTTATAATGGCTAGCGTATAAGTTTAGTTTAGCTGGGCTTTATCTGCACTTAGCCCCCTGATAGGGCCATTGAGAGTTAATGTGTTATTTGCAAATTGTTTCAGCGGCCGAGGTGGCGATGAGGCCCTTACTGGTTCAACCTCACACTATCGTGCTGCAGTATCACATGAGGGTGCCGCCTTTCAAGCAGACTATTGCTGGTAAATTGGCTCTGTTCATTCTAAATGATAATTATTATCATTTCTTACACTCGCCTTTTATCTAGCTAGACCAAAGTAAGTAGTATAATATTTATAAGCATTTGTGCGATGACGGAAAATTTTTAAGTATACAAAGAATATAAATGGCAGAAGCAGAGCTGACTCCTGAGATATAGGCATTTTAGTCTTGTTTAGGCGTTAGAGACTTATATGGATTTTGTAAAAAATATTATATCAATAAAGAATTATTATTGTTAAAAAAATACATATTATAAACATTTGTAATTTACTACATACACTGTGTGTGTTTGTCACACGAACATTTGTTCTCTACCAGTGTTCGAAGACCGAATACCTGGATTCGACCATACCGGCTGCCAATTTTTTTTTATATACCATAAAACTGGGCTATTTGGTAAAGCGCATATTTAAAAAAAATATATTCATAACGATAATACTTTTAACAATATTTTATAAAAGATTATTTAGGTCAACGCTATACCTTTAGGTGACAAATAATAATTCTTCGTTATATAACTAATTTATCGAACCTTAAAAAATGTTAGTTATTTTCTTTCCAATTAGCCCTATGGTTTCCAAATAGCCCCGTTTCACGGTACCAAAATGAATTTTTAGATATTATTTTTATTTGTATTGCTTTGTTCACCCAGGTCAGTTAGACGCGTCCTGCCTGGCCGACCTGAGCATCTGCCGTGCGCGACACAGCCGAGTGGGCTTCGGCCCGCGGGCCTCGCTCGCGTTCGTCACCTCGCGATCTGCGCTCGCTTCGCTACGACCAGGTTAGTACCACAGTATACCCAGAACAGTAGTTTATCTATTGCCGTGTGGTGCCGTGAGCTCGCTAGCGCAGTGGCACAGCGCGCTTGGCCTGCGATTGCGTAAACTAAGCAATTTCGCTAAGGCCGGTCATTGGATGGGTGACCAAAAATTTATTATCTCGAGTTCCTCCGTGCTTCGGAAGGCACGTTAAGCCGTTGGTCCCGGCTGCATCTGCAGTCGTTAGTATCCACCAACCCGCACTGGGCCAGCGTGGTGGGTTATGGCCCAATCTCCCTATATTCTTCCATCCATAGGGAAGGCCCGTGCCCCAGCAGTGGGGACATTAAAGGGCTGGTGATGATGATAATGATGTGTGGTGACTGCAGAGTAGAATACAATTGTCACCACCCCAAATCTCTCCCGTGGCTGTCGTACAAGGCGACTAAGGATAAACCAGTGATGAGGAATGGGCAGCAGCGTTCCTCTTATACCACCTAGCAATAGGAATATACTGCGACTTTTGTGCCCGAAAAATGGCAATAGGCTCGTCACCTATTACATGGGCCCTAACATAATTGGCGAAACGTGGGTGCTAGTTCACCTCTGCCTACCCCTTCTGGGATATAGGCGTGATTTATGTATGTATGTATGTAATAATATTATGTATTTACAGAGGCAGAGCTGTGCGATTTGGGCCAGTACGTGGCCGGCCGTGGCGAGGACGACTGGAGCGAGCCGGTGGTCGCGAGGCTTGCGCTTGCCCAAGGTGATTCGGCGTGTTATCTGCAGGTGCTATGTTTCTCTTATCATTAAATATTGCATCGCTTAAATTAGACAGACAGTGTTAAAAAAAAATCAAAATAAAAAGATTTTGCTGGTTAGAAAAAGAATTTCGAAAAATTATGATCTTGAGGCGGGAATCGAACCCGCGTCCGCTGCTATCCGGGCAGGTGCCTGACCGCTCGGCCACCCAAGACACTGTCTTGGCCAGTGTCTTGGTTAGTGGCTTACAACGTGAAGTGTAAAGGTGAGGAGAATTTCGGCAAGTTAATTAGTGTCTTGGGTGGCCGAGCGGTCAGGCACCTGCCCGGATAGCAGCGGACGCGGGTTCGATTCCCGCCTCAAGATCATAATTTTTCGAAATTCTTTTTCTAACCAGCAAAATCTTTGTACTAATTTTTCTAACATTTATATAATGTTAAAATTAAAATCAAATAATCAAAATAAAATTGATGAGTACATTACATACAAAAAAGACACTTATGTCACACCTGACCATAAAGTGGTGTAATCCCACTTCATGGCCAAGGGGTGACATATAACTATGATCTTACCTCGGGCGATAACAAAAGAAGACCTCAGCCCGGCTAGCATGACCACCCAAACACGATATGATATAGCCATTTATCGCGTTGAACTTACAAAAATCATTGCATTTTTGACATTTCAAAGGTTTATTCAAATATTCAATTCAGCCTTATTCAAATGTTAAAATCCAATGATTTTGACTATTCAACGCGATAAATGTCTAAACTCTAGCCATTATAACGAGATACAAAATGTAAACAGTTTTGATATGTATCTTTATCGACGAAATGCATTTAAAAATAAGAAAGATGTATATTAACATACATCATCCATTTTAGAAAATCAAAATGATTAGCTACTTTCAGAAAAAGGTATTACACATTTTTATTTTTGTATTTTATATTAGAAGACTCATCAACATTGTTTACGTTTATTATCACGTCTCAGTGGCCTTACTTTATGTCATATCGTGTTTCGGCGGCCATGCTAGCCGGGCTGATCGCATATTTATCGCCCGAGCCGAATGCGAGGGTCAAAAATACTTGTGATCTGAGACATTACAAAGATTTTGGTGGTTAGAAAAAGAATTTCGAAAAATTATGGTCTTGAGGCGGGAATCGAACCCGCGTCCGCTGCTGCTTTGTACTAATTTTTCTTACATTTATATAATGTTAAAATTAAAATCGAATAGTTTATAAAGCAAACCCAAGCTTAACCGAACGCACGATATTTGTAAAAATATCTGCTTTGGAATGTTTGAAATTTATTTCTACATTGCGAGGGTAGCCGTTGGCTTACAACATGAAGTGTAAAGGTTAGAAGAATTTCGGCAAGTTAATTGGTGTCTTGGGTGGCCGAGCGGTCAGGCACCTGCCCGGATAGCAGCGGACGCGGGTTCGATTCCCGCCTCAAGACCATAATTTTTCGAAATTCTTTTTCTAACCACCAAAATCTTTGTACTAATTTTTCTTACATTTATATAATGTTAAAATTAAAATCGAATAATCTGAGACATTCTTTGTTTTCGCCCTTGGTATATGATGTACGCCGTTATGCCCCTCGCCGGGGAAATGATTTGGTACAGCCTCGCCCGTATCTCGTACTCTACAAAAATGGATCATTCTACATGGCCACTAGAGTCTACAACCATTTCCCAAATAATATAAAAGCCCTCCAAGGTAGCAAATTTGAAGCCAGCCTAAAGAGACTACTGTTAACACAACCCTTTTATAGTATTAAGGAGTATTTTAACAAAAAAATAATTTTTGACATTCGTAATTTGCAATAAACCAATAATATAATTCGAACAGTGCTTATTAATGTATTATTTAGTGGGAAGCTTAATATTTTTTTTTTTTGACATAATTAATATTTGACATAATTTTTTTTTTTTGCCATTTTCCCAATATGTAACATGTTATTTAAAAAATCACAATGCCTTATAAGGTGAATTTGTGCAATTATTTTAAGACCTGACTCACTCTTTTATTGTACCTTATTGTAACAAATTTTGTGAATAAATGAATATGAATATGAATATGTACTATAATTATACCTATCCTCCTTACTATGGACTAGAAAGTAATTTATTCGTTAGTAGTTGTAATGTATGTAGAATTTTGTTAACAGGAGTTTCTGACACGTCACATGGAGACGCTACTGGACTGCTCGACTCTGGCCCCGGTGAAGGAAGGTTGCTGTGGCCGCCTCGAGGTGGGTGACCGCCGGAGGCTGCTGCTGGGGCACCTGAACGACTCGCGAGATGGCAAAAACCAGGTGAGACTTATATCTGTCAAAAAAAATTGTTTCATCTGTTACATCTAGATACTTCTAGACTTTTACGGCTGGTCCCTGTATTCTATCTACAGTTAAAATAAGCTTACTAAAGTTTTGTTGCCTGGCATTTTTTGTTATATTACGATAAATAAAAGAAGCTGCTTTGCAACTATGCTGTTATGTAGTACGTCTATCTTCAACTGTTGATAGAATATTGGGACCCGCCGTTAAAGAATATAACATGGACATCTAAGCATCGAGGTCGATGACTCAGGAGCTCGGCTTGCGATTACGTGAACTAAGGAATGTTCGCTAAGGCTGGTCATTGGATGGATGACCAAAAATATGTTTCTCAAGCTCCTTTGTGTTTCGGAAGGCACGTTAAGCCGTTGAATCCGGATGCATTCTGTTGTTAATGCTCACCAATCCGAACTGGGCCAGTGTGCTATGGCCTGCTCTTCTTACATTATTCCATCCATAGGGAAGACCTGTGTCCCAGCAGTGGGAATAGTAAAGGGCTGGTGATAATGATGATCTAAGCCTGTTAATTATTAATATAGGACTTCCAATTGTATAGCAACGTCAAACTATACAAAACTTTTAAATATCTCCAATGTATTATCCATCTTAACTTGGTGTAAATAAAGCGCAAATTCGATTTAGAAAATTTCACGTATTTATTACGCTATGTGTGATTGGCAGTGGGGAGTGAACGTGTCGTACTGCAGGCAGGTGTGGCGGCTTTGCGACGCTCTCTGGGGCGCCGATCTCCTCAACGAGAATGGTGAGTAGTTGAAATAAAATTAATCTAAACTCTAGCCATTATAACGAGATACAAAATGTAAACAGTTTTGATATGTATCTTTATCGACGAAATGCATTTAAAAATAAGAAAGATGTATCTTAACATACATCATCCATTTTAGAAAATCAAAATGATTAGCTACTTTCAGAAAAAGGTATTACACATTTTTATTTTTGTATTTTATATTAAAAGACTCATCAACATTGTTTACGTTCATTATCACGTCTCAGTGGCCTTACTTTAATATAATAAAAAAAACTCGTGTCACAGTGTTTGTTAAAAAAACTTCTCCGAAACGGCTTCACCTAATTTTATGACATTTTTGGGTCGCCCCGTCCCCCCACTACACGGCACGCCTGAGCCGAGGTCCGCGCCTTTAGAGGCACCATCAGTAGGCCTATTCCCTAACTTTTTTTGACAGTTGAAAGTGATGATCACCGAACTATTTACTAATACATTGCTGTTATAACAGGACAAGTGTCACAATAGCATTATAGTAAAGTAGTAATGGATAAGTACATAGTTCGGTGATCATCACTTTCAACTGTCAAAAAAAGTTAGGGAATAGGCCTACAGGCCTGCCTATCCAAGCTCCGACTCGGGCGCCCTGTGAGGCTCTCGGCGGCAGTACATCTAAAGCCTGTTAAAACTGACTTGAAACACTTTCTTTAACAAAAAGATAAAAACAATTTTTAATAAAGTAGCAAATCACATCATGTTTAGATTCTTTTGGCGCCATTTTCTCAAATTGGTATTCATGTGGCTTGACACATTATTGCGTATCTACGTCGAATAAGCAGCAGTGTTTCTCTTAAATTAGGTTCGATCCGTATTACGTTTGACCATTACGTAAGGTCTCACCTTTAGTAAAGGGTCCAAACGTGGGTATTATTCCACCTCTACCTACACCTATCCAAGCGCGAGCCTACATGCGGTTGTGCGGTTTTGCAGTGTGGTATCTTGTTCTGTCTACAGGGCAAAAAAGATTCTGAGAACCTGGCTATTATCACTGTATTATGCCTCCACGGAAGATATTCTACGTCGATGATTCGTATTGAATAATGATGTATTCAGATTCACTCAGATTGCTGGGTATTGGCCAAGAGGTCCCGGGTTCGAATCCTGGTAGGGGCAAACTTTGTGGTGACCACAAATGTTTGTTTCCGAGTCATGGTTGTGTATATGTTTATGTAGTATATTTTCAACATTTATATACATAATTATATTAAAAATATGTCCGTCATCTAGAATTCATAATACGACTGCTTAGGCTACTTACTTTGGGCTAGATGATAGGTGTGAGTTTTTTACTATACAACTACTATACAAATTACAAGGTTTCAATTATTATAAATTTATGTTTAATTTTTCAATAAATTTAAAATTATCCGATGCAGTACATTAAACAATGTTTATGGTTCGCCAAGATACAGGCTTAGCCTAGTTTGGGGACCTCTGTCTAAATATAATATTACTACATTTAGTGTTTATGCTTAATGCTTTTTATTATTATTGTACCTTCGGTGATAATTAGGCGGAAGTTGTGCGTGTGTATGTAATACGTCTATATTGCTACAATATAGACGTATTATATTATATTATATATATATATTGCTACAACAGGTGTGCCAGAAATGGACGAGGCAGCCATCGTGGACAGGCACAAACGTCTCCTCTCGTGGTTGAAGGAGACTGTGGCAGATGACACAGACAGGGAGTTGGCGCAACCGACCGAAGCGGAGGAGGAGGATGGTGAGTTTTACTTAGTTCATCATCACATTCTCCCTGCTCGGGTAAAGGCCTTCCCTATGGATGGAATAATATAGGGATAATTGGGCCGTTACCCAGTGCGGGTTGGTGGGTATTAACGACTGCAGATGCGGCCGGGACCAACGGCTTAGCGTGCCTTTCGAAGCATGAAGAATAAGAATAAATATTTTTTTACACTCACACCTATTATCTAGCCCAAAGTAAGTAGCCTAAGCACTTGTGTTATGGATACTAGATGACGGACATATTTTTAATATAAATATGTATATAAATGTTGAAAATATACTACATAAACATATACACAACCATGACTCGGAAACAAACATTTGTGGTCATCACAAAGTTTGCCCCTACCGGGGATTCGAACCCGGGACCTTCTTGGCCAATACCCAGCGATCTGAGCATTCGACCAAGGCGGTTGTCCTGAACTGATGAAGGAACTCGAGATAATAAATTTTCGGTCACCCATCCAACTACCGGCCTTAGCAAACATTGCTTAGTCAACGCGATCGCAGGCCAAGCGCGCTATGCCACTGCGCTAGCGAGCTCCTCATAATAATGTATTTATTACGTATTTATTTGTCTCGCCAGAGCAAGACGGCCACAGCAGCCGCATTTGGTCGTTGCTGGTCGGCGGGCGGCTAGCGGAGGCTTGTCGGCTGGCACGTGAACATGGGGACCTCAACATGGCCGTGCTGCTTGCTCAAGCTGCAGGTGAGTGGACGGAGTTTGCTGATTTTTTTTAAATTATTGAAATTTTTTTGATAATTATTGTCTTAGTACTGCTGTAGCGAGATCACGGGGCTAGTAGAGATATTTGTTCAATATATATATATTTTTTTTTTTTTTTCATTTGACCACATTACCTTTTTGTGTAAGGTATTATTTTTATTATATTATGGATGAAAAATAGACATTAAAAGGCTCAAGACGTATTTGTTAATTTTGATTCTAAGTACGTTTTAAGTTTATATTTCAAAACTTACTCATTCTATAACGACTTAAGTGCAACTGTACGATTTTTTGTGGGTGAAAGTCATAGTAATAAATTCTGAAAAATAAATTTAGTGCTCTAGATGACCGAAGCTCCTAATGGTTTCGTAATTATCATAACTTTTTTTTTTATGTTGTCGATTATTAAAAGTGTTAGAACAAATTCTTGTTTATGACATTGGCTACCTAGTTCTGCCCGGCTAGCCACCGAAACACGATATAATATAGCTATTTATCGCGTTGAACTGTAAAAAAATCATTGAATATTTGTCGGTTCAAAGCGATAAATGGCTATATCTTAAATCCTATTTGGCTATATCATATAAATATAGCCCTTTATCGCTTTGAACTGTCAAAAATCCAATGATTTAGTACAGTTCAATGTGATAAATGGCTTGATCATATCGTGTTTCGGTGGTCACTCTAGCCGGGCAGCGAGGTTAAAATTAACACTGTACTTGTAAATAATTACAAAGATTTTGGTGGTTAGAAAAAGAATTTCGAAAAATTTTAGTCTTGATGCGGGAATCGATATCCGGACCGGGAATCGGATAGCAGCGGACGCGGGTTCGATTCCCATATTAAGAACATAATTTTTCGAAATTCTTTTTCCAACCACCAAAATGTTTGTACTGATTTTTCTAACATTTATATAATGTTGAAATTAAAATCGAATAGTTTGTAAATGCCGTGTGGTGACGGCAGAGTAGAATACAATTGTCACCACCCCAAATCTCTCCCGTGGGCGTCGTACAAGGCGACTAAGGATAAATCAATGATGAAGAATGGGCAGCAGCGTTCCTCTTATACCACCTAGCAATAGCAATGTACTGCGACTTTTGTGCCCGATAAATGGCAATAGGCACGCCACCTATTACCTGGGACCTAACATAATTGGCGAAACGTGGGTGCTAGTTCACCTCTGCCTACCCCTTCGGGGATATAGGCGTGACTTATGTATGTATGTATGTAGTTTGTAAATAATTTGCAATCGTACTGCCCCCGCAGGCGACCCGTCCTTCCGCAGCCTCCTCTCCCGCCAGCTGAGCCTGTGGCGCGAGTGCGGTGCCACGTCGCGCATCGCGTCGCACCGCTACGAATCGCTGCGACTGATCGCGGGCGAGGCTAGACCCTTAGGGAAGCTGCTGGACCTCGACTGGCTGAGGGCGTTCCATGCGACGGCTAGGTGAGACCGATGTGACCCGAAAGGGTAGGTTTGAAAGCCACATTTCACCAACACAAAGGAGATACGGAGAGAGCACAAAGGAGATAGATGTTCCAAAATGGTCCATTTGTTTGTACACTATCTCAAAAATTAAGAAAAAATAAATGGTTCTGGAAAAATTGCAAATAAATATAAATAGTTATATAATAATGTATAGTTTTTTGGCTTAAAAACATTTTAAAATCATCTCTGTAAGTAGGTATCGTAGCCAAGTGGCAATCGTTTCATAACGATAACGTGTCGAAGTTCGTCACGATCGGTCATATTACTTTGGTATCTACAGCGTCTTAGCTTGCGCTACCAACATAACTAGGAACTTACGAAGACGATTTTGGTCACGTGATTTCACGACGACTTACGTCAAATCCCATACATTTTGCTGTATCGAACTTCGTTAACTTTGTCGGCATGTTACTTTGTCTAGGCCCCCTGGTATCGTAGCAAGTGGAGAGAAGTGATCTCTGCCTACCCCTGTGGGAGAAAGGCTTGACGTATATTTTGTGTATGTATTGTATAATTATGTTTATAAAATTCGATTGATGATTACTAAGATTTACGTTTATTTAATAAATTACTTATAGGCACCATATTGCATGGCTCGCCGTCTGTCCAAGAAGGGAGATGTCATGATTCTATTTTGACGTTTAGATTGTCATCGTTTATTTGAAAGTTTGTTAGTAGAGAAACATGACAGTATATATATATATATATGTAAAATACGACTTGTCGACCACTGATACAGTCCCCGCTATGTAGGTACCTGTGCCCGCAAGTGCCGTCGCTGGAGCGCGTCGTGCAGACCTACGAGGGCCTGTTCCCCCAGACTGATGAGGAGCGGCCCTCGTTCCTGGAGGCCGAGGAGATGGGCATGAAGGTGCCACTGCCCCCCTACATGGACACCTACGAGCTTACCCAGGTGCGTGAGAAGGGGACATGATTTGAACGATGAAGCTTGTGTGTCCATATAGGTAGGCTGGAAGGAAAGATTGCTCGTGCGCGGTATGTTTCGGTTTATATGATTGGCGAGTTGTGGGATTGAATGGTGCATGATTTACAATGTGCCTGCAATGTCATAACTCGCTGACAATGCTGAGTTTCTCTTACCTACTTGCGCGCCGCTTTGCTAGCGAGGCGTGTGGCTATGGCGCGTTTAGTTGCAATTTTGATATTGAATGCGTCGAGGTTATCGGTTTGTTGGCGGATCGGAGCGTGGGTTGGTTTTGGAGATCTATCATTACAAACTGAGGCATACTTCGCACTACCCTTATCCTTCCTTGGACACACAAGTTTTCGATATCTAACGTCTTGACGAATCATGAGTGTATTGTAATCATACCAGATATGAATAAACGAATTTTGACTCTGACTTTGAACAACGACACACCCCTAACATCAACAAGGTTAGTTTTAGCTTCAAAGTAAAAAGTCAGTTGTTGACAATTTCTTTTATATTTGACATTACGGTCGCCATGTTGTTTTCTCTGTAATACGTCAGTTTCATAAGTTTGTGTTCTATTCGTTTGAATAGGGCCATTGTTATGTTTACTAAGACAAGTTGGATGTTATTTGCAATATGACTACATACATTCTCGTTTTACGCCTAATTTACTCTAAAGGTATGCCGTGTGGTGACGGCAGAGTAGAATACAATAGTCACCACCCCAAAACTCTCCCGTGGGTGTCGTACAAGGCGACTAAGGATAAATCATTGATGAGGAATGGGCAGCAGCGTTCCTCTTATACCACCCAGCAATGTACTGCGACTCTTGTGCCCGATAAATGGCAATAGGCTCGCCACCTATTACATGGGACCTGACATATTTGGCGAAACGTGGGTGCTAGTTCACCTCTGCCTACCCCTTAGGGGATATAGGCGTGATTTATGTATGTATGTATCAGTGGCGTGGCGTGAAAAAAAAAGTTAGGCAAGCCACAGTAAAAATTAGGACCCACAAAAAATGGGTACTCGCAGAAACTTACTTTAAAGCTCGTAATTTGTACACATTGTAACTTTTTTCAAAGTGACATTCTAATACATACATACATACATAAATCACGCCTATATCCCCGAAGGGGTAGGCAGAGGTGAACTAGCACCCACGTTTCGCCAGTTATGTTAGGTCCCATGTAATAATAGGTGGCGAGCCTATTGCCATTTATCGAGCACAAAAGTCGCAGTAGGTACATAGCTAGATGGTATAAGAGGAACGCTGCTGCCCATTCCTCATCACTGATTTATCCTTAGTCGCCTTGTACGACACCCACGGGAGAGATTTGGGGTGGTGACAATTGTATTCTACTCTGCCGTCACCACACGGCAATTCTAATACGGAGTCATAATTACTCAAATATAATAATGTTTCAGTATAATTACCACGATTATCCGAATTTACACTTTCGTCGTGCCCGCGAAACGCTAATTCTTGTCCACCTAAGAGAACAACTGTGTCTATGAAACGTTTTAACAGAATACGATTACGCTCGACTTTGCGATTATGAGCGTCAAAATTATTGTTAAAATAGTTTTCTATTCTACTATTTCCAAATTCATGCAACGCTACACAACTATGCATATGTTTCTCACTTTGAACATGTTTTTAGCAGAGTTTGATAAATTATTAACACAAAGATTTTGGGGTTTGAAAAAGAATTTCGAAAAATTATGATCTTGAGGCGGGAATCGAACCCGCGTCCGCTGCTATCCGGGCAGGTGCCTGACCGCTCGGCCACCCAAGAGACTTCTTGGGTGGCTCCGCCTCAAGATCATAATTTTTCGAAATTCTTTTTCTAACCCCAAAATCTTTGTACTAATTTTTCTAACATTTATATAATGTTAAAATTAAAATCGAATAATTATTAACATCAGAAAATCCCGTTCGATTCCAAACGCTACTAGAATCAGAAAACAAAAGACACGGAAAACAAAACATTTTATTTATTAAACAACTGCCTGTAAGCCAACTATATTTATCATAAAGTTGCCTGTGGAAATGCTTGAAAAAACCGTCTTTACACTTGTAATCTATTGACATATTTGGACGAGCTCGACCTAAACTGTATGACATATTTTTTATTTTCAAAGGACAACTTTGTAAACTGCTTTCCTTCACTTAGCAAGAAATCGGACAATCTATGTGCATCAAAGCGGCCATTATTGTGCCGAGAGAGAATAAACCAAAATTATTTAAAAACTAAAACATACCAATTAAATCCCTGCAGAGCTACACTACACAATTCACAAAATCACAATACACCTTTAAAACAACAACACAGGTTAGTTAAATTTTACTATTTCACTGAATTACTGCTAAAAATACAATAAAACTAATTAATTACGTTATGTTTATGTGAGTGCAAGCAAATTTCAAAACAGAATAACCTCGCTCGCGTCTGTGGGCATGACAGAAGCCGCTAGCTATGAGTATTTCTCAGCAAGGCCAGAAAGAGAGATCATTATACAAACAAAAGCCGTGTTAAAAAGGGAAGGACGACAACAACCCGGTCCGGAGCGGCTTGTTGGAGCGGCGCCGACCGCGATATTGAGTGCAGTTCAGTGCAGTGAAATTCCGCTTTTATGGCTATTGTAATAAGATCTAAAATATTTACTTTTGACGGACTTGTTTTCGTGGTAGTTTATTACTAATGTGTGCGTGAGTCGTAGTGTATCGATGCATAAGCGCGTAGGCTGCCGAAATGCCGGCTTGATGCCGGCTTGTAGGCAATCTTTAGGTACTATTTCTCGTTGCGTGCGCCTGACAAGACTACGCTTGTCTGTGTGCGTGCTGTAGTAGGCGTTCATAACTCGATGTTTAGCGAGTTAGTTGAAGGAATCTAGAGAGCGGGAGCGAATTGTATGTACCTGTGTTGCATATTGTTTCGCGCGCGTTTAATACTGTTATGATAAGATTTTATTGGTGGATTTTTTTTATTTGTTTATAAAATGGTATTGTACTTGCATTATGGTAATGATTTTTTATGCTCGCTCGTTTGGTACGGCTGTTGGGAATCGGGTTATATGGACGCTCCGCCACTGGTATGTATGTTACTCTAAAGGGGTAGACAGAGGTGTATTACACTTAATTTGGTCCCATGTAGTAGGAGGCGAGCTAGCCTATTGCCCTCTAAATGGCGCAGTGACTTGGCACGCTCGGCCCGCGATTGCGTAAACTTTTAATTTTCGAAGAAAACTGTTATTTGATTTATTTTTATTTTAACAAAATATTAAAAAAAAAAAAGGAAAATTGTTCCCGCCTTGGGACTTCTTTTTCTTCGTAAAAGAAAACGAAGAAAATTTTCTTTCTCTTCCCATATTAGTCATATGATTTTTCGCACGGAATATGAAAGTCATCCGGTATCATTTTTTTTTTCTTCACAGAATGGCAAGACTCACCAGGTGTTGGATCTACGATACGAGTTGATCAGGGCACGAGCGAACAACACAAGGCCTAAACTGAGCCCCGCTACTTATACGCCGGACCCGCTCGACTATAGCCTGTGGTAAAATATTGATGTAAACACTAACGGCCACACTCAGAGACGTCAATTAACTTTAATCAGTACTTAGGCTGGAGTTCAACAACACATAAACAAGCGATTATTATTTAACCGGCAGTTTATGACATTTTATCGTATGAAAGAACTATCAGAAATTGATGGTTATTTTTAATTGCTTGATTTAAGTGCTGGTGAACACGGGCCTAAATGTCAAAAAAATCATTTAAATTTAGACCATAGGCCAGACAAGAAGGGCGACTAGTTTTGAATTGACATTTTTTGACATTAAATAAATATTTTTACACTCACTCACACCTATCAATCTAGTCCAAAGTAAGTAGCCTAAGCACTTGTTTTATGGATGCTAGATGACGGACAATCGGACATATTTTTAATATATCATAATTATGTATATCAATGTTGAAAATATACGACATAAACCATAACCATGACTCGGGAACAAATATTTGTGTTCATCACTAAATTTGCCCCCATCAGGATTCGAACCCGTGACCTCTTGGCGAACACCCAGCGATCTGAGCATTCGACCAAGCTGCCGTCACACGACATAAGTACTCATTAACGCTAATTGACGTCTCTGAGTGCGGCAGTAACTTATCTATTCACATTTACGTACATTCCTAATTAAAAACCGTCCTTCTGCCATCCCGCACAGCTTTCTCCTGGGCACCTGGTTCGGTGTACCGTCGGAGGCGAGCGTCACCGGCATGGCGGACCAGCTAGAAGCGTGCGGCCTGTGGCACTTGGCCGTGGTCGCCTTGCTCTACCATCCGAATGACGCGCAGTGAGTACACGATCGTGTCGGTCACCGTTCACCGTTTTGACAATAATCTTCTTACAAAGATTTTGGTAGTTAGAAAAAGAATTTCGAAAAATTATGATCTTGAGGCGGGAATCGTACCCGCGTCCGCTGCTATCCGGGCAGGTGCCTGACCGCTCGGCCACCCAAGACACTAAACTATTCGATTTATAAAGCAAACCCAAGCTTAACCGAACGCACGGTATTTGTAAAAATATCTGCTTTGGAATGTTTGAAATTATTTCTACATTGCGGGGGTACCCGTTGGCTTACAACGTGAAGTGTAAAGGTTAGAAGAATTTCGGCAAGTTAATTAGTGTCTTGGGTGGCTGAGCGGTCAGGCACCTGCCCGGATAGCAGCGGACGCGGGTTCGATTCTCGCCTCAAGATCATAATTTTTCGAAATTCTTTTTCTAACTACCAAAATCTTTGTACTAATTTTTCTAACATTTATATAATGTTAAAATTAAAATCGAATAATAATCTTCTTATATATATAAAAAATAAAAATAAACTGCTGTGCGTTTGTCTCGCAAAAACCCGAGAACGGCTGGACCGATTTAGCTGATTTTGGTTTTGAAATTATAGCCTAGGGCCAGGCTAGGCAGGAAAGGTGAGAAAATATGGGAAAATAGTGGAAACAACAATTTAATTTTCTGTCAAACATTTGTCGTTCGTACATTCGGTACGGTGCTTGTACATTACGGCACCAAATCGTGATCTACTGGCTACGGGATAATTTCTATGGCATAACAACGTATGCCGGCGGGTCAGCTAGTTGAATACAATTGTGGTGTCTTTCAGACGCGGCCACCTGATCCGCGGCGTGGTGGACCGCCACGCGCCCGCCGTGGCCAACACCGAGGAGCTCCGCAAGCGGCTCGAGCTGATGCGCAGGCTGCACGTGCCGGAGCGGTGGCTAAGGCTGGCGCAGGCCCACAGGGCCAAGTACCAGGTACATATTGTTATAGGCGCACTTATAGGCGCACTTGGAAATCTTCTATCGTCTCGAAAAAATAACGTTCTCACTTCTCATGCTCTGAAAGTGCTTATTTGTGCAGGATATAGGCTGCACAAGATCCAATTTTGTGCTCTAGAGCATTAACGTATCTACTCATAAATGTGTCTATATTAAGGCAAAGAAAATGAGCCGTGCAGCCAAACACATACACAACATTCAGAGATAGAATTTGTTATTTTATAATATTTACTTAAATTTATTTGCTAATGTGTTTTTAAGACATAAAACATATTAAAATTTTAATTCAATTAGGTACGGTACCATGTAATGCTAACTGCCACACTCAGAGACGTCAATTAACGTTAATGAATACTTATACTTAATTAAAAAAAATGACAATTCAAAACTCTTTGCTATTCTTGCGATGTCTATGGTCTAGATTAAATTTTTTTTTTTTTTACTTTAAGTACTCATTAACGTTAATTGACGTCTCTGAGTGCGGCAGTTAGTCTTAACTTTATTTAAATAACTTGTTTCAGCGGTTGCCGAAAGTGGAGGCCGAGCATCTAGTGGCCGCCGGACAGTGGAACGCTGCTCACCTAGTGCTAGTCGACAAACTGATGCCCGACGCCATACTATCAGGTAAGGGCATCAATAACGTGTTCACAGCTTATTACAGTACCATACAATATAGTCTGTACCCATCTAACTTGTCTTATGTGGTAAGCAATCTTGGCACAACTTTTTTTAAAATCACCCATTCAAAAATAAAATAATGACAAAGGCAATAATCTATTACAATAAATCGTTATTATAGACTGAAACCTTTTGAATCTAGTTATCAGTTGATTTTTAATGCTGCATTTTCAATAAAAGGATAAATCAGTGATGAGGAATGGGCAGCAGCGTTCCTCTTATACCTACCACCTAGCAATGTACTGCGATTTTTGTGCCCGATAAATGGCAATAGGCTCGCCACCTATTACATGGGACCTAACTAATTGGCGAAACGTGGGTGCTAATTCACCTCTGCCTACCCCTTCGGGGATATAGGCGTAATTTATGTTTGTATGTATGTATGTATTTTCAATAAAAAGGTCTGCCAAGATTGTTTACCAAATAAGACAAGGTAGATGGTACAGACTTCATAAATAATCTTTAATTGCCATTAAAAAAACAATTAAACGAAAAAATACAACAACATAGGATAGTAAATTCTATAGCCAAGGCTTGTGCCCCAGCAGTGGGGACATTAAAAGAAAAGGAATGTGGATTGTCGCACATTTTAAAACATCATGTCCTCGATATAGGACGTAGAATAGGCCAGCCCTAACCCATCCCATGGGTGTCGTAAAAGTCGACTAAGGGAGATTGCCCGGTGAAGACCAATAAGCACCTTGGGGAATCCGAATGGTGGAGGGCAAACCACCAACAACAGCATACCCAAAGAGGGTTGGTGTCAGGCAGCGGCCGGCTGTAAAACCAAAGCCAAAACCTTGAGCAGTATAGATTGGAATGTTGTCATTCTAATCACTCTCTCCGTTCATAGGTCTCTCGACATGGTCCGTTCCGTCTCTTTTCTATACATTCATTTATCACTAGCACCTTTACGGTGGGATGGATGATATGAATCAAAAGGGAGCGTATGGCTTGATGACGTTTGACATATGAATGGAAGAGGAAACATATTGCGCCGACCCCAGATAGACTGGGAACAGGGCAGGAAAAAGAAGAAGTCCTCGATATATGGCGACCGATATTTTGAAATCGCTTCTTGAATATAAAGACCCCATTTTCTTGCAAAAAGAAGTCTTAACGCCATACACTTTGAACACACACCCTCTTATAATAAACATGAACTAAAGTTAATCATTGTTTAAAATTGATGCTCACTCTGTCTTTCATTCAGCAACTAAAAGTGACAGCATCAGTTTTAAAATATGATTAACTTTAGTCCATGTTTTATAATAAGGGGGACAGTGTTTTGAAGTATTTTTCTTTAGCTGTGCCGTTGTTTAGTAGAATACAATCTTTCCCGTGGGTGTCGTACAAGGCGACTAAGGATAAATCTGAATATGATTAGGAATGAGCAGAAAAAGGTATAGAGCAGAGAAAGGTATGAAAGTAAATGTAAGCAAGACAAAGGTTATGGTTTTTGAAAGGGATGAACAAATGACGAAGTGTGAAATTAAGATTGCGGGTGAGAATGTTGAACAAGTGAAAGAGTTTGTATATTTAGGATCTGTATTTACGAGAGATGGAAAGTGTGATAGTGATATTGAAAAGCGGGTGAAAGCTGGGAATATGGTAAACGGGGCTTTGCACACTTTTATGAACAGCCAAAGCGTGTCCAGAAAGGCTCGTATGGCTGTTCATAACGGAGTGCTGGTTCCGACATTAATGTATGGAAGCGAAAGTTGGGTATGGGAGAAGAAGCATGAAAGTAGAATAAATGCAGTAGAAATGAGAGCGTTGAGGAGCATGGCTGGAGTAAGGCTGAGCGACCGATTGTATAACAGTGTGATAAGAGAAAGGTGTGGTTTGAAAGAAGATGTAATGACAAGGATTGAGAAAGGGATGCTCGCATGGTTTGGTCACGTCGAAAGAATGGATGAAAGGAGAATGACAAAAAGGATTTACATGGCGAAAGTGAATGGAGAAATGGCAAGGGGAAGGCCTAGGCGGATCTTTCATAATCAAATTGAAAGTCTATTGAAAAAGGGCCAGGTCAAGAGTACCCGAAACCGACGGGCATGCATGAAGAGATTGATGAGATTGGATGAAGCGAAAGAAGTATGTAAGGATCGTAGCAAGTGGAAGGAAGTGATCTCTGCCTATCCCTGTGGGAGAAGGGCGTGACGTATGTATGTATGTATGAGCAGAAGCGTTCCTCTTGTACCACCTAGGCTAGCAATGTACTGCGACTTTTGTGCCCGATAAATGGCAATAGGCTCGCCACCTATTACATGGGACTTGACATATTTGGCGAAACGCGGGTGCTAGTTCACCTCTCCCTACCCTTCGGGGATAATGGCGTGATTTATGTATGGATGTATGTATGTATGTGCCGTTGTTTGTAATGTATGTGCCCTTTTGAACAGACGAACTGAAGAACCTAGCACCGCTGTTGGATAAGTTGAATGAGGCGGCGTCGCGACATGAAGTGAGCGGCTGGGACAGCGGCGGGGCGGCACTGTACCATTATCTGCACGTGTGCGACGAGGTTAGTTTAGGGGATTTTTCCAGCCCATAAAAATTTTTTAGTCACGCCATTTTCACACAGACGAATTTCGCGAAAATTTTAGTCTGCATTATTCAAAACATGTTTTTTTTTGCTATCAAAATCTAAATTTTTTACAACAAATTTAATTTGTTTTAGGTAAAGTTGACACGTAAGATCAACGTATTGTTACTTATTTCATTTCATGTTATTGTTTTCATACACGCGAGGATAGTTGTTGACGGCCGCCTTGGTCGAATGCTCAGATTGCTGAGTATTGGCCAAGAGGTCCCGGGTTCGAATCCTGGTAGGGGCAAACTTTGTGATTACCACAAATGTTTGTTCCCGAGTCATGGTTGTTTAAATGTTTATGTAGTATATTTTCAACATTTATATACATAATTATATTAAAAATATGTCCGTCATCTAGTATCCATAACACAAGTGCTTAGGCTACTTACTTTGGGCTAGACGATAGGTGTGAGTGTAAAAATATTTATTTATTTTATTGTATTGATTGGGGCACTTAATAGGGAAATACATATACAACCTACTACAGACTACCCTCTGCGTTATATGTGATACATGTTCGTGATGCGGTAGGTCCGAGGGCTGGTGTCCGTGGCGGAATGCCGCTCGGGGGCGGAGCCCGAGCAGGTGCTAGGGGCTCGGCTGGAGGCGCTGCGCCCCCGCGTCACCGCCGCATGCAGGGCCCTCGCTAAGGACAAACCCAGGTACGTCAAGATGTTTTTATTCATTCTAAGACTGGAGTTCACTAACACTTAAATAGGTAATCATTATTTAACTGGGGGCCTAGACAAAGTATCATGCCGACAAAGATAACGAAGTTCGATACAGCAAAATGTATGGGATTTGACGTAAGCCATCGTGAAATCACGTGACCAAAATCGTCTTCGTAAGTTCCTAGTTATTTTTGGTAGCGCAAGCTAAGACGCTGTAGATACCAAAGTAATATGACCGATCGTGACGAACTTCGACACGTTATCGTTATGAAACGATTGCCACTTGGCTACGGGCCCTGGTTCTTTTTGACATTTACCAGCATGGAAGAAATGTCAAAAATAGACGGTTATTTTTTAATCGCTTGTTTTACGTTGAACGTTTACGTTGGATAAACAAGAGATTAAAAGATAACCGTCAGTTTTTGACAGTTTCTCCACACGCTAAAATGTCAAAAACCGACCGTTAAATAATAATCGCCCGTTTAAGTGTTCGTGAACCCCAGCCATATTGCGTCATCGTTGAAAAGTAACAAGTGGTGGTGCTGTTCATTGATTATCAGTCAATAATCAGTAAATCAGAATACAATACATTGTCACCACCCCCATCGTCTCTCTCGCGGGTGTCATACAAGGCGACTAAGGATAAATCAGCGATGAGGAATGGGCAGCAGCGTTCCTCTTATACCATCTAGCTATGTGCCTACTGCGACTTTTGTGCCCGATAAATGGCAATAGGCTCGCCACCTATTACATGGGAACAAACATAACTGGCGAAACGTCGGTGCTAGTTCACCTCTGCCTACCCCTTCGGGGATATAGGCGTGAATTATGTATGTGTATGTATGTATGTATCTAATACATTGAACCTAACGTAACTGGCGAAACGTGTTGATTCACCTCTGGCTTCTACTGGCTACTCTACTAATTTTGACTTTGACTTCTTCTTCTTTCTTCTTTTTTTCTTCTTTCCGCTCTGGGCGGGGTCGGCACAACATGTCTTCTTCTTCCACTCCTTTCGATCCTTCACCAATTTCTCATCCACTCCTCTCGCTATCATGTCCTCCTTTACACAGTCCATCCATCTCTTTTTTGGTCTTCCTCTCCTTTTACGTCCTTCCACCTTCATGCCTAACAATCTTCTGCCAACATAGCTTTCATCTCTTCGCATAACATGACCAAACCATCCCAGTCTATTACTCCGCAGTCTCTCTGTCACGGGCGCTACTTTCAAACTTCCCCTGATATACTCATTCCTTATCTTATCTCTCCGTGTCACACCACACATCCATCTTAACATACGCATCTCTGTTACATGCACTCTTCTTTCATCAGTCTTCTTCATAGCCCAACACTCTGATCCATACATGACATCAGGTCTAATGACCGCCTTATAGATTTTCCCCTTTGGCTTTGACTACGAATGTGAATTCGACAGGAGCGCGCGCCACGCCGCGGCCAGGACCGAGATGGGTGGCCGGCTGGTGCAGCTGTGCGTCGCGGGCGGCGTGTCCGGCGGGAACCTGGCGTCGTTGCTGCGAGCGCTGAACCTGCCGCCCGGGACCGCTGCGCCGGCGCTCAGACAGGTCATTTCTTTTTCCTTTATTTGGGATAACAGCTTTTTACAATTTATACACATATCAGATTGATACATTATATATATGCCAATTATAGTTATCCACGAATTACAAAAAAAAAATACAATACTTAGGATAATAGATCACCATCACCATCACCAGCCTTGTAATGTCGCCACTGGTGGGGCACAGGCCTTCCCTATGGATGGAAGAATGTAGGGAGATTGGGCTTTGATCATAACCCTAGAGGAGCTCGCTAGCGCAGTGGCATAGCGCGCTTGGCCTGCGATTGCGTAAACAAAGTAATGTTCGCTAGGCCGTTCATTGGATGGGTGACCAAAAATTTATTATCTCGAGTTCCTCCGTGCTTCGGAAGGCACGTTAAGCCGTTGGTCCCGGCTGCATTTACCCTCGTTAATACCCACCAACCCGCACTGTGCCAGCGTGGTGGGTTATGGCCCAATCTCCCCATATTCTTCCATCCATAGGGAAGGCTCGTGCCCCAACAGTGGGGACATTAGAAGGCTGGTGATGATGATGATGATGGGCCATAACCTACTACGCTAATGGATAAAGCTGGGTATTAACTGACCAACGTTACGAGGTATAATGTAACATGTTAAAAATGATATGATGTTAAAAATATGTCTGTCATCTAGTATCCTTAACACAAGGCTACTTACTTTGGGCTAGAATCTAGCCCTAGGTGATAGGTGTGAGTGCGAAATCGGTCTATAAATACTATTTTTATTTATTCAAATTTAATTTAATGTATAATTTTGAATTAGTGAGTGAATTATATGCATTGACATTAATGTAAAATGTAATTTCTGAATTTTCTGTAAATTTAATTACGTTCCTTGACAATGTCGTGTCACCTGCAAAGTTATGTATGCACCAGATTATTTCCTGATTCAATTATTGTATGTATCAATGCTCGCACTGCTGCGTAGTGGTAAAAATCCAATGATTTTTGACAGTTCAAAGTAGTAAATGGCTATATCATATTGTGTCCTAATTTAATAAAATAAATAAATACATTTCCGCAGCTGACAACGGAGCTGGCGGAGCAAGCGTCCGATTCGTGCGTCGAGTCCACCGTCAGCTCGCCGCCATCCGCTCGACAGAGGGCGCTGCTCGCGTAGCGGACGTGCCGGTATAGATAAAACCCTAGGCTGGAGTTCTCGAACACGTAATGGCTAGGTTCCGTTGAACGATAAAAGCGATTATAGCGCTCACAAATGTGGTCCGTAGAACCGTTTGCGCGTCTACGATAGTCCTTGATGACACATCCACCGCCGCCATCTTTGCGCTCACAACGCCCATGCTACCGAGCATGGTCGCTGTGAGCGATCTGTCAAAATTAACAAATAGCATTACTTGTCATTTGATTTGTTGACACTCGTGTTTACAAACAAACATTAGGTACCACAACAGTAGGAAAATTTAGAAAAAGATACCAAACCCGCTCAAACACGTAAATAGTATAGGTTTTGATTGACGTTTTGTTTGTGATTCGAATTGTGAACGCGTCTATTTACCGTTCCGATAAACTTAACGCGATTATCTGTCGATATCGCGCTAAATTTTAGCGGACCGGCTGTGAGCACTGTGAGTGGTCATAGCGCTTTTATCGTTCAACGGAACGTGGCCAATGACGTGATAAAAAATAACCTTCAGTTTCTGACAGTTCTTCTATACGTCAAAAACCGTCGGTTAAATAGATAAAACCTTAGTTTATCGTTCTAAATCGCTCTATGTATCAATGTTCTCTCTGTAATACCGTAACTATGGTAGAGTAATTGGGATGGAAAGACAAGTGCATATTTTTGGCGGGGACAATGCGCAAAATTATTATTTGATCATATCGAACTTATAAATTTAAATTTTAGAAAAAGAATATTCCTACAGTTCGAAAATTTCTAAAAATTTATCGATTTTTTCTTTAGGCAACAAGGTTTCAAACAAAGAAAAAGAGGTAAATAGCAAAAAGACTGAACAAATATAGTCTTGATGCGGGAATCAAACCCGCGACCTCCGCATCCCGGGCAGATGTCGGCCTTTGTAAAGGTTTAAAGTTCACATTTTTAAATATCGGCAGCTTTGCCAAAAGTTTTTCAAATTTGTCAGTTGAGTAATATTTATACTGTGAAGTTATTTATTTATGAACTTTAAATGTGATATTGCGTTTTTAAAAGCGTTTTAAAGTGTGAAATGTAAAAATATATACTTTCCATTCCAGTACTATGAACCTCAAAGTTGCAAGATTTCAGAGAGAACACTTTCTATAATCAACCAACCAAGGCTCCCACTTTTGGGGGCTTTCGTGGAGTTTGTAAAGAAATTGTTAAAATTTACAATGTGAAATGAATATTGGAACATTAGTTGTAAAATATGGAATGAGTCCAAATATGTGTTTTTAATCTACACTGTCAAGAAATACTACGAAATAAGGTTTTTTTGTAAAAAGTTAAGGCTGTAGTATGTATTAGTATAAATTAGGAAGTCACTCATCGATGGAACAAAAAATAGCTTGTCTGTTTATTATTCAAATAAATAAGATCATTTTGCAAAATTTTTTAAATTTCGAATTTATCAGTAACTTATTTTAACACTACAAAATAAAGTTGATTTTTTTTTAAAGCAATTGAGTGTAATAAAACCATTAAAGTTATCCGGAAAAAAGGCTTAGGGGAAGGCATAGATATATCGTGGTTTATTTACCAATATATCTTTCTTAGTAAGAAAGAGCCAAATCAAAAATTCTATTCTTGCAAAAATTAAACACATTCTGAGTATTATATGATGTCTTTTTTTGACAAATGAGTGCATGTCTGACTTATTCACTTTATATTAATAATTTCGTGACATTTATTATGTTATGTTAAAATAATAATATTTTACAATAATTTGTGTTGTTAAATCAATATTTGGCGCTAATAAAGGTATTTAAAACCTATAAAAGACATCCTTAATTGATAAAATCTAATTAATCTTAAGTGTTTAATTGTAAATGCCATAAAAGGGATTTTAATTTATTCTGCAAAATAAATTATTATCGAACCTAAATGTATAATACTTAATAAATAATTCCGCCACAGCCTTGTCGCACAGCTGTTAAATTGTTTTGTTACTGTTCATAAAAATAAACAGTTCATGTCGGATATATCCGTCGACATATGACTATAGTCAATTGTCTTGATTTGTCTTGCTATCATAACATGCATGCATGAATTACGACAATTTGGTCCCTAAGGGGCAAGTAAACGTGTATCACACATATTTTGCCAACTATTTTTGGTAATAGGCGGCGAACCTATTGCCATTTATCGCGCACGTCAGTCTCAGTACATTGCTAGGTGGTATAACAAGAACGCTGCTGCCAATTTTTTAGCACTGTTTTTAAACCATAACCGCCTACAGACTGGGGGTTGTAACGATTATTGTATTCTGCCCTGCCGTCACCACACGGCGCTACTATCAATTGATTTTCTTTTCTTGAACTAGATAATTATGTCCGTTGTCCTATACAAACTTTTAAATAAATAACGCACACTCATGCTAACATACTGCCGCACATAGCCCCGAATACAGAAACGCTACTCAAAGTTTGAGTCCTGCTTAACATTTAGGTGTTGTCAATTGAAAAAATTGACGTTTTTCCATAAAAATTCTGACACGTAATGGTCCACTTAACTTTTTAAGCAGTGCCTAAAATTTGAGTAGCGTTCCTGCATTCGGGGGTCAGAGACGTTAATTAACGCTAAGAGTAGGTACTTACTGCCACAGAGACGTCAAATAACGTTAATGAGTACTTAATGCTAAAAAATGACAATCCAAAACTAGTCGCTATACTTGCCGGGTCTATGGTCTATATTCAAATTTTTTTTTGACATTAAGTACTCATTAAAGTTAATACACGTCTCTGAGTACGGCAGCAAGTCATATAAAAAGTAAGTACTCATTAAAGTTATTTGACGTCTCTGAGTGCGGCAGTTAAACAGGCGATTATTATTTAACCGTCGATTTTTAACATTTTATCGTATGGAAGAAATGTCAAAAACTTCGGTTATTTTTTAATCGCTGGTCTACGTGATGGTGAACTCTAGCCTAAATTTATAAACAGTGTTCAGTTATTTCTGGTACATGTTGTATATAAGCCTATAATCAGGTCTTTAGGACGTCAATTTTTAACAGTCACGCCTGTACATCCCCGAAGGGGGGTAGTTTGAGAGGTCATCGCTAGCGGGCACTGGTATTGAGGTACATTCACTTCGGTGCACAAACATTCTAAGATAGTAATTTTAGTTATAAGATTAATATAATTATACTCTAGCCCGAGCCTTTTATTATAACAATATAAAAAAGTAAACAATTTTGATGTATCTTTATCGACGAAATACATATAAAAGTAAAAAATAGATGTATTTTAAAATAAATCATTAACAAAACTTTGGCAACTTTAAAAAAATATATTTGTCTTATATTAATTTTTGTATTTTGTTTATATCACATGAGACATAAAATTTTTAACGTAAATAAATTGTTAACAGCTTTTGTCCGAGATTAGGATGACTCGTTGCCATATACAAAAGAAGAAGAATAAGAATGTACACTGTTAAAGCAATACATTTTTATTCTATTGTATACGTTTTTATATCGTTATAAAAGCTGGTTTGTAGATCGTTTACTGTAAGCCTTGTCGTACTGTACTGTGAATATCTAGTATTAGCATGTCCTGAGAGCTTTTAGTGTCATGGACGTTTATGTTTAGTGTAATAAGGTCTGTTTTGCAATAACTCAAAGCCATTATGTAAAATGACCAATATGATAACGTTGACAGTATGGGTTGTTGGTTTTGTGACTTGTTAAAATGTACAGTAGTTCCTCAATGTCTATATAACGATTGCAAAACGGATCTGAGATTAGTCAATAAGCTGATTTTAAAGTAAGTTCTTAGTTAAAAATATCAGATTGTTGTTATTGTTAATAAGTGCGTTTTTAAAAATTAATAATATTTTGAGAATATATTTTGCGTTTTTTAATTTTATTCCTTGCCGAGAAGTGTTATTACCAAATATGTAGTGTGATTTTTTTCTCAATCTGGAGACAATCATGTGTTATCAGTTCTGTATACATAATACCCAAAGAGGGTTGGTGTCGGGCAGGCGGCAGGCTGTAAAACCTTGAGCAGTATGGATTGGAATGTTGTCATTCCAATCACTCCGTTCATCGGTCTCTCGGCATGTTCCGTTTTCCTCTTTTATAAACATTCATTCATCAGTAGCAGTAGCAGTGTGGTGGATGATATGAACCAAAAGGGAGTGGATGGCTTGATGATGACATCTGACCGATAGGAATAGAAGAGGAAACATACTGCGCCGATCCCAGATAGACTGGGAACAGGGCAGGGAGAAGATTATTTAAGCCTCATGATATTTCTACTAAATGAAAAAATGTGTCAGAGATTAGCAAGGAGGTATTTAGAAGAGAAATAAATAAAGACGTTTATTGTTCATTTGGTATATTTCCATTATCATATAAAATATTGTTAGGCCCGAGTTCACCAACATATAAAACCAGCGAATAAAAGATAACTGCCAGTTTTTGCCAGATCTTCCATACGATAAAATGTCAAAAACGGACGGTTATCTTTTAATACTGCCTGTTTAAATGTTGGTGAACTCCAACCTTAGTAGTGTTATTAATAAATACTTAATTTATTGCTATTTTAATTATTAATATGTAGGTTCGATATAGAAAAATGATTACTTAATACTATAAATGATACATGTAATTTAAAAATGTCCAGGCGAAAATTGGAAATAAAATTCGCCCATACATTTTGACATTTCTTTCTACAACAATTTCTTAGCGACCCCACCAACTGAATAAGTTGGTAGCACTGGACAAGTCTCTCCACCACTTGACAGTTTTTTGTCTCGGGATTTAGTGGGAGTTAGAGTGAGACGAAAAGATTTTCTTTCCCACAAAGGAGATGAGTCCACGTCCCTTGCTATAGAGCCTGTAGTACGTAACCCAGAATACAGAAACGCTACTCAAATTTTGAGCACTCCTGAGTGTACAATACCTGTCAGAATTTGTATGGAAATACGTCAATTTTGGCAATACTTCTACGGTAAGCAGGACTCGAAACTTTGAACAGGGTTTCTGTATTTATCTTTAGAAATCAATCAAAACAAACATAAAAAATATATTATATTACACAATTATTGCAAAGGCCGCGAAATAGGCAATTGGGGGTCGATTATGCCGAAATGGCAATTGCCTGTCTTGTATTAGAGAAATCCTCGCCTATGGCTCGGACTATTATAATTCAATGATTATCTTAATATTGTGCATTGTATTCTGAGACATTAACTATAATTATTATAGGTACCTAACCTAAGTAGTAGATTAAGTTCCACACTCCGAGACTTTAATTTCATTTAAATCTAGACCATAGAACAGGCAAGAATAACTACTTTAATATACTATAAAAACTACTACAGTTTTGAACTGTCATTTTTTGACATTAAGTACTCATTAATATTAATTGGCGTCTCTGAGTGCGGTAGTAAAGCCTCACTTAAACAGCAACAGTGGCGGTGGTACACAATGCATCTTATATGTTACCTACGTTACAACTGCTCGCTACCTCCACTGATGACCGCTGCTGATTGAGAATGGCTTAAATCTTAGTTAATCACCGTCCTAGATGATTCTTATACTGATACATTTTATTTACACTACAAATGGTATTTATTGGCAATCAACCAGGCAGAAACAACAGTAACATAACAGATAAACGTGACAAGAATCACAAGTTGTGTTGAAAGCAACACATTTGTTGATAGTGCTGTAATGGTGATGCAGTGATACTTTCGGCGTCAGAACTGTAGAATTGGCATGTTTATAGCTTTGTAACACATTAAACATTTATTTCATAACTGCATCAAAAAATAATTAAATATTTATTCTTGCCCAACACTGGCCTTTTTTCTTTTCTTTGGAGGGCAGTTTTCAGATTTATTAAATTTCAGTAATGCCTTTGCTATTGCAGTCTCGAAGTCCTTCGGTTTTTGCTGACAATATTTGTTATTGGTATCTAGAATCTTGTCTATGGACTTGTTACCTAATAAATGGGCTAATGGGTTCACACTGACTAACTTGGTACCATCAGGTAGTTGTATATTCTTTTTTGGTTCAGGTTCTGTGACTGTATTTTGGATTTTCAGCATGTCCTCTACTTTGACTATTTTATAAAATGGTGCTTCTGTTTGAAGATGAGCTATGTGTATATTTTTGCATCCAGCAGGGAGTTTTGGTATAACAACTTTATGTGGCACATATACAGGCCTTTGCTCCTCTGAACCACCAAGCATAACTTCCTGAGCTACCTCTGGAATGGGTGTATCATCTTGATAATAATCACTATCCATGTTTGCACTGCTGTAATAATTTACATTCTCTTGTAAATTTTCTTTGGATGGTGCAACAATTTTAAGAGTAGCTAAAGGTAATTCTTCTACTGGTTGGTGAAATTTAGTGGGCATTGCTAGCTTACTTGATTCTATATTGGCATGTTCCAAGTTGCACTTAGTAAGTTTTATCAATGGTTCTTTAAATGAAGCTTTTACCTGTTTAATGCTAACATTACATTCAGTGAAAATTTCCTTATTCGGTGCATCACTTTCTGGAGTAAAGTTCTCTATGAATTTTCGCACAGACAAACCTGTATTTTTCACTGGTGTTAATGTAGCACTAAAATCAACTACTGGTATTGGCACTTTTTTTATTGTACGTAAAAACCTATCAGAATTACTTAGTTCATCAACAGTGGCAACCAGGTTTTTGCGTTTTTCTAACAGATTTTTCAATGTTTCAGTGAGTTTTGAAGATGAGTGTTCTTTACTACAATGCTCATTTAATTCCTTGTTAGAGCTGAACTGTTTTAAACACTTAATACATTTTGTTACCTTCTTATAATGTAAACTAATGTGATTGTTGTAGTTCTGAAATGTGTAACAGTATTTTTTGCAAATTGGGCAAACAAATCTCTTCTTTCTATCGTCTAGTCCTCTCATCTTTTTTCGGTTCCAAGTGGCATGACGAGGCCTAATTTTCCGTCGTAATTTCAGTTTTAATTTAACAGTTGACAATGTTTCATCTTCATCAGAAGAAGAATCTAATACCACAACTTGTTTCTTGAATTTCTTCCGAATAATAGATTTCTTTTTATCTTTTGATTGTAATCCTGTCTTGTTAATTTCTCCTTCAGTTTCTGTAGCACTCAAAAAGTCAGAATTGAGATTTTCTATACTTAAGCCACTAGTACCTTTGTCCTCTACATTAAACTGAACTTTTTTAATAATACTTTCAATTGTTCCTGGCTCTTTAAGTGAATTAGTAGGATCTCCCTCAGCGACAGGAATAAAGGGTTTCTCTGATTTCTTTTCACTGAAGAAAACGTTATAGTTGCTGTCAAATTCAACAAAACCAATGCTCTTATGATCTAATTTTATGTGTATTGTGAACTGTTTTCTAACACGGAACTTTTTCTTGCATATCTTACATTTGTATGGCTCTAAATCCTTGTGGCAAGTAAAAAAATGTGCAAACAGTTTCTGTGGATGTTTGAATAAGATATGGCAGTATACACAAACATATTTGTAGAGGTGTATTTCATGACTGTGCGAACGTTGAATATGCTTGTTTAAAATTGTCCTGCCAGCAAAATCTCTGCAACAATATTTGCACATCTCCAGTTTTACTATTGCCGGATGAGCATCGCTCTGATGTTTGGACAATTCGCTCATCGATTCAAAGACTATGTCACAGAGTTTGCATTTCATTGCCTTACACTTCTTTATGTGATGTGTCCAAGTTTTTGAGGGAAACATTTTCTCGCATTCAGGGCACTTTTTCAACTTGTCTGTTAAACCATGATTGCATTCTTTGCTGGTTGCTAAATGTCTGTACAATCCGGTTTTATTTTTATACACTGAGGAGCACATGTCGCAAGCTAGAGAGCGGCAGTCTTGTTCTCGTAGATGGTCAATGTAGTTATTAACATCTGAAGTTTTATGGTCACACACTACACACATGTAAGTTACATTGTTGCCTATCGATTGGAGAAAGTGAAGAGCTTTAATGTTGATGATTGAGGACAAGATTGGGAAACTGTCATTAAGAAATACACCACTCTGACTATTTTTATGATAATTGAACTCATGGTGTTCCAGTTCTGGTACATTTGTAAACAGCGTTTTACAATTGCTACAAGAATATTGAGTTTTGTTGATGTAAGCGTAGTGCTTTCTCTCATGCTTTCTATAGTCATCAGAATTGTCAAATACTCTGTTGCAATATTTACAGCACCTCAGAGAACAAAGGTGTTGGTCCCTCAGGTGATAAGAACAAGCCTCTATATTAGTGAATTGCCTATCACAAAACTGGCATTTTACAATAGAATTCCGTGGTTCATCTGCGTGCATCTGATTGACATGGACGACGAGATCTTCTGCATCCAAAAATTCAGCATAACAAATGTTGCAAGTCGTCTCCAGATCCAACTCTGGATCAAACATTTTTGTTGGTTAAAACAAAAGCTAGTTTCGAGTAAACTGTTGGCGGTAATGTTTTTATTTATTCATTTACAATTTAAGATTTTTATTAACAGAGTTCTGATCACGAATTTTGAAAAATGAAATAATTTTTCATGCCGATGCCAATGGCCAGAAAAGCCATCATCAACAACCAAAGAGTATATAATACACGCACCCAGGAATACAGAAACGCTAATCAATCAAAGTTTGAGTTTTGCTACTTTTGCTTAACATTTATATGTTGTCAAAATTGACGTTTTTCTATACAAATTCTGACAGGTAATGTCCACTTAACTTTTTTTTTATTTTAATTCTCCCTATATATTAGGGAAGGCAAAGGGTCTAGCCCATACAGCCAAGTCTTTAGTGTATATTTTATCTGTAGTCTTATGAAATAATGAGTGGGTGAAAAGGATGAATGAAATGAATTTTACGTTAAAATATGGGTGTCACATATTTTAACGCATCTAGGGAGTGCTTGCCGCGAATTGAATGGTAACAGAGTTCATGATGGTGGCTGATGAAATGGATTAAACCACTTTATATAGTGATCTTCACCACAACATCAAACACATCATACGACTTGTTTGCGATGATTCTGCATAATTGCACATCAACACGGATGCTTGTGCATCAAAATAACACCACTTTCACTGCACAAAATCCACTCTGTAACAATTTTAGAATTAGCGAAAATAAATCTGACTGACACCACGAAACGCGCCAAACACTCCCCACTTAACTTTTTAAGCAGTCCCCCAAATTTGATTAGCGTTTCTGTATTCGGGGGTTTAGTCAACAACAAAGAAAAAATCAAAAATGAATGAATGAATCATCAATTTTTTTATCGTAATTATGTAATAAAAAAACAAAGGGGGAGTGTTTGGCGCGTTTCGTGGTGTCAATCAGATTTATTTTCACTAATTCAAAAATTATTACATAGTGGATTTTGTGCAGTGAAAGTGGTGTATTTTGATGCACAAGCATCCGTGTTGATGTGCAATTATGCAGAATCATTGAAAATCAGTCCCATGATGTGTTTGATGTTGTGGTGAAGATCACTATAAAAAGTGGTTTTATCCATTTCATCAAGCACCATCATGAACTCTGTTACCATTCAATTCGCGCCAAGCACTCCCAGATACGTTAAAATATGTGGCACCCATATTTTAACATAAAATTCATTTCATTCATACATTTCATCCACTCATTACCTCATATGACTACAGATAAAATATACACTAAAGACTTGGCTGTTTGGGAAGTTGTATGGCCGGGTGCAATCTTGGTGGTTGCGGATGTGTTCCGTGGTAGTAAAAGGCAGGGTTCATATAAAAAGCTGACTGTACTTCTAAATATGTACACAGTTACAATATATACAAACTGGACAGTAAACATAAATCGGAAATAATATTTATAAGGCTTAGAAAATAACCATACTCTCTAGCTCGGAATAAAATTCTCATCTAATTAATTTGACAACTGTCACTTAGTGAAGAACATTGTGTTTGTCAAACATAGACAAACAATCAAAGGCGGTCGCATTACAAGAACGCCACACCACCCCCCCACGGAGAAGGAAAACCTAGTAGAAATTATAAACATCTAAATTTGACGCGTCTACCAGACCGAGTAGTGTACGGCGCGGTAGCGATGGCTGGAGTTGGCCTTGGGCGAACAGAAGGTGCAGGCTTTACAGTCTGCTCTGGATCATCAGAAGACGCAGGCTTTGCAATCTGCTCTGGCTGGGTGACAGTATGTTCAACAAAAGCTGGTTTCACACGATCGATACTGACGACAACACTTTTGCCCTTGATGTCCAAAGTCATAGTTTTGCCATCGCTGGCACGATTAACAACTTTATAAGGACCCGTATAAGGTGGCTGTAAAGGACGTCTAACTGTATCATCCCTTAAGAAAACGTGTGATGCAGAAGAAAGATCTTGAAAAATAAAAGTTGATGGTGATGAATGTCGAGATGCAGGAATAGGTCTTACAACTGACATCTTACGACGTAGTTGTACGACAAAATCCGATGGATTGTCAATTACATCTGATGGGGTTGATGAAATAAATAACTCACCTGGCAAACGAAGAGGTTCTCCATAGAGCATCTCCGCGGCTGTGGATTTAATATCCTCTTTGAACGCGGAACGCATGCCAAGAAGAACGAAAGGAAGTGAACGCACCCAAGAATCATGATGGCACATGAGAGCAGCTTTAAGCTGGCGGTGTACTCGCTCGATCATGCCATTAGCACATGGGTGATAAGATGTGGTCCTTATTCGTTTAGTGGCAAAGTGAATCATCAGTCGACGAAACAGGTCAGACTCAAACTGAGTACCTTGGTCTGTCGTGATGATTGATGGTACCCCAAATCTCGAAACCCATTCTCTAGTTAAGGTGTCTGCCACTTCTTCTGCGGTAATGGAGCGCATAGGCCAAACCTCAGGCCATCTCGTTACTCGGTCAATTGCTGTCAAACAAAAGCGAAACTCATTGCATAAAGGTAGAGGACCAATAATGTCAATGTGAATGTGACTGAAACGACCAGATGGAAGGTTGAAATCACCTAACGGAGAAGAATTGTGGCGTGAGACCTTAGCTCGTTGACAAGCCTCGCAAGCGCGTGCCCACTGCTTACAATCCTTATTGACCGAAGGCCAGACATAACGCTCTGTCAAAAGGCGAGCAGTTGCACGTGCGCCAGGATGGCTTAAGTTATGAAACTTATCGAAAACTGCTTTGCGAAAGGAAGGGGTCAAATATGGACGTGGCTTGCCTGTGGATACATCACAAAAAATGGAAACGTTTGTACCAGGAACGACGACGCTTGTCAACTGGAGACTGGAGCTCTGACGCATGTCTGATAGTTCGTTATCTGACTCTTGCGACTTCGCGAGGGCTTCATAGTCCTGTTCAAGAGCAATAGCTTCGACTCGAGATAAGGCGTTAGCCACGACATTGTCCTCACCTTTAATATACCTAATATCAGTTGTAAATTGACTGATAAAAGACAGCTGATTTAATTGGGCAGGGGGCAGTTTCTCCCTGCGCTGTACGAAAGCGTACAGCAATGGCTTATGATCCGTATAAATAGTGACGCTCTGAACCTCCAAAATATAACGGAAATGCTGTACACTTTCGTACACCGCCAGCAACTCTCGATAGTAAGTCGGCCACTCTGTCTGCTTTTTAGTAAGTTTCTTACTAAAGAAAGCAAGAGGAAACCACTCACCATCGACTCGCTGTTGAAGACAGGACCCAATATGTACAGAAGATGCATCTGTAAACAGTCCAAGATGTGCGTCATTAACCGTATGTTGCAATTGCGTAGCCCTGGACAAACTCCGTTTGCAAACTTCAAATTGCTCCAGTAGTTCAGGCGACCATGAGAATGGTTTATTGCCTTTGCCATTTGTGGCAACTACTGCATCAATCAATGGAGCTTGAAATTGCGCGGCCTGGGGTACGAATCGACGGTAGTAGTTTAACATACCGAGAAAACGACGCACGCCCTGGACGGTTTTCGGAGCTGGAAAATCCAAAATAGCTTGAACGCGATCCTGAGGAGGACTTGTACCTTCTGGGCTGACATGGAAACCAAGGAAGGTAAGTTCCCGAACGCCGAAAGTACACTTGGAAGAGTTAATAACAACTCCATACTCCTGAAGGCGTTTGAAGAGGATACGCAGATGTTCGCAATGGAGAGCCTCATCCGCAGAGAAAATAAGAATGTCATCCACGTACGGAAAACAGAAATCAAGACCCCGTGTGACCTCATCGATAAACCTCTGGAAAGTTTGACCAGCGTTTCGAAGGCCAAAGGTCATGAAGGGAAATTCGAAGAGGCCAAACGGGGTAACGATGGCTGTCTTCGGTATATCCTCTTCAAATACCGGGATCTGATGATATGCTTTTACGAGATCTATTAGGCTAAAAACCTTAGATCCCGCAAGATTATGAGCGAAATCATTTATGTGACGGACTGGGTACCGATCAGGGACAGTTCTGGCGTTAAGGGATCGGTAGTCGCCACAAGGTCGCCAACTACTGTCCTTTTTCAAAGTCATGTGTAGCGGAGACGACCAGGCGCTCTTAGAAGGACGTGCAATGCCAGCTTGGATCATGTTGTCGAACTCCTTTTTTGCTGCTATCAACTTCTGAGGCGCCAGACGACGAGGACGACACGAAATAGGCGGGCCGTCCGTAGTCTTAATGTAGTGCACGGTATTGTGCAAAACATTACGAGGGATTCCAGGAGGCCGAGTGATTTCTGGAAACTCGGCGAGCAGTTTAACAAAATTGGAATCTCCTGTAACGACAACCTTGACACTAAGCTGTTCCGACATTGCTGCAATAGCTGGTGCTGACAAATTCGTTACGCCATCCATCAACTTCTTGAGTCGGCAATCTGGCAAAAGATGGTAATAACTTAAAAAGTCTGAGCCAATGATCGCTGTCGTAACATCAGCAACAACAAAATCCCAAACAAATGCTCGTCGAAGACCAAAGTTGAGGTTTAAATGAATAGTGCCATATGTCTTAATACTACTCCCGTTAGCGGCGTTAAGTTCATAGTCCGAAGATTTTCGCGGAACTGACAACCAGCTGCGGGGGTAACAACAGAGATCCGAACCAGTGTCAATCAAAAATTGACGCTTTGTGATACGGTCAGTGACAAATAGACGGCGGCCGTGATGTTGGATGGACTTGCAATCAGATGCCGCCGCTACTGATTGCTTGTGTGGTTTTCCGACGCCCAATTGCATGGAGCAATACACTTGCTGGCATTCGCACCAAATGTGCGATGGTACCAACAGCGTTTACTACCAGGTGTGCTACTGCGTGATGTCGCCTGGCTTCTGGAAAAAGAACGGTTCCGAGATCGAACAGAAGAACCCGTCGATAAAGCAGCGACTTGCTTAGTCAATTCGTCTAATCGAGCCATAACGATATCGAGCGAGGGCGTGGCAACAGCATACACGTTGGAAGAGCTAGGCTGAGCTTCCAAAATCTTGTCAGCTATATCTGCGATTCTATCGAGGGATAAGTCAGCTTGTGCAGCCAAAATCCCCTGTACGTGCTGTGGTAAACGACGTAACCATAATTGCCGCAAGATGTTATCGTCCGAGAGAGACGTTCCCGCGAGCGAGCGCAAGTGACGGAGAAATTGGGATGGTCTCCGATCCCCGAGTTCTTCATCACTAAGAAGGCGCCTCACTCGCTGTTCCTCTGATGACGAAAGTCTGCTGATTAAGGTCTCTTTCAGCTTCTGATATTTGCCTTCAGCCGGCGGGTTGACTACGATGTCTTCGATTTCGCCAGCAATCCTGTGGCCAATCTGGCTAAGGACATAGCTGTACATCGTGGCATCAGTGTTGATACCAGCAAGCAAAAACTGTGCCTCAGCCTGTGCGAACCACACTGTCACCCTATCAGACCAAAAAGGGGGAAGTTTGACACTCACGCGACATACCTCGCCCTCCCGTTGAGGTTGGGATTCCTTTTGGTCGCGCAGATTACGCAAAACTGCATTTTCTGCCTCCAGGGCTGCTAAACGTGAACGTAGTTCGTCAGCCATAATAAACGAAAACACGCTACTAAAATTATAAACAAAAGTAAATTAAAATTAATTTGTATAAAATAGAGAGAGAACGGACAGAAAAGAAAAATTGCCATTCCGTGGGCGCGTGATGTGGCGAAAACAAAACACAAACGTCTAAAAATTAATATGTCGACATGTCAACAAAAACAACATAAGTTGTCAATATGCAGACAACATTACACGTAAAAACAAAAGACAATGTAAACAAATTGTTCAAACCACGCGAAAAAATACACACGAAAAACAAATGAAATATTTCCTATGTCACATTACACAAGTTGAAAAAAATAATTTTCATAAAATAACGTAAAAATCAATACTCCGAACAAGCTTTACACAACTAACTAAAAATCATTACTTGGAATAATAATAAAATGTTTAAAAAAAATACTCCAAATAATGATGCCGATAGTACTTGCGTGAGCGATGTGCACAAATGGTATAATGCGCAGTAAGTCCAATGCATGCATGTGTCCAACTGCAACTCCCGCGGAGACGTCACTCGAACTTGCGAATGTAGGAAACGGTGAATGCGCCAGGGGGCGCTCGACGCCACAGCTTGGGATGTGGTACCGTCTCACACGACGAAAATTTCTTCGTAGTGGCTATCCGCATGTCCAACGCAGCTTCCCATCCCGCGCCGGTCAATTGCCAATGATATTACACCCAAAGCTCTTGACGATCACGTCGGGGTCACCAATTTGGGAAGTTGTATGGCCGGGTGCAATCTTGGTGGTTGCGGATGTGTTCCGTGGTAGTAAAAGGCAGCGTTCATAAAAATAACTGACTGTACTTCTAAATATGTACACGGTTACAATATATACAAACTGGACAGTAAACATAAATCGGAAATAATATTTACAAGGCTTAGAAAATAACCATACTCTCTAGCTCGGAATAAAATTCTCATCTAATTAATTTGACAACTGTCACTTAGTGAAGAACATTGTGTTTGTCAAACATAGACAAACAATCAAAGGCGGTCGCATTACAAGAACGCCACAGCTGTATGGGCTAGACCCTTTGCCTTCCCTAAAATATAGGGAGAATTAAAAAAACAAACAAATCAGTTAGTTTTTAAAATTATGTCAATATGTGTAAATGACACTCATCATTTTGTCTTTTGTATGATGAGTTCCAGCAAAATATCACAATGTTATTTCTTCGTCGTCAACGACCTACCAAACACCTGAATAAACTAATTTCAGTAAAAATTAACACATTTATGAGTCAGTGTAAATTGTATACAATTAAAATATTAATTGAAATCTATTCAAAGTTTGTAAGCGTAGTAAATCCCTCATTGCGATAATGAAAATTAACTTTAAGTGATGTTCAATGACGAAGACTCCGGTACATACTAAATTCCGAAGTTTATTAATTTCAACGTGCAGATACATCGAAGTTTTAACAAATTTTAAATAATTTTTTTGTTAACATTAAGCCCAAGTAAACGTGTTACAATCACTAACATAAGCGACGAGTAATGCCTAAAAGCATATAAAATAAACCTAAAGCAGCGGTGCTCCTTATGTACACTAGTTTTTGATGTAGACAAAAATACCTACTTACTATTAGTTTTGATTTTACAGGCATTTAAACTTACGATAAATTATAGAGCCCCGATAACAGTCACGTGACCGCATGTGACGTCATCTAACAACGCTCGCTCAGCAAGTTTACTTCTTCGGAAACTAATCACGTATCGACACTGACCTTTATTTACGCTCTATTATACACGTATGCTGGACTGAAGGTAGTCATTCAAAAAATGAAGCCAATTTGACTATCGCCTGGTAACGATATGGTACTGGTGTACGAAGGTGAACGTCCACTGAATTAAGCAATGATTATCTGCCGCACTTACTGCCGCACTCAGAGACGTCAAATAGCGTTAATGAGTACTTAACGTCAAAAAATGACAATTCAAAACTAGTTTCTATTCTTGCCGGGTCTATGGTCTAGATTTGAATAAAAATTTTTGACATTAAATACTCATTAAAGTTGATTGACGTCTCTGAGTGCGGCAGTTAGAGACGTCAATTAATTTTAATGAGTATTTAATGTCAAAAATTTTCATTCAAATCAAGACCATAGATTTTTTGACGTTAAGTACTCATTAATGTTATTTGACGTCTCTGAGTGCGGCAGTTAGTAAAGTGGAAATAGGAGCTATATGCATTTGTAATGTCAGAAACAAGTAACAAACGTCAAATTTAGTACCCTTGCCGCTCGATGGGGCGCTTCAAATCGGCACAAGAACAATAGCATCATCATCCGCCTAATGGTGGGCTGCGGGCATCGAGCGGTAGCTCATGGCCCAGCTGGGCATGAACTCAGGGGACATCAGTACTCCGGTGGTCTGGGTCGCACCGTCTTAAACAGCGGCGGCGGGGCTCCCCTGTACTCGACCCCGGTCTGGCGGCGAGGCCCTCGATACCGGGTGGTTTGCCGTGGGGCAAGGCTAGCTAGGAGCCTGCACCAGCCTACCACTTCGGCGATATGTACAGTGGTATGTTTAATCATAGCATTGACTTTTAATTTTATAGCATCGATTGCACTTCTTTTTTGTTTCACATATTTTATAAATTTTATATAGTTGTCCTAACAACAAGCAATAGGTATGCTGAATTATTATACTAACAAACTTAATATTCTTTATAAATTGACACCGTGTGTTAATTTATTTCAAACAAAAGATGACGTTTGTATTCATTATTACATTTAAATGCATATTTTTGATCAATAAGTATGAAATAAAAGATTATTTGCACTTCACTTGAGGCGGTGATGTTGTTTTGCATTAACCAGGTTTTAATATTTTATGATGATTACGTAGGGGTAGGGTACTGACTAGTTAGGAAGCTATCCCCATATAATGAAAGATGTATTTATCTTTTGATTGTAATAAACGTCTCCCCACAAAATGATGTATAATATACATAGGTAGGTACTTATTCAAATGGGGGTAAGTTGTTACAATTTACCTATAATTGACTTCACTATACTACAACTCTTATATTTTATCATATTGCAGAGTCGATCCTAGAGTCTCATCGTGATAAGTGATACTATTTAGCTTCTCCCATTTTGGATTTTCTACATAGATTATGTAGATATAATTAGGCACACATTTATCAGTCAAATGCTCAAAGCAAGTAGAATACAGCATTAGCCTTATTCTAAGGCATTAGCAATCGGCTTAGGCACATAATAGCCCCGCTGCGCTGGTGATAATGACGACGTATTATACCTGTTTTATGTTTTAAAAACTAGATTACCATCTATCTATAATATAAGAAAATTAAATAATTATTATCTTTCATCTTCTCAAAGAAAATTATTTCCTTTTAAAATAAAATTCCTGGAAAAATTAGCCGTTTGATTTTAAAACTCCTAACTATAAAAAATTACCCACATTTATGGTAGAAGTGACTGTAGAACTGGCTAAAAGCTAAAACGCACGTCAACCTTGTTTGTTGCCATGACAAAAAATGTGTAGCTACGAAATGAGGACGAAAATCTGTCAAATATTTCACCACCATTTCTACCTATCATGTCACAGATCTGTCACTGAAGCCCGTACGATAATTAAAAACACGGCAGTTTGAACTGCCATGCACAAAATCAAGACCAACAGGTAAATACTAGCCACGTTTTTAATTGAATCAAAACTATATTATTGCGTTGAAGCGCCTCGTTCGGTATACGAGTTTTATGCTTTATCATTATAACCTAACTTTGGTGTTGGCTCTACATCTTAATAAATGTACTCTAGATATTTAATTCTTACGATAGCAGCCTCTGTAGTTACGCGTGTGATGTGTTTAACAAAGTGTAGATGTTACAAATACTATTTTGTGCTGTTTTTGTAGTGTACATTTTGTATATTTTATGTGGGTGGTTTCATGTCAATACAGGTATCTATGTACTTACTTAATAACTCTTTTCTATTACATGAATGATACTTGGCAAGTCTTATTAGTATTTGTGTAAAACAATGGAAACTAAAATGTAAACATGCATGTTTTGAGTACTGCTGTGAGTCATATTTTTTTTTATTATTGTTGATAGATTGATTTCTGACATACTCCCATCCTGTAACTAGAAAGCCGTTATTCTTCAATTGGGTAATTTTGGCATTTTCATGCTAAGTGATATTAATTGTCTATCCTTGTATATTCTCTATCAGTGATAGTCTGTATTTATCAGGATGTTCTAGGCAGATAAGTAGTTACATACATAAATTACGCCTTTATCCTCGAAGGGCAGAGGTGAATTAAAATACCCAATTTCGCCAGGAATAAGTGGCGAGTCTATTGCCATCTATCTGGCACATAAATCACAGTATATTGCTTGGTGGTATAAGAGGAATGCTGCTGTCCATTACTCATTGCTGTCTTTACCTTTAGTCGCCTTGTATGACACTAAAGAGAGAGTTTTTTCGTCTTCATACAAATTGTTTGGTCATTTAAGCAGATAGTACGAAAAATTCGAATATTAATTGTCTATTTTGAATTTTTGAATACATCATATACATGGCATGACTCATGAGATGGATAATTCAATTATCATATAAATGTTGATTAACCTTTCAGGTAGGTACAACAAATACCAGAAAAGGATACTTTATTGAGATATTGCTCTTTGGTTTATTTTTCTATTAACAATAGGCACATTTACAGACCACAAATATTAATAATACAGTAATTAAAATCCAATAGTAATAGTGCACACCATTTGAAATATATCTAACTGGACTCTATAATAATGTATTAAAATTCTTTTAACAAATAAACATATTCTGATTAAACTATCATCTCCAACATAAATCATATATATACATGTATGTATACCTGTGAGTACGTATGTACATCTCTACAAAAAACATAGTGCTATAAAGTATTCCTGCTTAAAGAGTTTCCTTTCGTTCGCTAGCCTTTTTTAAAAGTATAATGCAGATCATGAATAAATAAAAAAATCCTTGATAAAAATTCTCGAGTCAGTATTCAAATACAGCTTATGTGCCTTGTTTGTCGTCATTTACTTTCTATTCAGTGATATGTGAAATATTTTTGCATTATTCTCCACGTTTGCAGGTATTTAACAATTACGTATTTAATTTGTCTAATATCGGTGCTTAATCACATCAATTCGATTTTACAAATTGAAACTGGTGATCTGACAGAAAAAGTATTTTTTTTATTATTCATTGATTGGGGTTGCATAATGTGGCTTGTAATTCTGGTTTAAACATATTTTGAAACTCAGAAAAAGAGTCAAATAAACAAAACCAATTTTTAATAACATTTCTTTTGATCCTCTTTGCTTTTATCAATGGATTTGATGTATTATTTCTGAATTCTGATTATATTTAGTAAAATGGACTATTTGCAATAAAATTAAAACTGCCAATAAACCTACTTCAACATTTGCATACTTACTTAATAAAATAAATAATTATTTTTTTGCTTGCTTCTTTTATGGATTGAAAAAGTACTACACTACACATTGCATGTGTCTGCATCCAGGATTTGAACAACTGACCTTTAGACAGATTATGACCATTCAACCATTATTGTCATGGAGGGTTAGGCAGAGATTTACTGTCTCCTACTTTATCAGTCAGTTTAAAAAATCATTGCTGATATTCATTCTTTTATGATATTCCAATGTGCCCCTTATAATTGCAGGATTGTTAAATGTTACACCAGTAAGTATTGTTAATCTTCAAACCCAAAATAAATTTGAACTTTCGAGAACAATCAAGGCTAGACCAAATGTGAGCAGCCAAAGGTCGTGTGTTTTTGGAACTTGATGCCTGAAAAATATGCCTAATAATAGATAAAAAACTAGCTGATCCAGCAAACATTGTTTTGCCCTTATCATCTAGCTAGGGGTATAAAAATAACTTATGACCTATTCTCAGTCCTACCAAATATACATAAAAATTGTTATAGAAATTGGTCAAGCAGTTTTGGAGGATATAAACAAACAACCAAGACTAACAAACAAATTCACTTTCGCATTTATTTAAAACTAAAGTCTATTCTATTCTATGCCAATTCAGTGGCCCTAGCCAAGCGGCCTATCTATTTGAACGGATATATAAATAAAATAAATATATTTTTTAAATAAATAAATATTTTTACACTCACACCTATTGTCTAGCCCAAAGTAAGTAGCCTAAGCACTTGTGTTATGGATACTAGATGACAGACATATTTTTAATATAATTATGTATGTAAATGTTGAAAATATACATACATAAACATATACACAACCATGACTTGGAAACAAAAATTTGTGCTCATCACAAAGTTTGCCCCTACCATGATTCGATCGAACCCGGGACCTCTTGGCCAATACCCAGCAATCTGAGCATTCGACCAAGGCGGCCGGTCATATATAGAAAACAAAAGTATGAAACTGACCTATTGTACTCTTTGTAATACGTCAGTTTCATACATTTGTATTCTATGCGTTGGAATGGATTGGCCCCTTGGCTGGGCCAGCAGATGTGTTGACATTATTTTTGGCTTTGATTATTTCTTTAACTGCCGCACTCAGAGACGTCAAATAACGTTAATGAGTAGGTACTTACGTCAAAAAATGACAATTCGAAACTAGTCGCTATACTTGCCGGGTCTATGGTCTAGATTTGAATGAAATTTTTTGACATTAAATACTCATTAAAGTTAATTGACGTCTCTGAGTGTGGCAGTAAGTGTAGGAATTGTTTCGAGAGGTAGATAAGTAATTCTTTTTTAGGGTTTTTTGGAACACAAGATAGTTAGATTAATTTGTAAAAGTTTTATTTTGTTCTCGCAAAATAACTGAAAATTTTAAAAGCCTTAGCTAGTTACTTTGCTAGATGTTTGATTGATTATCTGGGGCTGAATATGAAAAATGAGTGAATGTCGTCCTCATGAGAGTTTTTTTCTAAACATAACTGCATTCGATCTCCTTTGTTTGTTGAATATGTCTGGAACCTATAAGCTGCCAATTCTGTTGCATTTGGTTAAGGAAAACAAAATCTTTAAAATAATGAACAATTATAACAGTATGGCATGCTATTTATAGTTGTAATGACTAATAGATTATAGAGGTTGAGGGGTTTCGCTGTTTAGCGCGTCCTTAAAAACGAAAGGCTGTCTTAACAACTTATTGCTTAATTATTATAAAAACGGCACAACAAAAAACTACTTTGAAACATTGAATTTTGACAGATTTGGATTTTGGACTTTGACTCATTATTCTAAGAACATACATACATAAATCACGCCTATATCCCCGAAGGGGTAGGCAGAGGTGAACTAGCACCCACGTTTCGCCAATTATGTTAGGTCCCATGTAATAGGTGGCGAGCCTATTGCCATTTATCGGGCACAAAAGTCGCAGTAAATTGCTATTGCTAGGTGGTATAAGAGGAACGCTGCTGCCCATTCCTCATCATTGATTTATCCTTAGTCGCCTTGTACGACACCCACGGGAGAGATTTGTGGTGGTGACAATTGTATTCTACTCTGCCGTCACCACACGGCACGATTATTCTAAGAAGCGAAATATAAAACTAAAATTCGCCGGTGCAAGTTGTTTTGTAAAATAACATATTTCATTAAGTGTAGGAATTGTTTCGAGAGGTAGAAATTTTGTAGTTGTTGTATAAGGAATGCTATTACCCTCCAATTCTGTTGTATGCAATTTTTCTTTAACTGTCTTCTTGAGATCACACCATTCCGATAAATTCATGACGATGGCTTTAAACATGTCCTAAATAATTTTTGTAGTGATTTTTAATACCGCACCCATCAGAACTCTACATCAGTGACTTGTGTTGAAAGCCAGATTCCGATTAATTCTGAAACATTGATTATGTTTGTAACCAGAGTTCGTTCAAATTCCATACTCTGTGAAGCGTGTTAACTTTTCGCATCTGTACTATAATTTATTCAAATTTCTCTTTCTTCTATTCCAGATCTTGAAATGCAGTGATAGTTCATCGTCCAATCAAGTATTTTTATTCAATCTTTTTATATTATCAAATTGACAACACACCCCTGAGGATTTCAAAGACAAGACCACACGCACAAATTCCCTATTCGGTTCTCGTACGGGCTGAAAAACCAAAATTTTACCTCCGCATATATCATTTAGCTGACTTAAATCTTGGATACCCAAGACAGGTCATTTAGTATTTCTAAGTATAATTTTTCAGTCTGCCCACGATACTACCAACGATGGCGAATGTTGATGAGGTAGCGAAGGGCTTGTCCGAACTGACGCTGCTGTCGTTTCGGAAGTTGGACGACATGAAGCGACTTGCCCGGCACTTCTGCAATGTCGTAAACCATCCCGAAACACAGAAGAATAAAGTTCTAACCGAATACCTGAAGAACTTGAACGATACCCATCGGAGAGTGTTCTTGCAGAAACGCGAAGGCGAGGTAGTCGAATATATATTTACTACTGAGAAGAAAAGTGGCATTCAGAGACAGCGCTTCAACAGCTTACCAGTGAGTGAGGTGCCCGAGTTGCTGAAAGCCGAATTTTTGACGGCGGACAACGCGAAGCAAGTGCACATTTGCAATGACTGCAACGTCGAAATCGAGTTGAACGACGAGGAACCGCTGATGGAATCCCTCCAGAAACATTTCAATTTGGACGTGCATCTGCCGAAGCTCAAGAGGGAGAGTATAGACGTGGCGGAACCAATTGTTCTGCCTAACATGTCCAGGAGGCTGTCCGCTATGGAGTGTGGTGAAACGCCCCAGCAGAGCTTGGACCAAATATTTAATATGGCCAAGCCAGCGGAGAAGCTGGACCGAGGATTTTCCTCCAAGCTCGAAGCGTCGCTTATTAGACACCTTCCAGATAATTCTGAAGCGAGCATTGACGCCGCTGTAAAGTTTTATCAGACTGCTTACGATAAGCTTTATCGAGAGGTGTCGGCTATCGACTTCAGTACCCAGACGAGCTCTGTCGCACCGATTATCATGAGCATCAAAGATAATGTCTACCAAAACTTTGCCGCAGACGCCAATAAGAACATAGATAATGACGACAACGATCAGAGCATGGAGAAACCTGTCAAGAATCAAATTAAGAAGTACCGGTATTACGGCCCAGTTGAGAATTTCATACTCAAGCTGCTGGGGTACCACAAGCTTTTGTCGCTCGTAGACGATCGCACTGGCAAATTGGCATTCTTCTGCATGGCTTGTGAGTATTACACGCTACGGTTCCGCTACGATAGCGTCTTAAATCACGTGTTCAGCGAGACGCATATACACAACTTGTCGTGCATTTTGCAAGCGGATAAATACATTCCGTTCCTCGTGGAAGATAGGTCCGTGGAAAAGATACAAGATTTGAACCGCAAGTTCTTATACGGTCACGATATAACGGACGACGGAAATGGGCTCAAGTGTGGTCTCTGCAGGACCCCAATCGAGTCAATAGAGTCATCGACCGTTCACATTTTAAACGAAAACCATTTGGCACGTCTGTCGGATAAATTGTACAGAAGAATGAGAGCCAACAACCCTGACGGTACAGTGCCTGAAGAATGGGGTCCAAAAGATTTAGATTGGACCAAGTTCCTAGCCAGCGTGAGCAAACCGCAGAACAATAAGGACCACGTTATCATAGAAAATTTTATTAAGCCATCTGGCAAGATTGCGAACTATTGTACCTGTTGTGATATGACCCTGAAAGGTCCAAGGCAAGTGCTGTTCAACCACATCCGCCAGAAGAAGCATCTAAGGAACGCGGCTCCTCACAAACTGTTGATGCTGTACAAGAACTACTGCCGCCCGTCGGAGTACTTCGCGAGTTTCGGCAATTACTACGTGTGTATGCTATGTCCGGGCTACGTAGCGGTAGCTTCGTTCGCGGCTATCGTGCAACACTTCGAAAGCGCCTTGCACGTGGAGACGATCTCCAAGTTGGTCCGCTCGGCGCTGTACGACGACGTAGTCGAAGCGGAACTGTTGGCCAACAACAAAATAACCACCGGCGATGTGATCAAGTGTGATTTGTGCAAGGAGAACTTCCAAAGTGTTTCTGATGCGGTGTCCCATATACTGTCCAACGTGGAGCACCAAAATGCAGTGGCTGAAGCCAACGTCGCGAGTAACAGGGGCGACATTATCAGCGTTTACATGCGCGGCAATTTCATTCTCCACCAGGAGGGTAGTACATTCACTTGCGTCACGTGCAAAGAAATCTTCAACTCGATTCGTTCCCTACTCGCTCACCTCGTGTACGCAGACCACTTCAAGGATAAGCCTTCGGCGGAATGTGTGTTCCGCTTCTACTTGGAGTTGAAGCATAACATAAATATGTTGGTCAGAAATAGATACAATTACTACGAGTTTGGGAAGCTTAAGTGCGGCATATGTGACACGGACTTGCTTGATGGGGAGAATGCGAAGAAACATGTAGTCTCCTCGCGCCACAGAGAATCCATGGGGGCCAGTTACGTTAATTTGAATTTGGATGTGTCTGCCTTAGAGTAAGGTGAGTTGGTCATCTCAAAATTTTATTCTAAACCTATACATAGGTAGTTAATTGATTGGTACATATTTCAACCAAATTATGGCTTTTTAACTAAAAAACCGCTAAGATCGGTTCTGAAAGGTAAAAAAAATAGATATTATTTTTTCTACCCTATTCCCAGTTTATTCGGTTGGCTCATACTGAACCAACCGAATAAACGAATAAACTTTCCTCTTCTACTAATATCGGCCAGACAACATCAAGCCATCCACCCAATGCCATAAAAAATAATGCAATAAAGGCTTTGCGAAGCATTCGAATCTAGACGAAGTTCGGATTCGATTTATGAATAGTAATTAACTTCAGAGTGGTAATCATTCTTGGCGGTAACCTATCATATTTTCGAAAATTCATTGTTCGAATATCAAAATTCCGAAAACGGTTGACCGAAGTTTTGGATCGCAAATATATTTCTTGACATAATATTGTATGTAATAAATTTATTTTCCAACTGTTTCATTTTCCAGAAAAACTAATTGCCGATTTTCAAAACTTCTTTTTTTCCTTTTATAGATGTTTTGTTTGCAATAATTTTGTATTCTAGATGTTTCAAATATCAAAGTAACGTATTCTATATTGTTTCAAACACACTTATTTATTTGCCAATATCGTGATATTCTACATAACCAACCAACCAACTAACTAACTAAATAGGTCGAAATGAGTTTGTTAATAAGTTGGTTAGGTTAGGTTTGTACATGAACCAACGAAGCGAGCGTGCCGCGGCAGCGGCCGGCGAGTGCCAGTAACTTGTGCTTTTACAGAAAAGTTTACAAGTTAAAGTTAAACAATATTCTATGTAATACATACTTTTATTTGTGTTTTGGTATTATAGAAATAATTTTTTTGGAAAATAAGTCATTTAAAATATGAAATAGTTATCAAAGGTTGAGTGAGATTCCGAAACATATAGAATTTGAAAAAATGCTTTTTTGAAAATCGGATTGTCAGCTACATGTCAAACGTTTTTTCGGTATAATAAAAATATGGTAAACAAAAAAGTGGCGAAACGTTTTCGGAAAAATGAAATTCGGTAATAAGATAGGTAACCATTCTTGGCATTTTGTACTTGTCTCTATATGTTTTGGTTGGCCGAGTGGTATAGGCATTTGCCCGGATTGCAGAGGACGAAGGTTTGATTCCCGCATCTAGAATATAAATTTTTGAACTTTTTCTAAACACAAATTTCTTTGTCTCAAAGAGGGATTTGTAACCACATCCTGGTTACATGGGATGGTTACAGGTCCTGGTTAATGCTATCAAAATTATCTTCCATTCTTTGTTTATTGATTTCAGACATTCTCATTATCAACTGCTTTTCTTTTTACCAGCGGTGCAGAGAGCATGGATGCCGAATGAGGGTATGCAGAAGAAAATCACATTAGGTTAAAAATTAGAATAATAAAAGAAAAACAATACCCTCAATTAAAGAAAGCGCAAGAGCGTGTGTCAACGTTTTTCCATTTTGTTAACTTACACGCATTTCACTTGCACCCAAGAGTGAGTGGCACTGTCTCGTGTCCTGCTCTTTCTTTAATTGATCTGAGCCGCTGACACGACCGGCGGCTTTTGTGCTAGCCGTGTTTCGTAGTGACCATTTTAAGTTTAGCATTATGTTTAAAAAATATTCCAATGTTACAACTGTTGACAACGATTCGCTATGATTCGAAATGATTGCTATAGGACTGCATCAGTGTTACTGCGTATTATGGTTAGCATTTACAAAAAAAAAATAAAAACCTATACTGAGTAAGTGGAGTTTGTGCAGTAAAAGTGGTGGTATTTTATACACAAGGATCCGTGTTGACGTATACAATAATAAAATAAAAGTATTACGGTGTGTTTGACGTTGAGAATTTTATAGAGGTTTTCGCCATCTCATTAGTTGCCACCGTGAAGTATGTTACTAATCAATTCGCGCCAAGCACTCCCTAGATGTATTAAAAATTGGTGACACCAATTATTTTAATATCTAATGACAAATAGACATTTACAAATGAAGCTACGGCTCACAGGTCTTAGATACCGAGCCAAAAACCTTTAATAAATAATATTTATGTATTAACTAATTTACAAAAAAAAAAGTTTTTAATCGTTATTTAATCAAGTTTTTAAAAGAAATATAGATGTTATCTTTCATTGGAAATGAACAATATTGCCTACAACAGACATTCATTAAAGATAGTTGGTTTGAATAATATTTAGGTGAATTTAACCTATTTTTCAAGACTACATGCCCTTTGCACGGCCACAGTATAGAACCAGTAGTTTATCTGCGGCCTGTCGGCGAGTTATTAGCCTACTCTGCGTTGACGCTAGGGTTGATAACTAAAGCGGCGGCCGCGAGCGCGAATGTGCCGGGCGAGGACGAGAGCGAGTGAAAGTGCAATCACCTTGAACACGCGCGATCACACCGAACCCATAGGCCCCCGTATTCGCCCGTATTTTATGTCAATCTGTGCGTTACAGTGCGTGCCTACACGGCGCCGAGTACGAAAGCACACATTCTAATGGGCAGCGGTATGTATGTTGACACATTACTGTTTATACTGTGGCACGACTGTGGCACAGTGAACGAATATTTCTTAAAAGTCCTTTATGTTACTTTTTTACCACAATAACAGACGTTTTATTTTTCAAAAACTGCAAAGAACTGTTTGTCCGTAATGTTGCATAGTTCAATCTATTGAAATGTTTAATAGCTTGAACTTAAATGATATGTTTTACCGAAATCCCCATTGAACGGTCACACGGCGGGGATTTCTGGAATATATCGAATTCTCATTTTAAGCTAAACACAATTGTTCTAAGTTAATGCTACTTTCCAAAGGCATTTGCATTATAATATTACAACTTCATTACCTTAATGTCCTGTTTCCATTTTGTCTGGGATTGGCGCAGCATGATAATTTTTCCATTCTTAGCGGCCAGACGTCAACAAGCCATCCCATCATTATCCCATCATCACTCCCTTTTGATTCATCCATCACATCGGATAGGCGTTAGTGATGAATCAATTTATTAAAAACATTGAACATGCCGAGAGACCGATGGATGGAGAGTGATTGGTACTTTCTAATTCATACCACTCAAGGTTTTGGCTTGTTTTACAGCCGGCCGCCTCCCTGAGACCAACCCTCTTTGCGTATTGAATAGTAATAGTAATATTCCTACATATATCAACAATTAGTTAAAACATGAGCTTTTAATGTCTGGACCTGATTAAAGTATATAGGAATATAGAATTGTTAAGAGACTAGTGTAGAGGTAATTCTCACAGTTTCCCTGGATCGGTTTTACTACTGGGGCATTCGGGAAGAGACCAACCGTCTTATAATAGTATAATTTGCTACTTGATTTTCATACGCAATAATATTTATAGTTCCTATTCCAGAGCTAAAGATGTCGCTTATTTAATTTAAAAAAAAAACGACACAAATCTAACACTACTTCGGAGCATTGTCGATTCAAAATGTATGGCGTTAAGACTTATTTTGCGAGAAAGGCGCTTTTGATTTGTCTCTTTTATATTCAAGAACCATATGATTGCAACCATTGAAGACAAGTATCAGTGATATCAGTGATATATATCATATTATATTGCTAGGGTGATATTATGATATTATTAATGGAATACAAGAAACACGGCCATTTTCGGTCAGCTCTTGTCAAAGACATCCAGATAGAGAGATTTCAACTGCATTACAACCATTAGAACCAACTTAGCTTGAGTTTTTGGCTAGCTGTCAAAAAGGGTCTACGATTGCTTTGCGCAAATTCACAGCCGTAACATTGTCGCATATGGTTGCCACGACGAGACCAGTCAGCTACACGACTTGAAATTTTAACAAATGACATTAGATTATCAAGTGTCTGCAAAAAAAATATAAAGAAAGAGTACGCGGCATTCCCTTTGTAATCGTAGAGAAAGAAACTTGTAGACCCTTTGCTACGGAATGATGACCGATGTTGAGAGGTTCTAACAATCACCGTAGCAATTTAACTTAACTAACAACGATATTTATAAATAACAATGTTATTGGGAAACGATCATAAAAAATCAGGGTTTGAAATTTACCTCCAATATCTTTATGGCATAGTTGGGATTACCTATTTGAAATCTCTATCTACGGGTTTCTTATTGACGCCAATATCGCATAATCTTATGACGCTTATACATAATGTTTTGTATGGCATGTTGTGTTTGTTATTGACTAGCTGTGTAGAATAAATCACTTGTGGTGTACATCGAATCTATATGAATATTAGATCATTTGTGGTTTTTTATGTAGGTTCTCAGTCTGTGTAAATAGTGTGGCCAATTTGTGACCAATTCATGTGGCTATGAAAGAGGGGATTTTGAGAATTTATATTGTATATATGTTCTATTTATATTGTATTATATGAGATTCTCCTCGATAAATCGACCTCCATATTTTGACCGATTTCCTAGTCAGTGTCAGTTATTTGTGTACAGTAATTTATATGTAGATAGATACATACACAAAATCTGGCCCCAGATTCTTAGTGCACATTGGAATACTTAAAGCTTATCTATTATTGGACTTGCTTTGGCACAGGTGCGACCCTTCCATTAATTATGGATGATATTACTAAATGATATAACTAAAACTGAGACAACGTTCTATTGTCCGTCATGATTCGATTATGTCCATAACAGGAGTTGAATCCATAACAGAAGTATCTATTTTGTGGACAGCGACATAATTTTAGGCAGATTGAGAATCTATTCAAAAATCTGTTTTAGTTAAATTAGTCAAAAGCGGGCAAACTGCCTAAGACGGGCAATCGCGTGTATAAGACCATGTTGAAAACCGATATATACATATATGTTAGCCGTATTAGCTGCTGCCTTAAGGGGGACATGTGGAATTTGTCGTTTTCATTGCCCCCCTTGGGTGTATGGAAATAATGTTATACACAAAAGTATCAATTTCAGGCACTAATTGCCCGCTTTGGGACCCCCTTTCCCTATGAATTAATATGAATTGTTTTGTAAATGTAAATGGCAATACCTCTACTATTTGAGTTGATCGTAAATTATTATTTTTTACTGTGTAGCATGTGAATTTATTCTGTTAGGACAATTTACAACATTAAATTTTTTCGACATACTTTTATTGTGAGGTTATATAAAATTAGACCGATTCGTTTTCATATTAAAAATCTTGAATACAATTCTGGTCAGTCTAAATGTCTATGTCTATGACGACACAACTACGGAAGAATTGCGAAATTACTTTGCTTGGTTTTGGCGCGAAAAATAATATTTTAAAGAAATGGTTTTCTTAAATGTTGTTAATTGGTGTATTTTATCCTTGTCTGTCCCCAGAGGTGACCACTGATAGTATTGCTTTAGCCTACTTGTTTGTGATAAAGCCATGGTCACGACTGGCAAAATCAGGAGTGCCTATGGTAAACTTTTTATATCATTGTGCAGAGATGTTAGATATAATTATAATGCATTATTTGTTACATTTATTGAATTTCAATCGTACCTATGATAGCTAAAGTTTAAACGGGGATCGAAACTGACGTAGCAATATGTGAAATGAACCACGCATCGCATGCAATCAATATAATTGTATTATCTAGTACTTCCGTCACATTTTACAATGTTTTGTAACCATTGTCGATATATAGGATGTGGTGAAAACGCTGGTAATGGAATTCACGTGTATTCCTGTATTCCCCCTGGCAGGGGGATAGAAGGAATTTTTCAAGCCACCTACATCATGGCGTTTATTTGGCGTGCCGTCAGATCCAATGTCCCCTTTTCGAGCACATCCTCTATTTGACATGGACGTTATGTAATAGATGGTGATTAAATATAAATAATATTTGTTACAAATATACCCAAAAAAAAAAGAGATAAAATAATTATTGTTGATGTGCAACCCTATTTTAGTAAAACCAAAGAGCAATCAACATTCTTGCTTTATATGGAGAGACAAAAACATGAATCACAGAAGACAAAATAGAAATTCATTTCATAATAATTATTTTGAAAAATATTTTTTTTGGGTATATTATAACACGTTTATACAATATAATTATATTAAATTTTATACTTTTAAATAAAATCATACATATTGTTTTTATACGTGTATATTATTGTGTTATTCTAAGAAATAGTATAATATTATATTTGTTAGTGCTACGAAATGAACGACAACGTCGGATCAGTTCAAAATAAAGGATAAAGACTGTTATTGCCTCAACGTAAAGTTTAAATTATATTAATCAATAACCTACTTAGTATATTTAGGGGCTGTGGTGACGGCAGAGAGGAATACAATAGGGATGTTAGGTGATGATGATGATGATGATGATGATACAATAGGATAGACAAATACATGATGACACTAACAAAAAATCACTGAAGTAATAATTTAGGATTAGGGAATCGATAAAAAATCACTTGTTCTCAGATTATAGTTGCGGTTGATATTTATTTTATAAATATACAACACTTAGCAATCCCGCCGTGTGACGTCACGATATCGTTAACACCGTTTTGACATTATTTAACGTATCTATAGAAACTTAACGAGATCGTGACGTCACACAGATGCCATTAAAATTTTGGCGCTTTGGTGGGATACTATCTAACTAACATGATGAGGAATACTCGTCTAATTTGCATTATTCAAAACATGGATTTTCTATCAAAATCTTAAATTTTTCATCATCATCATCATCATAACCAGTCCTTTGATGTCCCCACTGCTGGGGCACGGGCCTTCCCCATGGATATTATATAAATATTTTTTACACTCACACTCACACCTATCAGCTAGCCCAAAGTAAGTAGCCTAAGCACTTGTGTTATGGATACTATATGACGGACATATTTTTAATATAATTATGTATATAAATGTTGAAAATATACTACATAAACATATACACAATCATGACTAGAAACAAACATTTGTGGTCATCACAAAGTTTGCCCCTACCAGGATTCGAACCCGGGACCTCTTGGCCAATACCCAGCAGTCTGAGCATTCGACCAAGGCGGCCGTCATAGATGGCAGAAAATAGGGGCATTGGGCCATAACCCACCACGCTGGCCCAGCAGGGGTGGGTATAACGACTGCAGATGCAGCCAGGACTAACGGCTTAACGTGCCTTCCGAAGCACGGAGGAACTCGAGAACATACATTTTTGGTCACCCATCCAATGGCCGGCCTTCGCGAACATTGCTTAGTTTACGCAATCGCAGACCAAGCGTGCTATGTCACTGCGCTAGGGAGCTTCTTAATTGTTTATAAAAATATATTTTGGGTAAAGTAGACAAAGAAAGTGTCTTCTATGCTGGCTTGGGAGCGAACAAATAACGTAGAATAGGCCAGCCCCAACTCATCCCATGGGTGTCGTAAAAGTCGACTAAGGGAGATTGCCCGGTGTAGACCAATAAGCACCTCGGGGCACCCGAATGGTGGAGGGCAAACCACCACCAACAACAACAGCATACCCAAAGGGGGTTGGTGTCAGGCAGCGACCGGCTGTAAAACCTTAGCCAAAACCTTGAGCAGTATGGATTGGAATGTTGCCATTCCAATCACTCTCTCCTCTCATCGGTCTCTCGACATGGTCCGTTGCGTCTCTTTTCTATACATTCATTCATCACTAGCACCTTTACGGTGTGATGGATGATATGAATCAGAAGGGAGTGGATGGCTTGATGACGTCTGACCGATACGAATGGAAAAGGAAACATACTGCGCCGACCCCAGGCATACTGGGAAATTATCAATAAAGGCAACCTGAAATAAGCCATGTGATGACGGCAGAGCAGGATACAATTGTCACCACCCCCTCCCCTGGGTGTCGTACAAGGCGACTAAGGGTAAAGACGGCGATGAGTAATGGGCAGCAGCATTTCTCTTATACCACCTAGCAATATACTGCGATTTGTGCCCGATATATGGCAATAGGCTCGCCACCTATTACATGGGACCTAACTTAATTGGCGAAAAGTGAGTGTTAATTCACCTTTACCCTTAGGGGAAAAGGCGTATGTATGTAGTATCCTTAAAATGAGAGCTCATAAGTACTATTTAATTTGCGCTAGCTTGGATGATAGATGTGAATGTAAAAACTATCAGCCCGGCTAGCATGACCACCGAAACATGATAATAGCCATTTATCGCGTTGAACAGTCAAAAAACACTATAAGCCTGAATTGCATAGCCTTTAAGGCTATATTATAAAGATATAGCCATTTATCCCTTTGAACTGTCCAAAATCCAATGATTTTTGTAAGTTCTACGCGATAAACGACTATATCATATCGTGTTTGGGTGGTCATGCTAGCCCGCTAGGCTGTCAATTGAGGTTACCTTTTTCTCTTAAAGTTATCATATCTTTATTATTATCTTATATCATCACCACCATACATACACACATACGTATGTCACACCTTTCTCCCACAGGGGTAGGCAGAGATCACTTCTTACCACTTGCTACGATACTTGTATACTTCTTTAGCTTCATCAAATTTCGTCAATCTCTTCATGCATGCCCGTCGGTTTCGGGTACACTTGACCTGGCGTGACCCCCAGTCTGTTTAATATCCATTCTGCTTAATATCCATCCATGGGCACTGACTTTCCCTGTGGACTGGCGCATAGTGGGGAGAATGGGCTATAACCCACAACGCAGCCCAGTGCCAATTGATGGGTAATAACGATTGTAGGTGCTAGGTAGACCAGCTACTTACGTGCCTACCGAAGCACAGAAAAACGCTTACTGCCGCACTCAGAGACGTCAAATAACGTTAATGACTACTTAACGTCAAAAAATGACAATTATAAATTAATCGCTATTCTTGCCGGGTCTATGGTCTAGATTTGAATGAAAATTTTTGACATTAAATCCTCAGGCCGTGTGGTGACGGCAGAGTAGAATACAATTTTCACCACCCAAATCTCTCCCGTGGGTGTCGTACAAGGCGACTAAGGATAAATCAGTGTTATGGAATGGGCAGCAACATTCCTCTTATACCTACCACCTAGCAATGTACTGCGACTTTTGTGCCCGATAAATGGCAATAGGCTCGCCACCTATTACATGGGACCTAACTAATTGGCGAAACGTGGGTGCTGATTCACCTCTGCCTACCCCTTCGGGGATATAGGCGTGATTTATGTATGTATGTATGTAAAATTATTATGTACCTTTAAAAACTTATCGCCATTGACAGCAATGAAAAAAAGTCAACTGTTCTGTAGGAATGATTGACAAAACAAATACCAATGGGGATGTATAGAAAGAAGGCCTTTATTCATAGATGACATCCCTTTATTGGTACCTACTTTTTAATAAATTAGTTACAAGGCACTCTGGGTATGCCCGAACAAAAATATCTTCACGCAACCTAACATACACCTAGCGCCATCTATTGGCGAGTGGTACGCAACTATTTTTTATTAAAGGCCTATTTCACAATCGACGCGTAAGTTCTGAGTAGCTACTTGGCAGATCATTTGACAGTTGTAATATATGAAATATATGTCAATTAAATTGCCAAGTATGATTTGATTCAGAACTTACCCGTCGATTGTGAAACTGGCCCTAATTCTACCAATGGTTATTAACATAGATAGTTTTACTTTCAATTACAACAACTTCGTACAGGTAAACACCACAAGCTTATATATTGATCGCCAAAGTCATCTATAGGTACTTTGACAAACAATTCAGCCAAGAAAAATGAGAATTAAAGATATTTGACGCTGGATAAGAAAGCAACTACTAATGGGCAGCAGCGCTCCTCTTATGCCACCTAACAATGTATTTCCGTGCCCGATAATCGCTATCGCTCAGGATTCTAATTTTTAAAATCCTTCGCTAGCTCGGTCATCAAAATTGAGCACGCGGTTAAAAAACAACTTTGCACTCACGCACAACAAATAACTATTATTCTACATTACACAAAATATCAGCAACACTGAGGATAAAAAACAAGTTTTTATGGTCTGTACCATCTAACTTGTCTTAATTGGACAAATTATACCAATCTTGGCACACCTTTTTATTGAAAATTCATTCATACAGCATTAAAAATCAACTGATATCTAGATTCAATAGGTTCAAAAGGTTCAGTCTATCTTAACGATTTATTGTAATATTATGATATTTGACTTGGTTATTATTTTATTTTTAAATTGGTGATTTTTTTTAAGTTTTGCCATTTAAGACAATTTATATGGTAGCGTGCGCGCCAGATTAGTCTGCGCGTGGTCAAAATTGGAACTAAAACTCCGCCTGGTATTTTGTTTGTCTACCAGCATCACCCATCACGCGCAGACTTGTCTGGCGCGCACGCTACCATGTAAATTGTCTTAAATGGCAAAACTTTAAAAAAAAATCCAGACTATAGAGAGCTTTAAGTATTGTGATATAAAACTGCTGCGCTTGTGAAAAACGCATTATCTACCTTTTTACATACACACATACATCACACCTATATCCCCGAAGGGGTAGGCATAGGTGAATAAGCACCGACGTTTCGCCAATTATGTCAAGTCCCATGTAATAGGTGGCGAGCCGGAGCCTGTTGCCATTTATCGGGCACAAAAGTCACAGTACATAGGTAGGTGGTATAAGAGGAACGCTGCTACCCATTCCTCATCACTGATTTATCTTTAGTCGCCTTGTACGACACCCACGGGAGAGATTTGGGGTGGTGACAATTGTATTCTACACTGCCGTCACCACACGGCTTACCTTTTTTCAACTTCTGAGAAAAACGCGGAGTATATTAAAATGGTTTCTATGGGAAAGATGTATAGAGCTCTTTTTTTCCTGATTTCAAATAAGTATATGATTTCAAAAGTACTTAATGCGTTGTTCGTGAGAGGGGCTTAAAACTAAAAAAGGGTATGTATTAAGCATACAAATACCATATGAATGAATTTAAATAACAAATGACACATAATTATAAGAGACACTATATCAAACAAAAACCATAAAGATAACAGAGAACTTTGGACTTTTGGAAATCAACTCTAGAGAAACCAGTCATATGAAAATGATGTGTCTATGTATATATATAAATATATATGTGTCGCCACCTACTAAATGACTTCGGGGATAGTATATATCACGCCACTATCCCCGAAGTCATTTAGTAGGTAAGACCATAATATATCGGGCAAATAAATTGCAGTAGGTAGGTACATTTATATTGTTAGGTGGTATGAGAAAAATGCTGCTGCTCATTACTCATCGCTGTCTTTACCCTTATTCGCCTTGTACGACACGCACGGGAGAGACAGGGTGGTGACAATTGTATTCTGCTCTGTCACATGGCTAATTGGTTTGTTATATCATTATAATATTCTTTAAATAAAAGCCTCGTGTCACATTGTTGGACTGAACTCTTCGGAAACGGCTTGACTGTTTTATATGCATTTTTTTGTCTAAAACTTATCTGAGAATAGGTAGGTTGTACCCCTAGAGACCCTTTTTTTTTTTTTTTTTTTTTTTTTTTTTTTTTTTTTTTTTTTTGCGGAGAGGTAAACTGCATTTACGCATCATCCCTGCAGTACGGTGCAACTACAGAGGTATGTGGGACTCGGGGTAGAGGCGTTCCCCCACTACACCACTAAACATCCTCTCCGGGCATATCGAGCCAAAGCACACTATGGCAGCCATCCGGGGTCATCCGTTAGGATATGTCACCGGACAGCCACCTGCGCCCGCCCTTTCGGGCTCCTTCTGTGCACCGTTTCCCCTAGTCCAATGTCCAACAACAGCGTACTGCGCCGGACAAAGGACCCGCCTGTCCTGACCAAGTTTCATCCGAAGAGGAATCTTTCCAAGACAGGCCCCCATACGACGGGAACCGGCGCTCTTCCAGCCCCAGAGGGAGCTAGAGGGCGCAGGCTCCCTCACCCTACCTGCACTGCCGGACAAACGCCCCGACGCAGTCACACCTAACGCCGCCGGACAGATGCCCCGACGCGGCCCTCCTAGGCTCCACCGGACAAAAGCCCCGACGTGGTCCCACCCCCCGGTCGCCGGACAAACGCCCCGACACGACCGCTACGTCCTGCCGTCTCCTCCAGTGGCGATCGCGATCCCCCGGCGGGCGATGCATCGGACCTGCCCAAGACACTGTGCGGCACTGGGCAGTGGACATACCCATCGTGTGGTGTGCCTCCACATAGGGCTCTGTCACTCACTGCTCAGACAGCTCCCAGCACAAGTCCGCACACTCCACCCGCCGACGAGCCGCGCCCGCCACTGGAGAAAACTGCCGACCGCCGGACAAACGCCCCGACGCGGCTCCCCTAGGGACCCTAGACTAGGGCGATATGGAAAAAACAACGTTGGCTTGTCAGTTAGTAAGTTTATAAAAGAGAAAACCAGAGCATATTATGCAAATTCCTTTATTTCATAATGTTGATACAGATGCTGTACTCGCACCTCGTCTAAGTACAAATTATAAAAGTAAAAAAAAAATCACTGAATGACATCTCGAAATGTAAAGTAGGTCGGCTTAGTGTCCGATGGCCACAACCCCTGCTGGCAGTTCAGATACTGGAATCATCTGGGGCGGTGCGTCGCTTTCGCAAGTGCAGAAGCAATTCTTCTTGTTTTTACCGTTTGGTAGAATGAGCACCTTAAGGTTCATACTAGTTTCCAAGGCGTGCAAGATTTCTGTGAAAAAGAAAATCGTATTGTGTATAATGCTAAAAAGTCAGCTGAGCTAGGCACTTCAGCATTGTAGCTAAATACAGGGATTATACAGAGAGCGTAGAATAATTTTTAAATAAATGTCAACAGAGTACATCAGAATATACAGTAATAATAAATGTCTCCTTTCCATTGTGAACTTTAACTTGGGGCAATTTTGACTATACATACATACACACATAAATTACGCATTGCATCTTCTATGGGTTTGGCAGAAGTGTTTTAACACCACATTTAAGTTTCGCCAAAGTATTTCAGTATCCATGTAATATGCGGTGAGTCTATTGTCGTGCAGCGGAAACTGAAGTCGCAGTAATTTGCAAGATGGTACAGACTAACACGTCAGACTAACACAAAATTTTAAATTTTATAAATCGACTTTTGGCTCTACTGCCAACAAGTTATCTTGTGGTGGACAATCGATTGGAAAATTTGACAGTTTTAGGTAGTCTGAAGAGCCGTTGACTGTCCAACAGGAACACTGCTCCCGTCACCAAACAGGCATAGGCACAAATAATTGAGTGACATAAATAACTACTTAGGTATGTCAAAAAATTGTAGTTAAACCTATTAATTCCGCGAAACACATTATGAATAAATTTATTTAAGCAGGAAGTGTTCAAAAATTAAATAACCTTGTTTCTACATTAACAGAGACGGTGCACTGCGCCTATTGTCATTTAAAGTTAAATGGTATCATAGAAGCATTAATACTAACCACGCGGTCCCTCGTATGGTGCTAGTTTTCCAGGCCTATGGGGTCTGCGATGTCGCCTACCCTTCTTGTGGGTCCGGGTGTTGAAATAATATTCGTCATCACTTTCGTCTTCTTCATCGTACCTATGCCGTCTGTGTGGTTTGCCTGGTCTGCGTGGGTGGCCTGGTCTGCGTGGTCGACCTGGACCTCCTGGTTGGCCTGGTTCTCCTGGCTCTCCTGGCTCGCCTGGCTCTCCTGGTTCTCCTGGTTCTCCTGGTTCACCAGGTTGCCCTGGACGACCTGGTCTTCGTGGTTTTCCTGGTCTGCGTGGTTTGCCTGGTTTACCAGGTTTGCCTGGCTTTCCTGGTCTGCCTGGCTTGCCTGGCTTTCCTGGTCTGCCTGGTTTGCCTGGCTTTCCTGGTCTGCCTGGTTTGCCTGGCTTTCCTGGTCTGCGTGGACGTCCTGGGCCACCTGGTTGGCCTGGTTCTCCTGGCTCGCCTGGCTCTCCTGGTTCTCTAGGTTCTCCTGGTTCACCAGGTTGCCCTGGACGACCTGGTCTTCGTGGTTTTCCTGGTCTGCGTGGTTTGCCTGGTTTACCTGGTTTGCCTGGCTTTCCTGGTTTGCCTGGTTTGCCTGGCTTTCCTGGTCTACCTGGCTTTCCTGGTCTGCCTGGTTTGCCTGGCTTTCCTGGTCTGCCTGGTCTGCGTGGATGATCTGGTCTGCGTGGGCGACCTGGACCTCCTGGTTGGCCTGGTTCTCCTGGTTCTCCTGGTTCTCCTGGCTCTCCTGGCTCGCCTGGCTCTCCTGGTTCTCCTGGTTCACCTGGTTGCCCTGGACGACCTGGTCTTCGTGGTTTTCCTGGTCTGCGTGGTTTGCCTGGTTTACCTGGTTTGCCTGGCTTTCCTGGTTTGCCTGGTTTGCCTGGCTTTCCTGGTCTGCCTGGCTTTCCTGGTCTGCCTGGTTTGCCTGGCTTTCCTGGTCTGCCTGGTCTGCGTGGATGACCTGGTCTGCGTGGGCGACCTGGACCTCCTGGTTGGCCTGGTTCTCCTGGTTCTCCTGGTTCTCCTGGCTCTCCTGGCTCGCCTGGCTCTCCTGGCTCTCCTGGTTCACCTGGTTGCCCTGGACGACCTGGTCTTCTTGGTTTTCCTGGTCTGCGTGGTTTGCCTGGTTTACCTGGTTTGCCTGGCTTTCCTGGTTTGCCTGGTTTGCCTGGCTTTCCTGGTCTGCCTGGCTTTCCTGGTCTGCCTGGTTTGCCTGGCTTTCCTGGTCTGCCTGGTCTGCGTGGATGACCTGGTCTGCTTGGGCGCCCTGGACCTCCTGGTTGGCCTGGTTCTCCTGGTTCTCCTGGCTCTCCTGGCTCTCCTGGCTCTCCTGGCTCTCCTGGTTCACCTGGTTCTCCTGGACGACCTGGGTGGCGTGGTCTGCGTGGATAGCCTGGTCTGCGTGGACGTCCTGGGCCACCTGGTTGGCCTGGTTCTCCTGGTTCTCCTGGTTCTCCTGGCTCTCCTGGCTCGCCTGGCTCTCCTGGTTCTCCTGGTTCACCTGGTTGCCCTGGATGACCTGGTCTTCGTGGTTTTCCTGGTCTGCGTGGTTTGCCTGGTTTACCTGGTTTGCCTGGCTTTCCTGGTTTGCCTGGTTTGCCTGGCTTTCCTGGTCTGCCTGGCTTTCCTGGTCTGCCTGGTTTGCCTGGCTTTCCTGGTCTGCCTGGTCTGCGTGGATGACCTGGTCTGCGTGGGCGACCTGGACCTCCTGGTTGGCCTGGTTCTCCTGGTTCTCCTGGTTCTCCTGGCTCTCCTGGCTCGCCTGGCTCTCCTGGTTCTCCTGGTTCACCTGGTTGCCCTGGACGACCTGGTCTTCGTGGTTTTCCTGGTCTGCGTGGTTTGCCTGGTTTACCAGGTTTGCGTGGTTTGCCTGGCTTTCCTGGTCTACCTGGCTTTCCTGGTCTGCCTGGTTTGCCTGGCTTTCCTGGTCTGCCTGGTCTGCGTGGATGACCTGGTCTGCGTGGGCGACCTGGACCTCCTGGTTCTCCTGGTTCTCCTGGTTCTCCTGGCTCTCCTGGCTCTCCTGGTTCTCCTGGTTCACCTGGTTCACCTGGTTCTCCTGGACGACCTGGGTGGCCTGGTCTGCGTGGACGTCCTGGGCCACCTGGTTGGCCTGGTTCTCCTGGTTCTCCTGGCTCTCCTGGCTCGCCTTGCTCTCCTGGTTCCCCTGTTTCACCAGGTTGCCCTGGACGACCTGGTCTTCGTGGTTTTCCTGGTCTGCGTGGTTTGCCTGGTTTACCAGGTTTGCCTGGTTTGCCTGGCTTTCCTGGTCTGCCTGGTTTGCCTGGCTTTCCTGGTCTGCCTGGTTTGCCTGGCTTTCCTGGTCTGCCTGGTCTGCGTGGATGGCCTGGTCTTCGTGGACGTCCTGGGCCACCTGGTTGGCCTGGTTGGCCTGGTTCTCCTGGCTCTCCTGGCTCTCCTGGTTCCCCTGGCTCTCCTGGTTCTCCTGGTTCACCTGGTTCTCCTGGACGGCCTGGGTGACCTGGTCTACGTGGATGGCCTGGTCTGCGTGGACGTCCTGGTTCGCCTGGTTCTCCTGGCTCTCCTGGTTCTCCTGGTTCGCCTGGTTCACCTGGCTCTCCTGGACGGCCTAGGTGACCTGGTCTACGTGGATGGCCTGGTCTGCGTGGACGTCCTGGTTCGCCTGGTTCTCCTGGCTCTCCTGGCTCGCCTGGTTCTCCTGGTTCACCTGGTTCACCTGGCTCTCCTGGACGACCTGGGTAACCTGGTCTACGTGGATGGCCTGGTCTGCGTGGACGTCCTGGTTCGCCTGGTTCGCCTGGTTCTCCTGGCTCTCCTGGCTCGCCTGGTTCTCCTGGTTCACCTGGTTCACCTGGCTCTCCTGGACGACCTGGGTGCCCTGGTCTGCGTGGATGGCCTGGTCTGCGTGGACGTCCTGGTCCACCTGGTCCGCCTGGTTCTCCTGGCTCTCCTGGCTCTCCTGGGTTTCCTGGTTCTCCTGGTTCGCCTGGTTCACCTGGTTCACCTAGATTGACAAATAACTTTTTTACTTATTGATCGATTGGTTACTTGTTTACCTTATTGTATTTAATGTCGTGTTTAATAAATCGTATTGATAATAAAATACCTAGTAAAGAAGTACCATCAACTTTATTAAATATTAGTAGTCTAACTGCCGCACTCAGAGACGTCAATTAACTTTAATGAGTATTTAATGTCAAAAAATTTCATTCAAATCTAGACCATAGACCCGCAAGAATAGCGACTAGTTTTGAATTGTCATTTTTTGACGTTAAGTACTCATTAACGTTATTTGACGTCTCTGAGTGCGGCAGTTAATATATTATATGTATGGTGAAAATAGAACTTAAAAGGAATGCTTTATTATGAGCCTCTAAAATAACAAACTTATCCTGTCTTAATTTTTGATCAGATGTATGGCGAAAACTTAAGGCGCGGTTTCGGGTTTGTAATAATTTTCATAACATTTATGTATAGATTAATGAATTCCCGTTTCTCGTGGTTATGCCATAACATAACTTTAAAACGGCTTTAACTAATACCTTATTTAATATGTGTCTAATAACGATAATGAGTACTTAACGTCAAAAAATGACAATTCAAAACTAGTCGCTATTCTTGCCGGGTCTAGGTTTTATTAGGTTAAATTTTTGACATGAAATACTCATTAAAGTTATTTGATGTCTCTAAGTCGGCAGTAAGGTACTTTTCAGGAAGGTTCTTATGGATAGAACAATTAGGTGAATAACATATAATAATTCAGGTATTCTATACAATACCTAGGCAATGTATCGAATACCGGGAGTATCTTGGCAATGTATGAAATGTATGAAAAAAGGGGTAGGCAGAGGTGAAATATCACCCACGTTTCGCTAATTATGTTAGGTTCCATGTATAGGTGGCGAATCTATTGCCATTTATCGGGCACAAAAGTCGCTGTACATTGCTATTGCTAGGTGGTATAAGTGGAACGCTGCTGCCCATTCCTCATAATTGATTTATCCTTAGTCGCCTTGTACGACACCGACGGGAGAGATTTGGGGTGATGACAATAATTGTATTCTACTCTGCCGTCACCACACGGCATATACAAATCAGAAAAACAAAATGTATGAAAAATTTAAATAACATTTTTAAAATTTTGAATTAATGGCACCATAGTATTTATATGACTATGTTAGCATGGGTAGGTGCCGGCTTGAAACCCCATGTACCATATACCTTGTAGAGTTAGGTAGGTATTGAATGAATAAATTAACAAAAAATTAAATTATTTAATGAATATCTCGGTAGTAATTTTGGTTGAGATAATGATTTGGTAAGAGGACAGAACACTCGTAGCCCGTTCTATATCCGTTCGATTAGTTGCCCTAACACTTCCAAAATATCTAACTGCCGCACTCAGTGACGTCAATTAACTTGAATGACTGTTTAATGTCAAAAATTTTCATTCAAATCAAGACCATAGACCCGGCAAGAATAGAGACTAGTTTTGAATTGTCATTTTATGACGTTAAGTACTCATTAACGGTATTTGACGTCTCTAAGTGCGGCAGTAAATGTATTATTATTGTTTATAATATAAAAATGTCCGTCCAGACGTACGTGTAATGTTCTGTTACTTAACAGTAAACATCGTAAATTGCTAAACCTAGTATACAAGGTGTTTAGTACATGCTATATCAAGCCGGCATATACTAACATAGTCAAATAAATACTATGGTAATAGTAAAAATTCAAAATTCTAAAAATATTTTAAAAACTTTTCATACATTTTGTTTTTCTGATCGAACTAGGTATTTGTATGGAGAATTCAAAATTTATTTTTACAAATATTTTTTTTTTATACCACCATAGTATTTATACGACTATGTTAGCATGGGTAGGTGCAGGCTTGATATACCATGTACCAAACACCTTGTATATAAATTTATATTACAAATATATACAAAATGGTGGTTTGCTATATTTTACGATATTTTATCTTACTGACTGCACAAAAGATGTCGTTCATAAGGTTATGAATTTATGATGTTTACCGTATTACATCGAGTCAAGTATTGTATATTAGTATTTTAAAAACTAACCTGGTTGTCCTGGTCTACGTGGTCTTCCTGGTTTACGTGGTTTGCCTGGCTTTCCTGGCTTGCCTGGTTTGCCTGGTTTGCCCGGTTTTCCTGGTTTGCCTGGCTTTCCTGGTTTACCTGGGCCTACAGGCTTTCCTGGTCTTCCTGGCTTTCCTGGTCTTCCTGGCTTGCCTGGTCTTCCTGGCTTTCCTGGTCTTCCTGGCTTGCCTGGTTTTCCTGGTTTGCCTGGTTTGCCTGGCTTGCCTGGTTTTCCTGGCTTTCCTGGTCTGCTTGGTTTGCCTGGTTTACCTGGCTTTCCTGGTCTTCCTGGTTTGCCTGGCTTTCCTGGTCTTCCTGGCTTGCCTGGCTTGCCTGGTTTTCCTGGCTTGCCTGGTTTTCCTGGCTTGCCTGGTTTTCCTGGCTTGCCTGGTTTTCCTGGTTTGCCTGGCTTTCCTGGTCTGCTTGGTTTGCCTGGTTTACCTGGCTTTCCTGGTCTTCCTGGCTTTCCTGGCTTGCCTGGTTTTCCTGGCTTTCCTGGTCTGCTTGGTTTGCCTGGTTTTCCTGGCTTTCCTGGTCTTCCTGGCTTGCCTGGTTTGCCTGGCTTGCCTGGTTTGCCTGGCTTGCCTGGTTTGCCTGGCTTGCCTGGTTTGCCTGGCTTTCCTGGTTTGCCTGGCTTTCCTGGTTTACCTGGCTTTCCTGGTCCACTTGGTTTACCTGGTTTATTGGTAATAATGCCCTTCCAATCCCACCACACACACAGCATCACCTTGTTGCGAGTTAACCCGGGTTTCGCCACAGTCTGTGAAGCCTGACCGGCCTTTGACCACGACCTTTTTCGCACGTTCTTGTCGTACGTGATCCACTTTTCATCACCAGTTATCAGCTTCTTCAAAAATGGTTCGGTTTCATTACGTCGTAATAAAGAATCACAAATGAGTACACGGTTCATTAGGTTTCTTTCAGTGAGCTCGTGAGGTACCCAAATGTCGAGCTTTTTTGTGTACCCAGTTTTTTTCAAATGCGCCAAAACTGTATTGTGGTCAATTCCCAGTTCTTCAGCTACGTCGTAACTACTGACATGCCGATCTTGCTCCACTTTTTCAAAAATGGCATCCATTTTATCTGTAATAGGGCGACCAGAGCGACGTGCATCTTTGACATCAAAATTTCCGGATTGAAAACGCTTAAACCAAATTTGTGCTACTCTCACAGACACTGCACTAGGTCCATAAACATCGCAAATTTTTTTCGCGGCTTGCGTTGCATTTTTACCTTTTTTGTAGTAACATTTTTAAATGTATCGGTACGAAAAACAAATGAAAATCACACATTTTCCTAATTTGAATTTGGAATTATGTTCTTTAAAATTTAAACTTTCAATGATACCAAAACCAGCCAGATACAAATAGTATAGCCAAAGAGATTTTAATACAAGTTTATACATACTATAATGCGAAAAGACTTTTTCCCCAACCTAATATATCGGGCACATAAATCACAGTAGGTAGGTACATTTATATTGCTAGGGACATACATACATACATAAATCACGCCTATATCCCCGAAGGGGTAGGCCAGAGGTGAACTAGCACCCACGCTTCGCCAGTTATGTTACATGGGTGGCGAGCCTATTGCCATATATCGGGCACAAAAGTCGCAGTACTATTGCCACTCATCGCTGTCTTTACCCTTAGTCGCCTTGTACGACACGCACGGGAAAGACAGGGTGGTGACAATTGTATTCTGCTCTGCCACATGGCTAATTGGTTTGTTATATCATTATAATATTCTTAAAATAAAAGCCTCGTGTCACATTGTTGGAATGAACTCTTCGGAAACGGCTTGACTGTTTTATATGCATTTTTTTGTCTGAAACTTATCTGAGTATAGGTAGGTTGTACCCCTAGGGACCCTAGACTAGGGCGATATGGAAAAAACAACGTTGGCTTGTCAGTTAGTAAGTTTATAAAAGAGAAAACCAGAGCATATTATGCAAATTCCTTTATTTCATAATGTTGATACAGATGCTGTACTCGCACCTCGTCTAAGTACAAATTATAAAAGTAAAAAAAAATCACTGAATGACATCTCGAAATGTAAAGTAGGTCGGCTTAGTGTCCGATGGCCACAACCCCTGCTGGCAGTTCAGATACTGGAATCATCTGGGGCGGTGCGTCGCTTTCGCAAGTGCAGAAGCAATTCTTCTTGTTTTTACCGTTTGGTAGAATGAGCACCTTAAGGTTCATACTAGTTTCCAAGGCGTGCAAGATTTCTGTGAAAAAGAAAATCGTATTGTGTATAATGCTAACAAGTCAGCTGAGCTAGGCACTTCAGCATTGTAGCTAAATACAGGGATTATACAGAGAGCGTAGAATAATTTTTAAATAAATGTCAACAGAGTACATCAGAATATACAGGAATAATAAATGTCTCCTTTCCATTGTGAACTTTAACTTGGGGCAATTTTGACTATACATACATAAATTACGCATTGCATCTTCTATGGGTTTGGCAGAAGTGTTTTAACACCACATTTAAGTTTCGCCAAAATATTTCAGTATCCATGTAATAAGCGGTGAGTCTATTGTCGTGCAGCGGAAACTGAAGTCGCAGTAATTTGCAAGATGGTACAGACTAACACGTCAGACTAACACAAAAATTTAAATTTTATAAATCGACTTTTGGCTCTACTGCCAACAAGTTATCTTGTGGTGGACAATCGATTGGAAAATTTGACAGTTTTAGGAAGTCTGAAGAGCCGTTAACTGTCCAACAGTAACACTGCTCCCGTCACCAAACAGGCATAGGCACAAATAATTGAGTGACATAAATAACTACTTAGGTATGTCAAAAAATTTTAGTTAAACCTATTAAATCCGCGAAACACATTATGAATAAATTTATTTATTTAAGCAAGAAGTGTTCAAAAATTAAATAACCTTGTTTCTACATTAACAGAGACGGTGCAGTGCGCCTATTGTCATTTAAAGTTAAATGGTATCATAGAAGCATTAATACTAACCACGCGGTCCCTCGTATGGTGCTAGTTTTCCAGGCCTATGGGGTCTGCGATGTCGCCTACCCTTCTTGTGGGTCCGGGTGTTGAAATAATATTCGTCATCACTTTCGTCTTCTTCATCGTACCTATGCCGTCTGTGTGGTTTGCCTGGTCTGCGTGGGTGGCCTGGTCTGCGTGGTCGACCTGGACCTCCTGGGCGTCCAGGTTGCCCTGGTTCGCCTGGTTCTCCTGGTTCGCCGGGTTCACCTAGTTCTCCAGATTCTCCTGGTTCTCCTGGTTCACCAGGTTGCCCTGGACGACCTGGTCTTCGTGGTTTGCCTGGTTTTCCTGGTTTTCCTGGTTTGCCTGGTTTTCCTGGTCTGCCTGGTTTGCCTGGCTTTCCTGGTTTGCCTGGTTTGCCTGGTTTACCTGGTCTGCGTGGGCGACCTGGACCTCCTGGTTGGCCTGGTTTTCCAGGTTCTCCTGGTTCACCAGGTTGCCCTGGTCTGCCTGGTTTGCCTGGCTTTCCTGGTCTGCCTGGTTTGCCTGGCTTTCCTGGTCTGCCTGGTTTGCCTGGCTTTCCTGGTCTGCCTGGTCTGCGTGGATGACCTGGTCTGCGTGGGTGACCTGGACCTCCTGGTTGGCCTGGTTGGCCTGGTTCTCCTGGTTTTCCTGGCTCTCCTTGCTCTCCTGGCTCTCCTGGACCTCCTGGTTCGCCTGGTTCTCCTGGCTCGCTTGGCTCTCCTGGTTCTTCTGGTTCTCCAGGTTCTCCTGGTTCACCAGGTTGCCCTGGACGACCTGGTCTTCGTGGTTTTCCTGGTCTGCGTGGTTTGCCTGGTTTGCCTGGCTTTCCTGGTCTGCCTGGTTTGCCTGGCTTTCCTGGTCTGCCTGGTTTGCCTGGCTTTCCTGGTCTGCCTGGTTTGCCTGGCTTTCCTGGTCTGCCTGGTTTGCCTGGCTTTCCTGGTCTGCGTGGACGTCCTGGGCCACCTGGTTGGCCTGGTTCTCCTGGCTCGCTTGGCTCTCCTGGTTCTTCTGGTTCTCCTGGTTCTCCAGGTTCTCCTGGTTCACCAGGTTGCCCTGGACGACCTGGTCTGCGTGGTTTGCCTGGCTTTCCTGGTCTGCCTGGTTTGCCTGGCTTTCCTGGTCTGCCTGGTTTGCCTGGCTTTCCTGGTCTGCCTGGTTTGCCTGGCTTTCCTGGTCTACCTGGCTTTCCTGGTCTGCCTGGTTTGCCTGGCTTTCCTGGTCTGCCTGGTCTGCGTGGATGACCTGGTCTGCGTGGGCGACCTGGACCTCCTGGTTCGCCTGGTTCTCCTGGCTCGCTTGGCTCTACTGGTTCTTCTGGTTCTCCAGGTTCTCCTGGTTCACCAGGTTGCCCTGGACGACCTGGTCTTCGTGGTTTTCCTGGTCTGCGTGGTTTGCCTGGTTTGCCTGGCTTTCCTGGTCTGCCTGGTTTGCCTGGCTTTCCTGGTCTGCCTGGTTTGCCTGGCTTTCCTGGTCTGCCTGGTTTGCCTGGCTTTCCTGGTCTGCCTGGTTTGCCTGGCTTTCCTGGTCTGCCTGGTTTGCCTGGCTTTCCTGGTCTGCGTGGACGTCCTGGGCCACCTGGTTGGCCTGGTTCTCCTGGCTCGCTTGGCTCTCCTGGTTCTTCTGGTTCTCCTGGTTCTCCAGGTTCTCCTGGTTCACCAGGTTGCCCTGGACGACCTGGTCTGCGTGGTTTGCCTGGTTTGCCTGGCTTTCCTGGTCTGCCTGGTTTGCCTGGTTTGCCTGGCTTTCCTGGTCTGCCTGGTTTGCCTGGCTTTCCTGGTCTGCCTGGTTTGCCTGGTTTGCCTGGCTTTCCTGGTCTGCCTGGTTTGCCTGGCTTTCCTGGTCTGCCTGGTTTGCCTGGCTTTCCTGGTCTGCCTGGTCTGCGTGGATGACCTGGTCTGCGTGGGTGACCTGGACCTCCTGGTTGGCCTGGTTGGCCTGGTTCTCCTGGTTCTCCTGGCTCTCCTTGCTCTCCTGGCTCTCCTGGACCTCCTGGTTCGCCTGGTTCTCCTGGCTCGCTTGGCTCTCCTGGTTCTTCTGGTTCTCCTGGTTCTCCAGGTTCTCCTGGTTCACCAGGTTGCCCTGGACGACCTGGTCTTCGTGGTTTTCCTGGTCTGCGTGGTTTGCCTGGTTTGCCTGGCTTTCCTGGTCTGCCTGGTTTGCCTGGCTTTCCTGGTCTGCCTGGTTTGCCTGGCTTTCCTGGTCTGCCTGGTTTGCCTGGCTTTCCTGGTCTGCCTGGTTTGCCTGGCTTTCCTGGTCTGCCTGGTCTGCGTGGATGACCTGGTCTGCGTGGGCGACCTGGACCTCCTGGTTCGCCTGGTTCTCCTGGCTCGCTTGGCTCTACTGGTTCTTCTGGTTCTCCTGGTTCTCCAGGTTCTCCTGGTTCACCAGGTTGCCCTGGACGACCTGGTCTTCGTGGTTTTCCTGGTCTGCGTGGTTTGCCTGGTTTGCCTGGCTTTCCTGGTCTGCCTGGTTTGCCTGGCTTTCCTGGTCTTCCTGGCTTGCCTGGTCTTCCTGGCTTTCCTGGTCTTCCTGGCTTGCCTGGTTTTCCTGGCTTGCCTGGTTTGCCTGGCTTGCCTGGTTTTCCTGGCTTTCCTGGTCTGCTTGGTTTGCCTGGTTTACCTGGCTTTCCTGGTCTGCCTGGTTTGCCTGGCTTTCCTGGTCTGCCTGGTCTGCGTGGATGACCTGGTCTGCGTGGGCGACCTGGACCTCCTGGTTCGCCTGGTTCTCCTGGCTCGCTTGGCTCTACTGGTTCTTCTGGTTCTCCTGGTTCTCCAGGTTCTCCTGGTTCACCAGGTTGCCCTGGACGACCTGGTCTTCGTGGTTTTCCTGGTCTGCGTGGTTTGCCTGGTTTGCCTGGCTTTCCTGGTCTGCCTGGTTTGCCTGGCTTTCCTGGTCTGCCTGGTTTGCCTGGCTTTCCTGGTCTGCCTGGTTTGCCTGGCTTTCCTGGTCTGCCTGGTTTGCCTGGCTTTCCTGGTCTGCGTGGACGTCCTGGGCCACCTGGTTGGCCTGGTTCTCCTGGCTCGCTTGGCTCTCCTGGTTCTTCTGGTTCTCCTGGTTCTCCAGGTTCTCCTGGTTCACCAGGTTGCCCTGGACGACCTGGTCTGCGTGGTTTGCCTGGTTTGCCTGGCTTTCCTGGTCTGCCTGGTTTGCCTGGTTTGCCTGGCTTTCCTGGTCTGCCTGGTTTGCCTGGCTTTCCTGGTCTGCCTGGTTTGCCTGGTTTGCCTGGCTTTCCTGGTCTGCCTGGTTTGCCTGGTTTGCCTGGCTTTCCTGGTCTGCCTGGTCTGCGTGGATGACCTGGTCTGCGTGGGTGACCTGGTCTGCGTGGGTGACCTGGACCTCCTGGTTGGCCTGGTTGGCCTGGTTCTCCTTGTTCTCCTGGCTCTCCTTGCTCTCCTGGCTCTCCTGGACCTCCTGGTTCGCCTGGTTCTCCTGGCTCGCTTGGCTCTCCTGGTTCTTCTGGTTCTCCTGGTTCTCCAGGTTCTCCTGGTTCACCAGGTTGCCCTGGACGACCTGGTCTTCGTGGTTTTCCTGGTCTGCGTGGTTTGCCTGGTTTGCCTGGCTTTCCTGGTCTGCCTGGTTTGCCTGGCTTTCCTGGTCTGCCTGGTTTGCCTGGCTTTCCTGGTCTGCCTGGTTTGCCTGGCTTTCCTGGTCTGCCTGGTTTGCCTGGCTTTCCTGGTCTGCCTGGTCTGCGTGGATGACCTGGTCTGCGTGGGCGACCTGGACCTCCTGGTTCGCCTGGTTCTCCTGGCTCGCTTGGCTCTACTGGTTCTTCTGGTTCTCCTGGTTCTCCAGGTTCTCCTGGTTCACCAGGTTGCCCTGGACGACCTGGTCTTCGTGGTTTTCCTGGTCTGCGTGGTTTGCCTGGCTTTCCTGGTCTTCCTGGCTTGCCTGGTCTTCCTGGCTTTCCTGGCTTGCCTGGTTTTCCTGGCTTTCCTGGTCTGCTTGGTTTGCCTGGTTTACTTGGTTTTCCTGGTTTGCCTGGCTTTCCTGGTTTACCTGGTTTGCCTGGTTTTCCTGGCTTTCCTGGTCTGCTTGGTTTACCTGGCTTTCCTGGTCTACTTGGTTTGCCTGGCTTTCCTGGTCTTCCTGGCTTGCCTGGTTTTCCTGGCTTTCCTGGTCTGCTTGGTTTGCCTGGTTTACCTGGCTTTCCTGGTCTTCCTGGTTTGCCTGGTTTTCCTGGCTTTCCTGGTCTGCCTGGTTTACCTGGTTTTCCTGGCTTGCCTGGTTTTCCTGGCTTTCCTGGTCTGCTTGGTTTGCCTGGCTTTCCTGGTCTGCTTGGTTTGCCTGGTTTACCTGGCTTTCCTGGTCTGCCTGGTTTACCTGGTTTTCCTGGTTTGCCTGGTTTTCCTGGCTTTCCTGGTCTGCCTGGTTTACCTGGTTTTCCTGGCTTGCCTGGTTTTCCTGGCTTTCCTGGTCTGCTTGGTTTGCCTGGCTTTCCTGGTCTGCTTGGTTTGCCTGGTTTACCTGGCTTTCCTGGTCTTCCTGGCTTTCCTGGCTTTCCTGGTCTTCCTGGCTTTCCTGGCTTTCCTGGCTTTCCTGGTCTGCTTGGTTTGCCTGGCTTACCTGGTTTTCCTGGCTTTCCTGGTTTACCTGGCTTTCCTGGTCTGCTTGGTTTGCCTGGTTTGCCTGGCTTTCCTGGTCTTCCTGGCTTGCCTGGCTTGCCTGGTTTTCCTGGCTTGCCTGGTTTACCTGGCTTTCCTGGTCTTCCTGGCTTGCCTGGTCTGCTTGGTTTGCCTGGTTTACCTGGCTTTTCTGGTCTGCCTGGTTTACCTGGTTTTCCTGGTTTGCCTGGTTTGCCTGGCTTTCCTGGTCTTCCTGGCTTTCCTGGCTTTCCTGGCTTTCCTGGTCTTCCTGGCTTGCCTGGTTTTCCTGGCTTGCCTGGTTTTCCTGGTTTGCCTGGCTTTCCTGGTCTGCTTGGTTTGCCTGGTTTACCTGGCTTTCCTGGTCTTCCTGGCTTTCCTGGCTTGCCTGGTTTTCCTGGCTTTCCTGGTCTGCTTGGTTTGCCTGGTTTACCTGGCTTTCCTGGTCTTCCTGGCTTGCCTGGTTTGCCTGGCTTGCCTGGTTTGCCTGGCTTTCCTGGTTTGCCTGGCTTTCCTGGTCTTCCTGGCTTGCCTGGTTTGCCTGGTTTTCCTGGCTTGCCTGGTTTGCCTGGCTTTCCTGGTCTGCTTGGTTTGCCTGGTTTACCTGGCTTTCCTGGTCTGCCTGGTTTACCTGGTTTTCCTGGTTTTCCTGGCTTTCCTGGTCTGCCTGGTTTACCTGGTTTTCCTGGCTTGCCTGGTTTTCCTGGCTTTCCTGGTCTGCTTGGTTTGCCTGGCTTTCCTGGTCTGCTTGGTTTGCCTGGTTTACCTGGCTTTCCTGGTCTTCCTGGTTTGCCTGGCTTTCCTGGTCTTCCTGGCTTTCCTGGCTTTCCTGGTCTTCCTGGCTTTCCTGGCTTTCCTGGCTTTCCTGGTCTGCTTGGTTTGCCTGGCTTACCTGGTTTTCCTGGCTTTCCTGGTTTACCTGGCTTTCCTGGTCTGCTTGGTTTGCCTGGTTTGCCTGGCTTTCCTGGTCTTCCTGGCTTGCCTGGCTTGCCTGGTTTTCCTGGCTTGCCTGGTTTACCTGGCTTTCCTGGTCTTCCTGGCTTGCCTGGTCTGCTTGGTTTGCCTGGTTTACCTGGCTTTTCTGGTCTGCCTGGTTTACCTGGTTTTCCTGGTTTGCCTGGTTTGCCTGGCTTTCCTGGTCTTCCTGGCTTTCCTGGCTTTCCTGGCTTTCCTGGTCTTCCTGGCTTGCCTGGTTTTCCTGGCTTGCCTGGTTTTCCTGGTTTGCCTGGCTTTCCTGGTCTGCTTGGTTTGCCTGGTTTACCTGGCTTTCCTGGTCTTCCTGGCTTTCCTGGCTTGCCTGGTTTTCCTGGCTTTCCTGGTCTGCTTGGTTTGCCTGGTTTACCTGGCTTTCCTGGTCTTCCTGGCTTGCCTGGTTTGCCTGGCTTGCCTGGTTTGCCTGGCTTTCCTGGTTTGCCTGGCTTTCCTGGTCTTCCTGGCTTGCCTGGTTTGCCTGGTTTTCCTGGCTTGCCTGGTTTGCCTGGCTTTCCTGGTCTGCTTGGTTTGCCTGGTTTACCTGGCTTTCCTGGTCTGCTTGGTTTGCCTGGTTTACCTGGCTTTCCAGGTCTTCCTGGCTTGCCTGGTTTACCTGGCTTTCCAGGTTTTCCTGGCTTGCCTGGTTTGCCTGGCTTGCCTGGTTTTCCTGGCTTGCCTGGTTTGCCTGGTTTGCCTGGTTTTCCTGGCTTTCCTGGTCTGCTTGGTTTGCCTGGTTTACCTGGCTTTCCTGGTCTTCCTGGCTTTCCTGGTCTGCTTGGTTTACCTGGCTTTCCTGGTCTTCCTGGCTTGCCTGGTTTGCCTGGCTTGCCTGGTTTTCCTGGCTTGCCTGGCTTGCCTGGTTTGCCTGGTTTTCCTGGCTTTCCTGGTCTGCTTGGTTTGCCTGGTTTACCTGGCTTTCCTGGTCTTCCTGGCTTTCCTGGTCTGCTTGGTTTACCTGGCTTTCCTGGTCTTCCTGGCTTGCCTGGTTTGCCTGGCTTGCCTGGTTTTCCTGGCTTGCCTGGTTTGCCTGGCTTTCCTGGTTTGCCTGGCTTTCCTGGTTTACCTGGCTTTCCTGGTCCACTTGGTTTACCTGGTTTTCCTGGTCTGCTTGGTTTGCCTGGTTTACCTGGCTTTCCTGGTCTTCCTGGCTTGCCTGGTTTGCCTGGCTTTCCTGGTTTTCCTGGCTTGCCTGGTTTGCCTGGTTTACCTGGCTTTCCTGGTTTTCCTGGCTTTCCTGGTCTGCTTGGTTTACCTGGCTTTCCTGGTCTGCTTGGTTTGCCTGGTTTACCTGGCTTTCCTGGTCTTCCTGGTTTGCCTGGCTTTCCTGGTCTTCCTGGCTTGCCTGGTTTGCCTGGTTTTCCTGGCTTGCCTGGTTTGCCTGGCTTGCCTGGTTTTCCTGGCTTGCCTGGTTTGCCTGGCTTTCCTGGTTTGCCTGGCTTTCCTGGTTTACCTGGCTTTCCTGGTCCACTTGGTTTACCTGGTTTTCCTGGTCTGCTTGGTTTGCCTGGTTTACCTGGCTTTCCTGGCTTGCCTGGTTTGCCTGGCTTTCCTGGTTTTCCTGGTCTGCTTGGTTTGCCTGGTTTACCTGGCTTTCCTGGTCTGCTTGGTTTGCCTGGTTTACCTGGCTTTCCTGGTCTTCCTGGCTTGCCTGGTTTGCCTGGCTTTCCTGGTTTTCCTGGCTTGCCTGGTTTGCCTGGCTTGCCTGGTTTGCCTGGCTTTCCTGGTTTTCCTGGCTTTCCTGGTTTACCTGGTTTACCTGGCTTTCCTGGTCTGCTTGGTTTGCCTGGTTTACCTGGCTTTCCTGGTCTTCCTGGCTTGCCTGGTTTGCCTGGCTTGCCTGGTTTTCCTGGCTTGCCTGGTTTGCCTGGCTTTCCTGGTTTTCCTGGCTTTCCTGGTCTACTTGGTTTACCTGGCTTTCCTGGTCTGCTTGGTTTGCCTGGTTTGCCTGGCTTGCCTGGCTTTCCTGGTTTACCTGGCTTTCCTGGTTTGCCTGGTTTTCCTGGCTTGCCTGGTTTGCCTGGCTTTCCTGGTTTTCCTGGCTTTCCTGGTCTACTTGGTTTACCTGGCTTTCCTGGTCTGCTTGGTTTGCCTGGTTTGCCTGGCTTGCCTGGCTTGCCTGGCTTTCCTGGTTTACCTGGCTTTCCTGGTTTGCCTGGCTTGCCTGGTTTGCCTGGCTTGCCTGGTTTGCCTGGCTTGCCTGGTTTTCCTGGCTTGCCTGGTTTGCCTGGCTTTCCTGGTTTTCCTGGCTTTCCTGGTCTACTTGGTTTACCTGGCTTTCCTGGTCTGCTTGGTTTGCCTGGTTTGCCTGGCTTGCCTGGCTTTCCTGGTTTACCTGGCTTTCCTGGTTTGCCTGGCTTGCCTGGTTTTCCTGGCTTGCCTGGTTTGCCTGGCTTTCCTGGTTTTCCTGGCTTTCCTGGTCTACTTGGTTTACCTGGCTTTCCTGGTCTGCTTGGTTTGCCTGGTTTGCCTGGCTTTCCTGGTTTGCCTGGCTTTCCTGGTTTACCTGGTTTACCTGGTTTACCTGGCTTTCCTGGTCTGCTTGGTTTGCCTGGTTTGCCTGGCTTACCTGGCTTTCCTGGTTTACCTGGCTTTCCTGGTTTACCTGGCTTTCCTGGTCTTCCTGGCTTGCCTGGTTTGCCTGGCTTGCCTGGTTTTCCTGGCTTGCCTGGTCTGCTTGGTTTGCCTGGTTTGCCTGGCTTGCCTGGCTTTCCTGGTTTACCTGGCTTTCCTGGTTTGCCTGGCTTTCCTGGTTTGCCTGGCTTTCCTGGTTTACCTGGCTTGCCTGGTTTGCTTGGTTTTCCTGGCTTTCCTGGTCTGCTTGGTTTGCCTGGTTTACCTGGCTTTCCTGGTCTTCCTGGCTTGCCTGGCTTTCCTGGTTTACCTGGCTTTCCTGGTTTGCCTGGCTTTCCTGGTTTGCCTGGCTTTCCTGGTTTTCCTGGTCTGGTTGGTTTGCCTGGTTTACCTGGCTTTCCTGGGCCTGCTGGTCTTCCTGGTTTGCCTGGCTTGCCTGGTTTTCCTGGCTTGCCTGGTTTTCCTGGCTTGCCTGGTTTTCCTGGCTTGCCTGGTTTGCCTGGTTTGCCTGGTTTGCCTGGTTTGCCTGGCTTTCCTGGCTTTCCTGGTTTACCTGGCTTTCCTGGTTTGCCTGGCTTTCCTGGTTTGCCTGGCTTTCCTGGTTTGCTTGGTTTGCCTGGTCTGCTTGGTTTGCCTGGTTTACCTGGCTTTCCTGGTCTTCCTGGCTTGCCTGGCTTTCCTGGTTTACCTGGTTTGCCTGGCTTTCCTGGTTTGCCCGGCTTTCCTGGTTTTCCTGGTCTGGTTGGTTTGCCTGGTTTACCTGGCTTTCCTGGGCCTGCTGGTTTTCCTGGTTTTCCTGGCTTGCCTGGTTTTCCTGGCTTGCCTGGTTTTCCTGGCTTGCCTGGTTTGCCTGGTTTGCCTGGTTTGCCTGGCTTTCCTGGCTTTCCTGGTTTACCTGGCTTTCCTGGTTTGCCTGGCTTTCCTGGTTTGCCTGGCTTTCCTGGTTTGCCTGGCTTTCCTGGTTTGCTTGGTTTGCCTGGTCTGCTTGGTTTACCTGGTTTGCCTGGCTTTCCTGGTTTGCCCGGCTTTCCTGGTTTTCCTGGTCTGGTTGGTTTTCCTGGTTTACCTGGCTTTCCTGGGCCTGCTGGTTTGCCTGGTTTGCCTGGCTTGCCTGGCTTTCCTGGTTTACCTGGCTTTCCTGGTTTGCCTGGCTTGCCTGGTTTGCCTGGCTTGCCTGGTTTTCCTGGCTTTCCTGGTTTGCCTGGCTTTCCTGGTTTGCTTGGTTTGCCTGGTTTACCTGGCTTTCCTGGTCTTCCTGGCTTGCCTGGTTTACCTGGCTTTCCTGGGCCTGCTGGTTTTCCTGGTTTGCCTGGCTTTCCTGGTTTGCCTGGTTTGCCTGGCTTTCCTGGGCCTGCTGGTTTGCCTGGCTTGCCTGGCTTTCCTGGTTTACCTGGCTTTCCTGGTTTGCCTGGCTTGCCTGGTTTGCCTGGCTTGCCTGGTTTTCCTGGCTTTCCTGGTTTGCCTGGCTTTCCTGGTTTGCTTGGTTTGCCTGGTTTACCTGGCTTTCCTGGTCTTCCTGGCTTGCCTGGTTTACCTGGCTTTCCTGGGCCTGCTGGTTTTCCTGGTTTGCCTGGCTTTCCTGGTTTGCCTGGTTTGCCTGGCTTTCCTGGTTTGCCTGGTTTGCCTGGTTTGCCTGGTTTGCCTGGTTTGCCTGGCTTTCCTGGTTTACCTGGCTTTCCTGGTTTGCCTGGTTTTCCTGGCTTGCCTGGTTTACCTGGCTTGCCTGGTTTGCTTGGTTTTCCTGGCTTTCCTGGTTTGCTTGGTTTGCCTGGTTTACCTGGCTTTCCTGGTCTTCCTGGCTTTCCTGGTTTGCCTGGCTTTCCTGGTTTGCCTGGCTTTCCTGGTTTGCCTGGTTTGCTTGGCCTTCCTGGTTTTCCTGGACCTACTGGTTTTCCTGGTTTGCCTGGCTTTCCGGGCTTGCCTGGTTTACCTGGCTTGCCTGGTTTGCCTGGCTTTCCTGGTTTGCCTGGCTTTCCTGGTTTGCCTGGTTTGCCTGGCTTTCCTGGTTTACCTGGCTTTCCTGGTTTGCCTGGTTTTCCTGGCTTGCCTGGTTTACCTGGCTTGCCTGGTTTGCTTGGTTTTCCTGGCTTGCCTGGTTTACCTGGCTTTCCTGGTCTTCCTGGCTTTCCTGGTTTGCCTGGTTTGCTTGGCCTTCCTGGTTTTCCTGGACCTACTGGTTTTCCTGGTTTGCCTGGCTTTCCTGGTTTGCCTGGCTTTCCTGGTTTGCCTGGTTTACCTGGCTTGCCTGGTTTGCCTGGCTTTCCTGGTTTGCCTGGCTTTCCTGGTTTGCCTGGCTTTCCTGGTTTGCCTGGCTTTCCTGGTTTGCCTGGCTTTCCTGGTTTGCCTGGCTTGCTTGGTTTTCCTGGTTTACCTGGCTTTCCTGGTCTGCTTGGTTTGCCTGGTTTACCTGGCTTTCCTGGTTTTCCGGGCTTTCCTGGCTTTCCTGGTTTACCTGGCTTTCCTGGTTTGCCTGGCTTTCCTGGTTTGCCTGGTTTGCTTGGCCTTCCTGGTTTTCCTGGACCTGCTGGTTTTCCTGGTTTGCCTGGCTTTCCGGGCTTGCTAGGTTTACCTGGCTTGCCTGGCTTTCCTGGTTTGCCTGGCTTTCCTGGTTTGCCTGGCTTTCCTGGTTTTCCTGGACCTGCTGGTTTTCCTGGCTTTCCTGGTTTTCCTGGTTTTCCTGGCTTGCCTGGTTTACCTGGCTTGCCTGGTTTACCTGGCTTGCCTGGTTTACCTGGCTTGCCTGGTTTTCCTGGTCTTCCTGGCTTGCCTGGTTTGCCTGGCTTGCCTGGTTTGCCCGGCTTTCCTGGTTTACCTGGTTTGCCTGGCTTGCTTGGCTTTCCGGGTTTTCCTGGGCCTGCTGGTTTTCCTGGCTTTCCTGGTTTTCCTGGCTTACTTGGCTTTCCTGGTTTGCCTGGTCTTCCTGGCTTGCCTGGTTTGCCTGGCTTGCCTGGTTTTCCTGGTTTACCTGGCTTTCCTGGTTTTCCTGGTTTACCTGGCTTTCCTGGCTTGCCTGGTTTACCTGGCTTTCCTGGTTTGCCTGGTTTTCCTGGTTTTCCTGGTTTGCCTGGTTTTCCTGGTTTGCCAGGCTTGCTTGGCTTCCTTGGCTTCTGTGGCTTAAGTGGCTTAACTGGCTTAAGTGGTTTAAGTGGTTTTATAGGCCTTACTGGTTTTATCGGCCTTACTGGCTTAACTGGCTTCTTGTGTACCTTCCTGCGTCGTTTACGTACCACTTTGCCGTATTCATCGATTTCTTCATATTCTTCCCATTCTTCGGTTTCTTCTGTCGTTTCTGCAAAATCATGAATTTTAAGAACAATATATGACATCAATTGACAGTGATTAATTTTGTCTATGTCACATATCATATATTAACATACATACATATGTTACCGGAAATGTATGATATCCTGGAATTGTATACATCTCCTAGGCACTGTATACAATTCCGAAGCTATTTAAGAAAAGTAAAATATTGTTTTAAAAATGATTTCATTTATACATATCCTGGTAAATGTATACATTTCTTCGGAATTGTATATAATTCCAATTTCGTATTAGGAAATGTAGAAGAATAATGCTTCCTATGATGAAACAAGTTGTTTTATTTGTTATATTCTTAAATTGTACACAAATTTGTATAGCACAGACATCTTTTTGTAATATAGTAGTTGGCTATGTTACAGTGTAGTTGGTAAGGTTAGGTTAGATTAGAACATGAACCAACGAACAGCACGAGCCAAGCGGCGGGCGAGTGCCAGGAAGTTGTGCTTTTATAGAAAAGTTACAATCAAATAGTTCCCTCGCCTCGCTATTCGCTGTGCCCTCGTACCCATTGATATCTTAAATGTTTTACATTTCCGATTACTGTTTTGGAAATGTGTCTAATGTAATTAATTTCATACACTTCCGTGCGATTTTAGGAACTACCTACATTTCATACAATTACGGATTTCATACATATCCGGTAACACATACATAAATCACGCCTATATCCCCGAAGGGGTAGTCGGAGGTGAATTAACACCCTATTATGTTCGGTCCCATGTAATAGGTGGTGAGCTTATTGCCATTTATCGGGCACATAAATTGCAGTACATATATATTGCTAGGTGGAATGAGAGAAATGCTGCTGCCCATTACTCATTGCCGTCTTAACCCTTAGTCGCCTTGTAGGACACCCACGGGAGAGATGGGGGTGGTGACAATTGTATTCTGCTCTGCCGTCACCACATGGCAGAACGTATACAATATATTTAACAACTTTCCTGGCACCATACAACGAATTTTGTTATGATTAGTTAACATTTTCAGAAAAAAATTGAATAACTTTCTTTTCATTCTTCAAAAGTTTGGTTTATTGCTGCACGTTCAAGTATCATTTAAAGAAATACCGCTTCAAGTTCACATCACAAAATCAGTCGAAATCGCGTAGAGAAATTAGTCACTCCTGAACTTATTTCAATGCTCTCTCGAGCCATATAATAATATGACTCATTGGGCAGGGAAGTCGTTAATAGTCATTTAAATGGTCGTTAAAAGCTCTCTTTGGCCTTACACCAAAGATACTTCCCAACTCACATTAAATAATAACAAATTCAATTTACCTTCTTGAGAATCCGTGTCAACGCTTGGTTTATTTTCTTTCACGTACTCAATGGCAGCAAGTATATCTGTTAACAATTAAAGTAATAGTCAAATAAACTGGGAATATAATAAATAAATCGATCCATTCATCAAGTTCTTTTGTCATTTCCGTTGTGTAGGTAACACAACAGTATCACCATGATCACAACATTCGGCTCATATTCTGTTCCATTAGGTACACTACTCAATAGTACTCATATTCTGATCCATTAGGTACACTACTCAATAGTTTCAACCAAGTTAAACGTGAAATAGTGTTTTTAAATAAACTAAAATTCAATATTAAAACGTGCCAGTTAATCCGGAGAAGAACGGCGTAGGCAGTTTTGAAAATTACTGGAATACAAAAAGAGCTTCTGGAATGACTTTACCGAGTAGCCTGCATGTTTAAGTAACACAGCGTCCCTTAGCTTACAACACCGCATAAGTCATTTTTAGCAACTTTACAGGAGACGAAAAAACTGTCGCTTGAGAGAGCCGACCGACTTGGGCGCTCATCCTACTTTTTGAATTGCGACTTCTTATTGGCTAAAATCTATATAATGTGACCAATGGTTAGACGCGCAATGAGCAGCTCTATCGAAATGCATTAAAAAGTGATAACCGCCAACTTTCGACTTGAGGGGTATTGTAAGCTAAGGGACGACATGTAAAATTCTCAGAACGTAACAAACTAGAAACCATTTACTTAAACTGTACCTATCGCACTACGCACGTTACTTGCAATAAGATAAATAGCGCTATATAGCTGGCACGCATAAACCAATAGAAAACGCACATTTCAAAGGTACCTAGGTGTAACTTTTGAACATGGTACTATACTGGGAGCATTTTAATATTTCGATAGTTTTAGGTATCCAGTTACTTAATTAAACTTCGTTGAGGAAAGTAATTAATTTGCCACTTATGCCTAGGTAATCCATCGTAATAGCAATCTTACCTTTCTGTCCGGTACATTTCTTCAGTTTCTTCAGAGCATCGACGAAGCCTGGAAAAAATAATAGTATGTAATGTAAATAAACGGCATGCATAAGAATTCCTTATTACGAAGGTACCTATATTTTTCATAAATTATAACATTACCTTATACCTAATAATATAGGTAGACACCGGGTATTTGTTACAACTATTTAAATCAATTTTTACTAGCATTTTTCTTAATTTTCCTACCCACTACAGTGTTTCCATAAATCAATTGATAACGTTGATCTTACGATATAAGCTGTTTTGTACAGGCTTAGGAGGAACGTAATCTATAGTGCTGCTGACATCAAAGTATATTCAATACCATACTTTGAATAAGAATCAAATTAAATTAATTAATTGTAGAAGGTAAGGTAACTTACTTGTTGTCCTGGTATATTTTATAATAATAGTGATGACCTCTTCGAAATCTGTGAATAAGAAAATAAAATAAAAGTTAAAATAGACGGAACATTATATTGGCCGAATAAAATATTTACCAAAATGGGCTCCATACTCACATTCAGTTTTGCTTATGGTAATGATGGTCTCCAAGAATTTGCAAATATCTGCGGGGAGAAAAAATAAATTTATGTTGATCAAACATGTTATCAATTTGTTTTAATCCAGCAATGAAGTTAAAATAATATGATTAGCAATGTATTTCGATTATTTTCTTTATACTTTCGTCTCGATGCGAGCAAGTTTTGCAATAAAAAAAAGTAGTTTGATAAAGTAATAGTTGAATAAACTTACCGACGCGAACTATCGAATAGAGTGTCTGCAGCAAACGGATGAAGCCTGAAAAGAAACATTTCATGAACGAATTGTAAAAGTGTCATAAAAGTTTAATTTAAAAAAATATGAATGAAATAGTAGACTGGTTCTGAAGTTATGGCCGCGGTTATTCTATTCTTTATATTTAAGTTATTCCCGCGACTTCGCTCGCGGTAATATCGGTTGTTTTGTAGTCTATAGCCTTCCTCAATAAATGGACTATCCAACACAAAAAGAATTTTTCAATTTTAACCAGTAGTTTCTGAGATTAGCGCGTTTAACCAACCAACCAAACAAACTCTTCAGCTTTATAATATTAGTAAAGATATAGTATAGATTATTTAGATTGGCAGGGAAAAGTTTAATGCGATCTTTCTGGGAAAAATAACCAGCAAAAGTTCCAAATATCTACTTACGCGTTGTTTTGGTGTACTTCAAGAATTTGGTGACCGCCGTCTTGAAGTTTGTGGTGTGCGTGATGCGTATTATAGTTCTGATGAAGACTATGATGTTGACCTTAGTGAATTTGGACACGGTGAAGAAGAAATCGAAGATGTCTGAAACGTGAAAACACATAAATTAATTCACGTCCGCCTTTACATTGCATGCGTCATAAGTCATCTAGCCATGGTCACAAGGCGTCTAGCTCCCATTTAATTAATCCGTCACAACGGAAAGGCTCTAGTGACGAATTCCATGTCGACAGAGCGATGGCCAGTCCCCGCAGCACGGGACGTGGACACATCTCCTTCAGGGAAAAGAAAATCTTTTCCTCTCGCTCTTACTCCCACTAGATCCCGAGACAAAACACTGCCAAGTGGTGGAGGGAGAGAGACTTGTCCACGCCACCGTGCTAGGTCCGCAGAGTGTGATTGGAACGACAAAATTCCAATCCGTATTGTTCAATCAAGGTTTTGGCACCATTCCTCTTTGATTATCGAATTGAAAGCGAAAAACTTACCATCGATGTTGGTGATCTTCGAAATTACACTCCATGCTTGTTGCACAGCTGGAAAATAAATTGACTTTTCATAATTTTTGTTCGATATAAAGTATTATAAACAGTATTTGTGAGACGTCAATGGAAATTATACTTACATTTGGTTGAGGTGTAGGTAATGATCTGCCTGAAGAAATCAATGACGTCTTCATAACCAGATTTGACCCTGATCCTCTCCAAAATGTCGAGGGTGGTAAGATCTGAAAAAATTGAAAAGTGTTAGGCAACATGTCTGTAAAGCATCGTTTAATCACCTGTAGTCATCATCAGAGTTTACCGAATTAGTGCATGGTTTAGGAAAATGTTGTTACCTACATAGAACATAGGCATACTTAGTTATTTCTGCTCTTTTTATCTGGCAATTCCGTATAACTAGCAGGAGCTTTATCTACAATTTTATTTTCTGTCCAAAATAGTAATCTAGCAGTTTTACTATGACCACTCAAAATTAAAAATTCATTTTTCTCATTCACTTATTTGGCATATATTCGGGTGTGCCAGAATGCCCTCGATTTGTAGGGGTTAATTTCTTTGAACATCACAGTTTGTAATTGATAAGAAAATAGTTATTTGTTGTACGTGAGTGCAAAGTTGTTTTTTAACCGCGTGCTCAATTTTGATGACCGAGCTAGCGAAGGATTCTAAAATTAGAATCCTGAGCGATAGCGAGGGAATCAAAAGAGCACAAGGTGAAAAATCTTTGCACTCGAGTGCAACACGTAACTTTTCATCCCCCCCAACGAGGAAATTGCAAAATACAAAAAATAATACAATCACAACAGTTTCTGTTTTCACCCAGAAACTTCCACAACACCCTCCCATTAACCCAAACACACTCTCAACACCCACCCAGAAACACCCACAACATTCACACCCGCAATACACACCCATCCACTCAGACACACCCAAAAAACACCCATTCACCCAGAAACACCCATTCATCCAGAAACACGCACAAAACACCCATTCACCCAGAAACACTCACAAAACACCAATTTACCCAGAAACACCCAAAAAACACCCATTCACACAGAAACACACACAAAACACCCATTCACCCAGAAACACCCACAAAACACCCATTCACCCAGAAACACGCACAAAACACCCATTCACCCAGAAACACCCACAAAACACCAATTTACTCAGAAACACCCAGAAAACACCCATTCACACATAAACACACACAAAACACCCATTCACCCAGAAACACCCACAAAACACACATTCATCCAGAAACACGCACAAAACACCCATTCACCCAGAAACACCAATTTACCCAGAAACACCCAAAAAACACCCATTCACACAGAAACACACACAAAACACCCATTCACCCAGAAACACACACAAAACACCCATTCACCCAGAAACACCCACAAAACACCCATTCACCCAGAAACACCCACAAAACACCCATTCACCCAGAAACACCCACAAAACACCCATTCAGACACCCACAACTTCCACCCAGTCACACCCACAATACTCACCCATCCATTCAGACACACCCACAAAACACCCATTCACCCAGACACACCCATTCACCTAGACACACCCACAAAACACCTATTCACCCAGACCTCCAACACCAACATTCATTCAGACACACCTGTAAGTACCTAATAAAAATTACCGTCCCTAATGGAGTTCCGAGACGGTCAATCAGCTTGAGTTGTTAGCACGTTGATTTTCTGTATGTTTTTGTTCCGTTGCTAGCGTAAACAAATCAAACAGACCTAAAAAGCATTTAAATGCTTTACTCAAGCATCAAGCAAGCGTTTTAGACGATCAAAACGTTTAAAGCAAGATTGACGCCAAGCTGATTGACCGTCACGGAACTCCTAGGTTTTAACAAATTTATGACGTGAAAAGAAAATGGCGCGCGCAAAGCAAATTACAAAAAAAGTACGCCAAGAAGGTTCCGAAGTCTGAGTTTTTAACAAATTTAAATAGGTTGCATGATAATTTCGGCACCATGGAGGTAGAAATAAATAGGTATAATGATGTTTTGAATTCACAAACTTATTGCACACGATGTTCTAAATTCAAATTTACTTTAACCTCTAGAGGATAAAAACGGCTTTTGCACTCAGATATCGAAGAGCAAAAACGCTTTTTCCGAGATGGTGGGATGAAAATGAAATTGCCATTGAAGCTGAAGCCATATACTAAGTGAACGTATCAATACATACATTTATACATAAACGTCTACATATACCCGAATGGGTAGGCAGACATGTATGAACAACCACATTTAGCCAACTAATTGAAGCCCCATGAGGCAAGCCTGTTGCCATATACCGGGCACATAGATCAGAGTAAATTGCTAGGTAGTACTATAGGACGGCTGCTGCCCATTCCTCATCATTGTTTTAACCCTTAGTCTCTTTGTACGAGTTGTAGGACACCATCAGTGGAGGATTGGGGTGGTGACAATTTTATTCTGTTCTGCTGTCATCACCTCGCGGCATCAGTTTCGGTCACTCACCTTTTTTCTTGGTCAAGCTTTTGATTACAGTGTCAGCATCTTCAATGTTCTTCGTCCTGGTGACGTCAAGCAGAGAAGAGAAGATACCAAGGAAGTCTTTCCTCTTGGTGACCTTGTTGACCCTCTGGACCAGCTGAATGAGATCTGAAATGAAGAACATTTGTTTAAGTAACCGTAAAAGTGAGTAAAAATAGGTTTATTTGAATGTGAAAGTCACATTGACTACATTACAGCTAAGTAAAGAGTACTCACTGTCAGTCTTGAACAATCTCTTGAACACCTCTTGCACTTGTTGCAGGTTCACGCGTTCCGTGATCTTGTACATAGTTTCGATGATGATTTTGAAACCTGGAAAAAGCCAATATTATATTAACCCTCAGTCATGGTAGACCAGAGGAAAGTTGTAAGTAAAAATTAGATTTTTGTAATCTAATTTTAACTTTAATCTAATTGTATATTTAATCTTATTGTAATCTAATATTTTCTTCCCTTAACTTCGAAAAAATATTGTTTTATTTCGTAAGTAATTGATTACCGAGAAAAATGTATACAACGCATACGTTGTAAAATGTATACGTCGCAAAAGTTTCAAAATTTAATAAGTACGAATTAGTAAGTAAGAGTGCATAAAACAGAAATACGCTTACTGGTTCTGTTGACCTCCTGGGTAAGTTCTTCCAACGCGTAGCCGAGTTCTGTGAAGATAAAAGTCAAATGGTTTCAAAAGTACCCTTCCTACACACCGCACTCGTCGTATAAGAGTGCGAAGACCCGGTCTACACACAAGGCGCTTTACCAGGTACACTCGTGTCCCTGGGCGCTTCTCGCCCCCTCCCCCCACTACACGGCACGCCTGAGCCGAGGTCCGCGCCTTTAGAGGCACCCTCAGGCCTGCCGATCCAAGCTCCGACTCGGGCGCCCTGCGAGGCTCTCCGCGGCAGTATATCTCCCTCGGGAGATGCTGTCCCCGCACGGGGGACGCCTGCCGTGAAGGCACCCTCTCAGGGAGTGCTCGACTGCAAGGCTTGAGGACACGTTTGGCTTTAGGTCAAGGTCTTCGCCTTCCCCAAAAAACCCGGTAGATGCTGTAAAGGCCTCTCGGCCAACAGCCTAGGTCCATTCAAAAAAAAAAAAAAAAAAAAAGGTTTCAAAAGTCCCATAAAATAAATGTTCTATTTAAGTTTCCAGATCATTTTCGTGGGAGTAGCATTTAATATTCCAGATCATTTTCGTGGGAGTAGCATTTAATATTCAGAGCTAAAGTACTTACGGCTTTGTCCGGTGATCGTCTTCAGGATGATGATGCTTTCGGCAAAGCTGGTGGTCTTAAGTATCTTGTTGAAGACAAGAATGGCCTCACCAATGTCTGTGAAGAGAAAAACATTTTGGCTGCATTAATTTTTTTTGTACAAATTGATTTTGTAATTCCTCCATATCAGGAGGAGGACCAGATTTCGTCTCACGATTAGAAATACTTCAAAGTCTCAGTTTTATAAAAAGTCTTGATATACTTCTAGTTGTATTCTTTACTGTTTATTTTTGAGCGCCATCTATTGAGCCTGTATCGTATATTTTCCTTAATGTCGCCAACCCATGCTCCTCAATTTTGAGGACATGTCATCTTTTACTGTACAAACTGACATTACAAAGGTCATGAACTTACCACTGGTTCTTGTGACGGAGATGAGCGTGTCGAAGGTGGATTTCAGATCTGTAAACAAGTTGTTATATTAATATGAGCCTTATAAAATGTTGCATTGCCAAACCGAAAATGAAGCATTCATTAGACGAATCTATGTATCATACATACATACATACATAAATCACGCCTATATCCCCGAGGTGAACTAGCACCCACATTTCGCCAATTATGTTAGGTCCCATGTAATAGGTGGCGAGCCTATTGCCATTTATCGGGCACAAAAGTCGCAGTACTATTGCTAGGTGATATAAGAGGAACGCTGCTGCCCATTCCTCATCGCTGATTTATCCTTAGTCGCCTTGTACGACACCCACGGGAGAGACTTGGGGTGGTGACAATTGTATTCTACTCTGCCGTCACCACACGGCCATCTATGTATCGGCATAAAATAATTCTGCAGCCTCAAGGCATGTGGATATTTTTTTAAGAGATAAAAATTTTTTGCTTACTAAATTGAAGGTTTTTATGTCACACCTGACCATAAAGTGGACTTTTCCGCCCGGTACGGGTACAGAAAATCCCACTTCCTAGTCAGGGGGTGACATATTACTATGACGTACCTCGGGTGATAAAAAAGAAGGCCTCAAATAGCTGACTCTTTGTTTTATCGTCCTTGGTATATAGTGAACTATTGCGTACAAAATTGAGGTCTTTTTCTGTGTCTGTGGTATTTGGCGTTGATCTTTTCTTTATCAAACTTACCGACTTCGCTGAGCAAGTTTTCGTAAACGCGTGGGAATGCGGCACATCCGACTCCGGCGGTGAGTTTAAGTACTTGTACTCTGAGACCATCGACGCCTGTCAAAGGAATAAGTATTACGTAAAAAAGATAGCACAATAATAATTATAATTGAACTTAAGACAACCAAGCATCAACATCTTAGCAGAACAGTTTGAGTTTGTATTATTCTATTTCTGATTGTACATTTTCCGGTAGCTAAGTATATTATAACAAAAAATATCAAATGGATTCCTTACCCTTTGAGGTTTTGGAAATGTGGCGGAAGAAATCAGCGACTGCATGGAGATCTGGAAGCAAAATAAATTGTGTTAATTCATTTAATTTTGATCCCTTGATCTTGTTCCTTCTAGTCATCTATTTGAGGCTGGGCGGAACAGATTTTGAAGAAAATCAGTACCATATCTACTGTTGTAAAATATCATTAGATTGTGAGCACATTTTTCTTACCTTTCTCTCCAGAGATGGCCTGGAGAATTTCATAGACGGCGCTGAAGTCGGCGTGTCCAGTAAGTCTCTTAAGGATGTCGAAGGCCTTGAAGACATCTGCAAAGAACACCAGTGGTTAAAATCAGCTCTTAACAGCGAACGCGACGATGCTATTGCGCGTCTTCATACCTTTCTCATCAGTCAAAATCTCGAGGATCTCCAAGATGTACTTGATGTCTGAAAGAAAAAGGGAATGCCAAATTAGTAATAGTCGGTTTCGGTGTTCTGCAACAAAATATGTGCCTGGGCAGAGAGAGATGTCGGTGACGAAGGTGAGGGTGAGCCACGTTAACCTACATTTGGGTCACAATTCCCAAGCTACTATGTGAACCCATGGAATGTTAAGGGCTTTCGTCTCTTGAAACAACTAGCGAGACGTCTACATAGTGTACAAGAAATCAGTAAATAGATCAGCTACCGTTCCGTACCGGTATTGAAATGATCTAAATTCCAAATATGTCGACAGTTATGTTGTCAATTGCTATTGTAACGATGTTGTATTTTTTGAGAAATGATATAAAATTTATCTACTTAAAAATTAGTATAGATACTTAATTTGTTTTCAAAAAATAATGTCCTGCGTGCTTGTAATAAGGGTAATAAGGGCCTGGTTTTACTTACCGGATGAGTCCTGGAGTTGTGTCATCAATTTGATGGTGTACTCCCAAGAGCGGATACGGATGCGCTTCAAGAAATCGAGCACTTGTTCTTGAGCTGCAAAACAAATAAACAAAAATTACAATCCTCATCTAAATCACCAGTCCTTTAAAGCTGCTAGCGCACAGGCCTTCTGTGGATGCAAGAATATTTAGGAGGGTTGGTTGGTTTTTTTGGTCACCCATCCATTGGCGATCATTGCTTTGTTTACGCAATCGCGGGCAGAGATTTAACAGCCACTGTGCCATTTTTTTTTTAATTCTTCTTTTATAGTACTCAGTATTTCGATATCAGTATTCAATTAATATTCAATGTATAAGTAATATGGAATTACAATCCTCAAATACATTAATATTTATAAGGATAAAAATTATTTTACTTAATATACAAATACGCAATTTATAATTAAGATATTGATAATTTTTAAATCAAAACTTTTACTCACTCTCGACGTTGATGATCCTCTTGATGTAAGCAAGTGATTTTTGTTCGTCTGCAAACAAACAAGCAAAGTTTTATAAAACACCAACATATAATTATAAAAAAAATAAAAAATAAAATATGATTGAATGATGAATTGACGAATTAATTGCAAATACCTATTAAATGATTCTAGTCTGCCATATTTTTCAAAAATGAAATCAAAAGTTGCAAATTCAATCGAAATGTCTTGATAAATATAATAAAGGTAGTTGTAGTTACATGTAACAAATTATATAAATACAAATGACAGTATGCCTGTCCAATTAGAAGATACTTTAATGAACAATACCTCTAGGTCATAGCGAAATAGAACGCAACATTAATTTATCAGGTAATTTGTGTCAGGCGTGATATATCTTCATTAAATTGTTTGAATAGTCTGTTTTCCTTAAAAAGTCGAATACCATGTATCTTATGTTTTCGCTTAAGTTTATACAAGTGCAATTAGTGTTATACAGACTAATATAATAATTATATGCAAATAATTTCACAATAAATCATTATTATGAGCCATTTATTAACTTTTATAAAATTAAATTGAATTTTTAAATACATACATAAATCACGCATATTCCCCGATTAACAGCAACTGTTTCAATTGCCATATAATAGCGTACCTTAATTGCAGTATATTGCCCTGCAGTACCTACATATGCTGACATACGGCATATTGCATTTTTTGCAATGTTTAATAATATGTTATAACAGTTAACGGTTGTTACTTTTTCTACTTAAGTTCAATATGAATTATTATTAATATAAGGTGTAAAGTTCGGCACTAATTATTTTCTATTCGATTTTAATTTTAACATTATATAAATGTTAGAAAAATTAGTAAAATTAGTTAAAATTATGATCTTGAGGCGGGAGTGATCATAATTTTTCGAAATTCTTTTTCTAACTACCAAAATTTTTGTACTAATTATTTTGTTTATAAAATGAAAAAAAGTATCAATTAAATATAACATGCATTAGTAGGTTAGGTACCCCTTGTTTTAAATTTCTTGTGCAATGAATATTTCACTAAACAGTTATTTCATTTGACGTTATACGACGTATGAATATAAAATAAACAAAGTTAGACAAGTGAGTGAATGTAATTAAATAGCGTTTACTACGTTTAATAATAATAAAAATTTCACGTTTTGTTGTAATGTCTAAACGTAGTGTAATTATGTCATATGTCAATGTCATTGATGCTGTATTGCTGTAAACTTGTGAACTTCTACTTGATTTTGTTGTTGTTGTAATTTATTTAACAATTTCAGTAGTCTTTACATATTGTTACTTGGAAAACTTCTTCTATATCCTTTTTCGTCATTAAATTGCTAAAAAAATATTTGTTACTCACCATCGCGGATTCCGGTCAGCTTGTAAAGAAGGCCGAAGCACTCCTCATTACCTGGAAAAGTAAAATATTCATTCATCATCATCATCATCTTCCTGCCCTGTTTCCATTATATCTGCGGTCGGCACAGTATGTTTGCTCCATCAATATTGGTGAGACTTCATCAAGCTCCCATTTGATTTATATCATAATCCTTCATCACATCGGAAGAATGAATGAATGTAAAATGTACCACAAACAAAGTATACAAAATGTTGCTGAATAAAAAAACGGCACAAATTATAAAACACTTCGAAGCATTGTGTATTCAAAATGTATGGTATTGAGACATGTTTTTGCAAGAAAGGCTTTTTTTATTTGTCTCTTTTCTATTCAAGAAGCGATGTATTGTAGATGATAATAATTTGTTTGCTGAATTTTAAACTTCTAACCCTGTAGGAAATTATTGCTTTTACATAACTTATACATAAACCATGCCCCGAAGCATGGCAGAGGTGAATAAATAATTATCTATTAATTAACTTACCTAGTTTTTTGCCGAATATTTTTCTTAGGATCTCACTGATGATGATTATTTTCTTGACTGGAAAAAATTAAAAAAAAAATTAATCACTGTTAGTTAAACTATTTACTTGCTATAAATAAAGGCATTTTGTCAGTTTAATTTTCTCTGGTCATGCCATATCATTTATTCGCTATCTTTACCCTTAGTCGCCTTGTACGACACCTGCGGGAGAGATGTGTGTGGGTTGGTTTGCCATCTTTCCTGCTCAAGCCAGACATAGAATATGTTTGGCTTTTTAGGCCATGTCTGGCTAAATATTGATATACACGGTCTGTACTGCTTTTCTTAGGTTTTTTGTTAGAGTAACCTACCCTAAATAACGTCTTTCTTTTAGGGCAAAATGTCCAGCCTAATTCAGCGCAGAGTCAGGCTTTTTTATTTTAGAAGATGGCAATGCCTCAACAATCACCACAGTTTGAAGTACTTTAAAACACTCACCCTTCTGCTTGCGGCGTCTCCTCTTTTCGCTGGTCTCGCCTTCTTCTGACCACGCGGCATTATCCTCGTCATCTTCTGAGCTGGTTTCCGTTACTGTTGTAGTGGTCTGGCTGCCTGACTCAGTAGTAGACTCACTAGTCTCAGAATCCACCTTCACACGGGTCTCGGTGCGCTTCAATTTCTTTCCCTTCTTCTTGACTACCTGCTGCTCGGCTTCAGTGACTTCCTCTTCCTCAACAATTTCACCTTCTGTTTCGGTGACGTGTTTGGTGGAATGGCTGGACTTCGAGGAAGAAGCCGAGCTGCTCTGGTGCGAGGCCGAGAAGCTGGAAGTGTTACCGTCCTGGTAGCTTGCCTGTTGGGAGGACTCTGTAGCAGACTGTTGCGAAGAGCTGTGGATCTTCGTGTTGGCGTCCTGGTAGTCTGATTGTTGGGAGGACTCCGACTTTGCCGCCGAGGAGGCTTGGTAGCCCGACGAGCGTCCGTCAGTGTAGCCGGACTCCTGGAACGACTTCGCGCTGGACGCCTTGGAAGCGTCGTAGCTCGAAGAGTGCGCATCCTGGCGTCTGGACTCCTGGGACGACTGTGCTTCAGACGCCTGAGAGTTCTGGAAGCCAGAGGAGCGGCCGTTCTTGTAGCTCGACTGCTGGGCTGACTGACCGCTGGACGCCTGCGAGGACGAGGAGCCCGATTCGGTCTGGGTCTGGTAGCTGTCGGCCTGCTGGGACTGCTGATAGCTCTCCTGGTGGGATTCCTGGACAGTCTCAGTTGTCTCTTGCGTTGTGACAACGCGTTTCTTGACTGGTACTCTTACGATCCGTTCACGTCGGACCTCGTGAACCTCCGTAGTGGTTCCGTCATCTGGAAATGGTTGGTTAGTTATTACATTATATTTCGACCACACGATTTATAAGTTTGTATGACAATTCATTTGATTGACTCCAACAATTAATTCTTTGGTCAATTAGCAGGACTAGGTACGCAGATTATCAATCTTTGTGGCAATATGTTTTTATGGTTTAAATTTTCAAGTCTTTGAAGCCGTAACTATCAAATTAGATCATCGTCATTATTACAAGCCCTTGTGTGATGCCCATAGCATAATTGCTGGAGAAAGGATGGTAGAATCTCTATATTCTGAGAGAGAGAGAGAGCTCATAAATAGATAAGATTTCTATTTACAGTCAAATACTATGGCAATTTATTTTTTCTTTTGTCTAAATTATTTGCTTGCTATTAGAGAGAAAATTTTATCAATTTTCTTTGTTTGTTATAATTTAATAATGTTAATTTATGTGAATTTATTTTTTTATAACTTTACTGAGTATAGGTATTAGTTAGGTAATTTAAATCACTGTTACAAATAATGTTAAAAATTTATTGAATTACGTTATTACGTATTAGTAAAACAATGTTTGTTACGTAATGTGTATTAAATTATTCAATCTGAGATTAAATTAGTGCTGATATTGTGGTGATGTGTGAAATAAAAAGATAAATTACGAATATAAAATAATACATTAATAAACGTCATTATTATTGGCCCTAATAAAAGACATTACCTCCGTTACTTTTGTAATGTTTCACAATACGGAATTTGGGCCGATATCCTAAAAATAAAGAAAAAATACTACAATAATAATTCAGGGTCGAAATAGGAACATATTTCACATGAGAACCGTATTATTATTATTCACCATTCCTTATTGTGACGTATGTATTGTAATTCCTAATATTGACTGTAGGTTAGAAGTCTAGTTTATTTAATAACTAATTTAATTTATGGTAAGTCAAGTATTAATTTTTTTATTATTTATTATTAATATTTATAGAACGAATTAGATCTCTAGCAGTGACTATTCTATATCTCGAAAGTTCTTATATCGAAAATTTGCTAAAATGATTCCATTAAAGAAGTGATACGGGCTATCTAAATTATGTACGCTCTTGCGTATAAAATTACTCGCATCCAAAAAAGGAGACATTAAATACTCCCTTGAAGGGTCAAGGGAGTATTTAATGAGGCTGACGGGAATATGTCAGGTTTGAAACCGATTCTTTATACGAGAGTGTCCGTTTTAGGTAGCATACCCATTACATGCCTCCTTCCTTTTATATAAATCTAAAATAATAATGTAAAATAAATGCCGGTTTTTATTATCTTCTACGCATTGAAGTGTAGAAGTTAAACGTGTATGGTTTGTAATGATATCTTTCATTTGTCTTTATTATTGCATCGCAATTGTGACTTTTGTGTACCTACAATTATATACTTCCTTAACAGTAAAATTCCGTAAGTGCAGAATTTTTTAAAAGCGATTTTCCTTATTTTATTTTAGGATCCACAATAATAATTAACAAAAACAACACTGTTAATTGTTAATTTTGTAACAGAAATATCGTATAAAATATGTAACAGAAATAAAGCACTCCCAGAATATATGAAAACCTATGGTGATATCAAAAATGTAAAATAGTTAATCGAATTTTCCAATTTGTATGGGGTAAGAAAAAAACTGTTTTAATCGAGATTCTATTTTTTTATATAATAGCAAATTAATGACTAAGTTAGCATATATAGTATTCAGTGTATGCGTTATTTCTGTAACATGTTTTTTAATATTATATTATGCTACTTGTTAAGGTTGTCAAACTGATTATATTTTTTAAGAAAACAACTTACTGTCTGACTCTGCGAGCGTCAGTACGACCTGGAATTGAAAAAAAAAACACTTAAATACAGATCCCAAAAATGTTTGACACAATATTTAAGAAATATATCTTTCGATTTATAACCGATAAATCGTAAGCATATAGTCCTAAATCGTAATAAAGGCCTAACAGAAAAATGTGGCAAAATTGAAATACAATTCGTATCTTAAATAGGTTTAGTTAAAGATATTATCTTTCATCAGCAAATGTAACAAATACCTCGTACCAAACCACCAAGATGCAATTAGATGAGCCTAGCTATTTATTTATATTAAAATTTATAAATTATGAAATAAATCCAATCGAACTTCTTGATACGGCGTAATTAAATTTAAACTTTTCAAAGGCAATCAAATGGAATTATATTATTACCGACGCCTCAGGCCAGGTATCCAAAATTTACCAACGACAAGTGTTGGTTACGAGATGTAGAATTTTGACATTGGTATTACCCGTATAAAAATTTCCATAACTCCTCGCAAAAAAAACAATCGCAGATAGATTATTATATTATTAACCACTATAAACTTCGTTACTACGCCAATAGGGGTAATCTTTATATTTAAGATTTCTTGTTTTGTTAGGGACTTGAGTTACAACGTAAAGCATCTAACAATCAATTAAGATTGCTAATTAACATCCACTGATGGAGTCTAAAAATAAGCACAAATTAAAGAGTTAAACCAAAAAAAATTCTCGTAATTGACTTATCTTTAGTGATTATAGAGCTTCACAAAGAAAATGAAGTCAGAAAAATTGCAAAAACAATATTTGTCCCAATGCAGGAATAATAATTGTCTTTGTATAATTTTACTAATATTTATTTATTGATCAATTAAAAATCAAATCATGTTTAGAACCTTGGTAAGAGAACTAATAATTAACATCCACTTAAAGTCTTACAATAAGCCCAAAATTATAGAGATAAAACAAAAAAAAAATCGTAATTGACTTAACTATAGTGATTATAGTCTCATAAAGAAAATGAAGTCAGGAAAATTGCAAAAAAAATATTTGTCCTGATGCAAGAATAACAATTTTGTTTGTAATATTTTTCTTACACTTATTTATTGATCAACAAATGATTAGAACTTTATTGGTAAGTTATAGCTGCAGCAACGTCTATGTTTGTTTAAAGTTCCGTACGGTTAGATACTAAAATCGAAATCTATGTACTTACGCTTAGCAGAGCCACCAACAATATCCCCCTTAGCTTCATGCCTAGTGGTCAGACATGAAATCTGTTATCCACTGTGCAGAAGGAAAGATTACTCCCATTTTTATATTATCAAAATCCACCCAACTGAACAAACAGCTCATTATTTTCAGAAGGTAATTAAACAATTAATGTTTGCTGTAGCCAATTGCGAGTCCGCCATTGGTGAAAAATGGGGGTGACGTCGAATATTGTTTAGTTATTAAAGATGGGAATTTGTGTTTCAATTAATTTCTTCCGTCAATTTGGACTGTGTTTGCACGGGCTTTGTGCGTTTATAGATGTTGAATTTTCATTTTGATTGTGACGACAGCCCTATATTTGGTAAAACAAACACTCAACTACACTATCATTGTGTGTATGTTTAACTATTCTTGCCGTTCACGTTGTTCTGCCTTGTCTTAGGCTCTCAGACCATTTCACACTGGTCTGTGAGCAAGACAAGGTAGTACAAATTTAGAACAAATGAAAATAGTCGGAAAATTTTCGAGAGACTATTTTCCTGACGCGTGAAACGAAACATGCCTATAACCCCCGATGGGATAGGCAGAGGTGAATTCGCGAATTAGGTAAGGTCCCATGTAATAAGTGTCGAGCCTATTGCCATCTATCGGACACGTAAACCGCAGTATATTGGTGGTGTATAAGAGGAACGCTGGTGCCCGTTACTCGTCATCGCTGTCTTCACGAACGTTGACGATGTTGTCGCCTTGTACGAAACCCGTAGGAGAGATTGGTGGAAGAGAAAATTGTATTCTGCTCTACTGTAACTAGGATAAAGACAGCGATGCGTAATAGGCAGTTCACCTTGTGCCACTTAGCAACACTTTTACTGCGTTTTACAGTCCCGATATATGCCGTGTGGTGACGGCAGAGTAGAATACAATTGTCACTATCCCAAATCTCTCCCGTGGGTGTCGTATAAGGCGACTAAGGATAAATCAATAATGAAGAACGGGCAGCAGCGTTCCTCTTATACCACCTAGCAATAGCAATGTACTGCAACTTTTTTGCCCGATAAATGGCAATAGACTCGCCACCTATAACATGGGACCTTACATAATTGGCGAAACGTGGGTGTTAGTTCACCTCTGCCTACCCCTTCTGGGATATAGGCGTGATTTATGTATGTATGTTATATACCAATAGGCTAACCCCCTATAACATGGGACCTAACGTAATTGGCGAAACGTATCGGTGATAGAATAGGCGTGATTTATTTTATGTACCTACTATATGTATGTATCTAGCCGAAAGAAAGCTCATCCGTGACCTAAGTCTGACAATTAAGTTGTCCGAATCACTATAGAGATGCGGGAATCGAACCCGCGTCCTCCGCAAGACTATAATTTTTCTGAACTTTTTCCAAGCACAATTTTTTTTATAAAATAATTTTTCTTATTTAAATAATGTTGAAATAAAAATTTAAATAACAGTGGAGATATAAAACAGAATTCGGATCTGTCCGATATTTTACTTTAGGTACGGTCTAGCGCACTTCAGCCCCCGTAGCACGGGACGTGGACTCATCTCTTTCGGGGGACAGAAAATCTTTTCCTCTCGCTCTAACTCCCACTAAATCCCCAGACAAAACACTGTCTAGTGGTGCAGAGAGACCTGTCCACGGCCCCGTGCTAGGCCCGCAGATTACCCAAAACTGTCTTTTGTAGTAAGCTACAAGGTCAAATGAGAAAATTTGATATTTTGTGGTGTCTCACGCGCTTTTGACTGTATCTAGGTACAGTCACATTAACGGTAACAGTAGGTTAGGTCAGTTCTTTTGTGACTATCGTCATCTGCTATGCATTTTCATTCTGGTATTCGCTGTAAAACAAGTATCTACCTGATGCATTACGAGGTTTGTGATGTGAAGCTGTAAATTTTAGTACAAAAAGCGATAATATTTTTTCATCCAACAAACATAGTCCAATTTTAATAACTTTTGGTTATGTTGTAAATGTAATGTAAGACTAGGTTCGTAGGTACGTTTTATTTATACGAAATATTGAACTATAAAATTTGTTAGCATCTAACCCCCGAATACAGAAACGCTACTCAAATTTAGGGGACTGCTTAAAAAGTTAAGTGGACACTACCTGTCAGAATTTGTATGGAAAAACGTCAATTTTGACAATACTTAAATGTTAAGCGGGACTCAAACTTTGAATAGCGTTTCTGTATTCGGGGGTAAATATCTTTATTTTTGACATAAATACTTCCTAGAGCATTATGTATTAATTTAACTAAACTGAATTAATTGAAAAGAAAAACGTACAGACTTATAATTTTTGCCGTGTGGTGACGGCAGAGTAGAATACAATTGTCACCACCCCAAGTCTCTCCCGTGGGTGTCGTACAAGGCGACTAAGGAAAAATCAGCGATAAGGAATGGGCAGCAGCTTTCTTCTTATATCACCTAACAATAGTACTGCGACTTTTGTGCCCAATAAATGGCAATAGGCTCGCCACCTATTACATGGGACCCAACATAATTGTCGGAACGTGGGTGCTAGTTCACCTCTGCCTACCCTTTCGGGGATATAGGCGTGATTTATGTATGTATGTATGTATTATAATTATTAGGATCAACTGAATCTGGAAAGACCAAAAGTGTCTTATTTTGTGAAGTTTTAGGGGAGTGAAGACGTTATCGCTCGAGACAAGTATTCAAAACGGAAATGTAGGCATTACCTACTAGTGCCGCGTATCGCCACTTCACAATCCTCATAATTACCAAAAACCAGCCCCCGTAGCACGGGACGTGGACAAATCTCTTTCGGGGTAAAGAAAATATTTTCCTCTCGCTCTAGCTCCCACTAAATCCAGAGACAAAACACTGTCAAGTGGTGGAGAGAGACTTGTCCACGTCCCCGTGCTAGGCCCGCTGTTTGTGTACAACTACCAAAGTGTATAGCCTTTTCGACGTTTCGTTACCCCCTGCTCTCTCTCGTGGGTGTCGTACAATTCGACTATAGTAAACTACTCCTTAGGGGAGAAAAGCGTAATTTGTTATGCATATACTGCGATTTATGTGCCCGATAGATGGCAATAGACTGGCCACCTTTACACGGGACCTAACATAATTGGCGAAGAATCGGTGTTAATTCACCTCTGCTTGTTCTGATATACTTAGGCGTGATTTATGTATGTATGTATGTAGAGTGTATTTAAGTGTACTACCTATTAATTCTTCTTCTTCTCCCTGCCCTGTTTCCAGTCTATCTGGGGTCGGCGCAGTATGTTTCCTCTTCCACTCATATCGGTCAGACGTCATCAAGCCATCCACTCCCTTTTGATTCATATCACCGTAAGAGTGCTAGTGATAAATAAATGTATAGAAAAGAGACGGAACGGAACATGTCGAAAGACCGATGAACGGAAAGAGTGATTGGAATGACAACATTCCAATCCATACTGCTCAAAGTTTTGGCTTAGGTTTTACAGCCGGCCGCTGCCTGACACCAACCCTCTTTGGGTATGCTGTTGTTGTTATTGGTGGTTTGCCCTCCACCATTCGGGTGCCCCAAGGTGCTTATTGGTCTACACCGGGCAATCTCCCTTAGTCGACTTTTACGACACCCATGGGATAAGTCGGGGCTGGCGTATTCTACGTTATGTGTTCGCTCCCAGGCCAGCATAGAAGGCCTATTAATTATGTTTTGTATTATAAAACAACTAAATAAGTAAGTGTGACAAGCAATGTCACTAATGACGAACCCGCAGTTGAAACATTTTGCGAAATTCAAGTTGTTATTTGTAAAGCCGTCAATTTACGTCAGTAGCATCAGTTGGTAGTTCTTTATTCAAGAGCAATATTGATGTTGTTGTATTTATGTATGTTATGTCGCAGGCATATTGTCGAAGGATTTTATTTGATCTGCCCCTCTATACAAGTTGCCAATCAATACAAGTTGAATATCCAATATATTATCTAAAATATCTATTCGAACGAATTTAATACAAAAATATGAAACTGACGTATTCTAGAGAAAACAATCGGTCCATAAACGACGGAGCTTTTCGCGAACAAACATAAAAAACATACGGTACGAATTGAGTAACCTCCTCTGGTTTTTCGTCGGTTAAAAAATGACGACCGTCGTGTCAAAGGAGCTGAAAAAAAAATGAGCCAGTGAGATGTATAGAAGTGGGGTTGTTCTGTTCGTCCTCTTCTAAGCTCGTCGGGGGGCAATTGCGAAAAATGGACAGAGAACTCCACTCTGGCTATCTCACTCAGCTCGTTTTTCCTCTGATATATTTGTTTTCCAAAGTAAACCTTATGCCGTACGCATATGTTTTGTTTTACTATAACACTATTTTGACAGTGCTCAGTCCTGATTATAATTAATATTACGTCCAGGGTAGTTGTCATTAATTTACATTTCGAACGAGTTTTCCCAACAATCTTGAATTTTGCATTATTTCAGTTTATTACTTTTAAGAAAAATGTATCGTTTGCTTGCCACTTGTCTGGTTATCGCGAAATAAGAAGGCCATCGTTTTTTATATTATTTAATTTTTATTATATTATAAAGGACACTTTATAGTATACCTATGTATATAGACGCTTCTCGTAAAGGCATTAAGTTGATTTTAATTTTACCAATTTAGAAAGTCAAGACAGACTTTTACTGAATAGCTGCCAGTCTGATTTCACTCCATTGTTATCGTCAGCTGTCGCACTGTTTGCTGCAGCTACGCCGTAGCGCTAGTCGAATGCAAGGGCTACGACGTAGCTGGCATAAAAATAAGTAATACCACAGTGTAATACGTAATAAGATTGTATACAGTATTAATATTACCTACTTTATCTTAAGAACTAAACTGTGACCTAAGGGTAAGAAGTATCCGTTATATGATATTAATGAGTGGTGACGGCAGAGTAGAATACAATTTTCACCACCCCAAATCTCTCCTGTGGGTGTCGTACAAGGCGACTAAGGATAAATCTGTGATGAGGAAGGGGCAGCAGCGTTCCTCTTATATCATCTAGCTATGTACCTACTGCGACTTTTGTGCCCGATAAATGGCAATAGGCTCGCCACCTATTACATGGGACCTAACATAACTGGCGAAACGTGGGTGCTAGTTCACCTCTGCCTACCCCTTCGGGGATATAGGCGTGATTTATGGATGTATGTATGTATAATTAGTACCTAAGGCTGAATTTTACACTAATTACCTTACAAACTTATTTGTTCATGTTTGTTTGCAATAAAGTTGTTGTTAAGATTTTTGTAGTAAAAGCATTGTCACTTAACTTCACTTAACAATTTGCCGACATTAAATGAAATGCCGAATTCTATAATCTATCTGCAACATATTGAAACTAATTGAAATACTTGACAATTTTCCCACTAGACAGAACAAAGGAAACTAACTGATAGACATTGTATAATAAATAACATGTAGTTAATTAAATACTTACCTACCTATATCTAGGCATAGGTGTATAAACACCCACATTTCGCCAACTATTTTAAGACCCATGCATTAAAATTGTGGCAAGCCTATTGCCATCTATCGGGCATCGCAGTACCTATATTGCTAGAGAAACGCTGCTGCCCATTACTTATCGCTGCCTTATCTCTTAGTCGCCTTGTACGACACCCGAGGAGTTGAATAACAAGTGTATATTGCTCTCCCGTCACCACACGGCAGTATGAATGGATATATGGATGTAAATATGTAGGTATAGTTCTATTCGGGAATCTTTAACCACAAGTTTAATACGTAATAAGGCATAACCTACTCTAAGCAGGGTCGGCACAACATGTCTTCTTCTTCTTCTAATCTCCTCTTTTAGATGAGAGCTCAGGGACCTTACCACCAACTCTAAACGTGACTCAATTGCTATAAGCCGAGTAGAGCGGCGTCCCGTTTAGTCGTTTGGATCGCTCTTAAATTTCATGGTACGGCCACAGCGGCACAGCATGAACTCCCCTCTTTCACACAATCCATCCATCGCTTCTTCGCTCTTCCTCACATTCTAGGTACATGTCCATTTTAAAATATTACGTACTCTAAGCAAAGATGACAATAGGTACATTATTAATTTGTCAGTATTCTACGATATATCATCTCGATAAAACGATGAACGGGGAGAGTGATTGGGATGGCAACATTTTCCTCATCCAATACTGCTCAAGGTAAGTTTAGGTTGTAATGTAAGCCGATTTCAGTTCCTTTGGTTTACCCATCACACTCACACTTTGCTTAATGAATGAGAGAAGAGAGACACCACGAACTCTAAACGCGACTCAATGCCCATTGTTAAAGTGAGACAACGCTTTAAGCCATGTAGCTCAGGCTGTCTGGTCTAGTTAGTAAAGCGGCGGCGGCGTCCCTGTTTGTCACCCGCGTTTGGATCGCACTAAAACTTCATGGTACGCCCGCTGGTAGACGAAAACAGCTGCAATCGGCATTGTTGTCCTACTGATAGAAACAAACCCGTTTTAAGAATGTTGTCGATTGTTTGACATTATTCCCGAATGGACCAGCCATAGGATGTTGTATACCTTGGCCGGGTGATTCCTCCTGTAATCCACTTAACCACTTATGTGATATCGTTGCGGTGAGTCTGTTAAGGCATATTAAATTCAAGGTCATATTTTTGCCTAGAATCAGAGATGCCGTGTGGTGACGGCAGAGTAGAATACAATTGTCACCACCCCAAATCTCTCCCGTGGGTGTCGTACAAGGCGACTAAGGATATATGAGTGATGAGGAATGGGCAGCAGCGTTCCTCTTATACCACCTTGCAATGTACTGCGGTTTTTGTGCCCGATAAATGCAAGAGGCTCGCCACCTATTACATGGGACTTAACATAATTGGCGAAACGCGGGTGCTAGTTCACCTCTGCCTACCCCTTCGGGGATATAGGCGTGATTTATGCATGTATGTAATCAGGGATAGCGGGTAACGGTAAATTTATTTAACGGTAAATGGTTTAGGTTAAGGTTTTTTTCTATAGAAAAAAATATATATTCCAAATCCTGTTTAGAATATGCCAATAGGTGGTGTTGCTAGGTGGTATAACAGAACGCTGCTGACTCATCGCTGTGTTTACCTGTCTTTGATTATTGATGAAAATGAAGACGGGTAAATGAAGTCCTGATTCGGGAATCAAACCCGCGTCCTCCGCAACCCGGGCAGATAGACCCCTATACCACTTTTCGTTCTGCTCTGCCGTCACCACACGGCCATATATTTTGTCTCTTGCCATAACGGCTTTACTTTAGGTTTACTTTTACCACTCTAAATAGGATTTAGAGTAAAGCAAAAAGTAATATTATTTGATGACGGAAAAATATTTCAATACCGAGACCGAAAAAAATGTAGGTATCTAGTACAATATTACCGTATACAGCTCCTTGTTTAGTCATGTACTTAATTAAGTTATTTCGACGTAGACTCAAATTAATATGAATATTTGCTTAGGTGTAAGAAGGAAAAATATTGTACGAGTGTTAATACCTACTTACGTATTAATGTAAATTGTGCGTCTCTATAAATAAATACACACTTGTATTAATTGGCTTGTGTACACGTTAGCTGTAAACGATCGAATTTTCGGGACATAAATGTCGCGTTTGTTTCACATTTTGATGTTTAAACAATGGGACGCTCGCGGGGTTTGGTCACGTGGAAAGGTGGTACTATACGTACATCCATATTGGAAATCTTCAACCAATACTGACAATATGGATGTATTTACACAATACATAGGTACATAAAGAGGTTAGGAGGTGAGGTGCAGTGGTGAATTACAACACATTTGGCCACAGCAAGTTTATTCTGAGACTACAAGAACGAGTGATGAAGATGTCTACGTATACCTACAAAACATAATATTTATTAATAGAATGCCTACAAAAAATCTGTTTTTCTAGATCTGTATAATGTATAATTTGAACATCTTGACCGTGTGGTGACGGCAGAGTAGAATATAATTGTCACCACCCCAAATCACTCCCGTGGGTGTCGTACAAGACGACTAAGGATAAATCAGTGATGAGGAATGGGCAGCAGCGTTCCTCTTATACCATCTAGCTATGTACCTACTGCGACTTTTGTGCCCGATAAATGGCAATAGGCTCGCCACCTATTGCATGGGACCTAACATAACTGGCGAAACGTGGGTGCTAGTTCACCTCTGCCTACCCCTTCGGGGATATAGGCGTCATTTATGTATGTATGTATGTATGAACATCTTCAAGACCAGAGTGAACATGAATCTTCTAGGCGAGCGTGTTCCATCATCATGCCTCATCATTCGGTTTCCATCACGCATATTGTGGTCAAAAGCTCTGCTTATTGAACATAAAATAGGTATATCATCTGTGAAAATTTCAACTGTTCATGAAATACAGCCTGGCAACAGACGGATGGACAGCGAAGTCATAGTAAAAAGGGCCCGTTTTACCCTTACTACGGAACTCTGAACACTAAATACGTCAAAAGGCTGCCAGTGTATACCAGCGATGGGTATACCAGCTATATCCCTATATTAATTACTAAAGGACCTTGGCTTATCTAGAACTTTCGCAAATTCTACTGCAGTGTGTGTCTAAGGCGGCTCTCACGGAATCTTATCTAATATGGCTAGGCAGAGAGAGAAGTCGGATGGCGGAGGTGAGTTTTGACTAGTCAAGGGATCCCTTTATACCTACACTTGGGTCACAAGTCCCGGGCGCTGCCACTGACTCCCCTCTTTGCCACACTATGGACCCGGCACCCGCACGGTGAATAGTAAACTTTAACTCAAGTTTGAGTTAAATCTCATGCTTGTGTGTGAACGTTTGACAATTTTGCTTTATAATATATAACACTATTTTGACAGTGCTCAGTCCTGATTATAATTAATATTACGTCCAGGGTACATACATACATACATAAATCACGCCTATAACCCCGAAGGGGTAGGCAGAGGTGAACCCACGTTTCGCCAGTTATGTTAAGTCCCATGTAATAGGTGGCGAGCCTATTGCCATTTATCGGGCACAAAAGTCGCAGTAGGTACAAAGCTAGATGGTATAAGAGGAACGCTGCTGGCCATTCCTCATCACCGATTTATCCTTAGTCGCCTTGTACGACACCCACGGGAGAGATTTGGGGTGGTGACAATTGTATTCTACTCTGCCGTCACCACACGTCCAGGGTAGTTGTCATTAATTTACATTTCGCACCTTTAATAATAAACCGGAATAAATAAATAAGAAATATATAGAAAAAAACTGGATTTTGACTTTTTATCATAAAACGCATTTGAAATGAATACGATCAGTCACGACCTTTTTCGCACGTTCTTGTCGTACGTGATCCACTTTTCATCACCAGTTATCAGCTTCTTCAAAAATGGTTCGGTTTCATTACGTCGTAATAAAGAATCACAAATGAGTGTTCTCATACGGTTCATTAGGTTTCTTTCAGTGAGCTCGTGAGGTACCCAAACGTCGAGCTTTTTTGTGTACCCAGTTTTTTTAAAATGCGCTAAAACGTTTTGTGGTCAATTCCCAGTTCTTCAGCTACGTCGTAACTACTGACATGCCGATCTTGCTCCACTTTTTCAAAAATGGCATCCATTTTATCAGTAATAGGGCGACCAGAGCGACGTGCATCTTTGACATCAAAATTTCCGGATTGAAAACGCTTAAACCAAATGTTTAAGAATCTATAATTGCTGTGTGGTGACGGCAGAGTAGAGTACATTGTCACCACCTCAAATCTGTCACGTAGGTGTCGTACAAGGCGACTAAAACAGTGATGAGGAATGGGCAGTAGCGTTCTTCTTATTTATACCACCTAGCAATGTACTGCGACTTTTGTGCCCGATAAATGGCAATAGGCTCACCACCTATTACACCCCCACCTAACATAATTGGCGAAATGTGGGTGTTGATTCACCTCTGCCTACCCCTTCTGGGATATAGGCGTGATTTATGTATGTATGTATGTATGTATAATAAGGTTGCGGGATGCGTCAGATCTAAAATTACATCTCTGTGCAATGAATAGGTAGTCTTCCAAAGTCAGTACCATTTCCCCACGTCAAAAAACCTATCTCAAGTTTGGTCGAAGGTAGCTGAAAAGTTCTGTGTATCTTGATATGGATGACACACATTAAACATTCTTGCTGCAACCCTGCGGGCCTAGCACGGGGCCGTGGACAAGTCTCTCTCCACCACTAGACAGTGTTTTGTCTCGGGATTTAGTGGGAGTTAGAGCGAGAGGAAAAGATTTTCTGTCCCCCGAAAGAGATGAGTCCACGTCCCGTGCTACGGGGGCTGTGCTGGCCTGATTTTCTTTTTAACTTTTTGTGCCTTTTCATATAAGTAAACGTCTTTGGTTGTTGCGGTTGCGTACAAATTTCTTATTCTGTTCTGATAAAGAAAATATAATTATGTACGTCAATTTGTTTAATGTAACTGTATTGTTATCAATTTGTTATAGTGTGGTGACCTCCCGCGGGTGTCGTAGAAGGCGTCTAAAAAGACACCGATGAGTAATAGGCAGTAGCGTTCCTCTTATACCACCTAGCCAATAAACTGCGGTTTATGTGCCTGATAGATGGCAATAGGCTCGTCCCCTATAACATGGATCCTAAACCCAAAGAGGGTTAGGTAGGCGGCCGGCCGGAAAACCTTGAGCAGTATGGTTTGGAACTTTTTCATTCCAAGCACTCCGTTCTTTGACGGTCTTTCGACATGGCAATTTCCATCTCTTTTCTATACATTAATTCATTACTAGCGTCTTTTCGGTGCGATGGAGGAAATGAATCCAAAGAGTATATGGCTTTATGAGGTCTGATTTGATATTAATGGAAGACGAAACATACTGCACCGCACTTACTGCCGCACTCAGAGAGTATTTAATGTCAAAAATTTTCATTCAAATCTAGACCATAGACCCGGCAAGAATAGCGACTAGTTTTGAATTGTCATTTTTTGACGTTAAGTACTCATTAACGTTATTTGACGTCTCTGAGTGCGACAGTTAGATCTTGTGATGAGAAAAGTGGTGGTGGAATAAAGATTTTGTTCAATCAATTTAAAACAAGGCGTTCCTTTTATATCACCTAGCAATGTACTGCGACTTTCGCGCCCGATAAATGGCAATAGGCTCGCCACCTATTACATGGGACCACCTCAGCCTACCCCTTCGGTGGTATAGGCGTGATTTATGTATGTATGTATGTATGTAGTTTAAAACAATCTTCGCAGACTGTTGCCATCTAGAGGAGAAGGCACATAAGTCGCAGTATATCGCTAGGTGGTATAACAGGAATGCTGCTACCACCATACTACAGACCCAGGGAAGCGATTTAGGGTCGTGACAGTTGAATTCTGATCTGACGTCACCACACGGGTATTCAATGGAGTATTTAAGTTATTTTGTTGTCTCTTGAAAAATTTGTCATAATGTGTCTACACTACATACCTACTTTATCGTAGATAGGTCTATAGCAGATTGTTATACCCTATCTACTCATATATTCTAATTAATACTGTTTATTAATTAATATAGTATTGTAGGCTCAGAAAGCTATTTACTTAGGTGCAGTCATGAAAAATATTGGCTACAAAAACGAATTTTCGAATCGACAACTTAAAATTTCTTATTATTATAAATTGAATAAGTAGGTAACGTTAATCTAAATTAGGTAAGGATATTAGGCTTAATAGATTTGATGACCCCAGATCGTGGGGTTTCAATCAGCCTGTGTAGGTAAAGGTATGTAGGTAGGTACGCCACTTCAGACTACCCAAAACTGTCAAATTTCTTCAAACGATTGTCAACCTTAACTTGTTGGTAGTACAGCACAAAGTCGATTGATTTAATTTGACATTACATGGTAGCCTGCCATGCTGTTCAGACTTCTTCCTATCCTGGGGGCCTACTATAATTCTACGAAAATGGAAACTACGGCCGATATTTCGCGCGTTTCCTTATAATAATACTCTTAAAATTATTCATTTAAGCATCCGAACATGTATTAGAGTAGGGTCAGTTTCAAAGTTTCGTTTTATTCTCGTTCGATTGACAAGTTTCGCTCGGAGAATTATAGTAGGCCCCCTGTTCCCAGTTTATCTGGAGTCAGCCCAATATGTTTCCTTTTCCATTAATATCGGTCAGACGTCCTTAAGCCACCCACTCCTTTCGATTCATAACATCCATAACACAGGAAAGGTGCTAGTGAGGAATGAATATGTATCATGGAAAAGACGAAAAGATCTACGTTATTTATTCGCTCCCAGCCCAACATTGAAGAATCCCTGTAGATAGTAGATATATTTTCAATATTTAAAACATACTTAAGGCGATTCTCACACTGCCGCATGCTGCGTAGGCCTAGCTCGGGACGTGGACAAAATCTCCTCGGGGAAAAGAATATATTTTTCTCTCCATTCTACTCCCACTAAATCTTGAGACGAGAAACTTTGATAGTGTCTCGTGGTGGAGAGAGTGCGTGATGTAGTGTTGTTTGTAAACGTAGGTATCGTACGATTTGTATCTATCTATTGAAAACATGCGTAGTAAGTATAGTAGGTACCTGTCTACGACCTGTGGTACCTACCTACCACACACGTTAAATGCCACCACGCGTAACATGGTGCGGGGTAGTGTGAGAGTCACAATGGCCCGTATCAATATTCTACCAACAGTTGAAGATAGACGTACCACGGTTTGGTTGCTTAGCAACTTCTGTTAATTATCGTAATAATAACAAAAAATTACAGGCAACTAAACTTTAGTGAGCTTACTTTTAACTGTAGTAGCCGTGTGATGACGGCAGAGTATAATACAATTGTCACCACCCCAACTCTCTCCCGTGGGTGTCGTACAAGGCGACTTAATCAGTGATGAGGAATGGGCAGCAGCGTTCCTCTTATACCACCTAGCAATAGTACTGCGACTTTTGTGCCCGATAAATGGCAATAGGCTCGCCACCTATTACATGGGACCTAACATAATTGGCGAAACGTGGGTGCTAGTTCACATCTGCCTACCCCTTCGGGGATATAGGCCTGATTTATGTATGTATGTAGGTTATTGAAACCCATCGTTTATCAACGTCTATACTACTATATCTCCTTAAATGTATAAGGAGCTCGTTAACGCAATGGCTTAGCGTTCTCAGTCTACGATTGCGTAAACTAAGCAATGTTCGCTAAGATCGGTCATTGGATGGGTGATCAAAAATGTTACTGTCTCGAGTTCCTCCGTGGTTTGCAAGCCACGTTAAGTCTATGGTCACGGCTGCGTCTGCACTAATCTGCAGTCGTTAATACCCACCAATCCATACTGTGCCAGCGTGATGGGTGGAAGGCCCATTCTCCCTATATTTTTCCAGGGAAGGCCTATGCCCCAGAAGTTCGGACATAAAAAGGTTAGTGATGGTGATGATGTCTATTAGATCCATGAACAAGGAAGGCAGAAGTGTATTTTAACTCCCACATTTCGCAATTTATTTTAAGTCCCATGTAATAAGAGGAGAATCTGTTGTCATATTCTCTGGGTACCTAAATCACAGCAGCATATTGCTACGTGGTAGGTATAAGAGGAACCTTGCTGCCCTCACTGCACTGTTTTATTTCACGCTTAGGCTCGGGTTCACCAACATGTAAAATGAGAGATTAAAAGATAACCGTCAGTTTTTGACAGTTCTTCCACACGATAAAATGTCAAAAACCTACATACATAAATCACGCCCATATCCCCGAAGGGGTAGGCAGAGGCGAACTAGCACCCACATTTCGACAATTATGTTAGGTTACGGTTAAATAATAATCGCCTGTTTAAGTGTTGGTGAACTCGGGCCTTAGTCAACTTGTACGACACCCGTCCACGACGCGGGAGCGATTGGTTGAAGTGACAATTGCATTCTGCTCTGCCGTCAGCACGCACCAATATTTATCCATAATTATTTTAATTAGGTACTTGACTCAGTCTTCAAACTAATAAAAATATATGACGTATGTAGTTAATAGTAAATATTTAATATGTATATTAAAAATAGGTACGTCAACTAGTATCCATATCACAAGTGCATAAGCTACTTACTTTGGGCTACATGATCGGTGAGAGTGTAAGAAATATTATATTCAGGAAAGAAAAAAACTAGATTTAAACATTAAAATAATTTATTAATTTTACATTTAGGGCTTTGGTACATCATCTATACGTACGATCTAAAACTTACAACATGACTTGATAGCGTACACATTTCTAATCAGATCTCGTATGTTATTTAATTAAATATCAATTAAAGCCAAGGAGGTCCAAAAATTTCGATAAATCATAGTCTAGAAATTGGGATTACCCGCGTAATGACCTGAAGGCAAAACATGAATGCAAATCACACACATCTGAGACCTGTAGGCCTATTCCCTAACTTTTTTTGACAGTTGAAAGTGATGATCACTGAACTATTTACTTATCCATTACTACTTTACTATAATGCTATTGTGACACTTGTCCTGTGATAACAGCAATGTATTAGTAAATAGTTCGGTGATCATCACTTTCAACTGTCAAAAAAAGTTAGGGAATAGGCCTACTGGCGTGATGTTGTATACGGTTTAGAATTTTTTGAACCTTTCAAATATATTTATTATTTCTACACATTCAAATGTCAGGATTGAGATGACAACGTTCCAAAGCAGTCGGCATCTGCCTGACTCCAACCCTTTGGTTATTGTAAAACGACGTCCAAAAAGAAATGTGTACATCTAGCCTACATTTGAGGATATGATTCGAGAAATTTAACATTAAAATTACATTGACTAATAATAATTAATTTTACCTAAAATAAAACATTGACAAAGTATACTTTAAAACAAGTGATTACTTTACAAGTATTAATAATATTCTTATGTAATTGTAACGTTAAGCGCAGATAGACGCAGACACCGAGCTATGGATAAGTTTAATGTTACAGTTGCCACCTTAATTTGGACCTATTTGTAATAAGGTTTAGAACCAATGAAAATATATTGCAATGTCATTAAAAGGCTCAGTGAACGTGTGCCTTTAATATAAGGCGTAGTAAAAAACATCAAAACTTAAATATTAATGACAAAATCAATGTTTTACAAACGCAATAAAAACGCAAGTAATGGGGTTCCGATTCCGAGACGGTCAAGCAGCTTGACATCAAGCAAATTGATTTTCTGTGTTTTGTTCTGTTGCTAGGTCAAAGAAATCAACCAGATATAATAATTAACATTTAAATGCTTGAATCAAGCATCAAGAAAGTTGTAGACCGTCAAAATGCTTGAAGCGAGCTAAAATCTTCGTGCTTGACCGTCTCGGAACTCCATAAAGCAAATAAAATTAGCTCGCGCCTGGCCTTGGCTTCGGTTAGGACTACATAAGAAAGAAAGAGATTACAGAAACCTATGAGACAGAGAAAGAGAGTCATGCTTCTTTGTCAGAAGTACATAATGGAATGAATGTCCTAGGAAAACCGCAAAACCAGTAAAGTTGCAAACATCCTGAGAATTAAGAATCGAAATATGCTCCGAATACAAAAACGCTCAAATTTTGAGCACTGTTTAAATAGTTAAGTGGACCATACCTGTCAGAATTTGAATAGGAAAACGTCAAATTTGACAATACTTAAATATTAAGCAGGACTCAAACTTTGAGTACCGTTTCTGTATTCGGGGGTTAGTTTTACAAACCGGGTACTGTAGCCATTGTTTAAAAATGGGATTTAACATAAAAAATGGTGAAACCCAAGTTTTTTTCGGATTCTCTTGTACCACATGTTTTTTTATAATTTAGAAAATATGTGGTACCTATTCGATTTTAATTTTAACATTATATAAATGTTAGAAAAATTAGTACAAAGATTTTGGGGTTAGAAAAAGAATTTCGAAAAATTATGACCTTGAGGCGGGAATCGCCACCCAAGACACCAGTGTCTTGGGTGGCCGAGCGGTCAGGCACCTGCCCGGATAGCAGCGGACGCGGGTTCGATTCCCGCCTCAAGGTCATAATTTTTCGAAATTCTTTTTCTAACCCCAAAATCTTTATGTGGTACCTGCTGTACGTTAGGGTGTTTTAACCTGATGTAGTTCTTTTTAAAGGAACCTTAACCTCATGATATCTTGTGACATTATTAGCTCTGCCCTTGTAGCAACGGAAAGGGAGTTCCTAGGAAATTTACAAATTTACCAGATGTGCACTAATGCGTGCACGCGGCAATACTTTACACAACTACAAGTATTTTATTTTTTTAGTAAAGTATTATATAAATGTTTTTTTCTTTCAAATTCAATGATTTCTAAAAACATGATCTTATTAACAATTTTGGTGTTTGGTTATATTTTGGATACTGCTATGTATCATGTCTCTAAGTCCTACAACACTGAACACACCAATCTTTTTTTGCAAGGGGATTTGTGGAAACCTTCTAGTAAACAGCATAATTGAAAAAATATTATCTAACAATATTCAAAAGATACTATCCGCTTATTATTGATCCCAATTGGTTTGGGTCGTTTGTCTGAAATTAGTTCACAAATCCACACTTCCAGATAAGTAAACTATATAGTTTATTTCAGTCCCATTTCTATAAAAAATATGTCTCGCCTAGAATGTTTTAAACAATCCCTTATTGGTTCGAGAGATTTCTGGAACTATTCCACAAATCCACCCACAGTTGAACTAACCCTCGGAGTTAAATTTAGTTTTATTTCCATGCCCCAGTGGCTTATGAAATTAACAATTGTTTCAAACAATCCCATTTTGGTTTGAGATCGATTTATGGAACGTTTCCACAAATCCACCCTCCGTTAAAAGTGACCTATTCAATTTCCATCCATTTCCAAGTAGCGATTGTATTCAATCCACATTTAAGAATATTTCCGTCATAGTGACGATGACAACCAGCTTCGAGATAAACTCAATTTAACAGCAATCTTACAGTATTGCATTGAGAGTTAAGAACTTACAATAACAAACAACGTACGCCGGCCGCCATTTTGTTTTCGTTATTCAAACAATATGAGCGCATTCCAGAAATATGGTTTTCGAATATCCCAGCCCGGCTAGCATGAGCACCGAAACACGATATGATAAAGCCTTTATGCCTATAGCATATAGATATACCCATTTATAGCTTTGAACTCTCAAAAATCCAATGATTTTTATCCGTTCAAAGTGATAAATGGCTATAACATAATCGTGTTTCGGTGGTCATGCTAGCCGGGCTGGTATCATGTAGGTAGTAGGGGAACGAGGTCCAGAGCGGGTACTATACTTCCTAAAACGGACACCCTCGTATGTTATCTGCTCCCTTAAGGGGGCAGGAAGGAATAAGTTTCCACCCCTCACCTTGCGTAGTTTTAATACACCTTCCCCTATGCTATGTTATTGTTTTTTTTTTAAATATACTAATTACAAAAACCATATTATTATGAACACCAACAATGACTAGAGAACACATGTCTGTGTTCATCATATAAGCAACCAGGATTTGAACCCGGGACCTCTTGACCGGCAGCCAGCGATCTAGCCATTCGACCAAGCTAGCTGTATAATTCTGTAGTGCGCTCCAGTCCGTCTGGATTAAAAAAAAACAAAATGGCGCATTATGCCCATACCAAATTTACATCTTTTCATCCGGATATATCTCCATTCCATCATTTCACGGTACTTAAAAAAGTCCATATTCCATTACGTTTAACAGCTAAAGAGAGTTTGCTATTTGAACTAATTATCTATAGGGCCTGCGGTTCTAAAGTCGATTGTGCATATTGCGATTTGAGAAACGCTGGCCCCAGAACTATTACATGCATCCGACATGATAATAATTATCATTACTATAACATACATAATATAACTATTTATTTATAAGCGATTATTTATATAGAAATCACATTTTTATTACTTTCATTGGGACTTAGTTGGCTTTCTACAAAATGAGTAGGCAAACTCTTATTGAAATTAATATCTTTGACTGGTCATTTTGTAAAATGCCTGCGTTACAAATGGACCTTTGTCCAGTCTAGAATTAGTTTTAAAAAAAGAAAATAATGTAGCTCATAGAATAAAAAATATCGAAGTTAATTTTAAAGTTCACAGAGTGAAGCATGTACTCTACAACAACACCTCTTCAGCAATATTTTTTATTATAAAAATAAATTATAAATTATAAAACTAAAAAAAGCAGTCTCCGTCAAATTTGGCTGAGTTAGAGAAATCTTTGTACACATTATTATGATAAAACAATAAAAAAGACAAAAAAATACATGTCAAAAAGTCCTACAAAACTGGCAACACCGGTTTAACTAGTCGAGGGTTGCCATTAAATGCGCCTACAATTTAATGGGCGAATGAGAATTTAAACTTTTAATTGTTTTCATTAAACACATACTTCAATATCAAATACTGAAAGTGTAGTATGTACCCAGTAGGGTTTTATTATTAACTTACATTAATTGCTATATTATGGACACAAAGAAAAATGCATTAATATTGATTTTACTACACGGAATAGTAAGTTACGTTAATAACACAAACTAACTTATTAACTTCGCTAACACATCAACGTGGACAATTTGGTGAAACTTCCAGTGAATAATTATAAATTTCGGATACTGAGAAATATTAACCGAAATTTATAATTAGATCCTCACGTCATATCGAAAGAAAGTTTGAATAAACACAATATTTGGCATCATTCTAACTACCACGATTAGCTAAAGTGACCAGAAATATAAGAAATTTATCCTAAATCAACAATGTCATGACAAAACAATGCATCTATAGTACAATAATAATTTCACTTCTCTATGTGTATTAAACTATAACTATTATTACTTATACAAATCAGAAAATATTGCCATCAATTGAACTTATTTCAGATAGTCATATCATAATATTATATTCCCTTTTTGTTCACACTACAACTGTTATATAATATTAAAAACAAATAGGTTTAAATGCATTAAATATTTTTGGGTCCAGAAGAGAAATTGCTTGTGGTTTTGTATTTAAGATGTATAGCATATAGTACGAATATATAGATGAATTTTATGTCATCGGTGTATGTATCATAATAGAAAATAGATGTAAGTGACCATTTGGATTTCTATTTCTGACTATTATTCTAAAAATGACATGTAGTAGAAAGAAATCGTATTTAACAAGTCTCTACTATCCATAGATATAGCTACATTGAATAATAAAGGCCCAGGTAGTAACATTTACACCTAAGAGAAACAAGACATTACCATGTCAAACAAAAAAAAACTACTAAGCCTACCATTTTGGTAATGTTCAGAGAGCGTTTTACGAACTACCAAACAGGTAGCCAACTTTTTAAACAATAAATTGAAAAACTACCAAAGTTATCGTTTTAGTAGTTTTTACGGACAACATATACTTTCTTAACTAAGCGTTTGCATTTCTATACTTTAGATTCTTGTCAGTGCCTATTACAAATTTACTTGTGACAATAACACATTTCATCTAAACTAGTAAGGAGAAGAGTTAGTAAACTGGTCATAAACTTTTTGTCATAATATTAAATACATAGCCGATTCTATGTTTAAATCCCTACAATAGTTTGCGAAATATAATAGGCCCGTTTTGACAGCTAACTCTTTGCCAACCGAAATGTTGACAAAATAAAAATTTCTTATTTAGAGGGAGAAGTACTAAAAATTAGACTCTATTCCGTTCGTAATACTCAACAATTTTTCTTTGCGAGATTTAAATGTCACTACGGGCCAATTTTATCTTGCAAACATTAACATATATGATAACGGCACAATCAACAGAAACACTTATTACAATAAACCGACAAATATTCTCAGTAAATTTCTGTCTTCACCCTAAGGTTTAATTTTCAGTCATGTTTTTTTTTTAATTGTCTGAAGGATTTCATACACGCATCCATAAAAATCGACTGTATCTAATGTGCGTCGATTGTGCATACTGAAACAGTTCAGTCAAATAATATAATAATAAATATCTCATGGAATCAGAAATTCCATGAGATATTTTCTGCCACAAAACAAAAAAAAATCAAAAAGAGAGCTAGTTAGTCTATGGTCTTACAAAATGGCGGCCGGACTTTGTCTTTGGTTAGTACAGCAGCGACGCCACTATCAATAATAATGTACACGTTCTATCGTCAAGAGATACATCAACACTAAATTAAACATAGGTACAATGAAAATTAATGACTTGTTCGTCAATCTTTAATGAAGCTTATCATTAATGAGTTACGGTTAAAACGAGTTTTGATTTTTGTCTTGTCACAAGCAATGCGCGACGGTTGATTGACGAGAAGTTCTTTTCTATGTCAATCGGCAAAGGGATTCTATTCCTTAGTGCTTTACCGCATCTACATAATATTATTTTAATATATTATTCAATAATCAATATTATTATAATACTTAATAGTTTCAACAGACTATTTAATAATCCAGGCTAAAAATAAGTCCGGTTATCACAAGATGTCAAAATTTCTCAATCCACAAAACTCTTTAGATCAAAGTGTTAAGTTTGATGATCGTTTGAAGATATTTCATAGTTTTGTGAAGTTCGAGTCGGATAGTGATGTCATAATAATATGTTTGACGTACATTGATGACGATTGAACGTATACAGAAGGCGTAAACAAAAGCGTCGCCATGGCAACCGCTCTTTTAATTAGTGGACGTCTCCTTGCGCGCGGTAAACGACACGATGGAGCGTATGCCCTTGACGGAAGTCTGCAAAAGAAATATTTAATTATAAATATCACACATACATACATAAATCAATGCAGAGGTGAACTAGAACCCACGTTTCGCCAAGTATATCAGGTCCCATGTAATAGGTGGCGAGCCTATTGCCATTTATCGGGCACAAAAGTCGCAGTACTATTGCTAGGTGGTATAAGAAGTACGCTGCTGCCCATTCCTCATCACTGATATATACTTAGTAGATATATACCAAGAGCGATAAATCGCCCATACATTATCATATTCATCACCAGCCTTTTCAATGTCCCCGCTGCTGGCGCACAGGCCTTCCATATAGATGAAAGAATATAGCAAAATAGGCCATAACCCACCACGGTGGCCCAGTGCGTGTTGGTACGTATTAACTTTAAATATAAGACTTACTAAAACATTTGTCCTATAATGGTGTATACGGCCGTACAGCCGACAGCTCATGCTGTCCTATATTTGTAAACTGCTTGAATTAATGTTTTGTGAACAAGACGTTGGTGTATCTGAATAAATAAATAAATATATACATATATACACAAATAATGCCTATTCATCCCCGAAGGGGTAGTTAGGGGTCCACACTTCGTCAAACATAGCTAATGCCAAGTGCCAGTGAAGAATGAATGTATAGAACAAAACAGAAAGGATCTTATCGAGAGACCGATGAACGGAGAGTGACCGGAATGATAACATTCCAATCCATACTGCCCAAGATTTTGGCTTAGGTTTTACAGCCAACCGCCTGCCTGACACCAACCCTCTTTGGGTATTATTGAATTTGATATAAGGCGGGTTCCAATATTATATCTACAGTTAAAAGTAAGCTTAGTAAAGTTTAGTGGTCTGGCTTTTGTTATGTATTGTATAAGATGAATAACAGAAGCTACTAAGCAACTAAGCTGTAGTACGTCTTTGAACAACTTTGTTGATAGAATATTTGGACCTGCCGATGGTAAGCTATGTTATCTAGTTACCAATTATGTGTATTTTATAGTTTTAATCACAACCCCTGAGCTAGCCTAGCTCATCATCATCAGCGTTTTAATGTCCCCACTGTTGGGGCACGGGCCTTCCCTATGGATGGAAGAGGGAGATTGGGCCATAACCCATCACGCTGGGCCAGTGCGGATTGGTGGGTGTCACCTACTGCAGATGACAAGGACAAACGGCTTAGCGTGCAATCCAAGCGCGTTATGCCACTGCTCCTCCTAGCCTAGCTCACAAACAATTAACAGTCACAAAGTGTGTTTCACCTTTTTCTTGGCTCCGTTGAGGTAATCCTTGTACATGTCAGAGCGGAGGTATCTCGAGTAGCTGTCAGACTTCATGAGGTGATAGACGTGGGCCTGCAACAGAATTGAATAGAAATTTATTGCTCTATTGATGTACAATTTGCTGGTATCAATGCTTAAGTAAGTTAGAACAGTTTTCCCATTTCGGCTATGCATTCTAACATAATTTAACATTTATAACTAAAGCGACACTTGTAAGCCAATGACGAGTTGTGGGTTGTTGTGTCTGGCGTAAAACTTACAATAAATAAATAAACATTTCTTAGGGCCTGTTTCACAATCGACGAATAAGTTCTGGACAGCTTACTTGGCAGATCATTTGGCAGTTGTAATATGAAATACATATCAAAACTGCCAAGTAAGCTATTCAGAACTTACCCGTCGTTTGTGAAACAGGCCCTTACACCTATGATCTAGCCTAAAGTAAGTAGCTTGGAAAACGAAAGATGAACCCGGCGTTTTTTACTGTAGCAATACTGATCGTTAGAACATTTGCAGCTAAAATTGAGACATTGTGATTTTGATACTTTTACACTTTTCACCAACTATGTTAGGTCACATATAATGGGGGGAGTTTATTGTCATGTATCGGGCAAATCTTGTACGACACCCGGGGGAAAAATGGTGGTGGTGGTGACAATTGAATTCTGCTCTACGATTGGCAGTCTCTACTCTATATTTGCACGAGCACTAAACATTTGAAGGACAATTAATTGTAGTACGACAAGTTCGTGCGCGACCTTCCAGCGGTATGAGACGGTGGCGGTAACGGGGCGTTCTGGATGTTGGCTGATTATGTGAGACAGTTACCTGAGCTTGGTCGAAGCAGTATCGGTCCGCTATACCCGACTCTACTTTCACACGAGTCTGCTCCCTGGGAAACAATAATATTCAAAATCATTGTTTGCATGTATACATAATTAATACAAAATATTATTATAACATACATACATATATAAATCACGCCTATATCCCCGAAGGGGTAGGCAGAGGTGAACTAGCTCCCACGTTTCGCCAGTTATGTTAGGTCCCATGTACTATGTGGCGAGCCTATTGCCATTTGTCGGGCACAAAAGTCGCGGTAGGTATAAGAGGAACGCTGAATAATATTATTATAATATTCAAAGGAATTCAATATTAGAAAAGTTACAATCTAAATAATAGTAACCAATGTGCTAAGGGCCAGTGTGGTGGTTTATGGCCCAATCTCCCTATATTCTTCCATCCATAGGGAAGGCCAGTGCCCCAGCAGTGGGGACATTAAATGGGCTGGTGGTGGTGATGATGATGATGATGTATAACTCTGACTCACCTGCTAGCCGCGTCAACGTTGACTGGGGAGGGCGCGTCGGAGGCAAGGAACTCCTTCCAGATCTCCTTGGCGCGGGCAGCGACCCGTCTCACCGGCTGCGCTTTCAACTCCTGCACCGCCAGCCAGAACCTGTGCAGGGGAACAAGATTAACTGCCGCACTCAAATGACGTCAATTAACTTTAATGAGTATTTAATGTCAAAAAAAAATCATTCAAATCTAGACCATAGACCCGGCAAGAATAGCGACTAGTTTTGAATTGTCATTTTTTGACATTAAGTACTCATTACCGTTATTTGACGTCTCCGAATGCGGCAGGTAAGGACATAAAGAATTTGGTGGGTTGAAAAAGTTCGAAAAAATTACGGTCTTGGTGGGGGAAATCGAACCCGCGTCCACTGCTATGCGGGCAGGTGCCAGGTCTCTTTCTCTCGCTTCTTCTTGAACGTGGCCGCCCTGTTTGTTTAATATTCATTGCCAATCCTGTTTGCTCGAACTTCTTGATCCGAGCTTTAATTAAATTAACACTTGGACACTCACATACGGCGTAATCCGTATTCAACTCTAAAAAGGCATCGTACAGTCGTTTTCTTTGGAAAATTGTTTCACACAAATAGTACGCTGTCGAAAATTGTTTCACACAAATAGTCCTGTATTATATTCTATGTATGAAACAATTGCATCCAAGTTACATAACAGTCCTACAGAACTCACTTGAGATTCTCGCCGCTGAACTCCTTGGCGAGGAACCTGGCGAAATGGTCCTTCCCAGCCGGATCCTGGAGCAGCTCCCGGAGACCGAAGGCCCAGCGGCGCACCCGGCGTAGGGGCAACGGGTCCTTACTAGAAAAATTAATACACTGTAAAGTGAATATACTGTAAAGTGAATAATACACTGTAAAGTGAATACACTGTAAAGTAAATACACTGTAAAGTGAATACCCTATAAAATGAATAATGCAATGTAAAATTAATACACTGTAAAATGAATACAATATAAAGTGAATACACTGTAAAGTGAATACACTGTAAAGTGAATACACTGTAAAGTGAATACACTGTAAAGTGAATACACTGTAAAGTGAATACACTATAAAATTAATAATGCAATGTAAAATTAATACACTGTAAAATGAATACAATATAAAATGAATACACTGTAAAATAATACAAGCTTCAGATGCCAGAACCCCGAATTTGTGAACCTCTTTCAATCGCTTTCGTCTACCTGTCACTCTCACACTTTGCGATTATTCTCAATGAGTGTGGTGACAGGTAGACGAAAGCTATTAATAGAGGCTTACATAATAACCCCGCCGATGTGCTTCACTCTAGAAAATTAAATATATGTGGATATGTATCTTTATTGACGAAATGCATTTAAAAATAAGAAAGATGATATATATAGATATAAAATGATAAAGCCATTTATCACTAAGAACTGTCTATAATCTATTGTTTTTTGACAATTCAAAGCGATAAATGGCTATATCATATCGTGTTTCGATGGTCCTGCTAGGCGGGCTGGAGTACAGTCACCACTTAGGTACCCACCATTGTTTCTCCTGGTCCCACAGCTCTGTGGTGTCACTGATCCAGGGATTGGGCCACTCGGGGGGCGTGAGGAAGGCGTCGTACTCCGCATACTGTTCACAGTACGCTATAAACCTGAAAGACATTATTATTTAATAGTTATTGTAAAGCTTCTTGAATATGCCGTGCAGTGCCGTGTGGTGACGGCAGAGTAGAATACAATTGTCACCACCCCAAATCTCTCCCGTGGGTGTCGTACAAGGCGACTAAGGATAAATCAATGATGAAGAATGGGCAGCAGCGTTCCTCTTATACCACCTAGCAATAGCAATGTACTGAGACTTTTGTGTCCAATATATGGCAATAGGCTCGCCACCTATTACATGGGACCTAACATAATTGGCGAAACGTGGGTGCTAGTTCACCTCTGCTTACCCCTTCAGGGATATATGCATGATTTATGTATGTATGTATGTTCTTGAATATTTGTGTATTCCGTGTGGTTATAGCAAAGTAGAATATGGATTGCCAACATTTTATCGATCAATCATTCAGGACAACCAGCCCGGCTAGCATGACCACCGAAACACGACATGATATAGCCATTTATCGCTTTGAACAATAAAAATCCAATTATATTTTTAAGTTCAAAGCGATAAATGGCTATATCATATCGCGTTTCGTTGGTCATGCTAGCCGGGCAGTCAGGGCAATGTTCTTCTTCCTGTCTTATGTCCATAGGCTCACCCCCTATTACATGGGATCTGAAATAAGCTTGCGAAATTCAGGTAATAAAAACACCTCCGCCTACCCCTTAGCTCATCTCATACATACATACCTATCACGGGACGTGGAATCCCGCCTTAAGGATAGAACTGTAGATAAAAGTTCCTCTTTGAAGATAAAGAAAAAAGAAATCGTATACTCACATTTCTGCCACTTTGCTCACTCTCACGTTCCTCCTCTCGAGCCTCGCCTTGAGGCTGGCCAGCTGCCGTCGCGCCGCCTCGATCTGAACGTTGATGTCGGGCGGGGCATCTTTGTTGGTGGTGTCGCAGTTCGCAATCTCCGGTTGGGACGACTCCCCTGTGAACAATAGGCATGATGACTAATTTTAAAAAACAATTCCGTGTTTTTTTTCACGTGTCTACTATACTTTTTTCAATTCTTTATTAAGCCATACACCTTATTGGTTAAGCATCTAGTTTACTTAAATTATATTTTTGTAACAAGACGTTCATAGAAAAATATATTTTGGATAACGCAAAATTAAAATTTCCGCCAAAACAGCAATGGCGTCTGTGTGACGTCACTATAGCGTATAATATATAACATGACAGTTTCTATAGAGTGATCTTGATTGGCAAATAAAATATCAAAATAATTGTGACGTCACGCGGCATTTAGCCATATATGACGGATTGCTAAATTTAGTATTTTTATTAAATAAATATCTGTCCCAAGTATAACCTGCGAACAAGTGATTTTTATAGAATCTACATACATACATACATAATTCACGCCTATATCCCCGAAGGGGTAGGCAGAGGTGAACTAGCACCCACGCTTCGCCAATTATGCTAGGTCCCATGTAATAGGTGGCGAGCCTATTGCCATTTATCGGGCACAAAAGTCGCAGTACTTTTGGTTTCACCAAGCTTGACTTGCATACTTGTTGACAGAACAATAGGTACTGCCAAAGTGTTTTGTACTCTAATGCTATACGGCACAACTCACCGTTTTCCTTGTGCGTGTTGTCGTTCTTCTTCTGTATTTGCTCCTCGCTCTCCTGGGCGTTGGTTATTGTCACAATCGGGTTGTTCTGTAACAAGTAACTGTAACTTAGAATGGAGAGACAAAATAAAAATGTCGCTGATTTGTTACAACGAAATAAATAGGTCACAAGTTTTCAAAGTTTGACCACCACTCATCACAAGTCCACAACACAGCACAGATTTCTTGAATGTTACATTGGCGCATAAATATAAATGGTAAACATTTAATATTTCCAACATAGGCACATTAAATATAAATTTTAATGAAAATAGACCGAAAATGAAGACACCCATTTGAAGAAAGAAAGAAAAACGTTTATCGAGACACCGTATCGACGGCGAAGTGCCAATATCTTCTAACTAACACATATAAAATTTCAAAAATAGACCTTAATTTCAAAAACAAAAAGTTTTATTATTTTTTTTTTTAAATGTCAGGTAGGAGGTATTGTCACTTCGCCGTCGGTATTTGTTTTGATATATATTAACTATGTTGTTTTCATATAAAAATCATAATTAAAACTACAGCCATTCCAAATAGACGTAAGGGCCAAATGACTTAATGGGCCTCATCATCATCACCCAGCCCTTTAATGTCCCACTGCTGAGGCACGGGCCTTCCCTATGGTTGGAAGAATATAGTGAGATTGGGCCATCACCCGCCACGCGGGCCCAGTGCGGGTTGGTAGGTATAAAGGACTGCAGATGCAGCCGGGAGCAACGGCTCAACGTGCCTTGCTAAGCACGGAGGAACTCGAGATGACGGCCGCCTTGGTCGAATGCTCAGATTGCTGGGTATTGGCCCAGAGGTCCCGGGTTCGAATCCTGTTTAGGGGCAAACTTTGTGATGACCAGAAATGTTTGTTTCCGAGTCATAGTTGTGTATATGTTTATGTAGAATATTTTCAACATTTATAAACATAATTATATTAAAAATATGTCCGTCATCTAGTATCCATAACACAAGTGCTTAGGCTACTTACTTTGGGCTAGATGATAGGTGTGAGTGTAAAAATAAATATTTATAATAAAAATTTTGGTCACGCTATGCCACTGCGCTTGCGAGCTCCTCTGTGGGCCTGCTGGTCCTTACTTACCTTCAGGTTGTTCTGCAGGATCAGCTCCTGGGCCTGCCTCAGCCGCTTGGCCTTCAGCGCGTTGATGCGAGACAGCTTGCGGGGGTCCAACTCGGTCGTGTTGACACAGCCCGGCTGCAACGGGAATAGGCACGATGGCCGATTTTGAAAAACTACACCGCATTGTTTTTACTTTACCCAAAATTAATTGCATTTTTTTTTTGTAAAAATTTAAAAGGTTTGATACAAAAAAAAGTTTTTAATTAAATAACGGTTGTTGTTTGTTGATTGTTGATAGTTAAAAGTTAAATAAAAACTAAGCTTTCGAGAGTAAATTTGTTTTGATGCAAACCGGTACGGATCTCCATACAAAAATGGGCATTCCTTTCCGCCAAAACAGCAATGGCGTCTGTGTGACGTCACGATTTCGTAAACAGGTGACAGTTTCTATAGCTATATAGCAGTGATTTAGATTGGCAAATAAAAAAGTGTAAACGAAATCGTGACGTCACGCGGCGTTTGACCAAATATGGCGGATTGCAAGTTTTGTATTTTTATTTGCACAAATCATACCTATTTATTCAGCAGAGAGTAAAGGAAAATATGGTGCCTGGTCCATAGTGTGGCAGAGAGGGAGTCAGTGGATGCACTTGGCACTAGTAACCCAAGTGTACGTTTGCCGGGCCCCTCACCATTATAAATTCTGCTGTCAGTACTTAAACACTCCAAAGGATTCATTTGAGTTTCAACCTTATCACGTCTCGTGTGAGTCGTCAATGTCCTTACCATCGGCCGGTGGACGTCCCAGAAGGCCCTCTCCTGGCTATCCAGGACTTTTCTCTCCAGCTTGTCCCGCTTCTTGTCTACCTGGGGGACAATAATATTTAATTTGAATCAATCAGTCATGACTCCACTATGTCAGTAGAAGATTGCAAGTAGCGTCGACGATCAAAAAATTTAGAAGTTCTTCGTTGTTCTCGATGCGTCATTTGGCATAATAACTTTCAAAAGATAATATTCTTCTCCCTGCCCTGTTCCCAGTCTATCTGGAGTCGGTGCAGTGTGTTTCCTCTTCCATTCATATCGGTCAGACGTCATCAAGCCATCCACTCCCTTTTGATTCATATCATCCATCACACCGTAAAGGTGCTAGTGATGAATGAATGTATAGAAAAGAGACGGAACGGACCATGTAGAGAAACCGATGAACGAAGAGAGTGATTGGAATGACAACATTCCAATACATATACCGCTCAAGGTTTTGGCTTGCGGCGGTACCTGTAAAACTCTCTTTGGGTATGCTGTTGTTGGTGGTTTGCTCTCCACCATTCGGGTACCCCAAGGTGCTTATTGGTCTTCACCATGCAATGTCCCTTGTCGACGACACCCATGGGATGAGTCCGGGCTGGCCTATTCTACGTTATTTTTTCGCTCCCAGGCCAGCATAGAAGTCATTTTTGTACTTTTAAAAGGTTGTTAAGTGAAAAAAGTGTGTTATACCGACAAGTTCGTGCGCGACCTTCCTGCGGTATGAGACGGTGGCGTGGATGGCGCGCTTTGGATGTAGGCGGGAGCGGGTGATGCGGGGAGGGGAGAGTTTTCCCTCCTCCCCGCATCGCCCGCCCCCGCTGGCATCCGGAATGCCCCGTCCCCGCCATCGTCTCTCGTTGGACTATAGGTATAGAATCTAATTTCAAAACTTTTCAAAACTGTTTAAAAATTCAGGTACACATATTCTGACCGCGACCGTAGCACTATGTATGTATGAATGTAAATGTATGTGGCAATAAATGATATGACTATGTATGTGTCGCCCTTCAATATGCCCCGTTATTGAGACTCACCTTGCTCTGAGCCTCCGCCTGCATGAAAATGAACTCCCACTTCCGGCTGAACATCTTCTGCAGCCTGGCCAGTGACTCCGCCTCGTAGTCGGCCAGCTCGAGTCTGGCCTTGTTCTGCATCGTTCTCTTGCACAGGTACACGGCTGGAACAAAGTTATTATTAGGGGTTTAAGTATCAAATTGCCGTTTTGTATGGAGAGTTTCGCGAAAATTCATTTTTCCATACAAACATATTTACGATTTTTTAAGGAACCACAAATCTAAATTTTATATAAATTTGTGGGTATGTTTAGACAACATTAAGCTTTAGGATACCTAGAGATTTTTTTTTATAATGGAGACGGCCTGGTGGCCGTGTCCGTGGATCTAAGTGGTACTTAGGACGAGCTGTTTTTGAAGATTTATTGGTAGTGAAAGAAATAAAAATAAGATAAAATTTTATACATAAATATAAGTCCATGAAGTAAAGTTGAAAATAAAAAAAGAATAATGTACATAACTATTGTTATAAAGGAATTATACACTACTACTAAATAATGAGGGAACATCGGTAATTTCATACTTTAACCCCTATTATTATATACATACAGTTGGGGACAGAAAATGTTTACTACCTTAAGAATCACAATTGCATGCACACATACATTAATCACACCTATACCCCGAAGGGGCAGGCAGAGGTGAACTAGCACCCACGTTTCGCCAATTATGTTAGGTCCCATGTAATAGGTGGCGAGCCTATTGCCATCTATCGGATACATTAATCGAAGTATATTGTGCTATACCCAATTCACTTGGGCTTGAGACAAAATGAAAACAATCTCGATGTCTCTTTATCTACGAAATGCTCTTAAAAACAAGAAAAATTTTTGTAACAAGATTTATGTATGTATGTAACATACATAAATCACGCCCATATCCCCGACGGGGTAGGGACAGGTTAATTAACCTCTGCACCCACGTTTCGCCCACTATGTTAGGTCCCAAGTAATAGGCGGCGAGCCATTGCCATCTATCTGGTACAATAATCGCAGTACATAGCTAGGTTCAGTTCCTCATCACTGTTTTATCCTTAGTCGCCTTGTACGACACCCATGGGAGAGATTTGGGGTGGTGACAATTGTATTCTACTCTGCCATCACCACACGGGTTTTTATTGGCACGGATTATTATTATCATCACAATACATACTCTTTAAACATTGATGAATCTTAAGACAACAATATTATTTACCATAATCCGTGTTCTCTGGTTCCCACTGGTTGGAGGGCCAAAAGTAAGGTGTTTGGAATCTGCGAAGAAAGAAACAAATTTGGTATTGATAGAACAAATACAAAAACTTATACAATACGTGAAAGAAACCTAATAAAATAGCAGGAAATAGGCACCTATCAGTTGTTTACATTTTTACAATTTATAATAATACATACCCAAACAACTGCAGCACTCTCTTCAAACCCTTAACATCCCATCACATACTAACTGCCGCACTCAGAGACGTCAAATAACGTAAATGAGTACATAACGTCAAAAAATGACAATTCCAAACTAGTCGTTATTCTTGCCGGGCCTATGGTGTAAATTCAAATGAATTTTTTTGAGATTAAATACTCATTAAAGTTAATTGACGTCTCTGAGTGCGGCAGATACAGTCTCTTACAGAAAGCAGTAATATTAAATACTTGTCGTTTAGTAAGAAAATTTCTTCAAATAGATAACACACAAGCTCATACACCACCTGCACCTTCCTCACAATTACAAACTTAACAATCTCTTCCGCACTGATGTATTACTGGGCCTAGGCCCGTGTACAGCAGTAAACCTGTCATAGACCGAGATCAATACAAATATATAAATAAATAATAATAATAAATTTCCTTTGACTGCATCATCATCATGTCAGCCTTTTAATGTCTCCTACTGCAGAGGCACAGGCCGTCGCTATGGATGGAGAAATATAGGGAGAACAGGCCATAGCCCACCACACTGGCCCTGTAAGGGTTGGTGGGTATTAACGACTGCAGATACATCAGGGACCAACGGCTTAACGTGCCTTCCGAAGCACGAAGGAACTCGAGTTACGAAACACATTTTTGGTCACCCATCCAATGACCGGCCTTAGCGAACGTTGCTAAGTTTACGTAATCGCAGGCCGATCACACTATGCTACTGCGCTAGCGAGCTTCTCTTCTCTTTTGAGTTGAATTCAATAAAAAGGAGATGTTCCAAAATGGATGGAGTCTGACCCATATACTTATAGTTATTCAAATGTAGGCTTCATAAAACAGTTATTAAGTACAAAGATTTTGGTGGTTAGAAAAATAATTTAGTTGTAGTTCACCTCTGCCTACCCCTTCGGGGATATAGGCGTGATTTATGTATGTATGTAAAAAGAATTTAGAAAAATTATGATCTTGAGGCGGGAATCGAACCCGCGTCCGCTGCTATCCGGGCAGGTGCCTGACCGCTCGGCCACCCAAGACACTAATTAACTTGCCGAAATTCTACTAACCTTTACACTTCATGTTGTAAGCCAACGGGTACCCTCACAATGTAGAAATAAATTTCAAACATTCCGAAGCAGATATTTTTACAAATAACGTGCGGTCGGTTAAGCTTGGGTTTGATTTAAAAACTATTCGATTTTAATTTTAACATTATATAAATGTTAGAAAAATTAGTACAAAGCCGTTGGCTTACAACGTGAAGTGTAAAGGTTAGAAGAATTTCGGCAAGTTAATTAGTGTCTTGGGTGGCCGAGCGGTCAGGCACCTGCCCGGATAGCAGCGGACGCGGGTTCGATTCCCGCCTCAAGAGCATAATTTTTCGAAATTCTTTTTCTAACCACCAAAATCTTTGTACTAATTTTTCTAACATTTATACAATGTTAAAATTAAAATCGAACAGTTATTAAGTGTTTAATTTCTATTTTTAAGCTCTGTTTTTTGGCTTATATTGCAACACAACAACCTAGCCTACCGTCATGGCGGAAGTATAGTGTAATAAGTAGACATTAGGTGGGTACATTCTTACAGATGTGAGAATGTACCCATCTAATGTGATTTTAATAGTTTTCAGAGGTGTTTAAGCCAAAAAACTATACATTTATTTTTAGTTGCAATTTTCCCAGAATCATTAATTTTTAGCCAGTTTGGAACATCTCCATTGGAAGCTCAAAGAGTACCAACCCTTTTTTTTACGGGGTCAAAATGCAGTTTACGCACATCCCCACCGCCCAGGGACTTGGGTGGTGGGGGTGTGTGGGACTCCTCGGCATGTATAAGGCGCTGAGACTACCCACTAATATATCCCCGGTTCTCCGTCTGCAGCAGTGTAAATGGGGGCAAGGGTCTCTGCGTAAGCCTATATCCCAAGCTTGCCCGTTACTGCGAGGGTCCGAGACTCCGGACTCACCTTTTTTTATGTTAGACAGGGAAGCTCTTGCCCTTCATCTCACCTGATGGTAAGTTACGATAAGGGCTAAAGATGAACCCTCAACCACAGATTTTTGATATTGGTGGTAGCTAGCCAAGCGGACTACAAAGAAGTCCTACTAACCACAGAGGCGTTTTAAACCTCTAAACAAAGAGCACCAACCTGTAGTAAGTGTTGTCGTTCTTCACAGTCAAGTTGTGGTCGTCGATCGGGAACAGGTAACCATGAGCCGCCAGGAGATGCGCCAGGTGGAGCGCCTCCCAGGACTCGTCGAGGCGCAGCTCCCGCGTCAGCCACGAGACCAGATCGGCGCCGGTGAACACCTGTAACATGGCCGTACCATGAAATATTAAGCCTACCATACACGGAGAGGCCGATCGGATCAGGCCAAAGTGACTCAGTTTGGCCTGAACGGATTTGTACACATATAGGCCTCATACACGAGCAGTTATGCCTTCAGGTCTACGGATGCAAATCCGTATCGTGTGTGTGTCACTTGTCATACACGATCCGTTCAGTTCTTCCGCTCAGGCCGATGTGAACGAATTGCTTCAGTCCATCCGGCCGACTGACACGAGCTTTCCTTCAGTCCAGATTAAACACACACGATACGGATTTGCATCCATCACCAGCCCTTCAATGTACTTACTGCTAGGACATGGGCCATCCCCATAGGAAAGAAGAAGAATATAGGGGTAAACTTAAGATAACCTAATCATCATCACCCTGCCTTATCCTTGCGCAGTATCTCCTCTCTCTCCAATCCCTTCTGTCACTCGTAATCCACACCCATTACCCACCACATATCATACCTCACACAATCCATCAAGCTTTTCAGTGGTCTTCTTCTACTTCGACATACACTAACATTCATGTCCACAACTTTTGTAGTCACACTCATGTCTTAATTTAGTTTATAGAATCATATGCCGAACTAACTCATTGCGACATACTCACCGATGGTACTTTGGACATGAAACTCTTGACCGTGCGAACTGGCACACCAGTGTTCTCATCCTGCATCCTCTCGATGATCGCTTCCATCTTGAAAAAGCAAAAACATAACGAAAATTAATCCATTGTAAATCCGACACAGATTTTCCACAATTAAACTTTTGTTACCAACAGCACATGAGTAGATAGACAAAAAAGAGTATCTTCCTAAGAACGCCGTCGCACTAACCCTGACATTATGCAACTGGGTGTGCGTCTGCATGTCAAAATGCATGTTAACATTAAAAAATACACGCAAAGTTAGTCTTCTTGGTTGCTTTTTTTCTAATTCTCGTGCTAATATAAGAGAACGAAATAATTACTTTCTTATAGATGAGATAGTTGGGAGACTCTTCAGGTGATGGAATTGTGGACATGAGAGCCTGAACGGTTGGAGGTAAACTTGACACGGCATTCTCTTTCTTTTCCTTCTCCTTATCTTCCTTCACATACTTGGAGTTGTCTCTGTAATTCAAAAGTAGACAAATGTCAAAGTGTGTGTAATGAAAACGCCTTAACCAATAATGCAGTTACAATTTTTTTAAAAAACAATATTAGATTAAAACCCCGCATAGACCAGACTCTCACTTTAAATTTATCAGTAGAAGTACATACCTAGTACAAAAAAGCAAAACAAATACTATATTCAATAACAAATTATTAACAATAATTATGAATTCACTCATAGAAAATGAAAATATGTTTATGGTTCATATAATTGTCTGTATTTTTTATTAGAAATTCCAACGAAAATCACCAGTTTCGCCAATTATGTCACGCACGTTTCGATTATGTTAGGTCCCAGGTGGCGAGCCTATTGCCATTTACCAGGCATGCTAGACACAGTATTAGTTATTTATTGATTTGGATAATTATTGATTATCAAAATCAATAAATAAATTAAACTTTTAAATATTGGTAGGAGGTATAATAGGAAAACTGCTGCCTATTACTCGTTTGCTCAGGAGACATTAGAGGTGGTAACAATTGTATTCTGCTCTGCCATCAGCATACAATTATAATTTTCTACATATTATAAATTTCTACAAACAATAAGGATTAGTATCTTTTTTCTTTTGGATTTGTTTTAATTTTGTAATTAGTAATAGTAAAGTAGCCCAACTTTATTTTAGTAGGCATCTACTTACATGTCTATTGTCGTAAATTCATAATATTTATAACTAATATATTACTGCAATGTATTTGCAGTCCATACTGCATTACACATTTATACAACTCTGGTCACAAAGACTAAATTACCTGCAGAAGTACAGATGTAAGTTGTCGATTGTGTGTGATGTTCTAACATTCTATAATATAAGTTTATTATCCTATTTTCTAAATGTTAAATGAGACCCAAGGTACATACCTAGATGGCCCCTGCTGACAGGCCTTCTGTGCCGTCTTCTCAGTAGAATTCATCGTAACCATTTTAATTTACAAACAAAACAGCACTTAAAAACGGAAATTATATCAACTCTTAGAAATCATAATTGTTATTATAATATGTAATCACTTTGTAGCAAACACTTAGTTTCGAAAACCAAAGCCTGTCGCTATCCTATGCATATTTTTATGAAATGTTTACGATTTACATTGTTTTTAAAGATCCAATCTTGCCCGCAAACCGTTTCGCTCTAATATCGAAATTCACTTTTCACTTACACAATAACAAGAACAATGGCACCAACGAGATCTAACTTGATGTTTCTTTCAAAATTTTGCATTAAACTAAAGTTTTATTTTATCATTTTCGAAATGTTTGATGAAAATTGCACCCTTCAATGTTTTTAAGTTTTATTATTGTCAAAGATATTCACAACAACCACGAATAGCCTTACATTTGAAGTAAATAATAAATTCGATCTTACTTTATTCATCTTATTTGCCAAAATACCACTGATTTCGAAAATTAAACATTTTCTTTCACACAACCCAAGATACAAGATAAATGTCAAATTCAGTTCGCCATTAATCTTTCTTTTTTTTTTCTATTCGACACTGAATCTGCAAAGACAGAGATAAACATATACCTTACATTTTTGAAAGAGCAAGATAGAACATATAGTGGGTATAATACTACCAAATATAAAAGTAGCATAAATAAGCCAAGAAATAAGAAACGAGCTGCATTTTCAACTTGTTAGCAATGCCTTTATAGAGGGCGCATGTGATCATGAAGTTTATTGAACGCCTTACCTTATTTTTCTATTTTTAGATAATCAAATTATATTGGGCGGTAATACATAGTATAAATTATAAAAATAAACACAAAAATATTTTTGTACTTCCATGTAATTTTCTAAATTAAAATAATACAAAAAATTATAATTCTACAAATAAACGGCAGCAATTACGGCCAAATCCGCTGATTCAAAAAGGCCTTTTTATGTCCAACCAAGTGCATGCAAATCGCAAAATAATATGATAAATTAATAAATTGTATTGCATTCTATTGTACAACTTTTATAGAGTAGAACGTAGAAACGCAGAACTCTTGCCTAGCAGCCTAGCCCAGTGGATTCGAGGTTATCCAAGAGATGGCGTTATCATACCAACAAAGATTTCTTTCAACATAAAAAATCTTCTTTTCACTTCTCATGCTCTGAAAGGGCTTATTTGTGCAGGATATAGGCTGCACAAAATCGATTTTTGTGCTCTAGAGCATTAACGTATCTACTCATAAATGTGTCTCTATTAAGGCAAAGAAAGTGAGCAATGCAGCCAAACACAATAAGAAATTCAGAGATAGAATTTGTTATTTTATTATTTACTTAAATTTATTTGACTAAAGCGTTTTTTAAGACATAATTTTAATTTAAGTAGGTACGGTAGGTTATTAAATTAACTTAAGAAAATTATTATTTCAAAATTACTTTAATACTTGGCTGTATAGGTCTGCAGCCCAAGCCTAATACCAATGGGAAAAACAATTTCCTTCAGTATTCAAAATTGTACTAATTTTAGTTTGTATTTTAAGAAATGTTAACATAAACTACTGTATTATTTCCTCGCAATCGAAGTGAAAAGCAGAGTTTCTACCTCGTCCACAATAGTAGATTTTCCATCAAGTGCACAAAACGAATCATTTTTGTCCGAGACTTTTAGCAGCCCGAGCCGTAGGCGAGGGCTGATAGTAATGTCGAGGATAAAAATGGTTTTGTGGACGAGGTAGAAACTCTGCTTTTCACTTCGATTGCGAGGAAATAAATCAAAATTTCTCATAACATTTCTAAAATTCAAACTAAAATTAGTACAGTTTTGAATACTGACGCAAATTGTTTTTCCCATTGATATTAGGCTTGGGCTGCAGACATATACAGCCAAGTATTAAATTAATTTTGAAATAATATTTTTTTTAAATTAATTTAATAACCTACCGTACCTGCTTGAATTAAAATTGTAATATCTTTTATGTCTTAAAAAACATATTAGGCAAATAAATTTAAGTAAATATTAAAAATAACAAATTCTATCTCTGAATTTCTTATTGTGTTTGGCTGCATGGCTCATTTTCTTTGCCTTACTATCGACACATTTATGAGTAGATACGTTAATGCTCTAGAGCACAAAATTCGATTTTGTGCAGCCTATATCCTGCACAAATAAGCACTTTCAGAGCATGAGAAGTGAAAAACCATTTTTATCCTCGACATTACTATCAGCCCTCGCCTTCGGCTCGGGCTGCTAAAAGTCTCGGACAAAAATGATTCGTTTTGTGCACTTGATGGAAAATCTACTATTAAAAATATTATTGCGTCGCAATGATAGTATTATAATATTATTGGTGTATATTTCACACATTTTAGATTGAAAATAATTTTACATCGATATTGTGCTGAAGAATGCAGAATATCAATAGGCATGTAGGAATGGAAACATATCAAACATTTTTCCTTTTCACTAAAAGGATGTGTCAGAGATAAGACAAGCCAATAATAGGGATTCCCCAATAAAAATCTTATCAAAGATGGTAGATTGCGCGCCAGATAAGGTTAAGCGCGAGGGGTGGCGCTGCTCGCTAACATTGACACTCCTAGACAAACAAAATAGCAGACGAAGTTTTAGTTCCAATTTTGACCACACGCAGACTTATCTGGAGCTCACTCTACCTTCTCTTTGGAAAGTACTGTTCAATAAATATATAAGCCAAATACCCTAAAAAAAATAGACAAATGAAAATGAAAATATGGTTTATTCATTTAAGGTATGATTACATACACTCATGAATCGTCAAAAAAATAACGTTCTATTTACTCCGAGCGTTAAACACATTTTATTAAAGTTATCCCCACCGCCGTAAGCCGTTACTCTCCTTCCTCTCTCCTCCTCTCCTCCTCCTCTCCTCCTCTCCGTTCCTCTTATACCACCAAGAAATAGCAATGTACTGCGACTTTTGTGCCCGATAAATGACAATAGGCTCGCCACCTATTACATGGGACCTAACATAATTGGCGAAACGTGGGTGCTAGTTCACCTCTGCCAACCCCTTCGGGGATATAGGCGTGATTTATGTATGTATGTATGTATCCCCACCGCGGCGCGCCGACAAGTAGGTAATTACTATTAACAATAACATTTTAATGAAAGATTTAAAGTTCCTTTTGACACTCTTTGCAAAACTGAAAGCAATTAGGTAGGTATTTATAAATCAGGAAGCGAACGGTACAAGTAAGGTATTTTTGTAGCTGTAAAGGTAGTTCACATTCACTTTTGTCATTGAAAAAATATTACATAGGTACCTCTAACATAAAAGTTAAATTTTATAGGTAGCAAACTCCGGACTAAAACATCTTGGGTGGTATAGTCTAGGCTTCATCTTCTTGCCCTGCCCGGCTAACATGACCACCGAAACACGATATGATATACCTAGCCATTTATCGCGTTAAACAGTCAATAATCATTGGATTTTAACACTCGAATAAGCCTGAATTGGATAGTTAAATATGCATCTAAGCTTATATCATAAAGAAATCGCCATCTATCGCTTTGAACTATCGAAAATCCAATGATTTTTGTAAGTTCAACGCGATAAATGGCTATATCATATCGTGTTTGAGTGGTATGCTATATAGCCGGGCAGGGGTCAGCGCAGTATCAAGCAGTATGTATCCTCTTCCATTCATAACGCTCAGACGTCATCAAGCCATCCACTCCCTTTTGATTCATATTCTATCACCGAAAAGGTGCTGGTAACGAATGAATGTATAGACTCTCTCTTCATCTCTGGGTGGAAAGGTCCATGACGAGAGATCGATGAACGGAGAGTGATTGGGATGACAACATTCCTATCCATACTGCTTATGGTTTTGCCTTAGGTTTTACAGCCCGCCGATCTACGTGTGTGACTGTGTATGTAATGGAAAAATCTCCATATTCAATTTTCTTTAAGACTTCCGTCTGCTTCCGTCCGTGGATTGTAGGTATCTATGCAATGTCGCTAATGTATTGTAGGTTTTTATATTAATATGACTAAGCAAGCATGGATAGTGTTCAGGGTGTGTTAGCTATTTCTGTTACACAATACGTTGTTTATAAAAACAAAATAAGCTTTAGAACTGTTTATCTTAAGAGCAAATAAACCCATTGGCTTATTTGATCCGAGTGTTTCTAACTGTCCCCCCGTGAGCACGGCCACTGTAAAGTGATCGAAACGTTGGGTTAAATAATTAATATGCCAAACACCAAATTATACGCGAGTCTTATCCGTAAAAGTTGTTTTATTTCAATTGTGTAGTGCTCGTGCAAATATAAGAAAACATTACTCATTGAAGTTAATTGACGTCTCTGAGTGCGGCAGTAAATCACAGATCTGTTTGTCTTTGTTTATGCACTGATCAACTCACTTGAGCTGTTTGCGCAAATAACTTAAGCCTTTTTACTTGCTCGAGCTACTAGCACTGTGTAGAAGCACCTTACCCCGAATACAGAAAATGTTATACTCTTTTGATTACTGCCTAAAATGTTAAGTGGACAATAACACCTATCAGAATTTGTATGAAAAAACAAACTTTGAGTGCATAGCATTTCTGTATTCATCAATCAATAAATGTAAGTCTGGTAAGTTTTTAAGAATAGTATTAAAGACAATTTTAACGCTTTTCTTGGATACTGCCTTCCCAATTTTGGATGGAAACAAATTACACATAAATTTTCGAGCTCGATTGACGTGATTTTCTATAATCATGATTGTAGTGGCGTGATACACTCGATGCGCTTGCACACAAAGGAGTTTAATCAATTGACATCAACAAAACACTTGAATAAAACTTGTTTTGTTAAATAATCACCTATTTTATCACTTACTGATTAAATTGATAAGTAATATGTATGAAAGTCTGAGTGCCTGCTTGTCAATTAATGGTTTATCTTGTAGAAATGTTTGCGTGTGTATACATATTGCAGTTCAATTGTAGGTCACTGAAAATACGTCCATATTGCAATGCATCAGGGTGGTACCCGGATGTGTCTTGCACTGTGTGTGATGAGAATAATCGCGTAGAAACTTATTATTATAAATAAGGTGTGAATTTTATTCTTTAGAAATCAGCTTTAATTTGGGTGACGTAAAGTGTATAATGGATTGAGATTTAAAAGGTTAACCCGGAAGACCCACCGAGGTCGCCTTCCGAAATAAGCCCGGTCGAAAAGTGCGACTTCTAACAATGTACCCAGTCATTACATTTTTTAGGGTTTAAACAGGATCATTAAATATTTAAGGGGCTCCCATACCAAATGCATGACTTTTTACGTTTTTATAGATAATGGTACTGAACCCTCCATGCGCGATCCGACTCGCACTTGGCCTACTTTTTTAAAAGACCTATGCGGTGTCACACGAATGTGTATGTGGTGGGGTATACCTGAAGCGGTAGGCAGAGGTGAATTAGCATCCACGTTTCGCCAATTATGTAGTAGGTGACGAGCCTATTGTCATTAATCGGGCACAAAAGTCGCAGTATACATTGCTAGGTGGTGCTGCCCATTCCACATCACAGTTTTATCCTTACGTTGCCTTGTACGACACCCTCAGTAGAAATCTCTAGGGGGTATGTATGTAATGATATCGATAACTGTATGTAATGATATCATTAACATTTCGCCCAAAAAATCTTTACAGGTATCAATATTATATCCATGGGTCATGGGACAGTCACAATGAAATCGCACTACCAATAACAAGTTTTAAGTAGGTTGGTGCTTATTCATAATTAATTACAATAAAATAACCTTGAACAACATGCGACAATACAGGAATTTGATAAGACAAGTTACCTAATCGATTTGGCAAACATTTTAAATTTTATTTTATCCATATTACTAAACAGTTTTGCTATCAAATCAGGTTCTTGATACGTTATCCAATACTTACTTAAGAGATTCGGGCATAAGAATAAATTGTAAGTATTATAATTGAACAGAAAACCTGATTTAGAAACGATAGTACATTTTTTCGCAAAATTGTGTCTTGAAGCGGGATTCTAATCAATGTCAATAAATATAATCTTTTTATATATTAATCTATCTAACGCAGCCTAGTGAGTTTTTTACCATGGGAATATTAATAATAAATTAATATTGGTGACATGTAGATCCATAGTAAACAAATTGTCTTTGTAACTTAAAATCTATTTAGATCTTGCATAAAAAAAATACTTTCGCGCTCTTTTGAATGTCAACAAATATGGCGGCTATAGCGCCTCTGCCACTACCTTGAAATGTCAAGGTCGGATTGAAACGTTTACTTTCCCTTTCATATGAAACTTGTTTTTAGTGTTGATGATAAAATTATTAATTATCCTTTAAAATTGGAAAATATTTCAAGTTTTAAATAATAGGATTATTAATATGCACCGTGGAGTCTTGAACATTATTTGTGACATTCATGTATGAATATAAATAAAGCTATTTCCTGGTTTTTTGTCTTCTACAGGTATTTTAATATAGGTATTATAATATAGGAACTTATCGAAAGAGGGTTTGTGTCCGGCAAGCAGCCGGCTGTAAAACCTAAGATAAAATCTTGAACAGTATAGATTGGAATGTTGTAATTCACTCCATTAATCGGTGTCTCGACATGGTCCTTTATATCACTTTTCTATACATTCATTCATCGATTATTACCTTTGCGGTGTGGTGGGTTTATGAAACAAAAGGGACTGATGGATAGCTCTTAGACGTCTGACCGATATTAATGGAACACGAAACATACTGCGCCGACTCCAGATAAACTCGGAACAGAGGAGAAAGATGATGATGAACCGGCATTGTGTTAAAGTATCTATTAGGCTACGTTTCCACCAGAGGTGTCTGAGGATGTATTTCGAGGAGAGAATGTGTTTGAACCAATGGGATCACTCCATTTTCCTTGACTCACTCAGCACAGCTTTGGTGGTGGATTCGATCTATTGGTTGTCCTCTAGTGGAAACGCAGCCTTTTTTATGCTAGTCAGGGAAGCTCTTGCCTTGATCTCACCTGATGGTAGTGACGATAAGGGCCGAAGATGGAATCGAGCTTCACCTGGAACCCTCAACCACAGAGGGGCTGTCTTATATCTTATTACAATTGTCGGAACACAATAATGCTGTTAACATTATACTTTACGTACACCCCATTGTGATAGATTTTTTTTCCAATTAGCAGAATCAAGGAGCAGGTAAGAATGGTCTTAGCTCTTTACTGACGATATGACAAAGGTCGATGCTCTTTAGCGCATGACTTGAATACTGCGCGCCAAGTATATACCAATTATGTATACAAAGGTCCGTGATGGATGGACCAGCATGTCGAGAGACCGATGAACTGAGAGAGTGAGAGGGATGACAACATTCCAATTTACACTGCTCAAGGGTTTGTCTGCCGACCGCCTGCCTGCACTGACTTCCTTTGGGTATGTTGTGGTTGGTAGTTTACCCTCGACCATTCGGGTGTCCCGAGGTGCTTATTGGTCTACACCGGGCATAATCGACTTTTACGACACCCCTGAGTTGAGTCGGGGCTGCTTTTACATTCATTATTTTTTCGCTCCCAAGCAAGGAAGAATAACAAACTAAAAACAAAGATTTTTCAAACCTTTTTTTAAAAATGCATTTACTATGCATCCCCTTGCGACGACGGGGAGGGGACTACCGCGAGAGGTATGTGGGACTCGGGTTATAGTGTTCCCCCACTAGTCCCACTACCCACTAAACATCCCCTAGGTGACCAACTTTACGCATTGAAGGGGGGGATAGGGTAACAGCAGAGACAGTATGTACAAATTACACACACACTGCACCGGCAAAATCATTGGGTGTATCGTATGAACCACTATGAACGAACGATAATTAAAATAGGTACAGCACAGTACATTTACGTGGGTGCGAATTCACCTCTGCCTAACCCTTTGGGGATAAATGGGCGTGATTTAGGGCCTGTTTCTCAATCGACAAGTAAGTTCTAAGTAGCCTACTTCGCAGATCATTTGACAGTTGTAATATGAAATATATATATGTCAATTAATTGAATGCAAATTAAGCTACTTCGAACTTACTTGTCGATTGTGAAACAGGCCCTTATAATGTATGTCTGCCGCACTCAAAGACGTCAATTAACTTTAATGAGTATAATGTCATTTTTTTTTATTTAAAACTAGTTTTGAATTGACATTAAGTACTCATTAACGTTAATTGCCGTCGCTGAGTTCGGCAGTGCATATTAAACACAGTACGTAAAGTATGTAGGTATACCAAATTTTTTGTTTTGTCGTCGTGGAATGCATTCACGCAAAATATACCTACCTACCTAGTCAGTATTTTAAATTGGTTTTGAATTCGATTGCACCAGGCCATAGGTATCTTGCTTATGAAAATGCGCTCGCGGTGAAAGGTAATTGTACCTATCTGTGAAGGTCAGTCAAAATCTAAATATAAACTTAACTTTGTTTCGACAACGCAAACTGTCTAATTTGCGTAAGAGGCGGTCTGGAGTATTACCTAAAGGTTTGGCTAGGTCGTGACTGGGTGTTGATCAACGGGTCGGCGTGCCACTCTTTTTTCAATGTTAAACGGTAATTGAAAAAGAATCGTCATGATTCTATGAAGCCTTTATTTTCATCATTGTTGTAATGCCGTGTGGTGACGGCATAGCTGCAACCCCATCTCTCCCGTGGGTGTCATATACTTTTGTCACTTTTTATGCTTTTGTAATTTGAAATTATGTTTTTCCGATTATTTTGTTTTTACTGTCAAAAAAACAGTAAAAACTGTCACCGCTAAACAAGTAGCCCCGAACACTAAGCGACTGGGTAAAGCAAAGACTACTAACTGCCGCACTCAGAGACGTCAAATAACGATAATGAGTACTTAATGTCAAAAAATGTCAATTCAAAACTAGTCGCTATTCTTGCCAGGTCTATGGTCTAGATTTAATTGAAATTTTTTGACATTAGGTACTCATTAAAGTTATTTGACGTCTCTGAGTGCGGCAGTTAGAGATGGTAAAATAAAGACAGCGATGAGTAATGGGCATCAGCATTCTTCTCATATACTACATAGCTAGCCTATACAGCAATATAGTAACTGCGATTTATGGCCCGATATATTCCCCTACGTTACATATGGAACTAATTAAATTCTACCATAGCCGTGTGGTGACGGCAGAGTAGAATACAATTGTCACCACCCCAAATCTCTCCCGTGGGTGTCGTACAAGGCGACTAATGATAAATCAGTGATGAGGAATGGGCAGCAGCGTTCCTCCCTATACCATCTAGCTATGTACCTACTGCGACTTTTGTGCCCGATAAATGGCAATAGGCCCGCCACCTATCACATGGGACCTAACATAACTGGCGAAACGTGGGTGCTAGTTCACCTCTGCCTACCCCTTCGGGGATATAGGCGTGATTTATGTATGTATGTAAGTATGAAATACTTATGAAATACTACAATATGGCGTCGCGTGGGTGATAAGGTCATACAACTGTGCCAACTCCTCTTTCGCGGATTTATGTGCTTAAGTGTGCAAGTTGTACGTAGGTATATGTTACAGTAACATATACGGAGAGTAACATTGTAAGTGGCCGCGTGGTGACGGCAGAGTAGAATACAATTGTCATACAAGGCGACTGTGGCAAACCGACTCTTTTCTATCATATTTAATTTTATTACTTTTTTGTCTATTTTATTTAAACGTCATTCTGACACTTTGTTTTTATACGTCTTGTAAAATATTAGTTTTGCACAATAAATTCGTTGCACACTCAGGGACGTCAAATAACTTTAATGAGTACTTAATGTCAAAAATTTTCATTTAAATTTAGATTAAAGACCTGACAAGAATAGAGACTAGTTTTGAATTGTCATTTTTTGACATCCAGTACTCATTATCGTTAATTGACGTCTCTGAGTGCGGCAGTTACTCTTAGATTCCGTCCCTCACATCGCGTACAGCGACTAAGGATAAATCTGAATATGATTAGGAATGGGCAGCATGTTCCTCTTATACCACCTAAGCTAGCAATGTACTGCGACTTTTGTGCCCGATAAATGGCAATAGGCTCGCCACCTATTACATGGGACTTGACATATTTGGCGAGGCGTGGGTGCTAGTTCGCCTCTGCCTACCCCTTCGGGGATATAGGCGTGTATGTATGTATGTAACATTAACATTGTAAGTTCCGTTTTAGTAGCAGAATCTGTAACAAAAAGGTTTACTATTGAAACACCATTGAGTTCAGATTGTTACGTTAATATTAGCTGACTCTCGAACGCCTCAATAATCAGTTAATGTATAATTTTAAAGCCAGACATTTTGTTACGTCAGCCGTCAGACTGGTTGGGGACGGTATTACGAAAACTATTGCCACATTATAACTCTACAAGATAATATACCTATTGTGTTTAGCTATTTTATTAACCGGCGTGTGGTGACGGCAGAGTAGAATACAATTGTCACCACCCCAATTCTCTCCTGTGGGTGTCGTACAAGGCAACTAAGGATAAATCATTACACCGGAAGGTGCCAATGATGGATGAATGTATAGAAAAGTGAAGACAACATTCCAATCCATACTGCTCAAGGTTTTGACTTAGGCTTTACAGCTGGCTGCTTGCCTGACACCAACCACTCTTTGGGTATGCTGTTATTGGTGGTTTGCCACCAAGTGTGACCAAAATAACGTAGAATTCGCCAGCGCAAACCAACTAGTGGGGGCTGGGTAATTCTACGTTTTTTTTCACTACAGGCACGGCACGGAAGAAAGGATAGAAAAAAACAACAACTTATGTAGAAAAATAACTTGCGACTTTATTGAATAAGGAACGCTCGTAATAATATAATCTCTTTATCTAAAAACTAATTAAGTACATATTTTCTTTTATTATATTAAAGTAGATACATATTTTATTTACATGTCTTATATTTAATTATTGCATTTTAAGCTAACGTGATGTGGAATTTCCTTATACATATAATTTTATTTATCTTTTTAAGGCTAATAGTAAGAATATTGATCCTGATTGTGCTCGTAAAAGGTGCAGGAGTAGGGGAAGGCACCCCAAAATGGGTACTATATCTAAAACGGGCACGATATACAATTTGAACACTTGTTATATTCTCATAAGCCTCTGGTCCCGTGAGTGGCCTGGTGCAAATCTATGTTACCAGATATCCCCCGAGTGTATAGAAATTGTTTTACATGGGATAGTGCCCGCTTTTATATCAGAATGTACGGTTTTGACTGCCTTCCCCTGTGTGGGTTATTCTACTTAACGTTTTAAAACGTTATATAAAAAAAAAGGAATCTCCCAGATCGATTTTAAATATTATTATATCCCGAGCGAGTCTAGCTGCCGTGAAAGCCTTGCATAGCGCTAGGAATCGAATCGGGGAGATGAAGCCCCTAGACATTCGAATGAATAGAATAAAAATGTATGAAACTGACGTTTTACTGAGTGAGTAGGTAGGAGAAGTTGTCAAAAAATGACATTCGTTCGATACAGACGTCGATATCGAAACCCACCTACGCCGGATCCCAATATTCTATCTACAGTTGAAAGTAAAGTTACTAAAGTTTAGTTGCCTGCCCCATTTTTTGTTAAAATATTACGATCACAGATATATCAATTTAACTTATATTGATACGATCAATAACAGAAGTTGCTAAGCAACTAAGCTGTAGTATTTACGTCTATCTTTGAAGAGAGAATATTGGGACCCGCCGTCAAAAGATGGATGGATTGTGTGAGGTATGATAGGAAGGTGATGATTGTAGATTAGGAGATGACAAGTGACCAAAAGAGAGTGGCGAGAGAAAGAGGACATACTGCGCCGACCCCAAATAGGATGGGACAAGGGCAAGGTGATGATGATGATGATGATGTGAAATGTAAAATTTGCCGATAGGTAAATGCTAAGATTTACCGATATCGATAAATTAAAATTTCTATTACGTCGCATTTTGATAACGTGGAACGTAAAACGATGTTATTGATAAAGATTACTGTTATCAATAAAGAAATCGCCAAAGTTTTCTGATAATTATACCCGACATTTTTTGTAATAAATATGATACTTTAACGATAACAGCTATTGTAGATGTGATACAAAAAAAATCAAACATTTCATGGGCATTTCATGTTAGGTAACTTTCTACTTAGATAATTGGCCAAAATCAAGTACATTACCTATTAATTGTAGTTACACATGCTAATTTGTTGGTCAATTAGTGAAAAAAAAAATTATTTTCACACTTGAACAATTATTTGTAATTGTTATAATTTTGCGGTTAAAAAATAAGTAGCCAATTTAGGCCTTTTACCCACTTTTGCAAGTTTCTAATTATTTTTCATCTACCCACGATTCACTTACAGAAATCTATCTGTGGGACTAACGAATTTTGGGAAGATGAATATTTAATGAATGATATTAAAATAATTAAAAATATTACATAAAATTATAAATATTCATTCCGAATGGCCAAAATTATTATTGCTGATGATCTATATATAATTATTATAAATGGAAGACAGTACGTATTATGGAATATTAGTACATAATTCGCGAAATTATTATTGCCTTTCTTTGATTCCAAAATGTTACGTTTAATTACCGATGCAATTTATATTTCATCAGAACAGGACCTTTCCCTTATTTTTGGCGATACAGTAAAATTGTTTCAAACAAAGATTAAACATAACGTATTTGAAAGAACTTCCAAATATGGACTAGATTATGCCCACAGAAAATTTGCTATGCTAGAAATGCTAGATTCCTATCTCAACGAAATACTTTTTAAAAATCCATTATAGGGCAGTGGTAGTTAAGGCTAAAATCCAATGAAAAAAAAAATCTTATAGGCATGCACACATGCCTATAAGATTTTGAAAGGTGCCTTTTCTTATCAAAAAGAGCTTTGATGCAGAAGTTTGAAACATTTGAATTAAATAATTTAAGGAATTGCGTTAAAATATTATTTGCTATATATCTCTGAATGGTCCGAAAGCTAATATGATTGTAACTATTATATTATTATATTCCATTCATTAACAATCAATAAAAAACCAATACAAATTCAGCAATAAATATAACATTGGATTGTACAGTTAATAAAACACATCAGGTAAACACAAACTAATTTCACCAATTCATGTTCAGTCTTATCGTGTTTGATGAAAACTGTCAACGGTTGGGGCAAAATTTGACAGTTCGAGGTAGCCAACATGATGCATACCAACCTCAGATATTAATTTAGTTTCCATACAGGCTTTTAAATTTCATTGACCACTGTCATTATTGGAATATTTATTGCACCTTCAGAAAGATATCACAAAAAGTAAACTCACAGAATCATCATAAATCAGTGGTTTCCATTAACACCGTTGGTCTGAGACTCATCGGAGTTTCGCAAATGGAATGGCGATGTAAATGTCTGACCGTTGACAAGGTCTGTTAAATTTTCTCCACCATAAGACAGAAGTGGTGAAATTTCGATTTCCGAGTCATCGCTGACTACTCCACCAGCCTCTCTTATGTACTTACGGTGTAAACTCAACAAGTCTTCCCTGGCAGTTGAAGGACAGTCTTTTTTAGCCGTGTCGGCGTTCTTGAGTGCAGAGAACTCCACATCTCTTGCCACTTCTAGGCAAATGAAATTTTCAGCGAACTCAAACACATCAAAAATAAATTTCTCCATCTTGATACCATTAGGTTCTGATGGCTTGATTCGTACACCTTTGTCATCTACGTACGGTATCTTCTTTTTAGCCACATGTAATTTCAGCTTGGTTTCGAAATCACAGATTTTTGACAGGAACTCTGAAGAGAAATAGTGGTTGCAAATGTTGCCAGCAGAAAAAGTGAGGCGGCCATTTGGGTTTCTACGGTTTGTTGCTTCTTCGGTCATCTCGGAGTACTCAACAACTTTATAGTGGCCATTGACACGACACACAACACCTACAGCTTCACTCGGGGTCGATTTTTGGACTACTTTAGCTGCACAATCGGCATTTTTCGTTAGACAGTAACCAATGAACACAGGGTCAGCCACTTTAATCAGAATGTTGTCAACCGAATGTGCATGTAAATGGTGCACACCCCTCTTTGCAATGTCTTGAAGAACTCCCTGCGTCTTCAGCGCCCTATACAACCCACCGTTACCATCAGGAGCTGAAGCCAAGTGGTGTTTTTCGTCCAAAAGGATTTTGCCTTCAAAACTAAAACAAGGCAATCTGCCTTGCTCAAAAAAGACAATATTGTCTTCGTTCAAACCAAAGTAGTTGTGGCCCTTGAAAAATTCTGCAGTTGGGGCCCGTGTATGTTCGGAGGTCATAATGTACCATGTTATTTTGCCGCTTTTGCCATATTTCGCGGTAGCCATTTGTTGCACACGCACTATACGTTCGGCTTGTATTTGGAAAAGTGTTTTTCTTGAGGGTAGTCCGACATCGTACATGCCTTTGGGATGTCCAAAGCCAAGGCGGGTAGCTTGGCCTCCTGCTAACAACAGAACACCCACTCGCCCTTCCGAAATTTCCTTCAAGCCCAGGTCCTCATACTCCTGCAGTTTCTCAGCGGATAGGCCGGGCACAGACTCGTAATGTGTCTGAGGAATAGGTTTCAGGTCGTCGTCAACTTTTTCGAGAATAGTCTTCGTAGTTTCCATTGCCCGACGAAATATTTCGTTCACTTCGTCTAGATCCAGCTTCTGGATCTCACTAGCCAGTTGTTTCCGTTCATCTTCGCCGAGTTCCGACCAGAATCCTATGAGATGTTCCTGGTTGTGTTGTGTCAATAAATCATGTAAGCTTTCGAACGACATCGTACTGAGTTATTGTGTGAACGGTGCGATTAGAAAGTGTAGACTGATGCATGGCCCGCACGGCGAGCCGTAACGCACTCCCACCACATTATAATATTATGCGAAAGGAAAACAAACACGTAGACACGTAGCTAGTCGGCAAAAGCAACATTCCGCCTTGACATTTCGAAATGACATTTCCATTATTTACAATAGGGTCGTGCGGTGTTCAATTGCATGTTCAATTGACATAAATTGAACATTTTGTCTTGTGCTTGCTCACATAATGGCAACTTTTTAAAAATTAGTTCGATAAAAATAGCGTTATTAATTCAACAATGTAACAAACTATTCTGTGTGTTAATTAAAACACTTTGTCAGTAAAGTCTGTGACTGAGTTAAAACGATAAACGTTATAACCTTCGAATATGTAACTTAAGTGATGTGAACAACCCTACTTTTAAAAATGCAAAATGTCAAATGGTGTTGTCAGAGACGCTGTATATTTATTGCTCATTGTTGTGGATTTTTTACTGAATATTGTGTTTAATTTTACATTTTCAGTCGTATTTTTATTAAAACACTTGCTAGAACTGTTTTTAAATGTAATTATGACAGAATCATCGAAGAAACGAAAACGAAGCATGAGTGAGAAAAATAACACCACTGTTGTGCTAAGAGGGGTTATAGGCGCGAACTGGCAAAATTTTCTTAGTAATAACATAATAAAAGACAAAAAACCAGACAAGCCCGCAGAAACAAAGAGTGACAACTTCACTGGAACATTTAGACGCGCCAGGAAAAAAAAAGCCCAACAAAAGTCGGAAACTGTGGCACATAACCTCAAAACGTTAAATTTGAATAAAACGCCGAGGGAAGTAGAAGACTTAAAATCTAATTTAGAGAACAGCAAAGAAATTAATGACGTTAAAAACAACAATAAAAATAAGTTAACAAAATTTATAGCTATGGACTGTGAAATGGTTGGTATTGGGTATGACGGTAACGATCATATGCTGGCCAGGGTGTCGTTAGTCAACAAGTTTGGGGATTGTATTTACGATAAATTCGTGAAAGCCCGCGAAGAGGTTATAGATTATAGAACAGAAGTAAGTGGTGTACGCAAGGAGGATATTATGAATGGTGAAGATTTCACTGTTGTCCAGAAAGAGGTAGCCGAATTGTTGAGAGGCAGGGTGCTTGTTGGACACTCATTGAAAAATGATCTGTCTGTATTGTTTTTATCGCATCCGAAAAGGAATATCAGGGATACATCAAAATATAAACCGTTTAGAAAGGTTTGTAATTATGTTTTCTGCTATTACAATTGAGTCCAGTTGAACATGTAACATACATAATTATATTCATATACATATAACGTGTGCCATAGTAATAACTCTAAGCCCTGCCACTGACTTCCCCCTCTGCCATACAATGGGCCCGGTGCCACCATGGTTAATCCATAGAACGCAAAGTTATTACCCGTTAGTGTTATGGCATCTAAATTTTTATGAAAAAAGTTGACAGCTTTAATCTTTGCAAAGTTTATGAAAAAATCTAGCCCTATACAAGCCAAGGTTGGATTGATTTAAAATTGTAATATTTATGAAGCCTTGTTTAAGGGAAATGGAATAATAAATAAAACTACAAATATTGGACTTCTTTAAAATGTATTGACACAAGTGTATACAACATTATTAAATATGCAATCTAAAAATATCTTCTGGGCCTACTAATTAGAATTAATTTTCTTTGTGTATTTTGTTGCTCTCCATCATTTGGTAGCAAAAAAATACTAAACTTTACCTAAGGTAAAGGTAAAGGCTTATTGGTAAACACAATGGTAATCTTGGATAGTTGACTTTGACTTGGGGGCACATTCTATATTATTTCTTCACTCCTCAGCCAGCATGGAATTGTCACTATCCTGACAATGGAGATATAATAGTAAATGATATTCATGTATGTCAAAATTAATAATTAATGTATGTCGCAAAATCATAATTGTTTTGTAAAAAATATTTAGTACTAAGCGTTGTGTGGTGAAGGCTTAGCAGAAGACAATTGTCATCATCCCCATCTCTCCCGTGTTGTACAAGGCGACTAAGGGTAAAGACAGCAATAAGTAGTGGGCAGCACAATCCGCTTTACCTATTATTATACTGTGATTTACCTGCCTGATAAATGGCAATAGGCTCACCTTACATTGATCCTACTAACATGATTTCCAATTTGGTGTTCATTCAATTCATAATGTGGTTATGTGTTGACAATACCTATTGACAATAATACCAATAATTATTACTTTTATTGGTTCCAGGTTACTAAAGGCAGCACACCATCTTTGAAACGCTTAGCGAAAGAAATACTCGGAATAGACATCCAACATGGAGAACATAGCTCTGTTGAGGATGCAAAAGCGGTCATGCAATTATACTGTACAGTAGCTAGAAAATGGGAAGCGTCATTAAGTGAAAAGAGAGGTTACGATAGGAAATTACTTGCGGATTAATCTTTTTCACCTAAAGGTTGTTTGTTTACATGAAGCTGGTGATTTTGTGGCCAATTTAATTAAGATTGTTTAGATTATTGTTATGTTAATACACAGGTAGCCACTGGCTGATGTCTACCAAAATTTTCGGTTGAGTTGAAATTATCATGTTTCTGTGCCCAGTACATTAAAATTATTTCTTTGTATTATATCTGTTATAAAGGAACATTATATTTTCCATTATTTCTATGATTGGGTGTTTGGAGGATCACTGCCAATCAAGCATCCTCAGTATTCTGTTACATTTTATCTCAACCAATTCATATTATGGAATTAAAAATCAATCTAAGCATTGTGGATAGAGCTTATGAATAAAATACGTTAATATTATGGCTAACAAAATGTGACCTCTCAAATGTTTCTGCTAGCCAACGCAATTCTTTGCTTAAATCTTACTGTTAAAGTGTGTGTGAATATTTTATTTATGTTAACAATGGCCTACAGATCCTACAATACATTTAGATACACTATCACATATAAAGTCATGTTAATTGGAAATATAATTCGTTATAAGTGTGCTCTATGGATCTAAATTAAAAGTGGCTAATAGTATTTATTGGTCCTAAAGTTATGAATGAACTGTGGATATTTTTGAATTCAGTCTTGGTTTCATGGTGAATTGATCAACATTTGGTGCAGTGAACATACTTATTTAATGTTCATCATCATTTTAGAGACTATGTAATATAATGTAATATTTGTTCTTATTAGCCTATTCGATGCAATGTTACAGCAACAAAAATGTATTCATCTGCTACAATGTACTCTACTTGATGAGATTACGTTATCAGCTTGATAATTTAAAAAAAAATGTGAGCCTACCTATCTAATATTTAGTGTTCACCTTGCTTAGGTAAATAGTACAATTTTATTTTAATACAGAGTTGTACTTATATTTTTTACCATTTGTTCATTGAGAAAATAAAATGAAAAGCAAAAATATTTGAATTTTTATTGCTAGCAAGTACGGAGATGACTTGGATAGAATTTTAAAATTGCAGTAAAATATTAATATTTCCCAATTGAGTATTATCGGCTTTTTAAAAGACAATAATTCCTTGGGAATAGTTATTGCGTAAAAAAACAAGTCGATAAGTAAAAGTAAGCACATAGATCAGTCTAAACAATTTTACCGACTGGCAACAATTGGTTTGCTGTAAACTAAACTAAAATAGGTATAGCTAGATGATAGGAGTAGTTAATTTATTGGGAACTCTAGATCAACTTCGTTGATCTAGAGCTTCCCAAAAATAGTTCACAGGCACAAGTTTGACACCGCTCCAATCAAAAAAATATTTACGTTCTCAAAACCACTGCATTGGGAACTCTAGATCAACTTTGTTGACAAAAATAGTTCACAGGCACAAGTTTGAAACCACTCCAAACAAAATATAGATCTTCGATTTATCATTAAAATCTCTACCATTAAAAGCGATTGCAAATACTCACAATGAAATATGCACGTTCTCCAAATCACTGACACCGAGCACACAATCTACTTGGGTTTTAAATTATAAAATAGCATAACTTAATTACACACAAACCGAATAATTGAATAACTCTCACGAATTACTTCAGTTCAAATGAACAAACGCAGCCAATCAATCAAATGTACTTAGCTCAATAATTGTATTTTTCGTTCACGGTCAAAAATTATGGTTCTCTTTGTCGAGATCCTCATAGAACCCTTCATCAGGTCTATAGACATCTTATGACACATGAATTACTCAATACAAATATTTCGTTAGGTACTGACAAAACCCAGCCGCATATCGTAATAACTATATATTTTTCTTTCATGTTCAATGCACTGTTTTCCCTTCGTTGGGTTAGAGTTTCTCTTTATCGAGATTAACTCTTCACACCACATAGCAACACGAATTACTTTATACCATTATTACGACACGTCCAACCAGCGGCTAGCGATCGCTTAAATACTTACTAATTTAACTATGAAATGAATTTTCGATGGAGAATAATGTTTATTGTACACCAAGAGCTAAGCGAAATTTAGTTAGTTTGTCAGTACTGTGATTGGGTATTTTTATATTTTAAAGCATCGTGCTAGCTTGTTCTGGACGCATAGCGTAAGCATAAGCGTATAATGCTGATTTTAAGTAATGAGTTCGTGATAAACAACGGTGTCCATTTCGTTAATATTCGATAAATGCTTTGCTTGCACTTGCTACATCTATTAGTTTAGAGTAATAATTATATTAAAGTTACCTACAGTCGAATATTTAAATATGTATCCAAAGCTAGATAATAATATAACTAATTTGAAATAGCCTCAATTAATTTGTAATCAATCAACGCTATAATTCTTTGTAAATGCTTAATGTGTTATAATAACACAGCGATAAGAACTATACTCCATATACTATTTTTGATAAATTTACATGTTTATATACACTCTCGAAATGTTATGTGTTCTTTTAAAGCTCAATAAAGATGTATCCTTACATCAAGAAACCACTATCAAAAAGGCTTTGACTTGCTCAGGAACATTTAATGATGCTACTACAAAATGGTTACATTATTTTATACTTTTGAAATAAATGGTCATGTATTAAAATACTCGACTGTACATAAAATAATATTTGAATAAAGTAATGACAAGACCATTTATATTCGACGACAATACACGATACGATTTCTACACGAAATAGTAGTTGGACTGCTAATTTCATACAATGTAAGATGAAAAGGAGATATGAATTTTCTAAAATAGGTTAAAAACTGAAAAAATTACTGCATTTACACAGAATTATAGAGGTAATTGATTGTAAATTTAATGATGCTACTACAAAATGGTTACATTATTTTATACCTTCGAAATGGACGCGTATAAAATACTCGACTGTACATAATATAATATTTAAATAAAGTAATGACAAGACCATTAACATAGGACAACAATAACACCATACGATTTTTACACACAATCGTAGGACTGCTAGTTGCATACAATGTGAGATGATAGAAGATATTTTCTGAAATAGGTGAAAAAGTGAAAATCGCAATGTTTCAATGCATTTGCAGATATATATTTTTAAAAGACTCCTTTTAAAAGATAAGTTGTTTGTAGGTTTATCAGTTAAAATACAAATATTTTTTAAAGAATTCCTTTAGACTAAGTTTAGTGTAAGACTAGTTTCCCCAGTTTAACCAGAGTCTGTTCGCGTTACCTATATGTAAAGTCGTGTCGGTATCGTATCGTTTAATTTAAAAACCCTCAATGGATTATAATTGATTGCAAATTACCTATTACTTTGGTGAAAAACAATTATCTCAAATTTCAAGTAATTTGAGCGATGTGTTTTTCACCAAATCAATTTCACAATTTATTGAGTGGAAATTAATAAAAAAATGCTGACTAAGTTAGTTACATGTGTGTGAAAAACTTAAATGTGGTATGTAAAGTGTATCTATGAAATTAGTATATAAATTAATTTTCCCAAATATGCCATCAAATACTTTTGATACATCGTCGAGTTGTCGTCCCTACGCTCCGTGCAAGTGCTACTCTAAGTGATACCCACTCTTCTCATCGTGAGCTACCGCTGCGTTGATATAATGTATGTAAGTTTGTTTTATTCTTGTAAGAAATGTTATCAGTCTGTCTGCCGCACTCAGAGACGTTAATTAACGTTAATGAGTACTTAATGTAAAAAATGATAATTCAAAACTAGTCGTTATTCTTGCCGCGTATATGATCAAGATTTAAATTATTTTTCGATACCAAGTTTGCATTGATCACAACCAAGTTTGATTAAACTCAGTTTCTATGAGAGACGGTGAAATCGGTCCTAAATTGCGTTAATGTCTCTACAATATAGTAATTTTTTGATCGTCGCGCAGATATAATTGATGTATGTTAAATTGACTTTATTTCGCACTTACAGGTCTGAGTCACAGTACAAGAAACATAACACCACTCCCATTTCTGGTGCTGCTTCTTTATTTGACGAGTCTGAAGGAGACCACTCATCAGAGAACGAAGCAGTTCCTTGGTAAATTATTTTAAATTTATAGATTTTAGTCACTTTACTATACAAAATATAGGCTTCTTTTACAAGTATCTTTTTCTTCCAGCCCGCCCAAGAAAATAAAAAAACAATCCAAACCGGTAAAAAAGCTGGACTGTAAGAAAACATCATCTAGGTATGTTTTAATTAAATGTTGTTATAATCTTACATCTTACATGCTTATCGCAGATTATATGTATATTTTCAAAGTCATTCAAATCTATCCGTTATTATATTTATTACAGAATTAGATGACTAGATCTATTTATCAATACATACTTCAGACCATTTCTACGCCGAATTGTATCCGCATCTACTCCAGTGGTTTTACTGTAATTCAATTTAAAAAAAATATTTGCATTAACTTATAAAATTAGATTTTTATGAACTGTATACCAAATTTCATCAATTTAAATTCAAATATTGGAGTGTTTAGGTATCGATTTTTATAGAAGTTAATGTTAATATTGATTATAAAATATTTATATTTTCAGTGACTTCTCTTCAAAGTCTGCTGGCAGCAACTCTATCATAGCGGACTTATTTGGTGCCGAGCCGCAGCCGCCAAGCACCAGTTCCAGCCAACCAACACCGCTGTGGTCTTCGTTGGCGCAGCGAGTTGCGGGCGGTGCGCTGCGGCAGGTCGAACTGATAGACGACGGCGAGCTATTCTTCGACGTGAGGGTCTATAATACCGCCGATATTATAAACCTAGATTCTCGTAATCGGGCGGACAAGTGGTCTGCTCAACTACGCCTACGAGTTGTCTCCAACGATCCCCTCTGGAGCCAAATAAAGAAGATTTACGCAGAGGGGAAAAAACGCTTCGTAAAAGAAGCAATTTTTTACGGGGACAAAGCTGCAATCAAATAATGATAGCAAAGTTAGTTAATTAATAACAATTATTATAAAATAAAAACATTTAATGGACCTATTATACTTTATTTACATATAACAATTAATTCACGAAACAATAAATAGCTACTAATGTTAATTGTCTTAAAAAATCTTCATTTCCCACTATTACAAACATTAAAAAGTATATAACTAATAACCAACATTTAATCACTTATATAATTTTTAAATATTTTCTATAAAGCTTAACATATTCAATCTTTAAATTAATGTACCTATGTAAATAAGTTTCATTCTTGGATAAAGATTGGCATTATTACATTTAGTAATAATGCCAAACAGCAAATAGTAATGTATGGGAATTGAAGAGTCAATGAATCTTTGTGTAATTTCAGTAATATCCATAATTTCAAAGATACGAGAAAAAAGTGTCTATTTAGTTATTTTCATAATTTGGAAGTATAATATTTTCTATACTGCATAAATAAATATTTAAACTATTAATCATGGGAAAAAAAACTATCTACTGTTCCATCTGTGAAAAATCTATTCCAAGTAAAACTTTCCCCGGTCACTTGCGAAGTATAGTACATAAAAACAATAGCGTAGTTTATATCGATCAAGGTATAGAGAAAATTAGTTCAGCATTCAAAAGTCGCATAGCCTCATATCGTGTGCGCGAAGGACACGAACTAGACAGCGTTGTTCCTAATTCACCGAGTCTCTACATTAATTCTATTGCTTCGCGATTACAAGCGTTAATTGAATCGGCTCTTACTAATCACGTGAACTTAAAAGTGAATTTCGAACTTTTTACTCAAGTACTTTTACCTAAAGATGACAATATATCAACCAAATCATTTACAACACAAAACATTCCGCTGCATCAAAATTATAGTTTTCATGATTTAATTGAAACAATTTCTGAAATCTTTTCTAAAAAGATAGATGAATTCCAGGATAAAGGTAGCGGCTGGTCAATATTGCGTTTTGTTTATCTCGAAGTAAATATTAATAGATTCACACCTTTAAAAGGGTCTAGCTATATAGAATTACCAAAATCTGTTATTGCAAAACGATCTTGTGTAAACATAAAAAATGATGACGAATATTGTTTCGCGTGGACTGTAATAGCTGCTTTATACCCGACCAGAAACAACGTAAGCCGAGTGACTTCTTATCCTCACTTTAATACTATATTAAATTTGAATGGTATGTCATTTCCAGTGTCATTTAACGATATAAAAATATTTGAAAAACTTAATAGTAACATTAGTGTAAACATTTATGGCTTGGATAGTAAAAATAAAATTACTGGCCCCTTATACAAAACCGCACTTAGAAAACGCACTCACGTTAACATGCTTTTTTTGCAGGATGGGGGTAAGTCTCATTACTGCTTAATAAAAAATTTTACTAAATTAGTTAGAAAACAGATTAGTAAACACCACGGTAAAATATTTTTCTGTGATGATTGTTTGTTGTTTTTTCATTCAAGTTTAAAATATGAAAATCATGATTGCTGTGGTGTAGCAACAATTTTACCTGAAAAAGGTTCTTTGCTCCAGTTTAAAAATTTTCATTGTAAACAATATATACCTTTTGTAATATATGCTGACTTTGAAACATTATTACAACCATGCGATGAAAGTCAGGGTATTCATACAATAAACATTCAACGACACATTCCAGCTGCGTTTGCGTATTATATCGTATGTAATTACGACAGTTCTCTTAATCATTTGAAAACATACCGTGGTTCTGATTGTGCCTCTAAATTTGTAAAATTTTTACAAAAAGACGTTAAAAGAATTTATTCCATAATTAAATCAGCTTCACAAAATCCTGTCCCTATCATTTTTAACGATGTTGATTCGCACAGTTTCAGTAGTGCGGAATACTGTTGTATATGTTCAAATTTGTTAGTTAATGATAAAGTAAAAGATCATTGTCACTTTACGGGGACTTACAGAGGCGCTGCTCATGCATATTGTAATCTTCAGTTTCGAATACCTAAATTTGTTCCAATTTTTTTCCACAACTTGGCAGGTTATGACTGTCATTTATTTATTCGTGAATTAAGCACTATCCCTGGTCCTATTAAAGTTATTCCAAAAAGCAAGGAAAATTACATCGCCTTTACAAAATTTATTCCTATTTCAGACGATGAATTTGTTGCGATACGTTTTGTTGATTCATTTAAATTTCTGGGAACTAGCTTAGAACAATTAGCCAGAAATCTTAATCAAAATGATTTCATACATTTAAAGCAAAATTGTAGTACCCATCAAAATTTTTTATTGTTATGTCGAAAAGGTATATATCCATATGAATATATGACTAGGTGGGATATTTATGATGAAACAAATTTACCATCTATCGAGAAATTTTACAGTAAACTTACAAATGAAACTATTAGCTTTTGTGATTATGAGCATGCCTTGAATGTGTGGAGAACTTTCAACATTAAAAATTTGGGGGAATATACGGACTTGTATGTTAAAAGTGATGTTTTAATACTAGCAGATATATTTGAAAAATTTCGTAGAACTTGTAAAGCAAATTATGACTTAGACCCTTGTTTCTATCTTACAAGTCCCGCTCTTTCGTTCGACGCTTTTCTTTTAAAGACAAAAGTTAAATTAGAGCTTATATCAGACCTAGAGATTCTACGTTTAATACAACGAGGCCTAAGGGGTGGTATTTGTCTTCTTAGTAAAAGATATGCTCGTTCTAATAACAAACACCAATCTAATTTTGATTCAACTAAACCATCGAATTATTTAGTATATTTAGATTGTAATAACTTATACGGATATGCTATGTGTGGTTTTTTACCATATGCCGATTTCAGATTACTTGACGCGGAGGAATGTAATCAGCTCGATGTACTAAATATTCCCAATGATAATCCCTATGGGTTCATTATTGAGGTTGACCTCGAGTACCCTGAAGAATTGCACGATTTACATAACGATTTTCCGTTTTGCGCCCAAAACTTTGTCCCACCGGGTTCCAAACATAAAAAACTGGTTCCTAATTTATTTAATAAATATAGATACGTCATTCACTATGTTCACTTGAAAACATGTCTTCAACATGGTTTGCGATTAAAAAAAATTCATAGAGGCATTACATTCAAACAAAGTCCTTTTTTAAAGGAATACATCGATTTGAATACAGAATTAAGAAAAAAGGCTGATTCCGTGTTTGAGCAAGATTTTTTTAAGCTCTTAAATAATAGCATTTTTGGTAAAACATTAGAAGATACTGAGCGTAGAGTAGATGTAAAACTTGTGAATATTTGGCATGATGATCGTAATAAAACTAAAAAGTACACTTCTGCTGAAAAACTGATCGCTCGCCCAAACTTCCACAGTACAACTGTGTTTGATGAAAATTTGGTAGCTATACAATTAAAAAAAGAAAAAGTGACTTTGAATAAACCAATATACATTGGATTTTCAGTTTTGGAATTGTCAAAAAGTCACATGTTTGACTTCCACTATTCGGTAATGAAAAAACATTACAACGAAAAATTGAATCTTTGCTATACAGATACTGACAGCTTGTTATATTCCATACAAACAAACGATTTCTATCATGATATGAAAGATAAGTTTTCGAGTTATTTCGACACAAGCAATTACCCCAGTAATAACTGTTTTGGAATTATTCCAAAAAACAAGAAAATTCCTGGTATGTTTAAAGATGAATTAGGAGGTAAAATTCTACTAGAATTTGTAGGACTGCGTTCAAAATTATACAGCATCAAAACAAGTGACCACGAGATAAAAAAAGCAAAGGGAATAAAAAAACCTGTGACCAAATCACTGAAATTTTCAGATTATGTAAATGTTCTATCGACAGGACAAGAGCTTAGAGGTAAAAATGTTCTTTTCAAAACAATCAAACATGAAATCTTTACTAGAGAACAGAATAAAGTGGCACTGTCTAGAAAAGATGACAAACGACTTATCTTAGGTGATAATGTATCAACTATGTCGTGGGGACATTATTCTATAACTATATAGGTTACACGAACAGTAGATAGTTTTAATATTAGGAATAATATTTTTTACCATTTAATCTTTATACAGATAATTTGTGTAATAAAGCTATAATTAAACTATAATTTAGTTTTAGTCTTACAGATATTAATGCACTTTTTATGTTATCATTTGTGTTCTATTATATTTTAACCTTAGTTTTACATTTACTTTATATTTTTAGTACAATAAATTATAAGTGAATAAAAAATAAGTCCATTAACTTTGATGTTTCATTTTAACCCTCCACAATATCCTCAACATAAGTTTAGATTATCATAATTATTTGTTAATATAAAATAGAAAGATTTGTACAATACATTTTTGTACCTTTATATATCATTAGATAATATTAAATAAAAACATAGACTTCATATTCGTATAATCAAATCAATATATTATTATACGTGTATGCAATACATTGTCATACGAATGTGATCAGACTTGTCAGGACTTGTAGGAATTATTAGGTTAAACATTTTGGTATGTTACATAATCACATACCTGAAATAGATAATATTAAATGAAAATATATGGTGCACAAATTAGTAGATATATCAAACGACAGGAAAAAACAAGTTTTGCAATATGCAGATACTGCAAAACGTGACACTCGTGTTGCATTGAGGTCACAAGAGAGCGGGAGGGGCGATCGTGCATTTATCAACCGATCATGTCATTCTTCATTTCGTATTTAAACTTAAGATATTGCACATGCCGGACGGTCTGGTACGCAAATTGCAGTCAAATTACAATCTACAATATCTTCATCTCAATGGTATCAGCAATGGTAAGTAATATATTACATATTATTTTACTAAATAGTTTTTATTTCAGCAAATGTATTTATTTTTCTATACTTCAGAACTATTATCTATATTTATATTTTTATATTTCAGAACCCAGCATCAGCTACATTCACATTACCTTCGAGCGAAGAGTGTGTGGAAAATCTTAGTGGTGTTGATGATGAGCTATTACAGTGTGCGCAAGACCCACTAGAAGGATTCACAGAAGAATTTTTTAAGAACCAACCACAAATATTACCAAGCATTAAAAAAGATCGACGATCTATCAAGAAAAAGAATCGTTCTCACGAAGAGTGTTTGGAAAATTTGAATGTTATAGACGATGAGCTATTACAGTGCGCACAAGACCCACTAGAAGGATTCACAGAAGAATTTTTTAAAAACCAACCACAAATATTACCAAGCACTAAGAAAGATCGACGACCTATCAAGAAAAGGAATCATTCTCGATGTAATTGCAAATGTTCGTTTCTCAACCAAACCGCACGAATGCCATCTTTTGTAGTCAATGGTCCACCCAGTCAAGGAATTCGAGTGATTAAAATACAAGTACTACATATGAATGAAACTGAAAAACTAAGTAATTATGTTCATGATAGTGATATCTTCCTAAGTGCTCAATACGTTGTCAAGAATATTGGTGATGATATACTAGATCAAACAGAAAGGGTTATAAATAATATATCAAAAAAAATCTGTGGTTATAGTTATAGTTCTTTTTAAAATATTAATTTTGTTAATTTTATACTTGTAAATTGAATATTAACAACTTAATAAATATTAACTTATATAACAGTCTTTATTATTACCCTGACTTAATCAAACTGAATACTTTTTATTATTATGTTAGATAGGTAAATAGGCAAATAAAAGAGATAAGTAATAATGTATTTTTTATTTATAAATACAAAAATGTACAAGAAAAAAACGATTAAAACAAAAGAAAATGTTACAAAGTTAACAAAAAATTTAATTTTTAAAACAAATTTACATTATTTAGGGAACACCATTTTTTTATACATAGAACATTTTTTAATGCACATATTTTTTTATGACTGAAACAATTATAAATAAAAACATCTTTACAATAAAGTTCGTTTAGAGTTTTTAAATTAGGAAGCTCTAAGTAACTTATATCTAACACATTATTATGACCGCATAAATCTTGTACCCACTTCACTTTTTCTTCACCTTTTACAAAAATTTTTCGGTCTTTCAGGTAAGGTTTGATAAATCTGCGAAATTCTCGAAAATCTATATACCCATCTCGCCACTTGTAGCCGTAATTACTTTCTATCCACCTGACATGTTTTCTTTCTTCATCCGTTAATGTGGAGTATGAGTAGGGTGGTTTTATTAAAAATGTATGTGTATGCTCTTGAGTGGCTATTGCCAATTCTTTAACTATAAATTCATTGTTATAATTTTTGAATCCTTGCAAGTCTACTATAATCGAATTGCAATTCATGATAACTTCCTTACAATGTTGCTTAAAGGTTTGTATTCAAACACACAATCGTTTAAAATTAAGCAGTACGCTGCTGTCTTGTCAGGAAAATCTTGTTCTGCTTCGAGTTCAACTCTCACATCAACCGAACCTTTTAATGTTTCTTGTTGACTAGAACAATCAATAACAAATAATGGAGCAATATCTCTAAATTCTTTCATACTTAACAAAGGTTCTGATCGACGTCCGTAATAAGACTGCTGAAATCGTGTGTATTGTTCGTATATTAAGGAAAATTTTTCTTCTGAAAAACTAATGTTCAATCCCTCATATGGGTAGTATAACGAGTTTAAAAATACTCTCACGTCACGTATATTGCAATGGTCAAACTCTGCCATAGACATGTCTGCCTGGTGTTTACGGTTGGTTTGTAATGCAATTACAACAAATCTTGGTTTTTCTATATGCGACGATGTTTTTATTGACCAAGTATGTTTACGTGTTTGAGGCAGTAAAGGATATTCATATAAGTCCCAATTTCGATAGGATAAGGTTATAGCTCGGTCCTTTTCTAAGTACTTCAATAAATTAATTCTTTCACGATCTGATACTTTGATATGTGGCACCCGCCAAATTATTTTACTTATCAAGATATCTTCCACAACTTCACCACTATTCAATAGAAGCGCATTGAGATTTGTATTATTTCGCAACAGTACCAATTCGTGTTTACAATTCATTATTATTTTTTCATAATCTTCCGCAAAACCTAATATTTTATTTAACGGTATTGAAGCAGAGAATGTACCGTTGCTAACATTTGTGGTGGACCAGCCCCAAACTTTGGAAGATTTTGCCTCATTTTCATTTAATGATAAATAAGATTTTATCGTAGTAGTAATACCAGCATTTTTAATTTTATCAATTTCAATACCATTTAGCTCATATCTTATATCTTGAAATAGAAAGAGCACTGGATTATTAACAAAGCGTACTGTTGATATTTTTTCTTTAGTAGTACTATTGTAAGCAATTACTTTGCCCTCAATATACAACGTACTAAGAGAAGGCAACACGTATAAGTCTTGTTGGTTAATAGGAATCCGTATTTCGTCATTTTGATTAAAGCTTGTTACATACGGTTTATATGAATGGTATTCATAACTTTCGATGCTGTTATCATAAGGTGTTGATTGGGATATATTTAAAATACTCATTTTAATAGACCCAATATCCTCAGAAATTCTATGTTATTCTTTGAGAGTTTTTTCTTTATATAAAGAGGTGTTTCTTTATCAATGGTTTTTTTGAAACTAACTGGAGTACACAAAAAAGTATAGTTTTTATTGAAATTCAACATTGTTTCTTCTTTTTGAAATGTAAATATAATTGTACTTCTTCACCACGTAAATTAATCTCTTTATTTTCAGAATCCAACAATTTTATGGTGATCGCGCTTATTGAGTTTTGATTAACAGGAAAATAGATTAGGTTTTTAGGTATTTCAATCATTCGATAACCAGGTGGCACGTTTGGTACAAATTCATAAATTATATGACTAGCTTTTCCATTCACATAGGATCCGCTTACTACGTCACATTCGATCCGTACAATGGTTGTTGATAAAATACTAACTGGGTATGGAGACTCGCTTTTTATATTAGCTTGAATAGTTTCCGCGCCGAAACCTAAAATTTTTCCTAATGACCCATTTTTATCAAAATTTACATTCTCAGAACAAAAAATATTCGTCTTTAGTGTATTATTATTGCAAGACAACTTTAAAACACAATTTTTTATATTTGATCTTAAGTAATCGCAAATGTCTTGAAGTTCATAAGACCCTTCTGGAATTTCGACGACTTGATTGTCTCCATAGTAAAATTTATTATTTTTCTCATCTATGTTAGGAATTGAATTAAAAGTAGAAAAGCACAAAAGTCCGCATTCATATTCACCACATAATTCTAAGGTTGGGGAGTAATTTGTTGTTAAGGTGGCTCCTCTACCAGTTATTGATACAGTGAAAGACATTTTTCTACTGACAAACATCTTTATTTTGTTCCTTATATAAATGTTTGTTCCAAAAGCGTTTCAAAAATTTTAAGCTAAGATGTCCACAGTTTACAGTTCCAAAGTTTTGACGTTGTCTATAATTATAATTTATTGGTGTATTCCTTAAATAATGTACTAACTCTAATGGTGGTTTCAAATTACCAAAACTATCGAAATATTCAGCGTAATTGGTCAACTTAACGTAAGCTACCCAGTGAGTTCCAGGATTATCAGAACTGTCCAAATTTAGAATTGCGCATTCTATCCTTTTAGGATGTAATGGTAAAGTATTCCTCATAAAAACACCACGGAAATATGGAATATCCCTCGCGTACTCTAATATATCCAAATTAGTAAGTGCTCGTCTGGGTAGCTGCTTAATTAGTTTTTTGAAGGATTCAAATATATACCAGCTCCGTTTTTGTAAGGTTTAACATACAATCCTTTTCCAAGTGCGATTGATTCCATCATCTTATTATGTCTTTCAGCTTCTTGAAAGCTTTTTTGAGCTGCTTTAGAATCATTTACAGCTTTTGCTATACCTGCTGCACCCCCCGCCAATGAACCAAGAGCTGACAATCCAGCAAAGATTGGTATTAAAGGTAGGAAACCACCGCATTTTGGAATAGGTATACAGCGCGGCATACGTATCCCTTTTTTATTTGTAAATAGTTTCTTTGCTGCTGCTTGAGCATGTTTAATGGTAGTTTGATGATCCTTAGATTTTAGTTTTTTCAACTTTGATTGTATTTTTTTCACTACTCTCATAAAAGAACGTGCACCAGCGCCAGCTTTTAATTTTGCTTTCATTGCATTTTTGACAATCCATGAAGCAATCTTTTCTCCTCTTTTTGCATCTGGTGATTTTAATCTTCTTTTTGCCATATTTAAAAGTTCTTTATCAGCCTTATGTCGTACGCTCAAATCACTATTGTTGTAAGCAATATCGTGATACATACAAGCTTCATCTAATTTATTTATACCTCGATCGCCTCGTAGTAGACGTTTGTTAAGTTTTGTACCAGGCCCACAAAATTGATAACCTGGTAAGTGTAATTCAAAAGGTAGATTATTGATTAAGTTGTTGATAATACCACTTCCCTCTTTCATTGATATGGAATAAATGATATTATAAATGGTGAGTGGTTAATTTATATTATTATACAACAACATCACTTTTATTTATCCAACTATTCTCTTTGTCATTTAAGCCCAACCATTTGACAAAAAGAAAATTTCCTTTTCTTTTTATTATTTTCTCAATCAGATATGTATCGGGGCACTTTGTTTTTTGTAGTTCATAATTATAAAATGATCCCAAAATCCTTTGTTGATGACGATCTTCGATTTGATATGTCCACGGATTAGTAGGGTTAACTTTGACTATTGTAAATATTTCTGTGGACCAATTAGGCGTATAACCTTTTGCGAAATCTCCCTTATACTTACTAATACGTACATGATCGCCAACACGATAAGTGGGTTTCCTATTTTTTATTTTATTTTGTGCTTTATTGATATTAGTTTTCACTATTATCTCATTCGACTTATTAACATTAATAGGTTTATACTTTGTTATTCTATGAACCGAGTTATTATATTGTCGTACAACAATGTCCAAGTTTTTTTCTAACCATTTATATTGGCCATGTAAACTAAACAGTTTGTATAGATGGTTTTTTAACGTTCTTATTACTCGCTCTACAATTGAGGCCTTTTTTACAGAATAGGTAGAATAATGGTTTATTTTATATTTATTCATAATCAGTTGGAAAGGTTTATTATAAAATTCTTTGCCTAAATCTGTTTGTAAATTTTGAGGTTTTCGTGATGAATTTCTTAAAATGTGCTCCATTGCCTTGGTAACACAATTTTTTGATTTTGACTGTAAAGGATGAGTCCACACATATTTTGATAAAGCATCAATAACCACAAGAATATATTTATTCCCCTTATTGACACTAGCATATTTTTGTACATCTATCAAATCAGCTTGCCACAAATCATCTATACCATTTATAACCGTACACCTACGAAGAAAATTTTTTCTTGCCGCTCTGTGGAGTTCATTTACTATGTCTTGTTTACTCATTTTGGTTAGGTTTTGCTTGAATCATACGATCTATTTCAGTTTTTGTGTAATATTTTGAACCCAGATTAGCTAAAGTAAGTTTTTCCAGATTGTTTAAATAAGCTTTAACATTACTGTGAACTTTTTTTATTTCAGCTCTCAAGTCTTCAATTTCTTTGTCGAGATATGTTTTGTTAACAGCTTCATCGTCCTGCTCAGGATATGGCAATCCTTTTAATCTTGATAATTTCAAATCGTAGGCTCCTGTTTCTGTTTTTACTAACGTTTCATTAAGGGTATCGATATAATCAGAAAATCGTAAACGCTTGTGAACGTGGTGACCGAATTTGTCTATATTCATCGCACCCTTGAACGTTATGCTCTTGAATGCTAATAATAAACTGTTCAATTTATAAGCTGCATATTCTTTATATTTTTGTTGATGATGCCTGCTTCACTAAGTTCTTCAATAATTGCAATAATTTCATTGTCCAAGCCAGTGTTACCTGCATCTCGAGAAGCTAATAGTAATTTAAGTCGTTCTACTAACTCATTAGGATCATCCCAATAAATTAATTCAGTATTTTTCTTAACCTTTTTGTAAAGTTTAATACCTTCTCCACGAGAAATGCTCTCAGTATTTGTAGCACTTCTCGAAAAAATGAATAACGGTTTTATAATATGTACATATTTATATCCTTTATTGCTATTTATAGGTTTCTGTGGTTCATAATTTCTCCTGTGAGCATTGGTCTCTATCAGTAGTAATTTATAGTTCTGCAAGTCTTCGTCGCTGACGAGATCTATATTTGGTTTTTTCTTAAATAAAAGTTCCACCAAACCAGGTGTCTTTTTTAGATCATGTTTTCCAATTCTTAAAGAGTAGTTGGAATCAAACACGCGTGTTTTACCAAGGAAAATCTTTCCTCGCTCATGTCTAATTCCAAATGGAATATCTTTCATAGCTTCAGATGATAAAGACCATGACAGTGCATAATTTGGTGAAGACTGCAGGGATTTAAATGAATCAGCGCTAACATCGTGTCCTATAGAAGGTGATATGGTTAAAGTTGTGTTGGAGTTTTTACATTCATTGTTATCGGACTCTTCCCCATAAAATGGTTTATCAAAATCTTCATTAGAAGAATACGACGCTTCACTCTCGTTAAACTTGATTTTTTTCGGTGATAGCTCTGGATCTACATTTTCTGCTTCATTTTTAATTGCATCTTTGTTAGCTAGTTGATTTAGAGGGTCAACAATAGGTTTCAAAATAGTATCTAAGACCATACTGTTTGTATTTTTTGCATCTTTTATCATTTCAACTTTCCTTTTGACAGCCATTGCTGATTTTACAATCTCTTTTTTTAATATTTTTTCCATTTTAGAAGAACTGTAGTCAGTTCAAAATCTATGGTGAAAATGTGGTGTTAGCAGTATAACATTCGTTTATTAATGTTAATCTAACACTATAAAAGTATCAAATTTCTTTCTGTAACATCCTTTATTTTTTTCACAATCCTTATTAATCACAACATAACTAAAGGGTTTATTCCAAACAGTTGAGCACAAATTACGAAATTGGTTCCATGACATATCAGAACCGACGTGCTCATCATACACATGTTTTAAGTTAATATCATCTTGTTTAAATAAAATAATAAGATTTGAATTATCTCTCACCAGTTGTTTGGGTATTTTTGTATACGTTTGATTAATATAAAAACAATCGATATTTTTATGACGCCCCATAGCAAAATAATCCCTAATATTATTTTGGTTTTCACATGCTACATCATCAAAAATAATAATTGAATTTGGTTGTGCTTCATGAGGACTTAAAATTTCACCATTACTATTGTATTTGTAAAATGACGTCCCATCTACCATATTCATAATTCTTTCTAGATATTTATACTTAGGTTGGTACAAGGACTTCGAATACACATACAGGTTATAAAAACGAGGACCATTTTCATGCAGCAATAAACTAATTACTAAGTTAGTCTTCCCACAATTGGATGGTCCACAAACAAGGCAACGTATGGTCTCAGGTAACAAGCTGCCGTGTCGTTTGGGTTTATTTGATAACGCAGGGCAAATGCACGGCAGCGTTAACGACTCTTTTTGTTTCTCAAATTTCATTATTATCTATAAATTAATTGACTTTAATGTTCCGTGGATTTAAATAAAATGACATGGTGTTGTATTGCATAAGTATTTAAACAAAATATATAAATATCATTTACTATCCAGGTGAGTTTACTCTAATATTTGGTTTGTGTGTAATTAAGTCATGCTATTTTATAATTTAAAACCCAAGTAGATTGTGTGCACGGTGGCAGTGGTTTTGAGAACGTGAATATTTTTTGATTGGAGCAGTTTCAAACTTGTGCCTGTGAACTATTTTTGGGAAGCTCTAGATCAACGAAGTTGATCTAGAGTTCCCAATAAATTAACTACTGATAGGGTAGTATTGATGAGCGTTCAAATTTCAATAAAAGTAATATAATAATAATATAATTTATGTTAGCCGTGTGGTGACGGCTGAGTAGAATACAATTGTCACCACCCCAACGAAATCTCTTCCGTGGGTGTCGTACAAGGCGACTAAGGATAAATCAGTGAGAGTCAGTCAGATGAGGAATGGGCAGCAGCGTTCCTCTTATAATACCTAGCAATAGTACTGCGACTTTTGTGCCCGATAAATGGCAATAGGCTCGCCACCTATTACATGGGACCTAACATAATTGGCGAAACGTGGGTGCTAGTTCCTCTGCCTACCCCTTCGGGGATGTAGGCGTGATTTATGTATGTATGTATAACATTACAAAACAGTAACTACAACGAACATGACAGTCGCATTGTTGTTGTCCCTGTCATACTTACGTCAGTTTCATACATTTTTATTTTATTTGTTCGAATAGATTGGTCCTTGTTGATATACCTACTTATTCAAGAATTTATGGAATATGACATTTAATATGTGATTCCGCAATGCTTGCCTACGGCAATTACAAAATGTGGTTACGACCTTCAACTCTTAGGATAATAAATTACGATGGAGATTTTTCATGTGACTCTTCACTTTCGTCATTATAGCATTCTGCATCCCACTGTGGCGCTACAAGATTATATTGCAATTGTCACGTCTTCTTCGCAGCAATGTACTCCACTGTCTCGTATATTTTTACTAAGAAAAGTTTTACCTAAGCTAGTCAAGGTCGGCTTATGCTTGCCCTACAACAAGTAAAAGCATATGAAGCATTTGTTACGAGCCCCATCATCATCATCACCGCCATCCCTCCACCATCACGGGACGGGAAGTTTTAGAGATATCGGTTCATACAAAATGTCAGTCACGTCCTCGTCCCGTCCGAGGTCTATTATCTCGTTACGTATGTAGAGACCTGTTGATGATGTTTGATATTTAAATTCGTTTATAGTTGAATTGTGCCGTGTGTTGACGGCAGAGCAGTAGGCCTAGCACGGGCGTGGATAAATATCTCTCCACCACTTTCACAGGTGTTTTCTTGATGGTTTGTCCACGAATACCAACCCCATCACTCCAGGGGCCCGCGGGTGTCAAGGGGACTTACTGTGCTATGCGAGTGCTTATTGTCAAAAAATGTCAATTCAATACTATTCGTTATTCTTCATGCCTGCTTCAAATAAATTTTTTGGGCATTAAGTACTCATTAATGTTAATTGACGTATCTGAGTGAGGCAGTAACATGCAATTATAGGCTCACCGCCTATTAAACAGGGCCCGTAGCCAAGTGGCAATCGTTTCATAACGATAACGTGTCGAAGTTCGTCACGATCGGCCATATTAATTTGGTATCTACAGCGTCTTAGCTTGCGCTACCAACATAACTAGGAACTTACGAAGACGATTTTGGTCACGTGATTTCACGACGACTTACGTCAAATCCCATACAGTTTGCTTTATCGAACTTCGTTATCTTTGTCGGTATGTTACTTTGTCTAGGCCCCCAGGTGTTAATATCACTGACTAACCCTTCTTAGTAAAATAGGCGTGAATGTATGAAAATAAGTGTATGAAAACCAATACCAAATAGGAAAGGTGCGGCCATATTAGAGTTAGGGTGCATAGTGCAAATAAAGAACTAAAACAAAAAAGTAATAATTTTTATTTCTTTAAAGAGGCAATGTAGTATGCAATAACAAACTTAACAACTATACCTACTGGTTTAATTATTAAAAACTATTTTAAGAAATTCAATCTTAATAACATAGGGCAGATACCCGGGAAAAGTCAACTCGACTCTAAAGGATTATTTGTAACACACCAACAACCTCGCAGGACTAAATAGGTAACATCATAAACAACGGAATTTGTTTTACGAGTTTTAAACTCAATAAATGGAACAAAAAGGATTTTTCAAGTTTTTATTGTAGGTACTGTCGCGACTCTCATAAATTTCATTCATAAACGAAAGGACGACCGACGCTGCGCTCGCGTGCGGTCCAGATTTACTGCCGCACTCAGAGACGTCCAATAACGTTAATGAGTACCTACTTAACGTCAAAAAATGACAATTCAAAACTAGTCCCTATTCTTGCCGGGTCTATGGTCTAGATTTGAATGAAAATTTTTGACATTAAATACTCATTAAAGTTAATTGACGTCTCTCAGTGCGGCAGTAACACTCGAGCTGTGAATTAAATTAGTAGGTATTTTTTATTTGTATGAAAGGAATTTTCTATGAATCATCAAAAGTCGTAAGTTCTCGTTTATAATGTTAGCTATCTAGTCCTGCCAGGTTGCTGACACTTTACAATTAACCCTGTATAAGAGCGCCTTCACATTAGCGTTTGTCCAGCGTAGTATGCGTAGCGCAGACGCCATTGTCATCTTCGGATTCCTCCATCTCAGTTTAAGCCGGATCCAGACGAGTGTAGCGTGTAATGTAACACGAATTTTACGTTAGGACCGCAGTACGAGCGTTTCAGTAACTCGTCTCGACATAGAATTCGTGTTACGTCACAGGCACAGGTTAGATTAGATTACACTACGAGCGTTACGTTACACTATGGATCCGGCTTTAGAGGCGAGCTGCGGGTATGAAGCTGCGGCTTATAATAAATAAAGAAATAAATAAATATTTTTGTTACACTCACACCTATCAACTTGTCCAGAGTAAGTAGCATAAGCACTTGTGTTATGGATACTAGATGACGGACATATTTTTAATATAATTATGTAAATAAATGTTGAAAATATACTACATAAACATATACACAACCATGACTCGGAAACACATTTGTGGTCATCACAAAGTTTACCCCTACCAGGATTCGAACCCGGGACCTCTTGACCCAGCAATCTGAGTGTCTAGGCCGGGACTACCCTTCGTCTCCCTGTGCGAGACGTTGGAAAGCGCGGCGCAGACACAACATAACACCGAAACGACAAGAAATACCCAATGGAGGCTCCTGCGCTGCACATACATTCATCGAACGCTTAGGTACCCTGGACAAACGCTCTGCCGTCCCTTGACTAGGTCTTTTAAGCCCAAAAAGTCTGCGTCCCCTCTTGGACTCTATGACAAAAAGGTAGTTTTAGTCGGTTCCAGTCCAATATACCCTCGATTACAAGTCTGCCCCCGTAGCACTGGACGTAAACAAAATCTTCTCGGGGAAAACAAATTATTCTCATCTTGCTCCAACTCACACTAACTGCCGCACTCAGAGACGTCAAATAACGAGAATGCGTATTTAATGTCGAAAAATGACAATTCAAAACTAGTAGCTATTCTTGCCGGGTCTATGGTCTAGATTTAAATTTTTTTTTTGACATTAAGTACTCATCAAAGTTAATTGACGTATTTGAGTGAGGCAGTTATTCCCGATACAAAATACTGTCAAGGTGTGAAAGGGGCAACTCTCACGGGAAACCCTAAAAGTGCCCCTTTCACACCTTCAGGCATAAAAAAAACACCCAAAAAGTACTTGTAGAAAAAAATTGCTTTCGTCGTTTTGTCTTTAACGGATTTCTAGTCAAAGGACGGCTATTTTGTACTTTATAGCTAGCTACGCATAACAAACAAAAAATAAAAACAAAATTATAATAAAAAAGAATGTCTCGAAACTGAGAAAAGTTATGTATCTAGCAAAAAAAATGCATAATATGTCAACATGTTCTACACATTGTTAAATGGCCAAAATAACAGTTCAGATAAAAAAAAACAGAATTCAGCAACAAACCAATAATTCAACAAGTCTTGTGAGCATGCTCTTATAATCAAGACAGCCAAAAAATGTTCAAAGAAAACTTATAATAGAAAATACAAAAAAAAGATCTTTACTTACAGTAACTTGAATAAAATTATGAGTCATGCATTTATAATTACATGGGCATAGCTTACTACGTAAATAAACAAGTCAATGAGTAAAAGTAAGCACATAATTAAATCAGTTAAAAATATTTTACCAGTTAGCAACAAAATATATCTAATAATATTTATGGCTGTTTAGGGTCCAAAGCTTTTTCAAATGGACGTACCTACATAGTTATGCAAAAGGGAGCTAACTTTGTATTAATAAAAAATAATAATATTTTTTTGGCTAGTCAAACAGTAAAACAAAATAAGTAAACAAATAACTTGTTTTGGTTCTCAAGAAAAATAAATGTTTTCTTCATTTAAAAATTTGTAAAATTATCAAATTCTACCAATCAATATTAACAGCCTTAAGTTTTCCGACGTAAAGCACAATGTTGAGAGTTGAGACTAATTGACATTGCGGTAGGTAAAATAAAGTATGTCCGAATGGATTGATGAGCCACCTTTCGTATCCCAAAAAAATTAATATAATAATAATAAAATTTATTCCAACACAAACACTACAAAACAGTAACAATGATGAACAATATTATATTAATTTATATTGCAAGTTTCGTTGTATACATACGTATATACTACTATATATACTTACAGGGTTATTATTATGGTACTCTCAGGCCGGAGGTCACCAACACTTAAACAGGCGATTATTATTTAACCGTCTCTTTTTGACATTTTACCGCATGGAAGAACTGTCAAACACTGACGGGTTTGTTTCACCTGTTGGTGAACTCCAGCCTCAGTCTCGAGTTCAATATGTAAAACTACCGATTAAAAGATAACCGTCATTTTTTGACAGTTCTTCCATAGGGTAAAATGCCAAAAACTGACGGTTAAATAATAATCGCCCAAGTGCTGGTGAACTCTAGCTTCAACCTAGCCACTCGATAGTGAACATCTTAAACAATGTTTGTTTGACGAGTTTTAACATACTCAATACAATACGTGTGGTGACGGCAGAGTAGAATACAATTGTCACCACCCCAAAACTCTTCCGTGGGTGTCGTACAAGGCGACTAAGGATAAATCATTGATGAGGAATGGGCAGCAGCGTTCCTCTTATACCACCCAGCAATGTACTGCGACTTTTGTGCCCGATGAATGGCAATAGGCTCGCCACCTATTACATGGGACCTGACATATTTGGCGAAACGTGGGTGCTAGTTCACCTCTGCCTACCCCTTCGGGGATATAGGCGTGATTTATGTTTGTATGTATGCAATACATTATGAAATAATGATTTTCAAGTTGTTTATTGTACTGGCACGACATTTGTAACTCTATGCGATTATTAATTTGAAATTTTACCGTATGTAACAACTGTGAAAAACTGACGATTATCTTTTATATCGCTTTTTTTCCCGTGTTGGTGGTCTTATACATACGTACATAAATCACGCCTATATCCCCAAAGGGGTAGGCAGAGGTGAACTAGCACCCACGTTTCGCCAGTTGTGTTAGGTGCCATGTAATAGGTGGCGAGCCTATTGCCATTTATCGGCACAAAAGTCGCAGTGGGTACATAGCTAGATGGTATAAGAGGAACGCTGCTGCCCATTCCTCATCACTGATTTATCCTTAGTCGTCTTGTACGACACCCACGGGAGAGATTTGGGATGGTGACAGCAAATACTCTGCCGTCACCACACGGCTGCGTAGAATAGTAGTAGAGCCTAAATATAAAATTGCTAAATATCTTAAGGATATGCCGCGTGGTGACGGCAGAGTAGAATACAATTGTCACCACCCCAAATCTCTCCCGTGGGTGTCGTACAAGGCGACTAAGGATAAATCAATGATGAAGAATGGGCAGCAGCGTTCCTCTTATACCACCTAGCAATAGCAATGCACTGCGACTTTTGTGCCCGATAAATGGCAATAGGCTCGCCACCTATTACATGGGACCCAACATAATTGGCGAAACGTGGGTGCTAGTTCACCTCTGCCTACCCCTTCGGAGATATAGGCGTGATTTATGTATGTATGTATGTTAGCTAACTAGCCCTGTGGGCGTTGCGGGTACCTTAAAATTATCCCTGTATATAAATAATTTTATGAGGGCCAAATTCTGAAATTTTAATAGAAATTCAAACGGAATACGTTTAATGTGGCTCCGCGATCCATACCAGCCCCATAGCATGGGACGTGGACACATCTCCTTCGGGGGGAAATCCAGAGACAAAACACTGACAAGTGGTGGTGAGAGACTTGTCCACGTCCCCGTGCTAGGCCCGCTACGGACATTCAAAAATCTACCATCCATAGTAGTATTCGCTAACGTCATCAGATTCAGTCTCGGATTCTTCCCACTGTTCCGCAACAAGATTATATAGTTGCATAGTGGTTTTTGCATCTTCCACACAGGAGTGTACTCCATTTGCTCTTATATTTTTACCAAGATATTTTCTAGCTAATGTAACTAAGCCCGGCTTGTTGTTCCCCTACAACAAGTAAAAGCATAAGATGAACCATGTGCAACTAATTGTTACAAGCGTCACAAATGCCTAATGCTCTGGAAGTTGGAACCTTATCGAATTGTCTGTCACCATACAACGCTGGCAGTGGGCAGGGCACATTGCGAGCAGAAGTGGCGACCGTTGGGGCGGTAAGGGTAGTTTGGTAGAAAATACGTACCGCCTAAAAATTCAAGATGGTTCCTAGCTAAATTGATAGCCGTAAGCAATGCATTGCTTATAAGCTATCATCAGCAATCGTGTTAGATGATAGCTTTAAAGCAATGTAACGCTAACGGCTGTAGCAGACATCCTGAATTTTTAGGCGGTACGGATTTTGTGCCAAATTCATACAAAATCATTCAGTGATCATTCGTTCAAAGCTATCGCTAATAGTTTAGGTACATTTGGTGCGAAAAGACAGCATGACGTCATAAACTATAGCTTTAGCTTTAGCAATCGACTTAGGCGGTAGGCCCCCTGAAGTAATTACTGCAGATACTGCATTTGTTCGGCTTGTGCCGATCGGGTAATTCATTCGGGTCAACAAATCATTCGATTCGGCAGTTCTTATATGGACGAAAAAGCCGATCCGTAGCAACTACTACATACTTTCGATTCCAATCGGTCTTCATACGGTCTTCGAGCGGTTTTTAAGCTATTGCATAGCTTCTATCACGGGCCTTGAGCGCGGGGACCGAATCCAGAAGTTCCGTAACGAAAAAACCTCACGCTCCCCACTCCGATGTGCAAGGAGGTGTGGCTTGAAGGCCGTGCATTGTATGCGATTAGACGTATTGTACGACTCTACGAAACTCGCACGAATCGAGACGAGCTGCTCCGAAATCGGACGAATACATAAGCAGCTGTTTATGAGAAAGTATATAGGTGTATAGGTATTTATGTACAACAGTGAATAGCTGTACTTGTAAAATTTGTGTATAAAGTGTTTTGAATACGAATGAACAAAGTGCATTTATTATTATTGAAGAAAGTCACCAAAAAAATTACTACAACATTTTTTTTTTTTTTTATTAACCTATATTTTTTAATAACCTAACTACTACATATTATTTAATAATAGAAAACATTTGTTTTCTTATCGGTCACCACGCTCAAAAAGTGTAACTTGAATTAATATCAAAGAAAAAGAAACACTGCATGAATAAAATAAATAAATAAAATTATAATTGCATAAGTTGATACAAAATGCTATGCAATAGCTTTACCGCGGCAGTCCCCGAGCGCCACACGTCTTTTTTCTCGAACATTCATTTACATATAGTCGATTTAACCTCCCGGCTGTGCCGATTAATGCCGGCCCAGTGTTGGGTAGAAAGGATGGACCGACGATCTAGTGAAGGTCGCGGGAGGCCGCTGGATGCGGCAGCGCAGGACCGATCGGTTTGGAGATCCTTGGGGGAGGCCTATGCCCAACCAAGGGAGTCTCTCAGCTGACTGACCGACCTTGCTAAGGTCGTCGTCTAGGATGCGAGCGAAAAAATAATAAAGTAGAATGTGCCAGCCCCGATTTATTCCAGGGGGTCTACCGCCTAACTCGATTGCTAAAGCAAAAGCTATAGTTTATGACGTCATGCTGTCATTTCGCACCAAATGTACCTAAACTATGAGCGATAGCTTTGAACGAATGATCACCGAATGTTTTTGTATGAATTTGGCACAAAATCCGTGCCGCCTAAAAATTCAGGATGGCTGCTGTAGGCGTAAGCAGTGCATTGCAACATAGCTATCATCAGCAATCGAGTTAGGCGGTAGGCCCCCTGGGGTGTCGTAAAAGTCGACTAAGGGAGATTGCCCGGTGTAGACCAATAAGCGCCTTGGGGCACCCGAATGGTGGAGGGCAAACCACCAACAGCATACCCAAAAAGGGTTGATGTCAGGCAGGCGGCCGCCTGTAAAACCTAGGCCATAACCTTGAGCAGTATGGATTGAAATGCAATCATCATCTCTCGACGCGGTCCTTTCAATCACTATTCAATGGATGGTGAGGTGACGATGATATGATACAAAAGTGACTGGATGACGTCTGTCCGACTGATATTAATCACTCCAAGAAGAAACACTCCAAGCCGTATGGTGTGGTGACGGACGACAGAGGGATACAATTGTCACCACCCCCATCTCTCCCGCGGAGACTAAGGATTAAGACAGCAACGAGTATTGGGCAGCAGCGTTCACCTTATGCCACCTATATTACAGCAATGTACTGCGATTTCCGTACCTGATAAATGGCAATAGGCATCGCTTATTACACGGGACCTAGGAACCTAATTGACGCAATCGCGGGTGCTTATTCACCTGCCTTATCCCTTCTGGGATACAGGAGAGATTTATGGATGTATTGTACAATCGATCGCTCTGTACTCCAGCCATGCCCCTCTTTCTTCTGTTTTAGTTTCCAATCAAATACTAATATCGATAAATAAATAAAGCAAAAAAAAAAACAACTTTTACGGATAAGACTCGCGTTTAATTATGTGTTTGGCATATTTATTATTTCCCGTTTATTATTTTCAGTCCCCTCGTGAGCTCGTGACCACAGCCACTGTAAAGTGATCGAAACGTCGGGTACCTAAATAATAAAATGCCAAACACCTAATTATACGCGAGTCTTATCCGTAAAAGTTGTTTTGTTTCAAAAGAAAAAAAAAACGCATCATAATAATATAGTGTACAAACCTACCCGTTTAAAAAAAAAGCACGTGTCTCTTATCCTCCACGGTGGGTGGCAAAGGCCCAAGGCCTTCAAGTCTCTTTCTATATCGTGCCCGACAAGAATCCTGCCGCGTATAACATCGCACACAATCGATCGAACGTCATAATAGTCTTCGCCACGCTGATTCAGGATTTGTTGTGTCAGTCCACTGTACTTGTACCGGTAGTCAACCACATGCTTTTGCGGACGTACGTATTTATTGAGACACACGGTACCATACTGATTCACAATGCAAACTTGGCCCAAGCCTTCCTTACGGTTGACTAACTGTACCCGTTCGCAATCGATGGCTATAACGTCCGTTAGAGACATTTTGATCCTGCAAATAAGATTACTATTTACTAACCTTTTTTTTGACAGAGTGGAATGCATTTACGCACCATATCAGCCGGGTTAGGGTATCGGAAAGTGGGCGCAGTTTGGGTTAGACTTGCGTGCGACCTATACGCGCGAGCCGAGCGAGCGGACCGAGCGTGCCGCGGAAGCGGCTGGCGAGTACTTTTCACATTTTACTGAAGGACTATATTACAAGTCTTTTGGGATTGTTGGTGTGATAGCTGATATAAGCAGCCCCTTTGCTACACCCAGACCCTAACCTGGCTCTGGTCCATGCGGGCCTGTGAGCGAAAAAATAACGTAGGACGTGCCAGGCCCTACTCAATCCTGGACTGTCACAAAAGTCGACTAAGGGAGATTGCCCGGTGTAGACCAATAAGCACCTTGGAGTACAGAATGGTGGAGGGCAAACCACCAACCACAGTGTACCCAAAGAGGGTTGGTGTCAGGCAGGCAGCCGGATGTACCTGATGAAACCTAGGCCAAAACCTTGAACAGCATGGATCGATGTTGTTTGTCATCCCAATCTCCGTTCATCCGTCTCTCGCCATGGTTCTGTTCTTTAGTGATTGGTTGGATGGTCAAATCACTGGCTATTGGCCAAGAAGTCCCAGGTTCGAATCCTGGTAGGGGCAAATGGTTGTGATGAACACAGATTAAAATAAAAATTTGTCCATCATCGAGTACACACAAATGCTATGTACTGACTTTGGGCTAACTGAAAGAAGTGTAAGAAATATTTATTTACTTACAATATTTTTATAATTGGACCTAACATAATTGGCGAAACGTGGGTGCTAGTTCACCTCTGCCTATATACATAGGCGTGATTTATGTATGTATTTTTATAATATTCATTTAATTTCTTAGTAATATTTTTTTTAAATTTTTTCCCTAAATTGGATTGGAACAGAGCTATGTTTATTTTCCACATTTTAATTAGACACATGCTTTTCAATATTTATTTATGTCCAAATAATAAATGAATTTGTCACTTATTATGTGGACATAAATAAATAACTAGAAAAACATATATAATAATACCTAATGAATTACCTTACCACTACATTTCCAACTAATAAATAATATTTAAAAAAATTCTTACACTCACACCAGTCATTAAGCCCAAAGTAAGTAGCTTAAATTTGTGTTGAGTATATAGAATATGAAAAAATATACTAATGTGTTAGTAAAAAAATTCCTTGCATTCCTTGGATTACGGTACGTACGAGTACGGGTGCCAGGTCAGGCAGAGAGCAGTCAGTGGCAGAGCTTGGGACTTATGACCCAAATGAAGATGTTTGTATTTATTTTCTCAAGTTTCTCAGTACTTCAGAAGGCACATTATGACTGCATCTGCATCCGTTAATATAATAAAACCAGTCCCATTGGTTAGGTTAGTACATACAAAAATCATGCCTATATCCCCGAAGGCAGAGGTGAACTAGCCGCCCACGTTTTGCCAATTATGTTAGGTCCCATGTAATAGGTGGCAAGCCTATTGCCATTTATTGGGCACAAAAGTCGCAGTACATTGCTATTGCTAGGTGGTATTAGAGGAACGCTGCTGCCCATTCCTCATCATTGATTTATCCTTAGTCGCCTTGTACAACACCCACGGGACAGATTTGGGGTGGTAACAATTGTATTCTACTCTGCCGTCACCACACGGCTTAGTTACCTTAGGTTAGTATGGTGCCTAATTTAATAAAAAGACTTCACTAAAACTAGTTTTGCCCGAAATCAGTCAAAAGTAGTTTTGACTTGCTAAGCCAAGTCAAATTGACCGGGTAAGAGTTTTGACTGTATACTAGTTGTCAAATCTCTAGCCTACATTCGCCACTGGCTTCCCCCTCTACCACACTATGGACCCGGCACCCACACGGTGAATCCATGGAATGCTAAGAGTTATCGTCTCATCTAGTATATTTGCAATATATATAAATAATTATATTATACGACATAAGCAAAGACTCACTCTCCTTAGTTATCGGGATAACATTCCAATATCCATAGCTCAAGGTTGTTGTTTTGCAGCCTGTCTGACATCAGCCCACTTTGGCTATGCTCTTGTTGGTAGTTCCCACCATTTAATAAATAATAATAAATCTTTATTACATGAATGTTTCTTTAAGCACATTAAAGTGGTTGGCACCATTTGTGTGCACAAGGTGCTTTTTGGTCTTCACCAGGCAATGTGGTGAGTCAGGGCTAGAAGCAAAAACATAATGGGGCTTCTCCATTATGTTTTTGCTTCCAGGCTTGCCTAGAAGCTTCATGTACAATGTGTTCTTCTTTTGAAATATACTACAGTCCACACACAAAACAACATAGGTATGGAAAGAGTTACATTTTAAATGCACAAAATTTAATATAATTGTTTAATATACTATCTGATGAAAGATTGACCTATCCTTCTAGAATAGTTTACAAACAAATTAAATTTAGTGGCAGATATTTTGCGAGGCAAATAGTTTCTTTGTTAATTTGTTCCAATATTCTTTTTCCGCGTTGGTTATATTTAAATTTAACTGATGGATTCTCTACAACTGTTTTGAAAAAATAAGACCTGAATTTGTTAGGAATGATGATGATGGTGAAGGTCAAAACAAGCTAATTTAAAGCCTTTTGCGACCTTAGAAGTACTATTATTGATAGGTGGACGGCAGCTTAAAATTGAAACTTTAGTTTACAGTTCTAACTTGATTGAGAACACTTGTCTTTATTAATACAACTAATTAGTAACAACCAATAAGATTATTAGATATAATTTACTTACCAACAGAATTTAATTCGAAGTTATCTATAATATATAGTAAAGTTTAAAATGTAACTACCTACCTACTGCGTGTAATGTCAAACAAAACAGTCCGCACAAATTCTATTCAAGACAATTCAAGACTTAAAAATGTGATGTCAGTCCTTTTTATACTTGAGCCTTTTTATCTATTTCATGCTAAAAAGGTATCGTATCTTTATTTATGTAATCAATTCATCAAAAGCACAATCAAAAGTCTAATCAAGAACAAGAACGAACGAAATAGAAAAAAAAAACATTAAGTACCTATAGTCCTACCAATTTATCTTGGCGGCGTCGAAAAATTGAACTACAATTTATCCATAGATTATGACAATCTTTGTTGACCACTAGCGACATCATTAAATGCCAAGACATATTGGAAGCACAAAAAGTGGTCGGTACTTCCCCTAATAATGTTTGTTCTCTGTGGTATCTACCTAATTTAAAAATTGTTTCAGAGTGGATTTTGTGCAGTCAAAGTCGTTTTTCCACGCGTTTGTCCAAGGAGGGCGTTTGTCCAGCAACGGCCGGTGTCGCGGCCGGGTCGGTTTACACTTGATATGGGGACACACGCACACGGCTAGAGTGCGTTTCATCTTAAAGTTCCTATGCCGTGATGATGGCTTCCCTGTCTGTCAACAACATCAACCCGTAAGTCATAGTTGCAGGTTTTTTTATGTTTTATAAACAATCTTTGAGAAAATCATATCTAAAACATAGAAAAGTGATGAAAGATTAATTGTGTTTAAAGCCAAGGTGTTTTGTGAACGTGAAAAACGTAAGGAGGTCCCATATAATCCATAATAGTGTGTAACTACAATTTCGGATTGTCGCCATTAAATTGTGTTACCAGTAGCAGTTTTATTAAGTGTTTGATAAATAAATAAAATATATTTATTTCAGTTTTATAACTGTAAATAAATAGTATTAATAACGATTTAACGACTGACAAGAGTAAGGAAATGTCAAATGTAGACATGTTAGATGAACACAATTATTATTAATCATAATAAATATTATTATATAATAAATATTTTATTATAGTAAGTTAACCTTTTTTTACTTAATAAGTCTATCCTTCTTACGTCACTACAATTTATATTTATCTATCTAATTTATATCGTAATATTATTATCATGAACTGTTCTCGCAAGTTTTGACGAGCTTTGGCTTATGACTTCAATAAAAAAACTAATAGGGATGTAACTAATACTTAGTATCGCTAGTAGTTATAAGTAACATAATAAGATAGATGCATAATTTGTTTTTATACAATTGTAGTTAATTGAAAAAGAAACTCCCTGAATTAAAGGTACAAGGACAATAAAGTTGACATGGTATCATTTTCTTGCAATACTACCAACATGACGGCATAGGAACTATAAGATGAAATACAATACACACACTACACATGCAGTTTTACCGGCCGGCGGCGGTACCCAAAGAGAATACAATACTACGTAAGAAGAGACGGGACTCCATAGAGCAAAATTAATCCGACCAAATGTCAAAATTCAAGTACCTCAACGTAGGCAACCTAAAAACTGTTAAACAAAGAGTTCTGCCAACCCAAAGAGAAGAATAGAGATGTGCCACATGCTATTAAAAATTTTATCGATATCGACGAATGAACCGACCTGCGCTTTATTAAAAACAAAAATTTTAAAATTTCTACTGAGACACATACCTCGTTTTTTATCTTTAAAGTTCTGAACCAAACAAGTAGATGTTAGAAATAAATTATCAAGGCTAACCATCTATGGGCAGAACTTTCTATTAAAAACGGAGTATGTGTTCACATTGATGTTTGAAGTAAAAAAAACTTTCTGTTGTACTGTCTTTAATTTATGTTTGCATTTTATTAATTTTCAAATAACTTTGTTCTTTCAAGGAGTTAACTGCATACAACTTTTAGAATTTGGCTTAGGTCGTCGCTTTCTTACAACTGAAATTAAATAAATATGAATGATTAAAGAACTATATTTAATACCAATAATGAATAAATATCATATTTAAGATTTTAACTGACCATGCAACACCTTACTCTCTTTTCATATCTCAATTTTTTTGATAATATCTCAATTTGTCTCTAACTTCAGAAACCGGAAAAAGCACAAAACATCTGTAATAAAACAAATTATTTATTTATTTAAATAAAATTGCAGTAAGTTGAGCTTTGATGACGTAAAATGAATAAGTTATTATGTATTATTACCAAGACTTTATTATAGTTTACAACTTTAATTAAAAGCATCGATATTGATTTTTAACCATGTGATCATAACATCACTATTTTTGCACAGGTTATTGTTTTGAACGAAATTATTAATATTACATCCAATTGTATCATAAAAAATACATAAGAATGTAAAATTGTTAATGAACTACTCACCGAAGCTCATCCAGAGTAAATTGGGCCATAAAAACAGATTTCCAACCACAAATTTCACACTTTTTATACTTCATGGTGAAGATGATTTACCAATATTTATGTTTAAGTAACACGCTTTCAGAAGCCGCTTAAGAATTTGCAACTACATTTAACAGTCGATCATTACAAACTTTAATATAATTTAATTGTTTTTTATTTACACTATACGAATAAACGGCCGTTGCGCTGACAGATGAATGTCATTGCTCCAAAGAACGAGAAAGATTGAGGAATAAAGTGAGACAGATATAGTCGCCATTAAAATTCACTTCTGTTTCATAGAACGTTTTTTTTGTATGAAGTTGCGACAGACTGGCGGTACCGGTGGGAGTCAACGCTGGGCCGTTGCCGGAGCCGGTGAGTGGAAAAATGTCCAAACTGGTGTTAGAGTGCGCGCCACATAAGTCTGCGCGCGATAGGTGGCGCTGCTCGCTCACATTGACGCTCCTAGACAGACAAAATAGCAGGCGAAATTTGAGTTCCAATTTTGGGACCCGCCGGTAAGGGAGATTGCCCGGTGTAATGCAATAAGCACCTTTTGGCGACCGAATGGTTAAGTCCAATCCATCAACAACAGCATACACAAAGAGGGTTGGTGTCAGGCAGGCGGGCGGCTGTAAAACCTTAGCTAAAACCTTGAGCAGTATGGTGTAACGGATGATATGAATCAGATTGAAGTGTATGGCTTGATGACGATGCATATAAGGGCCCCTGCAGACCATGCAATTAAGATGGACAACTAAACGCAGATCGTACCCTATACCAGCTATAGCACACAGCCCGCACATCATTCCAACTAAATCGTACATACGTTTCTATGACTATTGGTACGATCTGCGATTTAGTAGTCCAACTTGATCGCATGGTCTGCGGGGGTCCTAAGTATGCATCGTGTAAACGATTCCAGCGACTCCAGTAGGCCTATTCCCTAACTTTTTTGACAGTTGATAGTGATTATCACCAAACTATTTTCTATTACATTGCTGTTGTCACAGGACAATAGTAAAGTAGTAATGGATACGTAAATAGTTCGGTGATCAACACTTTCAACTGTCATAAAAAGTTAGGGAACAGGAACATGGGCAAGTAGCTTGCGAGCGCATCACATCGCACGGGTTATATTCCGACAAGTTCGTGCGCGACCCTACTGCGGTACGAGACGGTGGCGGGGACGAGGTACAGTAGATGCTAGCGGGGGTGGGCGAGGCGGAGAAGAGCGAGTTTTCCCTCCTCCCCGCATCACCCAACCCCGCCAGCATCCAGAGCGCCCCGTCCCCGCCACCGCCCCTTATACAGCAGGAGGGTCGCGCACAAAGTTGTCGGACTATGGCTGGTTTTGGTATCACGCCGACGAACCGTCAGCGCGCTGATCAGGATCCATTGCCGGCCATTCAGTGGGGGCTATTAATTCACCGCCATATAAAAACAGTAATAAATGCCAAATATATATATAAACACATAAAATATATAAAAACAGTAACAGTAATATATAAATGAGGAATGGGAAGCAGCGTTCCTCTTATACCATCTAGCTATAGCTATGTACCTACTCCGACTTTTGTGCCCGATACATGGCAATAGGCTCGCCACTTATTACATGGGACCTAACATAACTGGCGAAACGTGGGTGCTAGTTCACCTCTGCCTACCCCTTCGGAGATATAGGCGTGATTTATGTATGTAAAAACAGTAATGAAGGATGATCAGCGCGCTGACGGTCGGTCCGTCGGCGTGACACTAAAACCAGCCTATAGCGCAGACATGCTGAAACTACCAAGACCCATCCTAAAGTAGGTACCCCCGTGCGAGCAGCATGCACGTGTAGCTTGACCAAGTAACATGCGCAAGTAGACCGCGCGTTTATTGTCTATTCACTGATCAAGTAACTTAAGCTTGCTGCTTGCGCAAATAGCTCGCGCCTTTGCTTGCTCCAGCTACTTGCACCGCGTAGAACCACCAGTACTTAAAGTTTGAGTCGTGGTTAACATTTGAGTTTTGTCAAAATTGACTTTTTTCCAATTTTTCCATACAATGTCTGACAAATTTATTTGTCCGCTTTTTGCAGTGCTCAAAATTTAAGTGGTCTTTTAGTATTTCGGGGAATAATGCCTAATATTGTATTATGTATGAGTAAAAAAACTAAAATAAAAATTAATTTGTATCCTTCCAACTTAAGATACTACCTATATTCAGCTGATTGGGATCCATTTGACTAATTTTATCCCCTAATGTACAGATAAATAATAAATATCTAATTAAAATTTAGTTATCTCTGTGCCCTTGATTAGTTACGATAAAATCGAGATTGAGATTAATTGAATACATACGCTTTAAACAACATTCTCATACATCAACATTAAGTATAGCAATATGTAATAATATAATACTATTATAAAAACCAGGAACTAAAAACTGCCGTGTGGTGACGACAGAGTAGAATACAATTGTCACCACCCCAAATCTCTCCCGTGGGTGTCGTACAAGGCGACTAAGGATAAACCAGTGATGAGGAATGGGCAGCAGCGTTCCTCTTATACCTACCACTTAGCAAAGTACTGCGACTTTTGTGCCCGATAAATGGGAATAGGCTCGCCACCATGGGACCTAGCATAATTGGCGAAGCGTGGGGCTAGTTCACCTCTGCCTACCCCTTCGGGGATATAGGCGTGATTTATGTATGTATGTATGTATGTAATATTAAAACTTGTTGACAAATATAGTATTTATTACATATTTTATTTTATTAAACAACCAATTGGCCAATTTTATTCAGGTATTCTTTGACTCAATGACGCTTTATATGCTTTTAATTTCACATTATTGCACAGAATTATGTATAATGTGTCTATGTATCGCAACAAATTGAATATTTAACAATAGATTCTGGCAAACACATATTTCAACATTCTGATATATTAATTACTTACAAAGGCTCCAAATATAAAAAGACATCTTTTTAGATCAATATGCCTGAAAGCTTCTATGTATAATTAATAATAATAGGATAATTTTCAAAACATCCCATTCACCAAAAACATTAACACCACCTCATAAATATTATATAATAAATGTTTCTACACCCCTATAATAATATACTTACTAAATGGAAAATCTATCTATTAATAATGTTTTTCATAATATTTGTATAAAAATGCATTGTTAATGTTACAGATGTGACATCTCGATTATCCCAGCAGTAGATTGATGAAATTGATAAATATATTACTTTAAACAACTGAGAGCCGGTTGCGCTTTTTAAAATTTTGACACGAAATTCTGACCGTCATTCTCAAGGTGCCCGTAACATTATATATTTAATGACCATATAAATTACTACATTACTAATATATAACTAAGTAATCAAATTGCTTAGTTTTATTAACAATTCATTAGAATTTTTATTATATTTACATCTATTATCTAGCGGAGATTAATAAAAACAGCTTGTGTTATTCTGCTGTCCTAATGCAGAATGGAATAGATAAGCATATTTAATTCTCAATAAACTTCCAACAATTATTGGTAACTACAGTTGAAACTAGAATAATAGTCATTGTATCCATATCATTGTTATTGCATCCTTCAGCTGACAATTAACTCCACAAATATAAAACAATGATACAAACAAAAAGACATTTTTTTAGGACTGCAGTATTGAAAACAGCTCATGAACATTAGTTATAATTTATAGACCCACTATAAAAATCCAGCAAAATTTTAAATGCTAATCAAGTCTTAAAGAATTTCAAGGAATGGAATCTTTACAAGATTTTGTTATAGCTTTATCTCACTTTCCTATTTAGACATATGCAACATATTCACCTTGCAAACTAAACGGCAATATATAATAAGTAATGTTATATTGAACATTAGTATAACAAACAAGAAGAAGTTTAACAAATTGTCAATGTCCAGAGTGGTATCTAAAACCACTATGCTTAAAGGCTAAATGCGCTCACAGTATTTTCCCTCCTCACTTGTATTTTTGTATACCAAGTAACCGAGAATCACCGCAGCCACTGTCAGAAAGAATGTGACCAGCTGAAGAAGCTTCAACATTCTCAAATCTTTGTGAAGCGTTTCATAGTTCTGTTGGAGATTATTTAACGCGTTAGTGACAGAATCTGGTTTTTCCACAGCTTTAGTTTCGGTGATGTTGCCGTTCCTAGACAAATCTTTCTCTGGGAACTGACATTTCAAACGGTACTCATCAACCTTGCTGCCTGTACAATTTTGCCACACTTCTGTTAGCTCTTTCACTGTCAAATCAGGTGTTGGTATCTGTACAGACATTACAAGGAATCTGTCTTTCGTTACTGTACGCAAATGGAAACCAGGTTGGACAACAATAAGTACAGTTAGAGAGACACCACTCGCCAATGTGCCTGAGCTGGGTCGCACACGGAACTTTTCTGGGGAAGTGGTTCGTATTTTAAACGATATAGCACTTTCATCCATGTTTGTTATAGTGAATTGACTAGACATTTCATCGTTTTCATTTTTGAACACAATCGTATCATTAGGTACTAAGCGCAACATTTCTCCGGGTGAATACTGGCCGTCTCCCTGTTCCGCAAATGTTACTTTTTTTGGTGTATGTTCTGATCCCTTGTTTTCTGGTATGAATTCGAAAGTGTAGTTATTTTTGCCACCCCAACAGGCTAACGCTTGCTCTGGGGTAACAACATCCTTCAGACTATTCTTGTCTACAAACTTCATTCTTTCAACTGCCTTTGCTGGCAAAAGTGACTTGACAACTTTGAAAGCAGCGTTCAATACCCATGGCATTTGATAAATAATTATATAATTCAAGAAATATGGATAGTAATATTTGAAGAGATTAATCAAGTACTTAATGAGCTCCATGTCCATGTTACCCAAGCCACAGCTTTCCATGTCAAAGAACATAGTGATTTTCTTTCCATTTTCTTCTCTTTCAATTCTGTCAAGCCAGTAAATGAGGATTTTCTTGATGTCTTCAAAGTCTTTTTGGCCTTTCACGTGCATTTTCGACTTGATGATTAACAAGAGACAGCCGTCGACATCACGGCTATGTGGGAAAAATACTCCCTCCTTTACATAATCTAAACGAACATTAGATTCATTAATATCATTCGCACCAACGTTCTTACGCCAAGTCAGAATTTCCCAGAGCATGTCTGTTGCATTTTTAAGATCCCCTTCTTCATGGTTCAGCACTCTCTGGAGGTATTTGTCATCTTTTATTCGTTCCAAGTCCAGAGGGTGGAATTCTTGCGATGTTTCCCTTAATTTCGTCTCGAACGAGTTCCTGAGGTCCACTGGGGTAGCCATTTTGAAGTGAAAGACTAACTAAGTACTCTAAGTAGTAGAATTGTTATTGGAATCAGATATCTTATCAAAATCGATTAATAAAGAAATAAATACCTACTAAAACTATGACCGACAATGACCTAATGTTTTTGACGTTCTTGAGTCTTGACATTTCAAATAAAATAGGGATGTAAGCGCAATTGAATATAAGATAATGTCATAGAGTATCAATTAAACACCATGTCTCATATATCGATTACCATGTCTTATTATTTAACTTTGTACCTACTAAATATCAATACTGAAGATGCATTGTACAATTTTGATAAAATTCCTTTTTTGCAGGAAACTAATTATAGATAGAGCGATAAAACTGGGCATTTTAAATATTTCAAATTTTAAATATTCTCTTAACCGCTCTTGTTAAGACGTAATTTGTTATAATTTTAAAGACTTATTTCCCATCCATGATGATCTATGTTCATAGGCTAAGTCAATGTTATAGAGAGCGAGTGAGATAGTAAATGATTGTCCATGTGCCAGCCCCAACTCACTCCAACGGGCCTAGCACGGGGACGTGGACAAGTCTCTCTCCACCACTTGACAGTGTTTTGTCTCTGGATTTAGTGGGAGCTAGAGCAAGAGGAAAATATTTTCTTTACCCCGAAAGAGATTTGTCCACGTCCCGTGCTACGGGGGCAGCGGGCCTAGCTCGGGACGCGGAGATATGTCACCCGGGAGTAAACAATTTTTTCTCAATCCCTCCTATTCTTTCTCTAGAGCTAGCATGGCAAAATGGAGAGACTAGTTTATCCCCTGTGATAAAGTTCTACCGACAGTGCCGCCAATCTAAGCGAATAATAGAGTGAATGACTAAACACGATCTTTACCACTAGAGCCAAAGAGTATATAATACACTACGTTTACTAGAGCTACGATGTATAAGCTAACCAAAATAAATATACGTAGCAACTGAACTATTTTATTCGAATCTTTTAACTTTTGACATTGTTAGGATAATGAGGAGTCAGAACATATATTGACATTGACATGACAGTTGGTAATCTAACTTTGTTATGTATTTTGTTGATTTTTTATTTGACTTGGAATATTGTAGTATTATATGAGTATGCTTAGTTGAATTAAAATGCATATGAGTTGAATACGACGTTTCTCAACACAATTGCGAGGAAAAAAACAAACTTGTATTGTAACTTTACCAAATAATTACGGAAAATCGCGCCAGATATGTCTACGCGTGGTCAAAATTGGAACTAAAAATTCGTCTGCTATTTTGTTTGTCTAGGAGTGTCAATGTAAGCGAGCAGCGCTACCCATCGCGCGCAGACTTATCTGCCGCACACTGTATAAGTTTTTTTTAAATTCTCCCTATATTTTAGGGAAGGCAAAGGGTCTAGCCCATACAGCCAAGTCTTTAGGCACACTAGGGCACACTACAAGTTTTGGATTTTGTTATTTTTTAATTCTCCTTATTAGTAGGGATAGCAAACGGAACCAGCACATACAGCCTCGTTTGATGTAGTCTACTTTCTTCAGTTTTAATCGCATTAAAACGCGGATGTATCACGTTTTATGCATTTTGGGAGAGTTTGGCGGCAAATTTACACTAAAACCTATTGATGGAGATCGACGAGGTAGATCGACCACGAAAATGCTCATCATCGCCTATCTCGTCAAATGCACTTTTGTTTCACTAAATCTTTATATTGTTCATCGCCGTAAACACTTATTGCACAAAAGTACACCATGTTTTAACAATCAACATCACTGCTGCAATATTAATATAATAAAATAAAAATTACTAATAAGGCACAGAAAATAGGCTATGCATCCGGAGCAGCAGCAAAATATAAACAACTTTATATTAGTGTTTCTAAATAGCTATGTTAATTTGTGTTTTTATACATCGAATCTTATTTTAATTTGTAGGAGCTCGCTAGCGCAGAGACATAACGCGCTTGGACTGCGATTGCTTAAACTAAGCAATTTTCGCTAAGGCTGGTCATTTGATGGATGACCAAAAATTTACTATCTCGAGTTCCTCCATGCTTTGGAAAACACGTTAGGCCGTTGGTCCCGGCTGCATCTGCAGTCGTTAAAACCCACCAACCCGCACTGGGCTAGCGTGGTGGGCTATGGCCTAATCTCCCTATAAACTTCCATCCATAGTAAATTGATATATCTGTGATCCATAGGAAAGGCCCGTGCCCCAGCAGTGGGGACATTAAAGGGCTGGTGATGAATATTTTTACTTTATTTTTTCATTAGGGTTAGAAGCAAATTCTCTCTTAACTAGTACTACTAGTATTAAAATAACCCCTGGACATTTTAGTTCACTAACACTTATTTATTATATGCAAAAATTAAAAGAGAATAATCGGGAATATCGAATAAATCACTAGAAATCACATAGACCTATCTTGGCACCACCTCAATAGCTCGGAGACAAATTGCTCTTCTTAAAATGTCAAAAGTGGAAATATGTTTTCCATTATAGTGACGCCATGCTAAGGAAGTAGAGAAACAGTCCCAATATTATGTCAAAAAGTGAAAAAACAATTGTCTCCATTGACGCCGTGCTAACTCCCGTGGAGATACAGGTTTTGTGGTTTGGTTTTGTCAAGTGGTGGAGAGAGACTTGTCCGCGTGCCCGTGCTAAGCCTACTGTCAAGTGGTTGAGAGAAACTTGTCCGTGTGCCCGTGCTAGGCCTACTGGGAGCCAATAATCAGTTCATGTGATTTAATTTCGAATTTGATATTATATCAAGCATCTTTTATCGAACGAAAATATCACAAAAATCTTCATTCACAGACAAAATTGTATTCTCGGGGCTATTCGATATAAAATTTGATATATATCGATCAGGCCTTCTTAATTTTCTTTTAATTATCCCTATATTTTAGCGAAGGCAAAGGGTCTAGCCCATACAGCCAAGTCTTTATCATAAGACTTATTTTTAATGATTCTGCATAATTGCACATCAACACGGATGCTTGTGCATCAAAATAACACCACTTTCACTGCACAAAATCCACTCTCTGGCAATATTATAATTAGCGAAAATAAATCTGACTGACACCACGAAAAGGCCTTCTTCAACTGCAAAACACGTTCAATACTAATATCCGTTCGATAATTTTTCTTTTTATTTGCATTGCTGCCCATCAACTTACATAAAATAAAGTAATACAAGTATTTAAGATAAAAAAAATATAAACAATGATTTGCATAGCAAATTTTATAAAATAAGTAAAAAACGATTATGTTTTTTACTAAAATAAAGTAATACAAGTATTTAAGATAAAAAAAATATAAACAATGATTTGTATAGCAAATTTTATAAATTAAGTAAAAAAACGATTGTTTTTTAAAAACGATTATGTTTTTTACTTATTTTATAAAATTTTATTTTATAAGGGTCGCGCCATAAAATTTGTCTTCGTGGAAATTGCCGCAATTTCAGCCTCTTCAACGACATTTTTAACAAAATTGATCATAAAATCGTCAGAGTCCATATTTTACTACAGCAAAACAATCAATATACAAGAGGATCTTATTTTAGATTATGTAAACTTATACAACTGCATTGACAATTTAGCTTTAACACACACGGTATTTTGTTTCGGCTATGGTTGGGCACTCGTTGCATATCGAGTGCTAACACTGGATAAATATCACGTTTGATATAAATTAAAAGGGAATGGATGGCTTGATGACGTCTGACCGATATTAATGGAAGACGAAACATACTGTGCCGACCCCAGATGTACTGGGAACATGGCAGGAAGATTATGAATGACTGGCTGTGCCCGCGACTTTGTTGGCTTGGAATTTAGAAAATAACAATAGGTTGTACGTAGGTGGTTAAGTATTTAAATCATTTGTCTCACACCCCTCGCGCTGGAGGATCATAGGTTCCCCGTTCGTGCCCCGAGCACGAATTTTTCAAACATTCGTATCGTAATCGTATCGAATAAGCACTCTAAAATAGTGATGGACGACTTGAATAACTAACTCGAGTTGGGCTTACCTCGAACTAACTCGAGTTGAATTCTCCCTGACTCGAGTTTCAAAACCTATATAGTCCGTCAACTTCGTGCGCGACCCTCCTGTGGCACGAGATGGTGGCGGGGACGGGGAACAGTAGATGCAAGCGGGGGCAGGCATGGAGTGAAGTTTGCCGATCATTTATTGGCCATTTATTAAACATTTATTTATTTATTTAATCTTTATTGTACACAAAAGTTACAAATGGCGGACTTAATGCCATAAGGCATTCTCTACCAGTCAACCGAAAAGCTGAGTACAGAAATATTAGTTGGCGGTGCAGAAAGTGAATAACGTTATGTAAATAAATGACCTTAAATCAAAGCTTCCTTACAAAATTTATGATTACCTACTTATACTTACATAAATAAGTTAATATACATAGGTTACTTAATGAATACACATATGTTATACATATACTTACAATAATAAATACGAACTATATTTATAATAAATATAATAAGAATACATACTATATATTTATGTCAGATAATTAAAGAGAGATTTGTGTAACAGATTCCAAATAGTGATTGCGCACCAAGTGTTTAAAAGCAAGTTTATTTTTTGCTCTTTGTATATGAGGTGGGAGTGCGTTCCAGAGTCGTATTGCTTGAAGAGTGAAGGAGTTGGAAATAAAACCAGTACGGTGGAAAAGCATTGAGAGTGTTAGTTTGCTGTCTGATCGAAGGTTACGGTCATGAGAAGCACCCAGATATTGAAACTTACATTTCAGGTATCCAGGCGCGTATGGATCTTTAATAATGGAATAAAGTGTAGATAGGATCCTTAAGTCCCGTCGTTGGCGAATCGTAAGCCATTTAAGCTTACGCCTATATGAAGAAATATGGTCGTATTTACGTAGTCCATAAATGAAGCGAATGCAATCATTGAGTAAGCGATCAAATTTGTTGAGAAGTTCCTGAGTAATGACAGTGTAACACACATCTGCATAATCGAAAATAGGGAGAATGTAGAGATTGGTAGAAAATGTTTGAGATGATATAAAGACCTTAGAATACCAATGACTTTTCGACTTATGCATTCAACCTGGGGCCGCCAGCTCAATGTGCTGTCAATGCGTAAACCCAAATTCACGACGTTATGCACGAGCTGAATCGACGTACTACCATAGGAGAGGGGTGCAACAGTAGTCATGTCAAGTTTGGATAAAGTACGGGAGCTACCCACAATGATTCCTTGGCATTTGCTCGGGTTGACACAGATTCCGAACTTATGTGACCAATCAGCAATTTTTAAGAGATCTTCATTAATAGCTTGCACTGCATTAGCCAGATCATCCAACTCAGCTTGCGCATAGATCTGTAGATCGTCTGCATACAGATGGTGAGAGTTGCTGAGAATAGGACAAATGAGGTTGATAAAAACTGAAAAGAGAAGAGGAGATAGTATGCCGCCTTGGGGAACGCCAGCCGCTAAATCGCACCACTCAGACAACGAATCGTTAGCACGAACCGCTTGCTTGCGACCCCGAAGATAAGAGGAGAACCAACCAATCAAGTTCCGGAGTATTGACTCGCAAATGTGAGAGGATAGCAAGAAGAATATCATGATCAACGGCGTTGAAAGCGTTGGAAAAGTCAATTAGTACTAATACCGTTAATCGCGAATCCTCCATGCCCTCACGCATGTCTTCGGTGACTTTTAACAATGCCGTCGTCGTACTGTGACCAGGCCGGAAACCAGACTGGTACTGAGAGAGGACATTGTGTTGAAAGAGAAAGGCCGATAGTTGGCGGTGAACAACTGCTTCAAGAATTTTAGATAGGAAGGGTAATATAGAAATGGGTCTGAAGTGATTGAGCAATGTCGGATTATTGCGCTTGGGAAGAGGCAACACATGTGCCCCACGCCAAGCAGAGGGGAAAAAGCCGGATGCAAGTGAAGTGTTGATAATGTGAGTTGTTATTGGGAGAAAAGCATCTAAGCAGGATAAAATCATCTGCCGGCTAATGTCATCATGGCCAACCGCCTTCGACTTAAGGGACATAACTATTTTGCGAATCTCAGACTCCGAAACCGATGAAAAAAAGAAATCATTAGATGGTTGGCTGCACAAGAAAGGTAAATCGTTAAGAGCATTAGTCTTATCCAACAATTTAGAGTTGGAACTCGCTGAAAAATGTTGGTTAATATCGTCGAGGGTGTAAGAGGCAGGAATGGAATTCGTCTGCTTTTTAATTAAACCGAGAGTTTTTAGAAATTTCCATGTGTCAGCTGGCGATGAATTAGTTAAGTTGTCGTGAAAGTAACGGCGTTTGGAAGCTCTCACCATCTGATTACATCGATAAACATCTCTCCTAATCGTTCTATGTGCGTGGAACGTAGCAGCAAGTCGTGAAAATAATAAAACAACTTTTAATTAATCAACAAATATTTTTTATTTTCCAATAAATCAAGGTATCTCTTAGTTATCTTTCGATATCTTTTCGTTCCTTTTTAGAATAGTGTCGGTTAAAAACAATTACTTTTGAAAATAGTACGTAGTTTGTCTCACGAAACAACTCCTTTATCATTATTTTCGCTCATATTAGGTACAAAGCCATAAGATATAAGCCATGGGACGTGAAACTGATTCTAAATAAAACACCTTTCACTCCAATATTAAACATACAGCTTGGCAAAAAGAGTTTGGTTATAATGAGGGCGCCACTTTAAATGTTTTGTTCATTTTTAGTTGTGTACTGTTGAATAATTGGAGCTAATAAATTAAAATCCAAATAAATCGCAAAGTTACCGAAAAAATTGACAATTGAACTACCAGAGTTCGACAGCAAATCAGTTTTTTAATTATAAAATAACAATTAGTTCCTTATCGAACATCATCACCAGCCCTTTTATGTCCCCACTGCTGGGGCACGGGCTTTCCCTATGGATGGAAGAATATAGGGAGATTGTGCCATAACCCACCACGAGCGTGGCCCAGTGGGGGTTGGTGGGTATTAAGTATTAACGACTGCAACCGCATCTGGGACCAACGGCTTAACGTGTTCCGAAACACGGAGGAGCTCGAGATAATAAATTTTTGGTCACCCATCCAATGACCGGCCTTAGCGACATTACTTAGTTTACGTTACCGCAGCAAACTCTTTTTTGCCAAGCTGCGGGCCTAGCACGGGGACGTGGACAAGTCTCTCTCCACAACTTGACAGTGTTTTGTTTTGGGGTTTAGTGGGAGTTTCTTTCCAGAGAGGAAAAGATTTTCTTTCCCCCGAAGGAGATGTATTCACGTCCCGTGCTACTGGGGCTGTAAATAAATTTAGTGTTTCTTTTTTTTCGCTGGTGGTTTCTTCGGTTTAGGTGCGGGTTTCTTTCGCGGCTTAGGAGAAGGTTTTTTGCGTGGTTTAGGGGCCGGTTTCTTGCGTGGTTTAGGGGCCGGTTTTTTACGTGGTTTAGGGGCCGGTTTCTTGCGTGGTTTAGGGGCCGGTTTCTTACGTGGTTTAGGGGCCGGTTTCTTGCGTGGTTTAGGGGCCGGTTTCTTGCGCGGCTTTGAAGTGGGCTTTTTGTGTGGTTTTGGAGCAGGTTTCCTGCGTGGCTTAGGGGCTGGCTTCTTACCCGGTTTTTTTCCTGGTTTTTTCCCAGGCTTTGGAGCTGGTTTCTTACCCGGTTTTTTCCCTGGTTTCTTTCCAGGCTTTGGTACTGGCTTCTTGCCCGGTTTTTTGCCTGGTTTCTTTCCAGGCTTTGGAGCTGGCTTTTTGCCCGGTTTTTTGCCTGGTTTCTTCCCAGGCTTTGGAGCTGGCTTCTTGCCCGGTTTTTTGCCTGGTTTCTTCCCAGGCTTTGGAGCTGGCTTCTTACCCGGTTTTTTACCTGGTTTCTTTCCAGGCTTTGGAGCTGGCTTCTTGCCCGGTTTTTTGCCTGGTTTCTTTCCAGGCTTTGGAGCTGGCTTCTTGCCCGGTTTTTTGCCTGGTTTCTTCCCAGGCTTTGGAGCTGGCTTCTTATCCGGTTTTTTGCCTGGTTTCTTTCCAGGCTTTGGAGCTGGCTTCTTGCCCGGTTTTTTGCCTGGTTTCTTTCCAGGCTTTAGAGCTGGCTTCTTACCCGGTTTTTTGCTTGGTTTCTTTCCAGGCTTTTGTACTGGCTTCTTACCCGGTTTTTTGCCTGGTTTCTTTCCAGGCTTTGGAGCTGGCTTCTTACCCGGTTGTTTGCCTGGTTTCGTTCCAGGCTTTGGAGCTGGCTTCTTACCCGGTTTTTTGCCTGGTTTTTTCCCAGGCTTTGGAGCTGGCTTCTTACCCGGTTTTTTGCCTGGTTTCGTTCCAGGCTTTGGAGCTGGCTTCTTACCCGGTTTTTTGCCTGGTTTTTTTCCAGGCTTTGGAGCAGGTTTCTTACCCGGTTTTTTGCCTGGTTTTTTCCCAGGCTTTGGAGCGGGCTTTTTGCCCGGTTTTTTACCTGGTTTTGGTGATGGTTTCTTGCCTGGCTTTGGTAATGGTTTCTTCCCTGGTTTTGGTGGTATTTTTTTTCCTGGTTTTGGAGGTGTCTTACCCGGTTTTTTGCCTGGTTTCTTCCCAGGCTTTGGCGCTGGCTTCTTGTCGGGTTTTTTGTCTGGCTTCTTGTTGGGTTTTTTATCGGGTTTCTTGTCCGGTTTTTTATGTGGCTTCTTGTTAGGTTTCTTATCTGGCTTCTTGTTGGGTTTCTTATCGGGGTTTTTATCGGGTTTCTTGTTCGGTTTCTTATCTGGCTTCTTGTTAGGTTTTTTGTCTGGTTTCTTATCAGGTTTCTCGTTTGGTTTCTTGTCTGGTTTCTTGTCAGGTTTCTTGTTTGGTTTCCTGTCTGGTTTCTTATCAGGTTTTTTGTTAGGTTTCTTGTCAGGTTTTTTGTCCGGTTTCTTATCAGGTTTCTTGTTTGGTTTCCTGTCTGGTTTTTTATCAGGTTTTTTGTCAGGTTTCTTGTCAGGTTTCTTGTCAGGTTTCTTGTCTGGTTTCTTGTCAGGTTTTTTGTCCGGTTTCTTATGAGGTTTCTTGTTTGGTTTCCTGTCTGGTTTTTTATCAGGTTTTTTGTCAGGTTTCTTGTCAGGTTTCTTGTCAGGTTTCTTGTCTGGTTTCTTATCTGGTTTCTTGTCAGGCTTCTTGTCTGGATTCTTGTCAGGTTTCTTGTCTGGTTTCCTGTCTGGTTTCTTATCAGGTTTTTTGTCAGGTTTCTTCTTTTCTGGTTTTTTGTCTGGTTTCTCGTCTGGATTCTTGTCAGATTTTTTGTCTGGTTTCTTGTCTTTGCCCTTTTTATTTTTGTCTTTGGTTTTGTCCCCAGATTTTCCTCGACCTTCATTAGAACCCATGTCATTGCCACCTAGAAGCAAATAAATAATCAATGAAAAAACAACACCTGAATTTTTAAAACTTTGGCTTTAGGTTGGCATAAAAGAAATGAAAAATAAAAAAGCCTTTTATTTCTTACATTTTACGCTTGGCCTGCGATTGTGTTAATTAAGCAATGCTGTTAAGGCCGTTCATTGGATCACCCATCCAAAAATTTACTATCTCGAGTTTTTTCCGTGCTTCGGACCGCACGTTAAGCCGTTGGTCCCGGCTGCATCTGTATTCGTTAATACACACCAACCCACACTGGGGCAGCGTGGTGGGTTATGGCCCAATCTCCCAATATCCCTATATGCCGTGAGGACATTAAAAGGGCTGGTGATAATGATGATTTATTTATTAACGAATCTGATTTTGTTATTAGTTTCCTCCACTTGCCATGTGTACAGCAACGGCACTTCAGACTACCCAAAACTGTCAAATTTCTTCAATCGATTGTCAACCTCAATGTTTTGATAATAGAGCACAAAATCGATTGAGAAATTTTGCCATTTTGTGGTACTCTGACGTGCTGTTGCTGCACCTACAATGTAAATTGAAAGCTTAACAAATGTCATAAAAGTACCTGGAATAATCACCTAATTCTAATTTCGATGTCAATTAACTTTTTTTGACGCTTAGTTGGCACTGCTTTTTTCAGAAAAGAAGAAGATTTATCGGAGATTCACTGTCTAGTAAATAATTCTTCGCATCAAATAGCATGGGAACTGGGTGATAATATATTCACCTCTGCCTACTTTATTTACGCATGTTTATGTATGTTTTGCTTAGCTGTAAGTATTTTAATATCTGCAGGCCTAGCACGGTGACGTGGACAAGTCCACCACTTGACAGTGTTTTGTCTCGGGATTTAGTGGGAGTTAGAGCGAGAGGAAAAGATTTTCTTTCCCCCGAAAGAGATGTGTCCACGTCCCATGCTACGGAGGCTGAAGTTATTGTTATCAAATACCAAAATGTATTTAAAATAAAAATTAAAAGTCATCATATAATTAGTTATGTTTTTAATATCGTGTGGTGACGGCAGAGTAGAATACAAAGTCAAAGTCAAAGTCAAAGTCAAAATTCATTTATTCATATCTGGTATGATTACAATACACTTATGAATCATCAAGACGCTACAATTGTCACCACCCCAAATCTCTCCCGTGGGTGTCGCACAAGGCGACTAAGGATAAATCTGTGATGAGGAATGGGCAGCAGCGTTTCTCTTATGCGACTTTTGTGCCCGATAAATGGCAATAGGCTCGCCACCTATTACATGGGACCTAACATAACTGGCGAAACGTGGGTGCTAGTTCACCTCTGCCTACCCCTTTGGGGATATAGGCGTGATTTATGTATGTATGTATGTATGTAATATCATTCATTCTCTAGTTATCAAATACCCGAACCTGGGTTCTACCGCCGCGGCGGCGGTCGGTAGATACAGCCCAGCTAGGATGACAACCGAAATACGATTATGATATGGCCATTTATCGTTTTGAACTGTAAAAAATCATTGGATTTTTGACAGTTCAAAGCGGTGTACGGCTTTATCTAATTATGCCATATAAGCCATTTATCGCTTCATTTGAACTGTTAAAATTCTAATGATTTTCGATAGTTCAAATTGATAAATGGCTATATCATATCGTGTTTCGGTGGTCATGCTAGCCGGGCAGGAGTTACTAGACCTACCGGATTCGCCAGATCCACCGGAGTCGCCAGATCCACCGGAGTCACCGCCACCGGATGAACCACCCGAAGATCCACCTGAATCGCCGTAACCGTCAGAGTAGGTAATGTGAAAATTTTTATAACATTAAAATCATAGTTAATACAGAGAAAAAATAGCAATTGGTATGATCATGAAGAAGCCAAATATACTTATATAACATTTTAACATCCGCCGTGTGGTGACGGCAGAGTAGAATACAATTGTCACCACCCCAAATCTCTCCCGTGGGTGTCATACAAGGCGACTAAGGATAAATCAGTGACGAGGAATGGGCAGCAGCGTTCATCTTATACCACCTAGCAATGTACTGCGACACTTTTGTGCCCGATATATGGCAATAGGCTCGCCACCTATTACATGGGACCTAACATAATTGGCGAAACGTGGGTGCTAGTTCACCTCTGCCTACCCCTTCGGGGATATAGGCGTGATTTATGTATGTATGTATGTATGTACATTTTAACATCCGTCAGAATAGGAATTGACATTAGCTTGCAGGTGCAAGGCTTTAGGGAATTATATAAGTTACCGGGAATGGCAATAGGCACCTTAAAAAGCTGGTGAAATGCGGGAGTTAAAATACTTTAGGTTCCCCCTAAGGAAAGGATTTATATCAAGCAAGTGTGTAATACATATGTATTAATAAGCAGATATCTATCTCACTTGAGCCGGAGCCACCAGACGAGCCCCCACCTGTGTAATTTTGTTTATTTTATTTCAAGGAATAATTAATTACTAATGTTGTTCAAAGCACACAACACAAACTTCTATGCTGGCCTGGTAGCGAAGAAATAACGTAGAATGGTAGCAGGCATCCGGCCGGCTGTAAAACCTAAGCCAAAACCTTGAGGAGTACGGATTCTAGTCTTTTTAGACAAACAAATTCTAGTCTTTGTATATGTATGCCAGATAGATTAGTAAGTCACTTTCTAGTAATGAAAAACCCGAACCTGCCCGGATGCCTAGGATGACCACCGAAACACGATAATTATATGATATTACCATTTACTGCGTTCAACAGTCAAACATTTTAACACTCGAATAAGCCTAATTTGAATAATTGAATAAGCCTTTAAAGGCTATATATATACTTAGCTATTTATCGCTTTGAACTGTCAACAATCCAATGATTTTTGTAAGTTCAACACGATAAATGGCTATATCATATCGTGTTTGAGTGGTCATGCTAGCCGGGCTGGGATGCGGGAGTAACTAGACCTACCAGAATCGCCAGATCCACCGGAATCGCCAGATCCACCGGAATCGCCAGATCCACCGGAGTCACCGCCACCGGATGTACCTATCGCCGTAACCGTCAAAGTAGGTGAGAAATTTAATAAGAACAAACAGGCACATTAATTATCATCTTTCTACCCTGTTTTCAAGTTTTCTGGGATCTGGTTAGTAAGTTTATAAAAATAAAGAAGAAGAACTTGCCGTGTGGTAACGGCAGAGTAGAATACAACTGTCACCAACCCAAATCTCTCTCGTGGGTGTCGTACAAGCCGACTAAGGATTAATCAGTGATGAGGAATGGGCAGCAGGGTTCCTCTTATATCACTGGCAATAGGCTCGCCACCTATTACATGGGACCTAACATGATTGGCGAAACGTGGGTGCTAGTTCACGTCTGCCTACCACATAGATGTAGGCGTGATTCATGTATGTATGTATGTATGTAAGAAGAAGAGCGCCACCACAGTCATGTCAAACTATCTACTCCCTTCTGATTCATATTATCATCCATCGCACCAGAAGGGTGCTTGTGATGAATAAATGTACCTATAGAAAAACGATGACGATGTCGGGCTAACTAAGCAATGTTCTCTTTCATGCGTACATCACATCATCCATCATTCATTCCACACATCCAGTCCTCGTAGCACGGGACGTGGACAAAATCTCCTCGTGGAAAAGAAAATATTTTCCTCTCGCTCTAACTCCCACTAAATCCCGAGACAAGACACTGTCAAGTGGCGGAGAGAGATTTTGTCCACGTCCCATGCTAGGCCTACTAATGGGGGAGTTTGAGACAAGTAATTAGTGTGTTTGTTAATTTTGTTTGTTTGTGGTGTTGTCTGAATAAACGTCTCTTTCTTATTTCTTTCATGGTTTCTGTGTTTATAGGGAAGGGAATACACAGATTAATTGAGAGCGATTAAGATGGCAACATTGCTCCAAAATTACTACCAGAACCAGGGTGGCCGGATCCTCCGGAGTCGCCAGATCCACCGGAGTCGCCAGATCCACCGGAGTTGCCAGATCCACCGAAATCTCCAGATCCACCGGAGTCGCCGGAACCACCCGAATCGCCCATGCCTCCGGAGTCACCGCCACCGGACGAGCCACCCGTAGATCCACCTGAATCACCATAGGAACCATCAAAGTAAGTAATGTAAAAATTGCAAGAACAAGAACATTTTAGATTGGCAACACACGATCATTCTAAATGCAGTTACAGTGCTTCACGTGGTGATTCACACACACGATCTCGTTGGATTTGTAGTTTGGAGTGTTGGAGTGACGGTTTTTAATTAGAACTTTATAATTTTTCGTCACTTCATTTCTTCCACGCTGGATTCCGCATACGTCCGTAACGTTTTAGGTTGATTTTAGAGTGATGACGTGGAGCGATGTGGATTGGATGGATAGAACGATCGTATTATGATAGATAATCATTGTCTTTCTGTCCTGTTTCCTTTTCTTTTGTGTTTTAAAGGAAACAGAGATTGATTGAGATGGCAATATTGCCCCAAATTTTCGCTTCCCCAACTCAAAAGCCTGAATGTCGTTCAAGAAGAAGTTCCCTTTTCCATAAATTATAAAAGAATGTAAGTACTTAGTGTACATAAATTAGGTTTTAGTAACCCCATCCATCATTATAGCAAGAGCGATGACAATGTTCAGGCTAACTCAGCAATATATTCTCTTTCATGTATGTAACATCGGATGGGGTCTGAAACAAGTAATTTTAGTGTGTTGGGTATTTTTGTTTGTTTGTGGTGTTGTCTCAATAAACGTTTCTTTCTTATATTTTTTGTCTTCCGTGGTTTCCGTGTTCAATGGGAAGGGAACGCAGAGATTAATTGAAATGGCAACACTGCTCCAAAATTACTACCAGAACCAGGGTGGCCGGATCCTCCGGAGTCGCCAGATCCACCGGAGTCCCCAGATCCACCGGAGTCGCCAGATCCACCGGAGTCGCCGGATCCACCGGAGTCGCCGGAACCACCCGAATCGCCCATGCCTCCGGAGTCACCGCCACCGGACGAGCCACCCGTAGATCCACCTGAATCACCATAGGAACCATCAAAGTAAGTAATGTAAAAATTGCAAGAACAAGAACATTTTAGATTGGCAACACACGATCATTCCAAATGGAGTTACAGCGCTCCACGTGGTGATTCTACACACACGATCGCGTTGGATTTGTAGCTTGGAGCGATGGAGTGACGGATTTGAATTGACTAGAAATTTATAATTTTTCGTCACTTCATTCCTTTCACGCTGGATTCCGCATAAGTCCGCAATGTTTTCGCTTGATTTTGGAGTTATGGTGTGGGGCGATGTGGATCGTATATTGTAGGTAATCACTAATCATTGTCTTTCTGCCGTTTTCCTTTATTTGTGTTAAATTTTTTTCTTTTTTTTTCTAAAGGGCATATAGATATTGAGAGACATTGATTGAGATGGCTACATTGCTCCAAATTTTCGCTTTCACAACTCAAAAGCCTGAATGTTATTGAAAAAGAAGTTCTCTTTTTCATAAATTAAGAATAAAATGTGGTTCTACCAGAACCAGGGTGCCCGGATCCTCCAGAGTCGCCTGAACCACCGGAGACACCAGATCCTCCAGAGTCGCCAGATCCACCGGAGCCACCAGATCCTCCAGAATCGCCAGATCCTCCAGAGTCGCCAGATCCACCGGAGTCGCCAGATCCACCGGAGCCGCCAGATCCTCCGGAGTCGCCAGATCCTCCAGAGTCGCCAGATCCACCGGAGTCACCAGATCCACCGGAATCGCCAGATCCACCGGAGTCACTGCCACTGGATGAACCACCCGAAGATCCACCTGAATCACCGTAACCGTCAGAGTAGTGTAAAAACATTTTAAGAACCATAAGATTTTAAGTAATATAATAGAGAGTGAATTAGAGGACTACGGTATAGAAAAATTGATGTTTCTTTTAAGGTTTTGTAAGGTTTGATAAAGAAAAGGTGACATTGAATAGCACCTGAGCGCTTCTTACCGGTGTGACGGATTATTTGGATTAAAAGGGAGTTGATTGCTTCATATCAGTTAGCCGTCATCAAGCAATGTATCATGGCATCATGGCTGGCCAGCATGGAAGTTATTGGTACTTTATAATAAGGGGTTTTAGTCAAAATCAAAATTCGTTTATTCATATCTGGTATGATTACAATACACTTATGAATCGTCAAGACGCAAGATATCACTTTTTTTTTAAATTCTTACAACTATCATCTAACCCAAAGTAAGTAGCCTAAGCACTTGTGTTATGGATACTAGATGACGGACATATTTATAATATAATTATCTATATAAATGTTGCAAATATACTACATAAACATATACACAACCATGACTCGGAAACAAACATTCGTGGTCATCACAAAGTTTGCCCCTACCAGGATTCGAACCTGGGACCTCTTGGCCAATACCCAGCAATCTGAGCATTCGACCAAGGCGACCGTCAATCGGCCAGATTTCGAATAATAAGGGAGCGTCGAGCATGTACCAGTCTATAATGATAGGTCTTAAAAACCCACCTACGCCCCGATCCGCAACGAAGCGCCGACCCCGACGCGTTCAATACCAAGTTGATACTAAACGCAGGAGAGCCGCTAGCAGAACGGCACGCAAGTGGGCTGTAGAGAAACCCACGATTGTCTACGAGTTATAACATTGCAGGTACATTGTAAATTATGCACCAGCCATCCCACAACTCGCCAATCACATAAACCGAAACATGCCGCGCACGATCTATCAACCCCCCAACCTACCCTATACGGACACACAAGTTTTCAATATCTAGCGAAAAATCTACGCCATCAGGGGGCCTACCGCCTAACTCTATTGCTGATGATAACTTTAAAGCAATGCACTGCTTACGGCTATAACAGACATCCTGAATTTTTAGGCGGTACGGATTTTGTGCCAAATTCATACAAAATCATTCGGTGATCATTCGTTCATAGCTATTGCTAATAGTTTAGGTACATTTGGTGCGAAATGCCAGCATGACGTCACAAACTATAGCTTTTGCTTTAGCAATCGAGTTAGGCGGAAGGCCCCCAGGTCATAAGTTACCGGGAGCCAAGTCTCCACAGCTCCAGCTCCCAACCCTAGCTCAAAATAAAAATATATCGCTAGGCACGTTCTCTTTTCCATCAATTAAAAAGAACAATGAAATTATTTTCTTCAACAAATTTATTTTTAGGACATAGTATTCAGTTTTTTTGTAGTATGACAGATAAAAGATCAGCAGTCACTTTCTCGATAGTAAAACAATTCCTACCAGAACCGGGGTGATCGGATCCTTCGGAGTCGCCAGATCCACCGGAGTCGCCGGATCCACCGGAGTCGCCGGATCCACCGGAGTCGCCGAATCCACCCGAGTCGCCAGATCCACCCGAGTCGCCAGATCCACCGGAATTGCCAGATCCGCCGGAATCGCCAGATCCACCGGAGCCGCCAGATCCTCCAGAGTCGCCGGATCCACCGGAGTCACCAGATCCACCGGAATCGCCAGATCCACCGGAGTCACCGCCACTGGATGAACCACCCGAAGATCCACCTGAATCACCGTAACCGTCAGAGTAGTGTAAAAACATTTTAAGAACTTATGGTTCTTGATCTAGATTTTAAGTAATATAATAGAGAGTGAATTAGAGGACTACGGTATAGAAAAATTGATGTTTCTTTTAAGGTTTTGTAAGGTTTGATAAAGAAAAGGTGACATTGAATAGCACCTGAGCGCTTCTTACCGGTGTGACGGATTATATGGATTAAAAGGGAGTTGATTGCTTTAAAAAATATATAATATGGATTAAAAGGGAATTGATCAAGCAATATATCATGGCATCATGGCTGGCCAGCATGGAAGTTCTTTGGTACTTTATGATAAGGGTTTTAGTCAAAGTCAAAATTCGTTTATTCATATCTGGTATGATTACAATACACTTATGAATCATCAAGACGCTAGATATCGAATAATAAGGGAGCGCCGAGCATGTCCCAGTCTATAATGATGGGTCTTAAAAACCCACCTACGCCCCGATCCGCAACGAAGCGCCGACCCCGACCCGTTCAATACTAAGTTGATACTAAACGCAAGAGAGCCGCTAGCAGAACGGCACGCAAGTGGGCTGTAGAGAAACCCGCCATTATAACATTGCAGGTACATTGTAAATTATGCACCAGACATCCCACAACTCGCCAATCACATAAACCGAAACATGCCGCGCACGATCTATCAACTCCCCAACCTACCCTATACGGACACACAAGTTTTCAATATCTAGCGAAAAATCTACGCCATCAGTTCATAAGCTACCGGGAGCCAACCCTCCGCAGCTCCAGCTCCCAACCCCAGCTCAAAATAAAAATAAGTCGCTGGGCGCGTTCTCTTTTCCATCAATTAAAAAGAACAATGAAATTATTGTCTTCAACATATTTATTTTTAGGACATAGTATTCAGTAGTTTTTTTTGTAGTATGACTGATAAAAGATCAGCAGTCACTTTCTCGACAGTAAAACAATTCCTACCAGAACCGGGGTGATCGAATCCTCCGGAATCGCCAGATCCACCGGAGTCGCCGGATCCACCCGAGTCGCCAGATCCACCGGAATCGCCAGATCCACCGGAATCGCCAGATCCACCGGAATTGCCAGATCCACCAGAATCGCCAGATCCACCGGAATCGGCGGATCCATCGGAGTCACCGCCAGAGTCGCCAGAACCTTTGAAAATTTAGTGATGTCAAATAATTATTTCTTGTATTCACACTTATATCACAAGTAAGTAGCTAAAGCACTTGTGTTATCGAGACAAGATGACGGGCAATAACGGTTAAAAATATACAGACTCGAGAGAAAAATGCTCGTGTAATTATTGCAAAATACATTTTCTCGATAGCATAACAAATCCTACCAGGGTGACCGGATCCTCCGGAGTCGCCTGATCCACCTGAATCACCAGATCCGCCAGAATCGCCAGATCCACCGGAATCACCAGATCCACCGGAGTCGCCAGATCCACCGGAGTCGCCAGATCCACTGGAATCGCCGGAACCACCGGAATCGCCCGTACCTCCGGAGTCACCGCCACCAGACGAACCGCCTGAAGACCCACCAGAGTCGCCTGACCCTTTGAAAATTATGTGATGGTAAAGCACTTGTGTTATCGAGACAAGATGACGGACAATAACGGGTAAAAATATACAGACTCGAGAGAAAAATGCTCGTGTAATTATTGCAAAATACACTTTCTCGACAGCATAACAAATCCTACCAGTGTGACCAGATCCTCCGGAGTCGCCAGATCCACCGGAGTCGCCAGAGCCACCGGAGTCGCCAGATCCACTGGAATCGCCGGAACCACCGGAATCGCCAGAACCACCGGAATCGCCCGTACCTCCGGAGTCACCGCCACCGGACGAACCGCCTGAAGACCCACCAGAGTCGCCTGACCCTTTTTAAATTGTGTGATGGTATAACAAATAATTATTTATTGTATTCACACTTGTCTCAAGTAAGCAGCTAAAGCGCCTGTGTTATCGAGACAAGATGACGGAGAATAACGTTTAAAATTATACAGACTCGAGAGAAAAATGCTCGTGTAATTTCAAAATGCACTTTCTCGCCAGTAAAACAATTCCTACCAGGGTGACCGGATCCTCCGGAGTCGCCCGATCCATCTGAATCGCCAGAACCTTCAGAATCGCCAGATCCATCGGAATCGCCAGATCCACCGGAATCGCCGTCACCGGACGAACCGCCTGAAGACCCTCCAGAGTCACCAGAACCTTTGAAAATTTTATGATGGCATGCCAAATAATTATTTCTTGTATTCACAGAGTCTCAATCTCAAATAAGCAGCTTAAGCGCTAAATCGAAACAAGATCATGGTTCAAATTATACAGACTCGAGAGAAAAATGCTCGTGTAATTGCAAAATACACTTTCTCGACAGCAAAACAATTCCTACCAGGGTGACCGGATCCTTCTGAGTCACCAGATCCATCGGAGTCTCCGGATCCACCTGAATCGCCGGAACCACCAGAGTCGCCGGATCCACCGGAGTCGCCAGATCCCCCAGAATCGCCAGATCCATCGGAGTCGCCAGATCCTCCGGAATCACCAGATCCACCGGAATCGCCCCTGCCTCCGGAGTCACCGCCACCGGATGAACCATCCGTAGATCCACCTGAGTCGCCGTAACCGTTAGAGTAGTGTAAAAATTGGTAATATCAGAAATAGAGACGGCCTACGGTACATAAGCATCATTGTTTGATCATGAAAAGGTGACATAGAATAGTGTTTTATTATGAACGATAATATGCGTTAAAGATCCAATTTCTTTATATTCTGCTCAGTCGACACCACATGGCGTAATAATATTTGTATTCAGTAACAAACAAATGGATCGCCGCTGTATTTTCTGCAATATTGAGTTTAAAGTTTTGGTCACACCAAAATTCGCTGATATTCAATTGACGTTGGATAGTAGATTCACTTTCTCTATAGGCAAAGAGTCAATTTCACTAGCATGGAAACCTCCTACCAGAACCGGGGTGGCTGGAGCCACCAGAGTCGCCTGACTCGTCGAAATCGCCAGAGTCATCTGAGTCGCCGGAATCATCGGAGTCACCAGAGTCGTCGGAACCATCGGAGTCGCCGCCACCGGATGAACCACCTGAATCGCCGGAACCATCAGAGGTAGTGTGAAAATTGTAACTATATTTCAAGAACACTTGGTCCGGTTGCTCGAAATTCGGTTACGTCAACTGAAGGGTAAAAGTTAAATTAACCGGCGTGGGGCGATGGTAACTTAAAAATCGTTGCTGAAAAAACGGCAACTGAATGCGAAGATAACCGACGCCTGTTTTTTACCAAGGTCAAAATTGACAATATTACATACATACATAAATTCCGCCTATATCCCCGAAGGGGTAGGCAGAGGTGAACTAGCATCCACGTTTCGCCAATTATGTTAGGTCCCATGTAATAGGTGGCGAGCCTGTTGCCATATATCGGGCACAAAAGTCGCAGTACATTGCTATTGCTAGGTGGTATAAGAGGAACGCTGCTGCCCATTCCTCATCATTGATTTATCCTTAATCGCACGCACGGGACGGATTTGGGGTGTTGACAGTTGTATTCTACTCTGCCGTCACCACGCGGCAAATTACAGCTTGGCAGAAAAGTGTTTGCTGCGGTGACAGATAGAACTCATTTTCATTTGCAATAAATATGAAAATGAAAAATGTAAACTGTCCACTGATTTGTAGTCGAAATCTGGTAGTTCAATTATCAAATTTTTCGGTAATTTATTGGCTTCAATTCAACGGTTATCTGACTAAAAATGATCATAACAAAACAAGTGGCGCCCTCATTTTATCCAAACACTTTATTGCCAAGCTGTATTTACTTTAACATTATTGTAACATACGAGCAACCGGACCTTAAATTATATATAAATTACTCAAGTGAAAAAAAAGTGTCCACATACATACATACATAAATCACGCCCATATCCCCGAAGGGGTAGGCAGAGGTGAATTTTCACCCGCGTTTCGCCAATAATTAAGTCCCATGTAATAGGTGGCGAGCCTATTGCCATTTATCGGGCACAAAAGTCGCAGTACATTGTCAGGACGGTAGTATAAGAGGAACGCTGCTGCCCATTCCTCATCACTGATTTATCCTTAGTAAAACTTAAAAAGTGTCCAGAATGTACTAATCCGCGAAAGCAGCAATTAATACTACTTTGTTTTCTTTTTCTAACCACCAAAATCTTTGTTTTCTTTTGTTAAATCAGCTCTATCAGCTGTAATGAATCCACAGGCGTTTTACAGTTGTGAAGTAAACGACGAAGAATATACGCACCTTCACCGAATCCAGAGCCTGCACTGCTTGACGAACTTTCACTATTGGACGACGACGAGCCTTCACCGGAGGATGATGTTGAACTTTCACTGTTAGATGATGAAGAGGCATCGCTACCAGAAGATGAAGATCCTTTTCCAGTGGGCGAAGATGATCCTTCGCTAGTAGAAGACGACGATCCTTCGGTGCTGGATGATGAAGAACCTTCGCCAGAGGATGTTGCCGAACTTTCACTCTGAGATGATGAAGAGGCTTCGCTACTAGTAGATGAAGATTCTTCTCCAGTAGAAGATGATGATCCTTCGCTAGTGGAAGACGATGATCCTTTGCTGCTAGACGATGAAGAGCTTTCGCCAGAGGATGATGCTAAAGTTTCACTGTGAGATGATGACGAGGCTTCGCTACTAGAGGATGAAGATTCTTCTCCAGTAGAAGATGACGATCCTTCGCTAGTGGAAGACGATGATCCTTCGCTGCTAGACGATGAAGAGCTTTCGCCAGAGGATGATGCTGAGGTTTCACTGTGAGATGATGACGAGGCTTCGCTACTAGAAGATGAAGAACCTTCCCCAGAGGAAGATGAAAATCCTTCGCTAGTAGAAGACGATGATCCTTCGGTGCTGGTCGATGAAGAGTCTTCACCAGAAGATGATGCCGAGCTTTCACTGTTAGATGATGAAGAGGCTTCGCTACTAGAAGATGAAGATCCTTCATCAGACGAAGATGAAGATCCTTCGCTAGTGGATGATGATGAGGCTTTGGTAGTTTCTTCGCTAGCGGACCCTTCTCCAGCGGATGCGGATGAAGCTGAGATAGCTGCTGCTGATGAACCTTCACCGGTGGAAGATGACGAAGCTGAGCTAGCTGACGATGATGATTCTTCACCAGCGGATGAAGATGAAGCTACGCCGACTGAAGTTGACCCGTCCTCGGTAGAAGATGATGCAGCTACACTGACAGCTGCTGATGAGCCATGGCCACTAGAGGCCGATGAAGCAGAGCTGGCTGATGATGACGACCCAAGGCCAGTGGAAGATGATGAGGCTACGCTGACTGCTACTGATGATCCTTCTCCAGCGGAAGATGAAGCAGCTGAGCTTGATGATGATGAAGACCCGTCACTAGCAGATGATGAGCCTGAGCTAGTTGATGCTGATGATCCATCACTGGTAGCAGACGACAGGGCCGAGCTAATCGAAGCTGAGGACCCTTCATTGGAAAAAGAAGCTGATCTTGAACTGGCCAATGATGAAGACCCCTCGCTACTGGGAAACAATGACCCTACAGTGGAGCTGTATCCTTTTGACCACAGAGCTGGGTCTGGACCTGTAATGAAAACAAAACTATTATTGTCATCCTTGTCGCTCTCGCAGGACCGACCGGTTTGGAGATCCTTGGGGGAGGCCTATGCCCAACAGTGGGGTCTCTCGGCTGAATGATGATGATGATGATGACTCGGGAACAAACATTTGTGGTCATCACAGAGATTGCCCCTACCAGGATTCGAACCCGGGACCTCTTGGCCAATACCCAGCGATCTGAGCATTCGACCAAGGCGGCCGTCAATAATGTCAACTTACTGCCGCACTCAGAGACGTCAAATAACGTTAATAAGTACTTAACGTCAAAAAATGACAATTCAAAACTAGTCGCTATCCTTGCTATTCTTGTCTATGGTCTAGATTTGAATGAAATTTTTTGACATTAAATACTCATTAAAGTTAATTGACGTCTCTGAGTGCGGCAGTAAATCGTACAACTCAAAAGTTGCCCAAATAGCTTATTAGAACGGGCTACATTGCAAGTCCGCAGACTATGCAACTTAGGCCCGAGTTCACCAAAACGTAAAACAAGCGATTAAAATATAACCGCCCATTTTTGAGAGTTCTTTCATACGGTGAAATGTCAAAAACCTACGGTAAAATAATAATCGCCTGTTTATGTGTTGGTGAACTCCTGTCTTAGTTGTACAACTTAGGGCCGAGTTCACAAACATTTAAACGGGCGATTATAATATAACCGTCAGTTTTTGACAATTCACCGTATGGAAGAACTGATTCTCTTTTAATCGCTTGTTTTACGTGTTGGTAAACTCGGGCCTTAATCGTGTAACTTAATAGCATATCTGCGGTCACCTTAGAAACATATATGAAACATTTAGATGAAACTGATACTTACGCGGTAGGCTATTAACGGTCAAAAGAGCCTGAAACAGATAAAAGAAATACTAAGGGCCGGTTTTTGATCCGTAGTTAACTCAACCAATTGTTAAAAATGGTTACAAATCGTTAAATATCAGGCTGCTATTTAACTATTAGTAACAATTTTAATTACTCATGTTACTAATGGTTAAATATCAGTCTGATAATGTTACTGATGGCTAAATATCAGACTGATTAACAGAAATCAGAATGAATTTTTACAATTGGTTGAGTTAGCTACAGATCAAAAAACCGGCCCTAAGAAATGCATATCGCTTCTTAAATACAATAGGAATACAACTCAAAATTACATTCCTACAAAAGTAACTCTTATCGTCATAAATTTGGAACACCGTTCCCGGTACACCTACTGCCCCCGGGACTGGCACGGACGGCTAGCACGGGACGTGGACAATATCTCCTCAGGGAAAAGAAAACATTTTCCTCTGTCTCCAACTCCCACTAAATTCCGAGACAAAACACTGTCAAGTGGTGGAGAAAGATTTTGTCCACGTCCCGTGCTAGGTCTACTGGAAAATCTTAAAGTGTCCAGTGGAGAGCAATAAGACTAAAGACATCATCATTTCAGCCGAGAGTCGCCCATTGCTGGGCAGTGGCCTTCTTTTGTTTTAGCTTGTTATTAAAGCACCTGGGGGCCTACCGCCTAACTCGATTGCTAAAGCAAAAGCTATAGTTTATGATGTCATGCTGTCATTTCGCACCAAAGTACCTAAACTATTAGCGATAGCTTTGAACGAATGATCACCGAATGATTTTGTATGAATTTGGCATAAAATCCGTGCCGGCTAAAAATTCAGGGTGGCTGCTATAGCCGTGAGCAATGCATTGCAATATAGTTATCATCAGCAATCGAGTTAGGCGGTAGGCCCCCTGTTCGCCTATACAGCATATCTTCTTCTTCTCGCTACGCTGTTCCCAGTCTATCTGGGGTCGGCGCAGTAAGTTTCTTGTTCCATTCATATAGTTCAGACGTCATCAAGCCATCCACTCCCTTTGATTCATCGTCTTTCACACCGTACAGGTGCTATAGTGATGTATGAATTAAAATTAAGAAAATTTAAGAAAGTGGATAAGCAGCACATTTTAGTGGGCATACTTGCGGCTCCCATATCGCTTAAAAATTACAGAAATTGTATTCATTTAGTATATGTTTGGTTTCTGTGATATTGATAGTTAGTAAGCTGTAAGCTAAGGTTTTTACTATTTAATCTAAAAATATGTGCCAGCTTATGTAGGATTTCATTCCAGTACAAAACGCAACATACATAAATCACGCCTATATCCCCGAAGGGATAGGCAGAGGTGAACTAGCACCCACATTTCGCCAATTATGTTAGGTCCTATGGTGGCGAGCCTATTGCCATTTATCGAGCACAAAAGTCGCAGTACATTGCTATTGCTAGGTGGTATAAGAGGAACGCTGCTGCCCATTCCTCATCGCTGATTTATCCTTAGTCGCCTTGTACGACACCCACGGAAGAGATTTGGGGAGGTGACAATATATTCTACTCTGCCGTCACCACACAACACAAATCTTTGTATATTTTTATGTATAATTTGATTGAATGTTATCTGTTTTTGTCCAAATAAATAAATAAATGTATATATAGCACAGAACACGGAGATATATAGACAAGAGAAGGAACGGACCACGTCGAGAGACCGCTGAACGGACAGAGTGATCGGAATGACAACTTTCCAATTTCCAATACATACTGCTCAAGATTTTGGCTTAGGTTTTACAGCCGGCCGCCTGCCTGACACCAACCCTCTTTGGGTATACATATACAGCATCTACCGGATTTATTTCTAGGGAAGGCGAAAACCTTGCAAGGTTCTCGAGCCTTTCAGTCGAGCACTCCCTAAGAAAGTTTCTCTACGACAGGCATCCCTTATCTCCCTAGGATCTCCAAACCGATCGATCCTGCATTGTCCGCAACGGGGTGTATCACCGTGTGGGGTGATGGGGCCTACCAACGCGTCTCCCTTCGTGTGGCTGCCATTCGAGGACTTTTCCACCCCAACGCGGTTCTATTCCCGCATTAAGACCATAATTTTTCGAAATTCTTTTTCTAACCACCAAAATCTTTACTACTTTCTCTGTTCTGTGGTTTTAACCATCAGTCGCCTTGTACGACACTCGCGCGAGAGATTGGGGGTGGTGACGATTGTATTCTGCTCTGCCGTCACCACACGGCACAATGTAGCCCTATCGTAAATGGGGATTCGTGAATGTTTCTGCAGTTAATTATTATATTATTTTAACTGTCACGAATACATGTATAATTACAGTAATTTCGCGATTACGACCTATTTATTACATTCGGTGATGTAGTTAGTTTATTGAGGTAATAAAATTTATCCTTTTTCTTTTATTTGAGCATCATATTAAATTATAAATGTTAGAAAAATTGTTGCGAAGAAAATTGTGGTAATAAAGTTCGAAAAATAATAGTCTTTCTACATTGCTAGGGTATCCGTTGACTTACAACGTGAAATGTAAAGGTCACTTAGAAAAAAATGTGTTAAGGTTAGAGAAATTCTATAGGCTTCTTCTGTCCGGATTGCAGAGGACGCGGGTTCATTTCCCGCATCCAGAGTATAATTTTTCAAACTTTTTCCAACCACAACATTACTTCTTGAATGAATCACACAATGAACACTTTTTTTGTTATAACACTACCAAGTTAGATTATAAAGGACCGAAACTAAACTAACTCGGCGATTTTTGCCATATGAACATAGCGGGCCATAACCTACACGACGCTGGCCCAGAGTGCATTGATGGGTAAGTGATGGTAACGTGAAGTATCTTCCGAAGCACGGAGGAACTCGAGATAATATATTGTGGTCACCCATCCAATGAACGGCCTTTGCGAACATTGTTTAGTTTGCGCAATCGCAGGCCGAGCGCACTGATTATTCGAACCCCTCCTGGTGGACACTGTGATCTGACATTATCACGAATCAGAAAGAATGAAAGAAATACATCAAAGTGGACTTTTCCGGGCACTACGCGTACGGAAAATCCCACTTCCTGGTCAGGGGGTGACATAAAACTATGATCTTACCTCGGGCGATAAAAAGAAGGCCTCAGACTGCCTATTTATTTACCTATCTGAGGCTTTGTTTTATCGCCTATGGTATATAATGTACTACTGACCTCGCATAAACAATTGAATTGGTATAAGATGAGCTTTGCATTTGTGTCAGTGCACACGGATAGTGCAAAGTGAGATGTGGCCAGCCACCGTAGCACGAGACGTGTACAAAATCTCCTTGGGGAAAAGAAGATATTTTCCTCTCGCTCTAACTCCCACTGAATCCTGAGACAGGACACTGTCAAATGGTGGAGAGAGATTTTGTCCACGTCCCGTGCTAGGGCTACTGCGCGATGCGTCCGTCAACTATCAATACTCTGCCTCGCACTTTCCTTTGTACCGCTAGCAGCTACGTATATTAATAATATTTCGCTGTTTTAATTAGGTATTAGTGAAATTTTTAACCCATTGAAAATATATGGGCAATGATTGTGACCATGCAATAAAAGAAGGAAACGCATTTGATGGTCGCGACGCCGCTATTGATGGTTTTACTGAGCGCTACATCATCGCATAGGTTCATGAGTCATCAGATGGGAGTGAAGATGAAGATAGTGAAGATTCAATTACCGATGTAGAACAGTTATATTTTTTTTAAATAAGTTATGGACATAAATAGTGTTTTACCAGACTGCGGTGAAGCCGGAGGATGGTTAAATGTTCGATTTGTGTAAGTCCGTCCCTATATACGTTCGTAACTACTCAATAACTTGCTGTCGAATAAAAAAATATTTATTATTTTCTTTTAAAATATTTAATTATATAATTTTTTTCACCAACCCTACTTTTGCGATCAGTCACACAAATGCAAAGCTCATCTTATGCCAAAAGAACTATTTAACAAGAAGTTCAAAATTTGCATGTTTGTTAGTGAACACCTTTGTTAGGGTCTTTTTTTTTGATACTAATCAAAATTTTTGCGTTTTATTCTTAAGTTAACTCTCGGACCGGAGTTTGCGGACGGGTAGTTTGCGGACGATTGTCGTAGCTTATCTATCACGTTAAATATTGAAACCTTTTGAATTCGATACACACGTTTCCAATGTTTAGCGTAGGTAACTTATTTGACGATTCATGAGCGTAAGTAATGATACCAGTGTCCCTAGCCAAGTGACCAGTCTATTCGATCACATATTAAATGAAATACATATACAAATGTATGAAATTGACGTAATAAACAAAGAAAATAAAAAGTGGAGCCCTCATTTTATACAATTTTTTCCAATCTTTAGGAGAAGCTGTAAAAGCTGAAAAAATGGCATTTGTTTTCTATTCGAATGGATTGCCCATTTGTCTTGATCACAGGGGCTTAGATGGATGAAGCTTGTTTCTTGCAGGGTGTTTTTTTTTCTAGACTTCACGTAAATAAAATTGGGACTGTACTCACCGTTAAAATGACCGCAACTACGGCGGAATTCATTCTACACGTCGGCCATCTACATACTGTGCAGCGGTTAGGTAAATTCTTGCTTATATAGGTACTTAAACTTATAGGCTTTTATAGGTATTTAAACTCCGATGCTTAAGCTGGATCTAGACGAGTGTAACGTGTAATGTAATCTAACGGCTACATGTAACGCTCGTAGCGCCGTCCTAACGTAGAATTCGTATTACATTGCACGTTAGATTACATTACACATTACACTCGTCTGGATCCGGCTTTAAATCAACGAACCACGCGGATTTCCTGAGAACCTATCTATCTTAAAGAAATTCGTGGTTAGAAAAAGTTCGAAGTGTTATTATTATATAGTCTTGATGCAGCTATCGAACCCGCGTCCTCTACATTCCGGACAGATGCCTTTACCACTCGGCTATACCACTATGATATATTTTTGGGTGCGATAACTAAAGAAATAATATTAACTTTCGTAAGCTGATTTTATTTTCATAATGAAACCTTTGTCCTCATTATAAAGGTTTTGGTTTTGGCGCTGGTTGCTACATGGTATTTTGACTATCACGGGTTTCTTGGCTGGTTTGGGGATAGGCTTCTTGCATGGCGTTGTTGTTGGCTTTTTGCGTGGTTTTTGGGCCGGTTTTTACCTGGTTTTGGTGCGGGTTTTTACATGTAAAGTCATGCAAACTGTCTTACAATGTTAGGCTGCTAACAATTCTCTATTGAAATCAATAAAATTGTTGGTTTTTCAATTATGAAGGTATTTTGTATCACTATTTTACAGTTTTAGTTGCTGACAGAGAGCGATGTGAGAGGTGTAAATTAAATACTGTCAAATCATAAATACTTAATCAATCGTAAAAGCAACAACTTAATTGATTTTAAATAAGTAAGAAGTAAAGGAACTTGAGGAGCTCGCTATCGTGGTGGGTTATGGCCCAATCTCCCTAAATTCTTCCATCCATAGGGAAGGCCCGTACCCCAGCAGTGGGGACATTAAAAGGGCTGGTGATGGGATGTGAAGTAAATGAAGCAACAATATAAAGTTTCTTAACTGCTTATATTTTCATAACAAAACCGTTGTCCTCACTATAAAGGTATTATTTATTTATCGATTATTTAAACGATTTCTTAACAATACCACAGTTTTTTTCATCAGGTGCAGACTAGATTAACATTTCTTTTTTGGTGCAGGTTTTGGTTTTACGGCTGGTTTGTTGCATGGTTTTTTGGCTGGTGCGGGTTTAGGCGCTGGTTTCTTAGCTGGTTTGGGGGCAGGCTTCTTGCATGGTTTAGGCGCCGGCTTTTTGCCTGGTTTTGGTGCCGGTTTCTTGCCTGGTTTTGGTGCAGGTTTCTTGCCTGGTTTGGGTGCTGGTTTCTTGCCTGGTTTTGGTGCAGGTTTCTTGCCTGGTTTGGGTGCTGGTTTCTTGCCTGGTTTTGGTGCTGGCTTTTTGCCATTGCACTTGGCGGTGCCCTTTTTCACTGTCTTCTTTTTATCGTTCTTAGATGAGTTCTTCTTATTTGAATTATTTTTCTTGTTTGAGTTTTTACTTGTCGTCTTGGTGCTACCTTTTTTGCCTCCTTTGGTATTTTTGGTGTTCTTGGTGGTACCTTTCTTTACTCCTTTAGTGTTTTTAGTGTTCTTGGTGGTACCTTTCTTTACTCCCTTAGTGTTTTTAGTGTTCTTGGTGGTACCTTTCTTTACTCCCTTAGTGTTTTTAGTGTTCTTGGTGGTACCTTTCTTTACTCCTTTAGTGTTTTTGGTGTTCTTGGTGGTACCTTTCTTTACCCCTTTAGTGTTTTTGGTACTCTTGGTGGTACCTTTCTTTACTCCTTTAGTGTTTTTGGTGTTCTTGTTGGTACCTTTCTTTACTCCTTTAGTGTTTTTGGTGTTCTTGGTGGTACCTTTCTTTACCCCTTTAGTGTTTTTGGTGTTCTTGTTGGTACCTTTCTTTACTCCTTTAGTGTTTTTGGTGTTCTTGTTGGTACCTTTCTTTACTCCTTTAGTGTTTTTGGTGTTCTTGGTGGTACCTTTCTTTACTCCTTTAATGTTTTTAGTGTTCTTGGTGGAACCTTTCTTTCCTCCTTTAGTAGTTTTGGTGTTCTTGGTGGTACCTTTCTTTCCTCCTTTAGTAGTTTTGGTGTTCTTGGTGGTACCTTTCTTTCCTCCTTTAGTAGTTTTCGTATTCTTGGTGGTACCTTTCTTTCCTCCTTTAGTTTTAGTGTTCTTGGTGGTACCTTTCTTTCCTCCTTTAGTAGTTTTGGAATTCTTGGTAGTACCTTTCTTTCCTCCCTTAGTAGTTTTGGTGTTCTTGGTGGTACCTTTCTTTCCTCCTTTAGTAGTTTTGGTGTTCTTGGTGGAACCTTTCTTTCCTCCTTTAGTAGTTTTGGTGTTCTTGGTTGTATTTTTCTTTCCTCCTTTAGTAGTTTTGGTGTTCTTGGTGGTACCTTTCTTTCCTCCTTTAGTAGTTTTGGTTTTCTTGGTGGTTCCTTTCTTTCCTCCTTTAGTAGTTTTGGTATTCTTGGTGGTACCTTTCTTGCCACCGTTTGACTTGACTACATCTCCAGTAGAGCCTTTGTCGCCACCTGGAAGGATAAATTTATTAAGTTATTAAATTTGAGTGAGTGAAGTGAAGTATATTTATAGATACTCTAACCCCGAATACAGAAACGCTATTCAAAGTATGGAAGAACAATTTTGACAATACTTAAATGTTAAACAGGGCTCAAACTTTGAGTAGCGTCTCTGTATACGGGGGTAACTCTTGTAATATATATCTATTACATACATATATAAATTACGCCTAAATCCCCGAAGGGATAGGCAGAGGTGAACTAACACCCAATTAGGTTAGGCCCCTATATAATAGGTGGGGAGCCTATTGCCATTTATCGGGCACAGAAATAGCAGTACATTGCTATTTGGCATAAGGGGAACGCTTCATTACTTATCGCAGTGTTTACCCTTAGTCGCCTTGTACGACATACACAGGAGAGATGGGTGGTGACGATTGTATTCTGCTCTGCCGTCATCACGTGGCAATGTTATAGAAATAATAAAAAGTGCAAATTTGCACTTTTTAATCATCTTCAGAAGGACGTTTTAGTGCGTTAATAGTTATTTGTTGTGCGTGAGTGCAAAGTTGTTTTTTAACCGCGTGCTCAATTTTGATGACCGAGCTAGCAAAGGATTCTAAAATTAAAAAATTAGAATCCTGAGCGATAGCGAGGGAATCAAAAGAGCACAAGGTGAAAAATCTTTGCACTCGAGTGCAACACGTAACTTTTCATCCCCCCCAACGAGGAAATTGCAAAATACAAAAAAAAATGCAATCACAACAGTTTCTGTTTTCACCCAGAAACTTCCACAACATCCTCCCATCAACCCAAACACACTCTCAACACCCACCCAGAAACACCCAGAACATCAACTCAGACACATCCACAGCACACATCCATCCATCCAGACACACCCACAGCATACACCCAGACACAACCACAACACCTACCCATCCACCCAGAAACACCCACAACATTCACACCCGCAATACACACCCATCCACTCAGACTCACCCAAAAAACACCCATGCACCCAGAAACACCCACAAAACACCCCTTCACCCAGAAACACCCACAAAACACCCAATCAACTAGAAACACCCACAAAACACCCATTCACCCAGAAACTCCCACAAAATACCTATTCACCCAGTCACACCCACAATACTCACCCATCCATTCTGAAACACCAATTCACCCAGACACACCCACAAAACACCCATTCACCTAGACACACCCACAAAACACCCATTCACCCAGACAAACCTCCAACACCCACCCATTCACCCAGCCACACCCGCAATATTCATCCAGACACACCTGTAAGTACCTAATAAAAATTACCGTCCTTATTGGAGTTCCGAGACGGTCAATCAGCTTGAGTCAAGCACGTTGATTTCCTATATGTTTTTGTTCCGTTGCTAGCGTAAAGAAATCAAACAGACCTAAAAAGCTTTTAAATGCTTGACTCAAGCATCAAACAAGCGTTGTAGACGATCAAAATGCTTAAGGCAAGATTGACGCCGAGCTGATTGACCGTCACAAATTTATGACGTGAAAAGAAAATGGCGCGCGCAAAGCAAATTACAAAAAAAATACACCAAGAAGGTTCCGAGTCTGAGTTTTTAACAAATTAAAATAGGTTGCATGATAATTTCGGCATCATGGAGGTAGAAATAAAAGGTATAATGATGTTTTGAATTCACAAACTCATTGCACACGATGTTCTAAATTCAAATTTACTTTATCCTCTAGAGGATAAAAACGGCTTTTGCACTCAGATATCGAACAGCAAAAACGCTTTTTCCGAGATGGTGGGATGAAAAGGACTTTATTTAATGCTGGGGCATTTAATAAAGTAAAAAATAAAGCAAAAGCTTGCCCCAGCAAAACTAACAGTTTTGTATACAACAAATTATCTTAATTATTAATACCATAACAATCTACGTAATCTTATGTAAATCTATATACTAATAATAAAAAGCTGAAGAGTGTGTTTTTTTGTTTGGTTGGTTGAACGCGCTAATCTCAGAAACTACTGGTTAAAATTGAAAAATTATTTTTGTGTTGGATATTCCAATTATTGAGGAAGGCTATAGGCTATATAAAAACCGAAATTAACGTGAAGCCACGGGCGACCACTAGTTTACTATAAATTAAAATTAAATTTATTAGTTCTGTACATTTATTACTTTTAATTTGTTACTATTACTATTTTTATTTAAGTTATTCCTGTAATTTATTCCTTTTGAAAGGAATAAATTACAGGAATAACTAGAATATAATAACATAATAACATGAGAAGAATCCAAGTAAATATTATATTTCTCATAATTAATAGTTTATTATTGTATTCGTGGCTCCTAAGTCCTAACAAGCTAGCTTATTTGTAAAAAAGAATAACTTACATGAAGAACTACCGTCAGTTGAAGTTGATGTGCTATCGCGAGCATTTTCTGTAGTTGTGGTAGTGGTGTCTTCTGTATTTGTGTTGCTATCTGTATCGGTACAAGTGTTGTATTATGTAATTTATGTATGGGTTGTCATAGTGTACCTAATAATATGTTATGAACATGTTTGTTAATGATATGTTTGTTATTAGATTATAACCGTCCTTTACTTAAGAATTTAATATTGGACCTTACATTTCTTCATATTATTACACTGTCCAAAACTGCAAAATTTCTTCCATCGATTGTCAAACATAACTTTATTGTAAAGCACTTAGTCGATTGAAAAAAATAATAATATTGTGCTAGCCTGACGTGTTAGAGGTACTGCACTATTAACAATACCAAATTTTAAATTATTTGAGAACGCCTTTTTAAATATTCTATAATACAAAATTAAATTAATAGAATTTGGTATTGTTAATAGTGCAGTACCTCTAACACGTCAGGCTAGCACAATATTATTATTTTTTTCAATCGACTAACTGCCGCACTCAGAGACGTCAAATAACGTTAATGAGTACTTAACGTCAAAAAATGACAATTCAAAACTAGTCGCTATTCTTGCCGGGTCTATGGTCTAGATTTGAATGAAAATTTTTGACATTAAATACTCATTAAAGTTAATTGACGTCTCTGAGTGCGGCAGTTTGTGCTTTACAATAAAGTTATGTTTGACAATCGATGGAAGAAATTTTGCAGTTTTGACCGTACTATTAACGATACCGTTTCTATTCAGTAACTTCTTTTATTTCTAATAATAGTTTTAAATTATTAGAGAATGCCATTTAACATTTATTACAAATGTAATAATATGTAGTAATGTAAGATCCATTATTAATGTAAAACGTTTATTAATATGTATTGTATATCTAAATAGTGACCATAATGAATCACGTACCTTCTGCACCTTCACTGGTAGTTGATGAATCTTCAGTTGTGGATGTGGATTCGTCATCGGTGGAGGATGTGGATTCTTCATCAGTGGAAGATGTAGATTCGGTATCAGTGGAGGATGTGGTTTCAGTATCAGTGGAGGATGTGGATTGGGTATCAGTGGAGGATGTGGATTCGGTATCAGTGGAGGATGTGGATTCGGTATCGGTGGAGGAAGTGGATTCTTCATCAGTGGAGGATGTGGTTTCGGTATCAGTGGAGGATGTGGATTTATCATCAGTGGAAGATGTAGATTCGGTATCAGTTGAGGATGTTGATTCTTCATCAGTGGAGGATGTGGATTCTTCATCAGTGGAGGATGTAGTTTCGGTATTAGTGGAGGATGTGGATTCGGTATCAGTGGAGGATGTGGATTCGTCACCAGTGGAGGATGTGGATTCTTCGGTGCCAGATGATGCCTCCTCTGTTTTAGATGATGTATCTCCGCTGGTTGAAGATGAACATCCTTTACCGTTGGAGGATGTGGATTCTTCGGTCGTTGAAGTTGATCCTGTAGTGGTTGTAGTTGATCCTGTAGTGGTTGTAGTTGATCCTGTAGTGGTTGAAGTTGATCCTGTATTGGTTGAAGATGCAGACTCTTCGGTAGCTGAAGATTCAGACTCTTCGGTAGCCGAAGATGCAGACTCTTCGGTAGCTGAAGATTCAGACTCTTCGGTAGCCGAAGATGCAGACTCTTCGGTAGCTGAAGATTCAGACTCTTCGGTAGCTGAAGATTCAGACTCTTCGGTAGCCGAAGATGCAGACTCTTCGGTAGCTGAAGATTCAGACTCTTCGGTAGCCGAAGATGCAGACTCTTCGGTAGCTGAAGATGCAGACTCTTCGGTAGCGGAAGATGCAGACTCTTCGGTAGCAGAAGATGCAGACTCTTCGGTAGCTGAAGATTCTGACTCTTCGGTGGCTGAAGATGCAGACTCTTCGGTAGCTGAAGATGTCGACTCTTGGGTAGCGGAAGATGTCGACTCTTGGGTAGCGGAAGATGTCGACTCTTGGGTAGCGGAAGACGTGGCCTCTTCATTAGTGGCAGACGATGATCCTTCGCCGGTCGAAGACTGCTCTACTTCGTGGGTGGAAGTCTGCGAAACTTCGTCGGTGGAAGACGCCGATTCTTCGTTAGTAGAAGACGCCGATTCTTCATTAGTGGAAGACGACGTAGTTTCACTAGTAGTAGTCGATGTAGTGGCAGTAGTGGTGCTAGCTGAGTTCTCGGAAGTATTGGAAGAGGCTTCGTCGGTGGTTTGGGTGCTGGTTTGCTCAGTGTTCGCGGAGACGTCGCCACCTGAGCATTTAATAGTACATTATATTATACCAAGGGAGATAAAACAAAGAATGGCTCTGATCGCACATATCGCTGAAGGCGAGGGCGTTTAAAATCTGGTCTGAGGCTTCTTATTATATTTTATAAAAAAATATCACAAAGAAATTAGTGGTTAGAAAAAGTTCGAAAAGCTATAGTCTAGTAACATCAAGACTATTATTTTTCGAACTTTTTCTAACCACAATATTATTTGTAGGTACTTAATAATTTTTCTAACATTTATTTATAATATTCAAATAAAAATAAAAAATATTAATGAAGGAAATAAGTATGTAACTTACATGGCAGGCCATTGACGGCCACCAACGCCTGAAACAAAACAATTACAATAATGTTTAAGGGATAATAGGAATAACGTTATGCACTGTCGCTTTAGTAGGGAACTTAAAAAAATAAGGCATTTTGAATCAAAGAAAGAAAATTCTCCCACAGTGGTAGGCAGAGATCACTTCTTTCTTTCCACTAGCTAACGATCCTCCCAATTTCTTTTGCTTCATCCAATCTCTTTGTAGGCCAAGTGACCAATCTATTTGACGCTAACGCATAGTGCCGTGTGGTGACGGCAGAGTAGAATACAATTGTCACCACCCCAAATCTCTCCCGGGTGTCGTACAAGGCGACTAAGGATAAATCAGTGACGAGGAATGGGCAGCAGCGTTCCTCTTATACCACCTAGCTATGTACTGCAACTTTTGTGCTCGATAAGTGGCAATAGGCTCGCCACCTATTGGTTGCACATGGGACTTGACATAGTTGGCGAAACGTGGGTGCTAGTTCACCTCTGCCTACCCCTTCGGGGATATAGGCGTGATTTATGTATGTATGTATGTATGTCTAACGCATAGAAAACTGATGTATTACAGAGGAAACAACTTGACGACTGGCGTGTCAAACGTAAGACAAGCTGTCAAAAATTGACGTTTGTATTCTATGCGCTCGTATAGATTTGCCACTTGGCTAGGAGAGCCTAATGCATCTACTCTAGACTTTACCCTTTTTTAATAATACTTATACTTTGAATTTAATATATTCAATTCAATTTAATTTGTCATTAACTGTGTTAATGTGAACTTGTTGGTGATCCTAATAAATACATAATTATTATAGAACCCCCTACAACCTACAACGTACGATTTCTCCATTCTTTACCGTCCGACGTGTTTTACGCGGTCTTCTTCTTGTCCTGGGGCCTTACCACCAACTCTAAACGCGACCCAATTCCCATTGATACAGTGAGACAACGCTATAAGCCGAGTAGAGCGGCATCCCGTTTTGTCACCTGCGTTTGGATCGCACTAATACTTAATGGTACGGCCACTGTTCCCAGTTTATTTGGTGTCAGACAAACGCCATGAAGCCATCCACTCACATTTGACTCATATCATCCATCACACCGGAAAGATGCTAGTGATGAGTGAATGTATAGAAAAGAGACGGAAAGGATTTTATGTCAAGAGATGTACGGAGTGAGTGATTGCATACATAAATCACGCCTATATCCCCGAAGGGGTAGGCAGAGGTGAACTAGCACCCACGTTTCGCCAATTATGTTAGGTCCCATGTTATAGGTGGCGAGCCTATTGCCATTTATCGGGCACAAAAGTCGCAGTATATTATTGCTAGGTGGTAGGTATCAGAGGAACGCTGCTGCCCATTCCTGATCGCTGATTTATCCTTAGTCGCCTTGTACGACACCAACGGGAGATATTCGGGGTGGTGACAATTGTATTCTACTCTGCCGTCACCACACGGCAAAGTGAGTGATTGGGATGAACGTTATGAATATAAACTCAATATAAGGTTCTGGCTTCGGTTATACAGCCGGCCGCCTGCCTGACACCAACCCCTATTGTTGGTGGTTTGCCATCCACCATTCGGCTGCCCCAAAGTGCTTATGGTCTACGCCGGGCAATCTCTCTTACTGCCGCACTCAGAGACGTCAATTAACTTTAATGAGTATTTAAAAAAATTTCATTCAAATCTAGACCATAGAAGAAGGCAAGAATAGCGACTAGTTTTGAATTGTCATTTTTTGACGTTAAGTACCCAACCCATTAACGTTATGTGACGTCTCTGAGTTCGGCAGTTAGTCTAATTTTACCCCCGAGGTGAGTCGGGGCTGGCACATTCTTCGTAATTTTTTCGCTCCCAGGCCAGCATGCAAGAGTGATTTAATGTCAAATTTAATATGTCTTCCGTGATAATGCTTACAATTAATTTCTAATCTTTTAATTGTCACGACTACCACAACTATTATTACCGTTAGTAATATGCTATACTTATTAATGTATTGTGATTTGATTACTTAATGTACTTACGATTTTTTTTTTACTTTCTTAAACATTTTATTGATATTTTAAAAAAATATTTTAAATTTATGCCTCCAACCATGCCTCACTCGTGGGTATCGTAAAGGGCAGCAGCGTATCCGTGGAAACAACTAGCAAATGACTGCTTTTAAAGTTCCCGGTGGATGACAATAGGCTCGCGCCCGATTACATGGCAACAGGAATAAGCTGGCAAAACGCGGGGGTTACACATCTGCCTGCCCCTTAAGGGAGGAAGGCGTGACATAAGTATATATACGTAGTATCAAGAGATCAGTACTCACCAACAATAATACCACAGCGATGGATGGCTTCATTTTGTCTTTCGGCCACCTACTTACTGTGCAGGGGTTTGATTGACTCTTCCTTTTATACATGCAGAGGCATTTTTGGAGCGACTAATTTAATCACTGAATACAGCTGTGCAAACATAAATTTTAACTTTATATAATTTTTGGTGAGTGACGTGTGAGGAATGGATCTGGTAAAATTATGAAAGCGACTTTGCTCTAGTCCCCTCACGGCCAACTGGTTCCATCATCACCGCCATCGCCGCCTCCATGATCTGATCTTCGCCCACCGGAATCAGATGCCGGTTCGATCCCCAAGGGAGTAAAAATTTGTTCTCGTTTTGGTTGGTGTTTGGACTTTTAACAAGTCCGTCTGACTAGCTACCACAGTCTTGTCGTAATCTGTCGTGTCGCTATAATGATATTTTTTTTTGTTAAACAGGGAAGCTCTTGCCCTTCATCTCACCTGATGGCAAGTGATGATAAGGGCCGAAGATGGAATCGAGCTTCACCTGGAACCCTAGTCATGCTGTTATTTTATAAATTAAACGAACTTACCTTAAGTGAAATTCAATAAGAATTATTGTATAAGCTGCATAGTCAAGAACGATAATGAAGACATCATATTACGGCGACAGATTTAGATGGGACGGTGGCTGGTAACATCATTGATTGTGTTCCGACAACTTACCTTAGGATAGCCAGCCGCCCCTCTGTGGTTGAGGTTTCCAGGCGATGATTTACTTTTGGCCACCTATTCATCCAATGACCGGCCTTAGCGAACATATGTAAAATTGTTGCTAGCAGAAACTTTTAACAGTGTGCTTTTCTAACAAAGATTAATAATTCATACATCGTTATTACCTACCATCAGCATTCCACCCTGCGGGGAGCCATATATTATTATGTCAAGAGACCGATGAACGGAGAGAGTGATTGGGATGGCAACATTTTGCTCAAGGTTTTGGCTTAGGTTTTACAGCCGGCCGCCTGCCCGACACCAACCCTCTTCGGGTATATCGTCATAGCAAACATTAGATCAAAATAACACTTGATCTAATATTTTACGATCTAACTTATGTTTGCTTTCATAATTAATTTATTTGAATAGGCAAATATCGGTGGCTCTATTTTGGCAGATGGTTGCGATCTTATTAATATAATCATAGTAATGCTAACCTACGTTAATAGCTGTTAAATTTATTACTACTTTGTTTGGCTTCCATGTTGGCCTGCGAGTGAAAAAATAATATAGTAGATTCTAGAATAATAATATTGAACCTCAAAATACAACCTTAAATACGGCACAGCAGAATACAATTAGCCGCGTGGTGACGGCAGAGTAGAATACAATTGTCACCACCCCAAATCTCTCCCGTGGGTGTCGTACAAGGCGACTAAGGATAAATCACTGATGAGGAATGGGCAGCAGCGTTCCTCTTATACCATCTAGCTATGTACCTACTGCGACTTTTGTACCCGATAAATGGCAATAGGCTGGCCACCTATTACATGGGACCTAACATAACTGGCGAAACGTGGGTGCTAGTTCAACTCTGCTTACCCCTTCGGGGATATAGGCGTGCTTTATGTATGTATGTAGAATACAATTTGTCATCATCACCACCCCCAATCTCTACCGTGGGTGTCGTAACTACAGGGGCGATAAAAAGTTACCTGCCGCACTCAGAGACGTTAAATAACAATTCAAAACTAGTCAAAAAATGACAATTCAAAACTAGTCGCTATTCTTGCCGGGTCTATGGTCTAGATTTGAATGAAAATTTTTGACATTAAATGCTCATTAAAGTTAATTGTCGTCTCTGAGTGCGGCAGTAAGACAACGACGAGTAATGGGCAGCAGCGTTTCTCTTAAGTATAAATTCAATGGCAAAATTCGTTTATTCATATCTGGTATGATTACAATACACTTAAGAATCGTCAAGACGCTAGATACCGAAAACCCGTGTGTCCATGAAAAAATAGGGGAGTGCGCAGCATGCCTCAGTCTGTAATGAGAGGTCTCCAAAACCCGCCCACGCTCCGATCCGCAACGAAGCGCCGATCCGGACGCGTTCAATACCACGATGATACTAAACGCACCACGCTCCGCTAGCAGAACGATACGCAAGAAGACTGTAGAGAAACCCACCATTTTCAACGAGTTATGACATTGCAGGTACATTGTAAATTATGTAGGTACCAGATACAATCCCACAACTCGCCAATGACTTAAACCGAAACATGCCGCGCACTACCAATCACATACATACGTTATCCCTAGAATCATAACTATTCGTCCCACAGACCGCGCAAAACGTTTTGTTTCTAGTGTCTCGAGTGAAAGAGATATAATGATGACCTCTCAAGTACCTTCATAGATCGCTTGTTAGAGTGCGGGCCAGACTGTCCGCGCGCGAGGGGTAGCGCTGCTCGCTAACATTGACACTCCTAGACAAACAAAATAGGAGACGAAATTTTAGTTCCAATTTTGACCACGCGCGGACTTATCTGGCCCGCACTCTAATAACGCGGATGTGCTAGTCTCATAGTAACGTCTTGTGCACAAGTAACAGACTTTTGAACGTCTGAGAGACGAATGTTTATGAATAGTGTAACTTTTGATGAGACTGCTGAAGAAGTTATGTTGGAAACATTGTTTTTGATTAGTTCTGGTTTAACAGAGTAAAAATAAGTTTTAAGATATTATTCTATACGAGTTATTATTTATAGTTACATCTTATTTTATCGTATAAAATGTATTATTGTGGGTATTTCACATCAAATCTTTTTATTTTATTTTAGAATGGATGATTGCCAAATTGAGGGCTATTTGAATCGTTTATCTGATTCTGGTAAACTCATATGTATTATATGTAGTATACGTGCATAATAACGTGTAACTAAGACGAAAACCATGCGTGTGACAAGGTTCTAATGCAAGCAGTGCAAAAAGTGCATATATAAAAGTGCCTCATGTGTGTAGTAAGTACCGATGAAATTTAATTTTGACTCATTTATTATTGTTTTGTTGTTACCTTATTAAACATTTATATAAAGATTGACATACTTTATTTATTTATTACATTTACAAGTAGGCCCAGAACTCGTCACCTAAATTTGGTCGTCTGGAAGATGAATGAACATTCGACCAAACCGACCGCGAACTAAAGCACTTGACTACACAAACCAAATTATACCAGAAAAAAGTAGAAACACCTAAATACGTCAATAATAAATTATTAAGTAATTATGTGACTTGACAACGGCTCCTGAATAAATAATTCAACAATGTGATGTAACTCAAACACAATTAGGTTTAAAATATAATTAACAAGTGTTTTTGGTTAAACTGTGTGTTGTAAATATGTGTCGGATGCTTCTTTTTATTCGAGAAACAGTACCAACAGGGTGTTCTCTAGGAACAGGGCGGCGCACTCAGATACGTCAATTTACGCAAAAAATGACAATTCAAAACTAGTTGCTATTCTTGCCGGGTCTATGATCTATATTTAAATGATTTTTTTGGCATTAAATACTCATTAAAGTTTACTAATAATGAGTATATCATTAAAAGCGTCTCTGAGTGCGGCAGTAAATGTGACACTTCTATTAAATTTAATAGAGGTTAGTGCTCTTAAGGGGAGTTCATGCTGAGCTCACGTCTAATAGAGGAGATTGGAAGAAGAAGACATGTTGTGCCGACCCTACTTAGAGTAGGATAAGGGCAGGGAGAAGAAGAAGTGCTCTTAGCGTAATGCGTATTCAAGCAAAATCCTCTCTAGATATTTTATGTATGGAATACAAAATGCAAATGTATGACACTGACATATAACATAGAAACCAACATGGCTTCCTCGTGTCAAATATAGGTTGAACTTGTCAAAAATTTATGGCATTTGTATTCTATTCGTTCGAATAGATTGCCCCTACGCACCCAAATAGCACGCTTTTAGGTCCCCACATACGGAACGGGACGGGGACGGGGCCTCTCTCGTACAAAACGCCCCGTGCACGTCCCTCCCGTCCGTGACATATTCCTTCATGGTAGATTTTGTATGAAATGATGTTTCTGCAGTCCCCGTCCCGTCCGGGGTATTTTCCCGTTACGTAGGTATGCAGAGACCTTTAAATTAGTACCTAACGATCAAAAAACTATTGCCATGTAGATAAAATTAGAAATCAGATAAGATTAGAAATAAAATCAATTAAAACGAAATATTGAATTCAATGAATAACCTTTTTTATGTTGGACAGGGAAGCTCTGGACCTTCATCTCACCTGATGGTAAGTGACGATAAGGGCTGAAGATGGAATCAAGCTTCACCTGGAACCCTCAACCTCAGAGGACCTGGCTATCTTATCACAATTATCGGAACACAATAATGCTTTTATGGCGACAGATTTTGTTAAGATGGTGATAGCTAGTCAGGCGGACTTCAAAGAAGTCCTACCACCAACCAAAAAAAAACAACCTATTTAAAGTCTACCTATATAATTATCAACTATGACTAAGTACCTATTTATTAATCAACTACGCAGTTTTCCGTTTATAATATGGAATTCAGTGATTAAAATGGAATTCATTATAATAATTATAATTTCATAAGTATAGTAGCTTTCTGCCCGCGACTTCGTTCGCATGAACTGCACTAACCCTTTTTTTAATTAATACTTTAATTTACATACTTCCGATGGACTTTCTCTGTAATTATAATCTAATAATTATCAACAAAAATGATGCGTCCATCCGAAAGTTAATTGTAAAATGAAAAAAACATTTAAAAAGACGGAGATTCTCACATCTCAATAACCATTAGAAAAAAAAATTCTATTTGCGTAATGACCGTCAAAGAGGAGCTCGCTAGCGCAGTGCCACAGCGCGCTTGGCCTGCGATTGCGTAAACTAAGCAATTTCGTTAAGGCCGGTCATTGGATGGGTGACCAAAAATGTATTATCTCGAGTTTCTCCGTGCTTCGGAAGGAACGTTAAGCCGGTGGTCCCGGCTGCATCTGCAGTCGTTAATACCCACCAACCCGCACTGGGCCAGCATGGTGTGTTATGGCCCAATCTCCCTATATTCTTCCATCCATAGGGTAGGCCCGTGCCCCAGCAGTGGGGACATTAAAAGGGGCTGATGATGAATGACCGTCAAAGATGTATACTTTCACGTGTATTTTTACCATCCGTCAAAGACGACTATTTACCACCATTTTATCTTATCAAAATCTGGCGCCATAATAATAATGTTAACAACATTAATTGTGTTCCGACCATTTATGTTAAGATATCCAGCCCATCCAGTTGAATCACGGTTCCATCTTCGACCCTTATCACTTGCTTTTATTACTCTCTCTCACCTTTCAAGAGCTTCCCTGTCTAGCTACAAAACAAAAACAAACAGGTGGTAAAGCCTTGACGTACAGGCAACAGGCAACGGCAAAACTGTCAAATTCCTTCAATCGATTGTCCACCTTGACTTGTTTTAGGTAAAGCACAAAGTCGATTGAGAAAATTTGACATTTTGTGGTAGTCTGACGTGGTGTTGACTGACATGGCTGCACTCTTGTCGGGGTTGACCTCTGTCCTCCACTTGTGAAACCACTCGCCAAGGGAGTTCGCGGTCTGTAGTTTCCATGGCATACTTACCCCCGAAAAAACATACATCCATAAATCACGCCTATATCCCCGAAGGGGTAGGCATAGGTGAATTAGCACCCACGTTTCGCCAATCAGTTAGGTCCCATGTAATAGGGGGCGAGCCTATTGCCATCTATTGGGCACAAAAGTCGCGGTACATTGCTAGGTGGTTATAAGATGAATGCTAGCTATAAGAGGAACGCTGATGCCCATTCCTCATCACTCTTTTATCCTTAGTCACCTTGTACGACACCCCGGGAGAGATTTGGGGTGGTGACAATTGTATCCTACTCTGCCGTCACCACACGGCCGAATATAAGCGGTCAAAAAAGCACGAAAAAAAGTACGACGTATTTTATAGATGACTTGGGTGGTGGAAGTAGCGCGTTCCCTTGACTCGACGTATTAAAAGGACAAAATAGGACAATTGGTTGCCCGCGGGCTTTCCTCGCGTTAATGCCGGTTATTATACATATAGCCTTTCTCGGTTAACAGACTATCCAACACAAAAAAAAAATTAAAATTGAGTCAGTAGTTCCTGAGATTAACACTTTCAACCAAAAAGAAACAAACAAACAAACTCTTCAGCTGTATAATATTAGATTCGGAAGACTCGTAGCTTGTTACGATACTCTCGTAGTTTACTACGACACGCTCGTAGCATCCTACGATTTTGTCGAAGCATACAACGGGACTAGCCTAGGATCCTACGATTTTATCGTAGCATACAACGGGACTACCATAGCATCCTACGAGACTCTCGTAGCACAGCAAGAGATTGTAAATCAAGTCATTATGCCACAACTTGTCAAAGGCCTTCGCCACGTCAAAGTAAAACGCTCCCATGACGGGCACCAATATCTGCGCCCCCGCAATATCACATTCGCTGTGGTTCACACTATTCCTCGATTATGACCGAACGCGCCTGAACAGAACGCGAATGGCACCGACTTTAAAGAAATCGGTAGTTACCTAGCACACATTATAATAATGCTTTATTTAAATCAATAGTTATTTAGATCTACATAAGAATTGACAAATTGTAAGAAGTTTATTTTTCGCTTTTCAGGGTAGAGAGTTTTTTATGTTAATTATTTTGTTTCCTTTTTGAGTCGGTTCTTTTTGTTAAAAAATATTTACTTTTAACTTTTTTTGTGGTTGTAAGGCTCATCTATACATATTAATCAAACAAGTTAGTTACTACTGTAAACCACTGAGGAGTTCTCTTAACTGAACTTGGTCTTCATCATCAGAGACGGTAGCAACCTATCTAGGTGTAAAGCTCTCGTCAACACAAATCAATCAAGCCCAAACACAAGGTAACTGCTATAGATAGTTTACGAGTTCCCTCGACTGTCTTTCAGTTCCATCATCAGATCGACTCCAGATCTTCATTATTATACAGTGGCTTATAATACCTATTTAAAATATTATCAAACACACTAGCCGCCCCTACAATTTTCGAAAGTTCCCCTCGATTTCTCCAGGATTCCATCCTCAGATCCTGGTTCTTCTTATCATGGTACCACCATCGGAGTATATACTTCCCAACAACCGAAAATAGTTATTTGTTGTACGTGAGTGCAAAGTTGTTTTTTAACCGCGTGCTCAATTTTGATGACCGAGCTAGCGAAGGATTCTAAAATTGAATCACGAGCGAGTGATTCAAAAATTAGAATCCTGAGCGATAGCGAGGGAATCAAAAGAGCACAAGGTGAAAAACCTTTGCACTCGAGTGCAACACGTAACTTTTCATCCCCCCAACGAGGAAATTGCAAAATACAAAAAAAAAATACAATCACAACAGTTTCTGTTTTCACCCAGAAACTTCCACAACACTCTCCCATTAACCCTAACACACTCTCAACACCCACCCAGAAACACCCACAACATTCACACCCATCCACTCAGACACACCCAAAAAACACCCATTCACCCAGAAACACCCACAAAACACTCATTCACTCAGAAAAACCCACAAAACACCCATTCACCCAGGAACACCCACAAAACACCCATTTACCCAGAAACACCCAAAAAACACCCATTCACCCAGAAACACACACAAAACACTCATTCACCCAGAAATACCCGCAAAACACCCATTCACCCAGAAACACCCACAAAACACCCATTCACCCAGAAACACCCACAAAACACCTAATCACACCCAAAAAAACCCAATCACCCAGAAACACCCACAAAACACCCATTCACCCAGAAACACCCACAAAACACCGATTAACCCAGAAACACCCACAAAACACCCATTCACCCAGAAACACCTACGAAACACCCAATCACACCCAAAAAACACTCAATCACCCAGAAACACCCACAAAACACCTAATCACACCCAAAAAAAAACCAATCACCCAGAAACACCGACAATACTCACCCATCCATTCAGACACACCCACAAAACACCCATTCACCTAGACACACCCTCAAAACACCCATTCATCCAGACACACCTCCAACAGCCACCCATCCACCCAGCCACACCCGCAACATTCATCCAGACACACCTGTAAGTCCCTAATAAAAATTACCGTCCCTAATGGAGTTCCGAGACGGTCAATCAGCTTGAGTCAAGCACGTTGATTTTCTGTATGTTTTTGTTCCGTTGCTAGCGTAAACAAATCAAACAGACCTAAAAAGCTTTTAAATGCTTGACTCAAGCATCCAGCAAGCGTTGTAGACGATCAAAATGTTTAAAGCAAGATTGACGCCAAGCTGATTGACCGTCACGGAACTCCTAGGTTTTAACAAATTTGTGACGTGAAAAGAAAATGGCGCGCGCAAAGTAAATTACAAAAAAAGTACACCAAGAAGGTTCCGAGTCTGAGTTTTTAACAAATTGAAATAGGTTGCATGACAATTTCGGCACCATGGAGATATAAATAAATATGTATAATGATGTTTTGAATTCCCAAACTCATTGCACACGATGTTCTAAATTCAAATTTACTTTAACCTCTAGAGGATAAAAACGGCTTTTGCACTCAGATATCGAAGAGCAAAAACGCTTTTTCCGAGATGATGGGATGAAAAAAAATTTATCAAAATCGGTCCATACATGACGGAGCTCCGAGGGAACACACATAAAAAAAATCATACGGTTACGAATTGAGTAACCTCCTCCGTTTTTTCGTCGGTTAAAAATATAATTTTATCTGTAATATAGTCGAATAGTTCGTAGCGGCCTCGGTATTTTGAAAGATCATTGATTTAATACAGAAAAAAAATCTAATTCCAAACAAAAAAAAACTTCGAAAAAGCTTTAAGTTATCTGTGAATATCTCCATTCTACAATAATATTTTTGAGCAAAATTTATACTAGAATAATTGTTACTTTATGAGTAATAAAGATTTTATAATTTTAAAGAAAGAATTTATTATCCTATCTCAATAAACACGATAAACAAAAATGCATAATTACTACAAAATGCGATGCACCGGCCGTCTAGGTATGAGGCGAGTGAGATTTGTAATAGGGCTCTTAAGGGTATGTTCGACGGGTACCCGACGAGCGTGCAGCTCATGCTCGTCGGGTTAAGTACCAAGTAATTATAAGTCTAATAATAAACTAGGTCAGAGGTGCTCAAACAGTCGGAACGATATTGAGTCGATCTTGAAACAAAAAGCACTCGCGATTTCTGATTAGAACTGTTCACACAGATTTTGTTTTAGTAGGTAAGGGCCCGTAGCCAAGTGGCAATCGTTTCATAACGATAGCGTGTCGAAGTTCGTCACGATCGGCCATATTAATTTGGTATCTACAGCGTCTTAGCTTGCGCTACCAACATAACTCGGAACTTACGAAGACGATTTTGGTCACGTGATTTCACGACGACTTACGTCAAATCCCATACAGTTTGCTTTATCGAACTTCGTTATCTTCGTCGGTATGTTACTTTGTCTAGGCCCCCTGGTAAGGTAAGGTTAGGTATGAAATTAGGTAGTAAAATTTACGATCAGTCCTACACTTACTTTGACTAAAAATGCATATTATGCGGTAAAACTAATATATATATAGGTATTCCACGCATGCTCCCTACCTTTTTTTTTTTTTAGAGGGGGAAATGCTTTTACGCATACTCTGCGCCTGGGCGGGGCGCAGAGTTATGTGGGACTCCGCGGTGGGTAGAGAGCACCGCGACTACTCCACTAAAAACCCCTCGTACACCATCCTCTCGCTTGACAGGGGGGGAAGTGGTATCAGCCAAGCCTTTATCCACTAGGTTCCCCTGATTAGCGGTTGCCCGTGCACAGGCCCATCTCTGGCGAGTATAGGAGACTCGCTTAGCCTCGAGCGCCCAACGCTTAGCGTTGTTTTATCTAACCCGGGGTCAGTTGGCTGTCTGGCAGGCGGCCTTTCCTGCCAGGTCTGGCTTGCTATAGTGGGGCTCGAGGGTTGGCTAAAGCCCTACGCCTGCGGCCCACTCTACGACGTCTAAGCGGGTCTGCCGAGGGGTCGTCTTCGCGCGACCTCTCCTCGGATTCTTTCCCGCTTATAACCTTCTCCGCGAACACCTTGACGGCGTTCCAATTGGTAGTGTTCGCTACCATAGCTGCCACGACTGTTGGTAGCAGGTCTGCTCCGATAACGGCCTCAAGGTTGGCACGCTCTCTCCCCCATCTTGGGCAGGATCTAAGCGTATGATCTGTCTTCTATTTCGCCACATTGGTGGCAGACAGTCGTTTGCTCTCTTCGCGCTATGTTGCAAAGGTACTTTCCGAAACAGCCATGTCCGGAAAGCATCTGCACCGGGCGATAAGAGCATTGGGTTGCTCCAGTCGCTCCGTCCATTTCTGGAGAGCGTAATGCTGGGCGTCTTTCCTCCAGGCCTCTACATGTGCAGTGAGAGGTGTCAGTCCAAGTTCTTTGACTTCCGCGGATTTACGATACACCGTGGCATGTAAATCTGCTTCTAAATCCCACGGGGTCGTTCCTGCTAAAACGCATGCCACCTCATATGGGATGGTGCTGTATCCTCTTATAACGCATGCTCCCTACCTAGACAATCCTGCACACACATACGAGTACTAGCGGCCTCGTACTGCCGCACTCAGAGACGTCAAATAACTTAAATGAGTACTTAATGTCAAAAATTTTCATTTAAATTTAGCTTTACTCTAAATTTAAATGAAAATTGAAACCTGACAAGAAAAGAGACTAGTTTTGAATTGTCATTTTTTGACATTATCGTTATTTGACGTCTCTGAGCAGTTAGAGTCGATCGATCGTAGTTTACCAATATCGAGGTAGATCGCCAGCATTTGAAGTTTGAACACCTCTGAACTAGGTGGGTATGTAGGTAATATGCTAGTTAAACTTTTATTGTCAAATTAAACAATTAACGTTAATGAGTACTTAATTTAAAAAAGAACAATTCAAAGCCTAGTCGCTATTCTTGCTGGGTCAAGATTTATATGAAATTTTTCGGACTTTTTTTTTAATTCTGCCAATAAAAAAAAATGCGCAAAAGAAGCTGGCAATGTTTAAAGTTTACCTGACGTACAAGTATACTAATTAATCATGTTTACCTGATTATTAACATGAAAAAAGAATAAAATTAACACACCAAAATTTAATTGCGAAGCGAATTCGTCCTCTATGTATACCACCTGAATATACAAGTTAAATTTCAGGTGTATCCTAAAATAGTCAATGAGTGGTCGTGACCATGATATTAAATAAAAGCCTTAGGTAATTAGTTTTAATTTCTCTCATTCACATACGCATACCTGCATAAATCAAAACTGTTAAGGTATATATAGCCGCGTGGTGACGGTAGAGTAGAATACAATTGTCACCTCCCCAAATCTCTCCCGTGGGTGTCGTACAAGGCGACTAAGGATAAATCAGCGATGAGGAATGGGCAGCAGCGTTCCTCTTATACCACGCCACAATGTACTGCGACTTTTGTGCCCGATAAATGGCAATAGGCTCGCCACCTATTACATGGGACCTAACATAATTGGCGAAACGTGGGTGCTAGTTCACCTCTGCCTACCCCTTTGGGGATATAGGCGTGATTTATGTATGTGTATGTATGTATGTTTAGGTATACCTACCTACAACATGTAACAGAAATAACGGATATTGCTGCCATGAAGGTATGAGCTAATGAAAGATGCTATATTATTTGAATATATTACCTTAGTTATTATATTTATAAACATTTAAAAAACCTTCTATGCTGGCCTGGGAGCGAAAAAATAACGTAGAATAAGCCAGCCCGACTCATCCCATGAGTGTCGTAAAAGTCGACTAAGGGAGATTGCCCGGTGTAGAATAAACACCAACAACAGCATACCCAAAGAGGGTTGGTGTCAGGCAGCGGCCGGCTGTAAAACCTAAGCCAAAACTTTGAGCAGTACCTATGGATAGGAATGTTGTCATTCCAGTCTTCCAATCACTCTCTCCGTTCATCGGTCTCTCGACATGGTCCGTTCCGTCTCTTTTCTATATATTCATTCATCACTGGTGATGACACACGGTGTGAAGGATGATATGAATCATAAGAGAGTAGATGGCTTGATAACGTCTGACCGATTTGAATGGAAGAGTAGACTGGGAAGAGGGCAGGGAGAAGAAGAGTTATTATATTTATAAAATAGATTTAATTTTAATGGACATCTATCATTGTGTATAAAATAAAATAAAAAATAGATTGGATCTTTACACTCGCTTTCCGTTAGTAGGAGACAGGTGGAGATCGGTGGAGAGCCCTATTACAAATCTCACTTAGACGGCCGTTTCGTATTTCGTAGTAATTTTGCAGTTATATTTATCGTGTTTATTGAGATAGGATAATAAATTCTTGCTTTAAAATTATAAAATCTTTATTCCTCATAAAGTAACAATTATTCTAGTATAAATTTTGCTCAAAAATATTATTTTAGAAAGGAGATATTCACAGTTAACAGAAAGCTATTTTCGAAGTATTTTTTGTTTTAAATAAAATTCTTTTTCTATATTAAATCAATGATGTTTTAAAATTCCTAGGCCGCTACGAACTATTCGACTATATTACAGATAAAATTCTAATTTTTTTATTTCATTTGCGTAGAACTATTCGTTCGAACGTTCTACCCCAGGAGCTCAAAAAAGGGCCATCGCGCATTTTATAAAATTCTTTCTCTACAATTTTGTTTAATTAAAAAGTTATGCAAAATTTACAAAACCGATGCCGCTACGAAATATGCCAATATCTATTCTACACTATTCACTAGCTACACATTCTGTGTAGCTTGACGCGCTAATGACAGTACATTGCTAAGTTCGATTGAGAAAATTTGACATTCTGTGTAGCTGCCGTGTAGCTGACGTGCTGGCTGATGTCTGTACATTGCTTAGTTTTAAGTTCTCTGTGGATCGCGCTCGGCCTGCGATTGGTTAAGGCGACTATTTCCCAAATCGGTACAATTTTGAACCTCCAGTTATTAATTGTGTTAGAACTCACAAGTCTGAAATTCGTACACATTAAACTTGAAGATATGAGTTAGTGAATGCAAAAAACAGAAACACGATTAACTACACTTTACTCGATAGAAAAAAAAATCTGAACATACCACTAATTCAAACTTTATAACCACGATTTTGAATAGAAAAAATTATGAAATACTTTTAAATTTATACAAAAACATTTGCATGATGGTTATGAAGTACATGCGAAACGTAGTTTATATTCGTTTCATACAAAATATTTCATAAAATGACGAAAATCCTATTGTTTCGTGCGACTGCGGTTGCGCTTCATACATTTGCCATTTTGGTCAGTACTCGCCAAGGCGTCTCAGAGTGTGGTCATGTCGCATTGTGTCGCTCCGCTACCGATCCTATTTTACGTGTATATTTGTAAATATTGACATAGTGTATCAGAATCAGCGCAGTAAATTATTTTATGTACATTCATGTCATATTAATATTCGAGTTATTATTTCAATGATGAACCTAAAATGACACAGTTAATCAAAATGAAAATAAGGGTCATTGACCTGTTACATAATTACATTTTGCAACAGGTTCATTCGGATAATTATGTTATATTTATGTTTTTAAAAAAAATCAAAAACTTTGAGCAAACCGAGAAGGCAAAAGAATCTAAACCCATATAGCCGCCGCCGCAGACTCCCCCATATAATTTGCAAAAAAAGCACTTGCCATGCGATTGCGTAAACTAAGCAATGTTCGCTAAGGCCGGTCATTGGATGGTTGACCAAAAATTTATTATTTCGAGTTCCTCCGTGCTTCTAAAGGCAGGTTAAGCCGTTGGTCCCGGCTACATCTGCAGTCGTTAATACCCACCAACCCGCACTGGGCCAGTGTATTGGATTATGGCCCAATCTCCCTATATTCTTCCATCCATAGAGAAGGCCCGTGCCCCAGCATTGAGGACATTAATAGGCTGGTGATGATGATGAATGAAAATATTTATCAATAACATAACTATCTAAATAATAACATTACTATTTATTAAAGGAGAGTGAGTAAATTTATCCGGTATCTTGTATCAAAAGAACAAGTTCTCAAACTAAGAACTGTATTGATAATAATTACATACATACATACATAAATCACGCCTATATGCCCGAAGGGGTAGGCAGAGTAAACTTGCATATAAATAAATAATTGGTTTAATTTCTGTCTATCTACACTAATATTATAAATATGAAGAGTTTATTTGGTTGGTTGGTTAAACGCGCTAATCTCAGGAACTACTGATTCAATTTGAGAAATTATTTTTGTGTTGTTATATTTAATTTATTGAGGAAGGCTTTAGGCTATATAACATCACGTTACCACCAATAGGAGCTAAAAATCAATATTACATACATACATACATAAATCACGCCTATATCACCGAAGGGATAGGCAGAGGTGAACCAGCACCCACGTTTCGCCAATTATGTTAGGTTCCATGGAATAGATGGTGAGCCTATTGCCATTTATTGGGCACAAAAGTCGCATTACATTGATATTGTTACGTGGTATAAGAGGAACGCTGCTGCCCATTCCTCATAATTGATTTATCCTTATTTATATTATATTTATCCTTCCTTGTTTTCCTCAACATTTAATATTATGTTGCAAAAATGGGAAAACAAGTTTCATTTAAAGAGCTTTCGTTGTGGTACACTGCATAAACGGTTAAAGTAACGCAAAAATCATGTATGTCGGAATTGTTCTTCATTAAAAGTTCTAATAAAAAGTCCGCGATAGCATATGTCTATCTTTTAAGGTTGATCCACTATAGCCCTATTTTTGTAATCAAATTTGTTCTAAAATAATGCATTATCTGCGAAGGTGTTTTTGCAAACATTTTATTATTCCTTATCAAAATAAATATATTAGTCAACACAACTATTTAATTTTGAACAATTCCATACATTATTTGATTTCAATGAATACCTTAAGAGTTATTTTTAAAATAGATAGTTTTAAAATAGCTCCGCAACCAAATAATCATTAAGTTAGTACTACTCACGCGTTTAAAATATCCGAAGCGGGCGGTATGTTTTCAGTTTATGGACTATTAGAAAGCTTTCGATTCTGTCAAGAAATGGTCTGTGATCTAGTCTAAACCTATTAAGCTCCAGCGGGGTGTAAGACATCATGATTTAAATCCTCAACTACGTACGTACGACTTATTATTTTCCGAATTCCACGCGAACGAAGTCGCGGGCATAGCTAGTGTGATATTATTATTAAACTACAATTTTTTACGTTTATAGAATTTTATAATTAGGAAAAATTAAATATGACGCATTTAATTTTATCCGTATTATAGGCATTAGATTAAAATTCATACTGGGTCTACTGCACTATGGCGCAAAGACAGCTATTTGGCTTTCCCCGAGTGCGCGGCGGCTGTCCCAGCGCGCCCGCAGGGAGGGGTTACACCGGCGATGCCTACGCTGCTCGGAAATACTCGCCTACTAAGTAATGTTCGCTAAGGCCGGTCATTGGATATGTGATCAAAAATGTATTATCTCGAGTTCCTCCGTGCTTCGGAAGGCACGTTAAGCCGTTAGTCCCGCCTGCATCTACATACATAAATCACAACACCTACGTTTCGCCAATTATGATAGGTAGGTCTCGTGTAAAAGGTGGTGAGCCTTTTGCCATTTGTCGAGTACAAAATACGTTTTGTACTCGACTGTTATCTGCTGCATTTGCTGTCGTTAATACCCACTAATCCGCACAGGGCTATTGTGGTGGGTGTATATTTCCCTATATTCTTCCATCTGGCCTGTGCCAGCAGTGGCGACTATAAAGGGCTGGTGATGGATGACCCTTGTTTTTTATACTGGCCTGGGAGCGAACAAGTAACGTAGAATGGGCCAGCCCCGACTCATCCCATGGGTGTCGTAAAAGTCGACTAAGAGAGATTGCCCGGTGTAGACCAATAGGTAAGCACCTTGCGCTACCCGAATGGTGAAGGGCAAACCACCAACAACAGCATACCCAAAGAGTTGGTTGGTGTCAGGCAGGCGGCCGGCTGTAAAACCTAAGCCAAAACCTTGTGCAGTATGGATTGGAATGTTGTCATTCCAATCACTGTCTCCGTTCATCGGCCTCTCGACATAGTCCGTGCCGTCTCTTTTCTATACATTCATTCATCACTAGCTCCTTTACGGTGTGATGGATGATATGAATCAAAAGGGAGTGGATGGCTTGATGACGTCTGACCGATACGAATGGAAGAGGAAACATACTGCGCCGACCCCAGATAGACTGGGAACAGGGCAGGGAGAAGAAGAAGATGGATGACCCTTGAAACTACGTGAAACCAAACGCAGGATTTGAAATAACAACTTTCTATTCTTAACAAAATTAAATAACTTAATTAAGAATCACAAAGATAAAAATCTAGATATCGCTTCGTAGCCACACTAATTTGTCACACCAGCGTGACTACGGTTGATTTTTATTTACCCATAGTTACACTCTTGACTCAGAAGAAAAGATGGTGTTCGGTTAGGTTAGACGCGAGCACGTGATGCGTTAGAAAACCGCCTTTAGGAATGACTGTATAAAATAATAACATAAATATTATTATTTTATAGCCATAGTCACACTGGTGGGACAGTTTGCTGTGACCAGGTAGGAATTTAAGGTCAGACAAATTTAAACTATAATCAGATAATTTTCGAAAAATTATAGTTTCAATGCAGGAATCGAACCCGCGTCCTCTGCAATCCGGGCAGATGCTTTTTCTAACAACAATTTATCTTTATTACTAATTTTTTGATAATTTTTAAAATGTTGAAATTAATAATTATCAAAATAATAATTATATAATTTTATTTAAAAATTATTCACAATTTGTTCAAATAAAAAAAAGATAACGATTAATAAACATAAGAAAATTTGTTTTAAATGAATACTTAAAGCTTAAAATTAATTTGTGGTGATATCACTGGAACCTTTACATTGTTAATAATAAAATAGGTACATCAATCACGCCAAATCATATAACATTACGCTCACGGCTAAAATGTAATTTGTACGTCTTGACTTAATTAAATTAATTTTACAAGAAAATCAAATCAGCTTCATGTCAAAATAATTCATTCATTTCGACCAACATGGATCAATCACATTTTAAATATGTATCAATCACATTCAAACAAAAAATAAATGACATTTCAAATAGAATACAATTAAAATTATTACTCAACAAATTTGGTGCCGAAATCCTACGTGCCGTAAAAAATAAAAAAATAAAATCAAAAGTGCCGGCCAATAAAAAAAAGTGCTGTATTCTGACAGAACACGTCGGCCTTAGCATCTGTTAATATGGCACAAAAGCTGTAGCACCAATATTAGTAGTGCTATACAGAGTGGAAAGTTGAGGTGAGGCATTAAGGGCAGCTACCATATCCCTTGCTGCCATGTGAAAATGGTCTTAGGAGACCTTTCCCAACTTTTTGAGTGATGACAATCGACATTTACAGATTTTAGATAATATGTATAGTTAGCGAAAAAATCGTCAGACTAAATCGTCAGAATTGAGATTTTTTTTAATGCCATTCGATCCCATTCCCATAGAGGATTAAAACACTCTTTGAGACCAACTGAGGTTAGAGTAATAGAACACCCACAAATCAAAGAAAACTTTTTTCATACATTTTAGTAGGGTAAAGATGATTTTCTCGCCGACTGTATTTAATCGCATTTAATCAAAAATCTGCTAATGTCGATTGTCATCACTGAAAAATTGGGAAGGGTCTCGTAGGACCACTTTCGCGTGGCAGCTAGGGATGTGGTAGCTGCCCTTAGAGCCCCATCTCAACTTTCCACCATGTATAGCAGTACTAATATTGGTGCACTACTAACATTGGTGCTACAGCTTGGGTACCATAATAACAAATGCTAAGGCCTACTACGTGTTCTGCCAGAATACAGCACTTTTTTTATTGGCTGGCAATTTTGATTTTGGACCAAAAATGTATGAAACGTGGAGGATGTCCCTTGTTGAGTGATTGGCTTGGTATCTACGACCTTTGAGCCAATATTCATTTAAATAAATGTGCATTCCTCATTATATTTTAATATTAGAATATGGGTGTCACACGTTAATGATTATCATTTAAGGAGTCTACAAAAATCAGACTGACGTCATTGAAAGCGCGCCAATACACCATGGCGGGGACCGAGATACAGATTATAAGCTGCACAGATAACACAAGACACATACAGATAATTGTACTGATAAAGTGCACAAACAGTGCTGGCAGACATAAAAATGTCCTCACACAGATGTGAGACTTCTAATATACTATGCAACTTATATCTTTATCCATGGACGAAATCTTTATATAGTTTGTAAAATATAGAATGATTCCTATGACAGAAAGCAACAACTATAAAACTGCTTTATGTGCAAAAAGGATAGACAAAAAGTGTACGAGTTTGAAAGCTGTGATATGAATCACCCTATAGTCATATGAATTTTTAGAATTTTACAAACTATAACACACATAAATAATGTGAAATTATTGATCCACCAAGAACTATGTTCTTAACTAATTTTTAATGGAATTATCTATCTTCTTCTCATCAAAGTCTTGAGGCTACATACTCAGGCTGAAAAGAAAGAAGAATATGATTTGATGAAAAACATATTTATATTATTATTATGTATGGGATAGATAAAGATAGAGATAGTGAGTAAGGGTAGAATTCCTCTTAAACCCCTTGCAATATACTACAATATACTTCGTATTAAATAGATATGCATGGGACCTAACAATAGTAGCCCAGTAATCTATATAAACAATTTAATCTCCGTCATACCAATAATTACGTTTGAGTAGTAAGTATTAGTCATCTTAAATGGTAACAATATTGTAACGTTGGTAAGGTCAGTTCCAATCAAACATTTTCCACTGACATCCTTCTTAAATTAATCTATCAATATAACCAACAGATATTTTTGCTATACCAGTAGTAAGTTTACACCGTTTTTAAATACAATGAAGCCATTTTATATTAGTAGGTTTGTTAAGTCAAAGTACTTATTGGTTTTAATAGCCCACTCTATTTGGGGATATTTGTTTCCCATTGCAGTTCAAATGGCAAATATGTTCTATGTAACTAAAATCAAAAGTATCCTCACCGAAGCAAACCAGTAAGAGTCCTTCTTGAAAATAAGTTTGCCTACAAAACTCATTTCTGATTCAGGTGCTATTGTGTGTAAGTGCAAGTGTTTTACACTTCGAAATGGTGGCCAGTGGTAGCCTAGCCTTGCATTGTCCACGGAAAGGTTGTTCTTCTCCAGCATTTCTTTAGCGACTGACAGCATACGGTCAACTGTAATTCAAGTGGTTTCAATATTGTCTTAACTGGTTAATGCAAATCCTACAGGGAAAAAACTAATAGAATTATTTATTAAATTAATCTCTCTCTATCGCTGCCCAACTAATATGTTTGGAATGTTCGTTCCCCATTGTAAAGTCAATTTGCCTAGTATTACAATGTATTGACAAAGAATCTGGACCTAATGTGTGTTTATAATAATAATACATGTATATTAATTATCAGCAGCTATTTTAAAGACTTGTCTGTTGCGCTGCCACTGTACTGGGCGGTGATGACCCATGATTAGAAAACTTTAAGCCTAAACTATAAATGAATCTTCGCTTGGACACTCCCTTGATACCCTCGAAACTTGGAAAAAGAAATAGCATGAAGCCATTCATAAAAGGAAGAAGTATATAGGAAACAGGTTTTAAGTAGTAACACTTTTAATGTAAGCAAACATTATTATTAACTGTCATAAGATAAGTAGTAAGAGCCGTGTGGTGATGGCAGAGTAGAGAGCCGTGTGGTGATGGCAGAGTAGAATACATTTGTCACCACTCCAAATCTGTCCCGTGGGTGTCGTACAAGGCGACTAAGGATAAATCAGTGATGAGAAATGGGCGGCAGCATTCCCTCTTATACCACCTAGGACTTTTGTGCCCGATAAATGGCAATGGGCTCGCCACCTAATTACATGGGACCTGACATAGTTGGCGAAGCGTGGGTGCTAGTTCACCTCTGCCTACTATGTACTGATATAGGCGTGATTTGTGTAAGTATGTATGTATAAGATAAGTAACGATTAAGGCTGGTCCTGGCAATATTGCTATCTGTACGATAGCACGTTGCCAATGCGATTATAATTACTCACCGAGGTCTTTATCAGCTGATGTTAAGGATTTAGCGTCCTCTATATGTCTCTTTGGAACAGTTAATATGTGAAAACGGCTCGCTGGTTTGATGTCACGAAAAATGCATACTTCCTCATCTTCATAGAGCAATTCGGTGTTTTCCAACTTGTTAACAATGTTGCAGAATACGCACTCCGATTTTTGAGGGGCAACTGCAGTCATTTTTAAGGGCAACGACGGTAAATATTGTTTTAGGATTTTATTTTTTTGTTTTAAGAGTTTTAGGATTAGGATTCCAGTAGTATTATTGTTCTAAGGGGAAGATTAAAGGAAGGACCTGCAACGCCTGCCTATTGATATCATTTGACAGTGACAGTGGACGGACTGTCACAATCAGCTGTCTGGCTGTCAAAGTCAAATCGTTTTATTTTAGTTAGTTAGTTTTAAAATTCTCCCTATATTTTAGAGAAGGCAAAGGGTCTAGCCCATACAGCCAAGTCTTTAGTGTATATTTTATCTGTAGTCGTATGAAATGATGAGTGGGTGAAATGTATGAATGAAATGAATTTTACGTTAAAATATGGGTGCTACATATTTTAACGCATCTAGGGAGTGCTTGGCGCGAATGAATGGTAACAGAGTTAATGACGGTGCTTGATGAAATGGATAAAACCACTTTTTATAGTGATCCTCACCACAACATCAAACACATCATGAGACTCATTTTCAATGATTCTACATAATTGCACATCAACACGGATGCTTGTGCATCAAAATAACACCACTTTCACTGCACAAAATCCACTCTGAAACAATTTTTGAATTAGTGGTAATAAATCTGACTGACACCACGAAACGCGCCAAACACTCCTCGTTTTATTTTTCTCCTAAGGCAACAAGATCTAACCCATACAGGCACATCTTTCGTGTATGGTACAATCCCAGTGCTGAACACGTAGTATTATTGTCCTCTATGGCTGAACATTTCAATAACTTCATGTGGTGATATTATGTAATTCTAGGAGGCTTGACTTGAAATTCTAGCCCTAAATAAATTTCAATATAACATATCAGAAGGCTAAAAGTAAAAAAAAGTACTTTAATAACATTTCTAATAATATATATTTCATACATTTAAACTTATTTATCTCTAACAAACACCACAGAGGATACCACACTGCCTACTTTCCCTCCAAACTTAAATTGCGGTGTGGGTATTACTAATTTGAGACGAAGTTTCTCTGAAAAATGTTTTATCAACTCCTGCTCTGTCCAATTGCACGAGGTTATGATGAATATCCCTGTAATTAAAGATTCATTGTTAGTTTTGTACATGCCCTTAACACACAATGCTTTCAAAAAATCAAAAGTTTTAATCTCTAACTAGTAGCCAATAACACCAGCTCATTTACTTTATCAAAATGGTAGTAAGTAATATTATAGTTATATAATTTTAACACAAGAGTGTGTGGTCTGCATTTCCAAGATCTGTCCTTTTGTGTCTAAGGAGCAAAAGGAAAATTGAGTGTTGATCTCACCATTATCTGCTATCATTTTAGAAACTTGCTCTATATATTTGAGTCTGTTTTCTTTTGGAGTCTCAGGATTAAGGCTGATTGCATCATACGTCCCCTTGTCATGTATTAATGCAAATTTGCTTCCAAGTTCAGAAACATTATCATTAATAATGTCAAATATCTGAAAAAATTAAGAATATACATACATTTTTATTGCTAGGAAAACAAGAATTCATTGTTCTTATATTCTTCCAACCATAGAGAAGGCCTGTTTTTAAAAGGCTAGTGATGAGCCTTCCAGTTACCCTTGTGAGAGCTGCTCTTGCTTGAAAGATAGATGTGTATAATTGACAATACTCTTATCGCATATCCATGCCTGCTAATTGTGATGTGATTGTGATTATATCTAAGTATAGATTTATTTACCTTGTACTTAATAGAAGGGAATTCTTTTTTTGATACTTTCTCAGCTAGCATTATCGCTTCAGGGCAGTAATCTACTCCCAAAAGGTTGCTGAAGCCCTCCTTGGCTAATTCTGTAAGTGTGTACCCATTGCCACAGCCTGAAATATATTCGATTGTTACTGACAGTCAAAATTAAACTGTGATTAAATAACAAAATAATTTAATTCAAGGCGACTAAGGATAAATCGACACCTGCAAAGAACAACATTGTAACTCACTTTCTGTCAGTTTTAAGTTATTATTATATTCTATACAAAAAATTACAAGTTTTTTGCACTCACTATTGCACCATAAGTTCTTTACGTATAGATTTTGAAAACTGTAAAAATTTGTAAAAACCGAAAAAATTGTAATTCACAAGTCAACTACATTTCATAAAATGGTAAATTGAGTTACACACCATCATTCATCATAATTTAAGGATGCCATTATAAATATTACATTGTATCTCAAGATACAATTTTAATTACGGAAAAGCTTTCTCATTGAAATATTCACTACCATACATTTTACTATTGTATGTCTGAGTTACAACATAATTGTATAAACTCCTATTTCACATGTAGTGATATGCCATTGTAACTCACAAAAAGTCATTAATATACAATATATATAACAGTATAACCTTATAAATGTATAGCTTTTCCCTTGTTTGATCCAATTTTTCAAGATTGGTTGGCAATAAGATAGATAAGCGAAATTCAAGTTTTATTTTGATGCACTCTCCTATAAAGTTGCTAAAAATGAGTTATGATGTTATTTCTTGCAGGTGTTGAAGTGATGAGGAATGGGCAGCAGGTAGTTAGGCGTGATTTATGTATGTATAATTTAATTCTTCTTCTCCCTGCTTGACTGCTAAAATGAAAACATTCCAATCCGTACTGCTCAAGGTTTTGATTTAGGTTTTATAGCTGACCTCCTGCCTGATACCAACCCTCTTTGGGTAAGCTGTGGTTTGCCCTCCACTATTTGGGTGTCCCAAGGTGCTTACTGGTCTAAACCAGGCACTCCTCTGTAGTCCACTTTTACGACACCCTAGGACGAGTCGGAGCTGGCACATTCTACGTAATTTTTGTGCTCCCAGGCCAGCATGGAAGACATTGCCTTCAATCAGACGTGTAAAATAAGGAAGTCTCAGCACTATTTTCAAAGTTCCCCTAATTACCCAATAATTGAAGAACATAAATACCTAAATCTACGACTGGTGTATCCTTATTTTCAATGTGCTCACAAATCCAATTGATTATTCTGTAAGCACTGTCTTCACCAAACCATACGTCTCCAGTGTCACCGTGGTCATCAAAATTGGATATTTCTTTGGAGTACGCTTGTTGCCAGTACTCTTGAGTACCGAGTTCTGAGGCATCTAACTCTGTTTCTTCCATAACAGTTTAGCTTTTGTGGGCAGTAAGAAAACTCTACTCTGACCAACGATGAGATTTGAAGGTTATCAAAATGTAAAGAATATTGTACAAAAGCTAAAACGAGGACAATTTTAAATAAGATTTCTATTAAGGAAAACAAAATAAGATAAATAATGATGTAGAACGACTGGAGTTAATAGAAATGATGACAAGAAGACTTTAATTATAAATAAACAAACCGGGCGGGTCGTTCGTTGATATTTTTGTTGTTTTAAATTCTCCCTTTGTTTTTAGGGAAGGCAAAGGGATATAGGGTCAATACGTACAAGGTCAGTGGATCTAGCTAGCCCATGCAGTCACGTCTTTAGTTTTATTTTTCTTTAATTCGAAATTCATTAATTCGACTTAATGTGCAAAATATTTATATTGGCATTTACTATTCTGTCGTGCAGACAAATTTTAATGTCATAAAATAGATTAGAACTTGAATGTTTTTATTAATGAAAAAAAAAAACTCTTTTGGTTGTTTGTTATTTCCTGATGCCATACATAATGTGAGAAAAAAAAATTGTTGTCAAAATTGTCAAGTTTCAGAGACTGTTCCCTTACTATAATTTTTTATCTTTACAGTCGTCTTCACTAGTTTCTGCGATGTTTTGTAGACGACATCACCGCGGCCCGCTCGCTGTTGTTGCACTTATATGAATTCAGTTTGAAGTGAAACATGCCCTTCCAGTAGGTCGAAAATCGCATTTCGCATCAGTCAATAGTAGTAGGTAGTTAATCTAGGTGTACTTTGCGAAATTCTCTTTACTATTCATACTATTCAACTGTTTACTACCTACTTCAATTAAAATCATGTGACGAAGTGTACGACTGAAAAGCGATATTGATGACTTAAATTATGGTATTTAGTGACACACATTCACGTGCTAATGAATAAAATTTATAGACAGTGTTCATACTAATCAATATTTGTGGATTATCAATCGTGGGATAATTTAAATCCGTTCGAGGATACTGTACATTGTTCCACATTCTTAACTGTAGTTTATTTGTGCTGTGGCTCTGTACTGTGATACTGTGAATTAATATTGCAAATGTAAATTTTTCAATATTTATGTTGGTCCACTTTTTACATAATAAAAACATGTTTCGGTGATCTGCAGCAGGGAAAGCGTAAGTAAACTGCTTGTGGTAAATGTTGTAACTATTATACATATTTTGTTATGAAACTGATTAGTAACCATGAATGCAACATGAAGTTGTTAGATTCGCATTAGTTTTCTTTTCCTAATTTTTATGTGCAAATCAATTTTATTTAATAGTTTATGGTGTTGGGGAATCATGTAGTCCAAAGATTCGGCCATAAATATAGCAGTAAATAGTGAATATCAATAGGTAAAACTTCAGTATTGTTTGGAAGTGCATATTTATTTTGAAAGAGCTTGATGGTGCAGTGACTGAGTTTGCTCGACATGTGATTGCATAAACGAAGCAACGTTTACTGAGGTTGTTCATTGGATGGGTGAGCAGATATACTATTTTCTCCATGCTTCGGAAGGCATGTTAAGCTGTTGATCCCAGCTGCATCTGCAGTTGTTAATACCTACCAATTTGCACTGAGCCAGCACAGCATGGTTGGTTTTGTCCCATCTATACTGCCCCAGTAGTGGAGACAATAAAGGGCTGGTGATGATAATGATTATGACATAATTTATAATAACTTTATATTTTATCAGGAAGTTTCGGGTAGTTATTGTGTTTTATAAAATAATTCAGAAACTAGAATAATATCAAATGAATTATTGAAAAAAAGTTAAAGAAGCAAACCCATTGGGGTAGGCAGAGGTGTATTAGCACCTACATTTCCCCAATTACGTTAGGTCCTATGTATAAAGGTGTAATAGGTGATTAGCGGTGGTGACAATATTAATTGTATTCTACTTTGTCATCACCACCCGCGCGCTACAGTTACATGGAATCTACTAAATTAGTTATACAAAGTCCAATTAAAATTTTATATTCAATAATGCTGGGTACAAAACAGATTAAACTTATCAAAGAGCTGCCTTATTATAGAACAGGCATAAATAATCCTAAAGTTATCAACCAACAGTAAATAAATGTATTTTTAGCCAATACGGAGCTTGCTAGTGTGGCGGCATACCGCGCTTGGCCTGCAATTTCGTAAACTAAGCAATGTCGCTTAGGCCGTTCATTGGATGGGGACCATAAATTTATAGTCTGGAATTCCTCCGTGCTTCGGAAGGCACATTAAGCCCTTGATTTAGGCTGCGTCTGCAGTCTAGTCCAACTAGGTAGGGTTACCTACCAATCCGCACTGGGCCAGGGGTTATGGCTCAATCTCCTTATATTCTACATCCATAGGGAAGGCCTGTGCCCCAGCATTGCGGACATTAAAGGGCTGGTGATAATGATAATGATTACATAATACAAATCGGAAGGGGATAGGAATTATTTGAAGTAATTATGTGCTTGAATTAATGAAAATAATGTCAAGCAACCCTCAACTTTAAAGTGATGTCTCTATCGTATTATACCGCAGAGATATCACTTGCATAGCCCGGAAATACCTATTTAACTTTAACACTTTGCATTCGACATAATGTGTAATGTCTCCCATGCTGGGCTGGAAGCGAAAATGTAACTTATAATATTATGCCCGCCCCTTTTTTACGGGGTTACGCACTTCCCGTGGAGGTGTGTGGCACTCCCCGACGTGTGAAGGCGCCGGGACTAATAATATGACATGAAGTTTTAGTGCGATCCAAACGCGGATGACAAAACGGAATGCCGCTATAGTCGGCTTATAGCGTTGTCTCACTTAAACAATGGGAATTGATTCGCGTTTAGAGTTGGTGGTAAGGCCCCTGGGGTGTCGTAAAAGTCGACTAAGTCAGTTTCCCCAATGTAGACCAATAAGCACCTTGGGGCACCCTAATGGCAAACCACCAACATCAGCATACCAAAGGTGGGTTGATGTCAGGGGGCCTACCGCCTAACTCAATTGCTGATGATAGCTTTAAAACAATGCATTGCTTACGGCTGTCAATTTAGCTAGCAACCATCTTGAATGTTTAGGCGGTACGGATTTTCTTCCAAATTCATACAAAATCATTCGGTGATCATTCGTTCAAAGCTATCGCTGATAGTTTAGGTGCATTTGGTGCGAAATTACAGAATGACGTCATAAACTATAGCTTTTGCTCTAGCAATCGAGTTAGGCGGTAGGCCCCCAGGTCGGCGGCCAGCTGTATAAATTAAGCCAAAATCTTGAGTAGTATGGATTGAATTGTTGACATCCCAATCACTTGCCTTTCATCGGTCCTTTCCATCGCTATTCTATAGATACTTTTATTCATCACTAGCACCTTTTCGGTGTGATGGATGAGATGAATCAGTAGGCAGCGGTTGGATCGATCATTGATGACGTCTGACCGATATGAATGGAAGAGGAAACATATGTGCGGAGCTGATCGCAAATAACTGGGAACATGGCATGAAAATGATAATGTAGGGTTAGTAATATTTTCAATCGGTATGAATATTAAAACATTCACTGTGCTATTATGCTGTCCCTGTCACGAACTATTGACTAAAGAGTGATAACATCAGATTTAAACACTGTTTACGCAAAACACTTTGTTAATATCACCATCAGGTTTCAGGTTGTTTGCCCATTAAATTTTTGCTCTTAATGTCAAACATGATAAGGTCGGAAATGAATTGAGAATTTGGACTGTTTCATACAATCTTAAATGCTATTCAATGTATGTTTGTGCTGACATATACAAACAAATGCCAGCCGACGCGTGCAAAACGCACGCCTCTATTCTTTGTCCGCCTATCTATGGCCTACCGTTTATTGCATAAATTTCGACTTTAGCACATTTGTAATAGGAAACTTTTTTGAGGAAACGCGTAGAATGCCAGAGTTCGCTATCTGCATTAATTCAAGGGGATCCTCTCAAAATGTCAACCTACTTGACATCGACGTGTAGAGACGAGTATTAAAGAGAAAGTAATCTTTGCACTTTAATTATCAACTTCAAGATTCATGTTTATCAAAATCACGTAACGCTACATACATACATACATACATAAATCACGCCCATATCCCCGAAGAGGTAGGCAGAGGTGAATTCTCACCCGCGTTTCGCCAATTATGTTAAGTCCCATGTAATAGGTGGCGAGCCTATTGCCATTTATCGGGCACAAAAGTCGCAGTACATTGTCAGGACGGTAGTATAAGAGGAACGCTGCTGCCCATTCCTCATCACTGATTTATCCTTAGTCGCCTTGTACGACACCCACGGGAGAGATTTGGGATGGTGACAATTGTATTCTACTCTGCCGTCACCACACGGCTAACGTAACGCTACAGTTTGTTTATACTATGTCATTGTCAAATTGCAAATGCCGTCAGATTATATTCTATCTTGCAAGATTGTAAACTGCCGAAACATTGTGCTCCTTAACAATCTACCTAGGGTAACCGTGGGTATAATTGACCAGTTATGGCGGATTTTTTAAACGCGATTGGTCATTCACTCAATAGTGCCAAATTAATTTAGATGACCATACACAACGATCCGTCAACTATAAAACTTAATAATGGCGCATAAATTCAAAATTGGTCAATTACCCATACATGGTCAATTATACCCACGCCACGGTGATCCTATTTGTTAATTTCTATCAAAGCTCAATTTACTGGTACTCTCTTTATGTACTACTGCCTGACCTAACTTAAACTACCGAAATAATGCGTTAAATTGTGAGTGTGTTACGGTTCACAATCTTTTAAAAGTTTACATTATTGCGAGATAGATTATAATCAACGGTATAAACAACTTTGCGGTGACATAATGTCCACCTTTCTGCTCTATTCCCAGTTTATTTTGGGTCGGAACAGTAAGTTTCCTCTTGGCAGAGCAGAGTACAATTGTCACCACCCCGATCTCTCTCTCCCGGCTTGTCGGCAGCAGCGTTCTCGTTATCTAACCTTACAAATCTGCGATACACGTGCCCGATAGATGGCAATGGGTTATTTATTACACAGGGCCTAGCACGGTTGGCGAGATCTAGAATCCACAAAGAATACCGATTACTGATCCGAACGATTTCATAAACAACTCGGTATGATAGTATTCCTTTTAGTATTCCAAAACGGACAGTGTGTCCTGAATGCGTAATGTCTGTATAATGATTTTACGTATCATGTTCACGTAGGAAGCAGGCTAGAGTTATTTGGCTGCTGTGCAAGAGAAATAACAAGTACCCTGGCTTTGTTTGGTCGTATTGCATTGTATTGTATTTTACTTATCCTATGCTTGCTTTGTATGTTCACGCGTATACAAACATACATAAATCATGACTATTTATCGGAGGATATTAACAGTTAACACCCGCATCGATCATTCCAGCATGATCGTAAATTGCAATATATTGTAAGGTCAAGGCCTCATCGCTGTTTAACCCGTAGTACGACACCCATGAGAGATTCGGGGTGGTCACAATTGTATTCCGCTCTGCCGATGCGTTGTGTATTCAGGCATAAGGTGATTTCTTAACATATTAAATCACGCTTCTTTATCGCCGAAGGGTTAGCGAGAGGTGAATAAACATAACACTCACGTGTCGCCAATTATGTTAGGTAATGATTGCCGAGGCTATATATTGCATCTATCGGGCACGTAAATCGCAGTATATTGCTGGGTTGTATAAAGAGGAATGCTGCTGCCCATTACTCATCACTGTCTTAACCCTTCATGACACCCGTGATAGAGATTGGGGGTAGTGACAATTGAATCCTGCTCTGCCGTCATCACTCGGCACATTTCCTAGGCACACGCAAATAAATGTTCGTCTACGCAGCTTCTTATTCTTGCCCTGTTCCCAGTCTATCTGGGGTCGGCGCAGTATGTTTCCTCTTGCATTCACATCGGTCAGACGTCATCAAGCCATCCACTCCCTTTTGATTCATATCATCCATCACACCCGGAAAGGTGCTAGTGATGAATGAATGTATAGAAAAAAGTTCGTAAATCTCAGTATATTGCCATAAATAAATAAATATATTTACACTCACACCTATCATCTAGCCCAAAGTAAGTAGCCTAAGCACTTGTGTTATGGATACTAGATGACGGAAATATTTTTAATATTATTATGTATATAAATGTTGAAAATATACTACATAAACATATACACAACCATGACTCGGAAACAAACATTTGTGGTCATCACAAAGTTTGCCTCTACCAGGATTCGAACCCGAGACCTATTGGCCAATACCCAGCAATTTGAGCATTCGACCAAGGCGGCCGTCGCTATGGTGCAAAAAGGCCATTTATGTCCGCGTACGTTTTTTCAGCGGTCTGACGCGTGATGCTCAGACTGTCCGTGTGATTGTGTCGAATCTAACGGTGATTTGTTTTGCGGTCAACGCAGTTAGCAGTTAGCACAAAAACGAAGGCAGAGTGAATGTGCATAAAATAAATGACGATAAAAGCTTGACGTAATTCGTCATTCGTCACCTCCGTGGTGTAGTGATTCGCCAACCGGAATTGAGATCTAGGAGTTCGATCCCCAGGGGGTACGAATTTGTGCTCGGTTTGGTTGTAGTTCTTCCACTTCCTCCGCCGCGGCACACCGGAGAACGTGTGTGTCGCCGCCATCCAACTCTGAAGTTTCAGGTACACTTTTTTTTGCCAAGGATCTCATGTAAGTTCTAAGTTCCCATCCCATCGCAGCGGTGGGAACCCCGCCACAAGGGGTATGTGGAACTCGGGGTAAAGGTGTTCCCCCCCATACCCACTAAACATCCCCTGGGTGACTCTCCTCAAAGCGTTGACGGGGGCCTAGGTCATGACGATATCCATCGTTCCCCCATCGCGTTGCCCACCTATGGCAGGCTCTCCACCTAAAGGCCGCAGCACCTGTCACGGCCGCCGCAGCCCACCCCAGAAATTCCTCGGGCTAAAGTTGTGTTTGAGCACCCCTGGTCTAACCCTTTATGGTGGAAACACATTATTGAAACGCGACGCGACTCGACGTGTAAACACCGAACAATCCGGCGTCGCGTCGGATGTTCATCATGTGATTTTGGTCATAGAAAACAATACATTTGATTCGACTCAACACGCGTCACGTTACATCGGGTCGCGTCGTGTTTTAATGATGTGCTGGCCTCTTTAGTCACATTGTACGACACCCGCGGGCGCGGGACGGATTGGGGTAGGGTCACATATGCTTTGGAATTGAAATAACAACTTCTAAATGTGAATTTACTGGATATTTTTTCGACGTTACGTTACGATTTATTTGTTGTTGACTCAGAGACTGTATGTATTTGGTTGCCAAACACGGTGTCCGAAATTAAATATAGCACGCTATTTACACGCATCAATAAAAAGAAAGTATCCAATAATTCCGAGTGATCGCCGCGTTAATGCAATTATATGCTTTAATGTAGCGAAACAAAAGGTTTCTTTTTGTTTTTGCAAACAAAGCGTCGTTACGGCCTTTTGGGGAAGCCAACATTATGTCTCTGTGGAACGTCCTCAAGTGAATAATAAAAACTCGACCTCCCATCTTTCGTTAAGGTTACGAACAATATTTATTGGTTCGATTGACGCAGCCATCTTGGATTTTCAAGGTGAACTGTGTGTCACTAGGAACTTTTCACTAGATTCTTCTAGATTGGAGACGGCTGAACGAATGCGTAGGTACGCATCTCCACACAAAAGCGTTGTTTTACATCTTCTTCTCCCTGCTCTGTTCCCAGGCTATACCTGGGGTCGGCGTAGTATGTTTCCTGTAATATTCATATCGGTCAGACGTCATCAAGCCATCCATCCATCCCACCGGAAAGGTGCTCGTGATGAATGAATATATAGAAAAGAGACGGAACGGATCATGTCGAAAGACCGATGAACGGAGAGAGTGATTGGGATGACAACATTCCAATCCATACCGCTCAAGGTTTTGGCTTAGGTTTTACAGCCGGCCGCCCGGCCTGACACCAACCCTCTTTGGGTATGATGCTGTTGTAGGTCGTTGTTTTACATACATGCGTACAATACATACATACGTCACGCTTTTCTCCCGCATGAGTAGGAAGGAAGAGATCACTTCTTTCCACTTGCCATCTTTTTGCATACTTCTTTCGGTTTATCCATCTCTTAACAGTCTTCATGCATGCCCCTCGGTTTCGGGTACTCTTGACCCTAAATCACTCACGGCGGGTCCCAATATTCTATCAACAGTTAAAGATAGACGTACTACAGCTTAGTTGCTTAGCAACTTCTGCTATTTATCGTAATATAACAAAAAATGCCAGGCAACTAAACTTTAGTAAGCTTACTTTTAACTGTAGATAGAATATTGGAACCCGCCGTGTGTACGACACCTAACTGAGAGGTAGGGATGGTGAAAATTGTACCTGTACTAACATGTTATTCTAGGGTTAATCGCGTGTATTAAGGTGCTTAGGTTTATTATTGTTTTATCACGTTTCAAGTACCTTTACTGCAGTCGTGGTCACGCGGAGGTAGTGTCCATAAAAATGGTTTTATTTCCAATTATTATTTTTCACGTAGGGGAAGGGGGTCCAAAGGGGGCATAGGTATTGCCTAAAGCAGGTATTCTCGTGTATAAAACTATTTTCAAATACGTCAAGCGAGAAGTGGGAGCTTTACACCCGTATGCATAGCCGATCCTCGAGGTTTCCTCCACTGGACCTTAGTCGAGGTCACCTCAAGGAAATCTTAAAACACACTTGAAATCAGTATTTTCAGGTATTAAAATTATCCAGCAGATTAGCGGCATTCCTAAATACTGCTTTACAGGACGATATTGGTACCAATCTTCTTAATTTCTAAGGTTATTTCAAGTTTTAATAGCATAATGAATAATTTCCATGATTTTATTGACTACTTACTATAAAACTTGTAAATAGCCTAACGTACTAACCTACGTGGATAGCATAGTTAATAATCTTTGAGGAGACCTCAAGGTAGATCGCGACCTTCTGGGGAGAGACTGGTGAATTGCCTCACGGCGGATCCCAGACTCTCCCCGCTGGAAGGGCTAGGGGAACACCGGAGTGGTTTAGTGGGTATTCCCGACTCGAAAGAGTCGGGCGAGTCCCACACACGTCAGCCGCTTAGCTAGCGGCTGATATGGTGCGTAAATGTGGTCCACTCCGAAAAAAAAAAAAAAAATGATCGCGACCTACGTTGAGTTTGATAACGTAGGTCGTCAAATAACGTATTTCATTACTCGACTCGACTGAGGAATTTGGTCAAGTCGAGGATATAACGGGTTTTATAGTGTTGTTAACATTTCTATTTTAATTGTAACGTGTTAACACGTACATTAAAATGGAAAAGCGAAGCGTGAAAATTAGTTGGACCGAATTCGCTCGACCGTAAAGTGATAAAAGATAAAAGGCTCTAAGTTTTTTTTACCACTTTATAAACAGAGGATCTATTTGTCGCTGTTTTGTCAACCGAGAATCTTCAAACTGGCTGGTGTTTGCTTATTTTTTTATTAGTCAAAAGTGTTTGTTTGTTTTGTTGTGGTTTCGAAAGTGGCATACAGTTTGTACAACATTTGTAATGGGCATCGAAGACGGTCAAGCAGCTTCGCGTCAAACACGTGGCTTTTCTGTTGTGCTTGCTAAACAGTGTGATTGAAACGCCTGTCAAGAGGCTTGGCCATAGACTATACACACATTTAAAGTCACATCAAGCGCGTATCAAGCTCATGAATTTGACTCCAGCATCAAGCAAGCGTTGTAGACGATCAAAATGTTTGAAGCAAGCTAAAATCAACGTATTTGACGCGAAGCTGCTAATCCGTCTCCGAGGCCCATAAAGAAGCTGCTTAGGTTGATTAGGCTTTCAATATTCTGTCTACAGTTAAGTAAACTAATTATATAAGTTGTTGTGGCATTTTATAGGGTGCATATTTTACAAGCTGGCCGGTCATTGGATGAGTGACCAGAACTTTATTATTAAGTTCCTCCGTGCTTGGGAAGGCACGTTAAGCCGTTGCTCCCGGCTGCAGCTGCAGTCGTTAATACCGACCAACCCACACTGGGCCAGCGTGGTGGGTTAAGTAAGGCCCAAACTCCCTATATTCTTCCATCCATTGGGAAGGCCCGTGCCCCAGCAGTGGGGACATTTAAAGGGCTGGTGATGATGATTATATTTTACAATGTACCTATGTAGCAATATCATAACTCACTGACAATGATGGGTTTCTCTACAGCCTACTTGCCTGCCGATTTGCTGGCGAGGCGTGGGGTTCTGTCTGACGTGTTTAGTATCAACTTTGGTATTGAATGCGTCGAGGTCAGCGCTTCGTTGGCGGATAGGGGCGTGTGTGGGTATTGGAGACCTATCATTATAGACTCAGGCATGCTGCGCACTCTCCCATCCTCTATTGGGTACAGGTTTTTGATGTCCAGCGTCTTGACGATTCATAAGTGTATCGCAATCATCATCATCATCATCATCACCGGCCTTTTAATGTCCCCACTGCTGGGGCACGGGCCTTCCATATGGATGAAAGAATATAAGGAGATTGCAATCTTACCATATATGGTATTCTATGCTGGCCTGGGAGCGAACAAATAACGTAGAATAGGCCAGCCCCGACTCATCCCATGGGTGTCCTAAAAGTCGACTAAGGGAGATTGCCCGGTGTAGACCAATACGCACCTTGGGGCACTCGAATGGTGGAGGGAAAACCACCAACAAAAGTATACAGTATACCCAGTACACCAAGGTCGGTGTCAGGCAGGCAGCCGGCTGTAAAACCTTGAGCAGTATGGATTGGAATGTTGTCATTCCAATCACTCTCTGTTAATCGGTCTCTCGACATGGTCCGTTCCGTCTCTTTTCTATACATTAATTCACCACAGGCACATTTCCGGTATGATGGATGATATGAATCAAAAAGGAGTGGATGGCTTGATGACGTTTGACCGATATGAATGGAAGAGGAAACATACTGCGCCGACCCCAGATAAACTGGGAACAGGGCAGGGAGAAGAAGAAGCAATCATACCATATATGAATAAACTATGAGTTGAATCAGGTCTGGCAAGTTAACTCACTTATGTTTTGTGACTTGGAATTGTTTGTTAAATTATTAACAGATCATTCTGGCCTGGGGGCCTACCGCCTAACTCGATTGCTAAAGCAAAAGCTATAGTTTATGAAGTCATGCTGGCAGCAAATGTACCTAAACTATTAGCGTAGCTTTGAACGAATGATCACCGAATGATTTTGTATGAATTTGGCACAAAATCCGTGCCGCCTAAAAATTCAGGTTGGCTGCTATAGCCATAAGCAGTGCATTACAATATAGCTGTCATCAGCAATCGAGTTAGGCGGTAGGCCCCCTGGAAGCGGAAAAAGAACGTATAACGCGCCAGCCCTGACTCATCTCAGGGGTGTCCTAGAAGTCGACTAATGGACATTGGCCAATGTCGACCCACAAATTAGTTTTGGGGTCATCCATAAAGTAGGTACCTAGGTCACACTAAACTTCGCGATTTTTTGACCCCTCCCCCGTTCTTTTCACAGTTGGTCACATTTGTGAGACCTCCCTATACCCCATTCACTTGGGCTTGAGGCAAAATGTAAATAATCTAGATATAATTAATCTCTTTATCTACGAAACGCTCTTAAAAACAAGAAACGTGTATTCTAAAATACATCATCAGCTGTAGCCAAATAAAACTGTTAGCTGCTTTGAAATATTGGTGTTACACATTTTTATTTTTGTATTTTATATTAAAAGACACATCAAGAATATTTACATTTTGTCTCAAGCCCAAGTGAATGGGGTATAGTGTGACTTCACGTATTAAGCAATTTTACATTTAGAAATTGAGACGACACAACATTCCATGGATTTACTCGTACAGCGACCTAACTCTGCAAGCCGATTGCAATTAGCTTAGTCTACCAGTCACTCTCACTCATTAGGTATGATAGCAACGTTTGAGAGAGATGGCAACACAAAACCGATTCCAATTAATTTAAAGAGTAGCCTCTCAGGTGTCGCGTGTCGTTAGATTTTGAAATGTGACGTCACGAAACTTAGGACCCCTCCCACCCCTTGTCACACAATGTCACACGTCGTTGACCCTTCCTTCTCTTAAGACGTGACGTACTTTATGGATAGCCCCTTGACACTAAAAGACGACGACGACGACTCACGAGTCTTGACACTAAAAGACTCGCTTAAAAGATAGCTCGAGTCCATAAGTCCTTATAATCATCACATTTGAAGGGTGATTGGATGGGTGACCAAAAATTATAAAACCAGCCTTAGCTAACATTACTTAGTTAACCCAATCGCAGGCCAAGCGCGCTATGCCACTGCGCTAGCGAGCTCCTCCTTATAGTCCTTATAATGTGACGTGATAACTTGAGACTTGTAAATATAATTTATTTGAAATCACTTTTTAAGATATACCACTCAATAAATAATAATAACCATGTGGATAGATACCGACCGGGAAGTGCCAATATCTTCTAACTGACACAGACAATATTTACAAAAATAGACATTCATGTCAAAAACATAAAGAAGTAAATTTTTCGAAAAATGTCAGAACATAGGAGGTATTGGCACTTCCCCGTCGATATGTGCTTATTTATTGCTCATGAATTGACTAAAAAAAACAGAAGGTAAAAAAGTAGAACCTGAGCTCTTCAAGAACTTCGAGTTGACTCTGTGAAATAGGACTCTTCGAATACACTCAAGACTATAAACCGATGGCTCGTTTTAGTCTTACGAGCTCTGCCAAAATGAGTCCAAGGGCCATCCCATTGTAAAAGTGAGACAACGTTATAAGCCGAGTAGAGCGGCGTCCCGTTTTGTCACCCGCGTTTGGATCACACTAATACTTCCTGGTACGGCCACAGTTCCTGTAGGTACTAGGACTTAAAGAACTCAATACCTGACCAACACTTATAGATATGAGCATTAAAGTCAGTGAATAGGAGTTTCGATTATCGCAATCAAGATATTAATTAATAGTCGTTTTGAAACCAAGTGTCTGTATTATCTAATCTTCAAGTGCCAGCTTTTAATCGAATTTTATAGTGCTGCTAACAAGACATCGTTAAACAAGCATGAACAAACACGACAGCGGCCCATACGAATATAAACCTTGTTACATGGCGGTAACGTCCACTTTTACTCTGTCGTTTGGTAGGCTACTACTTGCATTAGCTCTTAGCTTCACCTGTATTCAGGGCGCCCGGCCTTGAATTTATATGAGGCTAGTTACGACGCCTGGGACTTATTAATAAGTGATTGCATTGCGCCGTTTAATTATGCACCTTATTTCTGAAGTGCTTGCGTTGAATTATGCTTGCGAAAGTAGGTACTTGCGTTGGTACTGTGGTGAGTAAAGGGAAACATTTTGCCATGATGCGCTGTAGCACTAACTTCCCACGTGGATTGAAGAATGATGAAATCATCATCCTCTTGCCCTTCCTTATAACATTATATTTGCTTATTGTGATCTGTCATCTCCTTACTCACATACATGCCATTTAGACAAGTGTGAGTGTAAAAATATTTATTATTATTTCTATCTAACGCAAACGCATCCATCTCTTCTGCGGTTTTCATATCTCAAGATTCATCTTCATCACTCATTTAGTCACATGCATTTCGTTTCTTCTCATAACATGTCCAAGCCAAGCCAGACGATTCCCTTTTATCTTCTCTGTCAACGATGTTTTAAAACTATGTTTTTATTTGTACTCGGTTTGGTTGGTGGTAGGACTTCTTTCAAGTCAGCCTGGCTAGCTACCACCATCTTATCAAAATCTGTCGCCATAATAATAATTGTGTTGCGCCAATGTGTGATAAGATAGCCAGTCCCTCTGTGGTTGAGGGTTCCATCCAGGTGAAGCTCGATTCCATCTTTGACTCTTATCTTCACTTAGCATCACGTGAGATGAAGGGCAAGAGCATTCCTGCCTAGCTTAAAAAAAACAACCTCTTATTTTCACGTTATCCATTGTTCATATAAATATTCTTATGTCTGCTGCATGTAATTTCTTTTCGCAGTTATGTGTACAAGCTCTCACTAAAGCTTATGAAGGGCAATGCATAACGAAAAACGTCAAACCTGCGGACACTTCTGTACAGTGTCGAAGACTTGTTTAGTATTGCGCCAATCGTTTTCAAAAATATCTGAATGGAAATAAGGCGTAATTGCTGGTACCACGTACTTTTCTTTCTCCCTTCTCCAACCCCTTATCCCACTCTATTGTCCAACAAGTTCGTGCGCGACCCTCCTGCGGGGCGAGAGACGGTGGCGGGGACGGGGCACTCTAGATGTTAGCGGGGGTGATTGATGCGGGGAGGAGGGAAAACTCGTGCAATACAGTATACAATACCTCAGCCCTTCCAACGTCTCTCACCCCGCAGGAAGGTCGCGCACGAACTTGTTGGACTATAAATGGGTTACTAAACCATTTACCTATCGATCGCTGTTATTAGTGTGAGAGAGTACTATGAGTTGTCCAATCTATTCATGAGGCAAGCCGTATTGTCGTCATCGGAATGTCTTCGTACGAATAAAGGAAATGTGAAAGATAACATCTAACTGTTATCAATACAAGATTGTTATAGAGTGCGTCAGCTGATGACGTAGCAGCTTAGGAAATATGCCGTGTGGTGACGTCAGAGCAGAATAAGCAAGTGCCTACCGTCCGTTCCCTCCTTCATTTTTGACGGTTGACTTAGTCGAATAGCACCCCTAGTGTAGGTTTGAAAATTGCAAACGGAACTATTGCGTTCGCGTTGGAAAAATTAGATTTCAATGATCTTTCTCGCTACTTTTTTGACAGGAAGTATAAATGCGACTTGGTTCATGGTATCTTCCTTCGGTGTAGATGACGCCTACTATATACCCTTTCCAGGGTATAGCATATAATAATATTTGGTTTTAGTCGATGAGAGTGCTAATTCGAATGCTAATGTGTCCCTCAGGCCGGTTCCTGAAGGTACGCAGTAGCCTGCCACCTCTCTCCGCGTTGAGGGCTGCCATGCACATCCTCGGGCATAAAAAAAAGAATTTGTCCCTCCTCGATTGCACTTATAGATAATGATTTGCGGGATATGACGATGCGTTTATTGCCCTGCGGTCACCAAGTTAATAACGTTCTCACGTAGCTGTCGCCATGCCAGCCAGACCAGTGCACCATTACAGAAAATCATTGAAGTCCAATACAATAGGAGCGTTATCATTGTAATGGTCGTTTGTGGCATTGTATTTCATTGGGGATGCTTGTGTTGTATTCGATATTATCGTTCTAGTTTCTGTACAGGCAATTTTCGTTACGGTTCTTGCGAATATGGGGGCACTAAGATATTTAAATGGTACGGAGTGACTCCAAGAAGTTCCATTGTGCGGTATAGGCAATTTCGTGAGACACTACTTAAAGTTTGAGATCTTATCATTGAAGTATTGTCAAAATTGACGTTTATACATACAAATTGTGACAGGTATTTTTAAACTCTAAATCAAGTGCTCAAAATTTCAAATTCAATCTCAAAGCTCAGAAAGTCAATGTTGAAAGCATTGACTTTCTAAGCTTAGAGATTAAAAGCATTGGCTTTCTGAGCTTCGATACTGGCTTCGAAAACGTCAAATTAGAAAATGTAGGTTAGATTGTAGTAGAGGTTTCATTTTAACTTTTGGAATTTTTGTCACACAGGTAAGCAGGCGGATTATCATTATCATCATCAGCCCCTTAAGGTCCCTACTGTTGAGGTACAGGCCTATTCTTTGGATGGATCAATATTAAGAGAACGGGCTATAATCCACTCACGCTCGCGCTGGTCCAGTGTGGATTTGTGGGTAATAATAAGGTCCAGGAGGATTCTACATATAGTACTTTTTAATATAGTCCTCGACTGCCGTGTTTGTCGGTGTTGTGCGTATTTATATACTAAGGCAGTGCCGGGGAATATATTTTCTGCATGTAATAAACTAGTGTCTAATTTCTTCTTTTCTCTGTTTCAGGTTAGCCGCAACAGCAACAAGCGATAAAAGGTTAAACATGAAAGTATCGTGTCTATTCAAAAATGCGAACATAATTGCAATCGCTTAGCTGTTAAAAGGACTTGTAATGGTGCCATCTAGTGAGAAAGCATTGGAACAAATTTTTAAAACGTAGATTATAGAAAACTATTTACACAACGCACTTAGCGAATGACACCTCAAGCAGTACAAATTGTGAACAACGCCATCTGCCGAAGCAGGGTTGAACTAAGAAGCGGCGTGCCGTTGAGAAGGGAAAAATGTTGTCAGCGACATCTATTGTGTGAACGATGCCACGGATAAAATATGCGTCAGTGGTCCGGGTGTTCGTGATACTGAGCCTCTTTTGTCTGTGGGTGCAGATTATGATTTCGGCTTCCAGCGGCGGCATATACAGAGATGGAGGTCAGTATTTAATTCAAAATGCATTCAATCCATAACGTTTTGCTTTGATCCGACTACTATCGGGGACGATCTACTATGTCTTCCACTTCTATTCTCCTATATCTTCATTGTAAAATTAACCCCTTGCCGGTATACTCTGCAGTATAGCCGCTATTATTTATACACGGGACTGCCTGAAACTGGCAGTCTCGTGTTAAAATAAGGTTCTTACCGCCTCCTTGGTCTAGTGGTTCACCTATAGGAATAAAGATCCAAGGGTCCCAGGTCCCAGGTGGTTGAAAGGACTCCTTTCAAATCCAGCATTATTGTTTTCCGACAATTTGTGATAAGATAGCCAGTTCCACTGTGGTTTAGGGTTCCAGGTGAAGTTCGATTTCATCTTCGGCCCTATCGTCACTTACCGGTGAGATGAAGGGCAAGAGCTTCCTATAAAAAAAATGTTTTTAAAAACGGACATATTTCAGTCAGCTCTCTTTACAGGGTCCTCAACCAAAGTGAACTATTATTATACCATTATTAATCATCGTACGAAAATATATGACGGACAATTTTATACATGATTCATTGTTAACAATAATGCTGTGAAACTGTTCGATAGCCATCTAGAGATAAAAGTAATCATGTATGCAGCGGATTTGTGTCCAAGGTCCTTCAATTCATCAACCGTCCATCTCGATTACTTCCAAACTAAATAATTATTGCGATAAGAATTACTATTAAAAAAAATAAACAGAAAAATAGAATTTGAAATTTGTGTGACCTCAATTTCTCTGTGGCGATGGAAATAAGTATTTACTGACCTATTTCAGTTGCGACCGTGTGATGTATATTGCCTTAGCACCTTCCTTCGATTAACATGTTGACATAATTTGCAGATCCTAATAACACTAGTATTAATCTTCCTGTAGAAACAAAGGACAAACCAAAAAAAGAAGATCCGATAAGAGGTTTTTTATTGTTTTTATTTTATTTGTTTTTTTTTTCTGTGTTGCCAAAAAAGGTAAAGGGGTGTATTCTGTTGTTGTTTGTCTGGAGGCTACAGTCCGACAAGTTCGTGCGCGACCTTCCTGCGGTATGAGACGGTGGCGGGGACGGGGCACTCTAGATGTTAGCGGGGGCGGGTGATGCGGGGGGAGGAGGGAAAACTCGCTTCTCCCCGCCAAACGAGGGCCCCGTCCCCGCCACCGACTCTCATAACGCGGGAGGGTCGCGCATGAAGTTATCGGACTACAGTGCAATTACTGTTTTGTCAGTGTGGCTAGAAAACTTGGGCGGAAAGTGTGTGTAAAGGTAGGCTAAGGGCCTGTTCAGGTGAGGCGATTATGGCGCGAGCTCCTATGCGCTTTCGCGTGCAATGCCGCTAGTAAACCCACAATATTTCATTAAGGCCGCTTGAGGGCGAGCGATGTGTAACTAGCGCGTAGTTCTGGACAGGTATTAACTGCCGCACTCAGAGACGTCAAATAACGTTAATGAGTACTTAACGTCAAAAAGTGACAATTCAAAACTAGTCGCTATTCTTGCCGGGTCTATGGTCTAGATTTGAATGAAAATTTTTGACATTAAATACTCATCAAAGTTAATTGACGTCTCTGAGTGCGGCAGTTAGACTGTTAGACGCTTTCGCATTTGTGCCTTCTTGTCATTTACCTATATAGCACTGAAACTACAATATAAAATTGTCAATATATTCTCCATCTAAATTAGTAATAATTACCATTGAAACAAGGCGAAACGGCAACATTAAAGCCTTACTCAAACAGCAGCGGTCATCGGCGGTGGCAGTCAGTTGTAACGTAGGTACCATACTTAAGGACATTATTCAAACCAGTAGGCCTATTCCCTAACTTTTTTTGACAGTTGAAAGTGATAATCACCGAACTATTCACGTATCCATTACTACTTTACTATAATGCTATTGTGACACTTGTCCTGTGATAACAGCAATGTAAATAGTTCGGTGATAATCACTTTCAACTGTCAATAAAAGTTAGGGAATAGGCCTACAGGGCTGTCAATGTTTGTTCGGGTTCGCCACCGCCACCGTCCCGCCACCACTGCTGTTTGAGGGAGGCTTAATACACGTAGACATTTCCGGTACATGTTTTTTGATCAGCAGCCTTGCCCCTGTATTATTAGACGGTCGCCTTGGTCGAATGCTCAGATTGCTGGATATTGGCCAAGAGGTCTCGGGTTGATCCGAGTTCGAATCCTGGTAGGGGCAACCTTTGTGATGACCACAAATGTTTGTTCCCGAGTCATGGTTGTGTATTAGTAGATTTTCCATCAAGTGCACAAAACGAATCATTTTTGTCCGAGACTTTTGGCTGATAGTAATGTCGAGAATAAAAATGGTTTTGTGGACGAGTTAGAAACTCTGCTTTTCACTTCGATTGCGAGGATATAAAACAGTAATTTATCTTAAGATTTCTTAAAATTCAAACTAAAATTAGTACAGTTTTGAATACTAAATGAAATTGTTTTTCCCATTGTTATTGGCTTGGGCTGCAGACCTATACAGCCAAGTATTAAATTAATTTTGAAATAATAATTTAGTTTAATTAATTTAATACTTACCGTACCTACTTGAATTAAAATTGTAATATCTGTTATGTCTTAAAAAACACATTAGGCAAATAAATTTAAGTAAATATAAAAAAATAACAAATTCTATGTCTGAATTTCTTATTGAGTTTGGCTGCATAGCTCATTTTCTTTGCCTTAATATAGATACTTTTATGATAAGATACGTTAATGCTCTAGAGCACAAAATTCGATTTTGTGCAGCCTATATCCTGCACAAACAAGCACTTTGAGAAAAATATAAGAAGTGAAAAATATGTTCATGTAATATATTTTCAATATTTATATACATAATTATATTAAAAATATGTCCGTCATCTAGTATCCATACCACAAGTGCTTAGGCCACTTACTTTGGGTTAGATGATAGGTGTGAGTGTAAAAATATTTATTATTTATTATTATGTTAGCCGATTTCCATTGCTTTCGTCTACCCGCCACTCTCATTCAATGAGAATAATCGCAAAGTGTGAGAGTGACAGGTAGAGGAAATCAATTGAAAGAGGCTTACATAATCGGGGTTCAGGCTTAGGGAGGTAGGTAGATAGAGATATGTTTAGTGCTTACTGTGTCTGGGTATATGTGTCACTGGGTAGCCTGCTGAGGTGCAAGTGCTGTGATGTAAAGCTTACACTGTTCTGGTTGCAGAGGAGCTGATGAATACCAACGACACGTCGGAACAAGTCCTCGCCTTAGTGCCCCAAGAGCTACATAAGTACCTGACCGTTCACCACAGAAATGCCTCCGGTATGTTTCTGCGCTTTATGTGACACTATTCGCTGGGATATGACGCTTGCTTTTTGAACTTTGAATAGTACTTATCTGACACATTACAGGTGTCTGTTGCTGCGTAATCCCGTAAAATATACATGAATGGATAATAGCTCGCTAGCGCAGTGGCATAGCGCGCTTGGCCTGCGATTGCGTAAACTAAGCAACGTTCGCTAATGCCGGTCATTGGATGGGTGACCAAAAATTTATTATCTCGAGTTCCGTTAAGGCAAGGTAGGCCGTTGGTCCCGGCATCTGCAGTCATTAATACCCACCAACCTGCACTGGGCCAGCGTCGTGGGTTATGGCCCAATCTCCCTATATTCTTCCATCCATAGGGAAGGCCCATGCCCCAGCAGTGGGGACATTAAAGGGCTGGTGATGATGATGACTAATCGTTTCCTGTTTTGACTATTTCCAGCGAATACCACGGAGCGTGTCGGACCGAAGAATATTAGCGACATCCGGCGTGCCATCGAAAGGTACAACGACGCGCAGACCATATACAACGAAGACATCTTCGGACCAGTACAGAACGACACCATCATTATAGCTATTCAGGTAAGATTTTTTTTTATTATACATATAAAGTTTAGTCATTTTGTATGATATATTCGCCTGTAATTATTTGTTATACCTAACCTAGAATTAATCACCTATATTTTACATTTATGTATCAATAAATGTAAAGAGTGTGTAAAGTGTAAACAAATGTTGGTGGATCAAAAATTAATAAAGAAAGAATACTATTTTTTGCGACCATAATAAAGTATGAACATCATCCTGGCAAGGGCATGTAATGAGAAGAGATGACACGTATGCAAGCAAAAGAGTAATGCGAAATACTGGTTCCACACCGATCCACCACGATCCGATCGTGCGCGCTCCTCAGAAACCGTCTGTGTAGACGTGCCTCGTGCGATCCATGATCGCAAGATACAATAATATTTCTTACACTCACACCTATCTCATCTAGTCCAAAGTAGGCAGCAAAAGCACCACTTGTTTTTTGGACTAAATGCCGCACTCAGAGATGTCAATTAACTTTAATGCGTATTTAATGTCAAAAATTTTCATTCAAATCTAGACCATAGACCCGGCAAGAATAGCGACTAGTTTTGAATTGTCATTTTTTGACGTTAAGTACTCATTAATGTTATTTGACGTCTCTGAGTGCAGCAGTAAATGATGGACAGTTTTTTGTCCGTTAAATCAAAACTAGCTCATTTAATACAAGAAAGATGCAATATAACACAAGTCACTGTATAATTTAATAAGAACGAAGTATAGTATTATTAACATTGTGGGGTACTGCTTTTTTAAGTTTTTGAATACTTTTTGGCGATGGTATGGTCAAGGCGACCGCCTTGACTTGTCGGTCGAATGTCTCATTCTAGAAACTTCGGGGTCGGCGTCTTCCTCTTCGCTAAGATCAGGTCTCTACCCGTAAGATTTGACAAGTCTTTCTTCTTGGGCATCAGTCTTGTGTCTTTGGGTTTGGTCACTTTGATCTGCATAGAAAATTCGGTTTTATGTTCTATGGTCGTTGTTATATAATACTGATTCTTGAATTGAAAAGAGAAACTAATAAAAATGCTTTTCATACAATAATGTCTGTCGTACTCAGACTACCAACGCTACGTCTCTATTCGAAGACCTTTCCGCCCTAAACGCCGTCAGTCCTTGCAATGTGTCCTGCCCACTGCCGCTTAAGGTCCGACCCCGTATTATGTAAGCTTTTTGTTGCTTTGGTCTATCAGTCCCCCTCACACTTTGCTATTATTCTCAATGAGTGAGAGAGATGGTAGACTAAAGCAACTAGAATCGGCTTACATAATACGGGAGCCGCAATCAAATCGAGAAATGACGAAGAATGATTTGGTGGTATGGTACTTATTTTCAAGTCTGACTTGCTAGATCTACCACCATATTATCAAAATCTGTCGCCTGTAATAATAATTTTAACAGCATTATTGTGTTCCGACAATTTGTGGTAAGATAGCCGGTCGCTCTGTGGTTGAGGGTTCCAGGTGAAACTCGACTCCATCTACGGCCCTTATCGCCACTTACCATCATGTTCCCACATGAAAGCCAAGAGCTTCCCTGTCTACTCACCTTCTTTTTCGCCACTGGCTGTAGCATCTTCAAAATAGACGGCGACCCTGGACGGTGTTCCATCCAAATCAGTACTCCGTCCCCGTTGTCAGGTCTGAGTTTGAATTTCCTGGGCGTCTGAAAATATTTAGTCAAATCTTTGCGTTAAACTAGGTTGGTCTTTAAGTGTTGTACAGTAGAATTTTAAGTATCTACGTATCCACGTAAATCGCTAGGTAAATTGCTAGGTAGTGGAACAAAGGCCGCTACCCATTCCTTGGCACTGTTACAAACCCTTAATCGCCTTGTACGATACCTCACATTACTCTGTGTTTGTCAACTATATTCTGCTCTGCCGAGCCATCTCACACTAAAAGAAATGTATTAAATCTCGGTAAAAACAAAAACCAGGTCATCTCTTACTTGGTACTCCAAACATATGTCATCCCCTGGCTCGTAATGTGGTATGTGCACCTGCGATTCAGGAACCTTGACTCTGCCAAATTTGATCTTCGGAAATTCCGGCTTGCGATACCTGGAAAGCGATTTGCATGTTCTCCTTATAGGCTTTTTTGAAGAAAGTTCTTGGATTGGCTGATGTGCCTTTATTCATCGGGTTTTTGTTTCATTCATCGGGTTTTTGTTTCGATGGTCCTCGAGAGTTGTATTCGAGTATTCCCTGGTTTCTCTACGGCAGGCATCTCCCGAGGTAGTCTCTCTACCGTAGAAAGGGCAGCCTCATCTTCCTGCCCTGCCTACCTTCCAAGGCTATCTCGGGTCGACGACATCGAGACATCAGCTGTGCCTTTTGATTCATATCATCCATCACACCGAAAAGGTGCTTGTGATAAATATATGTATAAAAAGATTATGTGAAGGGCCATATCGGTAGACCGATGAATGAAGAATGAGATTGGTATTTCAGCATTCGATACTGCCCAAGATTTTGCTTTAGGTTTTATGGCCGCTTGCCTGACACCAACCCTATTTGGGTATACTGTTGTTGGTGTTGTGCCGACCACGGGGCGAGTACCCCAAGGTGGTTAGTCGACACTAATACTATGTTCCGCTATCAAACCAGCATGGAAAAAGCTTGCCTCTCAGCGCTTGTGAATTGGAGCATTATTATTACATAGTGTGCTTGCTGTGCTATCCGCGATACTCACCAAACTAGATCCCAATGATCAAGGTACACTGGCGCAGGCATTATGATTTCCAGCCAACGGAGAATGTCGCACCTGTAAAATTATTACAGTATTAAGGAACGTGAAAATACGTTAACCATGTGGTCAACGTATTTCCTATGATGCCGGGGGATTCTGTTCTGACGTCAGTCAGAACAGAATCCCCCCGGCATCGTACAAGTCCACTAAGGGTCATAAAACTTATAAATTATTATCTCGAGTTCTCCCGTGATTCAGAAAGTGCGTTAGGTCATTGGTCTGAGTTGCATCTGCAGTCGTTAAAACCCACCAACCACTCACGCACTGGGGCCAGCGCGGTTGGTTTTGGCCTATTCTCCCTATATTCATCCATCCATAGAGGACATTGAAGGGCTGGTTATGATGATGATGATAATGTAGTCAGTAGTCTTATCGCAGCTAGAGGCACGACAGGAGTGATGACCATTGTAGTCTGCTCTGTTGTCGTTGATCTATTAATCAGTTTCAAACCTGGTCCAGTTCTGTCGGATACCCCAGCTGGGGCCAGTGCTGGACTTAAACCATGTGCAATGAGTGAGCGGCTTGCGGGGCGGAAGGCTGATGCTCCGGCAGAACCTCACGAACTCCGTGCCAAACAGCTTTCTAACACTGGCCGTGATTTGCTGCAAAGAACAACAGCGTGTGAAGTTTGATAGAAGACTTCTACCGTCTACGTGGTAGCAAAGTCTTTCTGTGCCCCTAACTGTTATTATATTATCATCACACAGCCTTTCAATGACTTCACTGCTGGGCCTCAGGCCTTTCCTACGGATGAAACAATATAAGGGGGAAACTAAGTGTTGATACAGTGATAAGGAATGGGCAGCAGCGTTCTTTTTTTACCATCTAGCAATGTACTTTGTATTACGTGGCCGATAGATGGCTCTAGGATGTCTCGTATTTTTTGAATTATTCTCGAAGACTTCAACTCACCTTAATATGGTTGAAGTTGTGTATATTTATCTCAGGCAAACGTGAAGGATCCTCTAGCATCAGCAGTCTCCTACCATTGATCTTGTTTATTGTTATGCTTTCCTGAAAAGAAAACACGAATCAAATTTAAAAAAAAGAATGCATGAAACTCCGTGTGGGTCGTCTAGACACATGCCTTTGTATTACGAAGCGTTTATCTATTTGACATGAGACTTGGCCACTTCTCACCTTGTAAATTGGAAAGCCAACGGTGTCGGCCATCCAAACAGCAACCTCGTCTACTGACCAACTGAATGCTGCCGGAACAGGTAGATAATCCACAACGTCAGCCGCTATCTCGTACAGAGTTCTTGGAGATTTCAGACACCGGTTTAGCTTTCTGTCGAAAATGGTAATTTATTTATTAATTTAATTAAGTTTACAAACCCTGCTGGCCTGGGAGCGAAACAATAACTTGGAATGTGCCAGCCCCGAGTCACCTTAGGGCTCGTAAAAGTCGACTAAGAGAGATTGCCCGGTGTAGACCAAGAAGCATCTTAGGGCACCCGCATAGTGGAGGGCAAATCACTAACAACAGCGTTCCCAAAGGGTTGGGCAGGAGGCTGGTAGTAAAACCTAAGCCAAAAACTTGAGCAGTATGGATTGGAAAGTCATGATGACTTTCCAATCCATACCCAATCACTCTCCGTTTATCGGTCTGTCTACACTACATGGTCCTTTCCGTCTCTTTACTATACATTCATTATTCACTACTAACTTTAACCGACATTAAAGGAAGAGAAAACATACTGCGCTGACCCCAGATTAACTAGATCTGGGCAGGAGGAAGAAGAAATAAGTCCACAAACATGCTGTGGTCGTAACATGGCAAAATTTAATGATCGATCATTGAAAACTTGAGCCTGATTGTGTCGTTGACGCAAACTTGCAACACGACTGCGGCAAACATCCAACACGACTGCGGCAATTCGCGCGCTTTTGCCGCGCCGTGTTACGGACACGCTCTTACTTGTTCTTCACATAAGGGTCCTCATTTGGGTAGCAGCCGCACTCGGCGCACGTTGTCTTGTCTGGCGAAATGTAAACAATTTTTCTGCTTGGCACCACAACGGACGGTTGCCGCCGTGGTATCACGATTTTCTCTGGCCTTCTGCGGGGTCCTGGCGCTTCTGATTTCTTTCTTTTCTGCGCAAGAGAAATCGGGTGGACGGTCAGCTTTTATTAGAGGTCAATGAACACCCTGTGACAATCCGTCAGGCACGTAATTTGCAGTATATTGCGTGGTACAACAGGCACGTTGCTGCCTATTCCTTATTAGCTGCTTTATGCGGGGAATTCACTACACTGACATGCCCGCCAGATATGCCCGCGTGGACAACGTTTGTATAGGCCAGACTGATTGCGACGATCTTACAATAGGCAAACATTGCACAGACCTAATAGAAGCGAGGTCCGGCGGGCATGTCTGTGTAGTGAATTCCCCGCTTTAGTCGCTTTCTACGACACCCGTGGGAGAGATTCGGGTTGGTGACAATAAAATTATACCCTAACCTCAAAGTATCTATAAAACAATTTATTTGAGAAAATAATTTTAATAAACACTAAGACAATACCACGATAACCTCTCCGTCATGTTCCATTTCAAAATTAATGTTGTTTTGTGTACAATTATTTTCTAAAACATTGAAAGTTGGTTGTCGTGACGACTTTAGTTTGACGTTGCTGTCAGAGTGGTTTGTTAGGACGGCAAAGAACTTTTACCCATACAATCATATCTGATGTGTTCTCTCTATGAATGTCTGCGATGATCTTCTACAAACATCGGAATGAAATTGACTAGAAACAGTATAGTTATCATTCGGAACTTGAATATTTAAAACGGTAAAAATATATTTCATATCTAATATTATAATTACATTTATTATAAAAGTAATTATCTAAAAAAAATAGTTTTTATTTTAGTATCGTGATTATGTTATTTTATTAGTCGTTTAACGGTTATAAGATTGGAAGATTGTTTGGTTTTTGTCCGTGGGGTCTTTCTATTGGACGTATTTCTTTCGACTGGCAGCGAATTTATTAAGCATTGGATTATAGCTGATAGTGGTATGTGTGTGGGTGCGTGCATGCGTGCGTGCGTGTGTGCGTGCGTGTGTGTGTGTGTGTGTGTGTGTAAGAAATAATCATAACATTTTTTTTTTATCTTTCACAGGTCCACACCAGACTGACTTACTTGCGACACCTTATAGTGTCGCTTGCGCAAGCTAGAGACATAGATAGGACCTTGCTGATATTTTCTCACGACTACTACGATGAGGAGATCAATAATCTCGTGAAAACCATCGATTTCACTAAGGTGAGCAACCGTTGAATATTTTACATACGTATGCATACATACTTCACTCACACCTTTCTCCCACAGGGTTAGGCAGAGATCACAACTTTTTACTTGCTACCATTTTTACCTACTTCTTTTGCTTCATACATACATAAATCACGCCTATATTCCCGAAGGAGTGGGCAGAGGTGAATTAGCACCCACGTTTCGCCAATTATGTTAAGCATAAAAGTCGCAATACATTGCTAGGTGGTATAAGAGGAAGAACGCTGCTGCCCATTCCTCCTCACTGTTTTAACCCTTAGTCGCCTTGTAGAGGACGCCCGGGGGAGAGATTTTAGGTGGTGACAATTGTATTCTGCTCTGCCGTCACCACACGGCATTCATAGTGTCGGGGACAAAATGTCCGCCTTTGACCGCCGTCTGCGCAACCCGTCAACGATCTTAAGTTACCGGAATATTATTTTCAGGTGATGCAATTTTTCTACCCGTACTCAATACAGACACATCCCCATGAGTATCCTGGGACAGACCCAAACGACTGCCCGAGGGACGCGAAATTCGATCAGTAAGTTTGGACACAATTATTCTGTACAACGTGAGAATGGGCCATAACCCACCACGCTTGCACAAAGGTGGCATGGTAGGTATTAACGATTGCTGATGCAGCTGGGACCAACGGCTTTACTTGCCTTCCGAATCACGGAGGAACTCGAGAATATATAGTTTTGGATACCCATCCAATACCTTAGGGAAAATTCCTTAGTTTGAGCGCGCTAACCCACTGCCAATCTATCCCCTTTAGACGCAGCTGTCTGTCTGACACAATATTAATTAGTAATTATATGTTACATATCAAAGCTACCGTAATAATTATACTGGAAGCTTTTTAATATGTGGGTCTATGTGTTAAGAGTGACATGGCGATGAAAGAATCGCCTAAACTAAATCTTTTATTCTAGGGCAGTGAAGCTAAAATGCAACAACGCCCTCCACCCAGACCTCCACGGCCATTACAGAGAGGCGAAGTACACTCAAACGAAACACCACTGGTGGTGGAAGGCCAACAGAATATTCAATCAATTGCAAGCGACTACTGGGCACACTGGTGAGTGAGAGAAACCTTTTTGTAGGGGTTTTTTAAGGAACTAAGCTGCCACCGTAGCACTGGCCGATATGAAATGGAAGATGAAACATATTGCGCTAACCGCAGTTAAACTGGGAAGAGAACAGGAAGAAGAAAAAGTATGTCGTAGCGCCCTGCAAGGTTCTCCACGGCAGTCGGACTGCATCAGAAGATGGCTGCCGTAGAAAAATCCTCGCAGGGAGTGCTAGATTTGCAAGAGTTCAGGACCATACAAGGATTTCGCCTTCCCAAACAAGCCCGATGGATACTGTAAAGGCGTCTCCCGGCACAGCGGGCCTAGCGCGGGACGTGGTCAAAATCTCAAAATATTTTCCTCTCGCTCTAACTGCCAGTAAATCTCGAGACAAAACAATGTCAAGTGGTGGCGAGAGATTTGTCCACGTCCCGTGCTAGGTGTTGCTAGGGCAAGGTCTTCGCCTTTCCGGAAAAACCCAGTAGATGCTGTAGAGGCCCCACGTCAAACAGCTTAGGTCCTTTAAAAAAAAAGCCCACAGCTGTTGGGTTATGGGTTGCTTATCTAAGGCGTGGGAGTGTTTGGCGCATTTCGTGGTGTCAGTCAGATTTTTTTTTGATAATTCTTAAATTGGTTCAGAGTGGATTTTGTGCAGTGAAAGTGGTGTTATTTTGATGCACAAGCATTCGTGTTGATGTGCAATCATGCAGAATCATTGAAAACAAGTCTTATGATGTGTTTGATGTTGTGGTGAAGATCACTATAAAAAGTGGTTTTATCCATTTCATCAGTCACCATCGTGAACTCTGTTACCATTCAATTCGCGCCAAGCACTCCCTAGATGCGTTAAAATGTGTGACACCCATATTTTAACGTAAAATTCATTTGAATGAATGAAATAAAGTTTATTTGGCAAAAAAGAAATTAACAATAATAAACACAAATTTAAATATTATTAGGCCAAATAGGTCTCCGCTCAGCTCATGCCGAGGCACATAGTGCTTCGACGCTGGTATTCTGCGGATACCACAATTACCCATTTCACTAGGTACCCATTCCTCAACACAAAATAGCGCCAGACAATGCGCAAACAATACTGCTTCTTCTCTGCACAGGAATTTTTAACATTATTAAACAAATACATTTCATTCATTCATTTCATTCATTCATTTCACCCACTCATTATTTCCTAAGACTACAGATAAAATAAACACTAAAGACTTGGCTGTATGGGCTAGACCCTTTGCCTTCCCTAAAATATAGGGAGAATTTAAAATTATCTAAAGCGTGACTATGAGACCAGCATGGTGGTTAACGCTGAATTCTTGTCCTCAGGTCCAGTAGTGTTCCTAGAGGAAGACCACTATGTCGCAGAAGATTTCATTCACATGCTGAATCTCCTACGCAACATGGCCGATAAGAACTGTCCCCAGTGTGAAATACTGTCCCTGGGAACCTATCTCAAGACCTACCAATACCATATGAATGGCGACAAAGTGAGTATTCGATCATCTGCTTTATTTGAAGTTGTGAAAGGTTGAAATTTAAGCGCTCCGTTTTAATGAGAATCCTTTTGTGTCTTAATTATTGAATACTATTTTATCATATGAATGGGGACAATATGAGTATTTTGTTTTGTGTATACCCAATACATCTATCTATCTATCTATGATATCTCATTCGATAAGCGGCTATATTTGAAGTTTGTCGAAGGTTGAAATTTAAGCGCTCCGTTTTGATGAGAATCCTTTTGGTTTCAATTATTGAGCTTAATTGTTATCTTTATAAGAATAATTCTAGAAATTTGGCAATACTAACTTTGACTTTTAATGCAATGCCGAATATTTACTGTACGTAGAAAAATAAATAATCAAAGGTGTACGTACCGAAGGTTATAAAGACAGGAAAGGAGAATGTTGTTTTTATCTAAAATTATTTTATTATGTAGTTATAAGGCGTGGCTGAGCATTTGTAATTTGGCCTATAATTTGCATTTTTGATTTAGTGCTGGATAATTATTATATTTTATCGTTTTAATATAAAACTGTGATAAGTTATCAAAGTTTTGGCGTTTTACATTTAAAGATATAAACAATCATTATTCGGCAATATAGTATAATTATATTAGGGATTATTAATACTCACAAAGTTAAAATTATATAACTAGATTAATTAGCTGATATGAATTTGAATTTAATTTACTTGTTAATTGAACGTTGTAATTAGGACAACTGGCAATAATTACTCATATGGTCAAATTAAATTATTGTGAAAATATAATAGATAATAAATAAATTATAAAAGCTGATAAAGTAAATTAACTTTTAAATTTTAGATTCCGTACACGATATTATATTCGTGTACGGAATCAAAGGTGTTATTTTCAAACAAATAATGTCTAATAGTTTGTATATAAACTTACATTTACTTAAATGAGCACTTAGCTTTAATGTGCTTAGCTTACCTTGGTTAGGTGAAACCTCTTGAATATTATTTCGGTAGATCCCTACCATCTATCCCTTTCTATCCAGAAAGGGATAGATATATGACTTCTTGAACGAGGAAATTATATAAAAATTCCGTGCGTGAACGTAACGAAAGTGATAGAGTGGAATTCATTTATTGATTAATGAAATAATTGTATATGTCCTTCTAATAAACTAAGTTTGAGTTTTCAATAATCTTCCTTTTTGATTTTAAAACGAAAGAAAAGGGAATGAGACCGATCGTTTTGGTTTTTTACGATCGAGTCGATTGTTACCATTCATTCATTCATGTTTTGACTTTTGTAAAATACATACTTTATTGATTGGTCAACTCTGACAATATTTGAAAATCAAAACGGCAGTAATAGGTAAATTGGGATTAGTAATAGGGAAATTGTATGGGATGTAATTCCTTATTAAAAATGTTAAATATTCGGGAGGTATTGCCTAACAGTCTCAAATGTAAAGCCAAAACGTCTCATTAAATTTTTTTTTAATTTCTATTCGGTTGTCAATGAATTATACACAAATTTATTATATAATGCCTGATGTATTATCTTATTTTGTATTCTTTGTTTTTTTCTTAGTTGATTTATGTTTGTTATAAATATGTTCTGTCCAAAATATCTACTTATTATGCCAAATGAAATTACAGTCAAGTGCAAAGTAGTACTAGCCATCCTTGTCACACTAGTAGTAACTATTAACAATAATCCGATATTTGTTCCAAATTGCATAATAATAGGTTCATCAATGCTCGTAATTCCAAAATTATTCATTAAGTTGATTTGTAAAAGGCTTTTGACGCAGTGATCTATAGAACAATTATGTCTCTGACTCACTACTATGTAAGTGTCTTAGTATATATATTTTTGGTAGTATTAATGCCCAAATAATTAATACATTTAATTTAAAAAAAACTGCATCAATTTAAAGATATTTAAATATGAGGTGTTCCACAAGGATGTATTTTATTACCCCATTCCTTACAATACACCAAATTCATGAATATTTCATAACATTGTAGCTTTAAGCACAATCTACATGTTCTGTCTCTTTCGCACACTTCAGAGAAAGAAGCAGTTGACTTTGAACTACATACAGCAAGTAAAAGCGGCGAACGAAGAAAGAAGAAGACGATTGCAAGAAACGCAGTCGTGGAATTTCCAAGTCTACCCGAACCTCTATTCCAATACACAAAAGGTTTATAATTGTGAAACGCATGAGTCAAATAAAGCTACCTACTTTTTTGCGTTATTATGGCCAATTTCTTTACCGGGAAGGTTTATGGTTCTATAGCATGCTTCACTAGAGATATTACTTCTTATTTTCCGGTGGATAATAAATTTATTTCTATATTCCTCATATAAGTAGGTCGCGATTGGTTTAGGTATTTAATGCGCTTTGAATATTGCAAATTTATTTGGAATCTGTGCTTACGAATATAAGAATCACAATCGTATACACGCTTAGTCTTAAAGCAGTATTCCATAAAGACATGACTTATCATCTTTGACCCTAAAACCGGAATAGTAATTATTTTATGAACTACTCCTTAATTAACTAATTTAAAAAACACCTCTAACAAATTAAGGTCGAAAGTCAAAGATGATATGGTGAAACGTAGATGTAAATATGTCTAGCTTTTTTAATTTAGAAAGGCATGTCTTATTATTTTGCTAAGTTTTGTAAATAGTCTAGACTTTATGTTGCTGTTAAATTCAAAAATTTGTCTCATAGCAAAGTTATCTTAGAAACACTTGTCGCAACACTAGGTTAGTAGTGTGAACCCCAAACTGTTTGTCGTGTGACATAATATGTTTGGATAAGTGAAATTGACTTATATTTTATGGCTTATATGAAAAATATACCTAGATAGCCATCCCCTTATATGCTCTCTAATCATTGGTCTTTCGACATGGCTCTTTCTATCACTTTTATTTTTCTTTAAATTCATTCATCACTAACACGAAAGGTGTTGTAATGGATAATATGAATCAAAAGGGAATGGGTGGAATTAATGGAAGGGGAAATCAGGGAACAGGGCAGGATGATTATGATGATGGAAAGTAAAGTATGACATATCCAATACCTTTACTTTTTAACAATAATAATCTAATAATAATCTTTAATTGATTTAAAATTTACTGTTATGTCTGAAAACTGGTATTTTTAAATGCATTTGTCCTAATTTTAGCGTAAGTTAAAAGCGAATAGAAACTTTTCTGTCACCATTACAATTTAGCTAGGTTATATTAGCTTAGTGATTATTTTTTTAGCCTATTTTTGTTTGTACATATTTTACGATACTTTTTTTTAGTGAATCTTGGTGGAGTTTGATTGATTGAGTAGTTGTTGAAAATGTTTCTGCGTTTTACTTTCGTAAACTATTCTTAAAGGTCCAAGGACGATTTTACGCATACGCACATTGTTTTCTGCTCAAATGCTTAGTGAAATTTTGCACGTTTATAACTTACTTTTAAAATAGATTGCGTATTTAATATACGAAAAAGTATTTCATTCTGTACTAAAATCCCCCCTTTTGAGTTTTGTTAAAAGTCAATGAATAGAAATAGACATGATGATTCGTAGAGCCTTTATTGAAATAGAAAGATCTCGATGGCGAAGTTACTCACACTCGGCCTGAGATTGCGTAGACTAAGTATTGTATTACATACCTCGAATTCTCTGGTAATTAAAGAGGCACATTAAATATTTGGTCTCGACTGCATCTGCAATCGTTAATACCCTTCAGTGTAAGCGTAATAGGCTATGGACCGTTATTACTATATTATTTTTTATCCTGAAGGAAGGTTTGTATAGTTCTTGTGCTGTGAAGCGAAAATGGCTCTAACCCGAATTTTGCCAAAAATGAGCTTATTATTGGAAATGATCTTTAACGACATATCTTGCATGTAGGCAAAAGGCGAAGTGAATAAACATGTTTTTTGTATATAATTCTCAGTATAATCCACATGTATGGACAGCTTATTGTCAAAGTCATATCCATTATAAAAAAACACATCCATACTCCAGCGAGAGACAATGTTTGCTGGTATGCCTCTATCTACGAAATGCATTTAGATAAATAAAAAAACTTGCATAAATCATTCCTATTCATCTTCGAAGGATTGGGCAGAGGTGCACCAAACATCCACGATTCGCTAATTAGGTTAGGTCCTATGTAATAGGGGGCGAGCCTATTGCCATCTATCGGGCGCGTCAATCGCAGTAGAATGTTGCTTTTGCCAGGTGGTATAATGGGAACGCTACTGCCCGTTTCTCGCCACTGTTCTAACTCTTACTGCCGCACTCAGAGACGTCAAATAACGTTAATGAGTACTTAACGTCAAAAAATGACAATTCAAAACTAGTCGCTATTCTTGCCGGGTCTATGGTCTAGATTTGAATGAAATTTTTTGACATTAAATACTCATTAAAGTTAATTGACGTCTCTGAGTGCGGCAGATAGTCGCTTTGTACTATACTGGCGGGAGGCATATGGGATGGTGACATTAGGGGATCGGACAAATTTTCAGAAAGTATTTTTTATTAATATTCATGGATGCTTATTCCACTAAAGAATAGCCTTTTAGGGACTCAAAATCATGTTTTAATATTGTTTGTTTTTAAAATGCCTCCAAAACGCCACGCTATGAATCTGACAGCGCGTGACATCATTTGCGGTCATTGCGAAAACTGGTAGGTAGTATAGTACCCGTTTTATTCGAAGATTGCCCACAAATGACGTCACTCACTGTGATCACTGTTTCAGTACAGATAAAAAATTTTGTAAATAACTAAATTTTATTTCTACATTTAATAATATTTAAATGAATTCTTATTCGATAAATAATTGTACAACAGTACCTATATTTCTTTTATCACATAAAATTTTAGATTTTAATCTGATTACTGTCCGATCCCCTATTGTACGCTCAGCCGTCACCACACGGCCATTTTTCTAAGGACCTGTTTCGCAATCGACAAGTAAGTTCAGAGTAGCTTACTTAGCAGATCGTTTTACAGTTGTAGGTATTATGAAATATATGTCAATTGAACAGCCAAGTAAGCTACTCAGAACTTTCTTGTCGATTGTGAAACAGGCCCTAATTGATCATTATGAATGTGGCTCGAATGTTTAATACAACAATTTTAACGATAACATTTTCGCATGTTCAGGTCGAAATCACTCCCTGGCACTCCAGTATGCACAACATGGGGTTCGCATTCAACAGGACAGTATGGAATTCCATTATTGAGTTGCAAGAACAATTCTGCGCGTACGACGACTACAACTGGGATTATTCCCTTCTACACTTGTCCCAGAACAGGCCTGGCAGGGAGAAGTTCAAAGTTATCCTCTGCAAGGGCCCGAGAGTTTTCCACATAGGAGAATGGTGAGTATAGTAGCTTCAGAAGAATTGAGAATAAGGGCGCGTTCCCACTGTGTCGTGACGACAGATAATCGTGTAGGTTTGTGTGTCGCGGCTAATGTTTGAATGGAGGTGTTCACATGTAGAACGACACGATGTATTGTCGTCTACTACCCCTTTTTTGCAGTGACAACAGATTGTCACGACAGTGGGAACGGCTAATACGACAGTCGTAAAACGATACTTGCTATTGATGTGCAAACAAAGGGACTGCCGTGAAGCGATAAAATGTCGTCGCGACGACAAATACAAGCTGCTCAAGCTCCGACTCGGGCGCCCTGCGAGGCTCTCCGCGGCAGTATACCTCCCTCGGGAGATGTCGTCCCCACACGGGGGACGCCTGCTGTGAAGGCAGCCTCACAGGGAGTGCTCGACTGCAAGGCTTGAGGACACGTTTGGCTTTAGGTCAAGGTCTTCGCCTTCCCCAAAAAACCCGGTAGATGCTGTAAAGGCCTCTCGGCCAACAGCCTAGGTCCATTCAAAAAAAAAAAAAAAAGACGACAAATAATCGTTGTAAAAAAATATTTAAAAATTTTTTTTTTTTTCCCTGTTTATATTTTAAATTCATTGTTTGTTATTTTAATGGAACATGTGGTGCTTATCTTTAAGTAATTGTAGCGTTTATGTTAGTGTTATGTATATTGTTACTATAATTGTTATAGTGTTGCAATTGTTGATAAGCCAAATAAATAAATAAATAAAAATAAAATAAATAATGGGAACAGCTAGAGACGACAGTCGCCCGACGATAAATTATCCGTCACGACATAGTGGGTATGCGCCCTAAGTATCTAGGTACATACATAATAGTAGTAGTTTCACAAGAATTGAGGTGAAGTAAGTATAGTATGTAAAGAGGTGAAGTAGTGGCAGAAGTTGAGAAATGGCATCTGCTATCTATCGGATTACTGAAAGGAGATTGATGAAGGGTATAGGGGAACAATTTGTAATGAATTTGAAGGAGTAGGTGCCTACTTGGCAACTGGAAAAATTAGAGGTGGGTATAGATCAGATTTCGAACCGCCTTAGTGGTCTAATGGTTCGCCCACCGGAATTAAGATCCAGAGGACCCCGTTTTATGTAAGCCTATTTCAGTTGCTTTGGTCCAACTGACACTCTCACAATTTGCTATTATCCTCGATGAGTGAGAGTAGAGGGTAGACCAAATCAACTGAAATCGGCTTACATAAAGCCTCTCACAGACAGACGCGGTCAGCGGTGGCGGCCATTTGTAACGTAGGCAACATAAGGGCATGATTCAAACCAGGGCGGTCAACGTTTGTTCGGGCTCGCCATCGCCACCGTCTCGCCACCGCTGCCGTTTGAGTGAGACTTACTGCCGCACTCAGAGACGTCAATCAACGATAATGAGTACTGAATGTCAAAAAATGACAATTCAAAACTAGTCTCTATTCTTGTCAGGTCTAAATTTAAATGAAATTTTTTGACATTAAGTACCCATTAAAGTAATTTGACGTCTCTGAGTGCGGCAGTTAAAGCCATATGTTACCTACGTTACAACTGCCCGCCTCCGCTACCGCTACCCCTGATGTTTGAGTGAGAATCAAATCAAATCATTTATTGGCACAAATGTACATACATACATATTTCACGCCTATATCCCCGAAGGGGTAGGCAAAGGTGAACTAGCACCCACGCTTCGCCAATTATGCTAGGACCCATGTAATAGGTGGCAAGCCTATTGCCATTTATCGGGCACAAATGTGGGTGTCATAAAGGCTTATGAGGCTTAATACAGATGCAGGACAGAAAGCTGATGGCGATGATGTGTTGTCCACAGTGGTATTCACCACAAGAAGTCCAACTGCAACGCGTCGACGGTGATCAGCAAAGTGCAGCAGCTATTGAAGAACGCGAAGAGGTACATGTACCCCACGAGGGTGACCGCTACTGTCACCACCGGGGGTGCGAAGCACAACAAGAAATTAGTCAAAGGGAACGGGGGGTGGGGGGATATTCGGTAAGTTCTTTTGACAGCGAGTGTGATAAAAGAAAAGACTTAAGAATTTATTGAACTATACTCACTGACCTCTATTATATAAATATGCTGGACCGAATACTTTTACTAAAATGACAAATGTTTCTTGTGGCGATTTGAAGCGCCCTATCGAGCGGCATGGGTACTTAATTTGACGTTTGTTGATTGTATTCTGATAGAATTAATGAAATTCTTTAGAAATTCTGATATTAAATAATATTTATTGTGACACACAAGAAGACATGACATAAAGTTAATCAAAAAATTATAAAATTGTCACAGAATGGTGTCATACCTTTAAAATACAAAATCTACAAAAACAAATAAAAGAGTTTGCCTAGGAGCCTATACAATCTCTAACATATTCACCTTCGCACACCAGTGCCATCAGCGCCAAGATGGCGATAATCAAAGGGATATGGGCATTTTGGTCTACTGACCAATAGATTTGAATCGTATAGCAATGGATAGGTATACTTTCTAGAGGCAAAAAGTTATTATGGGGTCACATTTCGAATTGTTGTCCGATTCGATATATCGGCTTAAAATATGTGTTTTTTGTATGCAACTTACGGTCGCCATCTTGATTTTTTGTCACATACCTACGCTATAATACTGGAGAGATCTGTTGATCTCAAACTTTCTTAGTATTTTTGTTATATTCGTCAAACGGCTGAACTGATTTTAATGATTTAGGTCTTAAATGAAAGGTATAGAATTATCGTATGGATGAATTAAGACATTTGACGAATATAACAAAAGTACTTAGAGATGTAATCACAAAATGATTTAATATTCAAGGTACGCGTACTCCGACAACAAATCAGGACAAGCGCCATACCAATTCGTATTCTATGAGTAAATACCTTTCTGACGATATACGATTTATATATATTGGGTCCTAAACCAGAGTCCATACATTTATGCCCATACCCCTTTGCTTCATGTTTTGGATGACAACCTACAGTCCAGCGTACTAGTATAATAGAGGTCAGTGACTATACCCCATTCACTTGGGCTTGAGACAAAATGTAAACGAATGTGAGAGTGACGAGTAGACCAAAGCAATTGAAATCGGCTTACATAATACGGAGTCTGGTCTCTCTCTCTCTCTCTCTCTCTCTCTCTCTCTCTCTCTCATTCTGAGTCCATTCTGCATATTTAGGAAAGTAAAGTAAGGTATTTGAATAACTTGTTTATTTTTTGTTTACAGAGATCAAGAATTATGCACCAATATGACTAAAATAGGTAGGCAAGCAAGAAAATACGTGTATTATCCATAATATACTATAAATATACAATGTATAGTTATAACGTAGATATTGATATTGAAAAAAATGGATACTTACGATTCATAAATAAAGCTAAATACTACTGGCTTAGGTTGTCCGGGGTTATCCCTTTGCCACCGAAACACGCATTAAACAGAAAGTTTCACCCCCTCGCTTTGTCAAACGCAGCAGCATGAATGATGTGGAGAATGTTGATTTGATGCACTTTATGCTTATCATGTTAAGGTTCAAAATTGAGGAACTGATTCGACATGTTTGTGATGTCTGTCCTTTTGTTGAGAGAATTCTTTCTTTTTTAATTATCCCGGCTGTTATCGATTTATGCGCACGCGCCGTTTACTATTTTGATTGACATAAAATCTTAACGTAATACATATAAAGTTGAATTTCCAATGGATTCGGCGGCCGGATTCATTCGGCTTTTTGAGAGTCGTTCATTGCATATTTTTCCAATAACGCTTTTGATTACCTGTGGAATTATTATGTAAGCCAATTGCAGTTGCTTTTGTCTACTTGTCTCTCTCACTCATTAAGAATAATAGCAAAGTGTGAGAGTGACGGGTAGACCAAACCGATTGAAATTGGCTTACATAATACAGGGTCTGGTTTTAGGTTTACCTTAAGAAGGAGACTTTGTTTAGTCAAAACCTAATTAAAAATGGCTGCCAAATCCCCCGCTTCTCTGTCTACGGCGAGTGATTTAGCGGCAACTCGCAAATATTGTATTGAACTAAGATCAATTTTTTGTGAGCTAGTAGCCAGTAAGCCATATTTTTTATTATGTGTGTGTGTATTATAGAAAAGTGAGTGTTTTAGTCAATAGCAAGTATCATTTTATTTATTTAATTTTAGAACAAACGTTTCATTTTTAGTTTCGAGTTAGTGTTCGTGTTGTGATATCTGAACGATTGTCAAATTTGTGTAAATAGTTTTTTTTTTGCTTCTAGAAGAAGAAATCATCGTTATATCTATCAATCGTTAATTCACACTTCAATATTGTGCTCTCATAACAAGCAACGCAGTGAGTATTGGTACTACTATTATTACTACCTCAATTACACGTTGAACACAATGCTTTCTTTAATTTTACGCGTGGGGGGTCAAAGACCCCCATACCTAGTTATATAACTTAGGACACTTGGGTTACTCCAATTAAGATTAGGTATACCTAAAATAGAGAATTAATATGGTGGCAGCAAAATAAATGATAATTGTGGTGTTCGAAAATTACCCCCTTGTCTGTTATTAAGGGTTACTTAGCACTATAGTAAGATCAATCGTGACTATAGTGTGTAAAATATAGACATTTATATTGATTCATATGACAGTTATGTTGTCTTACTCATACAATCTGTCTATCCTTTTCACACTAGTTGCATATTTGTTGCCTCCCGCCATAGAAATCATTCTATATTTTATAAACTTTAAAGCGTGGCTAGGTAATCAAAAATTGACAAGAATTCGCGGAAATATTTATGACGGAAAAATAATACAATTATACCAGCATTAATATCTGTAATAATAGCCAATAAATCAGTTATCGCTAAAAAGTTTGTCGGCCAAATGGCAGATTCTAGTTATTTTGTTACGCAGTACGTAAAACCTTTTTGTTTTTTTGTTTGTTAATATTTTTATTACATACATACATAAGTCACGCCTATATCCCCGAGGGGGTAGGCAGAGGTGAACTAGCACCCACGTTTCGCCAATTATGTTAGGTCCCATGTAATAGGTGGCGAGCCTATTGCCATTTATCGGGCACAAAAGTCGCAGTACTATTGCTAGGTGAAATTAGAGGAACGCTGCTGCCCATTCCTCATCGCTGATTTCTCTTTAGTCGCCTTGTACGACACCCACGGAAGAGATTTGGAGTGGTGACAATTGTATTCTACTCTGCCGTCACCACACGGCTCTGTGTAGTGACGGCAGAATATACGACGACGGAATAACAAATTAATTAAATGTAGGTGTACCTCGAATTAATTTCAATTTCAAGCGCTAGTTATTATATTTATTTTCAAGTTACCATCAAAAATATTAAGAAATATTTGGAACACTGATGCCCGTTTTCACCATCAATCCCTAAACAATTACTTAAGTAGGTATCTCCTAAGCAAAGTGATCCCCTAAACCACCCCTTTACTTAAATTCGTTTTCACCAAGCTAGGGAACACTTTTTTAGGGGTTGTCAAACTAAGTGACAGACTAGTGATGACAAACACCGTACTTTATATTAAAATAACCTTTTAGGTGAAATAATTTTGTTAATTAACTAAAATACAATAAATAAAAATATTGGGAACTATTTATAAAGTAAATAAAATCTTTAAATGATTTATTCCGTCTATTTTATACACTTTATAGAATATTTATAAAGCTGTATGGCATGTTCCTTGGTCTCATAGTAAATTCTCTATTACCTTTGTATCATAGCAACGCTTGTTTATATCGATTATTGTCAGTTCTTGACATATTACGATAAAACTGTCACTTAATTTTTAGGGGGCCGAACATCGGCCCCTCAAACTTTAGGGGTACCCTTTGGCGTTAATAGTCACCTATGTGTTGGTGAAACGAAAAATGTCATTAAGGACCACCTAAAACTAGTTAGGGGTCCCTTAAAATTTAGGGATTGATGGTGAAAACGGGCATGAGTGACCCTTAAAATCTTCGATGACAAAATGAATAAGGCTGCCAGAGAGAGGTGTTATTTACGGCTATAGTCCGTTAAAGTAAGCAAAAACAAAATAAACAAATCGTAGAGGGGGTTATTTCGATCTTCTTCTCCCATGCCCTACTCCCAGTCTATCTGGGGTCGGCGCAGTGTTTCCTCTTCCATTCATATCGGTCATACTCATCAAGCCATCCACTCCCCTTTGATTCATATCATCCATCACGGCGCAAAAGGTGCTAGTGATGAATGAATGTACAAAAAAGAGACTGAACGGAGAGGTGGTTATATCGATGTGGCCGTTATTTAAATGAAATTTATTTGTTCACTCTGTTTAATTTCTTTTTTTTTTTTTGGTGTAACATACCTATTTTGGCATCATCAGCTCCATCATTTAGCTGCTTTGCATCCAGATTATCTGCGGTCCGCACAGTTGCTCTTTATCTTCCATACATCGTGAGCTAGCTGTCATAGAACCATCCACTCCCTTGTGGTTCATAATTATTATTATCATCTTTCACGCAATCCGTCCATTTATTCTGGCGTCGTCCTCTTTCCCTACAGCCACTAAAGTTCTTTATTCTTTTGCTCAGATCTCAGTATCTTTTCTCATTTTTTTAAACTTTATGATATTTTTAAAGGCCTCGATAACTAGTTGTTTCATCACCAACCCTTAAATGGCCCTTACTGCTGGGGCACAGGTGTTCCCTGTGGATGCAAGAATATAGGGATAGTGGTCCATTACACACCACGCAGTACCAGTGTACTATGGGACATAGTCCCTATATTCTTCTTTCCACAAGGAAGGCCGCAGGGGACATCAAAAGGCTGGTGGTGATGATGATGAAGATGATGAAAAGTATGGTTTGTCCACCCCTAAGTCAGAAGTAATTTCAGATAGAATGTGTGTGTGTGTTTCAGACTCAGACTTGATTGATAAATCTACTAAAATGCGATAAAAAAAATGCAAACAGTTCGTTGACTTACAGTTTCGATCAAATATCTTAAACACATTCAACTGTTTTGTAAACGGACTACAACGAAAACATAGCACAATTATGCATTATTATTTTAAGGCGGTCGTATAGTAATATAATTATTTACGGCATTGGTCAAAATGTGAAAATGCATGTGAAAAATCACTAACAGGGCAAGCAGGTGACGCTATGAGGTATAGTTTTTTTATCCCTATAACAGCATTATATTATATTAATTAATTAATAAATGTCAGTAAAATTATTATTCTTATGGAGCTCCGAGACGGTCAATCAGCTTGGCGTCAAGCACGTCGATCGATTTTAGCTTGCTTCAAGCATTTTGATCGTCTACAACGCGCGCTTGATGCTTGAGTCGAGCATCTAAGAGCTTTTTTTATGTCTGTTTGATTTGTTTGACCTAGCAACAGAACACACAAAAATCAACGTCTTGACTTAAGCTGACTGACGTTTTCAGAACGCCATTAATTTTAATTTGTACATATGAATGAAATTTTTTCAAACAAAGAGGACAGGAAAGTTTCGGAATATTATTGTCATGCAGAAAGCGAACCTGTTACGAAAGTCCTGATTTGCCGAGCGGTGTAGGCAGCTGCTCGGATCGCGGTGGACGCGGGTTCATCAGCGCATCATCAACATCAGCCCTTTTAATGTCCCCACTGCTGGGGCACGGGCTTTCGGGAGATTGGACCATAGCCCACCACGCTGGCCCAGTGCGGGTTGGTGGGTATTACGACTGCAGATGCAGCCGGGAGCAACGGCTCAACGTGCCTTCCGAAGCACTGAGGAACTCGTGATAATACATTTTTGATCACCCATCCAGTGACCGGCCTTAGCGACATTGCTTAGTTTACGCAATCGCAGGCCAAGCGCCACCGCGCTAGCGAGCTCCTCGATTTACGCGTCAGGACTAAGATATTTCGACCCTTTTCTCCACTTTTTACACGCTTTTATTTAACTTACACTGTAATCAAGCGTCAAATCTTGCAATCGAAAATTCGACCACTTCCAGTGCTCCAATTGAGCGAAAATTTTTTTATAGTAATTTACATTTGTTGCTCTCAGTTGGTCTCTCAGTAAAAATAGCGGCAAGATTCAGCCCGTAGCCAAGTGGCTTATCCATCGAACGCATAGAATACAAAATGTATGAAACTGACGTATTACAGAAAAAACAATACAAAAATGTTGGTGGTTAGAAAAAGGATTTCGAAAAATTGTTTTAGACTAAGTGTCTTGCTTGGCCGAAAGGCCAGGCACCTGCCCGCATAGTAGCGCGCGTGTTCGTTTCCCGCATCAAGACTTTTTCTAACCACCAAAATCTTTGAACTAATTTTTCTAACATTTGTGTAGTGTTGAAATTAAAATCGAATAAAAAACAATGTACGTCAGATTCATACTTTTGTTTTCTACGCGTTCGAATAGTTATGCCACTTGTCTAGGCCCTCTGGTCTGCCCAGGACCCTGGATTTTTGACATGCATTTAGTAAACCAAAGTTAATTTAATTATAATAATAGATTATGTCCTGTTACGTAATATGGTGGTTTAAAAAAGTACTTTAATCGTTATTAGGATAATAGTTTATTATAATATGCCTAATAACAAATGTGAATGTATATAGAATAATAATTTGATTGCCTAAGTGCTTGTACACAAAACTGCGAATTCGCAACGCAGAAAACTGCACCATGAATTTCTGCGATGCGATTTGTAGCGGCAAGGAAGAAACCGGAAAAAGAAACAAAGCAGTATGAAAATCAAGGAATGCGCGAATCTAATCAATTAGCAAGTTCTTGCGATGCGTCGTGCGAGTTCGTAGATTTTTACGATGCGACGTCGCGTCGCAGTTTTGTGTACAAGGTACAAGCCCTAAAGAAGCGGGTAGTTAGATATCTTCCGAAATTTTCACAAAGATAGTGAAAATCGTGTCTTGAATGAATAGCATGTAACTAAATTTGTATTATTTGTGGATTCGTATTCTCTGTATAAAATACCTACTTCAGCCATTACAGACAGAGACAAAATGTAAACAATTTCAATTCTAAGCTCCTAAGAAAGATGTATATTTATAATACATCTTCCATTTTAGGCAATGAAAACGAAAAGGGGCTTGACCGAATTGATGTTTGGGCTTGCGATACGGTCAATCAGCTTGTTCAATGTATTTCATTTTATGTGTGTTTCTGTCCTGTTGCTAGGTCAAATAGATCTTTTTATGTTCGATTGATTTGTTTGACCTAGCAACAGAACTGAAACACACAGTAAATGAACGAGACTGACTTAAGCTGATTGACTGTCTCGGAACCCCATTACAATTTTTTATTTTTGTAATTTTTATTAGAATACATCACGATTGTTTACAATTTGGTCAATTATGGTGGTCGTTAATGGCTGGAGTATATATTGTTTGACTTTTTTTATTAATGCTATATTCAACGGCTCTAGCTTACTTTTTAAACGGTAGTTAAAGTTTAACCAAAATTTCAATATTTACTTCTTTCTTTAATTACAGAAATTCAAACTCAATATTATACGTACAATGCCATTTCAATATTTTACCTCGTTTCATGAGTCTGTCATGGCGGAGTGGATAGATAGGAAAGCACTTTTAAAGTTTCTACGTTTCGTTTCTGCGCTAAATAAACATAGATTTAGTCGTTCCTCAACTTAAATTAATTTATTGTCACGTCTTACTAATCACACATCTGTTATCAATACTTGCGCAATATTATCTATTGTAAAACAAATACTTAATAAAGTTAATTTATCACTTAACAAAGTTTGCATAATAAAAGTAACTGTGTTGCGTCTTAGACTATAATTATTTACTGTTTAGCTCTGTAATTTTGGTAATGGCTGTACTAATTTTAAGATAGATAATCTGTCTTTTGTACGCTCAGTACAGAGTCAATGGTCAATGTGATGGTTTTATGGTATGCGTCTCTAAGTTCTCTGGTCAGACGGCGAAAATTGGACCTACAATTTACCCATAGATTTTGACGTTTCTATGACACTATGTTCGCCACCAACGGACCAGTAAGTTGGCACTATAATGATCGCTCTTACACCAGCACCGGTATAACAAATATTTTTATTATTACGATTTTTTTAGCCATCAACAGTTGTTGCTTTAATGCAAAAACGGCACAATTAACGTATTTTACTTGAAAATTAATTTCAAACATTTCAAATAAAATGTTATTATTTTCGAAAACGAAAACACCAGATTGTCAATTTTGGATACAATTAACCTTCTTTTTTGGCGCAAGAACGAGACAATAGTCATTTCGCCACTCCTACGTAGTTGTGACGTCATTTGAACACCAGATTGTCAATTTTGGATACAATTAACCTTCTTTTTTTGGCGCAAGAACGAGACAATAGTCATTTCGCCACTCCTACGTAGTTGTGATGTCATTTGACGGTTACGAATGACCAGAATTTTAACATGATTTTTTGTATGATATCGATAAAAATAAAAATATATGGGTGCCTTCATTTTCGGTCTGATATCATATAAAATTGTAAAAAAAAGTATATTGAAAAAATGAAAATGTTGTCAGTTGTAGGAAGTCTTCACTATTGTCCATTGTCTTGGATTTCTTGTATAATCCATTGTTTTATTTTATTTTGTTTTTTAACGGTGGTTTTTCAAAAAACTGGGGTGTGGTGAGAGTTTAATAATAATTTTACAATAGTGTATCGCTGTCTTACTGCCGTGCTCAGAGACGTCAAATAACGATAATGAGTACTTAACGTCAAAAAATTACAATTCAAAACTGGTCGCTATTCTTGCCGGGTCTATGGTCTAGATTTGAATGAAAAATTTTGACATTAAGTACTCATTAAAGTTAATTGACGTCTCTAAGTGCGGCAGTTAACAGCTAGTTCCAATATTCTACGTAAAGATGAAGATTATTCAGTCTCTATTATTATCAAACCAATAATAGAGACTGAATAATCTTCTTTGATCAAATCGCTTCTTAAATAGAAAATTGACACAAATTTAGAACTCTTGCAAAAATAAGTGTTAAAGCCTCAATTTTCAACACAAAATGTTACGGAGTTTTTTTTTATTGTGCCGTTTTTCTATTGTTTTATTAGATAACAATGTTAGATAAATTGTTACAAAGAAAATGAGGCCATTGAAATTGCCGACATTATAGTCCTAATGTGTATATTTTTAGTAAGTAATTTAACAAAAAATACCCAGCAACTAAACTTCAGTACGCTTTTTAAATAAAATTATAAAAAATATTTATGATCCCGAACCAAGACACATTTCGAAATTCTTATGACCCCTTTTCTTTGTTACTATGTATGTATTTACATTCTTATCTTAGCTATTAATAGAGTCGCCAAGAAGTGGGTAGATTTTATTTCTTTTGACCCAAAGGTGACGTACATGGAAACTAGTGCCATCTAGTGATATTTGTAGAGAACTTCGCAAAAGTCAACCGCGATCAATAGTAAAGAATAATGCCCCAAGCACGAACTTTTTGAAGATTTAAATCGTAAGTGTATCGAGAATGCATTCTAAAATCAAAACAAAATAAATTCTAAATTTTAAGTCGAAATTTATTAATATATTCTTAGGTAATTATTAACATTATAAACACATATTTATTAATATTGAATTTAATTCTTTTAACTAACGTGGAATCAACTCTTATAGCTGGTACAAATTAATAAACATTATTATTTATTGATATAATAATAAATATTTGTCTGGTTTATGAACGCTTTCCGTGACTCTTCTGTTTTTTGACGTTTGGCATTGAAACTATTGAAGAATGGTTACCTAGCTCTAACATAGGAATGTGAAAGTTTTGTCACGTAAAATAACGAGAGAAAACTTTTGTTAATTAAAAAAAACGGTCGTTGTCAAACGTAAAGATTGAAACCGTTCATTTAGTCATACAATGAGTGTCGTTATTTATCGTAACGGGTTCGTTACGAAACTTCGGAACGTTCGTGCTAGAGGCACAGTAAGCCATTCCCAGTGGAACAATTTTGGATATGTGCAGTATTAATTAAGCTATAATTTAAACATCACAGTATCTGTAATTTATCTTGTGAATGTGTTTGCCTTAAGTTTGTTCAGTATTTGTTATTTTTAAAGAAATTGTTCACTGAAGTATTATTTCAGATGATTTCATTTTTGAAGTGAAACGCCCGACACAGGGTGGTGTGTTTAGTTAATTGAAATAAAAATGTGATTACTATAAATGTTTTTTTTAAATAATATTTAATGTATTAATGTAAAAAAATTAACAATTTAGATTTTTTAATAACACCATAGTATAATATTTATTATTATATGACTATGGTAGTGTTCAAATTAGTAGGACGAGCTCGCTAGCGCAGTGGCACAGCGCGCTTAGCCTGCGATTGCGCAAACTAAGCAATTTTCGCTAAGGCCGGCCATTGGATGGGTGACCAAACATTTATTATCTCGAGTTCCTCCGTGCTTCGGAAGGCACGTTAAGCCGGTGGTCCCTGCTGCATCTGCAGTCGATAATACCCACCTACCCGCACTGGGCCAGCGAAGTGGGTTATGGCCCAATCTCCCTATATTCTTCGATCCATAGGGCAGGCCCGTACCCCAGCAGTGGGGACACTAAAGTGCTGGTGATGATGATGTGATGATGGTAGTTCAGGGTGTTTGTTATTTCTGTTACTTACGTGCTATACAGAGTTATTTGTAAAACATCAAAATCTCTCAGGAGTCCCAGGAGTAGATATCTGACATTATAAGCAACAATGTTTGTTCTACGACTTTTGATAATTCGTAAGATTTTACTTTTATACAAAAATAAATAATAATTTACTTACCGCTCTAAAGTCTATAACTTCATGTACACCTACTTGCATCGGCATTAGGCAGCGCGCGGGCCTAGCGTAGAGTGCGGGGCAGATAAGTCCGCGCGTGGTCAAAATTTGAACTAAAAATTCGTCTGCTATTTTGTTTGACTACGAGTGTCAATGTTAGCGAGCAGTGCCACGCCTCGCGCGCAGACTTATCTGGCCCTCACTCTAGCGTCGCGTTCGTCGTCCTTTCGTTTATGAATGAAACATAGACGTATAAATGTCACGACAGTAGAATAAAAACTTAATAAAATAATTTTGTGCAATGTATTGCGTTATAGTAAACTCATAAAACAAACGTTGTTGTTTATGATGCTAGCTATCTAGTCGTGGGAGGTTTTTGATGTTTTAAAAATAACCCTGTATAAAGTTTCCGGTGTACAAGGCAATGGGCTCGACCTATAAAGTTTGGGAATCTTAGGTTAGCTTCTGTAAGGATACGCCAAGCGTTCAACCTGCGCCGCTTCGCCTCGCGTGGTTAGTATTCTTTATAATATATTGTATGTATTTGTATTGATGCGCGCTTACTACATCAACTGCACAATGCCTCCGGATCGTCTCGGTCGGAAGCGTGGACAGCGAGTGAGGGGACCGCGTGGTCCGCGAAGGGATCGCGAGTGGTTCACGCGAGGACAATGCAATGTAAAGCGTCATTTCCTAGCTTTCTTTCTCTAACGTGTCGGACTTATGTGGTTTTTGCTTACCTAATAGATAAAGTGTGTGGCCTACGAATTGGTGTCATACAATTTTTACTCCTCTGTATAAAAAAGGTTCCACTAAGATATGTAGTCATTATCGCCTTATAGCACTTGTCACACATGCTAGCAAAATCTTGCTAGATATTCGTAACGACCGACTCAGAGCTTGTTTTTCTAAAGAGATCGCACCGGAGTAAGCTGGATTTGTGAAGGAAAAAGGTACTCGAGATCAGATCTTAAAAATTGTTCGCCAATTATTGAAAAGGCTCGAGAATTCAATATACCCACATACATTTGCTACGTGGGTTTCAGTAAAGTGTTTGACTCGGTGAAGTGGCCGAGGCTGGGACAGCACACTGAATATGGGGACGCCAAAACATCGAGTGCAACTTCTGAGACAGCTCTATGAGTCGGGTACCGCATCGGTTCTAACCGATGACGTCTTCGCTGGCAATTTTCATCCAAGTGCAGGTGTTCGCCAGGGTTGCATAATGTCCCCTATGCTTTTTAACGCTCATACTGAGCTGGTCATGCGTATCGCCCTGGAGGACTGGAGGGATGGTATTGCGATTGGTGGCTATAAAATCGCAAATCTTCGTTATGCTGACGACACCACATTGTTTGCGCCAACCGAAAGCAATATGAAGGAATTACTTCACAGGATGAAGCGAGTGAGCCTTGAATTCGGGTTAAAGATTACAACTCGCCAAAGGTTACAAAAATTACGACCTGCGACGTTGTCCAATCATATCTTTACCTTGGAGCTTTGATCTCAAACAATGATGGGAGTATGGATGAGGTAAAAACACTTATGGCAATAGCAAGGACTGGAAAGGATAAGCTGAAGAAAGTATGGAAGACCAGGAATCTTACCAAAGCCACTGTACGGTTTAGCAACCGCACAATTAGGTCAAGTCAATGTGTGCATTCCTGCGCATCAGCATATTCCGTGACAATGTAATTTTATTTCGTATTATATTCAGTTAAGCGTATGTCACCAACAAATAAACATTGTACTGTGGCTTTTTACAAATAAAACTATAACTAGAACTTCGACGTCGTTTAACTCAAAACTTAAACTATCTCTAAAGGTGTAAGATAATCCTACATCTTAATGGTCCTTCGAGCTTCCGTGTGAGCGGGACCAGAGTTCGCAAGTGCGTAATACCTACTTGTGGATTGCCTATTCCTGTGCGCACGGACACCAACCTGTGGACACTGTCATCTGTCTACGTCACCAACGGCTGCAAACAGCTTCTTCGCAGTGTGTGAGTTTGTGCACTTTTACGATAGCGAATCGGTTCGGCCGGCCTCCCACCAGCGGGTCTCACCGGTTGAATTGAGACGAGAACGCACATATCGTATTTAGGGTACAGGCGCGCACACCTGGTGAATAGCAGCCGGAAACTTCAACATCAACATGAGCAACATCGAAGATCTATTAGCAAACCAAAACCAAGTGGTTGAAGCGATGCAGCAACTACTTCGTAACTTCAAGAAAGATCCTACTGATCGCAAGACTCCAACTTATATCAAGAAACGCCTAGAAACTCTCGATTCATATTGGACGGAGTTTAAAACTAACCATGTACAACTATGTGCATTTGAAAACCGGAACTATACCTATTTTTCCGAAAACTACTATGAAAAAGCAAAAAGCTTTTATAACGAAGCGAGAACAACTATTCAACAAACAAAACTAAGCGAAATTTATACAAGGGAGAAGTCACCGATGAACCCAAAAATGCAAATAGATGAATCTGGAATGTCTGGTGAATTATCCACGCCTTATCAACAAGAACAAAAACAATCGACGAACAAAACTGTTTCCCAAGGTAATGCAAGTAAGGCGGAAGAAATGTCACGGAGACAACGTAGCAACTTTAAGGCATTTTCAAGGACACTCGCTGACATTGATTTGGAAGAAATTAACGAACAATGGGAATTTGAAGATACTTTAAAACACATAGAGTCACGATGGAAAACGATCGATTCGCTGCATTGGGAGCTTGACAGTGAAGTGATAGGAGAACAAGAAGAGTACGAAAACTTGTTTGAAAAATATGAAAGGCAATATAAGTCAATGAAAAAAGCGCTTAACGCCAAAATGTGGTCTGCGTCACATAAAGAAAAATCAACACCAGTGATGGAGCTGCCTGTCTTCAGCGGCGCTTACCAGCACTGGACCTCCTTCAAGGACCTATTCATCGAAACTATCCACTCTAATCCAACGTTATCAAAAGCGCAGAAGATGCAGTTCTTGAAGTCAAAGGTCAAAGGCGAAGCTGAAAAACTCATCCAACATTTAGCTATCAGTGCAGATAATTACGATGTTTCCTGGGATATACTGAATAACCGATACAACAACAAAAAACTTATTTTTTCTCTGCACTTGAATACTATGCTAAACTTACCGTGTATACAGTTTCAAACAATTACATCTTTAAAAAGAGTGCATGATACAACAAACGAATGTCTCAACGCCATCAAAAACCTTGGCGTTGATATATCAACATGGGATCCAATTTTAGTGCACCTTTTATCACAAAAATTGGATACCGACACCTTCAATGATTATATTGAAAGTCTGAAGCAACCAAGAGAGCTGCCCACTCTTACAGATTTTTTACAATTTTTGGAAACAAAATTTACATCTTTGGAGTCTTCGCGACGAAAACAAGAGCGATCAACGTCTGATCTACAACAACGTGGTCCAACAAACAACAAATTCCAGTATACATATAAAGCATTCAGCGCAAACCAAAAGCTCAATTCAAAACCGAAAACTTTTAATAACTCTACAAATAATAATTACTCTACATTGAACAAAATGACGTCGAAAAACATTCCAAGCTACGTAAAGTGCCCACTCTGCAATAAGGAACATGGATTATTCCACTGTAACGAGTTTATCAAATTACATTTGTACGATCGCAGGAAATTGATTGCGAAACACAACTTATGCAGAAATTGTTTGTTCGATCACAAGGGCAAGCAATGTACATCTGAGAAAAGATGTTTGCATTGTAATGAACAACACCATACTCTGATTCATCAAGATCAAATTGCAAGCAAACCATCAACTAACAACCTAGAGCACACTACCAATCAGAAAGCATCCACGTCAAACAGTCACGCTTCGATGGAAGAAATATCAGAAACACTTTTAGCTACCGCTCAAGTCAAGGTCAAGACCAATGATGGTTCAGAAATAGTTCTACGAGCGCTGATTGACCAGGGATCCCAGGTTTCCCTAATTACCGAAAACGCCGCTCAGATGCTCGAATTACCTCGACAGAAATGCAAAGGAGTAATTTTCGGGGTTGGAGCCCGAGAAAATAATTGTAAGGGTGCAATAACTATCACCTGTACATCTATGCGAAGTAATCATACTTTTAACTCGGACGTCTACGTCATGCGCAATCTAATCAACAATCTACCAAACCGATCATTTACAAAACCATCAACATGGACACACCTGGAAGGTCTTCAACTGGCCGACACAGATTTCAATATCAGCCGACCCGTCGACATCCTCTTCGGGGCTGATATTTACTCTACCATTATACTAGGAGGAATAATTAAGGGAGAAGAAACACACCCGATTGCACAGCAATCCCTTCTTGGCTGGATTCTGTGTGGTAACATGAGATCGTACCAATGCAACGTTATCCTAAACAATTTGGGTGAAATCAGCAGATTTTGGGCGATAGAAGATATTGCGGAGAGCTCTCAGATGTCTACAGAAGATCTTGACTGTATACAACTATACAAAACAACTACAAAACGACAGGAGGATGGCCGTTATGTGGTAAGGCTGCCCTTACACCCTGACATCAACGAAAAATTGGGAGAATCACGTCAGAAAGCTGCGGCACAATTTCGTCAGCTAGAACAGAAATTTAGAAAGGTCGAAAACATAGAGAGAGATTATAAACTATTTATAAAAGAGTATGAAGAACTCAATCACATGCGACTTTGTGATAGTAACACGAAACCAAGCTATTATTTACCACACCATTGTGTGCAACGCGCCGAGTCATCAACAACGTCCCTGCGTGTTGTTTTTAACGCATCCGCCAAGACAACTTCGGGAGTAAGTCTAAACGACTTAATGTACCGCGGCCCAAACTTACAAACAGACTTACAATTAATAATTTTAAAATGGAGACTCTACAAGATTGCACTTACCGCTGACATCGAAAAAATGTTCCGGCAAGTTTTGGTTAACGATGAAGACCAGAAATATCAAAAAATCCTGTGGAGAGATTCGCCTGATCAGCATATTAAAGACTACGCACTAACAACCTTAACTTATGGAACTAAAGCGGCTCCGTTTTTAGCTATGATGACTATAAAACAACTAGCGAACGATGAAAGAAACTACCCTGAAGCTGCAGCCATCATAGAAACATCTTTCTACATGGATGACCTCCTTTATTCTACTGAAGACCTTGAATCTGCAACACGCATTAAAAATGACCTCAAAAGCCTACTTATGTGTGGTGGGTTCAATTTACGGAAGTGGTCATCAAATAACCCTAAACTTCTAGATGACAACCCTACAAACAATCAGCAAGAAGCATACCATTTTCGGCACCAAGAGTCAACAAAAACATTGGGCTTGAGATGGAACCCTATACAAGACAATTTTACTTTCCAAATAACAATTGATATAAATTCAACTAAACGAGTCACAAAAGGTTATGTCAGAAATTTCCAAAATTTTTGATCCTTTGGGATGGTTGTGTCCTGTAACAACAAAACTAAAACTAATTTTTCAACAAGTATGGCAAGAAAACTTACGCTGGGATGATGAAGTAACTGAAAATATTAAAAAACAATGGGCTAAAGTTAAAGGTCAGCTAACTGAGATCAACAAACTAAAAATACCAAGATGGTTACAAGTGAAAAAACAAGATGAAATACATTTGCATGGGTTTTGCGATTCGTCAGAAAACGCTTACGCGTGCGTTATTTATTGTAAGACCAAAGAAATGTCAACAGTCATGGTAGCCGCGAAATCAAGACTTGTACCATCGAAGAAAATAATAACACTCCTGAGACTCGAACTTTGTGCTGCCTTACTGCTCGCCACACTGATGCAAAAGGTTCAAGAATGCCTACCTAACAGTGGCGTGGCGTGAAAAAAAAAGTTAGGCAAGCCACAGTAAAAATTAGGACCCACAAAAAATGGGTACTCGCAGAAACTTACTTTAAAGCTCGTAATTTGTACACATTGTAACATTTTTCAAAGTGACATTCTAATACATACATACATACATAAATCACGCCTATATCCCCGAAGGGGTAGGCAGAGGTGAACTAGCACCCACGTTTCGCCAGTTATGTTAGGTCCCATGTAATAATAGGTGGCGAGCCTATTGCCATTTATCGAGCACAAAAGTCGCAGTAGGTACATAGCTAGATGGTATAAGAGGAACGCTGCTGCCCATTCCTCATCACTGATTTATCCTTAGTCGCCTTGTACGACACCCACGGGAGAGATTTGGGGTGGTGACAATTGTATTCTACTCTGCCGTCACCACACGGCAATTCTAATACGGAGTCATAATTACTCAAATATAATAATGTTTCAGTATAATTACCACGATTATCCGAATTTACACTTTCGTCGTGCCCGCGAAACGCTAATTCTTGTCCACCTAAGAGAACAACTGTGTCTATGAAACGTTTTAACAGAATACGATTACGCTCGACTTTGCGATTATGAGCGTCAAAATTATTGTTAAAATAGTTTTCTATTCTACTATTTCCAAATTCATGCAACGCTACACAACTATGCATATGTTTCTCACTTTGAACATGTTTTTAGCAGAGTTTGATAAATTATTAACATCAGAAAATCCCGTTCGATTCCAAACGCTACTAGAATCAGAAAACAAAAGACACGGAAAACAAAACATTTTATTTATTAAACAACTGCCTGTAAGCCAACTATATTTATCATAAAGTTGCCTGTAAAAATGCTTGAAAAAACCGTCTTTACACTTGTAATCTATTGACATATTTGGACGAGCTCGACCTAAACTGTATGACATATTTTTTATTTTCAAAGGACAACTTTGTAAACTGCTTTCCTTCACTTAGCAAGAAATCGGACAATCTATGTGCATCAAAGCGGCCATTATTGTGCCGAGAGAGAATAAACCAAAATTATTTAAAAACTAAAACATACCAATTAAATCCCTGCAGAGCTACACTACACAATTCACAAAATCACAATACACCTTTAAAACAACAACACAGGTTAGTTAAATTTTACTATTTCACTGAATTACTGCTAAAAATACAATAAAACTAATTAATTACGTTAAGTTTATGTGAGTGCAAGCAAATTTCAAAACAGAATAACCTCGCTCGCGTCTGTGGGCATGACAGAAGCCGCTAGCTATGAGTATTTCTCAGCAAGGCCAGAAAGAGAGATCATTATACAAACAAAAGCCGTGTTAAAAAGGGAAGGACGTGTCAACCCGGTCCGGAGCGGCTTGTTGGAGCGGCGCCGACCGCGATATTGAGTGCAGTTCAGTGCAGTGAAATTCCGCTTTTATGGCTATTGTAATAAGATCTAAAATATTTACTTTTGACGGACTTGTTTTCGTGGTAGTTTATTACTAATGTGTGCGTGAGTCGTAGTGTATCGATGCATAAGCGCGTAGGCTGCCGAAATGCCGGCTTGATGCCGGCTTGTAGGCAATCTTTAGGTACTATTTCTCGTTGCGTGCGCCTGACAAGACTACGCTTGTCTGTGTGCGTGCTGTAGTAGGCGTTCATAACTCGATGTTTAGCGAGTTAGTTGAAGGAATCTAGAGAGCGGGAGCGAATTGTATGTACCTGTGTTGCATATTGTTTCGCGCGCGTTTAATACTGTTATGATAAGATTTTATTGGTGGATTTTTTTTATTTGTTTATAAAATGGTATTGTACTTGCATTATGGTAATGATTTTTTATGCTCGCTCGTTTGGTACGGCTGTTGGGAATCGGGTTATATGGACGCTCCGCCACTGCTACCTAACCACAAAGTTACTTTATACGGCTGGTCAGACTCCACTGCTGTATTAGGATGGCTGCACGGTGATCATAACAGATGGAAAACATTCGTATCTAACAAAGTGAAGAAAATAGTCACTACGATGCCTTCAAACTGCTGGCACTATGTCAAATCGTCTGAGAACCCAGCTGACTGTGCCAGCCGAGGTATAACTCCAATTCAGCTGAAAGAACATCACCTATGGTGGCACGGACCCCATTGGTTGCAAAATTTTCAACCTGGAACAAAAAATAACGAGATTAGGTACAACACAAACGAAGAAATTAAAATAAACAAGCAACTACAAACAAACGTCACCACTAAACGTCACACATCTGACGTCATCGATGATATACTTACACGAAACAGTTGTCTGAGTCGAGTTACACGAGTTGTCGCATGGATACTAAGAACGGTATCGCGTAACAAACATCGGCCGCAGTACCTAACTATATCGGAACTTAGAAAAGCAAGAAATATCATTATTAAACATATACAACTTACCTCATTTGAAGACGAAATTTCCAGATTAGAAGAGAAAAGGGAAGTGGATAGAAAAAGCAAACTCTTACCTTTGAACCCATTTTTGGACCAAGATGGACTTCTCAGAATGGGAGGGCGTATCAGCAACGCCAACATCCATGAAGACCAAAAACATCCCATCATTATTCCACATAAAGGTCATTACACTGATCTTTTAATAGATCAAGCTCACCTGATAACATTTCATGGAGGAGCCCGCCTTACTACAGCACACATAAGAAAACAATACTGGATCATCAGTGGCATTAGGGCTGTCAAAAATCGACTACATAACTGCGTGATTTGTCGAAAACAAAATCCAATAAAACAACAACAGCTGATGGGTAACTTACCTGCGGCACGGTGTAACCCTACAAGGCCGTTTCATCACACCGGCGTTGATTATACTGGATACATCGATGTGAAAACAAACAAAGGCCGCGGCGTAAAAACAACAAAAGGTTACGTAGCTGTCTTCGTATGTATGGTGACGAAGGCAGTGCATTTAGAATTGGTCTCGGACCTTAGCTCGTCTTCTTTTCTATCAGCCCTGAAAAGATTCGCTGCCAGACGTGGAGCTCCGCAACATATGTACAGCGATAATGGCACGAATTTCATCGGAGCCAACAATGTACTGAAACAAGAATTCATCAACCTGAAGGAACTACTCGATCCTCAATTCTTCGCAACGATAACAGACATGCAAATAGACTGGCACTTCAATGCCCCATCGTGGCCGAGCGCAGGAGGACTTTGGGAGGCCGCAGTAAAGAGCCTAAAGTACCACCTCTGCCGCGTCATCGGTGAACAGAAGCTCACATTTGAAGAACACTCAACACTTCTGGCTCAACTCGAAGCCTGTCTTAACAGCCGACCACTGCTACCACTTAACGAAGACCCGAACGATTTCGACTACCTGACGCCGTCACATTTTCTTTCAAGTGGCCCTACACTAACTATTATCGACACTGAAACTTGTGAACGAACGCGATGGCAACTTGTACAGAAAATCTACAAAGATATTTGGAAAAGGTGGCAGTTGGAGTATTTATCTCAGTTATCACCACGCAGCAAGTGGCGGCAAGCGCGAGAAAACATGAACATTAATGACGTCGTAATTATTCACGATGCCAATTTACCGGCTGGCAAATGGGCACTAGGAAGAGTGATCGAGCTGCACCCAGGAAAGGATGGCCACGTAAGAGTGGTCACCATCAAAACCAAAAATGGCACAATGAAACGCCCTATTACCAAACTATCGAAACTACTTGTATCAAAACCTGAATACAAAGAAAAACTAAGCAAATCAAATGAAGTTCTGAGCAACGAAAACAAACAACAAAACGAACCAAATCGGCAAATTAACGAAAATACATACAAGAAAACAAAAAAGAGATCATGCAATTTAATATGGACCATTTTATTACTTTTCAGCATTATAGCGCCTGCTCGGTGTAACTACAGCCTTACGAACATAAACAGCTGCCAAAGCCTCTATTTTGACAAGATAACGGACATGCGGCTTATGCGCGACGAATGGAAACTGATTGTGTTTTATGATATGGACCCCTATTGGCATGGTATACAAACATTCAAACACTATATAGCAAACTTAGAAAAAATATGCGGGAATCGTCAACAGTGTGACGTCATCTTGCTGCAACTACGTCACGCCTACAACGAGTTAAACTATTACAATGACATGCTCCTTAATCAGCAAATAACAAACTCAAAACGTCGACGTCGGGGGCTTATCAACGCCATTGGCTCTATAGGAAACAGCTTGTTTGGATTACTTGATCAACAATTTGCAGAAAAATACGAAAACGACATACAACTAATAAAGCAAAACGAGAAGCATCTTGTCCAGCTCTGGAAGAACCAAACCTCACTTGCAGAAGCTGAAAATAATTTATTAAAACGAGTAGAACAAACTATCGATCGCCAACATAAAATGTATAACCAACACCTCGTCGAGCTTGATAAGGCCGTGAACACAATGGCAACTGATATGAATGATGTGAAGAAACTTAGTGATTTTACACTCACATCGATTATCGCTAACAACATTTTAGAAAACTTAAAGGGGCTTCAGGAAACACTTTTGGACACTATAACAGAAATTCACTATGGAAAATTTGACATTCATCTATTAAGTCCTAAACAATTAGCAAAAGAGTTGAATACAATTTCGGGACACCTTTCGAGCGATTTAACATTGCCGATCGAAAACATACAAACGGATTTGAGAACACTTTACCATTTGCTTAAAGTAAAAGCAAGAATGACTACGAACTATTTCATTTTCGAAATCAAAATTCCTCTCGTAACTCGTGATAATTACGAGATATACAACTTGATAGCGATTCCTCAAGAAACTGAACAATATATGGCAAAGATAAGACCGCTCTCTAATCATATCGCCATTAACTTAAAGAAAGATGCTTACATACCTTTAACAGAAATGGAACTACGACCCTGTATACCATATAACTACAAAACTTTGATGTGTCCTTTACAACAACCAATTTATCGTCTTAAGTCAGACGAGAATCTCTGTATCAAGTTGAAAAATACAGATCAATGTGAAACTTCGAATACAATATGTACTGACATGTGGACACAGCTTAATAAAATAAATAATTACTTATTTTTCTGCTGCGGAGAACAAACAATACGAATCATATGCGAGAATCAGGTTGCAGCAACGCGCGTCAGCAAGGCCGGCGTTATCGCACTCGGGGAAGGATGCCTTATCAAGGGCGATACCTTCACGATATATTCGCATACGCAGCAATCTAATACTATAACAGTACAATCAAATGTGCTCAAGGTCGACATACATCCGATCAACTACATCTTTAATACAAGTATACCATTGGTTCAACTTACAGGAATTAATGGATCGGACTCTGAACATTTTGGAAAGGAATTTGATATCCTTGACAAGCGAATCGAACAAATGAAGAACAAGGAAGTCAGTGAACTAATATCGGACACGGACAGCCTCACCACCCATGACGTACACCAGTACATAGTGTTATACATATTAGCCGGCGTGACACTGATCGCAGCAGGCACCTACATCTGGCGGCGCACACGGACTCGTTGCACCGCGACTATCTCCTCAAAAGCGCGCTGTGATCACCCACCAGCTGTAGTTCCGATCCCACTGACACAACGTCCGCAGGAGTCTCTCAAACAGATTGATACTTCCAACGAAACAGCTATGAGACGAGAATCAATTGCGGGTCCACCTCATCTTTACGGTCGCATAAACAAATCAACGTCACCGGTCATAAGAAACATATTCTGTGAGAGTGATAGTGCTTAGTGTAGTGTGTGTGGTATGAAATTTCATAAGTAACTATTGTATCGATAACTTTATATACTTTATAATAATTTCTATTTTTATATTTTGTGCTTGAACATGTATTGCTTTGTTATTACCTAAATGTACCTTATCTCATCTCGCCCTCGGGAGCATGTACGGTTTAGCAACCGCACAATTAGGTCAAGTCAATGTGTGCATTCCTGCGCATCAGCATATTCCGTGACAATGTAATTTTATTTCGTATTATATTCAGTTAAGCGTATGTCACCAACAAATAAACATTGTACTGTGGCTTTTTACAAATAAAACTATAACTGGAACTTCGACGTCGTTTAACTCAAAACTTAAACTATCTCTAAAGGTGTAAGATAATCCTACAGCCACTAAGATCCGGCTTGTACACACTTTGTTTTCCCCATATTTTTGTACGCTTCCGAGTTGTTCTAAGGGTTTTAACAGCGATGGGTAATGGGCAGCGAGGTTCGTAGTAGATGGGTAATACCCACCTATTCACACTGAGGCAGCGTGGTAGGTTATAGTCTATTATTCTCCCTATATTCTATCCATACGGTTATAGGCAGCAGCGTCCCTCTTATAATACCTAGCAACATACTGCAATTTACGCGCCCCATAGATGGCAATAGGCTCGCCAACTATTACATGGGACCTAACACAATTGGTAAGACGTGGGTAATAAATCATCTCTGCCTACCCCTCCGGGGATAAGTAGGCGTGATTTATGTATGTATGTATGTTTGAAAAAAATATAATTGTAACAAACATAGACAATAGAAAGCGACAGAAAGAAAAAAACTAAAAATTACATGGAGTTCTTAGGGTACAATTTTTATTTCGATTTTATTATAAGTGTCTGAATTGAAACGCTTAACGTATGAGAAAATTGCTTTTTATATCGAATATTCATAAATGGAATCATCGAGAACAGTTTGGGTTTGTAAGCCTGGTCGTCATTCTTATAGTTCCCAGCGCCGGCGTAGCAGGCGATATTTAGTGGCAGCTCTTTATCGGCTTTGGTGGTGGTACACGGCATGGTGCACTGCCGCAGCGGCCACCGCCGCTTTGGATAGTCCTCTTCTGGAAGGACTGGCTCGAAGAGTCGTCCCTTTTTTCTACGTAGCCGCTTCCAGTTCTACTGGAGTCCACAATGTGTCTCTCAGACGATTTTCCACTTTCTTCTTGTACAATTTTCTTGCGTTTTCCTGATGCGTTTGTCGATGAATCTGAAGTGGATTTTGCCGAGTCATTGCTAGATGAACTGTCACTGCGTGTTTTAGTACCGTACCTCGTAGTGGAACTGTCAACAATGTCTCTTGTTGATGAATTAGCAGAGGCTTTGTCCTCCTTGAAGCTCGAGCCGTATCTGCTAGAATGGCCTTCATAAGATCTCTCCGCTGAGTGGTTGTTGCTGGACTTGTCAGATTTGATATTTTTTCCATATCTGGTTGAGTTTTCGTCTGTAACCTCTCTAGTAGACGAAGTGCCGGAGGCCGAGTGTCCTACGGTGGAACTTCCAAATCTGTTCGTATTGGTTTCGCTAGTATTGGACTGCGATTCATTGCTGGATGATTTGTCGGATTTAACTGACTTATCGCCATTTCGCGAATATACACCGCTAGTAATATCTCTTGTAGATGACTTTCCAGAAGAGGAATCATCTAACACAGTGGTTCCGTGTCTATTGCGTCTGGTTTCAGTGGCCCGTGCAGCATTTTCGTTGTAGGTGGAGCTGTCAGTTTTGGATACGATTGTTCCTGACCGCGATCTGTTCGTATCCGTAATGTCTCTTGTGCCTGATTTACCAGATGAAGAATCTACTATTTCTGTTTTACCATATTTGTTGGAAGTCGTTTCATATGATTTCTTAGCTTCTTCATTACTAGTTGATCTATCTGTTTTCTCTGACGTTACTCCATATCGGGTTTTGGTCCGGTCAGTGATATCTCTTGTAGACGACTTTCCAGAAGTGGATTCACCTATCACAGTGGTTCCGGCTCTATTTTGTCTGGTTTCAGTGTTCTGTGCAGCATTTTCGTTGTAGGTGGAGCTGTCAGTTTTGGATACGATTGTTCCTGACCGCGATCTGTTCGTATCCGTAATGTCTCTTGTGCCTGATTTACCAGATGAAGAATCTACTATTTCTGTTTTACCATATTTGTTGGAAGTCGTTTCATATGATTTCTTAGCTTCTTCATTACTAGTTGATCTATCTGTTTTCTCTGACGTTACTCCATATCGGGTTTTGGTCCGGTCAGTGATATCTCTTGTAGATGACTTTCCAGAACTGGACTCACCTATCACAGTGGTTCCGCTTCTACTCCGTCTGGTTTCAGTGTCCTCTGCAGCATTTTCGTTGTAGGTGGAGCTGTCAGTTTTGGATACGGTTGTTCCTGACCGCGATCTGTTATAATCCGTAATGTCTCTTGTACCTGATTTACCAGATGTACTATGTACCTTTTCTATTTTATTACCAAATCTGTTGGAGCTGGTTTCAGAGGCCCGTGCAGCATTTTCGTTGTAGGTGGAGCTGTCAGTTTTGGATACGATTGTTCCTGACCGCGATCTGTTCGTATCCGTAATGTCTCTTGTGCCTGATTTACCAGATGAAGAATCTACTATTTCTGTTTTACCATATTTGTTGGAAGTCGTTTCATATGATTTCTTAGCTTCTTCATTACTAGTTGATCTATCTGTTTTCTCTGAAGTTACTCCATATTGGGTTTTGGTCCGGTCAGTGATATCTCTTGTAGATGACTTTCCAGAACTGGATTCACCTATCACAGTGGTTCCGCTTCTACTCCGTCTGGTTTCAGTGTCCTCTGCAGCATTTTCGTTGTAGGTGGAGCTGTCAGTTTTGGATACGGTTGTTCCTGACCGCGATCTGTTATAATCCGTAATGTCTCTTGTACCTGATTTACCAGATGTACTATGTACCTTTTCTATTTTATTACCAAATCTGTTGGAGCTGGTTTCAGAGGCCCGTGCAGCATTTTCGTTGTAGGTGGAGCTGTCAGTTTTGGATACGATTGTTCCTGACCGCGATCTGTTCGTATCCGTAATGTCTCTTGTGCCTGATTTACCAGATGAAGAATCTACTATTTCTGTTTTACCATATTTGTTGGAAGTCGTTTCATATGATTTCTTAGCTTCTTCATTACTAGTTGATCTATCTGTTTTCTCTGAAGTTACTCCATATTGGGTTTTGGTCCGGTCAGTGATATCTCTTGTAGATGACTTTCCAGAACTGGATTCACCTATCACAGTGGTTCCGCTTCTACTCCGTCTGGTTTCAGTGTCCTCTGCAGCATTTTCTTTGTAGGTGGAGCTGTCAGTTTTGGATACGGTTGTTCCTGACCGCGATCTGTTATAATCCGTAATGTCTCTTGTACCTGATTTACCAGATGTACTATGTACCTTTTCTTTTTTATTACCAAATCTGTTGGAGCTGGTTTCAGAGGCCCGTGCAGCATTTTCGTTGTAGGTGGAGCTGTCAGTTTTGGATACGATTGTTCCTGACCGCGATCTGTTCGTATCCGTAATGTCTCTTGTGCCTGATTTACCAGATGAAGAATCTACTATTTCTGTTTTACCATATTTGTTGGAAGTCGTTTCATATGATTTCTTAGCTTCTTCATTACTAGTTGATCTATCTGTTTTCTCTGACGTTACTCCATATCGGGTTTTGGTCCGGTCAGTGACATCTCTTGTAGACGACTTTCCAGAAGTGGATTCACCTATCACAGTGGTTCCGGCTCTATTTTGTCTGGTTTCAGTGTTCTGTGCAGCATTTTCGTTGTAGGTGGAGCTGTCAGTTTTGGATACGATTGTTCCTGACCGCGATCTGTTATAATCCGTAATGTCTCTTGTGCCTGATTTACCAGATGAAGAATCTACTATTTCTGTTTTACCATATTTGTTGGAAGTCGTTTCATATGATTTCTTAGCTTCTTCATTACTAGTTGATCTATCTGTTTTCTCTGACGTCACTCCATTTTGGTTTTGGGTTCGGTCAGTGATATCTCTTGTAGATGACTTTCCAGAACTGGACTCGCCTATTACAGTGGTTCCGGCTCTATTTTGTCTGGTTTCAGTGTTCTGTGCAGCATTTTCGTTGTAGGTGGAGCTGTCAGTTTTGGATACGATTGTTCCTGACCGCGATCTGTTCGTATCCGTAATGTCTCTTGTGCCTGATTTACCAGATGAAGAATCTACTATTTCTGTTTTACCATATTTGTTGGAAGTCGTTTCATATGATTTCTTAGCTTCTTCATTACTAGTTGATCTATCTGTTTTCTCTGACGTTACTCCATATCGGGTTTTGGTCCGGTCAGTGACATCTCTTGTAGACGACTTTCCAGAAGTAGATTCACCTATCACAGTGGTTCCGGCTCTATTTTGTCTGGTTTCAGTGTTCTGTGCAGCATTTTCGTTGTAGGTGGAGCTGTCAGTTTTGGATACGATTGTTCCTGACCGCGATCTGTTATAATCCGTAATGTCTCTTGTGCCTGATTTACCAGATGAAGAATCTACTATTTCTGTTTTACCATATTTGTTGGAAGTCGTTTCATATGATTTCTTAGCTTCTTCATTACTAGTTGATCTATCTGTTTTCTCTGACGTCACTCCATTTTGGTTTTGGGTTCGGTCAGTGATATCTCTTGTAGATGACTTTCCAGAACTGGACTCGCCTATCACAGTGGTTCCGCTTCTACTCCGTCTGGTTTCAGTGTCCTCTGCAGCATTTTCGTTGTAGGTGGAGCTGTCAGTTTTGGATACGGTTGTTCCTGACCGCGATCTGTTATAGTCCGTAATGTCTCTTGTGCCTGATTTACCAGATGAAGAACTTGCCTTTTCTATGGTGCCTTGTCGGTTAGAGATTGATTCGTATGATTTCTTAGCTTCTTCGTTGCTACTTGAATAGTCGGATTTTGTTGAGCTTGCTCCATATCGGTCTGATGCACTATTAGTAATGAGTCTATCCGACGATTTACCTGAAGTAGAGTCCTGTTTCACGATAGTGCCACCTCTAGTAGAAGTGATCTCAGTATCTTTTGCGGCTGCCTGGTTGGAAGATGAACTGTCGGTTTTTGTTACAGTGACTCCTGATCTGGAGCTACTGCTGTCCACTATATTCCTACTGCTTGAGCTGCCCGATTCCTCCTTGATCTTTTGGCTATTACAGTTAGTGTCGGTGACTCTTTTGGCAGACGTTTGGCTTGCAGAGTTGTCAGCTTTGTACGTTGTACCACTCGCATCTGAAGTTTGCTGCGACACGCTGCGTGAATCTGAACTGCCAGATTCCTCGCTTACAATTGTGCCCTCGTCATCAGATTGAGTAGATGTGGACTGAGAAGCCTGACTTGCGGAATTGTCTGAGGTTGAAACAGTGCTTCCTCCGCCTGTAAAATGATATTTCAGGTTTAAATATTTGGATTTTAAAATTAATTGGTTATACCAAAGATAAGTCCTAATAATGATACTTTTTAAGCTGAAGTAATTAAATACTTACGTTTTGACCACGACGATGAACCACTGGATGCAGACGATGAAGCTAAGAATAGAAAAAGAAACATTTATTAGACCGAACATACGTGTGTGTTCGGTCTGATATAATTTTCAACTAGATAATTGGTGTTCAGTATGTACCGAATACCAATCATCTAGTTGAAAATAAGTACCTATAATATAACCCTGGTGTTATAGCAGAAAGTAAGCAATTAAAACCATAAATATATTATTATTATACATACATACATAAACACGTCTATATCCCCGAAGGGGTAGACAAAGGTGAACTAGCACCCACGTTTCGCCAACTATGTCAGTCCCATGTAATAGGTGGCAAGCCTATTGCCATTTATCGGGCACAAAAGTCGCAGTACATTGCTAGGTGGTATAAGAGGAACGCTGCTGCCCATTCCTCATCACTAATTTATCCTTAGTCGTCTTGTACGACACCCACGGGAGGGATTCGGGGTGACAATTGTATTAGCGCACAGGCACAGGCGCTCAAACTGGTCCGCGCGGCGCCTCACTGCAACTGCCGGAATACAACCCAGGCGGCGCGGGTATCACTATGGCGGTCATGTGAGCATGGCTCACCGGGGCAGTGCAGCGCAGCGCGTCGTCGTTTAACCCGTCATACTAAACGCGGTCCAGCGTAGCATGCAACTGCTTTAAAACTACCGCTGCGTTCAGTGTGCCGACCGCCGCGCTGCTACTGACCTGCTCTGCTCCTGACCCGCGTTTGGTGTGCAGGAGCCTTTACTGGAGGATGAAGCCGTAACTGAACATACTGATTTTATGGGTGTTTTTAAGGATTCCTTAAGGTGACCTCGACTAAGGTCTAGTGGAGAAAATCTCGAGGAACCAACTCTGCATATGGTTGTAAATGCCCCAAATGTGTGGTAACTTACACGAGGCGCTACTGCTTGACGTGCCGCCAGTGTATGCAGTAGAGTCTTCCGACACTGTTTCGCTTCCATCAGTAGTGGTTGTGGTCTCATCAGTAACAGTGGTATCGGAAGTACCACTGGCAGTTTCTTCTGTTGTCTCAACAGTGGTCTCCTCAGTGGTTACTGTTGGAGATGGGACTGTAAAAACAAGAAGCTGTATTATTTTGATTGTTTCGTATTGAATCTTCAGTATATTCTTCGTCTGTCTGTCTGTCTGATTAAATGAAAACTGACTGACTAATCAACACACACAAACATACACAAATCACGCCTATATCCCCGAAGGGGTAGGCAGAGGTGAACTAGCACCCACGTTTCGCCAATTATGTTAGGTGGCGAGCCTATTGCCATTTATCGGGTACAAAAGTCGCAATATATTGCTAGGTGGTATAAGAGGACCGCTGCTGTGATGCTGTCCATTCCTTATCACTGATTTATCCTTAGTCGCCTTGTACGACACCCACGGGAGAGTTTTGGGGTGGTGACAATTGTATTCTATAATCACACATCGTGCAATAAACTGAAATTTACGTACCCGATAGAGAGAATCGAAATCGCCACCCGTTAGACTGGTTTTAGTGTCACGCCGACGAACCATCCGCCAGCGCGCTGATCAAGATCCATTGCTGGCTATTCAGTGGGCTCTAATAATTCACCGCCATATAAAAACAGCAATGAATGACGATCAGCGCGCTGGCGGTCGGTTCGTCGGCGGGACACCAAAACCAGCCTTACATGGGGGCTAACCATAATTGGCGAAACGTATGTGTGTTTACTCACCTTAGCCTACCGCCTCAAGGGAAATTAGTGTGATTTGTGTGTGTATGTAGGATTCCAACCTTGGCCGAAAGCCAGAGAATCTGACCGTTCGTCAATCAATACCTGCCCGGCTTGCATGACCACCGAAACACGATATGGTATAGCCATTTATCGCGTTTAACAGTCAAAAATCATTGGATTTTACATACACATACATACATAAATCACGCCTATATCCCAGAAGGGGTGGGCAGAGGTGAACTAGCACCCACGTTTCGCCAATTATGATAGGTCCCATGTAATAGGTGGCGAGCCCATTGCCATACATCGGGCACAAAAGTCGCAGTACATTGCTATTGCTAGGCGGTATAAGAGGAACGCTGCTGCCCATTCCTCATCATTGATTTATCCTTAGTCGCCTTGTACGGCACCCACGGGAGAGATTTGGGATGGTGACAATTGTATTCTACTCTGCCGTCACCACACGGCGATCTTTGGATTTTAACACTTGAATAAACCTGAATTGAATAATTTAATAAGCCTCTAATTCCTTATCATAAAGATATAGACATTTATCGCGTTGGACTGTCGAAAATCCAATGATTTTTTTGAGTTCAAACCGATAACTGGCTATATTATGCTAGCCGGCCTGGCCGTCGGACACGATAAAAATGGAAAACCAATCAATAAAGTACTCACATGGCAGACCGTTGACGGTCACCAGCGCCTGAAAAAGATAACAAAATATGAAGAGTAAAAATACCCCGCAAATACATTTCAACGAGCCTAGCACGGGGACACGGACAAGTCTCTTTCCACCACTTGACAGTGTTTTGTCTCGAGATTTAGTGCGAGAGTAAAAGACTTTCTTTCCCCCGAGGAGATGTGTCCACACCCCGTGCTACGGGGGCAGCTCCCTAGCCAAGTAGCCAAATACAATAGGTACGTCATTTTCAAAAATACTTTTGTTTTATATGCGTTCGAATAGGCAAGCCACTTGGCTAGGCTCTCTTTTCGTACGATCTAGTGTCTAGGGCTTTTTTATACAGGGAAGCTCTTGATATTCATTTCACCTGATGGTAAGTGACGATAAGGGCCTTAAATGGAATCGTGCTTCATCTATACTCAACCACAAAGGGGCTGGCTATCTTATCATAAATTGTCGGAACACAACTAATGCTGTTAACATTCTTATTTTTATTGACAGATTTTGATAAGATTGCAGTAGCTATGTGGACTTGATTAAACTCCTCCCACCCACCAAACCTAGCACGAATTTCTACTCCACTCGGGATCTTATTCTGGTGAGCAAAACACTAGACAACAGTGGCGGCTACAGTTTTCAAGAAGGTCTACTTTCTGTGGCCTTCTTGCGTAGTCCTTGCAAGTCCATTAATATTCAAGTTGTTTAAGAGAAGTTATCCCAAAGAGGGTGTAAAACAGAAATTCTCATAAATAAACCCATTATTAAAATCGATCGATTCCGGTGAGCCTCACGTCTTTTCTCTCGATGAGGCATGTCGAAATTGAAGATGATAGATCTTTCAAGGACTTGTATATTGCATTACTGACCTGATAGAAGATAACGTTTTATTTCAACGCGACATAATGTCACGTTGAATTACAAAGGTAAGTATTCTTAGGTACCTATTTAATCAAATTTCCAATCCTTGCTGGTTGTAGCACACAAATTTTCTTGTCCTACAATCCTACATTCAGCAAGGATATACTGATGACGTTACGCAACTAGGTACGCGACAAACATAGTCTCTGATTACCAAAAGAGGGTTGGTGTCAGGCAGGCGGCCGGTGGTAAAACCTAAGCCAAACCCTAGACAGTAAACTTAAAACAATTAGCAGTATCGATGGTTGAGCGAGCCAATCATTCTCTCCGTACAGCGGACTCTTGAGTTGCTCTTTTCACTTACTTTTCTATAGGTACCTTACATTAATTTATCACTAACACCAAGAATATTCGCATCGCGTCAAAACGCTGGTTTGTGTACAAGCTCTATTAACGGCTTCCATGGCTCTTGTTTTTTTTTGACGTTTGGACTTTGGAATGCGAAAGCTTTGATCGATTGATTGATTGTTTGATTTTTCACGTAAAACTTTTAGGCGAAATAAAATGCGTAAAAAAAATTATTTTCGACACTGTACAGCTCTCAAACATCACGAAGATTATGGAAACCGTTCGTAATCCAATTCGGAAATTTCAGAATATTCCCAATGACCATGATCGGCTTGGCCGACTAGTCAGCCGATTAGTCGGCCTTTTTACAACCGACTAATCGGCTAGTCGGCTAGTCGATCAAATAGGCACATCTCTACTTTTTATCCCTTGAAATATGTTTTTCCGAATATTTTGTTTTTACTGTCACGGCTTACTGTATTAAATGTGTACTTGAAGAGACGTGGTATTTTTTGCTCCGAGTATTTTTTTCACTCTCAATTAATCTACAATACTTTTTTGTTCATCTGGACCTAAACACATCCACTCGCTTTTGATACACATCATTCTATCTCATGCTAGTGATGAATGCATGTAGGTAGGTATAAAAAGTTATGGAAAGGTCAATTCTGGGAAAACGCTGAACGGAGAGAGTGATTGGCATAAAAATATTCTAATCCATACTACTCAAGGTTTTGGCTTAGGTTTTACAGCCAGCCGCCTGCCTGACACCAACCCTCTTTGGGTATCTATTTATTATTAGTACACGCAGTGCAAGCATTAATACACTGAATAACAATAATTGATTCAAGAAATAATCTGTAACATCATCACAACATTGTCAAGGAACAAATCGACGTAAATAAATTAACAGTAAATTCAGGAATTATTTTATACATTGATGTCAAGTTTAATATATTCTGTTGGGTATTGGGTACTCTGTTGGGTGGTGCTTGCCCTCCACCACTTGGGTGCCCCAAGGTTTACACCACGCAATCTCCCTTGATGGACTTTTACGACAATGGGGTGAGTTGGGGCTGGCACATTCTAGTATATTTTCCCGACCAGGCGCCACCATATAAATAATATTTGATTGTAATAATCTATGGCAGTGGAAAGAGGAACAATATTACTCACCAGCAGCACAATTGCGGCTACGGAGGACCTCATCTCTTGGCTGGTTTGTCCACCTACTTAATTGAATAACACTCGCTTCGTCTTTTTATACAAAACATTATTTGGCTAATTGAACATCGAAATTAATATCACCACCTGTCCAAACAGTTCTGTTGTATGTATGCATTTTGTCGCCGTACACCTACGAAGATTTGGCATTATTCAATTTACTTATTATTTTATAAACTAATTCTATTTATTCATATTGTTTAAATTGTTTTTGGGAAATGTTAGTTTACTATCCAAATTAATATAATATATTTTGTTAACGCTGTATGTCTTTTCATAAAATGGACGATTGACAACATTTAAAAAAAACAAGTTATGATAATTTTGAAACCATTTGGAGCTTCAGCCATCTGGAACACCATATATTTTTTTCAGAATTTATTACCTGCTAAGTTAAGAGATATTTCAAAAATAAAACTAATTGGTCTTAAAATGGAATTGTAGGATTACTAACAGTAAATGTCTTTGCCTTAAAACACCTAATAGATTTGACTTAATAAAATTTGACAGTTGTGATGTCAATTTAATTTTTTAATTTTGTAGAGCCCTCAAAAATCCCACCGTTGCACATAAGTCGTTTTAAAATGAGTAAGTTTTGAAATTTAAAGAAGCGAAATTAAAGAAAATTTAAAAATACGTGTCCAGTTATTTAATGTCTATTTTCTATCCATGTAAGAAAAACATGCCTTTCAAATGTAACCATTTTTGTTCTACAACCGTGAATTCATCATAAATCCTCTGTATGCTTATAATGATTGCAATGTGTCGGTCTTGAATAGTGTTTTGTTTTGTTTACTATGTCCTACCACCAACCAAACCGAATACAAATTTGTACTCCCCTGGGGATCGATCCCGGGACCTCTGGATCTTAATTGCGGTAAGAGAAGTGTGGCAAAGTGTTCACACACTGCCACACTTCTGCAAGCGTTGACATATAGCCTGTATAATCTAACTTGTCTTATTTGGTAAACAATCTTGTCATATTTTTTTTTAAATCACCCATTTAGAAATAAAATAATAACAAAGTCAATAATCTACTTATGACAATAAATCATTATTATAGACTGAAACCTATTGAATTTAGTTATCATTTGATTTTTAATGGAGCATTTTCATTAGGCCGTGTGGTGACGGCAGAGTAGAATACAATTGTCACCACCCCAAATCTCTCACGTAGGTGTCGTACAAGGCGACTAAGGATAAATCAATGATGAGGAATGGGCAGCATCGTTCCTCTTATACCACCTAGCAATAGCAATGTACTGCGACTTTTGTGCCCGATCAATGGCAATAGGCTCGCCACCTATTACATGGGACCTAACATAATTGGCGAAACGTGGGTGCTAGTTCACCTCTGCCTACCCCTTCGGGGATATAGGCGTGATTTATGTATGTATGTATGTATTTTCATTAAAATGGTGTGCCAAGATTGTTTACCAAATAAGACAAGTTAGTGGTCTACAAGACTACAAGACTTTAATAAGATGGGTGACCAAAATAATTTCGACTCCTGAAGGATCTTCAGATTTTACATCGGCAACTTTCAAAGGAATTTTAATATTATTGTGTTCAGCCATTACATCGGAAAATTTTAAATGAAAACAATATCTACTAAATATATTACAGATACGGATCTCTAAAACGAAAGATGTAAATTATCATAATTAAATTATACCAATTGAAATGACATATCATTAATGATGTTTAATTAGTAACACTTGTTTTGTTAAAGTACAGTCTGCTGCGTTTATTGGCATTTAAGCTGACGTAAGTGGTGTCAAAAGATATTTTTTTAAATACTGGCCTTAAATAAAAGCCTTGCCATTGTTATGAATCCTTACATACATAAGTTACGCCTTTCTCCCCTAAGCGGTAAGCAGAGGTGTTTTAACACCCGAATTTCCCTAGTTTAGTTCAGGTCCTGTAATAGGGGGTGAGTCTATTGCCATTGACTGGCAGCTTAAATGACAGGCATGCATGAAGACATTATTGAGTTTGGATGAAGCGAAAGGAGTATGTAAGGATCGTAGCAAGTGGAAAGGAGTGATCTGGCGTGACATAATTGTATGTAGGTACCTATGTAATAGCATTGTTAAAAAAAACTGCGCCTCCCCAAGTATGAAGGGATAAGTCTCCATCCTGTCCATTCTAAGGTTACCTGGAAGATATCGCTTTTAGCGATAAGGTCGCCCTTGATACAAATCGTTTTGGGTAATATCTATAAAACTGGTTGATACAATAACGTTGTATTATATCTATTCTATTTTAAGTCCTAGAGGATTATGAAACTTCCTCTAAACATAGATTGAAAGAATCAGATAGTTTCAATTTAAAGCTGGGACTTATTTTGTCCCTGGTACCTAATCATGACTCTCCTGCCCTGTTCCCAGCTTATCCAGGGCTGGCGCAGTAGGTATGTGTCTCCTTCCGGGTAGGCAGAGGTGAATTAACACCCACGTTTCGCCAATTGGCGAGCCTATGGCCATTTATCTGGCACGGAAATCGTAATACATTTAATTGAAATACATTGTACAAGTACAAATACATACAAATAAATAATTTTTTTTTACACTCACACCTATCATCAAGCCCAAAGTAAGTAGGCGAAGCACTTGTGTTATGGATACTAGATGACGGACATATTTTTAATATAATTATGGATATAAATGTTGAAAATATACTACATAAACATATACACAACCATGACTCGGGAATAAACATTTGTGGTCATCACAAAGTTTGCCCCTACCAGGATTCCAACCCGGGATCTCTTGGCCAATACCCAGCAATCTGAGCATTCGACCAAGGCGGCCGTCATGCTAGGTGGTCTAAGAGGAACGCTGCTGCCCATTACTCATTGCTATCATAACCTTTTAGTCGCCTTGTACGACACCCGCGGGAGAAAGATGGTGGTCAGGTGGTGTGGTGACTATTGTTTCCTGCTCTGTCGTAACCACACGGCCATATAAGGCTATACATCTAATCCAATTTGGAAAGGTGCTAGAGATGAATGAATGTATGAATAGGACCGCGCCGAGAGACCAATGAACGGAAAGAGTGAACAATCCATAGTGCTCAATTTTTCGGCTTACATTTTAGATTGACACAAACTCTCTTTGGGTATGCTGTTGTTAGCGTTTGATCTTTACCATTCGAGTGCTCCAATATGATTATTTGACTCATCAACTTTATATAAGAATATTTTATTGACATTACGTTGTATCGACGATCATTCTAAAAAAAAATCTATATGTGAAAACTTGTAATTGGCTTTACTTTGTTAATAATCTTTTTATTTAGATACTGCTGTAAGTTTTCTAGTTGTAAAATAAAAATAAAATAAAATACTGTCGATTTCTATGCAATTTATTCAATGTTAGGACGGACGACCTTAATTAAGTTAGTCATTGAAAAAATTTCGAAGATTATGTCAGTATTATAAGAATGGAAGCCTGAAGTTGAAAGAACATGATGTTCATAAAATGTGTACATAAAATAGGTATCCTTATACATTGTAGATGAGTGTATACTGCGATCTCCCTTAGTCGACTTTTGTCCCACAATCTATATTATTTTCGCTCCCAGGCCAGCATGGAAGCAGATTTTTATCCCTGGCAAATTGCATAGTTATTATCCTGTTATGACGGTACATATTTCTTTGGAAACCCGTAATATTAGGGGTTTAAGTATCAAATTGCCGTTTTGTATGGAGAATTTAGCGAAAATTCATTTTTCCATACAAACATATTTGCGATTTTTTAAGGAACCACGAGTCTAAATTTTATATAATTTTGTGGGTATATTTAAACAACATTAAGCTATATGATATCTAGAGATTTTTTTTAATAACGGAGACCGTCTGGTGACCGTGTCCGTGGATCTAAGTGGATACTTAGGACGACTTGTTTTTGGAAAACGGTTGTGAAATATATGGTAGTGAATAAATAAATAAAAATTATACATAAATTTAAGTCCTTGAAATGAAGTTTAAAATAAAAAAAGAATAATGGACATAACTATTGTTTTATACACTACTACTAAATAATTAGGGAACATCGGCAATTTTATACTTTAACCCCTCTATTACTTACATAAAACGTGGACTAAAGTTAGTCATAGTTTGAAACTAAGCGTCACTTTTATTTACTGAATGAAAGACCGAGTTAGCATCAATTGTAAACCTTGACCAACGTCTTTAGTTCATGTTTTATAATAAGGTGTTCAAGTACGTCTGATAGGCAGGCGCGCAGAAATAAACCCTTTTTTGGAGTAAAATGCGTTTGCTTGTAAAGTAATTTTCTTTGTGAGTCACGAGCACGATTACATTATTAAGCACACACTGAAATTTATAACTTAACTACCTTGTTCAAACACGAAAACGACACAACTCAAAAATGACTTAAGTAGGTAGGTAGGTACCTCATTTAGTGTTCTAAATATATGACGTTAAGGCTTCTGTAACAAAAATAACTCGATAGGTACGCTCCGAGTTGAGTCTCTTTTGGAACGTGATAATACCTATTTGCTTAAATAATTTATGGCCTGATGGAAGTTCTTAAGTAAACATTTCAATGTAGAAATTGTGTGGATTTAATTTGCTAATTAACTGCTTTCGTAGTCGATCCATATGTAGATATATTCTCTAGCAGGAGTAATCGAAAGGCTTCCTGCCCTGTTCCCAGATCATCTGGGGACGGCGCAGTGTGTTTCCTTTTCCATTCATATCGGTCAGACGTCATCAAGCCATTCACCCGCTATTGATTCATATCATCCATCACTCCGGAAAGGTGCTAGTAACGATTAGAAGAGAAAATAAACTTTTTTCCATGCTGGACTGGAAGCGATAATAACGTGACAGTCCCGACTCATCTCAGGGTCGTCTCAAAAGTCGACTAACGCAGATTGCCCGGTGCAGACCTATAAGCTCCTTGGGGCACCTGAGTGGTGGAGGGCAAACCACTAACAACAGCATACCCAAAGGGGATTTGGGAACAGGCAGGCGGACGGCTGTTAAACCTGTAGGGATTGGTACGTGTTGTAACCCCAATCGCTCTCTCCGTTCAACAATCTCTCGACATGGTCCTTTCAATTTCTTTTCTATACATTCATTCATCACTTGCACCTTTTACGGTGTGATGGACGATATGAATCAAAAGGAAGTGGATGGCTTGATGACGTCTGACCGATGTGAATGGAAGAGGAAACATACTCTGCCGACCCCAGACAAACTGGGAACAGAGCTGGGAGAATAAGAGGAGTAGTTAACTTTATCCTGCCATCTTGACTATTTTACAACACACCAATCTGCGCTAGGCCAAAGTGGAGGGTTATGGCTCATTCTCTTCTCCCCTATGAATTTTTCCATAGGAAGGGAAGGCCTGTGCCCTAGCAGTAGGGACATAAAAGGGCTAGTGATTATGATGATGCCAAATTTAGTCTCCCCGTGGGTAAAGTCATTATCATATCGTAATAACATCTAATTGAATTGTTTCATTGAAACTGTAACAAATGAAATGTGTAGCGACATCACAGCATGTCCTACATTAATACACGTAGTAAGATTCATCACATTTGTAAGTTAACTTTAGACACGCACTATATGACTATATAAGCCCATATTTGTATCTTTAATATAGAGACTTAATTACCACATCAAGTCGCATTATACTTCTTGCCCCTGGCAAATTGGTGACCACCGACATTGGACAGCAGCAGCCTTCAAATACTACAAGATATTGGTCTGCCGTGCGTCGGGGGCAATTTAACCCCGGCGCACGGCAAACTGCTCAACGCACGGCAAACTCCTCGGTGCACGGCAAACTACTCCGAAGTTGGAAAAATGGAAAACATCAAAGGGAGAAGAACTAGAAAACTACAAGTTAGTGACATGATTACCTCAAGAAAAACGGACGACAGCGCAATGACATTAATATTTAAGCACAGTTAGCAAAAATGCATTTGGAAATTATGCACAATTCAGCGCTCAATAATCGCCAACATCTATCGAGGTCAAGTTCAAAAACAACAATTGAGAAAGAGGACACCGATATTTCTAAATGCATCCGACTAGGTATACGAAAAGACGAAAATCAAACTGCCGTGTGGTGACGGCAGAGTAGAATACATTTGTCACCACCCCTAATCTCTTCCGTGGGTGTCGTACAAGGCGACTAAAGGTAAATCAGTGATGAGGAATGGGCAGCAGCATTCCTCTTATATACCACCCAGCAATGTACTGCGATTTTTGTGCCCGATAAATGGCAATAGGCTCGCCACCTATGGGACCACATGGGACCTAACATAATATTTGGCGAAACGTGGGTACCCCTTCGGGGATATATGCGTAATTTATGTATGTATGAAAATCAAACTGAAAAAAAGTAAACAATTAACTTTTATTTTCACCACACCCATATTTTGTTACTTTCTTTTCTTTGTGCCAAACCACTGTTAACGATCATAACGCCATAGCCATAACTCTTCTCTGTTTTTATTATTTCCATTAAACCACAAATTAAATTGTAACCTAATCAACTAATGGTGAAACCTTGTTGGAATGAATTTACTGTCAATGCCGGACTTATCTCAGGGCGGCTCGCTATTGGTGTATTTTAGACCAATGGACGACGAAGGGCGGAGACTGAATACAAAGATCCCTGGATTCTGTCAACTAAACTGCACCTTAGAAGATCACTATAGGAATTTTAATACTTAAGCAAACTATCAAAATATTATTATCATTTACCTGACTACTGTTTTTGTTGAGTAGTAAATTTATTTTCTCGTTCGTTTAGCTATATCTACTGTGTTAAGTGTTTTGAGACCTATTTTGTTTAAATAACGGAATGCCCAACTATGTAACAAATGGACAATAGTTATTTGTTGTACGTGAGTGCAAAGTGTTTTTGTCAATCACAACAGTTTCTGTTTTCACCCAGAAACTTCCACAACACCCCCCATTAACCCAAACACACTTTCAACACCCACCCAGAAACACCCACAACATTCACACCCGCAATACACACCCATCCACTCAGACACACCCAAAAAACACCCATTCACCCAGAAACACCCACAAAACACCCATTCACCCAGAAACACCCACAAAAACACCCATTCACTCAGAAATACCCACAAAACACGCATCCATTCAGACACACCCGCAAAATTCATCCAGACACACCTGTAAGTACTACCTAATAAAAACTACCGTCCCTAATGGAGTTCCGAGACGGTCAATCAGCTTGAGTCAAGCACGTTGATTTTCTGTATGCTTTTGTTCCGTTGCTAGCGTAAACAAATCAAACAAACCTAAAAAGCTTTTAAATGCTTGACTCAAGCATCAAGCAAGCATTGTAGACGATCAAAATGTTTAAAGCAAGATTGACGCCAAGCTGATTAACCGTCACGGAACTCCTAGGTTTTAACAAATTTATGACGTGAAAAGAAAAAAGCGCGCGCAAAGCAAATTACAAAAAAAAAAGTACACCAAGAAGGTTTCGAGTCTGAGTTTTTAACAAATTAAAATAGGTTGTATGATAATTTCGGCACCATGGAGGTAGAAATAAATATATTAGGTATAATGATGTTTTGAATTCACAAACTCATTGCACACGATGTTCTAAATTCAAATTTACTTTATCCTCAAGAGGATAAAAACGGCTTTTGCACTCAGATATCGAAAAGCAAAACCGCTTTTTCCGAGATGGTGGGATGAAAAATACTTATTAAATATTTTGCTTAGTTAATTAACGAATTTCAACTCATTTCAATGGTCAAAATATTAAAGTAGTTTTCAAAGTCTCTTCATCTTGAAGAGAAGAAAATTCAGACTTAAAAAATGTAACAAAATACTTAGAGAGTTATTGTTAAATTAAAAGTTATAAAGCAATTAGGGTCATTGCGCCAGTTGGTGGCCTTTTAGGCGCCTTTCCAACTTTACTCTTTGAATTTAGTATGATATGTCCATAATTCAAGGTCTGATTTTTTTGGAGGCCTAGCAGATATTATCAAGTTATTTTTCGAAATAAGTATTGAAGGAATATTGTATCAGTTTTTTCTTAAATAAATATTTACCTGAAACTAGCCAAAAATGTCAGTTAGCGGCCACTTTTCTCGATTCGCGGATACCCATAGGGTAATTTCTGGGCCGTAAGTTTTACCTACAATATAATATTGAATTCTGTGTGAAAGCAGTGGCCGTAAACTGACACCTCTATTTTCAATAGTCAGGTAGGTAACGGCTTATAGTCTATTTTCATATGATTTTCAGTCGGCTGCGAATCAGATTTGTTTTAATAAGCTGCTACATTATAATAAGCTGCTACAAAACCGTGTAAAATTATATTTCGACGGCCGTGAACTAACTATAGCATTTAAACCAATCCCAACAAAAAAAAGATGTTGCAAATGAATCTTTATTAACAATGATAATAGGAAAGAAAGCAAACTTATTACATTCAGTGAGTTAGTGCCGCGGCCACCTGGCCGTATGCGGCGGCCACAAAATAAATTAATATTAAAGTAATTGACTCCCAAAATTAATGCAAAATTAAGTGGATCAAACAACTATGATCGCTCAAAAACAATCGTAATAATAATAAGTAATCATACACTTGAAATACTTACATTTGAACCGGGACCTGTTCGCTATTTTTTGCGTGGCTATTCATACGTTTATGCGCTTGCAGCGTGGCAGGCAAAATGGACAATTTAATTCCAGCACATGTTCTAAGATAACGGACCAATTTTATTAAGCATTATATTCTGCAACTATCCTACTTTTTTATGTGCGACAACATGTTGGAAAGATTGAGATAGAATTCCTATTTTTGCAATATTCATGCGGTTGGTCCTCTAAAAGCCCGCGAAATAACGCAGGGCCGCGATCCGGCGTATGACACTACAGTTTCAAGGAGGACTAGGTAGATAGTGATATACTTCGTCATTGTATTTATGTTCTAATTTATATTTAAAAAAAAATTGGTTAATTCTTTAGGTAGGTATATTTGTTTTTAAAGGACACTTTACAGGCAACAATTAATAAGATTTTAGGTACCTACCTACTGTATAAATATGTCTAAAACTAAACTATTACCTATTTAGGGGCAAGTAATAGTCTAACAATGTATAGTGGAACTAAACAATAAATTCGTTAAATATTACCGATATGTACAATTTACATACATACATAATTCACGCCAATATCCCCGAAGGGGTAGGCAGAGGTGAACTAGCACCCACGCTTCGCCAATTAGGCTAGGTCCCATGTAATAGGTGGCGAGCCTATTGCCATTTATCGGGCACAAAAGTCGCAGTACTTTGCTAGGTGGTAGGTATAAGATAAATGCTGCTGCCCATTCCTCATCACTGATTTATCCTTAGTCGCCTTCTACGACACCCACGGGAGAGGTTTGGGGTGGTGACAATTGTATTCTACTCTGCCGTCACCACACGGCCAATTTACATAAGAATACAAAATTATGCAAGCGAGGCCTTGACATATTTGCTGCCTGAAAATATTTATGAAAATATCAGTTACCTACTTTTGAAAACACAGTAGCACAAAACAGTACTTATTATAATGTGCGATTTTATAATTTGCCGTGCCAAAGAAGAATATAATTGTCACAAACCCAAATTCGTGTCGTACAAGGTGACTAAGAAATGGGCAGCGTTCCTGTTGCACCATCCCTATAGCCAATTTCTCCGATTACCTAAAGTTCCCAATGGTTGGCAATACGCTCCCCCCTATTACATGGGACCTGAAATAATTTAGCGAACCGCGGATGTTAAAACACCTCTGCCTACCGCGTAATTTATTTATGTATTTATTTACCTACCTACTTGCTGACCCGGCCGTCATACATTATTAATTGTTATGCCATATAAATTGTCCCGTAGCCTTGGTTACGATTTGGTTGCCATGGTTACGTCAAAAGTTTGACAGGAAAGCAGTTTATATGGGAAAAAAATGAAATTGTTATTTTTACTATTTTCCCTCGCAATTTTTCCATACTTTCTTAGCTTTCCTGCCTTGGCTGGCCCAAGACTATCATTTTAAAACCAAAATCAGCTAATTCGGCCCAGCCGTTCCCGAGTTTTAGCGAGACAAACGCACAGCAATTGATTAGAGGAGATAGAAGATGTACTTACTTTATGTTACCTTTATTTTATCAACACTGACACTACCTATTACTAACTTTCGTCGGTTATCCTATAACTTTAGCTACTAAAACGATATAAACAACGTTTACGAGTCTATATGAAATACAAAAAAAATTGCAATTCCTATTTCTAAGAGCGGCAGGCTTGGCGGGGTTTCAATGGCGTCAGTCAAATCCGTGTTGATGTTCAATTACGAAGAATCATTGAAATAAAAGTGTTGTACCGTGTTTGACGTTGAGAATTTTATAGTGGTTTTCACCACCTCAACGGTCACCGTCATGCACTCTGTTAGCATTCGACTCGCACTCCCTAGATGCGTCAAAATGTGTTTCACCCATATTTTAATGTAAAATTAATTTCATCTATTAAATTTGATTGATTCATTCATTTATTTTATAATTGATTTTCGTTTACTTTTCTTAATTTTGAATAAATTAAGAAAAGCAAACGAAAATGTATTGAAGAAAGTTCCAAAAGGACTAGTTTCCAGGAACGTAAAACCTATTAATTAAAAAAAATAGTAGTTCAATGTATTATATACTCTTTGGTAGTCGATACAGGGAGTGTTTGGCGCGTTTCGTGGTGTCAGTCAGATTTATTTTCGCTAATTCAAAAATTATTACAGAGTGGATTTTGTGCAGAGAAAGTGGTGTTATTTTGATGCACAAGCATCCGTGTTGACGTACAATTATGCAGAATCATCGAAAATAAGTCTCATGATGTGTTTGATGTTGTGGTGAAGATCACTATAAAAAGTGGTTTTATCCATTTCATCAAGCACCATCATGAACTCTGTTACCATTCAATTCGCGCCAAGCACTCCCTAGATGCGTTAAAATGTGTGACACCCATATTTTAACGTAAAATTCATTGCATTCATACATTCACCCACTATTTCATAAGACTACAGATAAAATATACACTAAAGACTTGGCTGTATGGGCCTTTGCCTTCCCTAAAATATAGGGAGAATTTAAAACTAACTAACTAAAGTAGTCGATACATTTTTTTTTGTTTTCAAATGCATTTCGTCGATAAAGAGACTTATCAAAACTGTTTACGTTTTTTATCTCGTTAAAATGGCAAGAGTATACACCAATCGCAACTTGGTATAAGGTCGAAAATTGAATTTTCGAGTACTTAAGTACTTACAACCTTACGTCGTAGAGTACACGACTCCGCCTATTCCCGTATGGGCGTACGCCTCCTAAAGTAGAAGGGATGCGACAGGAATCCCGATGTCCTATCATCCAGTAACCAAAATCGGTACGAGCGAGGCGCGCGAAAAATCTGTGACGTAACCTTTATATTTAAAAATAAAAGTGCAAATTAAAAAAAAAACTTACACAGATTCTAAAGTTGTTCATGATATTAAGTTTTTTACATTTTTACTCTGAAAAATGATCTACTGATTATTAATTAAGCTTTTGTTTAATCGGCGAATGTTCTGCTGTAGGCAGGCTCGTAGTGATTTGTAAATTTTTGTGAAAAAAATATTATGCAAGTTCGCTTCCGGTCGAATGTTGACGTTTTCTGAAAACGACTGACTCATGTGTAGGCATATATTGAGTGTTATATTTAGAGTGGACAGTATTAGGACGAGGTAAGCATACCTAATCGTATTATATAGGTACTTACTTAGTTATTAAGGGTTACGACAGCGATGAGTAGATAATGGGCAGTAGCTTTCCTCATATACCACCTAGCAATATCCTTACTGCAATTTCATGTGCCCGATAGATGGTAATAGGGTCGCCACCTAACATGGGACTTAACTTAATTGGCGATAAATGGGTGTTTAATTCACCTCTGTCTACCGCTTCGGGAATAAAGGCGTAATTTATGTATGTATTTATTTAGTTATTATCCCCTTTCTACCAAAAACTACTAACGCTAGAAGCTCCCTGAACATGTACTTAATTGTTATTAAAATTAAAATAAAACGTGGATCTTACTACTTATTTTATGAATATACAATATTTCTATAATTACCAACACAAATATTAATTAATATCAGTTTAACTGGGGTCGACACTGTATGTTTCCTTCATTCATATCAGTCAGACGTCATAAGGCTATCCACTGCCTTTTGATTTATATAAATAGATCATCCTTCTATGCTGGCTGAGAGCGAAAAAATAACGTAGACTGTCCAGGGTTGTCGTAAAAGTCGACTAAAGGAGATTGCCCGGCGTAGACCAATAAGCACCTTGGGGCACCCGCATGGTGGAGGGCAAATCACCAAAAACAGCATACCCAAACAGGGTTGTAACGCAGGCGGCCGGCTGTAAAACCTACGCCAAAACCTTGAGCAGAATGGATTGGAATTTTCTCATCCCACTGACTCTCTCCGTTCATCGATCGCTCGACTTGGTCCTTTCTAGACTCTTTTCTATGCAATCATTAATCATTAGCACCTTCCCGTGTGATAGATCATATCAATCATTATCAAAGGGGAGTGGATGGCTTGATGACGTCTGACCGATATGAATGGAAGAAGAAACATACTGCGCCGACCCCAGATAGACTGGGAACAGGGCAAGAAGAAAAAGCCATGGATCTAATCACCCCTTGAATTCCATTTAACGCTATTTTCGGTATCATTCCTCACTTTAAGTAGGTACCTATTAATAAGATTTTTATGTAAGATTTTTTTTTATTATTTAGTTTGCTTTACCAAACGAAATAACACAAAACGGCTACATCGTTGGTTTATAATTATAATGTTGAAGTGGGACGAAGGGGTATACCAGCTAAATCCCTATATTAATTACTAAAAGAACTTGGTTTGTTTTCGTGAGTTGTTACACTAAAACGTGTCTCTAAGGCGGCTCTCACGTAATCTTACCAAATATGGCTAGGCAGAGAGAGAAATCGGGGTGATGAAGGTGAGTGTTGACATGTTGTGAAGGGATCCCGTAAACCTACACTTGGGTCACAAGTCTCGGCCAGTAGCCAAGTGGCAATCGTCTCATAACGATAACGTGTCGTGTATAACTAGGAACTTACGAAGACGATTTTGGTCACGTGATTTCACGACGACTTATGTCAAATCTCATACATTTTGCTGTATCGAACTTCGTTATCTTTGTCGGTATGTTACTTTGTCTAGACCCCCAGAAGCGCTGCCACTGACTTTCCCCTCTGCCACACGATTGACCCGGCACCCGCACGGTGAATCCTCCAATGCTATGATAGCTATCGTCTCTCTTCTTGGCAATTGACAATAATTTTCAATTTTAAAGATAGGGCCTTTATTCGATTCAAGAAGTTGTATTACAAAACAGAAACAATTTAGAATCATGCAGTCAATTTCCTGATTTAATAATCTTGTCCACAAAACTCCAGCTGTCTACATATTTACGTTAGTATTAATGTAAACAAAAGTTTTGATAGCCAACGTGGCTACCATATGTGGGGATGACATTTAATTTTATCTCCGTGCTTCGAATTACAAAATATTATAAAGACAGTGTAGCACAGATATATTGATATATCTGTGCAGTCTAGTGTCTTAGGCGATCCAACTTCTGATTTGCTATAACAATTATTATTTACTAGTGGTCACCCGCGGTTTCGCTTGCGTTAATGTCGGTTGTTATAAAGCCGTCCTCAATAAATGTACTGTCCAACTCAAAAATATTTTTTCAATTTGAACCTAGTTTCTGAGATTAGCGCATTTAACCAATCAAACAAACTCTTTAGCTTTATAATATTAAGGGGTTAAAGTATGAAATTGTCGGGTTTTACTGAAAATCTAAATTGTTTATTTTTTAGTTTATAACAAATTTATTTAATCAAGATGGTTACATTGCATACATTGCTGCCATCTAATAGGAAGGTCATTTATGTATTTGCGATAGAACTCTGAGGATCTAGACTGTACAAATTGTGTGAAAGCATTTTGTACTGCCTCCTGGGAAGAAAACTTCTTGTCACGTAGATAATTGTCCAAATCACGAAAATGGTAGTCCGTTGGAGCAAGGTCTGGCGAATACGGTGGATGACGAATGGTTTCTAACTGCAGTTCCTAAAGGGTCAAAACGGTTTCTAGTGCTGTATGAGGTCTCGCGTTGTCATGGAACAATAAGATCGATTCGTGAGGGGCTGTTTTACTGCTAGTTTTGCCAACATTGTTCGGAGTTCGGCATAATAGACATCTGCCGTTATTGCTTGACCAGATCGGAGAAAACTATAGTGAATAGCACCATGCTGAGACCACCAAACAGTTACTACTCTTACCTTTTTATTGGTAAGTTTTGCTTTAGGACAATGTTGTGGCGTTTGACCTTGGGTCAGCCATTGCATTTTTCTTTTACGGTTATCATAAAGAATCCACTTTTCATCACATGTCACGATTCGATCCAATATTTCTTAATTTCTGTACTGATTCAACAAGACAAGACAACACAAGTTTCAACACGCGTTTCTTTCTGCAGATCAGTCAAATCATAAAACACCCATTATTCGTATTTTTTTATTTTATTGATTTGACGCAAATGAGTCAATATTGTGGGTAAGGTAACGTTAAACCATGCCGCTAATTCCTGGGTAGTTTGACTAGGATCGGCTTCCACCATCTCCCTTAATTCATCGTTATTCACCTGTGTGGGCGGTCTTCCTCGTGGCTCGTTCTTCAAGTCGAAGTTGAATCACGAAAGCGTTTAAACCAAAATCGCACGCTGCGTTCATTAGCAGACCCCTCACCAAACGCAACATTGATATTGCGGGCTGTTTCTGTCGCGTTACTTCTGCACCGGAACTCGTATTCAAAAATCACTGGAATTTTCGCAGTATCCATCTTTCTTGTCTAAGTTGAATAATAAAAACAAATGAAAGTCGATATTCAAATGTTTCACATTTTTTAAAAAAAGAACATCATAGAAATCATGTGAAAAGTTCCATTCGAAACCTCAAACCATGAAGATTCTATGTCAATTCAAAAAACCTATTACAATAAAACGGCAATTTCATACTTTAACCCCTGTTATTAGTATAGATATAAGCAAGATGTTCGTACAGAGTTAGTAACAATGGGTGCATCACCAGCCCTTTAATATCCCCACTGCTGGGGCACAGGCCTTCCCTATGGATGGAAGAATATAGGGAGATTGGGCTATAATCCACCACGCTGGCTCAGTGCGGGTTGGTGGGTATTAACGACTGCAGATGCAGCCGGGACCAACGGCCTAGCGTGCATGCATATGCATTCCAATGCACGGAGAAACAAGAGATAATTTTTGGTCACCCATCCAATGACCGGCCTTGTAGAACTTTGATGAGGGTCGTAACTCCCTTTTGGTAACTTCCTGCTACGGTCCTTTCGGCGAACATTGCTTAGTTAGTGCCAACAATTTTTATTTTATTGTTTTTACTTTTTTACACAAAAAAAGGCACAAATGGCGAACTTAATGCTATAAGCCATTCTCTACCAGTCAACCGGAGACTGAGTACAGAAAATACAGTTAGGCGGTATGTAAAATGAGTAACATTTTTATAACGTAGAGTACGTACTCATATGTATCCAAATCTAATGTAACAATTTTACAAATGACTGTGCAAACTCACTAACTGGTAAACTTCTACAGAGGAATTGTTCACCTGACAGACGACAAGTGACTATTTTGTGATGTGCAATGTAATTCATAACAGGATCATAAAAGATATTGTAGATGTTGCCTTTTTAGACCCACAGATCGATTGCTTGTTTCAGACTGTGATGTCCAGTTACAGCAGCATGTCTCCCTCGGACGAAGGCTGCGAAAGATATGAGCCTACTTTCTACTGTCAGCCCTCTCATATGGGTAAGTCACGCGTCAATTTACTGACCTCTAAAGTAGGTATTCCATGCTGACATGTGAACGAAAATGTAACATCCGTCCGACAAGTTCGTGCGCGACCTTCCTGCGGTATGAAGTAGGGAGGAAGTACTCCCTTATCCCCGCATCACCCGCCCCCGCTAACATCAAGAATGCCCCGTCCACGCCACCGTCTCTCATAACGCAGGAAGGATTCTATAATGTCTCAAACACAATTCATTAGCAAATTACCATTTCATAAGTAATATTTGTCAATGTTTCATTACAAAAACTAACAAATAAACGCAAATATGCTTAAGACAATCAGGCATTTCAAAAATGCATTTTTAAATAAATGTTCAAATGAAATAGGTACTGTCATGTTAACAAGTTACAAAAATCAAAAATAATATTTCACAAATAATTTGTATGATTAAATTTCAATTACAAACTTTTTGTTTTCTAAAATTTAAGTAGGCTATTTTTCAAATTAAATCTCTCGGCTCGCTCGGCTCGCGCGTTGTGGTCACAGTTCTTACCAAACCTGACCAACACGAGTCGGAATGGGCTGAACTCGATTTACAAATACAAGTAGTTTCTGGCGCTTCGCCGGCCGCTGCCGCTGCACGCTCGCTTCGCTCGCTTGGCTCGCGCGTTGTGGTCACAGTTCTGACCTTTTTTTTACCAGGGGTAAAATGCAGTTAGCATCCCCTCGCAGCGGCGGGAACTCCGCCTTGAAGGGTATGTGGGACTCGAGGGAATAGGTTTCCATACGCCACTAAACGTCCCCTGGGTGATACACCTTCAACGCGTTGATGGGGGCCTAGGACATGACCGAGGTCTCCCATCCATCGATCCCCCACCGCGTTGCCCGTTAAAGGCGGGCCCTCCTCAAGCCTAACGCCGCAGCACCCGTATCACAGGGTCGCGGCCCTCCCAAAAAGTTCCCAGCCGGGCTAATGTTCCCGGCTCAGCGGACGAACTTTTACTCCTCAAACGGGCAAGCCCGGAGATAACCCTCCCCACCTATGCACACAGCCGTCGGACAAACGCCCCGGCTCCACGCACGTCTCCAACAGTGACGCCAGAAGGGTAAACTCGGCGCTAAATTTACGGCCATGCTACGCTTTGGCCCCCTACCAAAGGCGAACCATCCGAGCGCCGCGAACACCACCGACGGGTGGTGAGCCGACTTCGTGTAGGCACCAGGCTCTCGCATCGACCAGCCAACGCCGACTCTTCCGGTGCCACAATTGGGGACAGCCACTAGTTGGCCCTGAAAAGGGCCGTTTCACGGCCCTACACCCCCGTCCTCTGGTAACAGAGGGACGGGAGGCGGCCCTCCTCCCCCCTGCAGGCTTCACAAGAGGCCTCCTCCCTCACACGCCGCCGGACAAACGCCCCGACGCGGCCCCACACACGTCTCCGCATTGCCCCCCCTCCGAAGGCCGTGGCCATCCCGTAGCCGAAGCGCAAATGCGCCGCTACCCCCACGGTTTAGGCACCAGGGTCTGCATCGACCAGCCAACGCTACCTCTTCCGGCACCACCATTGGAGACCACCTACGACCAAAGGCCGTACCTCCTCTGTTCCGAAGTTAGCCGTCTGGTCCGAAAGTCAGACCAGACGTTGCCCAGAATGCACCACGTGGAGGTCTCGGAACTTCGCACCCCTCACAGTTCTGACCTAACCTAACCAACACAAGGTGGAAGTATGAAAATTTAAGATACGGTGCCATACCATAACTTGCCTAATGTCTATAGGCTTAGTAACCTTAATATTAAAGAAAAATTGGTCAATAGATCTTTGTCGTTTAACGTTTTTGTGTTAGGAAAAATTTACTAATGTGTTTTTGCAAAATGACAATTTATGAAGAAATCAGTTTATGATATGTACATTTCCTACAGGTAGCCCCATGGATGGTGGGGTCTACTGGCCGGCAGCAACTGGGGAGGGGCAGGAGTTCGACGGCCAAGAGGTGTACCACGACAACTCGCATTACATCAGCAGAAATTACGGTAGATAGATGCTTACTTTGTATCATATTTTAACATTATACTTAGGTGAGAGAGAGGATGGTACCTCGAGTTCGTCAGTGCTTTCGAAGGCATGTTAAGCCGTTTGTCCAGGCTGCGTCAATGCTTACTCAGCCTGCCATGCACTGTGGTGGGTTATGGCCCACTCTCCCTATATTCTTCCATCCGTAGGATAGCCCCAGCTAGAACAGTAGAGACATTAAAAGGCTCATGGTGATGATTGATGTTTGCTTCAGGTTACGAGGACATGCAGATGACTGGCAACGAACCATACGACTCCTACCACCATCACATGCACCATGGCTACGCGCAGAACCCACCAGGTAAATTCAGACTCACATACCACACCCAAAATTATAGTATTAGACTGTACCGGCAAGCTTTTGATTCCGTCACATAAAATGATAGACAATATGATAAGAGACAAAAATAATATGACAATTTAACTGTCTCCATGGTCTAATGGTTTGTAATATTCACTATGGGAATTTTACGCCCTGTCGTCCATTCTCTCTATATTCTTCCAAGGCCTATGCCCCAGCAGCGACATAAAGGCCTATCACGATGTATTCGTAGGTCTCGAATGCGACATGCAGCCCTTGCCTCTTCGGTACGACAGGCCTGCCCCATCCTTCGTGCGAGTAGTCAAGCGGAGGACCACGGCCAACAAGAAGGAACGCAGGCGCACTCAGAGCATAAACACCGCATTCTCCGACCTGAGGGAGTGCATACCGAACGTGCCACCAGATACGAAGCTGTCCAAGGTAAGACTTTTGAAATTCGTGTTGAAGATAATAATTAATTCACTCTCAATCTGACTCGCAATCTCATTGTGAGGGCATCCGTTGGCTTACAACGTGAAGTGTAAAGGTAAAGAGGCCAGCGCATTATAAAAAACACGACGCGACCTGATGCAACGCGACGCGTGTTGAGTCACTATGAACATCCGACGCGACGCCGGATTGTTCGGTGTCTACACGTCGAGTTGCGTCGCGTTTCAATAATGTGTCGGGGTCATAATAAATTGTACACTCATGAACTTTATCTAAGGAAATATTGAGTTTACATTGTGTCGTATCGGCGATCATTCTGAAAATACTGACGATTTCTATGCAATTTAACCTACTTAAGTAAGTCATGTCAGTCCAGAAAGAGGTGGAGAGACGATCAGTAGGCCTATTCCCTAACTTTTTTTGTCCTGTGATAACGGCAATGTACTATTAATTATTCATTACTGTTTTCACAGGACAAGTGACACAATAGCGTTATTGTAAAGTAGTAATGGATAAGTAAATAGTTCGGTGATCATCACTTTCAACTGTCAAAATAAGTTAGGGAATAGGCCTCCTGGAGGCATACATACTGCAAGACATGGACTTAATTGGCTCGGGATCGCTCGAGATGGACGGCTGAGGGAGGGGGGGGGGGGCCTTTGCCCAGCAGTGAGATTTTACAGGCTAACAAAAAAAGTAAGTCATGAAGCCAAAGGGATGGGAACGTTCCAATGTATACTCCTTAGGGGCTCTAGACAAGTGGCCAATCTATAACGAATATTATTACGTATTTACTGTGATTTTGACAGCTTTTCTTACATTTGACACGACGGTCGCCATGTTGTTTCCACTGTAATACGTCAGTTTCATACATTTGTTTATCTATTTGTTGGAAGAGATTGGCTACTTGTGAAGAGGGCCAATTTTAGCTAAGGTTTTACAGACTGCCTGACACCAAGCCTTTTTGCGTATGCTATGGTTAGAGGTGTGCACCCAAATGGCGCCATTCGGTTGCCCAAGATGCTTATTGCTCTACACCGGGCAATATCCCTTAGTAGAGGTGAGTCGGGGCTGGCACATTGTTATGTTATGTTATATTATTTCGCTCCCGGGCCAGCACGGAACCTAAATTTCGCATTAATGAAAACGATCAGTAACCACTGTGAAATACCACATTAAGACGATAATGAATGAAAAGGGAGTGGGTGATTTTATTACAGCTGACCGTTATGTAAAACTACGTGCGCCGACCTCAGATAGTCTGGGAACAGGCGTATGATAATAATGAATGATCATCTAGTATCCATAAACACAAGTGCTTAGGCTACTTACTTTGGGCTAGATGATAGGAGTGTGTAAAAAAAAGATGACGTCCTATAGATGATGATTGTGCAATGTTGTATTGCCCCGAACAACTGGGGAAACTGGGGAGATATTTCTAATGGATTGTCTTCTCGCTCTAGAAGGAGCAGAGGCGGACAGAGAGCATCAATGCTGCGTTTACGCACCTTAAGGGGCGCATACCGAACGTGCCGCCCGATACTAAACTGTCCAAGGTGAGCAAGCAACACGTAGAAATATCTCCCCTCCCTTTCCGAATCAAAACGTATTGACTGATCAGATTTTTTTTTTTGATATGCCCGAGTTCACCAACACGTAAATCAAACGATTAAAATATAGCCGGCAGTTTTTGACAATTCTTCTATTAAGTTTTATGTCAAAAACAACCGGTGAAATAATAATCGACGGATTACGTGTCGGTGAACTCAAGCCTTAGGCTGGAGTTCACCAAACTCCATTATTTTGAATTTTATCCAACAGATCAAGACTCTCCGGCTAGCCACTTCGTACATCTCATACCTGCTGAAGGTATTGGAGACTGATGGGGAGCCAGCGGGCGGCTTCAGGGCTGAGCTGCATCACACGCCTCCGAGGAGGAAAAACAACGAAGGGACACAGGTAGACTTACCTTTTTACAAACACTGAAATCTGTCTCAAATTTTTTCAATCGATTATCAACCCTAACTTCCATAAATCACGCCTATATCCCCGAAGGGGTAGGCATAGGTGAATTAACACCCACGTTTCGCCAATTATGTTAGGTCCCATGTGGCGAGCCTATTCCCATGGCATGAAAGTCGAAGTCACATTGCTAGGCGGTATAAAAGGAACACTGCTGCCCATTCCTCATCACTGTTTTAACCCTTACTGCCGCTCTCGGAGACGTCAAATAACTTTAATGAGTACTTAATGTCAAAAATTTTCATTCAAATCTAGACCATAGACCCGGCAAGTGTAGCGACTAGTTTTGAATTGTAATTTTTTGACGTTAAGTACTCAATAACGTTATTTGACGTCTCTGAGTGCGGCAGTTCGTCGCCTTGTACGACACCCGCGGCCAGAAAGCTAGTTGAAACACAAAGATACAGCTATGTTCCCGTGATGCAACTGTTCGATTCTCATGGGAAACAATTAGGCTGCACTCGCTGGCGCCGGCGCATGCGTTATCTCGAAGTATGCAGGCACTTGACATTCGGTGGCTATATTTAACCCGTACTTGTAATTGTGGTAGACGCTGTAAGATTTAGGTACTTTCGGGGCTAAATTAAAAAAAAAAACTCAAATTTGGTTGCAAATCTACATGCATATTATTATATTCAGGGTATGTATTCTGGTAGAACAGAATGAGTGCCAAACATGTCATTATGAGGTAAATGAATTTTATTTTTTTTGTGGGAAAACGGCTCGATACCTGATTTTCATAGTAAATATCATCGTAGATAAAGCTTTTTCCATATAAAAAATCAAAAAAAAACTATACATCTAGTTTTTTTTGGAACTTAATTTTCATAAATCATAAACTTATATTAGGTTCCTCAGAATACCTTTGATATAACATAAATCATGCCCATCATCCCCGAAGGAGTAGGTAGAGGTTTCGCCCTGCGTTTCTCCACCTACGTTAGGTCCCATGTAAGGGGCCTATTGCCACATTTCATCATCACCAGCCCAGCAGTGGGGACATTCCCCACTGCTGAGGCACGGGCCTTCCCTATGGATAGAAGAATATAGGGAGAATGGGCCATACATAACCCACCACGCTGGTCCAGTGCGAGTTGGTGGGTACTAACAACTGCTGATGCAGCCGGGACCAACGGCTTAACGTGCCTTCCGAAGCACGGAGGAACTCGAGATAATAAATTTTTGGTCACCCATCCAATGACCGGCCTTAGCGAAATTGCTAAGTTTACGCAATCGCAGGCCAAGCGCGCTGTGCCACTGCGCTATCGAGCTCCTCCTTGCCACATTTATGGCACGTAAATCGCAGTATATTGCTAGGTGGTATAAGAGGAATGCTGCTGCCCATTCCTTATTAGCTGTTTTAACCCTATATAGTCACAACACCCGCGGGAGAGACGGTGGTGACAGTTTTTTTCTACTCTGCCGTCACCACACGGCCAAATATTCATCGAATAAATCATTAAATTATCCGAATAATCAATTTAAATCGTACGCCATTGATTCCGCTGAAAAATTTTCCACAATTTCCCCGGAAACTCTCGCCAGTATTAAAATACGAATTAAATGTTCAGCAAAACCTTTTCGGCGTGCGCTCAGCTATTTCTGTACGACTGTTTATGTTGTAATTTGCTTCGGCGCGATAAAATTGCCAGGGATAGGCCATGTGGCTTCACTTTATTAGATTAGGGGCGGCGCAAGCGATAAGCTGAGTGATGGGCCAGCCAGGAAGAACCGGGAGCGAGTCGGGTATTTAATAGGATTGTGAAACTGTAAATTTCAGTACTATAAGCGATGATACCATTTTTCACCCCGTACACGTAGTCCGAATTTAATATTTTTTGGATATGTTGTAAATATAATGCAAAACTAGATTCGTACGTTTTAATTTTTACGAAATATTGCTTAGTATAAAAGTTGTTAGGGTCGAAATATTTTTATTTTTGTCAATAAAAACTCCCCCGAACATTATATATAAATTTTTCATTTTAACTAAACTGAATTAATTAAAAAGAAACGCAGAGACTAACATTAGAATGTACTGAATCGAAAAAGACGAAATTTTCTCATTGTGTAAAGCTTTAGGGGAGTGAAAACGTTATCGCTCGAGACAAGTATTGAAAAAGGAAATTAATGGCATTACTCGCGCCGCGTATCGGCACTTCAAAATCAAAGCGCCACCTTATGAATATTTCTCTTATCAATAAGCTCTTGAGGTTCATCTCATCTGATAGTAGTGACAATGAAGGCCGAAGATGGAATCTAGCTTTACCTGGAAGTCCTGGAAGTCATAAATTTATAATTAAGACTTATTATAATTAGGACCTTAATTTTTTGAACTCTTTCGAACCACCAAAATCTTTATCACAAAAGTTGCTTGCGATGTTGACAGGCGTACCCATTTTTCGGTCATCAACTCCCAACTCTTGTGACATGGGCCAGAGCATCCCAAAGTGTGCACAGTTTCAAAGGAACAAATGAATCAAGGAATAAAGTTTGGGAATGCCCTTTGATGCAATTAGTCGGTTGTGCACAGAAACGGGGAGTGAAGATTCTCCCGAAATAGACAGTGTATAATTACGATTTAACATTACTTACACATTCTTTGAAATTAATTTCCCATCCCAATTTTTAATAAATTCAGATTTTCCAGATTTGAATGAAAAAAAACGTGCTCAATTTTCATAATTTTTCTTTCCGCAAAGAACCTTCTGCGTATTAGAAAACTTTACATAAAAAGATGACTGAAATTAGGTAAAATAAATCATGCTTATATCCCCGAACATGAACCTAATAGGTGGCGAGCCTATTGCCATATATCGGGTACGTAAATGGCAGTATATTATATTGCTAGGTGTTGTAAAGTAATGCTGCTGCCAATTACTCATCGCTTTCTAAACCCTAAAGTTGTGATACCCGCGGGTGAGATTCAAAATATATGGAACTGACGTATTACAGAGAAAACAAAACGTCAGTTGCATACTTTTGTTTTCAATGCGTTCGAATAAATAAGCCACTTCGCTAGGCTCTGAGGTCACCACGCGGCGTCAGTAAATTCATTTCACTGCCGCACTCAGAGAAGTCAAATAACGTGAATGAGTACTTAACGTCAAAAAATGACAATTCAAAACTAGTCGCTATTCTTACCGGATCTGTGGTCTAGATTTGAATGGAAATTTTTGACATTAAATACTCATCAAGGTTAATTGACGTCTCTGAGTGCGGCAGTCAGTTGATAACGTATTGTCATGAGGAGAAAACACGGAATCCATTTCCAATTCCACAGAGAACAATTGTTGACAGTCGCGTGGTCGCGTCCAACAAATCACCATATTATTAACAAAGTATAATGTTACTGGAAACACGGTATCAATTATACGCCCAATAGACGCTCGGATAGCTAGCACAGAGAAAAAAACATGTAAACCATCCGTAAATAGCGGCAAAAAGTTACAAAAACACTCGTAAACTTTTTTCCTGTGAACCTCATTGCACGTGTGGCCAATTGAGACGGTTCCGAGTTAGTTAACTTTTACGAAAAAAAATACCGGGGCTCCCGTTCTATGTCTGACGTTTTATTTTTCTTACTCTTCTAGATAGCGGTAACAAAGCGGTTGTATTGGGTTGATTTTTTAAAGTATTATTTTTTTTCTTACTCTCCTAACGGTAACAAAGCGGCTGTACATATTCGTTTGATTTCTTAAAGTAATTATTATCTTGGTGATTACAGTCTTACAGTACATTCTTCTTATTATTCTTCTCCCTGCCATTATCCTACACTGAGTAGGGTCTTCCTCTATTAGAGGTGAGCTCGCGTGAACTCCCCTCTTTCTCATATCATCTTTCACACATCCATCGCTCTTCTTCGGTCTTCCTCTTATTCTAACGTAACATTCATCCCTCCTCATCACATGCCCGTATCACGCCTGTTACTTCTCAATTTTTCGATCATCGGCGCTACTTTCAGACGTTCAATATAATAAGACTTTTACAGTACATTAAATATAATAGTATAACGAGGAATGGGCAGCAGCGTTCCTAATGCGCCATCTAGCAAATTACTTCGAAAAAAAAACGACTTGCTTGGCCCAGTGGCCCGGATTGCGGAAGACGTGGGTTCGATTCCCGAAACAAAACTATAGTTTATCGAACATTTCTGACCTATTTTTCTTTGTAAAATTACTGCGATTAAACATCCCGGTGGATGGTAATAGGCTCGCCCCCTATTCCAGTACCCTGTTAAAATAGTTTTACCTACCCCTTAGTTGACAAAGTTGTCATTTATGTACGGTACGTATCTCCTTTACAGTTAGGTCTTGGGATCAGCGTGTACCACAATTTTTCAGACACCACAAAATAAGTGACGTCATTTTTCTCAGAATGTAAACCGGACTTAGGTACGGTCGGCCAAGAAAATGGTGTACCACTTTTGATGTACTTTGCTAGTCATCGAAATTCATTCTGACAACTGTAGGAAACGTTAATATCATGAGATAGCAACTCGAGCAACTCGGAGTAAAATAGCAATGACGCAAAATAAATCTTTCGTACCACCAGTTAAAAAATGACGTATTCTGAGTCACGTAACCTCACTTAATGTTAGTCATTCTAGGTACAAAACAGTGATTTAATATAATAAAATTATATAGATAATAAAATTTATTACCATTGCGCTCGGGATACAAGTCTGCACACCCGAGACACTGCCTTATTCGCTTGTTATATATAATCTACTATTATTTTATTCTATACATCAAGCGACATTTAGTCTTAGGATGGTACACCACTTTGTTGGCCGACATCGGTATCTCGACATGGCATCTGCAGTCGTTAGTACCCACCAACCCGAACTGGGCCAGCGTGGTGGGTTATGGCCCAATCTCCCTAAGGCCCGTGCCCCAGCAGTGGGGACATAAAGGGCTGGTGATGACGATGATGATGACTTTTACGGGCTTATTTTTTTATTGTTAATGTTTCAGTTTCATCATTAGTTTAGAACGTCAAAACTTTAGGTACATAGTAAAAACTTAAAGCATTCTAAAAATATTAATGAACTAGCAACAATAAAAATTTATTTTTCAACACGTTTATTTTTCATTGAAATAATATAGAGACTATAATTCCGACATGTATTGTAATATGTAAGACATGTGTGTTTTAAAAAATACCCATTATTATCTGCCACTTGTTCAAACAAAGCGTTCGTGACGAAAAATAATTAATGCTATCTTTGTTCTTTACACGCGTACAGAGAGTGACTGCTAATAAATGGTTTTAATATTTAATTGATCCGTCAAATGGGTATTTGTATAGACAAAAGAAGAGCCAAATTAATATTGTCATTTCTATTATACTATAGTGATTAGTGACACAATTAATCTTGATTAACTATGACAATAGTGTCACTGTGTCTATCAATGTGCCATACTCGAAGTATATGTTTTTATAGGTTTTATGTGGAATTCATCTAAACAACAATTTTGAAACCACTTGCATACATACATACATAAATCACGCCTATATCCCCGAAGCGGTAGGCATAGGTGAACTAGCACCCACGTTTCGCCAATTATGTTAGGTCAAATGTAACAGGTGGCGAGCCTATTGCCATATATCGGGCACAAAAGTCGCAGTACATTGCTATTGCTAGGTGGTATAAGAGGAACGCTTGACATTTTGACATTTTGTAAATGTGACAACTGAAAGTATTATTTATTTTTTAACTATTTTTTGTTTCGTTTCTTCCACTGTGACAAAAAGATTAGATTTATGAATTAAAATTATCATCAGCCCATTTGATGTCTCTAGTACTGCTGGCGCACTGGCCTTCCGTATGGATGAAAGAATATAAGAAAAATGGGCCGTAACCCACCACGCTGGCCCGTAGGGATTGGTCGGTATACCGCCTGCAGACACAGCCTGGACCAACGGCTTACGGATAATATATTTTTGGTCACCTATTCAATGACCAGTCTAATGGGGTTGCGAGACTGTCTTAGCGTCAATCACGTAAATTTTAGCTTGTTTCAAGCATTTTGAACGTCTACAACGCTTGCTTGAGTCAAGCATTTAAGATCTTTTATAGGTTTGTCTGATATGTTTGACCTAGCAACAAAACAGAAACACTCAGAAAATGAACGTGCTTTACACATTTAGAGAACATTGCTTAGTTTACTCCATCACAACAGGCCGTGTGGTGACGGCAGAGTAGAATACAATTGTCACCACCCCAAATCTGTCTCGTGGGTGTCGTACAAGGCGACTAAGGGTAAATCAGTGATGAGGAATGGGCAGCAGCGTTCCTCTTATACCACCTAGCAATGTACTGCGACACTTTTGTGCCCGATATATGGCAATAGGCTCGCCACCTATTACATGGGACCTAACATAACTGGCGAAACGTGGGTGCTAGTTCACCTCTGCCTACCCCTTCGGGGATATAGGCGTGATTTATGTATGTATGTATGTACAACAGGCACACTGCGCTATCGAGCTCTTCCCGCCTCCTCCTCCTTATATGTCTTCTCCCCGCCCTGTTCCCGGTCTATCTCGGGTCGGCGCAGTATGTTTGCTCTTATTCATATGGGTCAGACGTCATCAAGCCATCCACTCCCTTTTGATTCATATCATCCATCACACCGGAAAGGTGCTAGTGATGAATGAATGTATAGAAAAGAGACGGAACGGACCATGTCGAGGTACCGATGAACGGAGAGAGTGATTGGAATGACAACATTCCAATCCATACTGCTCAAAGTTTTGGTTTTACAGCCGGCCGCCTGCTAGACACTAACCCTCTTTGGGTATGCTGTTGTCGGTGGTTTGCCCTCCACCATTCAGGTGCCCCAAGGTGCTTATTGGTCTACACCGGGCAATCTCACATTAGTCGAATTTTACGACACCCATGGGATGAGTCGGGGCTGGCCTACTATTCTACGTTATTTGTTCGCTCCCAGGCCAGCATAGAAGGCCTCCTCCTCCTTATATGTATTTGTTTAAATAAATGACGCAGCAGAAATCGATGGCACATGTCTAAATATAAATAAATAAAATTCCTATTGTTTCAGAGCACAGCGGAAAAGAGAGGGAAAGGCCGCACTGGCTGGCCACAGCATGTATGGGCGCTAGAACTGAAGACAGAACAGAATCTGCAGACGTAGTTAACCCTTAGGAGGCAGTGGCCGAACAGTTGCCACCTAAAGTTGGACCGTACTCCCAACTGATACGGTTGAAATGCTCCAAACACTATAGCATGAATTGGTTTTCTATAGTGACACTATTGCTGATAGTCTTGAGAGCGTATATGCGTACTACTGGTGGGAACATCTGAATATTTTTAATTGGCTAACGTTGTCCAGAGAATATGAGTGTATGTACATAGGTGTAGTAATAATATGTACCTACATAAGTAAAGTATATAAGTAATAACTAAATAAAATTACTTAAGTAATTAAGTAGTAGAATTGCCTTGTGGTGACGGCAGTGAAGAATACAATTGTCACCAACCCTACCTGTCTCGTAGGGTGTCGTAGAAGGCTACTAAGGGTAATATTGTAACGAGATGGGCAGCATCATTCCAGCCCGGCTAACATGGCCACCGAAACACGATATGATATAGCCATTTATCGCGTTGAACAGTCAAAAATCATTGGATTTTAACACTTGAATAAGCCTGAATTGAATAATTAAATAATTATGGCTATCATATCTTAAAGAGATAGCTATTTAACGCTTTGAACTGTCAAAAATCCAATGATTTTTGTAAGTTCAATGCGATAAATGGCTACATCATATTGTGTTTGGGTGGTCATACTAGCCGGGCTGGTGCACATTAGAATAAAAGAGTGCGTTTAAAGTTCCCGGTGAATGAATATAGGTTCGCCCCCTTTTACGGGTCGGCAGGCTTGATGCCCCGGTCTCGCGGGCCACAAGGCTTCCTCTCATTTTACACGCTTTTATTTTATCTATTACTTCGAGGTTGGTTTTGTGGCCCGCCGCTCGTTTAGCATGACCACCGAAACACGCCTATATGGCTATCATATAAATAAAGCCATTTATCGCTTTGAACTGTCAAAAATCAAATGATTTTCAACAAAGTTCAAAGCGATAAATGAATCATATCATGTTTCGGTGGTCATGCTAGCCGGGCTAGTATAGATTTTATAAAAGAGAGTAAGAATTGTAAAGCAACCTGAGGATATGTTGCTGGTTTTTGTCATTATTTTAGCCGAGAAAGATATATTGAGAGACAAGTATGTCCAGAATAAAATTCTAATTAAAACGGATATCAACTTTAATAAAATTTTCTCATAAATTTTATAATACTTAAACGTACCTGTGCCTGCTCTACATATATATAATACAAACCACGCCGATTATGAAAGGTGTCATGCAATAGGAGGCGAGCCTATTTCCATTCATAATGCACCTAAATCCAAGTATAAGAGGAACACTGCCGCCCATTACTCATCGCTGCCTTTACCCTTAGTCGCCTTGTAAGACACCCACGGGAGAGATTTGGGGTGGTGACGGTTGTATTCTGCTCTGCCGTCATTACACAGCTAATTATAATTATATGCCTGTTGTAAATGTAGGTTTATTCAGTCAGTAGCACAAATTTTTGTAAAAAGCCGTTATTTTTTGACATTTTTGTCGGTTAGTTACGGCGTTTTTTTTTGATAATATTATGTATAAATAGTTTTATTAGCCCAATTTTTTTCTTTAAATTTCAAGTTTAGCTCCGACCAAAGACTTTCGGTTTAGTAGTTAATTAATACTTAATATACATTGTTGTAAATAAAATTCGATTTATAAAATACACACATGTTTATTTATCTAATGTTTTTTTCATTTATACAATAAGCAAAATCAAGAGTTACTTACCACATTAGTACTGAGACTAGTGTGGTAGGTACTAGTTTTTTACAGCGTTTGGATTCAGGCTTTGGTGTGAAACCTCTGCCTTCTCCTTCGGGGATGAATAGTGGAGCTCGCTAGCACAGTGGCATTACGCGCTCGGCCTGCGATTGCGTCGCCAAGCCCGGTAATTAGATGGGTAGCCAAAAATTAACTATCTCGAGTCCTCCGTGCTTCGTAAGGCACGTTAAGCCGTTGGTCCAGGCTGCATCTGTAGTCGTTTCCTACCCGCACTGGGCCAGCGTCGTGTGTTACAGCCATTGAACTACTATTACTATGGTTACAACGCATTCTTCTTATCTGGGGGCCTACCGCCTAACTCGATTGCTGATGATAGCTATATTGCAATGCACTGCTTACGGCTATAGCAGCCATCCTAGATTTTTAGGCGGCACGAATTTTGTGCCAAATTCATTCAAAATCATTCGGTGATCATTTATTCAAAGCTATCGCTAATAGTTTAGGTACATTTGGTGCGAAATGACAGCATGACGTCATAAACTGTAGCTTTTGCTTTAGCAATCGAGTTAGGCGGTAGGCCCCGTGAAAGGAACAACATTGTAACTCACCTTTTGTCAGTTTTTAGTTGCAATCATATTCTTGCTATACAAAAAATTAAATTCTTTTTCTCTCACTACTGCGCCTTAAGCTCTTTACGTATAGATTTTAAAAACTGTAAAAACATTGTAATTCCCGAGTCAACTACATTTCATAAAATGGTAAATTGAGTTAACCATCGTTTTTCATTATTTAAGGAAGCCATTATAAATATTACATTGTATCTCAAGATACAATTTTATTTTCGGAAAAAACTTTAATATTCACTACTATACATTTTACGATGTCTGAGTTACAACATAATAGTATAAAATCTTATTTTACATGTAGTGTTATGCCATTGTAACTCACAAAAAGTCAATTATATACAATATATATAACAGTATGACCATGTATAGCTATTCCCTTGTTGACTCAATTTTTCAACATTGGTTGGCCAGTACATCTTTACTCTCTCTTTTAGTATGAACTCGATATGAATTAAAAGTGGGTACCTAGATAGGACGGATGCATGGATGACGCTGGGCGGATAATTATGGATTCAAGAGTAAACATATAGCGATCACCCATCACACTGCAAATTCGATTAATGAATTTATGGATAAAATTATCGAAAAGACCATGCCAATAGCCCGATGAACAGAAAGAACGATTGGTATGACAACATTCCAATGCATACTGCTCAAGGGATTGATTTTGAAGCCTTTAAGGTTTTGTTTTACCTTTTTATTTTTTTTGCTGGACCGAGAAGCCCTTGTCCTTCTCTCTCTCACCTGATGATAAGTGGACATTATTTATAATTACGGAAATAGTATGCTGTTGTTGGTGGTTCGCCTTGCACCTTTCTCCCGGATCCCTCTACCAATCTCCCTTAGTCCACTTTACGGCATAGCTGTTGTTGTGAGACAGGGCTAGCACAATCCACATTTTTGCGCCTAGACAAGACCTTGGCAAGATTTGGATTTAACTACCTACTCTTGCAAGGCAAGTAGCCAGTCTATTCGATCGAGTAGAATAAAAATGTATGAATTATAAAATATTATTGACAAAACACCATGGCCACCGTCGTGTCAAATAATATTGATAGTACTCTCGACGTCAAAAAAATCTCACTTTATTGGGAGATTTAGTGAGAGGGGAAAATATTTTGCTGCGGGGGTCAGGATCAGGATCACGAGACCGGATCGAACGGATCGAAATTGTATCGCTTGCTACTTGGCTAGGCACCCTGTGTACGGAAGACTCATGATATAGATATTATGAGAGGGCAGTATATTGTTCGACCTACTCAATAAAATTTCGTGCATCTATTTTGGTGCGCAGGTTGTATAAAGTATCAAGAACAGTTTACCTCGTGCTTCCGTTGCTGCGCAGACGCAGGGGCCATGTGGCGTGGCGTGTGCTTTGTAGTGGGGCCATGAGTTTGGAGATTCTGTGGATCCCAGTTCCCACTTTATAATTACATATTATATTATTGAGAACACCTTTTTACGATTTTGTCTTTATGTATGACTTAACTACGGGGACCTATTTGGCCTAATAATAATGTTTAAATTTTTGTTTATTATTGTTAATTTTTTTTTTACCAAATAAACTTTAGAAAAAGTCAGGCACCTGCCCGGATAGCAGCGGACGCGGGTTCGATTCCCGCCTCAAGATCATAATTTTTCGAAATTCTTTTTCTAACCACCAAAATCTTTGTACTAATTTTTCTAACATTTATATAATGTTAAAATTAAAAATCGAATAGTTTATAAAGCAAACCCAAGTTTAACCGAACGCACGGTATTTGTAAAAATATCTGCTTTGGAATGTTTGAAATTTATTTCTACATTGCGAGGGTACCCGTTGGCTAACAACGTGAAGTGTAAAGGTTAGAAGAATTTCGGCAAGTTAATTAGTGTCTTGGGTGGCCGAGCGGTCAGGCACCTGCCCGGATAGCAGCGGACGCGGGTTCGATTCCCGCCCAAGATCATAATTTTTCGAAATTCTTATTCTAACCACCAAAATCTTTGTACTAATTTTTCTAACATTTATATAATGTTAAAATTAAAAATCGAATAGTTAATAACAGGGTTTCACACTTATTTACTTACGTGGGCAAATAGTACGAGAGCGCGCAGCGCAGTGGCTTAATGCGTCCAACCTGCAATGCATCATTGTATGGGTGATCAAAAGTACATTATCTCGAATTTTTCCGTGCTTCGGATGGCACGTTAAGCCATTGGCCCCGCTCCATCTGCAGTCTGCAACGTGATGGGTTATGACCCATTCTCCCTATATTGTCCCATCTATAAGGAAGGCCTGTGCCCCAGCTGAGGGGGCATTAAAGGGCTGGTAATGGTGATGATGATAACTTAGGTACGTGTTATGTACGTAGTGCCATAATCACACTAAATGGGTCAATATTTGGACAGTAATACGGGCAAGCCTATTACCATTCCATCTGGCACGATATGTATCACTAGGACCGCAGCTGCTGATCATTGGTTGGTATATTTATAGGTAGTAGACTGGCAGTGTGGTGCCCGCAGAGCAAAATACAATTGTCACCACCCCCAATCTCTCCCGCGCAAATAATTATCGAAACGTGGGTGTTAAATCTCCTCTGCCTACTCCTTCAGGGATAAATGGGCGTGTTTCATTTATATGTATGAAGAAGTATTTAGTATCTGAATAAAATGCAAAAATCTTGGGCCTGATTTTGTCCTGAGAATTCACAAATGATAGACAGCCGACCACACTGAAATACCTCACGGCTATCTATCTCATTTGTGTGTTGTGTGAAACAAATGAGTGTTGCGCTTTGAAGTCAGGTTATATTAAATACAATTGACTCTCTCTTGTACAAGTATTTTTTCAATTAACTCTCCGTCATAAAGAAGTAATTTTTTTAAAGTGTTCAACAATATAATGTGACGCATTGAATGTTACTCAAAAGTTATGGACATGAATGTTGATGGACGTCGAAGTAGGTAGAGCAGTGATACAGTGAGACTCGACGAGTGGCTACAATAAATTGATTAAGCCAACAATTCTCACATTTTTTTCGATAACTGTTAATATAGGGTTGGGGCCGAGGTTTTGGAATATAGTGTAGCTACATGGGGTCCACCGCATTCAGCGACTTATTGAAAGGGGTCTATGAGAAAAAACAGTTTGGGAACCTCTGAGGTAGAGGAAGATTCCTGAAAAGATGGATAAATTGTGTGATGTATGATATTATGAAGGTGATTAGTGTGGATGAGGAGATGAGAAGTCAGAGTGTTGGGCTATGAAGAAGACTGATGAAAGAAGAGTGCATGTAACAGAGATGCGTATGTTAAGATGGATGTGTGGTGTGACACGGAGAGATAAGATAAGAAATGAGTATATCAGGGGAAGTTTGAAAGTAGCACCAGTGACAGAGAGACTAGGATGGTTTGGTCATGTTATGCGAAGAGATGAAAGCTATGTTGGCAGAAGAATGTTAGGCATGAACGTGGAAGGCCGTAAAAGGAGAGAAAGACCAAAGAAGAGATGGATGGACTGTGTAAAGGAGGACATGATAGCGAGAGGAGTGGATGAGAAATTGGTGAAGGATCGAAAGGAGTGGAAGAAGAAGACATGTTGTGCCGACCCCGCCTAGAGCGGGATAAGGGCAGGAAGAAGAAGGAGATGAGGAGTGACATAAAGGAGAGGCGAAAGATGGCAAAAAAACACTATTTTGTTTTTAATTTAAATTTGAATAAACCTTAGAAGACAAATTGCACCAACCGCAAAATCATGTTGGGGTCGGTGCGATTTGTCCTCTTTTGTACTTTTGGCAAAATGGGATGGTTAATGGGATGAACAGAGTGATGACGATGGCGATATGGATATTAAAGTTTGATATGATTCGACAAAACTAAATATCTGCATAGAAAACAACAAACAACAAATTAACATGACTACTCTTGAAAGTAGCATAAGCGACGTAAAATGAAGACAAACCTTATATAAAGGACCATTCCCGTTCGATCGTCAGTCTCTTAAAGTAAGCATGGAGGTCGAGGTCGGGACGTTTACAGAGGGTCGAATGGGGACTGTTATGAATCAAAAATGTATTTATTCATACTGGTATGATTACCACTGTATTCACCCTATATTTTTCGAAACATAGGAAAAGCCTGTCGCCCATCAGTGGGGACATTAAAAATCTAGCGATGATGATGATAAAGATGCGTCTACTGAAGCAACAAAGAAAAAGCCTGCGTTAAATATGGCGTCTTGTTTGTTAGGTGAACCCACAGCTGTATGCATGCATTTCGCAGTATTTCTTTCAATAGACCTCTAACTACTCATTACCAATTACAGCAAAATATACAAGCCTTAAGATCACCTTCACAATAACAAAAAAAACACATGTACGAAACAAATCACTATGGCTGCATGTAAATAATTCATTAAAAACTTTTATTTCTTATCTAGGGTGAGTGATTGTAAATACATACACATTTAAATCACCCCATCTCCGAAGGGGTAGGCAGACGTGCTCAATGATTTACACCCATTTTTATGCCAATTTTGTTAGGTCCCATGTAATAAGGTGAGCTTATTGCCATCTGTCGGACACGTAAATTGCAGTAAATTGCTCGGTGTTAATTATATCAAAAACGCCATTTCCTGTTCATTACAGTTTAACCTTCAGTCGCCTAGTACGACACCCGCGGGAGAGACTGGTGATAATTGTATTCTGCTCTGCCGTCACCGCACCAGATTAAACTCTTCTTCATCTCCCTACCCTGTTCCCAGTCTAACTGGGGTCGGCGCAGTATGTTTCCTCTTCCATTCATATCGGTCATCACGTCATCAAGCCATCCACTCCCTTTTGATTCATATCATCCATCCCACCGTAAAGGTGCTAGTGATGAATGAATGTATAGAAAAAAGACGGAACGGACCATATTGAGAGACCCATGAACGGAGAGAGTGATTAGAATGACAACATTCCAATCCATACTGCTCAAGGTTTTGGCTTAGGTTTTACAGCCGGCTGCCTGCCTGACACCAACCCTCTTTGGGTACCTTACCAGATTAAACTAACACTATGAAATTTGGTAAGTAAGTAATATACAACTGCTTTATGTGCCTTGGATAAAAACTTAACTTAACTTAACGTTTGACGTACTTTATGGATTGTCCCTGATAGTAGGCTTGTCGCAATTTAGAATCACCCTGTAGACATAATATTCAATTATAATTATGTTATTGTGCTAATACTCTATATATGTAATGAAAGGTACATTGTCTTATCAAAACAACGGCGATGGAATCCAAGCGGGTTCTGTTCTTGGTAAGTCTAGAATAATCGTTTAATTGTCCAGCAGGTTTCCGAAAAAGAAGCGCCTTTTGCCATGGTTGCACTCGGATAGGTGACCGAGCACAAATGATATAAGCCTTTGCGGAGCAATGAACTCGACACAATAAAAATTAAGTTATTAATCAATTGAAAACACAACCGGAAATTAATAATTAAATTAACAGTTGTGTAAGGCCAATGACCTTATGTTCTGATTACTTTTCTAAAATGGCTTATCATTAAACAAAAAGAGTACGTACACTCAAAAATAATACATTTGATACTTTTTAAATGAAATCAGAAGAATTAGAAGAACCATGAAGTCAGAACTTCAAGAAGGAACTGCTGTCCACATCACAGATATATCAATAGTCCACATTAATTGTAGGTAGGTACAGTCAACAGCACGTCAGACCATCCCAAAATGGCAAAATTTCTCAATCGATTTTGTGCTCTATAATTACCAAGTTAAGGTTGACAATCGATTGAAGTAATTTGACTGTAGCTACTCTTTATGTCGATCTTTAAATCTATAGCTATTATGTTTATAACTAGAACTTGTAATGGTAAAAAAAAAATGTACTGTAAGAGAATTAACCATTCCTGAAAAGTTTGAAAATCCGGAATCAAGTAACGTCAGCTTCAAAATTTAACTACAACGAACTCCTAATATTGTTAAGACGTTCTTCTTCGGATTACTTCTTTACAATAAATTATCTAAACCTTGAGCAAAGTTCGTACAAAACTAGAAACGAATTATAGAATCTTGCCTTTTAGAACTGTATTCCTTCCTTAATAGAGATTCAAATCTTTGGTCAAGATATTCTCAGTACGATACTAACGATGAGCCTGAAAAAGGAACATTATTCTAATATTTATAAAAATACAGAATGCAAGAAACAGAATTGGAATAGGGGTGATGACACTAACAAAGAATCACTGATTTATTGATTGATAATAATAATTTAGGACAAGGAGATTTGTTAAAAGTCACTTGTTAACAGATTATATATGTGATTGATATTTATTTTATAAAAATAAAAGTATAAAACTTAGCAAACCGTCATATTTGCTAAAACGCCGCATGACGTCATTATATTTAGTTATTTCCATTTTGACATTTTATTTGCTAATCAAATTCACTAGTTTTATATAGAAACAAGCCTTTTTACGGAATAGTGACGTCACACAGACGCCATTGCTGTTTTGGCGTTAAAGCGGAAATTTTAAATTGCATTACTCAAAACATGTTTATTTTATCAAAATCGATAGATTTTCCAAAAATATTATTTATTTTGGGTAAAGTAGACATGTAAGAAAAACATGGTGTGGTTTTTCAAAATAAGTCATCATGCCTATTTGGACAACAACGAGCTAAAAAAATAGAAAGTAGCTGAGGATACCTTAAGTAAAAACTCAGTACCTACCGAATTACAGTCCCTAGAGTTTTTGGCGAGTATTTCATGAAAACGAGCATGTGGCTCCAGAAATTTCTTTCCTGGCTTTGGTAACAAAAATAATCTTACAGAAACGATTTCTTCCAAAATTGTAAAAGTACCTAGTAATATTTGCGTTAGATTGAAAATTTGAATACCAATATGAGATAGAACGGCGTCCAATCCAGCGACCTAACTCTGCAAACCCATTGCAATCGTCTAAGTCTACCAGTCACTTAGGTATGATAGCAACGTTTGAGAGTGATGGCAACACAAAACCGATTCTAATTAATTTTAAGAGTAGCGCCTCAGATTTTGCTGTAGTTAATAATGTTGATTTTAAGCAATAATTCATTTTTTAACTATTCTTTCCAGTTAATATCATTGGCGGTCATAACAAGAAATTGTGAGTACTTTCTTTACTTACTTTAACCACTTCCTGCCTTCCTTTTCTTCCACAGTTTAGTTACTCAAAAATCTTTGTAAATTTTAGGAATTAAAATGAAACTCCAATCTATACTACCCAAGGGTTTGGCTTAGGTTTTGCAGCCGGCCGCCTGTCTGACACCAACCCTCTTTGGGTATGCTTTTGTTAGTGATTTTCTCTTCACCATTCGGCTGACCCAAGGTGCTTATTGGTGTATACCGGACAATCTCCCTTGGTCGACTTTTACGACATACCTAGCGTGAGGCAGGGTTGGCACTTTCTATGTTATTATTTCGCTCCCAGACCAGCATGGAAGACTGACCACATTCCTCTACACCGGTCCTTCAAACAAACATTTCCTATTATTAGAATCAAAAGATTAATTGTCCTTAGCTGTTAAGAACTTTACAATTTTTTCGCCAGTCGCGGCGCCATCAGCAGTCATTAAAGAATCTTCGGAGACATACTCCAGCCAGTCTGAGAGCTCGTCCAGCAGTTACTCCAGCAGTAGCACTACCACTGACAACGGTAAAGGCACCAGGGAGAGCCACAGCATCATCAGTGCGGCATCGGACAAGAAATCCGAGAGTTTGCACATCGAGAAGAAATGCCAAGGTGACACTCAGACTGAAATCATCGAACAACAGAAAAGCAGCAACCATGCGAGTGTTTACAAGGAAGTAGCGGTCAAAGAACACGTCGACCATAGCTCTGGATCAACTGGAAGCAGTACGAGCACCGTCAATACTAACTCCAAGGCCCATAGCCACGCTTACGCCGAAGCAGCAAGTAATGCAAATTCAGGAGCAGGTGGTTCAAAGTCCTACAGTGGAGCTTCGGCTACAGCAGCAAGCAACGCAAATTCAGGTAGTAGTGGCTCTAACGCCTATAGCCACAGCTACGCCGGAGCAGCAAGTAACGCAAATTCAGGCACCAGTGGTTCAAATGCCTTCAGCCAAAGCTACGCCGGTGCAGCAAGTAATGCAAATTCAGGAAACAGTGGTTCAAACGCCTACAGCCACAGCTACACCGGTGCAGCAAGTAATGCAAATTCAGGAAACAGTGGTTCAAACGCCTACAGCCACAGCTACGCCGGTGCAGCAAGTAATGCAAATTCAGGCACCAGTGGTTCAAATGCCTACAGTCACAGCTACGCCGGAGCAGCCAGTAACGCAAATTCAGGTACCACTGGTTCAAACGCCTATAGCCAAAGCTACGCTGGTGCAGCCAGTAACGCAAATTCAGGCACCACTGGTTCAAACGCCTATAGCCAAAGCTACGCCGGTGCAGCTAGTAACGCAAATTCAGGCACAAGTGGTTCAAATGCCTACAGCCAAAGCTACGCCGGTGCAGCAAGTAATGCAAATTCAGGCACCAGTGGTTCAAATGCCTACAGTCACAGCTACGCCGGAGCAGCAAGTAACGCAAATTCAGGCACCAGTGGTTCAAATGCCTACAGCCAAAGCTACGCCGGTGCAGCAAGTAACGCAAATTCAGGAAACAGTGGTTCAAACGCCTACAGCCACAGTTACGCCGGTGCAGCAAGTAATGCAAATTCAGGCACCACTGGTTCAAACGCCTATAGCCAAAGCTACGCCGGTGCAGCCAGTAACGCAAATTCAGGTACCACTGGTTCAAACGCCTATAGCCAAAGCTACGCCGGTGCAGCCAGTAACGCAAATTCAGGCACCAGTGGTTCAAACGCCTATAGCCACAACTACGCCGGAGCAGTAAGTAATGCGAATTCAGGAAACAGTGGTTCAAACGCCTACAGCCAAAGCTACGCCGGTGCAGCAAGTAATGCCAATTCAGGTGCAGCTGGTTCGAATTCCAATAGTGCAGCATGCGCTACAGCAGCAAGCAAAGCCAATTCGGGTAGCAGCGGTTCAAATGCCTACAGCCAAAGCTACGCCGGAGCAGCAAGTAATGCAAATTCAGGAGCAGCTGGTTTGAACTCATACAATGGAGCTTCTGCTACAGCAGTAAGCAATGCCAATTCGGGTAACAGTGGTTCAAACGCCTACAGCCACAGCTACGCCGGAGCAGCAAGTAATTCAAATTCAGGAGCAGCCGGTTCCAACTCCTACAGTGGAGCGTCCGCCACAGCAACGAGCAACGCAAATTCGGGCAACAGTGGTTCAAATGCCTACAGCCACAGCTACGCCGGTGCAGCAAGTAATGCAAATTCAGGAAACAGTGGTTCAAACGCCTACAGCCACAGCTATGCCGGTGCAGCAGGTAATGCAAATTCAGGAAACAGTGGTTCAAATGCCTATAGCCACAGCTACGCCGGAGCAGCAAGTAATTCAAATTCTGGGGCAGCCGGTTCCAACTCCCACAGTTGGGCATCCGCCACAGCAGCAAGCAACGCAAACTCCGGCAGTAACGGTTCTAACGCCAACAGTAACGCTTCTGCTGGTGCAGCTAGCAATTCCAATGGTGGCAGCACTGGCTCCACTTCAAATAGTGACGCATGCGCTCACAACAAATCTGGTTCCGGCGGAGTTTCCAGTACTGACACGATTATTAAATCGTACGACGAAACGGAAAGCAGTAGTCAAACAGAGGAAGAGTATTCGAGCTTTGATTCCAACAGTTACGACTACGGAGGAGGGTGGGCATCAGACGACTTCTTCAAACACGGTTCGAAGCACGGAGCTGGGTTAGTTCGCGGGTGGGATTGGGAACGACACCTTCCGCAGAACAACGACAATGACTACAATTGCCCCCACACGAAATACTTTGAGAGTAACGCCGAGGAATCGCGCCAGGAACAAAGCAGCCTCACCGAGATTGTGACTGAAGACGGAAATGGCAATTCTGCGTCGTTCAAAGAGGAGAGCTCGCAGAAACAAGCGGACAGCAAATACGACGAAGTGACTGAAGAGGTTTGGTGATTATTGTGTCGTCATTGATGAAACAACTTTTGTGTAGAGACTGCTCACTAATATTATCAAAATAATAATAGTTCAAAATAAATATAGTCTGAGAAATATCGATAAATTCTGCCCGGCTAGCATGACCACAGAAATACGATCATAATATGATATTTAGGTATACCTATGCGCCAAAGGCTATAGAATAAAGCATTAATGTTATGACAGTTTACAGCGATAAATCGCTATATCATAACGTTTTTCGGTGGTCATGCTAGCCGGGTAGAGTTGGTTGCCGACTAATGTCGGTTGGCCGAGTGATATAAGTATCTTCCTGAATTGCGGAGAACGCGGGTTCGATTCCCACATCAGGACAATACCTAATAATATTTCGAAATTTACTTACTACTGACTTACTGACTTTATTTCCTTTGTAATATTTTTTTTACATTTATATAATGTCAAATTATAATAATTCATTGAAAACAACTACTATTGTACCAAGTGTACTCTTTTATTTAAATTCCTACTTACATACATACATAAATCACGCCTATACCCCCGAAGGGGTAGGCAGAGGTGAACTAACACCCACGTTTCGCCAACTATGTCAAGTCCCATGTAATAGGTGGCGAGCCTATTGCCATTTATCGGGCACGAAAGTCGCAGTTGGTACATTGCTATGTGGTATAAGAGGAATGCTGCTGCCCATTACTCTTCACTGACTGAATATCTTCAAGAATTTACCTACTAACCCCAAACCAAAAAACGCCTACTCGCTATCACAATAGAACTCGCCATTAAATCGCCCCATTTGAACATGCTTTAATATCCATCCACATCTACGCACGTGCCATAGAAGATATGCGATAATTACATTACGAATTACGCCTCGCTTATTAAATTTGTGGCTATAATTATTTCAGCTGTTTCTTCTAAATCGCTCCCTGGTTAGTCATGATTACTTAGCGAGCTATCAACTCTTTGGCTCATATTTATGTCCCTTCTGCCGAGGCAGAGGCTTTCTATGGATGGAAGAATTAAGAGAGAATGGGCCATAAACCACTACACTAGCCCAGTGCGGATTGGTGGGTAGCAACGACAGTTGATGCAACCGGAACCAACGGCTCACGGAGGAACTCGAGATAGGTATTTTTGGTCCCTATTCAACGACCGGCCTTAGCGAAAATTGCTTGACTATTAACTATTACCAAATCAATATTTTATTGTTTTCATTGTTACTTTATTTTAAAAACCTGATACTCAGAAGATAGATCATTGAATTAACTGCTATTGATTATTACTAAGTAGATCTAAAAACCCCTTTAGCTTATTGAAAGTAATTTTAAACAATCATCGTAAATCATTTGCAATTTTTGCCTATGAGTGCCAGTAATATAAAGGTGATATAAAAAAGCAATATTCAGTGAAATCCCTCAAGGCTCTCTAAGATATTAAAAAAAAACCATAAAATAAATCACCAATTCAATATGGCCGCATGTCAAAACATTAGCAAACAATGCACTACGCGCGAAATGTTTAATAGATTAACGTGGGGCGTGCAGCCGCTACAGATAATAATGTCATTAACATGATTATCCCGAGATAGGGTCGACAGTAATTTGGCATATGAGACAGTTTGATATTATTGTTTGCGGTTGATTATTGCGATTGATTCTCATAATTCCATTAGGGTTATCAGATATTTAGATAGTGTTCATGTGGTGACGGCAGAGCAGTTACAATTGTCACCACCCCTTTTCTCTCTGGCGGGCGTCGTGGGTACTAGCTAGGCGAGTAACGTTGAGTTTCTCATCTATCTACGAATGGTTTTGTTGATGATGATCTAATTCTCAAATAAAATCAAATATCACAGTTCCTTTAGAAAAAATATTCGAAAGAATAAAATAAGAACAGGAAAACCATTTATACTTGATATTCTACCAAGTTTCCACCATAAAGTTTCCGCCCAAAAACTGTAACTCATTACTACATCAGACAAATTACGAAAAATTTTACCAATGCAATAGGAGGCGAACCCGCGTCCACTGCAATTGGCAGCTGTCTACACTCGGTTGGCTGTCATCTTTTCTTTTGTAATAATTTTTCTATATTCATCCATCTTCTTCTTCCTGCGCTGTTCCCAGTTTTGCTGGATAGTTTACGAGTAATGGATCTCCGCAGTTTTAACGGCGCGGCCACGACTTTGATGTTCAATATTTCCTAAAATATTAAGCCTTCGATTTCTTTTCACAAAATAAAACCTGTTATTCACAAAAAGAATTGGCCGACGAGGTTTCGTTTAGGAGAACTGCGTGGCCGCGCAGTTCTCCGCGTTTCAACTGCGCGGCCACGTTTGAACCCGTGTAACTTCCGAACAGTCACTAGCACATTTTTTTGGTCTTGCCCATTAGAATTTCACATTTTCGCACTAAATCATGATGATGTCGCTTTTCTTATTCTCCGTCGTGGCCGAGCAATCGAAACGGACACGAGTCGGCGCAGTATATTTCCTCTGCCCTTGCTATCGGTCAGACGCCGTCATTAACAGCATAAATCTTTGGGTATGCTGTTGGTGGTGGTTTACATACATACATGCATAAATCACGCCTATATATAATAATTTTTAAATAAGAGCGCGTAATCAAAGTCATCCTAATTATAACAAAATCCAGGTACGTGGTACAATTCCCGTTTTAACACAGTTTAAAGATGAAAGTTACCACGTAAGTTTAAAACAATATATACCTACCTACCTACTACCTAAAGATCCACGACTCGGGAACAAATGTCTGTTTGTTCTTCACCATTCTGGGGGTCATATCCAAATGGCCAATATATTCGAACGCATACAATACATATCCCCTCGTCTGTCACGCCACCTCATTGAGGTCGATGACAAAAACCGCACATCTGTCAAGCCGCCTCGAGGTCGATCGCTCCTACATTGTATTAAAGCACAACTCACGCGATTTATTTTATTTATTACTGCTCTGACTTATGCAACGCGTAAAGAAAAGAACAAGGACGGCATATAATGACACATTTATTTATTTATTTATTTATTATTAAGGCACACCAACAGACACATGACAACCAAACGGCGCCATTTTAACTGAATTGAATGAGTCACTAGTTGTACCTACTCGAGCTGCCTTTGTGTTTTCATAGAACTGTCAAAAATTTCAAAAATACATTTCAACATAGAATTAATAACATATTTCAGGTATAATTGTATTAATGTGTACATACACTAGATAGCTTGTTTCATAACGATTTCAGAAACACAACATTTATAAAATAGCTTTCATACAACATTTTAGAGATATTTTCATTTTAAAAAGACGCGCCGTTTTTGCTAGGGGTGGGGGTGCTAGGTGACGTAAGCGCGCGAAATTCAAAATGGCGGGTATCCCTGAAAAATTTTGACAGCTTCTCTTACATTTGACAGGATGGTCGCCGTGTTTTTTTCCTCTGTGATACAGACCTACGTCAGTTTCATACATTTGTATTTTATGCGTTGAAATAGATTAGCCACTTGTCTAGATAGAGGGACGGGCCAGCTCACATTGTATAGTTTTCAAATAAAAATAAAATAGAATTTTAACTCCAAAAGAAACACAGGCAAATGGTTAAAAAATTGCTTTTATTTCATCGATTATTTGATAACGCAATGGTTGACTCTAAGCAAACAAAGTACAAATCACAGTTCTGTACCGACAGTGTTTCAACACCTTGTGAAGTGAACATATTCGAATTTTTTTAAGAGGCAATAGTAGATATATATCAAGGGTAATAAAACAAAGGGTAGTCTCAGATCGAGGGCGTTTAAAATGAGATCTGACGCTTCTTTTTTATCGCCCGTGGTAGGATCATAATTTTATGTCACCACCAGCGGGCCTAGCAAGGGGACGTGGACAAGTCTCTCTCCACTACTTGACAGTGTTTTGTCTCGGCAATTAGTGGGAGTTAGAGCGAGAGAAAAAGATTTTCTGTCCCCCGAAAGAGATGTGTCCACGTCCCGTGCTACGGGGGCTGATCAGGAAATGGGATTTACGGACGCGAAAAGGGGTGAAAAAGTCCACTTTATGGTCAGTTGTGACTTAAAATAAATAATAAGACCGACGAGCCGTAGAATTTTAACTTCATCATAACACAGGATCCTTTTAACCGTCAATTTAAATAAGGCCATTTTAACCCTTTACCGAGCCCTGGTAAAACAGTTGCCACCATAATTGGAACTTTAGTGATTAACAATAAAGTTTAGAAACCAATGACAAACCGCTGTGGGGCTTACTTAACATGTCATGTACGAAGTGAAAATTCCACGTCTTGTACTATTGTAAGCAACGGACCCAATCAGCAAGCCGATTTGGTCCTTCTAATCCAAGCGTCTCTTTCACTCCACACAGTCTTCCCAGACGAGTGACAGAGACGGATAGGTTCGTACAGACGAAATTAACTTATAACGTCCACACTTCACATATTATTTATTTATTTGCATGACTATAAACAAACTTTATTCAGAAATGAAAACTGTCGCTCTCACTTTCATAATCGATACGAGTGAAGGTGACAGAGCGATAGTGGCTTTTATCCAATCAGACTCGGGGTCGGCGTTACTCCACTCCTTTCTGCCACTCGTCATACCCTCACCCACTAACATTCTATTCTAACAATTCGTCACACAATCCGTCCATCTCGAGATCGACTAATTCGACATCCATTAACATTCACATCCATCGCCCTGTTGAGCCTGTACCCCATTCACTTGGGCTTGAGACAAAATGTAAACAGTCTTGATGTGTCTTTTAATATAAAAATACAAAAATAAAAATGTGTAACACCAATATTTCAAAGCAGCTAACAGTTTTATTTGTCTGTATTTGATGATGTTAGAATACACGTTTCTTGTTTTTAACAGCATTTCGTAGATAAAGAGACATATCAAGATTGTTTACGTTTTGTCTCAAGCTTAAGTGAATGGGGTATAGAGCGTCTCATAGCCGTGTTTAATTTTAGCCATCTCATCATGTGCATCATTCTCATTTCTTCGAAACATCTTCCACACATACAAAAACTCCGATCTATACAAGACGACAGGTCTTATAACAAACTTGTCAATCCTTCAACGTGAGTAGTTAGGAAAGTGTGTCAATTGACAGCATTTCTAAATTTTAAAACCCCAAAACCAAAAATACAATTTCTTTATTTTGGTATGCTGACTGCGATAAAAAAATTAAATACATATTTTTTATTTCTTAATTATTATTTATTAAAAATAAAATTAAAAGTGCGATGACGTCTCAACTACGGCAGATTCGTATTACATTCACAAAAGTTACGAACATTAAAACTAATTAGTTTGTAATATTTTAATTTTTTTGTAATTTCGCCCGCAGTCATGAGAAAGCAATTTTATTTTTTACTTTTTTACTACTTTTTTTCGCGTTAGAACTAAGCCGAAAGGTCATTTCGCCATTCTGCCATAGTAATGACGTGTTAGGACTTGCCTTATTCATAAATGATGTTTTTTTTAATCACATGAAAAACGACACAGTTCAAAAGAAAACAAAAAACACCGGTGTCTTTATTTTCGCTCCAATATTACATAACTCAAAAGTAGGCACGTTGATAACACGAAATGAAACGCTGGATGTTGGCGGGGGTGGGTGTGATGCGGTGAGGGGCGAGTTTTCCCTCCACTCCGCATCCCCCCCCCCGCTAACATCTAGAATGCCCTGTCCCCCCACCGTCTCTCATACCGCAGGAGGGCAGGAGGGTCGCGCACGAAGTTGACTGTAGGCGCGGCGTCGTCGCGTTTCCGGCCAGCGGACTTTCTTCTCCTTCTCCTTCTTCTCCTTCTATTCTTCTTCCTCTATCTCTGCTTGTGCCCCCTGAGGTGCCTGAGCGCGCACCGGGCAGCGGTGCCTTTAGCTATCCTGTAGTTCCTACCGACCCCCTTGAACGACCCCCGGCCAAACACCTCCACGCACACCCGCACTCTGCGGCCGTCGGCCAAGCGTTCCGGTTTGCTGAGGGGGAAAAAGAGACATTAAACAATAGTAGCCGTGTGGTGACAGTGGATAATAATACAATTGTCACCACCCCTGTCTCTTTGGTGAGTGTAGTACTAGCAGCGATGAGTAATAGGCGGCGGCGTATGTCGAAGAAAGGCGTGTTTTATTTATGTATGTCGAATAAAATAGTGATGGTATAATGTCGAAGACAGAGTAATTTAGGTATTATACAAAGCGAAGAAATGCGTGATTTATGTATCGCGCACACTGGTGAAATAACGTCAGAAATGCAAAAAATAATGGGTGAATAGAGATGACATAGGCGTCATTTATGTATCCATCTATGTGAAAATGAGCCAGCGGTTGCTAGATAACTGAAGTGTGGTAGATCCTGGTGAGGTATGTCTTAATGTGGTAGGTCCAAGCTTAATAGGTTCTAGTGTGGTAGGTCCTAGTGTGGTAGGTCTTAATGTCTTAGGCCCTAGTGTGGTAGGTTCTAGTGTGATATGTCCTAGTGCTCTTAGTGTGGTAGTTTCTTGTCTGATAGGTCCTAGTGTGGTAGGTCCTAGTACGGTAGGGCCACTGTGGTAGGTCCAAGTATGGTAGGCCCTAGTGTGCTGGGTCCTAGTATGGCGGGTCCAAGTGCGGCAGGTCCTAGTGCAACATCGAAGCTCACCCGAACTTGGCGGTGTCCGGCTCCGCCTCGAGCAGCTCCCTGACCGGGGACTTGGGCGCGGCTGCGCTGAACGCCTCCAGCTCGGCGCCCATCAGGTTCACGTACGAGCGCCACACGGCGCCCAGTGACATGCCTGGCAAACAACGCCCAGTTATAAATATTTTTTAATTCTCCCTGTATTTGGGGTGGGCAAAGGGATCTAGCCCTCACAGCCATCTTTGTAATTTTACATTTCTTGAGTTTTAAATTAAAATAATTATGGGTGTCACACATTTTAACGCGTCCAGGGAGTGCTTAGTGACGGCAGAGCAGAATACAATTGTCGTACAAGATGACTAAGTACCACTAACTAAGTATTGTACCACCTATCAATATATTGCGATTTATCTAGGTGCCCGTTATTTGGCAGCAGACTTGCCCCTTATTACATTGTATTGAAATAGTTGGCAATATAAATGTGTGTACATAAATAACATTAAAATAATAATACATAATATACACAAACAAATAAAACACTAGCGTTCCTGAGGCACCATCCGGCAAACTACTCTACTACGATTAAATTTCTGGGGAATGAATGGCAATAGGCTCTCCCCCTATTGGGTTTCTTAATTGGCGAAAAGTTGGTGTTTAATTCACCTCTGCCTACCCCTTCGGGGATATATGCGTGATTTATGTATATACAATGTACGCTAGCATTGAAAAACATCTGCCTGCCAGGAAAGCGAGACGTGATACTATGTATAAATAACGGCTGTATGTGCTCTAAGCGAAGTATCCACTAGCAATAAAAATTCGCACGTGTACACATTGCAGCAAAATTGCAGTTAGTGGAAACAGTTGTCAATTGTTTCTGAAAAAACAATTGTAGAGTTACTTCCCAGTGGACACTTCGCATTAGGAATTTGACTCACCCGAATCTAGGAATATAGCTCCCGCCACAGACTCGAATAGGTCTCCCAGAGCCTTGGGCACCTCCACGTCTTCCGCTTGCTCCATCTCATCCTCTTGTATCAGGTAATGCTGCAACATCCGAGACTTACTGCCGCACTCAGAGACGTCAAATAACGTTAATGAGTACTTAACGTCAAAAAATGACAATTCAAAACTAGTCGCTATTCTTGCCGGGTCTAATGGTCTAGATTTGAATGAAAATTTTGACATTAAATACTCATTAAAGTTAATTAACGTCTCTGAGTGCGGCAGTTAATAATTATGTTTACCCAATGAAGGGAAGATGGCACTAACAAAGAATCACTGAAATAACTATTGATAATAAAAATTCAGGATAAGGTGATTGGTTAAAAATCACTTGTTCCCCGAAGGGGTAGGCGGAGGTGAATTACCACCCACTTTTCGCTAAATAAGTTAGGTCCCATGTAAAATAGGTGGCTAGCCTATTGCCATATATCGGGCACATAAATCAGTATATTGCTGGCAGGTGGTAAAAGGCGAGTGCTGCTGCCCGTTACTTATCGCTGTCTTTACCCTTAGTCGCCTTGTACGACACCCAAGGGAGAGATGGGGGTGGTGACTATTATGTCCTGCACTGCGTCACGGCCAAGTTCGTTCTCAGATTTTACTTGCGATTGATATTTATTAAAAATAAAAATGCAAAACGTCACGAGTCGTCAACACCCTTTTTCAGTCATCCAACTAATCAAAAAGACAAAAGTGACATGACATTGTGCGGAAATGTCGTTATGCGAAAGTTAGCAAATATTTCTACGATGACATTCTGAGGAAGTGACGATCTGCGCCAAGACCGCTGACTGTACATCCGGGAGACAGACACTTTTGTTTACCTCTTCGCTGATGGAGTGTCCGTTCTCCTCTTGAATCTTGACGTACTTGGTCAACACCTCGTTGAGGCCCGGCGACATGTGGCGGAAGTACCTGGAAGAAACGGTCCAGGTCAGCTATAAAATACTACATACAATACATACATACATAAATCACGCCTATATCCCTGAAGGGGTAGGCAGAGGTGAACTAGCACCCACGTTTCGCCAGTTATGTTAGATATGTTACGTTAGTTATGTTAGTCGCAGTAGGTACATTGCTAGGTGGTATAAGAGGAATGCTGCTGCCCATTCCTCATCGCTGATTTATCCTTAGTCGCCTTGTACGTCACCCACGGGAGAGACTTGGGGTGGTGACAATTGTATTCTACTCTGCCGTCACCACACGGCCGCGGTATGGTATTTTAACACTTAGATATAGGTGGTATTAGGTTTTGAAATATGACGTCACGAAACTAGGACCACTCCCACCTATTGTCACACAATGTTACACTTCGTCAACGCCTCCCCGCTCAACGTGTGACGTACTTTATGGATGTCCCTAAGAATTAAAATTTAAAAAGCATAATTACTTGTGGAAGCCGTGCCGGGCGGCTAGGGTAGCGAAGATGGTGTTGTTGACGAGAGCCGAGCGCAGGTCAGTGAGAGCGCCCGGCGAGTGCCTCCTGGGATCTTCGTACAGGTGCCTCGTGATCAGGTAGTCTGCACAACACACCAACACAACCGTCAAGTTGACAGCATTTCAAAAATGGCAACCTCCCAAAATAAAAATACCGTTTCTCTATTTTCCAATCCTGACATCCAAAATAATTCTACAATTTTTTTTTATTACTCAATTACAGAGAAACAAATATGTAAAAAACATGCGACGACGTCACCGTCGTGGATGTATGAATTAAAACGTTTGCCTTCCTAGATGGAAGAATAAAAAGTTATCATAGACATGATAACAGCCGTCTGTCATAAATCAAATCCAATGTCATTAATTGTTATCGTCAAAATTAACATTAATAGAGTAGCAATAAATTTAAATCCTTCATCAACTATAATTTAAAACGTATTTTACTTTGTAATTAATTTCAAATATTTCAGACAAAATGTTTTTATTTTCGACACCGGAAACGCGAGTTGGCAATTTTGACAAGTGATCTTTTTATTAATTACAAAAATAACACAAGTTATATTTAAATATAATATAGAAGTTACTATTTTCTGCTATGCAAAATAATCCATAGCGAAAACTCAGACGTGCCTGACATCAGCCCTCTTTGGGTATGTATTTGTTGGTGATTTATCCTCCAACTTTCGAGTGCCAATAAGTATGACACCAGCCCTCTTTGGGTATTGATATGTTGGTGGTTTGTACTCCACCTTACGAGTGCCCCAAAGTACTCAATTGGTGTACCTACACCACGCAGTGCCTTTCTACCGACTAAGCACCTACTACAAACAATTCGCAAAGAGAGTAAGGAGGAGATAAAAACTCACCAAGTACCGCGTCCCCGAGAAACTCCAGTCTTTGGTAACAGTCGCTCAGTCTATTTTTCTGGTGGGACGCGTGGGTCAACGCTTGCAACAGCAGCGAGCGATCCTTGAAACGGTACTGGAGAGTCCTCTCCAAGGCATCGTAACCTGTCCAATTTAAAAAATGATCTGGGATTGTGTTTCAATTAATTTATTTGTTTTGTTAAATTATTCATTTATATTTTTGTCTATTAAAAAAGGGCCAGCGGGGTTGTGTTATAAGGCTCTTTCAATCGCTTTGGTCTACCTGTCACTCTCACTCACTGAGAATAATCGCAAAGTATGAGAGTGCAGGTAGACCAAAGCGATTGAAAGAGGCTTACATAATCGGGGTTCAGGTCTTACAGGCTTACATAATAAGAGTAACCGAAATCGACGGGCAGGCATGAAGACATTGATGAGAATGGATGAAGCGAAAGAAGTATGTAAGGATCGGAGCAAGTGGAAACAAGTGATCTCTGCCTACCCCTGTGAGAGAAGGGCGTGATATAAACATATGCATGTATATTTTGAATTCCAAAAGACATGCACACCACCTAATGTTAGGTGGAAGGACATGCCAAGGCTGGAAGACATTTAATACAACGAAAAAAAATGATAAAAAAACCTGCTAACCAATGCTTCCCCAACTATGTTAGGTTCTAATAGGAGGTAATAGGCGGCCGTGCAATGACGGCAGAGTAGAATACAAATGTCTCCCAATTCACCCGCAGGTATCGAACATGGCGACTAAGCATAAAACAGTGACGAGGAATGGGCAGCAGCGTTCCTATTATACCACCTAGCAATGTCCTGCGACTTTTGTGCGCGATAAATGGCAATAGGCTCGCCACTTATTACATCGGGCCTAAGATAATTGGCGAAAAGTGGGTGTTAATTCGGCTCCACCTACCCATTCGGGGATATAAGTGTGATTTATGTATGCATGTATGTATAAACTATTCCACATTTTATTAAATTTCCCAATCTCTATAATAAATCTGTGGTTACCTGACAGCATCTGTTCCAGCTCTCCTTCGGGATCCTCTATATACCGGAGCAGTGGCGAAGGCGGCGCCTTCAACTCTCCAAATATTGTCTGCGGACAAATGTCTACATCAAATCTGGCGGGTCCATCAAATTCAAATTCTCCCCGTCCTTCCATTCACTGAAAAAACCTGTCCCTCAGTATTAGGGATACATATATGTATTGTGGTATTCAATGAATAATCATAATATTATTTGTAATAATAAATCTTAATACTTTCCAGTAATTGACCGCGTTTCGGCAATGGTAACTGTTCTGTGACCTGTGTTATTATGACATAGGTACATATTTAAATATAATAATACTTATAGTATGTATTACATAGAATATTGTTTAACTTTAACTTGTAAACTTTTCTGTAAAAGCACAAGTTACTGGCACTCGCCGGCCGCAAACTCATTTCGACCTATTTAGTTAGTTAGTTGGTTGGTTGGTTGGTTGGTTGGTTGGTTGGTTGGTTGGTTATGTAGAATATCACGATATATCGCAAAGTATCGTGCGTGTGCGTGTGTGTGTGTATCATCCCTACGTACACTACTACTACTACTACTACATCATAAATACATATTAGCTCGGTTTAAGAAAAAATACCCAAAAGAGGGTTGGTGTCAGGGAGGCGACCGGCTATAAAAACTAAGCCAAAACCTTGAGCAGTATAGATTGGAATGTTGTCATTCCAATCACTCTCTTCGTTCATCGATCTCTCGAAATGGTCCGTTCAGTCTCTTTTCTATACATTAATTCATCACTAGCACCTTTACGGCGGGATGGATGATATGAATCAAAAGGGAGTGGATGGCTTGATGACGTGATGACCGATATAAATGGAAGAGGAAACATAGTGCGCCGACCGCAGTTAGACTGGGAACAGGGTAGGGAGAAGAAGAAGAGTTTAATCTGGTGAGGTGACGGCAGGGCACAATACAATTATAACCAGTCTCTCCCGCGGAAAAGGAAAGGGTGTTTTTGATATAATTATCACCGAGCAGCATATGAATCAAAAGGGAGTGGATGGCTTGATGACGACTGACCGATGCGAATGGAAGACGAATCACTGCGCCGACCCCTGATAGACTGGGAACAGGGCCCCTGCCAAGAAGAAGAGAAGAATTTTTCTCCGCACATTTTCTGGTCTCTTTGAATCAACAACTTAACTACTGCTGTCATCGATTCGGAGCATTTTTTAGATTCAGACTAGTTGACTAGTTGTCAAGGGATCCCTTAAACCTACACTTGGGTCACAAGTCCCACGCGCTGCCACTGACTACCTCTTCTGCCACACTATGGACCCGGCACCCGCACAGTGAATCCATGGAATTCACCGTGCGGGTGCCGGGTCCATAGTGGGGCAGAGAGGGAAGCACAATAAGAGATGAGACGATAACTCTTAGGAGTTATCGTCTCTTCTCTTATTGTGGTTAGAAAACGTTCGAAAAATTATGGTCTTGATGCGTTATGCCAACGTCTTGGTTGGCCGAGTGGTATAGGCATCTGCCCGGATTTCTCTCATCTGCAAAGAGGCGGATTCGATTCCCGAATCAAGATTCAAATTTCGAACTCTTTCTAACTACACAATATTCTTTGTACAATTTTTTCTAACATTTATATACTGTTTAAATTAAAATAAAATGATCTCTTTTTCTTAGAAATAATAACTAACTACTGCTGCCATCGATTCATCGCATTTGTTACATTTAGATAAATCAGATGCCTGTCCATTTTCCGGTGTCTCTTTCAATGATTTAATAACTAACTACTGCCATCGTCCCATTGTTTATATTCCGTTGAACCAGATGCCCGTGCATACCTGTACCCACTCGTCCCCGTCCCTTTTAGGCCTCAGGGAGCCGACGGCCCTGGCGGGCCAGGCCCACGCGCTCGGCAGCCGGGCCGGCTCCTCGGGCGGGCCCTCCGCCGCCTCCGCCTCCTCCGACGAGGACTCCGAGTCGTACGCGGGCTTCGGCACGTTTGGTGGTTCGGTGGTTAGTCGGTCAGTCTTCTGTTGGAACACAGTACGTAGATTATCATCATCATCATCATCATCACCAGCCCTTTAATGTCCCCACTGCTGGGGCACGGGCCTTCCCTATGGATGGAAGAATATAGGGAGAATGGGCCATAACCCACCACGCTGGCCCTGTGCGGGTTGGTGGGTATTAACGACTGTCGATGCAGCCGGGACCAACGGCTTTTTCGGAAGGCCGAAGCACGGAGGAAGCACGAGATAATACATTTTTGGTCACCCATCCAATGACCTTCCTTAGCGAAATTGCTTAGTTTACGCAATCGCAGGCCAAGCGCGCTGTGCCACTGCGCTAGCGAGCTCCTCACGTAGATTATAATGTAGGTCAATTTTGTAAAAAAAAGCCGTGTGGATACATATATACATACATACATACACATAAATAAATCACGCCTATATCCCCAAAGGGGTAGGCAGAGGTGAACTAGCACCCACATGTGTTAGGTCCCATGTAATAGGTGGCGAGCCTATTGCCATTTATCGGGTACAAAAGTCGCAGTACATAGCTATTGCTAGGTGGTACAAGAACGCTGCTGCCCATTCCTCATCATTGATTTTTCCTTAGTCGCCTTGCACGACACCCGTGTGGTGACGGCAGAACAAAATTCAGTTGTCACCACCCCTAATCTCTCATGAGGACGTCGTGGCATAAACAAGGCGACTAAGGACCGGCGCACATTGGCGGAACGGCACGGCAACGGATCCTTCGGCCTCCCTATATGTAAGCGCACGCTGGCGGTAACATGTGTGGTATCCTTAAGCGTGCCGAGGCGTCCTTCGGTATGGATGCCGAAGCGTTCTTAGGTCTTGTCTTGTCGCAGTATGGCGAAGACTGCCAAAGCATACCTAGGGATCCGTTCCTAAGGCTGCCGACACGGCATGCCTAAGCATCCCACGGCATTGTTTTTGTACCTTACTTATACCGTTTTGTACCGTACCTACCTTGTACGTACGACCTTCAACATTAAACTTTCAACTTTATTTTCATAACTACTCTTTAGTTATATTTTAATTTGTCGCCTAAAGTTAACCTGCGATGCCGTGCCGCCAATCTGCGCCGGCTCTAAGGGTTAAAACAAGTGAAGGAATGGGCAGCTCCATTGAGATTGAGCTGATTTACGTGCCAATGATAACTGGCAATTGGCAGGAACCTCATTACATGGGACTTACCATGGTTGAGAAATGTAAGTATTGATACACCTCTGCCGAATTTTAAAGGGATAAATAGAGTTGTGTGTGCGATAAACGCACCCATCCGACCTTAGCGTACATTGCTCAGTTTGCGCAATCGCAAGCCGAGCGCGTTCGACTAGCGTTGCACTCTCAAATAATAAGTGAAACCACATAGAACACTCACAGTCTCCTCCCTGTTCTCCTCGGCCACCACGTACGGGTGGTTCTTGGGCAACGGCACGTCGTGCCTGGGCAACACCCGTATGCCCAGCCAGGACATGAACAGAAGCGCCCCCCGCGGCCCGCACTCCAGCAGATACGCCCCGATGAGCGCCTCCACGCAGTCCGCTATCGATTTATCTGAGGAGAAAATCATCATCATCATCATCACCAGCCCTTTAATGTCACCACTGCTGGGGGACAGGCCTTCCCTATGGATAGAAGAATATAGGGAGATTGGGCTATAATCCACCACGCTGGCTCAGTGCGGGTTGGTGGGTATTAACGACTGCAGATGCAGCCGGGACCAACGGCTTAACGTGTCTTCCGAAGCACGGAGGAACTGGAGATATAACATTTTTGGTCACCCGTCCAATGACCGGCCTTAGCGACCATTGCTACCATTGCGATGGGGTAGGCAGATGCGAATTAACACCTCCGTTTCGTCTTCCGTGCCAATAGTCGACTAAGGGAGATTGCCCGGTGTAGACCAATAAGCACCTTGGGGCACCCGAATGGTGGAGGGCAAACCACCAACAACAGCATACCCAAAGAGGGTTGGTGTCAGCCGGCTGTAAAACCTAAGCCAAAATCTTGAGCAGTATGGATTGGCATGTTGTGCATAATGACTCTCTCCGTTCATAGGTTTCTCGACATGGTCCGTTCCTTCTCTTTTCTATCCATTCATTCTTCACTATCACCTTTTCGGTGTGATGGATGATATGAATCAAAAGGGATTAAATGGTTTGATGACGTCTGACTGATATGATGAAAGGGGAAACATACTGCGCCGACCCCAGATAGACTGGAAACAGGGCAGGGAGAAGACGCAGTTTCCAAGGCTCTAGGACAATCCAAGGTTTTCGGTTTCCCCAAAAAACCTAGGTGCTGTAAAAGAAATTGTTTTCCACAATTTGTCTCAGCTCAAATGTCGATCTTAATACGTTAGCGGCAAGATTCAGTTCACTCACCGGGTATGCTGTGCTGTGTGATCAGGTTGTAGGGTATGAAGCAACCAGTGCTGTCCACTGGCAAGTCGAGTTTGTGCGTGAAGTGTTCCGGCTTCTCGTCCTAACAACAAAAGACATCCATCACCATCCATTTATTGTCATATCACCTGATGGTAAGTGACGATATTGGCTGAAGATGGAATCGAGCTTCACCTGGAACCCACAACCACAGAGGGGCTGGCTATCTTATCACAATTGTCGGAACACAGTAATGCTGTTATCGTTATTTTTATGGCGACAAATTTTGATAAGATGGTGGGAGGCGGACTTGAAAGAAGCCCTCTATACCACCAACCAAACCGAGTAAAATCCCCTGGGGATCGAACCCGGGACCTCCGGATCTTAATTCCGGTGGGCGAACCACTAGACCACGGAGGCTTATAATTTGATCATCATCATCACCAGCTCTTTAAATCCCCACTGCTCGCGTCATATTCCCTATGGATGGAAGTATATATATATATATATGTGTATGATGGAAGTATATATATATTGGTGGGTATTGACGACTAATGTAGCCGGGCCCAGCGGGCTTTACGTGCTTTCCTAAATGTGTTCAAGATAATATATTTTTGGTCACCCATCCAATGACCGACCATAGCGAACATGGCTTAGTTTACGCAATCGCAGTCCAAGCGAGGAGTTCGCTAGCGCTGTGGCGTACACAGAGATGTACACCACAGCGCTAGCGAACTCCTCTACATAATATAATTTGATGTAAATTTATAATTGCTGTAACATACTCCGTTTTGCGTAACAACAAAGTAAAACTAAAAATAAACCGTCAACCACCCACCTTGTCTATGGTCGCTCTGGCGTGCGGTGGTCTATGGCACGGTGGTAGCCAGTTGTCGTGAGGCTCGAACTTGCTGGCCACCATCCGAGCGCCCAGCCGCCGACTGCGTCCCAACCGATAAAGGTTCAGATTGGATACCTGCGTCAGTGGGAAATGTATTTAAGATTTTTTTATATGCTGGACAGGGAAGTTCTTGGCTTTCATCTCACCAGCGACCTAACTCTGCAAGCCGATTGCAATAGTCTTACTGCCGCACTCAGGGACGTCAATCGACTTTAATGAGTATTTAATGTCAAACATTTTTATTCAAATCTAGAGCATAGATCCGGCAAGAATAGCGACTAGTTTTGAATTGTCAATTTTTGACGTTAAGTACTCATTAACGCTGTTTGACGTCTCTGAGTGCGGCAGTTAGTCTACCAGTCACTCCCACTCATTAGGTATGATAGCAACGTATAAGAGAGATTGTAGATGAGGTATACATGACCAGAACTGACCTGCTTGCTCCTCATGTGGCTCAGCTTGCCCTCGTGCACGGTGGGGTGAGCGCAGTACAGGTACGCGGTGATCGCGAACTTGAGGAAGCTGTCCCCTATCGTCTCCAGCCTCTCAAGGTTGATGCCGTCGTTCGCGTTCGACATGGTCAACGCCTGAACAAGAAAGAATCAGTAATATATCTGTGGCCATAGGTCAGAACATCATCATCATCATCATCAGCCTTTTTTAACGTCCCCACTGCTGGGGCACAACCCTTCCTTGTGGATGGAAGAATGTAGGGAGAATCAGAACATGATAAATACAAATTCATTACTTCACAGGACAAGCAATTGTTGACATTTCTTGAAGGCACTTTTAAATATGAGACGTAGAAAGTATTCAATACAACAGTAATATTTTGCATATAGTTATCCTGATATGACCAAATGAAAGAGCATTTTTTGGCGATTATACCCATAATTAAGTCATATTGAGCTAAAATGCACTTATCATTGTCTGATCTGTGACCACCTCTATACCACATCTATAACACTGATATTTAAATTTATTTATTTATTGTATACAAGATCGTTCCCTCTATGCCATATGAAGAGAATACTTTCTTTTAAAAACAATATTAACTGCATTCAACAATTTTCGAATAATCGCCAAGTGGTAAAAAAATACCCGTAATTTTACGATACCGATAAAAAGGCTCAATTATAAGGCTTTTTTTCCAAATTACATCTTCAATAGAAGAGAAACCACGATTTTTTTTCCTATTTAAATGAATTTCAACTTTCCTCCTTTAAACTTAAGACATACGTTAGAAAAATAAGAAATATTATCACTTATTGGTATTACCTGCAAAATGACACTGGGACTCGGCCCGGGGTGCCCATTTAACGGCGGTTGGTAATCAAAGTCAAACTCTTTCCCATGACCCCTACCGTCCTGGTAATAAGGTTTGTATTCCCTCGCGCCGCTCCAATCATTAACTTTGTCCACGTAACTCTCTTTGCTGTCGAAGCCAACGTTGGCTATCTTCTCGTTGACGTAATTACTGCAGTCTATGTCCACGTCGACCATAGAGAAGCAGTTCATCTTTTTCACCTCCTCGTTTGACAGTTGCTTTTTTAATTTCGCCAGCAGAACTCTTTTGTTCACCTCTATGCTCTCTAGAGTAATCTGACCGTCAACTGTTCTCAGGTCGGCGTCGTGAAAAGGAAACAGCTCGTCGAGCACACCGTTGTCTATGGATGGCTGCGAGTGTGGCCTGTGGTCTTTGATCTCTGGCAGCAAGTCTGTTAAGGGTTTGTCTTTGACAATGAGGCTTCCGTTATGGCGTATTTCTTCCTTGTGTTCTATCACAGATGCTCGGAACCTTTCGACGTACTGTAAAAGAAGATAGACAAGATAAGATAATTTTTTATTTGCATAAATATGGCATATTTTTTTACAAAATAAATATGTACGTTATTATTGTTCCAAATAAATATACCGAGTTTATCGAAACATACTCAACATACATACATAAATCTATTCTATTTTGTAAGAGGTGAATTAGCGTCCACGTTTCGCCGATTATATTGGGTCCCATGTAATAAATAGGTGACGAAGCCTATTGCCATCTAGCGGCATTGCATGGCATTGGTATCGCCTTGTACAACACCCGCAGGAGAGTATGAGCGCGGTGGCAATTGTATTCTGCTCTGCCGTCACCACACGGCACATAAAATGCCAAACACCTAAATATAATCGAGCCATCTTCTTCTTCGTGCCCTTATCCCGCTCTAGGCGAAGTCGGCACAACATGTCTTCTTCGTCCACTCCTTTCTATCTTTCACCAATTTCCCACCCACTCCTCTCGCTATCATATCCTCCTTCACACAATCCATCCATCTCTTCTTTGGTCTTCCTCTCCTTTTACGTCCTTCCCCGTGCCTAATATTCTTGTGAGTAATGTTCTAGAATGAAATGGTATTTCGTCATTATTTAACGTGGAATAGAATTATAATCGACTGTCAATGCGACTGGTTTAGTTCATAAGAATAATATGATTTTAAATCAGTTTTAGCATGCCGTCACCGTGTCGATGCGTACTATCCGAAGTACTTGCCATACCCAGAAGAATTAGATATCTATATGAATGGAATCTTTGTCAATCTGAACGCCTTAATATGAAAAGGTAAGTTGCAGCTGTTGCAGCTGCAGCTTACCTTAGCTTTCATGAAACCATAGCTTTCATAGCTTTCATGAAATTTAAGTGAGTCATAAAAGCGGTTCATTTCAAAGGGACCTATGTTTTGCATAAACAAAGGCTAGCCTACCTCTGACGGCGCCTTGCCCTCCCTGATGCATCGTTGGTGAACAAGCCTGTCCATCTCATCATCTTCTTCATCAGGCTGAGGCGCGGGATTCACCTTCTTCCTCTCCACGTCCACGGCCTCCGCCTCGTGGGCCGTCTTGTACTCTATACGGACACCCATTGCTGGGCATAAATGAAGTCATCATGTAACGTGGTACCATTTTATCCTCCTTTCATACCTCTAAATTTACTGGCATGTTTAAAAATAATATCCAAAAAAAAACTTCGCGCCAAAATTCCAAATTTAAATACAAATGCCAAAGGCATTAAATTCGGCGTCTTGCTCGTCTCATTGATCATTTGATTGCTAACTGTCGGAGGAGACGGCTGTCTCCAAATTACATATCAATTACGACAGATAAGACGTCATCTTAATAAATTACTATGTTATAATATTATCTCAAGGTACGTTTGAGCCTTCCTTAAAGGCCTGCCTTATGGATGGAAGAATATAGGGAGAATGGGCCATATAACCCACCACGCTGGCCATGTGCGGGTTGGTGGGTGTCCATGGCTGCGCCATCGATCTGTGTCAAATACTCAATCTGTTTCAAATACTCAATCTGTGTCAAATACTCAATCTGTGACAAATACTCAATATGTGTCAAATACTCAATCTGTGTCAAATACTCAATCTGTGTCAAATACTCAATATGTGTCAAATACTCAATCTGTGTCAAATACTCACATCCCCTACTCCAAAAACCACTGGAGTCAGTTTCGTCATCGCTCTCCGTATTCAGGTCGGAGTCGTCGGTGTCGAAGTCACTGTGGACAAATTTCGGCATCAATTTCGTGGTAGACTAGTAGCACGGGACGTGGACAAAATTTCCTCGGGGAAAATAAAATAATCTCCTCTCGCTCTATCTCACACTAACTGCCGCACTCAGAGACGTCAATTAACTTTAATGAGTATTTAAAGTCTAAAATTTTCATTCAAATCTACACCATAGACCCGACAAGAATAGCGACTAGTTTTGAATTGTCATTTTTTGACGTTAAGTACTCATTAACGTTATTTGACGTCTCTGAGTGCGGCAGTAAATCCCGAGACAAAACACTGTCACGTGGTGTTCTGTCCACGTCCTGTGCTAGGCCTACAGCATTTTAATGTCCCCACTACTGGGGTACAGACCTTCGTCGTGACTTTTAGTACGAGACCCGCCGGCCGCCTTGGTCGAATGCTCAGATTGCTGGGTATTGCCAAGAGGTCCCGGGTTCGAATCCTGGTCCAAACTTTGTGATGACCACAAATGTTTTTTTCCGAGTCATGGTTGTGTATATATTTCCAACATTTATATACATAATTATATTAAAAATATGTCCGTCATCTAGTATCCATACCACAAGTGCTTAGGCTACTTACTTTGGGCTAGATGATAGGTGTGAGTGTAAAAATATTAATTATTATTATTTACCTCAAGTACCTAATATGGGTGGAGCACGATTTAATTATACGCTCTAAAGACGTTACCTGCTTAGGCAGACGGAGTTCTCTTAATTCTCTTCGCAGCTATCTACCCGCGGCCTTAGCGAACATTGAACAGGCCAAGCGCGCTATACCTCTGCGCTAGCGAGCTCCTCTCCTAGCATAAAATCCAGTCTGGCATAAAAATAAATATACTGCACAACGATTTACCTGGACATGTAGGAACAATCACTGTCAGCCATCGAGAAAGCTCTGGAAGGATTGAATTGGCTCTTCGGCTTCTCGACGGGGTCGCACCAGTTCGTTCCACCTGGAACGACAATACAATTGACAACATTTCAAAAATGACAACCCCCCAAAATAGAAATACCGTTTCTTTATTTTCCAATCCTGACTTCGAAAATATTTTTATTCAATTTTTTTATTACTTAATAACATAGAAAAAAAAAATGTAAAAAACATGCGATGACGTCACGGTCGTGGATGTATGAATTAAACCGTTTGCCTTCCTAGATGGAAGAATAAAAAGTTATCGTAGACATGATAACAGACGTCAGTCATAAATCAAATCCAGTGTCATTAATTGTCATCGTCGAACATTATAAAAGTAGCAATAAATTGAAATCCTTCACAAACTTTAATTTAAAACGTATTTTACTTTGAAATCGATTTCAAACATTTCAGACAAAATGTTTATATTTTCGACACGTGAAACTCCAGTTCGTCAATTTTGACAAGTGATCTATTTATTTTTTGCGTCAAGAGTGATTTCGCAATTTGTCCACGATGATTTTTGTATGAAAACGACGAAATTCAAAGGAAGTAAAAAATATGGGTGTCTTCATTTTCGGTTTTAATTTCATATAACATCATAATAAAGGTATGTTGAACGGCGGATCCCAATATTCTTTATTTTTATTTTTTATTTTTACATATTTGGTACACCAACAGATTACATGTTTACATTAACAAACTATAAAGCAATTTTAGTCTAGCATGCAATCCAATTACAGGTGAACACATCTTTTTTTTTTTTTTTTTCTATCTTGAAGCTAGACGTACCACAGTTTGGTTGCGTATCAGATTCTGTTATTTATCGTCATATAACAAAAAATGCCAGACAACAAAAATTTGGTAAGCTTACTTTTAACTGTAGATAGAATATTGAAACTCGCTGTAAGTTAGAGCCTATATTCATCTATCGGACACATAAATCGCAATATATTGCTAGGTGGTATTAGAGGAATGCTGCTGCCCATTACTCATCGCTGTGTTTACTCTTAGTCGCCTTGTACGGCACCCACGGGAGAGATTGGTGTGGTGACAATTGTATTCTGCTCTGCCGTCACCGCACGGCTTCTTGTTTATACTAGATCTAATAACTGCAATGGAGTCTAAGGGCCTGTTTTACAATCGACAGGTAAGTTCTGGATAGCATACTTGGCAGATCATTTGACCGTTTTAATATGAAATTTATGTCACGAGCTGCCAAGTAAGCTATCCAGAACTTACCCGTCGATTGTGAAGCAGGCTCTAAGTATAGTATGAAGCTGTTTACTCACCGGAGGCGGAAGTACAGAACGTGAGGTTCGATGGTAAAGGTTCCATGTACTCGTCAAAGTCGGACGAGTCCTGTATCGACGAGGCCATGTCGTTACTCCAAGTGCCGATCTCGAAGCCCTGTACAAATACCATGACATGTTACCATCAGCAACAACTATAATTAATTTTAAACGGGGAATTCACTACACGGGTATGCCCGCGCAGACCTCGTTTGTATAGGCCAGACTGACTGTGACGGTCCACGGACACTATACCCCATTCACTTAGGCTGGAGACAAAACGTAAACAATCGTGATGTGTCTTTTTTTAATATAAAATACAGAAATAAAAATGTGTAACACCAATATTTCAAAGAAACTAACAGTTTTATTTGTCTATAATTGATAATGTATTTTAGAAATACACGTGTTTTAAGAGCATTTCGTACATAAACTGGGAATACCAATATTGTTTACATTTTGTCTCAAGCCCAAGTGAGTGGGGTTTAGGCAAACATCGCACAGATCAGAAGCGAGGTCCGGCGGGCATGTCTGCAGGCATGCCCGTGGGCATGTCCAGGTAGTGAATACCCTGCTTTAATCACACAAAGCTCGGTAGACACCCCCGAAAGAGATAGGGGAGGGGATAATTGGACCCTTCACTGCCGTCACCATACGACCTTTCTGTATAAGAATATATGTTTCTGTTATAAGAAAGAGAAGTAAAACTCTCCTATTTATGTTTACTTACGGCGGGTTTCAATATTCTATCTACAGTTGAAAGTAAGTTTAGTTGCCTGGCATTTTTTGTTATATTACGATAAAAAACATAAAAAAAAACAAAAAAACAAATAGCTAAGCAACTAAACTGTGGTACGTGTACTTCAACTGTTGATAGCTTGGTGTGATATCTGTTTATAGAGAGAGTCGCAAAAAGTAAAAATAGAAGTTAAACGGACTTACACTCTCAGCGTTCTCCTTCTCCTGCAAGATGTCGTTAATGGTCTTCTCTTTTGGTGAGTCATCTGGCTTTTGGCTGTCTTCTTTCTCCTTCGTCTCCTGGTCTTCTTTTTGCCTAGACGAAGTTGTATATTCAATACACAATTAAATTATATCTGCATTAAATACACTAGGCTGCAAAAATAAAGCTCAACGCCCACAAAAAGAAATGTTTTAAACTCATTTTTGAAATAAGGCTTTATAATAATTGCAAAAAATAACAGACTTTTAATTATTTAGACTATAATTTTGTTCTTACCTCGGAGGGTAAAAATTAAAGCCTCAAGTGGCATATTAATTTTCATTTTTGATTTACCGTCTGTGGTAATAAATGTACTAACATTGTAATTATTTACCTCACCTTTTCTTTTCGATGTAACAATAACCATCTACCTACGCAAATGTATAATAGACCTCACCCATTGGACTTCTCTTTATCCTCTTTGGTTTCATCCTCTTTTTTCTTGTCTGTTTTATCTGTATCCGCGTTTAGTACCTATGAATAAATAAAGTTGAGTCAGTTATTGGACGAGTTAGATAATCCTAAAAGATTTTTATACCAAGTTTGTTACATTGAGACTTTAACACGGCTAACCCAGACGGCTGGTTAAAATAAAAATGTGATAAACCTGCCTTATGCCACATCATCAACATCATCATCACCAGACCTTTAATATCCACACTGCCGGGGCACAGACCTTACCTTAAAAAAAGGACTGACGATGGTGATGACCAATATTTCTCCAGAGACACCTCCGCCTTCCGCCGTGTGGTGACGGCAGAGTAGAATAAAATTGTCACCACCCCAACCCTCTCCCGTGGGTGTCGTTACAAGGCGACTAAGGAATAAATAGTGATAAGGACCATTCCTCACCAAGCATCAATGTTCTGCGACTTTTGTGACCGACTAATGGCAATAGGCTCGCCACCATGGGACTCAACATAATTGGCGAAAAGTGGGTGTTTAATTTACCTCTGCCTACTACTGGATATAGGCGTGATTTATGTATTTATGTACTCCCTATATTTTTCCAACTATAAGGAAGGCCTGTGCCCGTTCAGTGGGGGCAATGAAAAGGCCGGTGAGACACTCACCTCGGCCAGACTCCAACCGAAGTCCAGCGGTGGCCATTTGAATCCGGGGCAGGTCTCCTCGTCGATGCTGGCGACACCGAGGCCCACGTCGATGGCGACAGCGCGCCTAATCTCGTCCGCTATCAGCAGCGCGTTTATTCTGCGGAATTCACATTATAAGAGAAAAAGAAACGTTCATTGCGGCAACACTGCAAAATTATTTGTCGCATTCGGAAGTTTATTTTATTTATTAGCTCTGCCAACATTTTTGCATCGAATACACTATGTATTTGAAATATAAATATAATTACAAATAAATCATGATGCAAAAACAGTAGTAGGCAAACACAACATGACTTAAAATACATAAAATAGAGAATGAACAAACACAAGTTCTCGCCCTGTGAACGATGTTGTTCGGCGGGTTCATAGAAAGTAAGTAAAATTATAATGTTTTCTTATATTTGCACGAGCACTACACATTTGAAATAAAACAACTTTTACGGATAAGACTCGCGTATAATTTGGTGTTTGGCATATTAATTATATAACCCGACGTTTCGATCACTTTACAGTGGCCGTGGTCACGGGTCGGCCACTGTAAAGTGATCGAAACGTACGCGAGTCTTATCCGTAAAAGTTGTTTTATTTCAAATAAGTAAAATTATGTTTAATATTGAAAAACCACATATTTACCTCACCTGTTTAAAGTATTTTTAAGGCGCAAACTATTTTATGTTGATTATCAATGTCAAAGACTATGCGATTTAAAGATAAAAAAATAAAGAATGACTCATTTATAATAACGTTTTCCTATTTTCCCCCTAAAAGATACAAGTATTCTTGTAAGGAAGTTTAATTTGGGTTTCGACCGAAACTGAGACCGTTGCCGAAATTTGGTTTCGGTTTCGGTCGGATACTAGCGACAAGACAATCTTCGCACAAACATACGCACGTGACATACCTGTAAAGTACGCACGGCAGAGCGACAGTCGCGAACCACAGCGGCGCCGCGAACGGATGCACCGTGCACAACTCCGGTACGAGTATCTGCTTCTGATCGAGTCGGTCTCTCTTCGCTCGGCGGGTCCTCTCCGACGACACCGGGAGCGCCACCCCCTTTCTGTTCACGTATCTGGGGAAGGATGTAACCAATAGGGATGATGACACTAACAAAGTATCAGTGTTATAATCATTTATAATAATAATTTAGGATAAGGAGATTCGTTAATAGTCACTGGTTATCAGATTATACTTGTGATAGATATTTATTTTATAAAAATAAAAGTACAAAACTTGGCAATCGGCCATATTTTCTAAAACGCACCGCGTGACGTCATTATTTAGTTATCTCCATTTTGACATTTTATTTGCCAATCAAATTCACTAGTTTAAAATAGAAACTTGTCTTTTTACGGAATAGTGACGTCAGACAGACGCTGTTGCTAATTTGGCGTTTTGGCGGAAATTTTAAATTGCATTATTCAAAACATGTTTTTTCTATCAAAATCGATAGTTTTTACAAAAATATAATTTATTTTGGGTAAAGTAGACACGTAAGAAAAACATACAAAATTAGTCATTGTGCCTATTGTAGATTAACTGGGTGTAACAGAGAGGTCAGAGAGATCAGTCATATTTAAAGGGGTTATTCAGGCCATCAAACTGATCAACTATCGCTAACGGACTAAAATCGAAATCTCAGAAAAAAAAATCGCTTCCCTATACTAAACCGAGAACCAGCTGACATCAGTTTGTATGGGGGCCTACGATCCTTACAGACCTACTTCTCTCATCATCATCAATCTCTTCATGCAAGCCCGCCGGTTTCGGGTACTCCTGACTTGGCTATTTTTCAATAGCCTTTGCCTTCCTTAAAAAAAAAAAAACATTAAAACCTCCACGGACCTGGGCGTCAACAGGTTGAGCCTGGCGCTGGTGTGGTCCACGTCCAGTAAAGGCTGCTGCGGCTGAGTGAGCGACGCGCCGTACTTGGTGAGGTAGTACTCGCGGAAGGTGGCGTGCGAGGAGGACGGGAACGCCGACTCGGGCGTCAGGTTCCAGCATATCTCGGCCACCAGGAAGTACTGGGGGGAGGGAATTTTATAGATTTTTTTCCAGAAAAACCATTCATATGGACTTTTATGACAAATACAGAGCTAAGAAACTCGACTATTCCATCATCCAACACCGGACACCTCCATTAAATTATTTTGACAACGCCAACAATAAAAACAAAATAATAGGTTTAACTGCCGCACTCAGAGACGTCAATTAACTTTAATGAGTATTTAATGTCAAAAAATTTCATTCAAATCTAGACCCGGCAAGAATAACGACTAGTTTTGAATTGTCATTTTTGGACGTTAAGTACTCATTAACGTTATTTGACGTCTCTGAGTGCGGCAGTAAGTGTGCAGACGCGAAACTGGTGACGGCCGAGCGATGGCGACCGCGGCGCTGCGCGAAGCGGCAGCGATGCATTCAACAATATGGACATTATCATCGCTCGGCCGTCGCCAGTTTCGCGCCTGCACACTAAAAGCCGCTGGCTGAACATTCAAGTTACTCAACTTTTAACAAACGTACTTTTTGCCAAGTAGAATACAATTGTCGCCACCCCAAATCTCTACCGTGGGTGTCGTACAAGGCGACTAAGGGTAAATCAGTGATGAGGAATGGGCAGCAGCGTTCCTCTTATACCTACCATCTAGCAAAATACTGTGACTTTCGTGCCCGATAAATGGCAATAGGTTCGCCACCTATTACATGGGACCTAACATAATTGGCGAAGCGTGGGTGCTAGTTCACCTCTGCCTACCCCTTCGGGGATATAGGCGTGAATTATGTTTTATGTTTCTTTTTCGGTGAAATCGGTGAAGCCGTATCAGACATTATTAAATAATTGTAGAAAAAAATCTTGAATCATATAATCCAAGCAGATACCCGCCCCAGAATAACTTTCCGGGTGGGTAATAAGTTTTCCTCCGAGAGAGGGGGGAGAAACATTCATCCCTCCTCTGTTTAAGAGTTTATGCTATGGCTGTACTTCATAAACAAATAAACGGTACTCACCTGTGGCTGATCCTGGTTCCTGTACCAGGGAGTGACAACCGCCTCCCGGTACCGCTCGGCGTCGAACAGGAACGTTTGGCCCGGCTCCAACAGGGGACTCTCCAGGATCTTCACTTTGCCATCGCGGTCCTTCGTCTTCTCCACCTGTGGATAGATGACATAATTATATTTAAATACAATATTTACAGGCGATAAAGTCCAGTTTATGGTCAGAAGGTGACATAGTGGGTGGAAAAGTCCACTTTACGGTCAGGTGTAACATAATAGTAGATTTTCCATCATGTGCACAAAACGAATCCTCCTCGACATTACTATCAGCCCTCGGGCTGCTAAAAGTCTCGGATAAAAATGGTTTTGTGGACGAGTTAGAAACTCTGGTTTTCACTTCGGTTGCGAGGAAATAAAACAGTAGTTTATCATTATATTTCTTAAAATTCAAACTAAAATTAGGTACAGTTTTGAATAATAAAGGAAATTGTATTTCCCATTGATATTAGGCTTGGGATAGCAGACCTATACAGCCAAGTATTAAATTAATTTTGTAATAAAAATTTTCTTTAATTAATTTAATAACCTACCGTACCTACTTGAATTAAAATTTTAATATTTTTTTGTCTTAAAAACACATAAGGAAAATAAATTTAAGTAAATATTATAAAATAACAAGTTCTGTCTCTTAATTTCTTATTGTGTTTGGCTGCATGGCTCATTTTCTTTGCCATAATATAGACACATTTATGAGTAGATACGTTACTGCTCTAGAGCACAAAATATGATTTTGTGCAGCCTATATCCTGCACAAATATCTCAGAATTTCAAGCATGAGAAGTGAAAAATAATTAAATTACCTCGGGCGATAAAAACAAGCCTGAGATCGCATATTTATCGCAATATCTTTATTATTTATTTTATTTTATTTAAAAACAAAATGTATCAGCGTCATCATCAGCCCTCTAACGTCCCCACTGCTGGGGCACGGGCCTTCCCTATGGATGGAAGAATATAGGGAGAATGGACTATAACCCACCACGCTGCCCCAGTGCGGATTGGTACGTTTAACGACTGCAGATGCAGCCAGGACCAACAGCTTAACGTGCATTCCGTAGCACGGAAGAACTTGATATAGTAAATTTTTAGTCTCCCATCCAATAACTAACCAAGAGTCGTGTTGTGACCACCCCAAATCTCTCCTGTGGGTGTCGTACAAGGCGACTAAGGATAAATCAATGATGAGGAATGGGCAGCAGCGTTCCTCTAATACCATCTAGCAATAGCAATGTACTGCGACTTTTGTGCCCGATATATGGCAATAGGCTCGCCACCTATTACATGGGACCTAACATAATTGGCGAAACGTGGGTGCTAGTTCACCTCTGCCTACCCCTTCGGGGATATAGTGATTTATGTATGAATCAAATAACTGGCTTTATCAAAGATTGCTTAATTTCAGCAATCGCATGTCAAGCGCGTTTTACCATTGCGCTATCGAGCTCATCTAACCTGCGCACCCAAAGAGGTCTAGGTGATAGGTGTGAGTGTAAGAATTATTTATTATTACAATATCTCTCATGCCGTATGGTGACGGCAGAGCACAATACAATTATCACCACCCCCATCTCTCCAGTGGGTGTCGTACAAGCCGACTAAAGGTTCAGACAGCAATAGGTAATCGGCAGCAGCGATCCTCTTATGCCACCTAGCAATATACTGCGATTTTTGTACCCGATAAATGGCAATAGGGTCGCCATCCCGTGTAATAGGGACCTAACATAATTGGCTAAACGTGGGTATTTATACACCTCTGCCTACCCCTCCGGAGGAAAAGGCGTGATGTATGTATGTACCTTCTCCACAGGTTCCTCGTCGTCATCTTCTTGCCACAACGTCGGTTTCTCCACTTCGCAACGCTTCTTGCGCTCCGTGTGTTCGTATATGAGCTCGAGGAACGACCAGTCGATGTCAATTCTGGTGGTTCCGTCTTCTTTTGTGGCTGAGAAAGCAAAGGGAAACCTATGATATGCCTACAAAACTCACACACACAATGCACACTCCCAAAAGTGAATAACGGAGGTTAGAATTTTTTAGCAAAGTTTATGTTATTTTTTAACAAGGTATGTTTTACAAAAAAGAAAATGATTATTTCAAGAAATTATCATGTGACAATACCCAACAAAGAGGGTTGGTGTCAGCCATGCGGCCGGCTAAAAACTCTAAGCCAAAACCTTGAGGTTAAAATAGAAATTTTCTAACTTTATTTACTTAATCTCACACTACACTACTTATACTCCTTGTGCTCCGTTGTTAGTGTCACTTAGGGCCTGTTTCACAATCGATAAGTAAGTTCTGAGTAGCTTATTTGGCAGATCATTTGTCAGTTGTAATATTAAATATATGTCAATTGAACTGCCAAGTAAGCTACTCAGAACTTACATGTCGATTGTGAAACAGGCCCTTACTGTATTATTATGTCATTTATTTTGCTGTACGTTTGTAATGTATTCTATTCTATTCTACAATATACTGTAGAATAGTATAAGTATACTTACTTTTGATAGTGGGCACTATGTAATAGTTGTTGTGCGTAGAACCCTCGCTCTGGAGCTTCATGCCTCGCCTGCGCACGCGCAGCACCTCCGAGAACACGAAGCGCATGAACCTAAACAAAGTTTTTTTTACTACTTTTTTTTATACCTACATTTTTTTTTGTATACTATACTTTTTTTTAACACTCAATATCTTTATTCTTCTTCTCAACTTCTTCGCCATCACCCTATTAATCCACCTACAACTATATATAGTAATAATATCTCTGGGGGTCTACCGCCTAACTCGATTGCTGATGATAGCTTTAAAGCAATACATTGCTTACGGCTATCAATATAACTAGCAACCATCTTGAATGTTTAGGCGGTACGGATTTTCTTCCAAATTGATACAAAATCATTCGGTGATAATTCGTTCAAAGTTATCGCTAGTAGTTTATGTATATACCAAATATACATAAACTACTAGCGAAATTACAGCATGACGTCATAAACTATAGCTTTTGCTTTAGCAATCGAGTTAGGCGGTAGGCCCCCTGGATGAGTGTAAGAATATTTTTTTAATGCTAGACAGGTAAACTCTTGACCTGCACCTCACCGGATGATGGTAAGTGTCGATAAGTGCCGAAGATGGAATCGAGCTTCACCTGGAACCATCAACTCAAGGGGCTGGCTATTTGATCACAAATTGTCGGAACACAATAATGATGTTAACATTATTACTATGGCGACGGATTTTGATAAGATGGAAGATACGAGGGCGGCTCAATAAGTCCGTGACTTTTTGAATTTTTTTAAACCTCTTTTTGAACCTCGAAAAATCATATTTTTTGGAAGGGATAAAAAAATTGGAGAAGCGTTTGACAAAGTGTATAGAGCTCAAGGGAGACTACGTTGAACAATAAAATTATTTATTTATCAAAAAATCTGTGTTTTGTTCCAAAAGTCACGGACTTATTGACCCGCCCTCGTAATTAGCCTTACCACAAACAAAAAATTACGACCACAATCTCTGTTTGTGAACTTTTATTGTAACTTTAAACCTTCTCCGTGGTTTAGTGGTTCGCCCACTGGAATTAAGAATATTTTGTTTTCCAGAGGTCCCGGGTTCGATCCCCAGGGGGGTACATATTTGTGCTCGGTTTGGTCGGTGGTAGGACTTCTTTCAAGTCCGCGTGGCTAGCTACCACCATCTTATCAAAATCTGTCGCCATAACAATAACGTTAACAGCATTATTGTATTCCGACAATTGTGTTAAGACAGCCCCAGCCCCTCGAGTTGAGGGTTTCAGGTGAAGTTCGAATCCATCTTCTGTCCTTATCGTCACTTACCATCAGGTGCGATGATGGGCAAGAGCTTCCCCGTCTAGCAGAAAAAATAAATTAAATGAATAAATAACCCAAATAACCTTACCTGCGTACAAGCCTGCCTCTGCGAGGGGAGACGCGCACATCAGCGCCGGGCACATGTTCCAGCGACACCCGCACCTCCCCCGAGCGCGTGTACACGGGGAACGCGGGAATCTGGAGACTGGCCGTAAAACTATGAGAACCCCCCGTCACCCGTCACACGAAACAAAGCTCTGCTGCGTACACAACACGAGGGGTAATGGTTTAACTGATCCATCCACTAATCCCCCTGGGGGATTCAAGTGGGTTTTTTGTCCACAACGAAAATGAAAATCAAAATTATTAATTTAAATATATGTCAATTGAACTGCCAAGTGAGCTATTCAGAATTTTACCCGTCTTAGGGCCTGTTTCACAATCGACCAGTAAGTTCTGAGTAGCTTACTTTGGAGTTCATTTGACATCTAATTCATATTAAAACTGTCAAATGATCTGCCAAGTAAGCTACTCGGAACTTTCTTGTAGATTTTGAAACAGGCCCTTAGTATAATTACTGTTAAATTGATACTTTGTGCATTCTGTTTTTGCCAATAATGAATTGTGCATTCAGTTTAAGAATAGTAAGTGTTTAGCTTTAACGCCGTTAGGTGATGGCAGAGCAGAATACAATTGTCACCACCCCCATCTCTCCCCTGGGTGTCGTACAAGGCGACTAAGGGTAAAGACAGCAATGAGTAATGGGCAGCAGCATTTCTCTCATACCACCTAGCAATATAAATTTGTACTGCGATTTATATGCCCGATATATGGCAATAGACTCGCCAACTGTTACATGGGACCGAACATAATTGGCGAAAAGTGGGTGTTAATTCACCTCTGGGTAGGCAGATCTGGGGATATAGGCGTGATTTATGTATGTATGTATGTAAGTGTTTAGCTGTTATGAAAAGCTATATAGACATTTGGCCTGTACTCACTCGTCGCTGCTCTGCCGAGCCATAAGGATGCCGATGGCTTGATTCGCGTTCTGTGGAGCATGCAGCCTCCTGCCCCTGGTGTTGTATCTCTCGGGCAATGCGCACCACAGTTTGGAGACAATCGCGTACAGCATATTCCGCTTCGGGCCTACAGGTGACATGGACGCGAATGAGACATGGCATACATGCAGGACACATGGAAGCCAATGAGACAGGGCATTCCAAATAATATTATAAATCAAAATCAATTGGTAGATTATATACCGAGGGCTATAAAACAAGAAATGGTAAAAAATTACTTAGATCCCAAGTATTTGTATTTTGACTATTGTATTTGTAAGTAGTATTTGTATTTTGACTTAGATCCCAAGTATTTGTATTTTGACGTACGAGCTGAGGGCGAGGGCGGTAAATATGCGATCTGAGCGTTTCTTTTTTATCGCCCGAGGTAAGTATACAGTTTTATGTCACCCCCTGACCTGGAAGTGAGATTTTCCGTACGCGTAGCGAGCTAGGAAAATGTGTGACCTAAGTTTGTTAAATACAAAATTACAATACACTGAATCAGTCAAGAAATCTTTCTAAGGAATCATATGAAACCACGCACACCTGCGCGCGCCGAATCGTCCGATCCGTGAAATGAAACTTCAGAAATCCTAGAAGAATTCGGATGACGTCATCGGAATCGATTTTTTTGTGGTTTTATAATTTTATTAATTTTACTACATCTTGCTAATTTTCCATTCAGCATGCTATATTTTTATTATTAATAATAACGTTGTTGAGCTCCGGATTTCTTGGTATGAAAATATTTTTTTTTTTTATTTATTAATACACAAGACAGATTACAATTATAGCAAATATAAGTCCACATAAAATTAAACTATTACAGTCTGAATTATAATCCAATAATTTTTATTACCAGTTGCGTCCTTTGTAGGGGCGGGGCTGATCGCCTTCGGTATACTCTTGGATTCCAACTCCGAGTCACTAGTGTCCATGATGGGTTGGCAGTCAGTAAACACCCAAGCTGTCTAGAACAGATAGGGAGGCTTTAGTTCGCAGAATCGACCTATATACACAGAAAGGATTACATATACAGTGCGGCCCTCGATAAAGTGCAATCCTGCAAGGGGGTGAAACTAGATCATAAATTATCGACAAAAAACATAGAAAAAAAAATGTTAAAAAATTATTCCAATTTTTTATTAATAATATAAAAATGATATTGATTACTATCTATGGACTGTACACAACTCAAAACACTTTGTGTTCAAGATAAAATAACAAATAACGCACAAAACACTGGATATCGTGTCATAAATTTTATTTCTTGTACAAAAAATGCACTATTTCAAGCTTATTTTTAAAATAAAACTTAAATTTCTTAAAATTAAGTGCATATTCATATTACCATTTCTCAAAATTCCCTATCTGTCTGTCTTGTATTATTTAGTTATAAGCAAACTTTACAGCATATAATTTTTACCTATAAATCTTAAACAGAAAAATATAAAGTTTATTTTTACATTACACAGTTATAAATCTTACTGCCGCACTCAGATATGTCAAATACCGTTAATGCGTACTTAACGTCAAAAAATGACAATTCAAAACTAGTCGCTATTCTTGCCGGGTCTATGGTCTAGATTTGAATGAAAATTTTTGACATTAAAGTTAATTGACGTCTCTGAGTGCGGCAGTTTAACAGCCAAATATAAAGTATATCAAATTAAATTGCAAATTTCATTGCCGTGGTTATGATTCTAAAATACATGCAGAAATGCAGATAGGTAATTAATTGAATACAATTAAATGAGCCATGTATATGTTTTACTCACCCTCTTATAGTAGTACTGCCGTCTCTTCGTCGTGCCAGGCCTCGCTGTGTCATTGGCTTCAGCGCTGTCAGTCGGGTTGTACACGACGGATTCCAATTCAGCCGCCTTGAAGTTTTCCTTTCCTATAATACAAAAATAAACAGAAAGACGATACAAAGATTTTGGTGGTTAAAAAGAGAATTTCGATAAATTATGATCTTGGGGCGGGAATCGAACCCGCGTCAGCTGCTATCCGCGCAGGTACCTGACCGCTCGGCCACCCAAGACAAGAATTATGTCTTGGGTGGCCGAGCGGTCAGACACCTCTTTCTACAATATCTTTCTCTTTATATCTATCCTCTTTATATATAATTTCTTTTTCTAACCACCAAAATCTTTGTACTAACTTTTCTATCATTTATATAATGTTAAAATTAAAATCGAATAGAAAGACGAGCGGGTAAGGGCCTGTTTCACAATCAACAAGTAAGTTTTAAGTAGCTTACTTCGCAGATCATTTGACAGTTGTAATATGAAATATATGTCAATTGAACTGCAAAGTAAGCTAATTCGAACATACTTGTCAATTGTGAAATAGGCCCTTAACTATATAAATTCCCCTTACGTGGTGGGACCACCATGAGACCCTCAATATGGACTAAAGACATAGGGCTACAACGATAGTCCTGGATTCTAATCCAATCATCATAATTATCTTTCTGCCCTGTTCGCAGGTTATCTGGGGTCGGTGACAGGTGTGAGTATGAGTGTAAGAAATATTTACATTTGACGGCCGCCTTGGTCGAATGCTCAGATTGCTGGGTATTGGTCCCGGGTTCGAAACTTTGTGATGACCACAAATGTTTGTTTCCGAGTCATTGTTGTGTATATGTTTATGTAGTATATTTTCAACATTTATATCCATAATTATATTAAAAATATGTCCGTCACCTAGTATCCATAACACAAGTGCTTAGGCTACTTACTTTGGGCTAGATGATAGGTGTGAGTGCAAAAATGTTTATTTATTTTTATTTATTTACGGGCACGTAACTCGCAGTATATTGCTCGGTGGTTAAGGGGAACACTGCTGCCCACAACCTGCTCATCGCCGTTTATATTCTTAATCGCCTTGTACGACAGCCGCGGGAGAGAGGATGGGGACAATTATATTCCGCTACACGGCTATCTGTTAACACCGGTGTGTCCACAAATTGTTCGAAGTGTTAGAAATCATATAAATACCTATGGGCATGAGTTGGTTGTCCAGTTCCCCAGACTTGTGGAGGATCCTACAGGCCTGCAACGCCACCATTCTTCTTGCCAGGACTCTGGTGGGCATCGGGTGACCCTGAAGAAACAGAGACAGATACAGTCATGGGTACAAATTATAATTATTTTGATTTTTATTTCAACATTATATAAATGTTAGAAAAATTATCACAAATAAATTTCTTTGATCTCAGGATCTTAATTCCGGTGGGCGAACCAGAAGACGGTTAATATTACTAAAATTAATAAGATTTTGTGCCCGATAAATGGCAATAGGCTCGCCACCTATATGACACGGGACCTAACATAATTGGGGAAACGTGGGTGCTGGCTCACCTCTGCCTACCCCTTCGGGGATATAGGCGTGATTTATGTATGTATGTGATCAGATTACAGAAATCAACGCATTAACGCAAATTTACAATTAAATCATTTTAAAGTGTTAAATCTACAGTGCGTTCGCAGTTAATTTACCTCTGCCGTTTCCATTTACGTTTTATGTGGGAGAAGGATACTAATATGACATTTCCATACGTTAGAGCAGGATGATGACAAGTTTCAGAGGTAAAATAACAGTGGACGCACTGTATTCGAACGCATAGAAGACAAACGTCAATTTTTGACTGATTCTCTTACATTTGACACGACAGTCGCTAAGTTGTTTTATCTTAAAAACGTTAGTTTCATACATATGACGGCCGCCTTGGTCGAATGCTCAGATTGCTGGGTATTGGCCAAGAGGTCCCGGGTTCGAATCCTGGTAGGGGCAAACTTTATGATGAGCACAAATGTTTGTTCCCGAGTCATGGTTGTGTATATGTTTACGTAGTATATTTTCAACATTGATATACATAATTATATCAAAAATATGTCCGTCATCTAGTATCCATAACACAAGTGCTTAGGCTACTTACTTTGGGCTAGACGATAGGTGTGAGTGTAAAAATATTTATTTATTATTTATTTGTTTTCTATGCGTTCGAATAGAATGGCCACTTGGCTAGGCCCCCAGGTAACGCAACTCACCACAATGTTGTACTTGACGGGACAGTTGAGCGGCATGCGCAGCGTGCACACGTACGCGGCGCGCGTCTGTTGAGCCCCGCGAACGGGCAGGTGCACCCTCTCCATCCACCACTGGGGCGCGAGACGGGTGAACGTGTCGGACGGCAGCTTACCACAGTACCTGGACGGTATGAACACTATATGTATCTATCTATACCAGTAGCGGCTGGTGGGGCATCGAACTGGTGGTGCAGTTTACTTGCTTACTATAATAATGTTTATACTCATTTTCACTCACACCACACACGCAGCATAAAATCGTACCAACATAAAAAACAATTACGTAATGTAAATAAAAACAATAATTAACGCGTCACTGACACAGCGAAACTACCGAGAGGTCATCATCGGTCATCCATAACGCGCGAGAATTTCGTCAAACATCGGGAGCGGTGCCTCTCGGTAGTCTTCGGTTCGCTCGTGCGGCGCACAAGAACAGTCTCATTTTTCGGTACATTTCTATGAACAATTTTTTGTCTCACGCGCCAGGCGTTTTAGCTCATAGCCCATACAAATTATATGAGCAGCCCTCGTGCGCTCGGCGCTTAAATTGTTTTGTCATGATTGGAAATTTAATTTGTTATGATTTTGTTTGTTTAAACAATAAATATAGTCATTTCAAAATGAAGATGAAGTAATATTTTGTAATTTTAAATCTTTTGAATTGGTGGTTCAGCGCACGAGCGCACTTAAGGTACAGCCGCCACTGCTTAATATTATAAAGCTGAAGAGTTTGTGTGGTTGGTTAAGCGCGCTAATCTCAGAAAGTCCTGGTTCAAATTGAAACATTATTTTTGTGTTGGATAGTCCATTTATTGAGCAAGGCTATACAACAACCGACATTAACGAGAGCGAAGCCGCGAGCGACCATTAGTTAAATTATAATAGTCTTCCATGCTGGCATGGAAGCGAAAAAAATACCGTAGAATATGCCAGCCCCGACTTATGGGTGTCGTAAAAGTCGACTAAAGGAGATAGGAGGGGCCCGGTGTATACCATAAACACCTTGTGGCATCCGAATAGTGGAGGGTGCAAAACACCAACAAACAACCAATGACCGATGCAATGTAGTCCTGTAGGCCTTTTCGCTAACTTTTTTTGACACTTGTGAGTGATAATTACTGAACTATTCACTGATCCATTACTACTTTACTATAACGCTATTGTGACACTTGTCCTGTGAAAACAGTAATGGATGAGTAAATAGTTCGGTGATCATCACTTCCAACTATCAAAAAAGTTAGCGAATAGGCCTACTGAAGGTACACAATTTTAAATATACAATGTAATTTTGTCCCATAGACATGTGTCAATTGAATTGTATTTAATTTGTCAACTAGTAAATATTGCTTTTTAAGAGCTTTTTTTTTTATTAATTTGAGAATATCTGCTACAGTGTGTTACAAAGAACTCTGTATATGCAAAACTATATCATAGGTCTATGTATATGCAAATAGGTATATGCAAACATAACATATGTCTTACCTGTTTATAAGCGCTATCGCCGTACTAAGGTCCACACTGGCCAAATCACTGTCGCAAGCCCTGTTGTCGTTCTCGCGGCCAATTTCGACCTTATTGCCTGGGGCATTGGGCGCACTGGCACTCACACACTCACACTCCACGTCCCCGCTATTCTTCACCTTATTGCATCTGTTGCACACAAGATTGTCACCGACCGAATTACGTTGAGCTCTGACGTCATCATCGACCTTGAAATTAGAAGAGTCTTTGTTCAGAACTGTGCCATTTCTAGGGCTCAACCTTTTTTGGTCTATTTCAACGTTATCAAAAGCGACGCCATTGTCGCTTTTGAGCTTCATTATTTCCACATCTGTATCATTGACGGTATTCGAAATATTACTGTCGACACTCCTGACTGCTTTCGCTGTGTCGTTCGGTTTGGAATCCTGTCTGTTGAGGTTTAAGGCTGCTTTTGCCTCTTGCAGTATTATTTCCGTGTCTCTAGCGTTTCTGGCTACTTCGCGGTGTACGTTCGCTGTGTCGTTCGATTTGGAGTCGTGTGTGTGGAGGTTTAAGGCCGGTTTTGCGGTGGCCTCCTGCGGAGTGTACGGTTTGATGACTAGAGTGTAAATGTCCGCGGAGTTCTCTTCGCTGTCGGGCGGCTCGAATTGGATACCGCACCCGCATTTCCTAGAGATGATCTGTGGACAAAAATGTAATCATACTCTGTGCAAATAATAGTACATTATACATCATAGGCGATAAAACAAAATTATTTGACGCCTAAACCAATGGCGATAAATATGAGGTCTGAGGCTTGCTTTTTTATCGCCCGAAGTATGATCATAGATTTATATCACCCCCTAACCAGGAAGTAGGATTTTCCGTACGCGTAGCGGGCCACTTTATGGTCAGGTGTGACATAAAAAATCGTTTTTTTGGTAGGCAGAGTTGTATCAACACCCACATTTCGCCAAATTTTTTAAGTCCAATGTATTAGGGGGCGAGCCTATTACCCTATTATATCCGGTACCTAAATCGCAGTATATTGCTAGGTGGTACAATGAGTAAGGTGCTGCCCATTCCTCAGCACTGTTTTAGTCCTCAGTCGCCTAGCAGGTGTCGACCTGCGGGAGTGATTTGGTTGTTGTTATTTTAATTCTCTCTTTCTTTTAAGCCAAGGGATCTAGCCCATACAGCCAAGTCTTTAGTATTCATTATTTTTCTTATTCTTACTTATCTTATTTAATTGTATTCTGAAGAAATTCGTGGTTGGAAAAAGTCCGAAAAATTAGTCTTGATGCGGGACTATAACTTTTTCTAGCCACAAATTTCTTTGTAATAATTTTTCTAACATTACTTTACCATTATAATGTTGACTTAAAAATCAAAATACATACATATATAAATCACGCCTATATCCCCGAAGGGGTAGGCAGAGGTGAACTACCACCCACGTTTCGCCAATTATGTTAGGTCCCATGTAATAGGTGGCGAGCCTATTGCCATTTATCGGGCACAAAAGTTGCAGTACTATTGCTAGGTGGTATAAGAGGAACGCTGCTGCCCATTCCTCATCGCTGATTTATCCTTAGTCGTCTTGTACGACACCCACGGGAGAGATTTGGGGTGGTGACAATTGTATTCTACTCTGCCGTCACCACACGGCATGAGTAGAATAAAGTAGAAAAAAACTAAAATCAAAATAATAATAATGTATTCCGCTTTGCCGCCTTTGTTTGTCCCTCACCTGATCCAATTCCTTGTAAGTGGCAAGGTTATGCACCAGACCGTCCGTGACGGCGTCGTCAGCGCAACACATGATGACGCAGGACGCGCGAGCCGCTCTCGCACGCGCCCTGCATAACCCGTAGGACCTGTACCTGTAAACCATACATACATACATAAATCACGCCTATATCCCCGAAGGGGTAGGCAGAGGTGAACTAGCACCCACGTTTCGCCAAATATGTCAGATCCCATCTAATAGGTGGCGAGCCTATTGCCAATTATCGGGCACAAAAGTCGCAGTACATTGCTGGGTGGTAAAAGAGGAACGCTGCTGCCCATTCCTTGTCACTGATTTATCCTTAGTCGCCTTGTACGACACCCACGGGTGAGATTTGGGGTGGTGACAATTGTATTCTACTCTGCCGTCACCACACGGCTAACTAATATCATGATAATTTACTTAATAAACATTTCTATGGCTTGGGCTTGACCCCGTTCAGACAAGAGGCCAATCTATTCGAACGAATAGAATACAAATGAAGAAATTGACGTATCACAAAGAAAATAACATGGCGACCGTCCTGTCAAATGTAAAAGATGTTATCAAAAAATTTACATTAATGTATTTTACTCGTAATTGTCTAGGCCCCAGGATACTTACGAGGCGGGGACATCCCATCGTAGGACCAAATTGCATCTGGGAAGGTCAATGCCCTCTTCCAGCGCCGACGTGGTGAGTAACAGGTTGCATTCGTGCATCCGGAATCTGTAAAAAGAACCACCAATCACTTAGTTAAAAATAGTACATATTATACCAAGGGCGATAAAACAAAGAATGCCTCGGATATGTGATCCGAGGTAAGATCATAGTTTTATGTCACCCCCTGGCCAGAAAATGGGATTTACCGTAGGAGTAGCGGGCGAAAAAGTCCACTTTATGGTCAGTTCCGACTAAAAACTATTTTCATCACTAGCCCTTACAGGCTTTCCATGTGGATAGAATATAGAGAGAATGAGTTAGAACCAATTACGCTGGCCCAGTGCTGACTGGTGGGTATTAAGGACTGCAGATGCAGCCAGGACCAACGGCTTAACTTGCCTTCCGAAGGACGTGGAACTCGAGATAATAAACGTTTGGTCACCCATCCAATGTGTGACGTCACTATAGCGTAAAACACGTCAGTTTCTTAATATACTGCGTTTGATTGGGAAATAAAATGTCTAAAAATTAGTGTCGTCACGAGGCGTTTCACCAAATATGGCGGATTGCCAAATTTTGTATTTTATACATTTTAAATCAATCACAAGTATAATCTGATTACAAGTGACTATTCTACTAACGAATCTCCTTGTCCTAAATTATTATTATAAATCATTAAAACAGTGCCGTGTGGTGACGGCAGAGTAGAATACAATTGTCCCCACCCCAAATCTCTCCCGTGGGTGTCATACAAGGCGACTAAGGATAAATCAGCGATGAGGAATGGGCAGCAGCGTTCCTCTTATATCACCTGCAATAGTACTGCGAATTTTGTGCCCGATAAATGGCAATAGGCTCGCCACCTATTTTACCGCCAGCTATATTACACGGGACCTAACATAATTGGCGAAACGTGGGTGCTAGTTCACCTCTGCCTACCCCTTCGGGGATACAGGCATGATTTATGTATGTATGTATTAAAAGAGTGATTATTTGTTAGTGTCATCATCCCTATTGTGAGCACTCACTTCTTCAACACCTCCTCCTGTTTCTTGCCCTGCCGCTGGCACTCTTTCGGCTCGGTTCCTGGGTCCGCAGGCGAGTCCACGGCGCAGTACTGGGCGCACAGGTACGACAGCCTAGGGTGCGACCGGGACATATCCTGGAGTGTTTAACAGTGGCATTTATGTATCACGCATCGCTTTGAACTGTGAAAATAACAATGGTTTTTGACAGTTCAAAGCGATAAATGGCTTTATCATATCGTGTACTATCCAAAACGTCGAGCAGTATGGATTGGAATGTTGTCATCCCAATTACTCTCTCCCTTCATCTGTCTCTCGGCTAGATCTTTTCCGTCTCTTTTCTATATATTCATTCATCACTATGCCGTGTGGTGACGGCAGAGTAGAATACAATAGTCACCACCCCAAGTCTCTCCCGTGGGTGTCGTACGAGGCGACTAAGGATAAATCAGTGATGAGAAATGGGCAGCAGCGTTCCCTCTTATACCACCTAGCAATGGCAATAGGCTCGCCACCTATTACATGGGACCTGCCATAGTTGGCGAAACGTGGGTGCTACCTCTGCCTACCCCTTCGGGGATATAGGCGTGATTTATGTATATATGTATGCATTCATCACTTCCCCTATACCCTTTCGGTATAGGGGATGATATGAATCAAGAGAGAGTGGATGGGCTCGATGATGTCTAACCGATATAATTATGCATTGCGGCGACCCCAGACAAACTGGGTACATGGCAGGAGATGAGATGATGAAGACTTTGTTGTACAATATAGTCATTTTTGATAAGATAGCCAGCCCCTCTGCGGTTGAGGGTTCCAGGTGAAGCTCGATTCTGCCTTCGGCCTTCATCGTCACTTACCATCAGGGGACCTATTAGCCAAGTGGCTAATCTATTCGAACACATAAAATACAAATGTATGAAACTGACGTATTACAGAGAAAACAACATGACGACCGTCGTGCCAAATGTCAGAGAAGCTGTCAAAATTTTTAATTTATATTCTATGCGTTCAAATAGATTGGCTAGGGGGCATTTGAGATGAAGGTCAAGAGCTTCCTTGTCTACCCTAAAAATTAACAAATGCGCTCAGCCACTTATGCGCCGGTCCTAAAATGAGACGTCTACAAAACAAAACTACTCACCACAATCAGCATAAACATGATCTTCGCCATTAGCGCCTCCTTCATGAAGACTATGCCGCATAAGGCATCAGGATTCTGTTGCGCCTGCTGAGACCTGGTCGCGTTCCCCCTCTGGGGTCTACCCCTCCCCCTGTTCCTACCGCCCGACCTCCTCGAGAACCCAAACTTGACATTGTCAGTTTTCATAGTCGCCACGTCACAATTCTTGCTGACGTCACTACTACCGACTAATCTGTCGACATTATTAGTTAAATTGTCGACATTATTAGTTAAACTGTCGGCATTATTAGCAACCCTTCTAGTTTCCGAATCGCCGCTAGCGTTCTCTACACTGTCAACATCATTCGTCGATCCCAAACGATCGCTTGCAACCGATTCTGGATTATCAGCCTTATTCTCTGGGTTGCCGAGTTGATTTTTGAGATTGTCATCGTTCGCGAGAGGAGTGAAATCGTCCAAATCTCTCAGATTGGCCTCGTACGCGTTCACTTTGTCCTCAATCTTGTTGCCTAAGGATTCGAAGTCGCATTTCTCCAGGTCAGACATCATTTTGGCAGACAACTCTCTCTGGAGCTCCGGTGGCTGGAACTTGAGCAGTATGTCTGCGAACCTGAGAACTTTGGGTGTGCAGAACCGCTTGATCTTCTCCCAGTCCGACTCGTACCTAGGGATCCGGAACAAGTATCGATACAGTGAGTATACTCGATGCTTTTTATCCGATACCGATGCCAGCATCGATACTTTCCTTTCGATATTACTTATGCCTGCCTAGCATGACCACCGAAACACGATATGATATAGCCATTTATCGCGTCGAACAGCCAAAAATCATTAGATTATAAAACTTGAATAAGCCTGAATTGAATAATTGAATTAGCCTTTAAGGCTATATCTTAAAGATATATCCATTCATCGCTTTGAACTATCAAAAATCCAATGAGTTTTGTAAGTTCAACCACTGACGTCTATTATACAAGTACGCTGGACTGAATACTTCTACTAAAATGACAAATGTGTCTTGTGCCGATTGGAAGCGCCCCCTCGAGCAGCAAGGGTACTAAATTTGACGTTTCTTGCTTGTATTTGATCAGCGCCAAGATGGCGATAGTTAAATTGGCTTCATTTTTGGATGACACCCAACAGTCCAGCGTACTTGTTTAATAGAGGTCAGTGAGTTCAACGCGTTCAATAGGCTATATCATATCGTGTTTCGGTGGTCATGCTAGCCGGGATGAGTATCGATACCATAAACCGACTCGTACCCCGAGAACACCTGGTCCGCGTGGCATCGGATCTTGACGAAGACCGTGGTACACAGGCAGAACAGGAGGAAGTGTCTCTCGTAGGGGACTTTGATCTTCAATTTCTCCACCTTGGCCAGCAGCGAGAAGGCCGCCTTGTCTGCTGCGTACGGACCTGTCCAACAAACACATCATCATCATCATCACCAGCTCTTTTCTGTCCCAACTGCTGGGGCACGGGCCTTCCCTATGGATGGAAGAATATAGGGACATACATACATAAATTACGCCTATATCTCCGAAGGGGTAGACAGAAGTGAATTAACCCACGTTTCGCAAAAAATTTGTAGGTCCCATGTAATAGGTGGCGAGCCTATTGCCATTTACCGGGCACATTAATCGAAGTAAATTGTTAGGTGGAATAAAAGTAACGCTACTGCCCATTCCTCATCACCGTTTTAATCGACACTCGCGGGAGTGATTTGGGGAGGTGACAATTGTATTCTACTCGGCCGTCACCACACGGCTTTATACACGGCCAATACATACAAAAGTATCGTACAACTTACCTAACTAGTCCAATACATTGAAAACTGGTTAAAAAGCTTACTTAACTTAATAAGTAAATACAAACGGCGAACAACTTACCCAACTGGTCCAACACATACAAAAACTGCTTGAAGATATATTTTGGCTCTATAGTGGGATAAGGTATGCTCTTGTATTCTTCATAAAGTTCCTCACCATATATCTCTGTAGGGTCATATCTGGAAATCAACAACGAATACTATTCAACTCTTTCTGGAAGTTGGACTTATAACTTTTCTGATCAGAACACACATACATACATAAATCACGCCTAATCATCCCCGAATGGGTAGGCAGAGGTAAATTAACACCAAACTGGGCGAGCCTATTCTCAATTATCGGGTACGTAAATCGCAGTATAATATTAGCTGTTATAAGAGCAACGCTGCTTGCTGTCCATTACTCATTGCTGTCTTTACCCTAAAATCACTTCTAACTGTTTGACCTCCCATCCACTTTGGGCAGTTATGTACTGAGATTGGCTAGCAGTTATCTTTTTCACACCTATGATCATCAATCAGTTTTGTATCTTTTAACTATCTTTTTTCAGACCTGTGATCATCAACCAGTTTTGTACAGATTGGCGACCTTTTTAATACTTTTTTCAGACCTGTGATGACCAATCAATTTTGTATATATTGACGACCTCTTTAATATTTTTTTCAGACCTGTGATCATCAATCAGTTTTGTACAGATTGGCGACCTCTTACCTATTTTTTTAGGCCTGTGATCATCAATCAGCTTTGTACTGATTAGCGACCTCTTATCTATCTATTTTCAGCCCTATGATCATCAATCAGTTTAGTACTGATCGGTGAACTCTCAACTAACTTTTTTCAGACCTGTCTGATCATCAATCAGTTTTGGCGACCTATTAACTATCATTTTACTGACCTGTGATCATCGATGAACTCTATGGCCTCGTTGACGGTGTCCCTCATGTACTTGTCCAACTCCTTATACTGCTCGGACAACGCATCGGGTGATGGACACTTATCGTGTTCTATAATTAACTCTTTTGGCTTGACCAGTGACGCAGACATTCTGTGGAGGGTAGAATAGGCATGATGACTAATTTTTAAAAACTACACACCAGGTTGTTTTAAGGTTTCTACTTCAACTAAAATAAATTAAGTATATTTTTGTAAAAAATTAAGATTCTCATGCATATGAAAAACATGTTTTCAATAGCTAATGCAAATTAAAATATCCGCCAAAACAGCAATGGCGTCTGTGTGACGTCACTATAGCGTAAAATAAGTCAATTTCTAATTAGTAAAGTAATTTTGATTGACAGATAAATTGTCAAAAAAATGGTGTCATCATGCGGCGTTTGACCGAACATGGCGGAGGGCTAAGTTTTGTATTTGTACTTTTATAAAATAAATATCAATCACAAATATAATCTGAGAAGAAATGATTTTTATCGAATTTCTTTATCCTAAATTATTATTCAAAATCATTATTTCAATGATTTTTTGTTACTGTCATCATCCTTATTGAATTGTGACAAATAGAACACAAATGGTTGTGGGTTGGACGGTAATTAGAAAATTATTTTAAATATCGCTACAGCCGGTTCAGTCGAATGGTCAGTTCGCTATCGGGCAAAAGGTCCCGGGTTCGAATCCTGGTAGGCGCTGGCCTTGTAGTTGGTTGCTTGAACTGGCATGCCCGCTTTGGGAACGTGACCTCTGTCAACACCAACCTTTTCCCACCATCAACATCCTCGGCCAAGTCCATTTCGCAGCACAACTCCCTCTCCAACTCCTCTATTTTCCACTCCAACTTCTCATACATGTCGTAGTCATCTAAATTCTCATAGGCGCCTACTTGGGGGCTATCATCATTTTTAATTTTAACATTATTCTGAATCGCTTGTTCAGCTCCACCTCCATCCTTGTCTTCGCATGCAACATCCATTTCCGCATTGACACCTTCATGTTCCTTAATTGTTGCATATTTACTTTCTTTATCTGCTGCTTGTTCCTCAGTCAAAGCATATTCTCTACCGAGACTATGATTTCCCTGTTCCTCTAAATTTGCTACTTCTTTACAGTCCGTTTCTTTTTTGGTGGATGTGAACAATGGATACATTATAGATAAAATTCTAGGTTTTCTGTCTTCTTGACACTCTTTGTACAGTTGCATTATCTGGAAGAGGGCAAAACATCAAGAACAACTGTCAAACAATTGTGCATCATAACAACATTAAATGAGATTGCCCTGTAAACCAATAAGCACATTGGGGCACTCAATTGATGGAGGGCAAACCATCAACAACAGCATACCCAAAGAGGATTGGTGTCAGGCAGGCGGCCGGCTGTAAAATCTACGCCAACACCTTAAGCAGTGTGAATTGCAGCTTTGTGATCCCAATCACTTGATTCGTTCATCGGTCTCTCGACATGTTCCTTTCCATCTCTTTTCTATACATACCTTTATCACTACATACATACTAGCACCTTTGGGTATGATGGATGATAAGAAAAGGAAGGGGCAGTATGTTTCCTCATTGAAATAAATGGAAGAGGAAACATACTGCGCCTACCCCAGATTAACTGGGAATGGGCAGGAAGAAGAAGAAGAAGACAGTATAAGAGAATAATGTAACTAAAACCAGGTTTTAGCACCATGAACCTGACCACCTATCACACTAGTGTATTAATTGGTTGTAAAACTAACTCACATGGCGCAAATTGTCATCTCTCCAGATCAAATGACAACTGTCAATGATTAAAACATTGATATTCAGCATTGTCAGAACTTCGTCTACCAGAATTTGTCTCAATACTAGTGATGTGCACACCAGAACCTGAAAATTGATAAAAAATTATATTTATAATAAATATGTATGTACGTAAATCACGCCCATTTATCCCCAAAGTGGTAGGCACGGGTGAATTAGCACCCACGTTTGTGTTAATCACACAAAATTTACCCCCTACCAATATTTAAATACACCTCTTGGCTGATAATCAACCGCTTAAAGAAACCAACCAAAAACATATTTTTTAAAATATCTGTTACCTCCTTTGTTTCCATTTCAGCACACCAATCATAAACATCGCTGTAAGTGACTGCTTTAGCTATTGCTAAGTCTGTCATGATGTGGAGTTCATAGGCTACACATGGGACCCGCGAAGCTCGCGTCACGTATACAGAACGCTGTCGGCCATCGGATAGCGAACTGAAATATTAATAATAGAAATGGTTTTATTTACTTAAATACCATATAATAAAAGTGGAGAAACATCTCTAATAAGTAAAATAACTGCTAATAAAATAGGTACTTGTGTTAGAGTGTTTCAAGAGAGACTCAATAGCGAAGTGACTTAGCACTCTTGGTCTGTGTGCAAACTAAGTTGTTCACTAACGCAATGCTGGGTAAGAGGTGAGAGATGAGATTGCTTCGCTCATAACCTTTCTGCTTAACATTATGTTTTATAACCTAAAAGAAATCTGATGTGCGACACACAATTAATTGTAAATTCAATAATTATAGGTCCAATTATCTATTTTATTGTATGAATGATCTCTCTCAAAACTGACAATTAGAATAAATTGTTTAATTCAATATGTTGAAAATTGGAAATGCACATGGAGAGAATACTGCTTAAGTAGTTGATTCCTCAGTGTCTGCTGTACATGATGAAATTTCGTAAGTATAATAATAAATAATTAAGAATATAATGAAATAAACAATTATTGGTGAATTGAATAATGAATAAGGAATTACTTGTGATCAAAAGAGCAGTGCCATCCAAAGTAGCAACACTAGGCATAAACTGCTATAATACTATTGTGTAATGGATTTTATATTCTAGCTTACCCTCTAACTTTATATGCTTCCTCATGTACAAGGCGTGTAGCTATAAATGTACCATTTTCAACTGCCAAAATATTCTTTTCGCTTGCTGTCATGGCCAACCGAGCTCCCCCTTCGGCTGGTGTAAAACGGGAACAAGAAGCCTCCATCCTACATAACAATAATACTGTTAATTAATCATGTAATAAAAAATAAAAAAAAAAACAAACAATTAAAAATAATATAAAATTAATCATTAATGATAGAAAGTGATGTCTTAACATTGGGGTAAGCTCCATTGGGGGATCAAGTAGTGCCTAGATTTTGGAGTCCCATCAATACATCTTAATATCTAGTGTAATTTTAATTTAAATTTTATTCCATTATTCTGAACTAGATTTCCAATATTAGATTCATTCCAATTAGATTAATTTAAGAGTTATCAATTCCTAGATATAGATACATTTAAATACTGGAAAAATGTGGAAAAACCCGTAGATTGGATGTGAAAGAAATCGTCACAGTAATATAATCTACGGTAGTAAATATTTCCTCAACATCCATTCAATTTGAAAACGGAATTATTTATTGAAAATTAACTGTAAGGAAAAGGTTAGTTCTCAAATATATACTACCTTTTAAACACTTTTTTGGCAGCTATTGAAATCCAAAGCAGTGATTATACTTCTCTATCAATTCGAAAAATTCTGAACAAATATTTATTGTCATATTTGAAAATTAAACAAATAGTTCTCACTAAGCACACACAACAACACCGACGTAATAAAATATTGAAAACTTTATCAAAAATTAATAATTTTTACTAGGTTATTGCCGACATCAATAGCACTTAAAGCTAGACTTAATGATAGCGATATAAAATATAAATGGTTTTCTTGTTTGAGTAAAACAGATCGAAATCGCAAATGCAAATTGCAAAGCAAACTGACTGACTGTTGACTGAATGAAGTTCATTGACATTTATGTGATACGTTTAGTTTCATGCGATTTCACATTATCTTTTGACAAAAGAAAATTAAAAGCTATTAAAAAATATTAAATCAATAATTGTGTTCAGGTATAACTTAATTTTCTTATTATCTACAAAAGAAACCAAAAACTATGTATATATCAAAATATTTATTAATACCTATTTTTAGATGGTTTTATCCTCATCAATAATGTAAAATAATTAAACGCAATTGTCGTGTTGTGCGTAATTTAAATCATTCAATTCAAATCAATTGCCTTTAACTTAGAATTTCAATTGGTAGGTATTTTAAAAAAATAAGACAATTGAAAAAAGTTGCGCTCTTATAACAAAACAAATGAGATTACAAAAATTAAATTCTGACCGGAGACTCAAACCCGCGTCTTCCGCAATCCACACAGGGATCTGTAGCTGCCCTTTATGCCCCATCTCAACTTTCCACTCTGTATAGCACTACTAATATTGGAAGTGTCATATTAACAAATGCTAAGGCCGACGTGTTCTGTCAGCACTTTTTTTATTGGCCGGCACTTTTGATTTTGGGCCAAAATGGAGGATGTCCTTTACTGTAGGTATGCTTACCACCAGCATTGTACACCATAAACACAATAATAATAATACAGGGAGTAACATGAAAAACGGAGCACAACAGGCTGTCTTATGGCTAAAAGCAATACCTATACATAAATTTACTTGCCGTACAGGACCCAGGGATGAGTAATGGGCAGCAGCGTTCCTCTTATACCTTCTAGCAATATACCTACTGCGACTTACGTGCTCGATAGATGGCGAGAGGATCGCCACTACATAGGACCTAATATTTTTGGCGAAACATGGGTGTTATAATTAGTCTGACAAGTTCGTGAGCGACCTTCCTGCGGTATGAGACGGTGGCGGGGACGGGGCGCGCTGGATGTTGGCAGGGGTGGGTGATGCGGCGAGGGGCGAGTTTTCCCTCCTCCCCGCCCCGCCCCCGCCACCGTCTCTCATACCGCAGGAGGGTCACGTTCGAAGTTGTCGGATTATAATATTCCTCTGCGTAACCCTTCAGGGATAAATAGGCGTGATTTGTGTATTATAAATTAATGTGATGCATATTTTAATGCGTTAGCACAGTCGACAGCACGTGAGGGTACCACAAAACGTTTAATTTACTCAAATGACTTTGTGCTTTACTTCAAACAAGTTAAGATTGATAGGCGATTGAATATATTTTGCAGTTCAGTCTAAAGTGTCGGTGATTATCCCCGAGCACCATGTATCCTTACTCATGGTAACACTAATGAAATACAAGAAACAAATAAAACAATATGTCAACAGTACCTAAATAAAGTGTAGTTCTGCACATTAAAACAACAATGCCTTTGTGTCAGTTAAAATTATCAATCCTCAAGTGTACGGACACGAAGCAATAAAGTCGCACGTTAGTAATGTTATTATTATTACACTCCCTTCGATCAAGTTTCATCTTTGTGTATTTTGTTAAGTCAATCAAACGTATTTGCATACCAACTCAAGAATACTCCAGATAATCGCCTGGGACTTCAATACTGTAAGTAAACACACAGTCCATTCCTTAGGGTCGGTTTTTTGATCCATATATTTAACTAACGGTTAAATATCAGACTTAGTTATTAGTAACAATTTTTTGAGTTCAATATGCATTAAAAATCCGGCCCTTATTGTTAGAAAGACAGAAAGTTTTTTATAATCCAATTTCATAGTAACCTTATCAAAATAAAAATTCGTTTATTCATATCTGTTTGATTCATATCGGTCTGATTACAAAATCCACCTATAAATGGTCTAGACTCTATACGCTAGATATCGAAAACATGTGTGTCCAAGGAAGGACGGGGTAGTCTGGGTATACTGTGGTAGTGCGCAGTATGGCTCAGTCTGTAACGATGAGTCTCACCCACACACGCTCCGATAGAAGCTCTGTAAATATAAAATAAGATCTCTGACCTCGACGCATTAAATACCAAAGTTGATAAGTCCCACGCCTCGCTAGCAAAACGGCGTAAGGTGCGTATATACATATCTGGTATATACAAAATACGTATTTTTATACCTCTTCGGGTATAGGTATAGGCGTAATTCTCTCTTCACCTATGCAGAGGTGAACTAACATCCACATTTTGCCAGTTAGGTTAGGTCCCATGTAATAGGTTGCAATTGCCATCTATTACACGGCTTAAGGCTTAAGCCTATTGCCATTTATCGGACAAGGAAATTGCAGTACATTGCTAGCTGGCTTATGAGGAACGTTGCTGCCCATTACTCATTTCTGTCTTAACCCTTAGTCGCTATAAACGAGACCCGCGGAAGAGATGAGGGTAGCTTTGAACTTTCAAACATCATTCGATTTTTAACAGCTCAAAGTTATTTATGGCTTTATCTTTAACCCGTGAAGCGCTCGGTCGTGACTAAAATTGCATGAAGCGATTGAAGCGGCGCACAATTCCCCGCCACCCACGCGCCCCTTCCTAACGGTTTTTAAGAAATCAAGTGTTGCTATTTGCAAAAAAATTTGACCTAACCTGTATAAGGGGTATCTTGAACCTATACGCTACATGCGCTGTAAGCAAATTTTTGATGTTCCTGTACTGTAAATTAAATGAAATGGAGGGTTTATTAAACGGAGGTACCCATGAATGCCAAAACATGCATAATCTGATAATTCCTTTACCAAACAATACTTTTTGGTTGGTGGTGCAATGAGGTAGGTATTTTAATGATAAATATTAAATCATAATAATGCCAAAGAACGATTATTTGCTACATGTGATATTGCTATGATAAAGGGATTATACAACATTGCCCTAATTTTTAAGTTGTTATTTATTTGTGTTCGCTTCATTGGATAGGAAAGGTGACGAGTCTCAGCCCCCGTAGCACGGGACGTGGACACATCTCTTTCGGGGGACAGACAATCTCTTCCTCTAGCTCTAACTCCCACGAAATCCCGAGACAAAACACTCTCAAGTGGTGGAAAGAGACATGTCCACGTCCCCGTGCTAGGCCCGCAGGCGCTGCCACTGACTCCCCTCTCTGCCACGCTATGGGCCTGGCACCAGCACGATGAACCCATGGAATGCTAAGAGTATCCGTCTCACTCGAGATGCTCCGTGTTTCGGAGGTCCTTCGATCCTTCGCTGTTGGTCTCTGCTGTAGCCGCAGTCTTAAATAGCCCACCAACCCACACTGGGCAACCGTGGTGGGTTATGTTTAGGCCCATTCTCCCCATATTCGTTTTTGATAATGTGTAAAATATGTTCTGCATTCTGTTGTTGTAGGTACCATAATAGTAGATTATATACCAAGACCGACAAATAATGTCTCTGATCAAAAGTATTTGACGCCCTAGCTGAAGGTGAGGGCGTTTAAAATGCGATCTGAGGCCATTGAGTTATAAAGTAAACAGTAATAGTAGTTCAATGTCTGAGGCTTCTTTTTTATCGCCCGAGCTAAGATCTAGTTTAATGTCACCACCTGACCAAGAAGTGGGATTTTTCATACGCGTAGCAGGGCGAAAAAGTCCATTTTATGGTCAGGTGTGACATGAATAAATAAATAACGTCCATTGAACGTAAAGGTGCTGTATACATGTATAGAATGAATGAAAGTACAGAAAACTGATAGAAAGGACCAATTATTAAGTATTACCATTTTTAGTATACTTACTTAAAATACATACATACATACATAATTCACGCCAATATCCCCGAAGGGGTAGGCAGAGGTGAACTAGCACCCACGCTTCGCCAATTAGGCTAGGTCCCATGTAATAGGTGGCGAGCCTATTGCCGTATATCGGGCACAAAAGTCACAGTACTTTGCTAGGTGGTAGGTATAAGAGGAATGCTGCTGCCCATTCCTCATCACTGATTTATCCTTAGTCGCCTTCTACGACACCCACGGGAGAGGTTTGGGGTGGTGACATTTGTATTCTACTCTGCCGTCACCACGCGGCCATCTGCCGTCACCACGCGGCCATTACTTAAAATGATATCATAATAATAAAATCTTTAAAATTAATAATAATAATCTACAGCTAGTTTTATAAAGAAAGTTCTAACTTTTTAGCAATTAATCTGATAACGCTATTGTCGCTGAAGATAAAGGTTTTATTTCCTTATCGGACGATTACGAATTCGCAAAAAAATAGTCAACAATATTGTCAATAAAGTTTTCCAAAGGACAAGAGGTTAGAAAAATTTTCAATTTATTACGCCCTGATCCAAGAAAAAAAATGGCTTATTGATATAAGGTACAATACATACGTATAATACATAATTCATAATTAGAAACGCGCGTATCGCAGTCAAAACGTTTCCAATATATAAACGATGAAATAAACAGCAAGTTACCTTGACTGGCACCTGAATGACTAACTTGATTTACCTACCTACGTTACGTTCTCTATATTTTATTCTTATTGTTTAATATTTAAAAAAATATATATTACTCCCTTGTCTTTTCAGGTCTTCAGCAAACATGTGGCAGAATAATCCCAGTTCAAAGGATAACTCTTCAATATCGCCGAATGTAATACAAAACCTCAATATCTACGGAGTGCTAGAGCCTCAGCGGATTCAGTATCAACCACTGATCGACCTAGGCCACGCAAACCATACGGTACATAGTAATATTAACGAATTGGAACGTCTGCCTGTACCAGGCAGTAATGATCTAATAGATCTCTTTGAAAATATTTATGTGACCCCACAGTCAGTTACAAAAACAATTGCTGCGAATCAGAATGATGGGGTTGGCCATAATTATTCTAAGAACGGTAAATTTTGTACAGACAACTGTAAAAGCAGCAAAGAAGAATTCGAAGAAGAGATGAAAAGTACCAGGAAGAACGAAAAAGCAAACAAAAGCATCGGTTATGGTGAAAAAGAATTGGAACCAAAATTGAGTGACCTAAGATTGACAACATGTAATATAAAGATTTTAAGACCCCCTGAAATAGATAAGATACAAAATTCGCGCCAAGGATGTACTAATGAGGCTGGTGCCAATATTTTGAAAATGCCATCAATAAGTTCAAATTCGTTACAATCCTATATAGGTAGGACCTCAAAATATGATAAATGTAGTATCGTAAAAAATTGTACAGATAGTACTGCAAACTATGATATAGGAAGTGCCTCCAAATATGAAATAGGTAGTACCTCGCAATATGGTATAGATAGTAACGCAAAATACGATATTGTTAGTAATGCCTCCAAATATGAAATAGGTAGTACCTCACAATATGGTATAGCAAGTACCGCAAAATATGATTTAAGTAGTGCCTCCAAATATGAAATAGGTAGTACCTCACAATATGGTATAGCAAGTACCGCAAAATATGATATAAGTAGTGCCTCCAAATATGAAATAGGTAGTACCTCACAATATGATATAGTTAGTGGTGCCTCAAAACACGAAACCCTTAATAAAGATAGACCAAGTAAAAGCTCTGGAACCATTAGCACAAAAATATTTTCGAATAATAATTTCCAGTCTTCGCACATCAAAAAAGAAAGCTGTAATAGCGCACCGTTGAATAACGCTCATAAACAAACCAGAACAAAGATAAAGAATCCAAGTCCTAATTTCAGTTCTATTCGGGATATCTTAGAAGATCTCAACGGACTTAAAGCACCTGGCGTGAAAACTGCTCCGCAAAAGCGCAAAATCGACTTTTTAAGAATGCCCGTGAACCCCGGCTCTCTCCTACAGCACACTCCAAAACCCGTAGTGAAAAATTCGAAACTCTTGGAACAGCAAAAACGATCCCGAGATGGATCTCTGGAGAACAAATTTACCAAAATGGGTCCCTCATTCGAAGAAAAGAGTGAAAAGTTGCCACAAATAATGGATCATTTAGCAGAGCAGAAGAGACTATTCGAATTGAAGAGTAATTTGCCGAAACGTGCTATTCTGAGTTCTGTAAAAAAGACTGCAACCGAAAGTAATTCTGTTAAACTGAATGAACGCAAACGTTCTCCGGTGACTGTTGGCAAACCCGAATTGCCTAAAACGAAACAGCCTGTGACTCTTAATAAAATGGGATTCCTTGAAATGAAGTCTACGGCAACTCCGGAGCAACCGATTCCGCTTAAGAAGGTCCCCCCCGTGGTTCTTGACCCTATCGTTTTGACAGAAAATTGTAATAGGGATAGGCTTGTAGGTTATAATGTAAGAAACGCTTTCATTAGAACAATTTACGAAAATGGGGGATAGTGTGATTGGTGAATATACACTAATAAGTTTAGACATTTAAAAATTACCTATGTTTAGTTTGTAACTACTCTTTGTTTTTATTTAACAATTAATGTACACACAAAACAATTACAATAGAAAACTTACATTACACAGATAATTTTACAAAGGTACTGCTTATTTCTAAAAGAAATCTCTTCCAGCAGGCCTATATATGGGAAGAGAGGTTTTAATTGGTAGACGAGTGTGTACCTGTTTAATATTAGTAAAATAGACATTAAAAAAATATATAATATCAATAAACAAATATATTAGCAAAATTATACTACTTATAATAAAAATGAAAGATAGACGTATTTAAGAATAAAGGATAGATAGTGCGCCCTTACTCGTGTCTTAAACTGTGCTATTGTCTGAGAGTCGCGTATTGAGGAGGGTAGTGAGTTCCACAGACTGACCGCATGCACAGTGAAGGAGTAGGAGTAGAATTCAGATTTGTGAGGTGGAATGAGGAGAAGGGTGCGAAGATGTGATCTGCAAGGGACATCATGAGACCTGGAAAAAGAAAAGAGAAGGCAGACATGATAGGATGGATTGTAAAGAATGTTGAAGAGGAGACAAAGAATGCTAGTGTTCCTGCGGTCCCTGATAGGAAGCCAGTTACGTTTCCTTCGGTAATCAGAGACGTGATCATATTTTTTAAGGCCAAATATAAATATGATGCAAAGGTTTTGAAGACGCTCTCCAACTTGTTCAAGATCTCTTCAGGAGCATCGAGATAGCAAGCGTCGGAATAGTCGAAAATGGGTTGGATGAGGGATTGGCAAGGTAAGTTTTAGTGGGTAAAGGTGGGAGAAGCAGCAGACTCTAAGCTTTTTTAATGCTACACAGGGCAGCTCTTAAGCCTTCATCTCACCTGGTGGTAAGTGACGATAAGGGCCGAAGATGGAATCAAGCCTCACCTGAAACCCTCGCAGAGGGGCTGGCTATCTTATCACAGTTGTCGGAACACAATAATGCTGTTAGCATTAATCTTATAATGCTGTTAGCATTATTGTTATGGCGACAGATTTTGATAAGATGGTGGTAGCTAGCCAGGCGGACTTGAAAAAGAGATTAACTGCCGCACTCAGAGACGTCAAATAACGTTAATGAGTATTTAACGTCAAAAATGACAATTCAAAAATAGTCGCTATTCTTGCCGGGTCTATGGTCAAGATTTGAATGAAAATTTTTGACATTAAATACTCATTAAAGTTAATTGACGTCTCTGAGTGCGGCAGTAAGGTTTGAAGGCATTTTAAAGAATGAAAAGAAAAATGGACCTTTCTGCTCACTTCGCTCACGTGCGACTTCCATGAGAGGTTTCCGTCAAGTATGACACCCAAGTTCTTAACGGTATCGCAATAGGGAATCAGGGCAAGGGCATTCTCAAAGGTTATAAGGGAAAGGGAAGATAAATTGAGGGAATTCCTAATTACTCGACTACCAATATTAATAGCCTGAGACTTGTTGGGATTAATGAGCAAACTATGGCACCTAGCCCACACACCAATGCGCTGAAGGTCATTGTTCAACAGGGATATGTTAAGGTTAAAATCAGAAGCAGGAAAATGTCTGTAGAGTTGCAAATCGTCTGCGTAGAGATGGAAGTGCGAGGAGATTATACTGGCAATAGAATTAATGAAAACGGAAAAAAGAAGAGGAAAGAGAACGCCACCCTGGGGTACACCAGCAGAAAGTTCACACCAATCAGAAAATGAATCATCATGGCGAACACACTGCGAGCGGCCCCGAATATAGGAATCGAACTATGTTACAGCTTGAGGAGAAATATTTAAAGAGTTGAGTATACTAGTGATAGTGAGGACATCAAAATCAACGGAATTAAATGCGTTACTAAAATCAAGGAGAACTAACTGCCGCACTGAGACGTCAAATATCGATAATAAGTACTTAACGTCAAAAAATGACAATTCAAAACTAGTCGCTATTCTTGCCGGATCTATGGTCTAGATTTGAATGAAAATTTTTGACATTAAATACTCATTAAAGTTAATTGACTCTCTCTGAGTGCGGCAGTAGACTGTAATGAGTTTTCTCTCCATGGGCCAACGAATGTCAACCGTGATTTTTAGCAAGACGGTAACAGTACCATGCCCCCGGCGAAAGCTGGATTGGTACGGGTTTAGAAGATTGTTTTGATATAGAAAAGAAAAAAGCTGGTTGTGAACAATGGGCTCGAGGACATAAAGAGGAGTTTTTTATTGCTTTTGCCCATTAAGTTGATTCTTTAATAAGATTTATCAAATTATTGATGAGTTTGTGACTGATTTTAGATATATTAAATGATAAGCAATAAATATGATTAATTTCTTATAAAGTACTTGTTTTCTTTTATTCTTATTCCCGCTTAGGTGGTCGTAGTTACCCCACTCGCCCTATTGTTTCTAAAATGCGAATAATGATAAGATTATTAGAAATACTTCACTTTATTTTCGTGTGTGATGATATTGTACTTAAACCATAAAACAAGAATATTTAACGAATAGTATCAAATCAGTTTTTCCTTTACGAGTCTGTGTTACCCAAGATTGTTTGCCGCGTATTGATAGGTTCATCTTTCGTTGGCCAAACTACACATACAATACCTTCTCTTTTTCCCTGCCCTCCTTGTTTTCAGTCGGCGCAGTATGCTTCCTCTTCCATTCATATCGGTCAGACTGACGTCATCAAGCCATCCACTCCCTTTTGATTCATATCATCCATCACACCGTAAAGATGCTAGTAATTAATGAATGAATGTACAGAGATGGAACGGACCATGTTGAGAGACCGATGAACGGAGAAAGTGATTGGAATGACAACATTTCAATCCATACGGATTGAAATGTTGTCATTCATTTCATACTGGTCAAGAGGTTTTGGCTTAGGTTTTACAGCTGGCCGCCTGCCGGACACCAATACTATTTGGATAGTATGCTGTTGTTGGTTGTTTTCCCTCCACCATTCGGGTGCCCCAAAGGGATTATTGATCTACACCGGGCAAGTTCCCTTAGTCGACTTTTACGACACCCATGGGACGAGTCAGGACTGGCCCATTCAATTGTTGGCCAGCAAAGAAGACACAGTGTGAGCTCAAAGGCTGAAAAAGTCTTGGAACATAGCATTCGAAATTAGTGACGATAAATAAGAATTGTGACCACAGAACACTATGGCTACGTTCCGTTGAACGATAAAAGCGCTATGACCACTCACAGTGCTCACAGAGCGCGATATCGACAGATATCGCGTTAGTTTATCTGAACGGTAAATAGACGCGTTCACAATTCGAATCACAAACAAAACGTACTCAAAACCTAAACTATTTACGTGTTTGAGCGGGTTTGGTAACTTTTTCTGAATTTTCCTTCTGCTGTGGACCATCGTGGGTTTTTTGGAAAATAAAATGGATCAGCAACTTCTTTACACAGGAGGAAAATTTAGAAAAAGATACCAAACCCGCTCAAACACGTAGTTTAGGTTTTGAGTGACGTTTTGTTTGTGATTCAAATTGTGAACGCGTCTATTTACCGTTCCGTTAAACCTCAGAGTAAATAGGACCGTTAAACTTAAATTTTAGCGGACCGGCTGTGAGCGCTTTTACGGTGTTCTGTGGCTTTTATCGTTCAACGGAACGTAGCCTACCTAAGTGACAGGCGAGGCGGCAGTGACAGTGAGTGAGTGACTGCCGCACTCCGAGACGTCAAATAACTTTAATGAGTATCTAATGTCAAAAGAATTCAATTAAATCTAGACCATAGACCCGGCAAGAATAGCGACTAGTTTTGAATTGTCATTATTTGACATTAAGTACTCATCGTTATTTGACGTCTCAGAGTGCGGCAGTGAGAGTACGAAATAAAATGTAAACAAACAAAAGTTTTTAATAGATTAGGTACTAAAGCTCCTAAATGCATTCACACTTTATAGTTTGTATTTACACATTTCACTCAGAATCTGCAATAGGATAGGCAGGAACAGGACGAAACGGATTGCGACTTGCGTATAACTAAAGATTATAACCTCTAATAAATGCTATTTAAAAAAGCCACGTTTACTTACTGTTGCAAAAATAAGGCTACGAAATACTATGGAGCGAATCTTATTATTAGAAAGAGAAATTGTCGATTTGAGGCGAGCATTGCAACAAAAAGAAACTGAACTATATGAAGCAAAGAGGGAGCATGTTTTGGTAAGTTTTTGTTATGAAATTCCTTCCTCAACTTATCATTATCATTACTAGTCCTTTAATGTCCCCACTGCGGGAGCAAAGGCCTTCCCAACAGGAGGAAGAATATGGTTAGAAGAATGGAGAAATTTTAAAACATAGAATATGTACTTTTTTATGTGTTAAATTCTATGTGTTTTTGACTGGGCTCACTGAAAACCAGCGTCCCGGCGCATGCCGTGACATAAAGCTGAGTGGGTACCATTTTGGGCATATTACTTGTTTCTTTTTGTTTGAATTTTTGTTATTTAAATTAATTCTGAATATTTATAATGAAATTGGTTTTTAAGTGTTGATTATGCTCCAAATAAATATTTTTCATTTCATTTTTCATTACTTTACAGAAAAATAGCCATCTGGAGCAAAATATGAATGAGAACTACACCAAATTACCACGGTGGGCTATTGTCAGGTAATGCACCAAATTATTATCCAGTCAAAAGCAAACATTCTTTTTTGAATTATACATACATTATACTTGACATTTATATTAACTGAATCAAATATTACATAAATCACGCCTATATCCCCGAAGGGGTAGGCAGAGGTAAACTAGCACCCACATTTCGCCAATTATGTTCGATCCCATGTAATAGGTGGCGAGCCTATTGCCATTTATCGGGCACAAAAGTCGCAGTACATTGCTAGGTGGTATAAGAGGACCGCTGCTGCCCATTCCTCATCACTGATTTATCCTTAGTCACCTTGTACGACACCCACGGGAGAGATTTGGGGTGGTGACAATTGTATAAACATAAATTATTTATTAAATAAATACCTAAGTAGGCTGAGTTTATTCAAATTGTTTATTTATGATACTTAATTAAACAATAAGAAGGTATTATTACATGTTCCTCATCATCAAAGATATGTGTTAAATATTATAACCATGTGTCACAATCAAAAGGTTTCCCATATAGGTATTGTCATGGATAATTGCTGGTTGTGCCCTAGCCTTCCAGATGAATAAAATCTTAAAAAGGAAAGCCTTAATCCACCATGTGACTCCACAGTTGGACTGAATGCTAATTGAATGTCTTTTGCAGAACTGGGGCTAGAATTTGTTTTACTCATCCTTTTGTGAATGTTCTTGGGATATACTTATTTCATTGTGTGTGATTACAATCATGTAATGGAGGAGCTCGCTAGCACAGTGGCGTAGCTCACTTGGCCTGATTGCGTAAACTAAGCAATGTCGCTAAGGCTGGTCATGGGATGGGTGACCAAAAATTTATTATCTCGAGTTCCTCCGCGCTTAAGCTGTTCGTCCCGGCTGCATCTGCAGTCGTTAATACCCACCAACCCGCACTGGGCCAGCGTGGTGGGGTATGGCCCAATCTTCCTATATACTTTGATCCACAGGGAAGGCCCGTGCACCAGCAGTGGGTACATTAAAAGGACTGGTGATGATGATGACAATTATATGATTATTCATTTTGTTTCAGATACAGCCGACAGATTCTTCTATCAGATATTGGTGTAAATGGCCAGAAAAAGCTCTTGGCCAGCAAGGTGCTGGTGGTGGGCGCGGGTGGACTGGGCTGTCCCGCTGCTATGTATTTAGCGGGAGCCGGTATCGGTTAGCATTGGGCTATTTATTTACAGTGTATATGTCGTGGGCAAATCGTAGAATTGATCACTTCATGATGTGGCCAGCTAAAACTGACCATACCTACCACCTACAGCACCTACAGACAGGATTCCTTCGAGTTTAAAGGCATTATGTTTATGTAATTCAATAAAATAGTGAACCCTCCATAGGAATATCAAACTACCCACTTATTCTACTTTATTAGGAGTTAATAAGAGAGTTATTAATAAAGTCCGCCGTGTGGTGACGGCAGAGTAGAATACAATTGTCAACACCCCAAATCTCTCCCGTGGATGTCGTACAATCAGTGATGAAGAATGGGCAGCAGCGTTCCTCTTATACCACCCAGCAATGCACTGCGACTTTTGTGCCCGATAAATGCCAATTGACTCGCCAACTATTACATGGGACCTTACATAATTGGCGAAACGTGGGTGCTAGTTCACCTCTGCCTACCCCTTCTGGGATATAGGCGTGATTTATATAGGCGTGATTTTTCATATGAGATGGTTATCTGCCAAGTAGGCCTGGGTCCGTGTTAGTTGAATGAACATAGACGGAACGGAGGTTCAATTTAATTCATCTTCCAGGTGATATAGGCATCGTGGATTACGATACGGTAGACATCACGAACATACATAGACAGCTTCTGCATTACGAATATGATGAGAGTACCAGCAAAACGGATTCGGTGGCGCGAAAGCTTGCAAGGTAGGTTGGTTACTTGCGAGGTAGTTCGTTCGCTTGTTTTGCCGCAAGCACAAATAGGCTTGATGACTTATTTTGATTAACTACAGCACATTGTTTTTACGCATCTACTATAACGTATTACCTTTTTTTTTTTTTTCTCTCGGAGTGGAATGCTTTGAAGCACCATACCAGCCGCTAGCTAGGCGACTGGCGTGTGTGGGACTCGCCAAGGCACGAAGCGACCAGCACTACCCACTAAACCACTCCGGTGTTCCTCCTAGCCCTGTAAGAGGGGAAAGTCTGGGATCTACTATAACGTATTACCTGAAATAAATTATATTTTTGTAAAAAATTAAGATTTTTATAGAATATATATGTTTTGAATAAAGCAGATTATAATTTTGCGCCAAAACAGGAATGGTGGCTGTGAGACGTCACTATAGCGTTATTTATTGGCGGTCGTATCGTATCAATACACCTGTGCCTTCCCCTCCAGAAATGAATAATCGTCATTTATGTATTGTAATGATTATTAGTAGCCGTGTGGTGACGGCAGAGCACGAATACAATTGTCACCACCCCAAATCACTACCGTGGGTGTCGTACAAGGCGACTAATGATAAATCAGTGATGAAGAATGGGCAGCAGCGTTCCTCTTGTACCACCTAGCAATGCACTGCGACTTTTGTACCCGATAAATGGCAATAGACTCGCCACCTATGACATGGGACCTAATATAATTGGCGAAACGTGGGTGCTAGTTCACCTCTGCCTACCCCTTCTGGGATATAGGCGTGATTTATGTATGTATGTAATAATTATTAGGCCAGATGATGATGATAGATGTATTTATTTTCAGCATAAACTCTAAAATAAAAATCACCCGTTACAATGTACAGTTGGACTCGAAGAACGCGCGGGAGATAGCATGCAAGTACGATGTTGTACTAGACTGTACCGACAACGTGCCTACGCGGTACCTGCTCAACGATCTCTGCGTGCTTACCAAGGTCGGTCCCTAGAGGCTGTTATTTATATACATACTGTTAGGTTTCATATATTTTTTACTTACGACGTTTATCAATTATTGTGAGGGTATGCGTCTTACAAATCTGACACCCGTCTTTACCCGTCCTTTTCCCACACGTGCACTATGCCTTGCGCGCGATCCTTGTCGCAAGCTGGACTTTTTTTCTACTATTGGCGGATCTGATGGACTTCTCGTCTGTTCTGTTCGCCCGGAGACGCCCCGCCATACACACCGAAAGTGAGAATTAGTGCCCGTTCGCATTTATTTATTGGACAATTAATTTGTGAAAATATATAGACTATATCTACGTGCTGTGCGTGTTGAACTGCCGTATATCCAGCTGGATGAGCCGTGGTGACGAGGAGCAGAAGGTAAGTGCATGTGTCCTATCCATGTGTCCTTTCTTTGACCTAGTTATTCTTCGTCCTACATATGTCAGATTTGCAAGCGCATAGCATTTGTTATACATAGGTACAGTCGCAATATAACAACAACAAAAAATACAGTCCACTTAAAACTTATTTATACATATTTATTATGTTCTTTCCGCTCCAATATGGTTTAGCGCCACCACATTGTTTGGTCATTTCGAGCCAAATTTTTGCATTTAATTAGTCCCAATAGATTATTTATATATACCCGCTCGGTAGTTATAACATTTGCGATCACATTTGTGCTACGTAAAATAAATAGATTGTCGATATTTTTATATTTCCCCGCACCCGACAGCCTATTTTCTTTTTACTTCCGCCCCGCATTTACGTAGTATCATCATATCGAAGTTATTTCTATCTAGAACGTGATTGCAAAGTGTTCCATTTTTGGTGTTCATAATTAAAATTCTTCTATCGTTGTTCGTATAGCAACTGAGAATTTCGCTACGAGTCAGTTGAATCATTAGGTTGAATTTCGCACCTAATAGTTATCGACCGTGCTCGCATTCTACTACCCGCTTTCGTCTCGGCGAATACAGCACATTTTTATTTTTATACCCACACAATTTTTCATATTTTATACAACCGCCATTTATTGCTACTTATCCGTATATCGGTATTAAGTTACTTACTATTAATTTCCTACTACACTTACAATCGTGTATTAGGGTCGCCACACACTATTTAATTTCTATAAAATAAGTGTTTAAAAATTATTTATTTTTCCCGCTAACTTTGTTTAATCTTTTACAATGGGTAATAAAACCAAAAGGAGAGGAAGTGAGCCTTACGGTGAGGAGAGTTTTGACACAAATAAAAGTCAATTAACAATTTATATTGTCAAAAGAGATGTAATTTTTAAACGCGTTGAAAATATTTATGAGTTAGCACAACAATGTGAAAAAGATCATCAATATTATAGGACATTTTCTGCTAATGCTGCTAACATAGATAAATTACGTAAAGATTATCAGGATGTTTTAGATTCCTATAATTTATTAAATTTACAATTATATCCCGATACAGATGTAGATTACGATTCTTGGAATGCTTTCGAAGAAATGTATTGTTTTATTAAACAGATCTTATTAGATAACGAAATTAATAATAAATCTGTTTCTTTTTCGCTACCACAAACTGCTCCAAAATCGACACCTAGGCTTCCATCGCTTCCACCCATTGATTTAATGTCATTTAATGGACAAGATGTTAAACTTTGGCCATTATTTTATCAGCAATTTAAATGCATGATTCATGATAACGCATCACTGAGTGATAGTGAAAAGGTTTATTATTTAGTTGGCAAATTAAAAGGCCAGGCGGCGTCCGTCTGTGCAGGGCTAGCTCCCACCGCAGAAAATTATAATATTATTTGGAACGCCCTCGTACAAAAATATGACGATCCCCGCTCGCTCGCTTGTTCCTACCTTAATCAGTTGTTACATTTTAAATCGCTTTCAAACACTAGTTCACCAGGGTTAGATTCTTTTATAGATAATTTCAATTCGTCTGTAGAAGCCCTTAAGCAATTGAAGCTTAATGACTTAACAGACTTCATTTTTTTGCATTTGGCACTCCAGAAATTGGACCCAGAAACAATTAAATTATTTGAGCTTACTTATCGTAAAGAAATTATACCTACTTATCACAATTTAATTGAATTTGTTAAGGAACAGCGTAAAGTTTTGTTTCGTTCGGTTAACAAAAATAGCCCGGCTGATAATTCATATAAGCATAATACTGACCGCGCGAAGTACAGCCCTAAGCCGTTAACAAAATCTTTTGTAAACACTGACTCCGGGTCAGACACTAACACGAGCGTTAGCGATAAGTGCGCGCTGTGTAACAATAAACAACACGAACATTTATATTCGTGTCCTTCTTTTATGAAATTGAATCCGCATGAAAGATTTAATTATATTAAAAATAATTATTTTTGTAACAACTGCTTAAGCGTAAAGCACAAAACTTTTTCATGCACTTCAAAAAATGTTTGTTCTCATTGTTCTATGAGGCACCACTCGTTGTTGCATTTTAATACACAATTTAAGTCAAAGTGTAATGTTAGTGCAGTGGTGTCATCTGACCCCGCTATTTCACCCGCTACCGCTCATGGCGTGTCCTCCAATATGTCAGGTCACCATGTCGAGTCTCGCATGACTCATTCTACCGCTGTATTAGACCCTGCGCAGTCTACGCGTAAGGTCCAATTTAATTTACCGCAACCATTTGAAAATAATTTAAATAATACATCTGTTTGTACAGTTTCTTATGATCGAGGAAATAGTTTCAATACAACTACTTTATTAGGCACCGCTAAGGTTAAGGTTTTAGATCGTTTTAACCAAACTCACTACTTGAGATGTTTGGTGGACCCAGGATCTCAGAGTGATTATATCTCCGCTAGTTGTTGTGAACGACTTTTACTTCCTATATGTAAACAAACCCGTTATTCGGAAGTGCAAGGTATAGGAGGAGCTTCGCAAAAGATTTTAGGCATTACTCAACTTAACTTTTCCTCACGTTTTGACAATCAATGCGAATATTCTATACGGCCTATGATAGTAGATCAGATTACGTCACAGCTGCCCGACTCGTGCGTCGATGTTTCGGCTTTGAACGTTATTCGGAATTTACCTCTCGCTGATGATGATTTTTCGCAACCGGGACCGATAGATATTCTTTTGGGTGTGAAAATGTATTGTGAAATTTTACTTTATGATAAAATTAAAAGCTCAATTGATCATATGCCTTCCGCCTTTGAAACGACCTTGGGTTACTTAATTATGGGTGATGCCCCCATTATATCTTCGCAATCCGCATCTCGCACACTTTGTGCTTTTACTTCCGACCCGCTACATCAGATTGTCGAAAAGTTTTGGGCAGTTGAGGAATTACCCTCCCGTTCATTTTTAAGTCCTGATGATCAGTTATGTGAGGATCATTACACGTCGACGACAGTTCGTAGTTCCGACGGTAGTTATTCTGTTGATCTTCCATTTAAGGATGACCCAAATAAATTAGGCAATTCTTATAATACCGCTAAGAAACGTTTTTTCCTTCTTGAAAAGAGGTTTGCCAAGAATCCCGATCTTAAAATCCAGTATGATAAAATTATTATAGATTACCTAGAACAAGGTATTCTTTCCCGCACCGCACCTGAGGAATGTACCTCCCCAGGTTTTTATTTACCGCATCATCCGGTTATTCGGGATGATAAAGTAACAACCAAGGTTCGCCCCGTTCTTGATGGTAGTGCTAAGACGGACACAGGGTTGTCACTTAATGATATCTTACACACTGGTTGCAATTTGCAATCTGATATTTTTCACATTCTTTTGAATGTTCGCATTTTTCGCATTGCCTTTTTTGCAGATGTAAAACAAATGTATTTATGCATTTATACTAATGCTCCGCACCGCAAATATCAACGTATTTTATACCGCTTCTCTATTGATGACCCGCTTATGATTTTAAATTTTAATCGCGTTTGTTTTGGACTTAAACCGTCACCTTTTTTGGCGCTCCGCACCCTTCGTCAACTCGCTAATGATGAGCGGCACAGATGGCCAAATGCGGCCGCCGTTCTTGAAAGGGACATGTATATTGATGATTTGGCTTCTTCTTCTTCCTCACTCGAGGAAGCTGCAAGGACAGCTCTCGAACTCATCAATCTTTTCAAAGCTGGTGGATTTGACTTAGTCAAATGGACGTCTAACTCGCCCGAGCTTCTCGAACACATTCCACACTCGCACCGTTCTGAATTTATTTCTTTTGACGATGGAAATACATTTAAGATTTTAGGTTTGCGCTGGCTACCCGCTCAAGATCATTTTGTGTTCAAAATTTCGAGTCCACCACTTGTTTGTACGAAACGCGCCATTTTATCCGCCACCGCACGTCTGTACGATGTTCTAGGACTAGTCGGACCTATTATTTTATATGCTAAATTAATAATCAAGGAACTCTGGCTTCTCAATCTAGATTGGGACGAGCAGCCCCCCTTTCGCATTATTAATTTATGGCAACAATATTTGTCAGAATTACCGCACATTTCCCGCCTCACTTTTTCTCGCCATGTAGGCATAGAAAATGAGTCGAAAGTCTCTTTAATTGGTTTTTCGGATGCTAGTGAATCCGCATACGGCTGTGTAATTTATTTACATGTCGTAAATGGCGATCAGTCCCCTATTGTAACGCTTCTATGTTCAAAATCACGTGTCGCATCCGCCAAACCCAAAATCACTCTCGCTCGTTTAGAACTTAACGGGATACTTTTACTCTCACGACTTTTCAAATTTGTCTATGACACTTTGTCATCTAGACACAAAATTGATAACATTTTTTCATTTTCGGACTCAGAAGTCGCCCTATGTTGGTCAATTGCTTCACCGCATAGATTTGACACTTATATTGCCAACCGCATTTCACAAATACAGGCTAATATTCCCGCTGATAGTTTATATCATATACCTGGTTTACAAAACCCCGCTGACTGTGTGTCCCGCGGACTCACACCTTCGCAGCTTATTGAGCATGAGTTGTGGTTTAAAGGACCGTCTTGGCTTTCTTTGCCAGTTGATAATTGGCCAGTTCAAAAATTTGTTCCAAATAAATCTAATTTGCCTGAACAAAAAACAATTTCCCATGTAACAAAAAATGTCACATTTGAAAACCCGCTTTTAATACTTGCTTCTCGATGTTCCACGTGGAACAAGCTGCTTCGAACTACTGTTTATGTTCTCAGATTTATAAAAAAGTTATCTCGAAATAATATTATTACCGCTGACGATTTAACTGCAGCCGAATTAGAAATAATTCGTGCTGTACAAACCGCACATTTTTCTACAGATATAAAAAACATTTCAAAGGGTCAACAATGTTCACCCAAATTATTAAAATTATTTCCATTTTTATATGATGGACTTTTACGTGTCGGAGGGCGCCTATCGAATTCGACATTAAATTATTCGTCTAAACATCCAATATTGTTGCCTGGACAGGGACATGTAGTTGAACTTTTAATTGATTCTTACCATCGCGAAAATTGTCACGCTGGACCCCAATTACTTATCTCTATTTTAAAATCTAAATATTGGATTATTTCCGCCAGACGAATAGTTCGCCATCGCATACATAAATGTAACTTTTGTTTTCGTTTGAACCCAAAGTGTACTTTTCCGCCAATGGCTGATTTGCCAAAGTGTAGGTTAGAACAGTGTAAACCATTTCTACACACGGGCGTTGATTACGCAGGCCCGTTGTATATTACTCCTTATCGTAAACGTGGCGTTCGTAGTGTCAAAGCCTACTTGTGTCTTTTTGTTTGTCTTGTGACAAAAGCAGTTCATATTGAACTTGTTTCCAGTTTATCTTCAGTTTCATTTATAGATGCATTCAAACGATTTATATCGAGAAGAGGTCCTTGTGCATTTCTGTATAGCGATAACGGGACGAATTTTGTTTCATCTAAAGCTTATTTCAATGAACTTCATGAGTTTTTACGTTCTGATGTTTATTATCGGGAGTTCAATAATGAACTCGCTAAAAACCGCATTACATGGAAAATGAACCCTCCAACTGCTAGCCATTTTGGAGGAATTTGGGAATCTAATATTAAAAGTTGTAAGTCGCTTTTATTTCGGGTTATCGGCAATCAAATTCTTACTTTTGAGGAGATGTCGACCGTCCTTATACAAATTGAGGCGGTGCTAAATAACCGTCCTCTTTACGTTTTAAGCTCAGATCCCTCTGAGCCACTTGCGCTTACTCCTTCTCATTTTTTGTCCACCGCGCCGTTGGAATGCCTTCCAGCAGCAGACGTATCCAACGAGCGAATTAATTTACTGTCGCGTTTCTCATTGATGGATTCGATCGTTCAATCCTATTGGAAACGATTTAGATCGGAGTATTTACATAGTTTGCAATTGCGTCAAAAATGGAACACTCTGTCTAATCCCATAACTATCGGTACGGTTGTATTATTAAATATTACTAACGCTCCACCCTTACAGTGGCCTTTAGGTATAATTACCAACCTATATCCCGGTAAGGATGGTGTTATTCGCGTCGCGGAAGTAAAGACGAACACTGGCTTGTATAAACGTCCAGTGGTGCGCCTATGCCCGCTCCCGACTCAATAAGGGTCTATATTAAATTTTTAGTTTTCTCATTAACATTAATATTCGTAGTTTTACGTTTTTTATTTACGCTATTTATATTACTGGCACAGTTGTGTTTCGCTACGTTATAGTTGCTATTTATTGGCAGTTTTTTTTTTTTCTTTTGAAGGGTTACTTCAAGGCCGGGGGGATGTTAGGTTTCATATATTTTTTACTTACGACGTTTATCAATTATTGTGAGGGTATGCGTCTTACAAATCTGACACCCGTCTTTACCCGTCCTTTTCCCACACGTGCACTATGCCTTGCGCGCGATCCTTGTCGCAAGCTGGACTTTTTTTCTACTATTGGCGGATCTGATGGACTTCTCGTCTGTTCTGTTCGCCCGGAGACGCCCCGCCATACACACCGAAAGTGAGAATTAGTGCCCGTTCGCATTTATTTATTGGACAATTAATTTGTGAAAATATATAGACTATATCTACGTGCTGTGCGTGTTGAACTGCCGTATATCCAGCTGGATGAGCCGTGGTGACGAGGAGCAGAAGGTAAGTGCATGTGTCCTATCCATGTGTCCTTTCTTTGACCTAGTTATTCTTCGTCCTACATATGTCAGATTTGCAAGCGCATAGCATTTGTTATACATAGGTACAGTCGCAATATAACAACAACAAAAAATACAGTCCACTTAAAACTTATTTATACATATTTATTATGTTCTTTCCGCTCCAATATGGTTTAGCGCCACCACATACATTAATCACGCCTATATCCCCGAAGGGGTAGGCAGAGGTGAACTAGCAGCACCCACGTTTCGCCAATTATGTTAGGACCCATGTAATAGGTGGCGAGCCTATTGCCATATATCGGGCACAATAGTCGCAGTACGTTGCTAGGTGGTACAAGAGGAACGCTGCTGCCCATTCCTCATCCATCACTGTTTTATCCTTAGTCGCCTTGTACGACACCCACGGGAGAGATTTGGGGTGGTGACATTTGTATTCTACTCTGCTGTGATTTACACGTATTAAATAGTGAAGTTGTTACCTTTTTAACTTGATTTTAAGTGACTTATTACCCCCGAACACAGAAACGCTACTCAAATTTGGGACACTGCTTAAAAAGTTAAGTGGACATCACTGTCAGAATTTGTATGAAAAAACGTAAATTTTGACAATAATTAAATGTTAAGCAGGTCTCAAACTTTGAGTAGCGTTTCTGTATTCGTGGGTTAAGTTCTGAAAACTTGGAACTTATTGCTTGATTCATTATTTACATGCATTAAGTCACTTGAAATTTAGCTAATTACCTACTAAACAACTTAATGTAAATCAATGATGGCATTGACAACATTTCTAGCCCCTCAAACAAATATACAATTTCTTTATTTTCCTATGATGAAGATAAATATAATAAATAATATATTTTATCTCTTTATTACAAAGCCCTTAATTGCCCAGCAGTGGGAACTATGAGGCTAATAAAAAAAACAGCAGAAAAATGAGTAAAACGTCCGATGACGTTATAACTATCGGCAGTTTAAGTGGACACCTTTGCTTCCCTTCATGGGAAAACAAAAAAAAAGTCACTTGCAAATGCGTTGCGTTTCAATTTCCTACATGTTCAAAATAAAGTCATGTTTTTATTTTTTAAAACGGAAACATGTCTGACAAGACAGTAATTTTTTTGGTGTCATAACGAAGTAGAAGAGTAATTCTGCCTTAGCTATGACGTTATTTGGCGCTTACGTCTGTTTACAATTGCCTGAATTATAATAATGGTTTTCTTTTATTTCAAAGTAACTGAGGCGAGTTTAGAAATTATTGCCATAATTATATGTAGGTATTGACATACGAATGACGTTTATAGGGGTGGTGACATTTGTGTTCTTCCTAAGGCATCATCTAATGACTTTGTGTTTCAGATCCCCCTAATATCAGGGAGCGCCTTAAAAATGGAGGGGCAGCTGACAATGTACGGGTACAGAGACAAGGAGAAGGCAAGTATTTCAAAGCGTAGTTGAGACCTTCGTGAGACCATTCTCTACTTTATCTTGGTCTATGTCAGTGTTTTTCAATCTTTTTGGACAAAAAGTTAAGTCTCCAGTTCTCTGTATAATTTAATTCTCACTGAAAATGTGATTTGTATTGTAGTTTAGAACCTTCCCTTCTTCCTTTTGCCGGCGACCCCCCTAATAAAGTTGCACGACCCCCCTGAGGGTCCACGACCCATAGATTGAAAAACACTGGTCTATCTGGTAGCGACTAACGGTAAAGACAGTGATGAGTGATGGGCTGCAGCATTCCCCTTACACCACCTAGCAATATACTGCGATTTATGGCAATAGGCTCGCCACCTACATGGGATCTGACATAATTGGCGAAAAGTGGGTGTTAATTCACCTCTGCCTACCCCTTCGGGGATATAGGCGTGATTTATGTACGTATTCTAGTATTATTGCGGACTCCGACGCGATCAGTTTACGAGAATATTTCTTTGCCGTGTAGAATTCACTCAGATCGGAAGGTCCTTGGCACTGATTGGCTGTAGTACATACATACATACATACATAAATCACGCCTATATCCCCGAAGAGGTAGGCAGAGGTGAACTAGCACCCACGTTTCGCCAGTTATGTTAGGTCCCATGTAATAGGTGGCGAGCCTATTGCCATTTATCGGGCACAAAAGTCGCAGTAGGTACATAGCTAGATGGTACAAGAAGAAAGCTGCTGCCCATTCCTCATCACTGATTTATCTTTAGTCGCCTTGTACGACACCCACGGGAGAGATTTGGGGTGGTGACAATTGTATTCTACTCTGCCGTCACCACACGGCTTTGGCTGTAGTAATTTTACTATTCCCAATAAGATGTTATTCAAATTAGTCTGCCTTAAATAAAGTGCAGAATTCAGTGGCCTACCGAATTGTCCGATTTGCGAGACGTCGTCTAACTCGCACACACGAGCCGCCGCGCAGGTGTGCAAGCAAATTTCGCCCTTAGGCTGCGTTTCCATAGAAGCGGAGCTGAGCTGAGACTTACAAAAATTGACCACTGATATTGCTCAAATCCCACGTCAAATCATCGCTCCGCAATATCATTGGTCAATTTTTCTAAGTCTCAGCTCAGCTCCGCGCAGTCCCGCTTCTATGGAAACGCAGCCCTAGGCCTGATCAATCTGATCGGCTGAGTCTGCGATAGTATGTATGACTGTTTTAGTGAACATTCTCAGACACCGCGTGGTGACGGCAGAGTAGAATACAATTGTCACCACCCCAAATCTCCCGTGAGTGTCGTACAAGGCGACTAAGGATTAATCAGTGACGAGGAATGGGCAGCAGCGTTCCTCTTATACCACCTAGCAATAGTACTGCGACTTATGTGCCCGATAAATGGCAATAGGCTCGCCACCTATTACATGGGACCTAACATAATTGGCGAAACGTGGGTGCTAGTTCACCTATGCCTACCCCTTCGGGGACATAGGCGTGATTTATGTATGTATTCTCATCCGCCAGGCCGCGCCCTATGTGGACCCGTGCTACCGGTGTGTGTTCCCCACCCCCCCGCCGGCGGAGGCGGTGGGCAGCTGCTCGGCTGACGGCGTCTCCGGGCCAGTGCCTGGGGTCATTGGTGAGTCATCGTTGGTCAGGCTAACCCCCGAATACATAAACGCTAATAAAATGAATAAATAAATAAATATTTTTACACTCACACCTATCGTCTAGCCCAAAGTAAGTAGCCTAAGCACTTGTGTTATGGATACTAGGTGACGGACATATTTTTAATATAATTATGTGTATAAATGTTGGAAATATACTACATAAACATATACACAACCATGACTCGGGAACAAACATTTGTGGTCATCACAAAGTTTGCCCCTAACAGGATTCGAACCCGGGACCTCTTGGCCAATACCCAGCGATCTCAGCATTCGACCAAGGCGGCTAATCAAAGTTTAAGTCCTGCTTAACATTCAAAGTCAAACTCAAAGTATTTTATTGCACCATGTTGTTACACAGATATTAACAATGAAAAGAATCAAACATGACCCTGCAAGGGCACAGTTGGGCACAAAAGGGCACACAATTTGAGTAGCGTTTCTGTATTCACGGGTAAGGGTCATAAGCAATAAGTTTTATGTCACACCTGACCATTACGCTTAAGGAAAATCCCACTTCCTGGTCAGGGGGTGACATAAAACTAGCCTGAGAGCGGGAAAATAACGTAGATTGTGCCAGCCCCGTCTCAGTCCATGGGTGTCGTAAAAGTCGACTAAGGGAGATTGCCCGGTGTAGATGTAGACCAATAAGCACCTTAGGGCACTCGAATGATGAAGGGCCTCGACTTATGCCATGTACCCGAGGGAGCATATCCATTACAGTTTTCACAGGACAAGTGTCACAATAGCGTTATAGTAAAGTAGTAATGCATCAGTAAGTAAATAGTTCAGTGATTATCACTCTAAAGTGTCAAAAATGTTAGCGAATAGGCAAACAGGGCAGGGAGAAAATATATTATGTATTATCTTTTCCGTACACTTACGTTTGTTGTCGTTCAAAAGGCTTGTTGATGAACAGACTGAATCTATTGTGGCAGGTGTTCTGCAAGCGCTAGAAGCCATAAAATATCTGGTGGGACACTCGAGAGAAAAGCTGTTGGTGGGAAGGCTACTGCTTTTCGATGGCGAAGACGTGACCTTCAGAACAGGTAACTTTTTGTTTATGTATACTGGGTGTAACAGAGAGGTGTAGTCATATTTAAAGGGGTGCCTAAAGGCCATCAAACTGAACAACTTTGGCTAAGGGACCAAAATCGAAATCTCAGAAGAAATAAACACTCCCCCATACAAACTGATGTCAGCTGGTTCTGTCACATGTATGTTGTAATATATACCAGGAGACTTTTTGGTCACTGCAATTTTTTTTGAAAATTCGTTCAGATCATCAAACCGAACAAATTTCACTATGGGAGCAACTCCAAATTCACGAAAAAAATACCAGCTGTTTCATACAAAATAACAATGCCTACTTGACCCAAATGTATGAAACAGCTGTAATTTTTTTTTCGTGAATTTGGAGTTGCTCCCATAGTGAAATTTGTTCAGTTTAATGGTCTGAACGAATTCCAAAAATTTTTGCAGTGACCAAAAAGTCTCCTGGTATAAAAATCTAGGACTGAGAATAAAGGTCATAGACTATTTGTATACCCTTAGGTGATAAGGGTTAAACGTTTGCCGGATCAGTTAGTAAAATATAATTATTTTTATTGTTGAGCGATGTGTTACTTTACCAGTACTTAATATAGGTATGTCTCTTTTGGTTCACAGTTAAATTGCGCGATAGAAATCCTCAATGTGCAGTCTGCTCTGACACACCCAGCATCACTGAGCTAATTGACTATGAAAGATTCTGCAGATCTCAGGCCAAAGAAAAGGTATAATCATCATTTTTGAATTTTATTTGAACTTTACAGTATAAGTCTTACCAAAATAGTTACTACGTTAGGTTGACCGAGTGGTATCAGCATCTGCCCGGATTGTGGTGGAGGAGGGTTCGATTCCGCATCATGACTATAATTTTTCGAACTTTTTCTAACCATAATTTGCTTTGAAGGATTTTATAATAATTAAAAAGTCACATTTTATTAATTTTTTTGACGGTTGGGATTTTTTAAATTGTTGAATGGTTAGATGATTGCTAACATCGGCCAAGAGTTCCCGGGTTCGAATCCGGGTTGGGACTCAGGGACGTAAATCACAGTATATTGCTAGGTGGTATAAGAGGAACGCTGCTGCTCATTTTACACTTAGTCCCCTTGTACGACACCCGCGGAAGAGATGGCTAGTTAAATATCTGTTCTACTCTGCCGTCACCATACGATTTGAAAAATTTTCATGAATCATGATCCCGTGTTAGGATATGATACAATTTTTCGTAACACTCTGGGGGTTCCGTGCTTTAGCGGTGATAGTGATTATGATGATGATTATACTCTATACGTATTCAGTTCTTTCCAGGATCTCGACCTGCATATACTGCCAGCTGCTAACAGAATAGCAGCGCTGGAGCTATCACATGAGCTGAAAGCCGACAGCAAGCAGCGCCATCTATTGGTGGACGTAAGAAAAGAGGCCGAATTCGACATGTGCCGGATAGATGGCGCTGTCAACCATTCCATTGAGGCGTTGAGAGGCGAAAAGTTTGAGAAGCTATTGCAGGATGTCAGAGAGTGTAGCCGAGGTAATTGAAAATTGTCGTGGAATAGGCAGCTATTATTATGCCATACAAGGTGTAATAGAGAGGTGTATTCATATTTAAAGGGGTTATTCAGGCCATCAAACTGTACAACTTTCGCTAAGGGACCAAAATCGAAATCTCAGTCAGAAAAAACAAACACTCCCCCATACAAACTGATGTCAGCTAGTTCTCGGTTTAGTATGGGGAAGTGATTTTTTTTTCTGAGATACAAATTGATAATGCCTACTTGATGAAACAGCTGTTATTTTTTTCGTGAATTTGGAGTTGCTCCCATAGTGAAATTTGTTCAGTTTGATGGTCTGAACGAATTCAATAATTTTTGCAGTGACCAATAAATCTGGTATAGAAAATTATCTTTTTTTTTCAGTGACTTTCATGTGTCGCCGAGGCAACGACTCTCAGATAGTGGCACAGAAGGTTCTAGAAGCAATAGAAGAAAGCCATCGCGGCAAAGTGTTTGACTTAATTGGGGGTCTGCATGCTTGGGCCAAAACCGTCGACAGCGAATTTCCTGTGTATTAAACACTTATATATAGCTGTCTTCGCTCGCGTTATGTCCGTTACTAACTGCCGCACTCAGAGACGTCAAATAACGATAATGAGTACTTAATGTCAAAAAATGACAATTCAAAACTAGTCGCTATTCTTGCCGGGTCTATGGTCTAGGTTTAATTGAATTTTTTTGACATTAGGTACTCATTATAGTTATTTGACGTCTCTGAGTGCGGCAGTTAATAGCTTAAAGCCTTCCTCGATTAATGGACTATCCAACACGAAAATAATTTTTCAATTTGATTCAGTAGTTCCTGAGATTAGCGCGCTTAAACAACCAACCAAACAAACAAACTGTTCAGCTTTATAATATTCGTATAGATAAAGGTCTCTGCATACGCAACGAGGTAATACCTCGGATGGGACGTGCACGGGACGGGGACGTAACTGCCTTGTTCAAAACGCCCCGTGAGTGCTACTTCCACGTCCCGTCCGTGACTCCGTGACATAATTTTAGTGACAATGTTTAGAAAGTGTTTTTATGCAAGTTGTATTCATCTGTAAGTGCTTGTTACACCTAGATTTAGTTGTCGATGTATGTTCTATATTTTGTAATTGTGTAAACCGACGTTGGTGAAGCAATAAATAAATAATTATGTCCTTCATGTACATACAATTTGTATGAAACGATATTTCTGCATTCACGTCCACGTCCCGTTTTCGGTCCCAGGCCAGCATGGAACGAAACTTTTTTAATTAAGTGATTGTCTAATGTATTATCTACCCCAGAAGACTTATCCAGAATATGTACTTATAATATGTCAATGACAAATTATATAATTCAAAGATCAATACATTGTTTTTTTTTATTTAGTACTAGCTGACCCGGCGTATTTTGTTATGCCATTATAAATTATCCCGTAGCCATGGTTACGTCAAATGTTTGACAGGAAAGCAGTTTTTATGGCAAAATGAAATTGTTATTTTTACCTCGCAATTTTTCTATATTTTATCACCTATTCCAGCCTTGCCTTGATTTAGTTGATTCTGGTTTTAAAATCCATTGTCTTATCATTTCAAAACCAAAATCAGATAAATCGGCTTAGCAGTTCTCGAGTTTTAGCGAGACAAACGCACAGCAATACTTTTAACCACATAACAGAAAAAGTAGTAGGTACTGTTCTGTGCTTTCAACCGTTAGGCACCAGCCCGGATAGCAGTGGACCCGGGTTCCATTCCCGCATCAAGTCCATAATTTTTCGAACTTTTTCTAACCGCTTAAATCTTTGTACTAATTTTTCTAACATTTATATAATGTTGAAATTGAAATCTTTTAGAGCTCTATAACGTTCCCATAGAGACCATTTCAATATACTGACTATTCCAGTCCAGTTGTTACATCAATAGCTAGCTAAGTTCTAGCCATACAAGTGTACTAAGAAAATAAACTTTTAACGCGTTTTTCTCAGAAGTTGTAAAAAGGTAGATAATGCGTTTTTCATAAGCGCGGCAGCTTAGTAAGTCCGTTCTAATAATCGGTTTACTTATTGTTTGATGTTTGAACTTTCGTAGCACGAAGCACCCACAGCAGCGGCGTTTCTTTTACACCGCCTAGCAATATCGTGCGAGTTCTCAACCGGTTTACGTAGACCCCGATCATATACGGTGCGTACGCGCGGTATCGGTGTCTCGTTACGTTGGTTCACTGCTTGTCAGGCCTTATCAACTTTGGGTCGCATTCAATATTATAATTCTATGAGAAACTCAAATGGGGAAAAAATCACTGTGTGGCCGCTGCAATGAGGTTGTCAGCGATGGCGTACTATGCAGTTCTTGTTCTAATTCCTACCATTTCGTGCGTGGGGCGATTTTTGAACAAGGTTTTCGTAAGCTGGGTGATCGTAAATCTCAATGGAAATGTGCTTCCTATAAAGCAACAAGTAAAAGTTCTGCAAAACCTGCTGCCACACCAAATTCAATATTGTCTCCGCTTCCACCACATCTGGGTCCGCTTAGAATTCACTATTATGTTCTCCAATTAATTAAATAAAAAAATAAAATAAACTGCGTGTTTACGTGCCCGACAGATGACAATAGGCTCTTGCCCTAGTATGGTACATATCTACTTAACATAGTTGGCGACACGCGGGTGTTTATTCATTATTTATTTCCTACACCTATAAGGATAGATAATGTATTACAAAGAAATGAATGGTTAGAAAAAAAAGCATAGTCCTGATGCGGGAATGCGTTTCCCGCATCAAGATCAAGACTATGATATTTCTCTAACTTTTTCTAACCGCAAATTTCTTTCTGATAATTTTTCTAATATTTACATACTTAATGTTGAAACAAAAATCAAAATAATATATTTTTTTACACTTACTTACACCTATCATCTAGCTGGCCCAAAGTAAATAAGTAGCATAAGCACTTGTGATAAGGATACGACATATTTTTAATATCATAGTGGTCGGATAATCTGATGCGGATAACCTAAATTGATTATGTTGTTGTTGATATGTTCGCAGTTATGGAATGCAGTTTTGTATCGAAAAATCCCGGGACAAAAATTTGTGTTTTGATTATAGAATCAAATCGGGTCGGGTGTATCTTTACTTACGTTCAGGTGTTGGCTAATATGAAATGCATTTTTGTATTGATTGTAAATTCCGATAAAATGCTTTTTAACTATGGAATCGGGATGCCAGCTAATTTTGTAAAACAGGTTGCCAAACCAGCAAAAGTATGTTGCTTCCATAATTTCCCAGCCAAAAATTAACTTTAGGTAAATATATGCATCCCATTAGTTCGACATATCCGATTATTTTTGGAATGCCGGAATTTGCATATAAAAAAAATGTTTTAAGAAGCCGCTTCCATAATTTCTCAGCCAAAAAATCAATTTTGGTAAATATGCATTCGATTATCCGACCTCCGAAAATATTGAAAATGTACTACATATACACAACCATGACTCGGGAACAAATATTTGTGTTAATCACAAAATTTGCACCTACCAGGTTTCGAACCCGGGACCTCTTGGCCAATACCCAGTGATCTGCGAATTCGACCAAGCCGGCCATCAATAATCATCATCATAATCACCAGCCCTTTAATGTCCCCACTGATGGGGCACGGGCCTTCCCTATGGACGGCAGAATATAGGGATATTGGGCCATAACCCACCACGGTGGCCCAGTGCGGGTTGGTGGGTATACTGGGTATTAACGACTGGGACCAATGGCTTAACGTGCCGTCAATAATAGATAGCTGTTATTTATGTATCTATGTATTGCTAGACACCACAACGGTTTATTGTAGTTGTCGAGTTGACCCGAGCCCAAGTAAACAGAGTTTTAACCCCATCTTCAGTTTGGCGTACGATTCTCGACTCTAGTACCTAGGGGATACCGCTCAAACGGTGAGCCAGAGGGATGATTCCATTATCGTTAGCCAACCCTCGCTATTGTAAAGGTAACAGTCCACAAGTCAAACTTGGTCGTGGCTACTAAAATTGACGAAGGCAATATAGATCAAGTTTAAAAACTAACAGCCGTGGTGACGGCAGAGTAGAATACAATTGTCACCACCCCAAATCTCTCCCGTGGGTGTCGTACAAGGCGTCTAGGGATAAATAAAACACTGATGGTAAATAGGCAGCAGCGTTCCTCTTATACCACCAAGCAATGTACTGCGACTTTTGTGCCCGATAAATGGTAACAGGCTCGCCACCTTATTATACATGGGACCTAACTTAGTTGGCGAAAAGTGGGTGTGCTAGTTCACCTCTGCCTACCCCTTCGGGGATACCTATAGGCGTGATTTATGTATGTATGTTCAAAGAAAGAAAAAGAAGTCGTGGAAGATCACCGCCGCGGTGGACCGATGCCGGAAGGAAGCCTGCCAGGGGAAATCTACAGATGTCCATCCGGAAGGCGGAAGACCGTGTCGACTGGAGAGCCTTGGTGCACAAAATGACGACTTCAAGTGGTCCCGACCCTCAGTCATGATGAAGCGAGAAAGAAGAAGAAGAATTAGTTACAAAGAATATTGCGGTAAGAAAAATGTATAGTATAACACTCGGTCGTCAACGCCTTGGTTGGCCGAGTGGTATAGGCATCTGCCCGGATCGCAGAGGACGCGGGCTCAATTCCCGCATCAAGACTTAAATTTTTCGAACGTCTGTCGTGCCGTCAGCACGCAGCGTTAATCTCCGATATTTATGGCCTGTTTCACAATCGACAAGTAAGTTCTAAGTAGCTTACTGAGCAGATAATTTGACAGTTGTAATATGAAATATATGTCAATTGATCTGCAAAGTAAGCTACTAAGAACTTACTTGTTGATTGTGAAAAGAAACAGGCCCTTATTATTTTTAATGACCAGCAAGCACATTCGTAATAGAATTCGTATAATTTAGATTACACTTAATTTTATTTGAGAACAAATCCTTGTTGTTTGACTACGGAAGCCGTTATTCGGCATACCCATTCGGTACCGAAAGAATGCGATAAGTCTTTATGAGAGACGCGTTTGTTTTGAATTGTCGCCATTTCAGAGAACTCGCAACTGTCAATATTATTGTGCATATACCTATAGTCTTCCATGCTGAAAAAATAACGTAAAATGTGCCAGCCCCTACTCATCCCATTGGTGTCGTAAAATACTACTAAGGGCGATTGCCCCGTGTATACCAATAAACAGCTTGTGTCACCCGAATGATAGAGGAAAAACCACCAACAACAGCATACCCAAAGAGGGTTGGTGTCAGGCAGGTGGCCGGCTGTAAAACCTGAGCCAAAACCTTGGTGGTATGGATTGGAAGGTTGTCATTCCAATTACTCTCTCTGTTCACCGGTCTCTCGACTCGTTCCGTCTCTTTTCTATTATTCATTCATCACGAGCACCTTTTCCGGTGTGATGGATGATATGAATCCAAAGGTAGTGGATGGCTTGATGACGTCTGACCGATATGAATGGGAGAGGAAACATACTGCGCCGACCCCAAATAGCCTGGGAACAGTGCAAGGAGAAAAAGAGGTTGAAAGTAGCACCATTGACAGATAAGGTAAGAGAGAATCGGTTGGCTTGACATGAGACCAGGTCCACCCGGGACCAACGGCTTAACGTGCCATCCGAAGCACGAAGGAACTCGAGGTACATAATACATTTTTGGTCACCCATCTAATGACTGGCCTTAGCGATATTGCTTTTGCTTAATGTCCGGAATCGCAGGCCTAGCGCGTTAAGCCACTGCGCTATCGAGCTCTTCGTGTAGGTATGTATGTATTGTTACTTACTTATTATTTTTAAGAGTTGCGTCTTGTGTCACATCACCCTTACATTGAAACCTTTCTCCAAAAGGTGACGCCACGGGTGTCTACTGAGCCTGCGCACACCTTTCGATACAGGAACGAGAGGTAGACTACCTGTGGACGCTATCGATTGCTGTTTTTGTTTTTACATATTATACATATACTGTATGTATGTTAAAACAAAAACAGCAATGTAACATACATAAATCACGCCTATATCCCCGACGGGGTAGGCACAGGTGGCGAATAATTGGCGAAACGTGGGTGGTAGTTCACCTCTGCCTACCCCTTCGGGGATATAGGCGTGATTTATGTATGTATGTATATAATAGCATTCCTCTTATACTCATTTATGTGTAAGAGGAATGCTGTTGCCTGCCTTTACCCTTAGTCGCCTTGTACGACACCCACAGACGAGGTGGGGGTAGTGACAATTGTAGGTATTCTGCTCTGTCGTCACCGGACGGCCAATTTATGTTTTTGTATTAATTAAATAAATATTTCTACACTCACAGCTATCATCTAGCCCATAATAAGTAAGCATGAGCACTGTGTTATGGATACTAAATCTTATGACAAAAAAAAGTGTGATATTGGCTCTATCACAATCTATTAACAAAAAAGTTTGGGATAAGCCTACCTGATTTAGGGGAAGGCAACCCAAAACGGGTATTCTCCTCTATAGAATCATATTCAAAACCTATGTAAATCCCCGTTAGCCTTTAGAAATATGGAAATTGGACTGTTCCCATATTATTATGTCCCCGTGGGTGTATACAATTTTATAGATAACTAGACCCGACTCGGGACCCGTTCCCACGTAGACGGCCCGCGTTTTTCTCTGACCCGTCTAAATGTGAAGATTGTCATATAAACTGTAATGATACTGGCATATCCGTCTTCAGACGGACAGAGGACGGACGGACGAGAAAACAGACGGTCCGTCTAGGACTTAGGGGCATGCTTTACCATACCTTGCCTTGGGATAAATTTCTCGGTGTAATATACTATAGAACATAACATAGAATATATTTTAAAATTCAAATGATGTTAAGGGGAGTATTATCGCTAAAGATGATCATAACCTTAAACATTTTAATGTGGTTTGGGTAATAACAGTCTATTAAAAACAGCGAGCAATGTATTCAATCCAAGGGCGTAACTACTGAACTATCTATATATGCACTTAGGCATTTATTAGCTATCCCTTAGGGAACTTCCATCTCCATTATTTAGTATACCGTGCAACCTCTACCAATGCAATGCCTGAAGGAAACCACCTTTTTTAATTTGTTAAAAACTCAAACTCAAACTCAAACCTTCTTGGTGTACTTGGTGTAAATAATCGAGTAACACTAGTTTCTTTATTTAAGTGTAATTTAACAAAACGAAGTGCCTTTCAAGTGTCTTCAACTTAATTAGTTTATTTAAGCGAAGTTTAATAAGAAAACAAAATTAAAAACCTCTTATGAATTAAAAAAGAAGTGGAATGTTTTTAAACGTGTTTTTAAAAGTATTATAACTCTCTATTTAATCCAATTAAGCCGCCGTATACAAAATATTTAAAAATCTCGAAATGTGAAACTACGCAGTAATATACGTATACATAGCTAAAAGCAAAAAATTAACTTTAGTTAGCTACAAAAGCCCTCTCACCGGGTGTTAGCGGACGCGGTATCGGATATACCGTCAGATGTAAATAAGCGTTCGCAATGTTCTAAGTGAATTCGTGCATGATGGCAAAAGTGGGCAAAATTTTGGCCACAATCAAAGCTGTCATAACTAGGCTGGTGTTCGCATGCCACGGCATCATAGCGATATGGCAAGTTACAGTGTTCAAGAGCGGCATAGAGTACTGGTATCTGGCATCGCCGATACTCTTGCTGTTATTCGAGGGCATTTTCACGTTGACCATCAAGGAGAACCAGGAATGGAAGTGGTAAGATAATAATATTAAGTACTAGTGGCGTCGCCTGTGGCTTCACCCGCATTAATGTCGGTTGTTATACCTATAGTCTTCCTCAATAAATGGACTATCCAACACAAAATGGATTTTTCAATTTTTAACCAGTAGTTTCGGAGATTAGCGCGTCTGAAGAATTAGAGTTATTCTGAACAGGCTCAAACATTGAGTTATAAGTAATAGTAGTTCAATGGGCTCAAAAGGTTTTTTCAGTGGACCAGCCCTCGTAGCACGGAACGTGGATAAATCTCCTTCGGAGGAAAGAAAATGGGTATGATTTAAGCTATCACCAATTTAAATAGTTTTGTGTTGCCTAAATAATAGGGTTTCCCCAAAATAGTAGATTTGTCACCAGATTGTAGTTACCAAACAATATAAAATCAATTACACAATAAATCACATAAAATCATGGAGATATAGGGGTCTAGTACCAAATAAATGTTTTTGTATGTATTATAATAGGTTTGTCCTAATAAGTATATAACCAAACCTCAGAGTAAATAGGACTGGAGTAGCCATTAGTCAATTTCTCGTACATATTTTTCTGCCATTTTTTGCGGGGGGTGAGGTTACTACTACACTGAATACCAGCACACAGAAACAAAAATTTTTTGCGTATTTACAAACGCACACATGCATAATACGACACACATTTTTAAAATTCACGCACACATACTTAAAATAGTGTGTTAACGTTCTATTCAAACACACGAACGTCATTGTGTGAGTAGTGACATGACATAGCACGAGAATATCAATATCGATAAATCAGTTTCGTTCAATGAATGAATGTATTAATTTTGCGTTAGTATTCTTAACCCGGCGAGCATGAGGTGAAAAAAAGTTACATGGAGCATGTGGCAGGGTATGACATACCCAAAATTTAATGTACCATAATATAGTTGTTATTAATTTGATTTTATTTTGTTGATTATATATTGTTAAATAATGAATTACTTAACGGAAAAAATCAAAGAGAAGTTTTAATTTTGAAATTATTTTTATTTATTCATATTTCTTTTATACTATATAATTATAGGAACAAATTTTAGAGGTTTACGAAAATCAACAATTAAACAATCAAATAACAATTCTTTGGAATATAAACTACTTTGAACTGAAAGGTAATGAGATCCTCTTTTAAAAATATACTTAATTTTTTTTTCATATTGAAAATAGTATTAGTCACTGCCATTGAGATCAGCACAATTTTCGCATATAAATTTTGCATGCTCCAAACATATGGGCTTGCCGCAAGCGTTGCAAGAATGTTTGGTTTTTCTATCCTTCTTATATGGACAGTCGTGGCATCTGACATACCGTCCAGGTACATTTACATGTCTAGGTGAAGACTCACCCAGTTGTTTCTCGATTCGCTGGCGGATAAAGCTTGGAATATTTTTTTTTGTTTTTCTTAAATTTAAGTGTTCATAAATCATTGACAAGCCCAAATTACGAATGAATTCTGTTCTCTTAGTCATAAGGTTTTTATTTGCACGGTAAATAATGCAAGCATTGACAGCTGCCATGTTCAAGACACCATAGAATAAAGTCATAGGCCACCTTTTACTATTGCGAGAAACATTGTAACTAGCACTCAGCTCATCGACCACATCAACACCAGCTTTTGTCGAGTTATAAAACGTTATCATTTCAGGTTTTTGTTTCTCTCCAGTAGATTCATCTATTGAATTATCATAGTGCATGGTAGACATAACAATAACCACCTTGTTCTTCTTTGGTGCGTAGGAAACAAGCGTAATGTCTTTTTGAAAGCCAAAGAGTGAACTGTTAGGTTGTCTTCCAGTTCTTATGAAAGATTCAGGAATCTGTCTCTTATTCTTTCGTACAGTTCCAACCGACGTAAGACGATGTTCATTTAGTAGATGCAGCATTAGTTCGTATCCCGTGAACCAGTTGTCAAATGTCACGTTGCGGTGCGAATGTGAAACTGGTTGAATGAGTCTCTCCACTACTTCAAAGGGTTTATTACTCACTGCATAAGGCCCCGACGGTTTCTTTCCTGCATATACTTCCAAATTTAAAATATAAAAGTTTTTAGCATCGACTAGAGCCAAAATTTTTAACCCATACTTGGCTGGTTTGTTTGGAATGTAGACGCGGAATAGGCATCGACCTCTAAATGATAGTAACATTTCGTCTATAGTAAGAAACTCACTTGGAGAATACGCATTCTGACAGCATTGAACAAATTGGTCAAAAATATTTCTAAAGGCTGCCATGTTATCAGACTTTTTACGCTCTTCTCTCGTAGATTTGTTATCAAAACGCATATTATTTTGAAGAAACTGAAATCTTTGCAGTGACATCGTGGTACGAAATATATCAACGCCGGTTCCATCGGTTCGCCAAAGATCTTTCAAACTCTGTCGATTAGATTTAGTGAGACCAGCTAAGTACAGTAAGCCTATGAATGCTTTCACCTCAGATAAAGTGGTTTCTTGCATGTAAGAGGAAGCATTACCATTCGCATTATTAGCGGCACTTTTGATTTGACTTTGGCGAATTTCCGAATTAGTGTGAATCAAGACTTCTTCAAGCATGTCTGTAGTGACAAAAATATTCCAGCATTCGTACTCTGTAGCAGCACCCCTTGCCATATCTTTTACTCCAGCCCGCTCGGTTACAATGTTTACTGAAAGAAGCCTCACGTTGGGTCGCTGAGGGTTCTTGTACCACTTTGTACCATCTCTAGACGTATAAAAAGGGCCACTTACAGGTCGCGAAGTTGACATTCTCGTTGCAAGTAGAGATAATGGTAAATCATCCTCGGGGTCGCTCTCTGGTTCATGTGCTACAGCTTCTTCCTGTCTGGAGTTGGATGGAACATCAATCGAATCGTCGCCCTCTTGCTCCGTGTCACAATTCACTTCGTGCTCACTACAATGATCAGTTTCTTGTTCTGAACTGGATTCATCAGAAAAATCAGATCCTACCTCCTCCAATATGGCACGAATCCTTTCTGCTTCTCTTTCGATATTCATTTTCATGAAAATCTAAAAAGAATAAAACAATGTCAACTAAAATAAATAAACAAACCTCACACAAATAAAAATAATATAAACGAATAATAAAAATGTAATTATGAACTCATACATAAAAATAATACATCAAAAATGACGCAGGGTATGACATACCCGAGACAGGTTTGTGCACGAATATTCCGGCCGGCGCCTCACGCCACACTGCGATCACACCACTATCCCCTCCCGCACACCTCTGCCTCCAGCTACTGAGCGCGCTAGTGCTGCCAGACGAAGATTTAAAAAATACCAAAACTTTTTAATACTACTAGGGTATGAGATACCCTGGTTCATGCTCGCCGGGTTAAAGACTGGAAATTGTTAAATACTAGGAATTGGTAAATTTTAAGGGGAGTCAGTGATTGTAAATACTGTTTATTTTTCAAAATGGAATCTATTGCCTATTCTATCTAGTACCTAGTTAGTAGTTACCTACGCTACGACCCATCGTTGAGGCTGGATTGGTCAATTTTTAATAGCGCCGTTGTCTCCGCCTCTTTGAGCATATTTTCATTGAAATTGGATATTGTTTTATGAAATTGGTAACGAATACGATTATTTTAATAACTGAACGAAATAAAATGTAACCACTATATTGGTGACAAAATAACAAAAATAAAAAGGAGTCGCAGTCAGGGATCGATAATCGATTTATTTAGTGTGTAACGTTGTCATTTTGTCACTTGTCAAAGTCGTCAAAGTCAAAATTGACAAACTGACTGACAGTGACACTGACATTAGTTGTCATAATAATTTTGGGTTTGCAAAGAGAAATTGGCATAATTGGGGACTTATAAAAAAAAAAAAAAAAAAAAAAAGGAAAAAGTTCAGATAAGAGTTGCTTGGTTTGGGTGGTTATATAACCCCCAAGTGTTATAAAAAATATTACTTCACTTTTTCCTTGGTTTCCAGACAATAATTTTGTATTTCGGCAGGTTAGGATTTTATTTAGTATTTATTCGGCGTTTAGGTTTCGTTAGGTCTTCAGTGGTCATATTTGTTGCCTAAAATTCCCTTAGAATCGATTTTTTAGAGATCGAAGAAATTGTCAATTTGTCAATGTTATCTTGGCTGTATGATACAGAATCGTTGCCCTAGTCCGGCCTATTTTGAATGTCAGGATTCGATTGTCAAACTACACGGCCAATGACGAGCGCTTATTTTGAAATTCGGAAGTGGATTTCATTCCGTTTTAAAATTCCTAGCGAGACGCTGTAAAATTTTGATGGTCTTCTTATCTTGGTGGAATTTTCCAAATTTCAGAAGAATTTTATAAATGTTATATCGGAGCAAGAAAGTGATTCTCCGAATAACAGCTGTTATTAAAAGGAATACATACTGTGTCACTGACCCGAAAGGTAAACATAATGAAATGTCATAATAGGAAAGTCTCGTCTTGTCATTTTTTCTCTGTTCTAAATTCGAAAGTAAATTAAGTACATAATTTAATGCCGTAATTGTTGTGTTTCGTCATCATTTTGCATATATTTGGATCGGCAAAGTCGGTTGAAAAACCGTTGCTCGGACAATTCTCTGGATACCTTAAGTTGTATGGACAAAATTTCAAAGTAGAGTTTTTGGCGATTTTCGATATTATTTGATCTAAATTGATTATTAATATCGTTTCTTTTTAACCTCATAGGTACTTGCTGCCGGCTTGAACGTGTGCGATAGCGTTCGTCGGTGGTAATTCAGCGAAACCTGTGTATATTAGTTGGTGTTCATGTCAATTTTAGGCTTTTGATTAGGGTGTTTTTCGCATATATTGAGACGTTTTATATTGCACAACTTCAGGGTCCTTTGGTACGAGTAAAGAGACTCCAGTTAAAGCTGTCTTGATTGTGGACTGGACCTAGCGGGTAATCCTGTGAGAAATTGCTACTCCCTACTACACTTCTCTACAGTCAGGTACCTTACTAACCACCAGGCGGCTGAAGGCTCGGAGATAAAGATAGACTTCTATAGATATAGGTAGATTCATATCATTTAGATTCACATACTCGTCCCACTCGTTATCGACCAGAACGACTCCACCCGAACTCCTTGGTCTTGGTTCTTTTTAATTACTGCTGTATGTAAATTTTAAATTATAAATTGTGTTGAATTGGTATTAAATTGAAATTATAAATTTACAACTGTCCAACTGGTTGTTTTTATTTTATTGTCACCATTAGGTATATTAGGTAGAAGGGGGGAAATCTAAATTATTATTATATAGGAACACATAAGCATAAAAAGGAAAAAATACAAGTATTACAAGTGACAGATCTATAAAATTTTATTGGTAACCCATCTCTTAATTTGGAGATATATTAACGTTAATTTGATAATTCATACCTGGTAACACTTTTTGTTTATCTGATAACAAAAATATTTCGTGGTGATTAGATCTATTTATTTGGTGATACAATTTGATGACAAATATAAATTCTGGTGACAGAAAATATAGTTCCCAAAGAAAATCTTTTCCTCTCGCTCTAACTCCCACTAAGTCCAGAGACAAAACACTGTCAAGTGGTCAAACCAGCAGCAGAAACCAATCCTCTTTGGGAAGGTTTTGATGGTTTGCCGTTTAATTAAGACAAAAAGAAACAGTAAACAATGCCCCGAGCTAGGGATCAGCGATGAGGATTTGTGGACAAAGCCTTAAAGTTTTAGGGCTCAATTTACATAGCCGCAAAATGGAACAGACTTTTCGCACAGTAACATTCGCAACCTAAAAGCTCCCAATGAAGATGTAAATAAATAAAAACCAACTTATTAAAATTATGAAGTGAAATTTATTTTTGAAATACACCTACTTTACAACTTATTACAAATATAGGTACCTATATGTATATGGTATGTTTACACTTGTCATTAGTAGAAGGTCTAAGTAAAGACTTGTTACGGTTAGGTGTAGCATATTCACTAGGAGAAATTATTTTTTTATTATTTAAACAGTCAAAAGTACAAATATAAATCAAAGTTTTTCTTTCCAGAAATAATTAAAAACATTGTTTCTTATAAACGATACTAATAAGTACTTAGTATCGTTTATAAGAAACAATGCAAATCGACTAAGTAAAAGTCGACAAAGGGAGATTTGCCCGGTGTAGACCAATAATAATAATAAAAATAAAAAATGGCATCGAAACTAACAAGTTAAATTGTAGGTTAGGATTATCTTGGTGATCAATTCAATGCAACTCAATCAACTCATTTTATTTTAAAATTATTATGGCAAAACATTTCTAAAACTCGTGCAAATTTTATTACCCCTTATAACCTTATTATATTATAATTATCTAACGATACTAACGGAACTATGACGCACAGACATGCAACTCTGATTGACAGTGTGAACGGGTAAAAAAAATTGAAGTTTTCAGAAATATTTTGCCATAATAATTTAGAAAAAAAAAAAACAAATTACTATCACAAAAAAGTGTTTTGTTTAAGAAGTGTTTAAAGTCTGTGGTCTCTCGGTCACCAACCTCTTCCAAAGTGACAACATACATAATATTTTAAGCACTTCCCAAGCAAAACGAGTCTACCACAGAACAGAAAAAGTACCCTCTTTTACTGTTCTGTGGTAGGTACCACAGTTTGGGCGAGTTGTCTAAAACGGATTTTGTAGGTATATTTTTAAGGCTGTCCTTGCATCTTCAACTGAATCGTGATAGGGGCCAGTTTGAATGCGTTCTCCTAACTTGTCCAGAGCCAGATCTTTGAGCTTCTGTCGTTGTCCGTTCCTCTGAAAAATAAAAACAAAATGGACGATATCAGTAACTGCAGAGAAAACGACACAACCATCCCGGCTAGCATGACCACCGAAACACGATATGATATAGCGCCATTTAATGAGTTGAACTGTTAAAAATAGTTTGATTTTACCACTTGAATATGTAAGCCTAATTTGGATAATTGAATACGCCTTTAACTGCCGCACTCAGAGACGTCAATTAACGTTAACGAGTAAAACGAGTCGCTATTCTTGCCGGGCCTATGGTCTAGATTTGAATGCATTTTTTTGTAGTTTCAACGCGATAAATGGCCATAGGTCTGTATCATATTATTATCGTGTTTCGGTGGTCATGCTAGCCGGGATGATGTAGCTCAATAACGTTGTGGCTTTGCTTGCCCAGCCTGCGATTGCGTAAACTACATACATACCTACATACATAAATCACGCCTATATACCTGTGGTAGGCAGAGGTGAAATAACAGCCACGTTTTGCCAATTAGGTTAGGTCTCATGGCGATCCTATTGCTATTTATCGTGCACGGAAATCGCAGTACCTACATTGCTAGGTGGTCTAAGAGGAACGCTTCTGCTCATTACTCATTGCTGTTGTAACCCTTAGAATAAAATTAGAAATCACATCTTGTATACCTTGTACTGATCGGCAATGTCCTTACAATTGTCGTGAGACAATCCGAGAGCCTTAAGATCAAAGTCCAAGGAGTGTCCCACTAGGATGCGCCCTTTGATGAGTTGCTTTACCTCGTTCTGCACCTGAAAATGGTAAAAGCTCATATATGTCGTGGCCAAATCGTAGAATTGATCACAAATGGCCAACTAAAACTGACCATATCATGATAATGGTCTGGCCAGATCAATGAATTAACAACGTTTAACGATATGAACAGCTAAACGCATGGCTATTTCATGATATGGCCAAACATTTTTAATCATATCGTAAAAAATAATTACATTAACTACCATTAGAGGCGCTTATTTTTGTGATGCATCATGGCGGCGGACAATTATTCTAATAAACAAACTATGAGTAAAGTTGTAATGGAAGATAAAAGTGAAGTGAAATGTCGTTACGACAACAAATTACTAGAATTTTACGTTTTAATTCACTCAAAAAACGAGCGCAACGTAAAAATACTAAACATTAACTACATTAATGGTATGGCCAAACGTGGATGGACATATCATCAAACGTTGAAGTTTCAACTATATGGTCAGTTCTAGCTGGCCACTTCACGAAATGCAACCATTTCATGAAATGGTCGGCCACATCATGAAGTGATCAATTCTACGATTTGGCCACGACATATATAAGTCTTGGTGATCGCACGGACATGCCACGGGCAGTCCGCAGACTGACGATGGTCCTTCAACAGGCGATCATCGTACAGACCAAACAGAAGCTAGGTCCGGCGGTGAACGCACACTTATCCGAGCCGAACGTGCGAAGTTAACGAATTTATCGAAATCTTTAATATGGAATCATAATATGAAACCTAGCACACTTGCCGGAGTCGATTCGTCAGAATCTGTCAAAAACTTCAGAATCCTAGAAGAATTCGGATGACGTCATGGGAAAAATGCGCACGATGCGGACGGATCTGTCAAATTCAGTTCAGTAGGTAGGTGCTATTTATTTTCGATTTCTTCGGCGCGGGTAGGTGTGCGAGGCCTCCCTGACTTCGGCTCGAACATACAGATGATGATGAGTACTGGTGAAAGCACACTGCGTTCACCAATGTTCATCATCATTATCACCAGCCCTTTTTAATGACGCCACTGCTGGGGCACGGGCCTTCCCTATGGATGGAAGAATATAGGGAACGTGCCTTCCAAAGCACGGAGGAACTAGAGATAAAAAACGCTTGGTCACCCATCCAATGACCGACCTTAGAAACCATTGCTTAGTTTACGCAATCGCAGGCCAAGCGCGCTATGCCACTGCGCTAGCGAGCTCTTCCTTAAGCGCTAGAAGCCTTTATTACCCCCAAAAATCCTTTATTACCCCATCCGATCCGCGCGTACTGAACTTCATAGCGGGCACAAAAAAATCCCCGAACCGCGACTCAAATGCAAACGTCACAGTCACATCACATAAGGCGCCGCGGAGCAAATTCCGGTAGTTCACCCTTCTAATGTTATAGTTGGCGAGCATGCTATGTTTAGAAGAGATAATGATCAATGGTGAACGCACACTTATAAAAGTCGATCGCGCCGAAGTCAGCGGAGGCTTCGCACACCTATCCGCGCCGAAGGAATCTAAACTGAATTGATAGATCCATCCGCGCCGAAGGCATTCAAATAGTACCTATTGAATTGACAGATTCGGAATCGGCCTATTCGACTCCGGCAAGTGAGAGGTTTCGTATGATTCCATACAAAGATTTCGGCAAATTCGTTTACTTCGGCACGGATTAGTGTGCGTTCACCGTATAGCGGATGTTGTATCCCAATATAAACGACAAAAACTTGGAAATATAGAGTTGTTTAATAAAAGGAAGTTTTACAAAATTAAAATATAAAGTCACATACAGAAAATTATTGACAACTTCACTTATTTAAATTTAAGAAAAAAACATCAAATTAAAAACCTAAAAAAAGGTTCGCAACAGCGGGCACATAAAAATCTCCGCACCGCGACTCAAATGCATACGTCCCAGTCACATACGGCGCCGCGGAGGGAATTCCGGTAGTTCCCCCTTCTAATGTGATAGTTGGCGGCTTGGCGAGTTTAGGCTATGTTCAGAAGAGATAATGATTGATAATCAAAAGGGTAAACACAGCGATGACTAATGGACAGCATATAATTCACCTAGTAATATACCTATTGCGATTTATGTGCCCGATAGATAGCAAATAGGTTCGCCACCTATTGGGCGTTTTTGCACTCACCGGCACCGACAGCCGGGAAAGCAAAAATGTATGAAATATAATAAATTAAATATAATATGAAATATAAAGGCAATGGCACGGCGTTGACTCGAACCGGTGCGGGTAGCTCACTGCCGGCCGGTAAAACTGCACGTGTATTGTATTGTAGCCGTGTACCCAAAAACAACCGGTAGCGACACCGGCCGGCGCAGTAGAATACGAAAGCCACGGCTGTGCTGTCGCCGTGCCGGTGCCGGACCGTTGAGTGGAAAAACGCCCAGAACATGGGACCGAATACTATTGGCGAAACGTGGGCGTTAAATTCACCTCTTCTTACGTTTCGTGCGGGATTCGTTTCAATTGTATGCATAGATGTAGAATATAGCCTCGAAGGGGTGACAGGGATGAATAGACACGCATTTTTCGCCAACTAGGTTAGGTCCCATGAAATAAGTGGAGAGCCTATTGCCATCCATCGAGCACGTAGCTCGCTGTATATGGTCACGCTGCTCTGCTGCCCATTACTCATCGCATTGTTTTACCCTTCGTCGCCTAAGCATTGAGGCAGAGATGATTGTGATTTGATTGTGACAATTTTATTCGGCTCCGCAGTCGCCCACCACATGGCAACGTCAATCGCATTCATCATACCGCCCATCCCATATAGCGCTTACGCCCTACGACCGATCCGAATCCGTAAAAATATGGTCCCTTGTAACGGTAGAACTATTTCTATGGTAACTTACGTCTCTGGCAGAGTTTTCTAGACCAATAATTATTCACGGATTCTGATCGGACGTAGCGCCTAACCACTCATATAATTATAAATAAAATCTTACCTGGACGAAGCTTTTTCCATTATTTATTTGGTTAAGCGTGAAGCCTGTGTTACGCATTGAACCAACCGTGCGCGATGGTTTTACAAAGGTGTCGTATATTGTTCCATTGGAATTAACCAAAGACACCTTGGCTAAGATAGCCTGATCGAATTGGTCTCCCACCATTTCACAATCGATTGCAATTACATTCATTTTGAGAATAAAATCAATTAAAACTCAGTCAAAAGCAAGCAGTTATTGAAGACTTCAAATTATGACAATAATTTGACGGACAATAATTTGTATTTATAGGCAAGCGCCACAAGCGGTGTTCGGTTCGGTTATATACTGTATAGTCTATGGTTCGGTTCGTGGAAAAACCAAGAGGGGATTTTCGACATTAGTGTTACCATGCCCATAAATTAAAACTACCATTGTAGTAGTTTTTGGATGAATATATACCCTTCAGGACAATGACCGTGGTTTCGAATGCTACTTTCTCAGAACTTTAGGATTCATTATTATTAGGTATGGGGGAAAGGAAAAAGAGAAGTGTTCAGAACCTGACAACGTACAAAAAAACACGCCTGTATCCCCGAAGGAGTAGGCAGAGGTGAACTAGCACCCACGTTTCGCCAACTATGTTAGGTCCCATGTAAAAGTGGCGAGCTTATTGCCATTTATCGGGCACAAAAGTCGCAGTACATTGCTAGGTGGTATAAGAGGAACGCTGCTGCCCATTCCTCATCACTGATTTATCCTTAGTCGCCTTGTACGACACCCACGGAAGAGATTTGGGGTGGTGACAATTGTATTCTACTCTGCCGTCACCACAGCCTGCCAAACCTATTAAATTATGATTGTGGTAGGTAGCAAATACAGGTTGCTCTATTATATTTTATGTATTGTCTTCTCTTCTTCTCCCTGCTTTTATCCTACACTAAGTAGGGTCTCTTCTTATAGGTAGGTATTCTTCTTCCACTCTCCTCTATCAGATGTGAGCTCAGCATGAACTCCCCCCTTCCTATAATTTTTATATAATCCATCAATTATTATTTTGATTTTTATCTCAAACATTATACCTGTAAATGTTAGAAAAATTATTAAATTCTAAATATAAAACACAATGCACATACATACGTAGGTATCATACCTCTAGTTTGTTATATCTAGTTCGATAAATTCGTCCCTTCGCATCACATGTCCATACCACGCTAACCTGTTGCTCCTCATTTTTTAATTTAAACTTTCTCTGACGTGCCCATTTCTAATCCTGTCCTTTTAAGTCACACATCAACTTAACATTCTCATTTCCGCTGCATGTATTTTTCTTTCATATCTCACATAAATCACGTCTATATCCCCGAAGGCATAGGCAGAGGTGAATTAACACCCACTTTTCGCTAATTAAGTTAGGTTCCATGTAGGTGTAGACTTGTCGAGGTAGGTGTCGAGCCTATTGGCATCTATCGGGCACATAAATCGCAGTATTCTGCTAGGATTACTTCATAGTAATCTCACTATCACTATGACTCATGTCATCGACGGCTCATAATCATAATTATGAATGAATTATGAATAATCTTTTTCGCACTTATAGCAGTTTTACATACATACATACATAAATCACGCCTATATCCCCGAAGGGGTAGGCAGAGGTGAACAAGCACCCGCGTTTCGCCAATTATGTTAGGTCCCATGTAATAGGTGGCGAGCCTATTGCCATTTATCGGGCACAAAAGTCGCAGTACTTTGCTAGGTGGTAGGTATAAGAGGAACGCTGCTGCCCATTCCTCATCACTGATTTATCCTTAGAAGTTATAGCAGTTTTATATTTAGTAATTCTATATTTGACAACACACCACGTTTTTCTCTGCCTACCCCTTCGGGGATATAGGCGTGATTTATGTATATATGTATATTTTACAAACTATAGCGTTCGTTTCCTTTCAGATTGACACTAGATAAGCAAATTAGTTATGGATATAATGGTCCTAAATTGTATCAAATGAAATAATGACGATAGAATGAAACCGAACGCCAGAAGAAGGTGTGTCCTCCATTAGAGTTTGATAAGAGACGGTGCGATAGATTTAAAGACATTTTTAGTAGGACATAATGACGGCCCGTTTGACTCAAACATTTTTGTTCTCAAGTCATGGTTGTTTATAATGTTTATGTAGAATAATTAGTAATGTTTAAATGTATCACTGTAGTCATTTACTATGGAAATTGACATTTATTAGTTATCTGCGCTATCCTCCTCTATAGAGGAGCTCGCTAGCGCAGTGGCACAGCGCGCTTGGCCTGCGATTGCATAAACTAAGCAATTTCGTTAAGGCCGGTCATGGGATGGGTGACCAAAAATTTATTATCTCGAGTTCCTCCGTGCTTCGGAAGGCACGTTAAGCTGTTGGTCCCGGCTGCATCTGCAGTGGTTAGTACCCACCAACCCGCACTGGGCCAGCGTGGTGGGTTATGGCCCAATCTCCCTATATTCTTCCATCCATAGGGAAGGCCCGTGCCCCAGCAGTGGGGACATTAAAGGGCTGGTGATGATGATGATGATGAGTTATCTGCTATCGTAGTGTACATACATACATACATACAAAAATCACGCCTATATCCTCGAAGGGGTAGGCAGAGGTAAATTAACACACACATTTCGACAATTATGTTTGGTGGCGAGGTGGCAAGCCTATTGCCATTTATCGGGCACGAAAGTCGCAGTATATTGTTGGGTGGTATAAAAGGAACGCTGCTGCCCATTCCTCTTCACTGTTTATAACCCTTAGTCGCTTTGTACGACACCCGCGGGAGAGATTTGCGGTAGTGACAATAATTGTGTCCTGCTTAATTATTGTTATTATTGTGTTATATCCTTATATATGCTATGGGCTACATCATAGGTGTGAGTGTAAGAAATATTAATTTCATTTATTGTATTTTTCATTAAATAAACGAAAATGTCCGGTCTATATAACGAACTTGAGTACGGCCACGGCAGAGCTGAATACAGTCACCACCTCTAATATCTCCTGCGGTTGTTGTACAAGGTGACTAACTGCCGCACTCAGAGACGTCAAATAACTTTAATGAGTATTTAATGTCAAAAATTTACATTCAAATCTAGACCATAGACCCAGCAAGAATAGCGACTAGTTTTGAATTGTCATTTTTTGACGTTAAGTACTCATTAACGTTATTTGACGTCTCTGAGTGCGACAGTAAGGGTTAAACAGCAATGATTAACGGGCAGCGGCATTCCTCTTTTAAAACCAACAATATACCTATTGCGATTTATGTGCCCGTTAGATGGCAATAGGATCGTCACCCATTACATGACACCTCTATATTGGTGAGAAGTAGGTGTTCATACATAGGCGTGATTTATGTATGTAGACGACGAAATTACTCGGATTCTGTATTGTTTGTTTCTCGTCGTGTATTTTATTTTAGGGTCTGTCTGTCTGTGTAGGAAATGTCTGGAATCCGTATTGGATTTCCGAAATAGGAAATCAGATTCGGAAACCTGCATGCTGTGCAACATACAAAATGTTCAACAAGGCGCTCGTTATTCTTATTTTTCCGAACGGAATAAAACCTTACGTTCGATTCGGTACGTAGTATAAAATTGACAACATTATTTTCAATTAAACAAGTTATGATAAATGAAACCATTATTTCGGTGTTTTGGTCATCTAGAATACTATACATTTTTTCAGAATTTATTATACTAAAGGTAAAGGGCCTGTTTCGACAAGTAAGTTCGAAGTAGCTTACTTTGCAGTTCAATTGACATATATTTCATATTACTACTATCAAATGATCTGCGAAGTAAGCTACTTAGAACCTACTTGTCGTTTGTGAAACAGGCCCTTAATAAGTTAAGGGGATATTTAAAAAATAAAACTATAAGGTCCGGAAAGGTACGGAAAGATTACTAACAGTAAATACCTTCGCCATCCATCATTTTTCCATCCATGTGATGTCAATTTTTTGTTTAATTTGTCGGCCGTATGACTTCAAACCACAAAAATCCTGTAGTTGCACTTTCGTCATTTTAGAATGAGTAAGTTGTTAAATCAAAAATAAAAATACTTAGCACCGAAATTAAAGAAAAATAAAAAATACGTGTCGAGTCTTTTAATGTCTGTTTGAAAAAAAAACTTAGAAAATTTTTATTAATAATACCAATACTTAGGTTCTTTTTTATATAAATAACCAATATTATGGGCTTCGGCATCGTCAAAAAAATACTATGAACAATTTTATTAAAACTTGCGTTTAAAATGCGCGCCAGATAGGTCTACGCGCTATAGGGGGCGATGTTCTGGCGCGCACTCTATCGATACAAGTACTCGATACTTTTAACAACATTTAAGTTACATCATTATCACACGCAGCCCAAATGTTCGCGACGACAGCCGATAATGGCCGGTCGCATCTGCGCGTATTGAATGGAAAAATAAGCCGAGGTGATTACCCTTCTATAGACAATAGCTTATTTTTAGAGCGTGTGTTGCCACTTTCTCGTGATTGGGATCTATTTTGTTTATTTATTGTATCAATGGAGTATTAAATAATTTCTTACTTATTATCGAAACGAAAGTATCGATACTACTTAGGTATCGGTACTTTTTGCGGATCCCTAGGGACCGGTAGAGGAAACGGTATTTTATGTAGGTACATCATTATTTACCTATATAAAATATAATTGATTATAATATTCACGTCAGTCTATTGGGGCTTCTGAAGAAGTACCTATACGAAAATTTTGGGGTTAGAAAAAGAATTTCGAAAAATTATGATCTTGAGGCGGGAATCGAACCCGCGTCCGCTGCTATCCGGGCAGGTGCCTGACCGCTCGGCCACCCAAGACACTAATTAACTTGCCGAAATTCTTCTAACTTTTACACTTCACGTTGTAAGCCAACGGGTACCCTCGCAATGTAGAAATAAATTTCAAACATTCCAAAGCAGATATTTTTACAAATACCGTGCGTTCGGTTAAGCTTGGGTTTGCTTTATAAACTATTCGATTTTAATTTTAACATTATATAAATGTTAGAAAAATTAGTACAAAGATTTTGGGGTTAGAAAAAGAATTTCGAAAAATTATGATCTTGAGGCGGGAATCGAACCCGCGTCCGCTGCTATCCGGGCAGGTGCCTGACCGCTCGGCCACCCAAGACACTAATTAACTTGCCGAAATTCTTCTAACCTTTACACTTCACGTTGTAAGCCAACGGGTACCCTCGCAATGTAGAAATAAATTTCAAACATTCCAAAGCAGATATTTTTACAAATACTTTTTATTTCTACATTGCGAGGGTACCCGTTGGCTTACAACGTGAAGTGTAAAGGTTAGAAGAATTTCGGCAAGTTAATTAGTGTCTTGGGTGGCCGAGCGGTCAGGCACCTGCCCGGATAGCAGCGGACGCGGGTTCGATTCCCGCCTCAAGATCATAATTTTTCGAAATTCTTTTTCTAACCCCAAAATCTTTGTACTAATTTTTCTAACATTTATATAATGTTAAAATTAAAATCGAATAGTACCTATACGAAAGTTGATGAGTGTTTATAGGTTAGCAATGTACGCCTTTTAAAGAATTTAACAGAAAGTACTGAATGGATTGATATATTTTTTTATCGATTATGGTAGATAGGGAAGCTCTTGCCCTTCATCTCACCTGATGGTAAGTGACGATAAGGGCTGAAGATGGAATCGAGCGTCACCTGGAACCCTTAACCACAGACTGGCTATCTTATCTATCACACATTGTCGGAACACAATAATGCTGTTAACATTATTTTATGGCGACAGATTTTGATAAGATGGTGGTAGCTAGCCAGGCGGACTTCAAAGAAGTCCTACCACCAACCAAACTGAGCACAAATTTACCCCCCTGGGTATCAAACCCGGGACCACTGGATCTTCATTCCGGTAGAATAACAACTAGATCACGGAGGCCGTTAGAACTTTATGGAGAAGGCACACTTATCCGGGCCGAACGCGCCGAAGTCAGCGGAGGCCTCGCCGAGGGCATCGAAAATACATAGTACTGAAATGAATTGACAGATCCGTCCGCATGGAATTCTTCAAGGATTCTGAAGTTTTTGTCAGATCTGGACGAATCGACTCCGGCAAGTGTGCGAAGTTTCATAAGATTCCATATTATAAAGATAATAATAAATTCGTTGACTTCCGCGCGTTCGGCTCGGATAACTGTGCGTTCACCTTTATCGTCATCATCATCAACTTATTGCGACTCACTGCAGCGTATGGGCCTCGTATCCCTTGTGTGTTATTTTTCTCTGTTTCGGGATAATCTTGCCTATATAAGATGTCCCTTTAACTAAAAAAGTAATAAACATTTTTCATCAAATTACTACGAGTCTTCTAAGTAAGTAATGGAAAAATAGTACAACCTTATGCTTATTATGACATTAAAGGAATTCCCCTAAAATGTAACGATATACGTATGTAGCTAAAGGATATTCCTCCCGAAGTTTGAGTTGAGGGAAATCCCCATCAAACATAAACAGACTGAAAGGGTTGCCAGTTCAGAAATTCAAAATTGGCAGAAAAAACGAATGAAATTTTAGTAAAACTAAAGTATCGATAAGTATCGAGTACTATTCAATTATTTTTTTAAACTTACAATTAAGTAAAATTCGTAATATTAAATATTATGTGAAAAATTGCAAAACATGGAGTTCGGAACTAATCACCAATGAGACTATTAATAATGGTATCATAGGGTATAAATCTAGCTAAATTTAAATTTTGACGTTCCTATTAAATTGTCGGTTCAAAAATAAATTAGAGCAACAGCAAAAAAGTAAACCAGCATTGAACTACATGTAAACCAGGATTAAACTGTATTGCATCCATTTTTAATTAAATGATAAAAATAAATCTACTAAATAGTAACTAGAAACTGACAACAGGTGCTCTAAACAAATTATCTCATCATCATCATCATCACCACCAGCCCTTTAATGTCCCCACTGCTGGGACACGAGCCTTCCCTATGGATGAAAGAATATAGGGAGATTGGGCCATAACCCACGACGCTGGCCCAGTGCGGGTTGGTGGGTACTAACGACTTCAGATGCAGCTGGGGCCAACGGCTTAACGTGCCTTCCGAAGCACGGATGAACTCGAGATAGTAAAATTTTGGTCACCCATCCAATGACCTGCCTTAGCGAAATTGCTTAGTTTACGCAATCGCAGGCCGAGCGCGCTAAGCCACTGCGCTAGCGAGCTCGTCAATTAAATTATCTATAGAAGGAATAATAATCCCCGACGACCCAAATCTAATGATGTAAATTTTCGTTAAAAGTATCGAGTACTTAAAAACGTATCGATACCTCAAAAATGTCGGTCCAAATAATAGGTACTTAGTATCGAAATTAAAACATCGGTACTACACGTGACAAGGTATCGGTACTTTTGCGGATCCCTCCTTTTTCCTTAAAATTAAGAATAATTCTATATTCTAATAAAATCTTTCTTTCTTTCCAACTAAAATTAAATATTTCCACTATCCAACCTGAAGTAGGTTGGAAGGATAAAAAATATAATAAAAATATGTTTATAATTTTTCTGTTTACCTCTTTAAACATTCAATGGGGTCATGGGGGTCATGACCCCACCCCCTGGATCCGCCCTTGCATGCTTAGGATAATCCACCTCTGATGGTTACCGATTGTCCCCAGGTTCTGTCCGTCCGTGTTCATCTACCTGGGTCTGGTGGTGCCGGCCATATGGCTTCTGGAGCTCCACAAGGTGGACATACGGCTTCACAACAAGAACAGTCTACTGAACAACTCCGCCACATATGTGGAGGTGCGATAATAATTAACAATATAATAAACATTGCTGAGTGCTAAGCGGGGAATTCACTACACGAACATGTCCGCCGGCATGCTGCAGACATGCCCGCCGGCCGGACCTCGCTTCTATTAGGTCTGTGCGATGTTTGCCTTGTGTTGGACCGTCACAGTCAGTCTGGCCTATACAAACGAGGTTCGCGCGGGCATGTCTGGCGGGCATGCCCGTTTATTAAATTCGCCGCTTTAACCTCTGAGCGATGTTGGCCTTGTGTAGAACCATCACAGTCAATCTGGCCTACTATACAAACGAGGTCCGAGCGAGCATGTCTGGCGGGTATGCCCGTCTATCCATTCTTGTGTCCAACAGACGGAGATTCCGATTCCGGGAGCAACGAAAATCCCCACGGACATGTGGGTCACACTCATCGAACAGTTCCTCATGCTCACCCTCATCGTCGGGAGATGGCTGCTCCCCAAAGGGGATCTCACCAGAGACCAGCTCAGTCAGCTGCTGCTAGTCTATATTGGTACGTATATTCAGATGTCCGCTCTATTTATTCGAACGCAAAGAAATCAAATGTATGAACCACCTTTTCAACCTGGCACATGTGTTAAATTCACCATATTTATTATCGTGCTTCAATTGGCGCTGTATGACCTACTCATTGAACTAATTAATTATGTTCAGTCACTGACCTCTAAACAAGTACGTACGTTCTATGCTGGCCTGGGAGCGAAAAAATAACGTAGAATATCCCATGGGTGTCGTAAAAGTCAACTAAGGGAGATTGCCCGGTGTAGACCAATAAGCACCTTGGGCCACCCGAATGGTGGAGGGCAAACCACCAACCACAGCATACCTAAAGAGGGTTGGTGTCAGGCAGGCTCAGTATGGATTGTAAAGTATGTTGTCATTTCAATCAATCTCTCCGTTCATCGGTCTCTCGACATGGTCCGTTCCGTCTCTTTTCTATACATTCATTCATCACTAGCACCTTTACGGTGTGATGGATGATAGGAATCAAAAGGTAGTGGATGGCTTGATGATGTCTGACCGATATGAATGGAAGAGGAAACATACTGCGCCGACTCCAGATGGACTGGGAACAGGGCAGGGCGAAGAAGAGTAGAAGTATTCAGTCCAGAATACTTGTTTAGTAGAGGTCAGTGTGTTCAGTGTTTATTGACATCTTTCATCGTATTTGGATATGTTAATATTAGGTTGGGGAAAAAGTCTTTTCGCATTATAGTATGTATAAACTTGTAATAAAATCTCTTTGGCTATACTATTTGTATCTGGCTGGTTTTGGTATCATTGAAAGTTTAAATTTTAAAGAACATAATTCCAAATTCAAATTAGGAAAATGTGTGATTTTCATTTGTTTTTCGTACCGCCAAGATGAGTGAATCTAATGAAGAAATTCGATACATTTTACTACAAAAAAGGTAAAAATGCAACGCAAGCCGCGAAAAAAATTTGCGATGTTTATGGACCTAGTGCAGTGTCTGTGAGAGTAGCACAAATTTGGTTTAAGCGTTTTCAATCCGGAAATTTTGATGTCAAAGATGCACGTCGCTCTGGTCGCCCTATTACAGATAAAATGGATGCCATTTTTGAAAAATTGGAGCAAGATCGGCATGTCAGTAGTTACGACGTAGCTGAAGAACTGGGAATTGACCACAAAACAGTTTTGGCGCATTTGAAAAAAACTGGGTACACAAAAAAGCTCGACATTTGGGTACCTCACGAGCTCACTGAAAGAAACCTAATGAACCGTGTACTCATTTGTGATTCTTTATTACGACGTACTGAAACCGAACCATTTTTGAAGAAGCTGATAACTGGTGATGAAAAGTGGATCACGTACGACAAGAACGTGCGAAAAAAGTCGTGGTCAAAGGCCGGTCAGGCTTCACAGACTGGCGAAACCCGGGTTAACTCGCAACAAGGTGATGCTGTGTGTGTGGTGGGATTGGAAGGGCATTATTCATTATGAGCTGTTACCACCAGGCAGGACCATCGATTCTGAACTCTACTGCGAACAACTGATGAGATTAAAGCAAGAAGTTGAGAGAAAGCGGCCGGAATTAATCAACAGAAGGGGTGTGGTTTTTCATCATGATAACGCTAGACCTCACACATCTTTAGCCACTCAGCAAAAATTAAAAGAGTTTGGCTGGGAGGTGTTAATGCATCCGCCGTATAGTCCTGACCTTGCACCTTCAGATTTCCACCTGTTTCGGTCTCTTCAGAATTCTTTAGGCAGTGTCAGGTTTGACGGGTTAACATCATGAGAGGACTGCCAAAACCACTTGTCGCGGTATTTTGACCAGAAGTCCCAAAATTTCTATAGCAATGGGATCATGTCCCTACCTACAAGATGGCAAAAAGTTATCGAACAAAATGGTACCTACATACTTTAGTTAAATATAAATAAACTATATTAAAAAATGTTTTGAATTTTCTTAAAAAATGCGAAGAAACTTTTTCCTCAACCTATTATTAATAATTATGACAAGAGCTACGAAAAACGGTGGTTGTAGGTTAAAAGTAAAAAAGTTAGTTCGTCACGTTTTAGTCAATTAAAAACATGCGTGATGCCGTAATATTAAATCCCCCGTGAACATAAGCCCCCCGTCATCAGCTCTTTTAATGTCCTCACTGCTAGGGCACGGGCCTACCCTATGGATGGAAGAATATAGGGAGATTGGGCTCATAACCCAACACGCTGGTCCCGTGCGGGTTGGTGGGTATTAACGACTGCAGATGTAGCAGGGGCCAACGGCTTAACGTGCCTCCTGAAGCACGGAGGAACTCGAGATAATAATTTTTTGGTCACCCATCCAATGACCGGCCTTAACGAACATTGCTTAATTTCAGCAATCACATGCCAAGCGCGCTCTGCCACTGCGCTAGCGAGCTCCTAAAAAAACATGCTCGATGCCCTAACATTAAGACCCCCTGAACATAAACCCCCCATTGTCACCAAACCAGGTACAGCGGCGGACATCATCGAATTCTTTGACTCGTTCAAAGACGAGAAGGTGGCGTCCGAGAAGGTGTTGGTGCTGCTGACCTTGGCGATCTGGTCGTGGTCGTTGATGCAGTTCACGGTCGTCCTCACCGCGACCAAGTCCAGGAAATCGCGGGGCACGGCAAATAGGTCGGAAATGTACGTATTTTAGTGCACGCCACGCGAACGCACGACACTTCTAGTGTTCTCTATATAGCCAGCGGTTAGTCGTGGATCCTTAGACTAGCCAGGGTATGGTACGACGTCCCAACATAGGGCAATGCCACCGAAGAATGCGCACTACCAAAGATACATTAAACAAAACAATACAAACATAAATCACATCTATCTATCTATGTAGACAAAGGTGAACGCACGATGCTTCTAGTGTTCTCTATATAGCCAGTGGTTAGTCGTGGATCCTTAGACTAGCCGGCCCGGCTAGCATGACCGCCGAAACAAGATATGATATAGCCATTTATCGCGTTGTAAAGTCAAAAATCATTGGATTTTAACTATTTTTAACACTTGAATAAGCCTGAATTGAATAAGCCTTTAAGACTATAAATATCTACAGGTAGCTATTTGTCGCTTTGAACTCTCAAAAATCCGATGATTTTTGTCAGTTAAACTCGATAAATGGCTATATCATATCGTGTTTGGGTGCCAGGGTACGGCACAACGTCCCAACATAGGGCAAAGCCACCGAAGAATGCGCACTTCCAAAAGATTACGCATTACATACGCATACACATTGAGCTACTATTACTAGCGTATTGACTCAATGCGATCTATGTAGACAGAGGTAAATGCATGACGCTTCTAGTGATGCCTAGCCAGCGGTTAGTCGTGGATCCTTAGGCTAGCCAGGGTACACAACGTCCCGATATAGGGCAAAGCTACCTAAGTATGCGCACTACTAAAGATACATCAAATAATACAACATAAATCACACCGATCTATTTATGTAGACATAGGTGAACGCACGACGCTTCTAGTCTAGCCAGCGGTAAGTCGTGGATCCTTAGGCTAGGGCAAGGTACCGCACAACGTCCCACAACTTAAGGCAAAACCACTGAAGAATTACGCTTTATACATACAAAGATAACGCTTTAAACAAACTAAATCACGCGCCTATTAAAATTGTATATTCCATTTGGCTAATTGTTCTTGATGAAATAATTCGTGCAAACACAAATTTGCCTAATTACAACCTGAAGTACACTTTCGGGGATAACTAGGCGTGATTTATGTATGTATTTAGAGTTAAGTGCCTGATCCAACAATCAGTTTGCATTCCTCAAGCTTCCTTTATAGCTGAGTGTTCGCTTCACACAGCTTTTCATGTTTGTGGGTAGACGTAATTTGATTGTTATTTGTATACTTAACCAAGACAATTTTATCTCTAATTTAATTACTCCGTGCTTCGTAAGGCACGTTCAGCCGTTGGTCGCGGGCACATTGCACACATGCAGTCGTTAATACCCACTAAATCCGCACTGGGCCAACGTGGTGGAAGGCCTGTGCTCCAACAGGAAGCTGGTGATGATGATGATAAAAATTGCGTAGATTTTGCAGTGCCTGTAGTATGCTTGCAGAGGCGCATGTCGAAGGCTTTCACGCTGTGCAGAGTACGTTTCAGGGGCCTTACCACCATCTCTAAACGCGACTCAATTCCCATTGTTAAAGTGAGACAACGCCACAGAACAGAGAAATTAGTTCCGTGGACAACGCTATATATAAGACGAGTAGAGCGGCGTCCCGTTTTGTCATCCGCTTTTTGATCGCACTAATACTTCATGGTACAGCCACAGGACTAGTAACAGCATCCTGTTAGCATTGGTAGACAGGTGGAATTCGCCATTGCTGCAATGCTAAAATTGCACCTGCATGGATCTACCAACGAGCGTAAATGATGTAGTTTGTGTTTCAATAGGAACTTATAAAATAACAGTCATGGTGTGGAAGTTAATTTTTCGTTTGTAATTTTTCTTGTGTTGTCTGCCATATATTACTAACACTGTATGGAATATCTTTTTGTCTGAAATAAGTTATTATTATTTAATTCCAATAAAATTCAATCACATTCTGTTCCAAGACTTTTAATCCAATTTCAATATTTCTCATTCTTCAATCACAATCAATTCCTGGCAAACATCCATTTTAATACAGTTACAACATTTTCCATTCCAAGACTTAAAATCCAATTGCACCACATTTTAATTAAGTTCAATCACATTCCGTTCCAAGGCAAACACCGATCCGTTTCCATTTCCTTCCACATAGTTCCAACACATTCCATTCCGAGACTCAATCCTCACCACATTCCATTCCGAGACCCCCAATCCTCACCACATTCCATTCCGAGACCCTCAATCCTCACCAAATTCCATTCCGAGACTCTTTGAGCGACTGGTTTCTGTTCCGACTCCATAGAAACAGCAGGGCCTGCTGTTGCTCGATCGAGGTGTGCGCCATCATCATGAACATAGCCCTACAAGACGCCCCGTTCCTCGCCTTCAGGCTGCTCATCATCTGCCACTACAAGATCATCAACTACATGAACATATTTTTCACGTGCAAAAACACTCTGGTGAGTTTAGTTTAAGTAAGTACCAATAATTTGTACTTAGTCTGCCCGGCTAGCATAAACACCGAAATACGATAAATGGCTATATCATATCGTGTTTCGGTGGTCATGCTAGGGGGCTGGGTGCGAAAAAATAACGTAGAATGTGTCAGCCCCGACTCACCCCAGGGGTGTCGTAAAGATCGACTAACGGCGGGTCCCGATATTCGATCAACAGCTGAAGATAGACGTACTACAGCTTAGTTGATTAGCAACTTCTGTTATTTATCGTAATATAACAAAAAATGCCAGGCAACTAAACTTTACTAAGCTTACTTTTAACTGTTCATAAAATATTGGGACCCGCCGTATGAGAATTTGCAAAATCCTGATACAGCGTGGTGGCTTATCACCTTTTCTCCTTATATTCTCTCCTTCCATAGAGAAGGCCTGTACCTCAGCAGCGGGGATATTAAAGGGCTGATGATGATGGAAAGACGCGCTGAAATAGTCCACCATTGCAGTCACGTCATCATCATCATCATCATTCAGCTGAGAGACGCCCACTGTTGGGCATAGGCCTCCCCCAAGGATCTCTAAACCGGTCGGTCCTGCGCTGCCCGCATCCAGTGGCTTCTCGCGACCTTCACCAGATCGTCGGTCCACCTTGTGGGGGGCCTTCCAACGCTGCGTCTCCCGGTGCGTGGCCGCCATTCGAGGACCTTTCCGCCCCAACGGCCATCAGTCCTCCTCGCAATGTGCCCTGCCCACTGCCACTTAAGGTCCGCAATTCTTCGGGCTATGTCGGTGACCTTAGTTCTCCTGCGGATCTCATCATTTCTGATATGATCACGCAGGGAAACACCGAGCATAGCCCTCTCCATTGCCCTTTGAGTGACTTTAAGTCTTTGCAGTCACGGCTACATGAATTTTATTGATTGGGAAATGAAGCTCAAATTGGGTTTTTTCTTTTTTTTCTGACTCCCCGCAGGTGATTCTCCTGCAGATATATAGGTTGTACGTGCTCCACCTAGAAATAGTAGACGATGGGAACGGAGGCTCGGTGTACAGGAAGAGACACAAGAGCAAGACAACCGAGAGGAAAGACAAGGACAAGAAACACAAGTGAGTGCAATTCTTAACATCCACGGCTAAAACCACTCCGTTAGCAATCACAGGCCGTGATTGCTACCGTTTTACCCCCTCTCGAAATACGTCGTATATATCCGACAAGGCATATGTTCATAAAAATATTGGTAGTTATGACCACCACGATGTGGTCGACCTGTATCCAAGAGGTGACTCATTTGCCAAATTTGAAATAGGTAAAATTGTATTACATTTATAGATAACTACTAAAGTAGTTACTTGAACTGAACTGATTACAAACTCAAACGGTTTGTAATTGTAGTTCAAAATATACGCGATGACGATCGGTTCTCGGTAACGGAGATAATTCATGTGTACATTACGTTTCTGTTCATATTTTAGAAAACATAAGCCGAAGAAGAACAGGAAGAAGAATGAAATAGGCGAGACCTCCATCTCCATGATCAGTGACCCCAGAAGACACGATAGGGTGGAAGGTGGTAAAATCAGGTCAGTATGCTATCAGCTGTCGTAACTATCTGGTTAAATTAGTCCCCTAACTGACGAGTTATTGGACTTTCATTATACGATGGCATCCAATGAAATGAAAAAAAGGGATATACATACATACATACTTAAATCACGCCTATATCCCCGAAGGGGTAGGCAGAGGTGAACTAGCACCCACGTTTCGCCAACTATGTCAAGTCCCATGTAATAGGTGGCGAGCCTATTGCCATTTATCGGGCACAAAAGTCGCAGTACATAGCTAGGTGGTAAAAGAAAAACGCTGCTGCCCACATTGAACTACTATTACTTTACTTTATAACTCAATGGCTGCCCATTCCTCATCACTGTTTTATCCTTAGTCGCCTTGTACGACACCCACGGACAGATTTGGGGAGGTGACAATTGTATTCTACTCTGCCGTCACCACACGGCGAGGGAAAAAAGGGATATATAGTAGTTAAACCACAATATTAAGTCAAAGTAATATTACCTGTCCAATGTCTGGCTCACTAGGGAGCATATTGAAATAAGTTCAGGAGTCACATTGACTCATTTCTCTATCCGATTTCTACTGATTTTGTGATGTGAACGTGACGCGATATTAATCTTTGTGTTGTGTTTTTCTTTGTGTAGCAATAAACCTAACTTTTGATGAATATAAAGAGAATTTGGTGATTTTTTCCTGAAAATGTTTACAAATCATAACAAAATACTACAGCGGACGTGGGACATTCACAAAATTCGTTGTATGAGGACAGGAAAGTTGTTAAGTTAATTCGCTGATAGCCGGCGATTTGACTATTCGACCAAATGGGCAGTAAAAAAAAGAATACATAGACCACGCCTTTCTCCCCTAAGGGGCAGGCAGAAGTGCTTTAACACCCGCGTTTCACTTACTCATTTCAGGTCCCAAGTAATAGGGGACGACCGAGCCTTTTACCATTCGCAGGAAGCATAATTCGCAGTCATTTGCTAGATGTTGCACTAGGAACGCTGCCCATTCCTCATTTGTAACTCCTACCCCCAAATGCAGAAACGCTACTCAAATTTTGAGCACTGCTTATATAGTTAAGTGGACAGTACCTGTCAGAATTTGTATGGAAAAACGTCAATTTTGACAAAACTTAAATGTTAAGCAGGGCTCAGACTTTGAGTACCTAGCATTTCTGTATTCTGGGGTTATAAGCCTAATACGACACTGAGGGAGGCAGGGGTGGTGACAATTGTATTCTCCTCTGCCGCCAGTCACTACACGACAAAAAAGATTTGTTTTCTTAATTGCGTCATAACGTTTCATGTTTCGATTTGGCCAATAAAAGCGAGGTGCTTTTGTGTTTCTGCCTAACCCTAATCTATTCTATATTTACTGGTGTGTGTGAGGGCTAAGGGGTGTCGACAGCGGTCGATCGACGCTCGCCTTGACATGGCCGAATCACCTTAGCTAGGGACGGGACAAAGCGAACGAGTTAAATGTCGATGTCGCCGCTTAAAATTCACTCTTAAAATTCAGTCACGCATCCAATGTCTTCTATGCTGGCCTGGGAGCGAACAAATAACGTAGACTGGGCCAGCCCCGACTCACCCCATGGGTGTCGTAAAAGCCGACTAAGGGAGATTGCCTAGTGTGACCAATAAGCACCTTGCTTGGGGCACCCGAATGGTGGAGGGCAAACCACCAACAACAGCATACTCAAAGAAAGTTGGTGTCAGGCCGGCTGTAAAACCTTAGCCAAAACCTTGAGCAGTATGGATTAAGCAATCACTCTATCCGTTCATCGGTCTCTCGACATGGCCCGTTCCGTCTCTTTTCTATACGCATTCATTCATCACTGGCACCTTTACGGTGTCATGGATAATATGAATCAAAAGGGAGTGGATGGTATTGATGACGTCTGACCGATATGAATGGAAGAGGAAACATACAGCGCCGACCCCAGATAGCCTGGGAACAGGGCAGGGAGAAAAAATCGTCGCTTAAAATTACAATAACGACTTGCCGTTAGGCGATGGCCGAGCAGAATACAATTGTCACCTCTCCTACAGCTGTATCGTACATGGCGAGTTATGGTGCATAATTGACATTGTACCTACAATGTCATAACTCGCTGACAATAGTGGGTTTCTCTAACCTACTTCCGCTCCGATTTGCTAGCGAGGCGTGTGGCTCTGGCGCGTTTAGCAACTTTGGTATTGAATGCGTCGAGATTATCGCTTTGTTGACGGATCGGGGCTTGGGTGGGTTTTGGAGACCTATCTTTACAAACTGAGGCAATGCTCACTTCCCCATCCTCCCTTGGACATACAGGTTTTCGATATCTAACGTCTTGACGATTCGTGAGTGTATTATAACCATACCAGATATGAATAAACGAATTTTGACTTTGACTTTGACATGGCGACTCTTTTACCATCTAGAGATGCTGCGATTTATGTGCCCGTTAGATGGCAATTGGTTCGCTCGATCCCTATTACACGGGGCTCAACAGGCCTATTGTCTTAATTAGTGAATCATAAGTTATATTATACTTATGCTCCTCTAGATCAGTGGCTAATCTATTCGAGCGAATAAAATGCAAAACAAATGTAAACTTTTGACAGCTTCTTTAACATTTGACAAGACGATCGCCAAGCTGTTTTCTCTGTAATAGGTCAGTTTCGTTCGAATAGATAGGCCACTTGTATAGAGGGGCTTGGCACTTCACGAAGATATCCATTGACAAAAAATAACAATACGATATTATTAGCGTCGGCTTATCGACAAGATCGCATCCTTACCGTGCAGGGTGCGCCCCAAATGACTCCTCGGGGCGTTCAATCGTCGGATGACCGGACTATTTGTGTACACACACACACACATACACAAACATACATATAATGTATTTGTGTGGCTGAGATTAATACAACCTACGAATTAATACCGCTCTCTTCTATTAGTCATCATCATCACTATCACTGTCCCCACTGCTGGGGCACGCGCCTTATTCCCTATGGATTATATAACGACTCCAGATGCAGCCGGGACTAACATGCCTTCCGAAGAAAGGAGGAGGAAGACAGGACACGGAGGAACTCGAGATAATACATTTTGGTCACATATCCAATGACCGACCTTAGCGAACATGCCTTAGTTTACGCAGTCGGAGGATAAGCGCGCTATGCTACTGCGCTAACGAGCTCCTCGATCCACCAACAACCAACCAAAAAATAACCCAAAAGAGGATTAGGTGTCAGACAGGCGGCTGGCTTGAAAACCTAAGTCCAAAACCTTGAGCAGTATGGATTGGAATGTTGTTTCAATCACCTATCCGTCTCTTGACACAGTCCTATCCGTCTCTCGACATAGTCCTATCCGTCTATTTTCTATAGCACTTTTTTCGTGTGATGGAGGGTGTGGGTGGAAGGCGGGCTTGATAACGGTGTACATACATACATAAATCACGCCTATATCGCCGAAGGGGTGGGTAGGCAGAGGTGAATTAACACCCATTATTCGCCAATTAAGTTAGGTCCCATACAATAGGTGGCGAGCCTATAGCCATATTATATCGGGCACATAAATAGCAGTACATTGCTAGCATCGCTGTCTTTACCCTTAGTCGCCTTGTACGACACCCACGGGAGAGATGGGGGCGGTGACAATTGTAGTCTGCTCTGTCGTCACCACACGGCAATAATTCTGATGTCTGATCGATATTAATGGAATAGGAAACACCGTGCGCCGACCCTAGAGAAACTGGGAACTAATGGTTGACGAACCAAGGCGATAGTTTTGACGAACACCTCTGTTCCAGGGCGATTATTTTGACGAACTCAGACGAGATCAAGGAGTTGGAGCTGTCCACGCTGTTCAGGGACCAGATGTCAATGGAGAATGAGAAGAAGAAGAGGTATTGTAATACATAATAAACACTTTTTACACTCACACCTTTCATCTAGCCCGAAGTACCTGTGAGCATAAAAGCACGTTTGTGATACGGATACAAGATGATGGACATAATGATGATTTTAAATATCTATTACATAAAAATATTGAAAATGTATTATTTAAACAACCATACTTGACGTGTGTATTATTGAAAAATACAAAAATTAAAATGTGGAATAGGTACCTACCTATTTTTATCATTCAAAAAATGTCTAAAACATTAATTATAGCACAGACAACTAAATACTAAATACATGGTTGTGTGGGCTAGTTTCTGTTGCCTTCCTAAATGGGAGAAGAAAACGAAATAAACTGTTCGCTGTGTCAGTAAGATTTATTTTCACTAATTCAAAAATTGTTACAGAGTGGATTTTGTGCAGTGAAAGTGGTGTTATTTTGATGCACAACGAGTGCACAAGCATCCGTGTTGATGTGCAATTATGCAGAATCATTGAAAATGATTCTTGTAATGTGTTTGATGTTGTGGTAAAAATCACTGTAAAAAGTAGTTTTGTCCACCTCATCAGGCACCGTCATGAACTCTGTTACCATCAAATTCGCGCCAAGCACTCCCTTGATGCGTTAAAATGTGTGACGCCCATATTTTAACGTAAAATTCAAAATTCAAAATTAAAACATTTCACACTCATTATTTTATATGACTACAGATAAAATATACAATAAAGACGTGGCTGTATGGGCTAGACCCTTTGCCTTCCCTAAAATATAGGGGGAATTAAAAAAAAAACGAAATAAACAAATCACCAAGGTATGTCTCAATAAATATTTTTATTCTATTTTCAGTTCTAAGAAGAAACAGAAAACGGAGAGCTCCGAGGAGTCCCTGAATAATATTCATCACACCACGGACGACTCGGGAATTTGACACCATCGGGTGCGCCGGGAGAGCCCGAAGCGCAGTCCGAAGCACAAGCGTGACGACAGAAGGGACAAGAAGAAGAAGAAGAAGCGACAGAGCACTGAAAGCGACAGTGACAGCAGTAGTTGAAAAACACTGGCTATAACCTGTGGCTTTCTATATCGTGCCGTCAGTTAGACGACTCTTTGCCGCGACGCCTTAAAAAGTTGTGGGGTTTTGGCGCGCGAAAATTCCTTCGACGCGGATTTAAAAGTTGCGGTACCTATTGATACTTTTTAGACTTTATGCTGGCGTCAAAAAACGCAATTATTGTATTTAGTATTAATCGTTTAAATAATTGAGAGGTTTATTGTATTGCTGGCGTTTTCGAACGATATTCGTGAAGTTTGTGGCCTTGAATTGCTTTATTAAAATTAAATATTCTAAGCAGTAGTTAAAAAGTGGATGACAAATCTGTAGATTGTAGCCAATAATAATAATATCTGATGTTATGCTTCTCTTTATACTATTTCTGATTTTTGTATTGTGAGAAAAACATATCACACTTCAGCCCCCGTAGCACGGGACGTGGACACATCTCTTCGGGGGGAAAGAACATCTTTGCTTCTCGCTCTTATTCTAACTAAATCCCGAGACAAAACACTGTCAAGTGGTGGAGAGAGACTTGTCCATGTCCCCGTGCTAGGACCGCTGTTAGAGAAGATTAATGATTAAAGATTAAAAATAATGAGACCCAAGCCTATAGAGCTATGGGGTATATTTTTCGCGCTTTCGAAGCGTATTTTTGCGGGAAAACGTTTAAATGAACCGAATAGGTACGTATATCGCACAATACAAATTAGGTACCTAGAATACAACTTTTTTACGACGTCATTGGACATTATTTTGTATTTTATAGGGATGGGAGTAATAAAATATGAGTGTGTCTGTCATTCTTTAACGATAATTAAACATTAAAATTTAAGTCGACGACATTAAAGTCGACTACCTACTTTATTGCCCATGAAGTCAGTATTGGTTTCCTTTGATATTGTTTGTGTAAAAAATCAAAACCTTGCCCATTGAATAGATAAAGCATGGGGAGTGCATCGTATATTAATTTAGTTTTTAGTCTCGGTATGCCCTTGCAGGGTTACATTATTGCTAACAATTCTTACTTTAAGGTATAAATGCGATACCGATATGATACAACAAACTTTATAATGGTTCATTTTTTGTTTGTTAAAATTTTGGTCAAACAAGAAAGAAACCTAACGCTTAACGCCTGTCGTTTATGACAAAGCAATGTTAATTTACAGCAAAAGCTGGCTAGATCCAAATGTTCAGCACCTAAAGGGGACTGCGAAATCATCCCTTGTTCTGTTGATCAAAGATATAGAATAGGTTTCATAATTGAAATTCAATTTTAAATTAGGCATGATACAAATGCTTGCATCTGTAAGTAATATTCACACACGTGTATGTTGTATGTATGTAGGTATACTCCAGACATTATAGTGAGAGAAAAAATGTACACAATTTTTTTTTTTTAAATCAACGAAATAAATTTAAAAATCAATAAGATGTTGTAAAATATATGTATTATCAACTATTTTAGAAAATAAAGGATTGGACGGAGTATAGCGACTCTGAAAAATAAGTATGTAGTACTTAATTTTTTTTGTTTTTTAAATAAAAATTACACTTTAAGATTGTTTACATTTTCTCTCACGATATAATGGCCGGAGTATAGTCATAAATTGTATTTAGATTTTTCCTACATTTATACCAATGTATACCTACGAACAATGAAAGTAATAATGACAAAATTTAGAAATATATGATATTATTTATAAAAATCGTCTATGTATTTTGTTGAAACGAAAATGTTATTAATAATTTTAATATAGATTTTTTAATAAAATACTGTTTCAAATACTTACTTGGAAGTTTTAATTTTGCTATAGTGATGGGTCACGAATTTGTCTGCAACTTAGAGGTCAGATATTTTTATATGCCGATATTGTGTAATTAAACGATTCACAAATTACCTAAGCCAAAGTTAATTAATTTTTGATATTTTACTGTACAGATTAACTTTATAAATATGACAGTCTGAATGAGCTTATTCCTTTGGCTTTTCTAAAGGAACCGAAGTTTAAAATTAACAACGCGAAAATCATTTCACGTGTTTTAAAATTCGAAGAATGACTAATTGAAAAAGCATAAACTTTCAAGCGCTTTAAATAAATAAATATTTTTACACTCACACCTATCATCTAGCCCAAAGTAAGTAGCCTAAGCATTATGCTTTTATTTTAGCTTAAGCATTTAGCTTAAGCATTATACTTGTATTATGGATACTAGATGACGGACATATTTTTAATATAATTATGTATATAAATGTTGAAAATATACTACATAAACATATACACAACCATGACTCGGGAACAAACATTTGTGGTCATCACAAAGTTTGCCCCTACCAGGATTCGAACCCGGGACCTCTTGGCCAATACCCAGCAATCTGAGCATTCGACCAAGGCGGCCGTCAAATTTTATCGCCGCTTTATTTTATTTGTTTACAATTAGGTAACTAATATGATTGTTTAAATAAATTATTGTACTACACATTTATTTACTGACTCAATTACATAGGAAACAAAATAAATTACTAGAACTAACTTATATTACGAGATAGTGCTCAATTCTGCCGCCATTTTTTTGAATCGGCGCCATATTTGACGTAGAATTCTCGCCAAAACAATGCTCGCTCCGGCGTGAGGGGAGAGACGTATTTTGGCTCCAAGTCGATAGCCAAATGAAGAGGGTAAGGGAGCCATTCACCATTCGTTGACTGTGGCGTGGGTGTCCTGAAAAACAATGAATGTGATCTGTGATCAGGCGTTTTATCATCATCATCATCAGCACACAGGCCTTCCATGTGGATGGAAGAAGACACAACTAAAACTGGGAACAGGGCAAGAAGAATAAGAAGAAAGAGTACCAGAATCAAGTTTTGGACACTCACCCAAATTTAGCGAAATCCGTCCACATCGTTGTCATGAAACTGACGATTCTGGCGTCTTCCTTTTCCATTGGCAACGGGGTCCTCTCTAGCTCGAACAAGTAAAACAACTCATCCATATTCGTGGTTGCAGGCAAACTGCTTTTAGTCAAGATACTGCCCAAGTTTCTACTGCCAGTGAAATTGAATATGTAGTGGTATATTGGCTGTCCGGAATCGTTGGCGTACATTTCACTGAACAAAGACATGGGGCCGACATAGGAGAAATCCGTGTTCAAATTGATCAATCCACCAATAACTTCCTCGTCAGAACTCAGGTTCGTGAAGTAAGTATCCCTCAACAACTTTCGGTAATCTTCAATATTGTTAGCGGTCACATTGAAACCTCTTCGATCTAATATTGTATAATCCTCGTGTTTCAACCTATCTATTTCACTTGTTATTGTATAGTAATCCAACGTGCTGACTAGAGATTCCACTGTATTCAGACCTACTATTAGAGGTAGTGGATTGAAAGCATCATGCTTGGGATTTGACAGTATGTTGTAAGGCGTGTCTACTAAAAACGGTTCCTCGCCTTCAAATATTTTTTCCACGGACGGAAGGAATACCGTTTTGGCGTGCATTAGCTTTGATAATGCTTCTTCTGTCCTCAGGACTGTGGTTTCGTTGTACACTTTTAGAAGCTGTTCGGGATCTACCGTGTTTGAACTCAGGGATTTAGCAACTTGAATAGCTGTAGCCAGTGGATTCGGATCGAAGGATTCCGGAGAGAATAGAGTGCCACTCTCGGAGATCACTTTATGCACCAAACCTTTAGTTGACTCTGACAGCGTCAGATACAACGCTGCTATGCCGCCACTGCCCTGTCCGAATACGGTTACATTGTCAGGGTTGCCGTTGAAATTCCTTATATTATCCCTGATCCACCTAAGGGCTGCTCTTATGTCTTTCAAGCCGGCGTTCCCTGGAGCTTCCTTTATGCCTAGGTTCAGGAAACCGTAGACGTTAAGCCTGTAGTTTAGAGTGACAAGTATAATGTCTTGACTGACCAAGAATTGAGGACCGTAGAAGGAGGCGATTCCTGAACCGACACCGAATCCACCCCCGTGCAGGAAAACCATGACTGGTAAGGAAGTGTTGCTTTGCGCTGGAGTGAAGATGTTCAGAACTAAACAATCCTCATTCTCGCTTGGGGCGGCCAAGATGTCGTTACAGGGGAATTGTGCGCAGAGCACCACTCTGTTGTTCGCTTTGTAGATGTCGGCGTGACTCGGCGGCTCGTCGGGTGACTGTAAGAGATGGAGATAAATATTATATATCTGATAAGCGCTATATAGCTGCATTTATCATAGAAACGAAATCCGACTTTTTTTGAAGGATGTCGGAAGCCGATGGCTGAGATACCATTTAAAGTATTAACCGGGTTATTTTGGGGAAGGTAACCTTGAACGGTCTTAAGAGAACAGCAAGCAGGAATAATTTTGCTCACAAGTTTTACCTCAAACGCCGTAGCTTAAAAATATTTTAAAAGTCCCGCCTAAGGTACAGCGCCACCAATTTATCTAGGCAATTTTTGATGTCGCTAGTTGTAAACAAAGAATGTCAAAGAATATCAATATCTGTAAATACTAATGGAGTTCCAACTTTTGCCGCCTTTCCAGATAAATTGGTAGTACTGTATAGGCAGAAGTGTCAAAATAAAAACTTACCCTGAATCTTACAGGGACAGCGTATCGGATACCCAAGAACTCATAATATGAATCACTTTCAGACAAGCTTCCCTCCACTTTCCCATATTTAGTGTCAACGATTAAAGTTCTATTCAGTTGTTCTACGGTACAAAAAACCCCGCCAAAAAGCACAGATAAGAAAACCGCTGCCAAAGCGTACATTTTCTACACAGACAACGCCAAATGTCAAGTTATGATTTTTAAAGGAACCTACTTGCATATTTATAATAACGGGCAAGGTTGCGTGTGTGTTTTCAAAATATTAATTACTCAACCGAAAAAAACATACAGTGGCAAATTTATTGGTTACACAAAAGTTCATACGTGATAAACGCTACTTTTAGCTAATTATTATCGCACTTTTAACAGGTTGTAGGTAATACCATGTAACTGTATCGATAAGGTATTGTGTAACGTTATTATTAATTAAGCGATAAGATAGAGAATACCACTTATTTCTACAATATTAAGTTTGCAATACATAATATTATAAATAAGTGTTGAGTAAATAGAAATGAAAGATATCAATCAGCTCGTAAACCTATTAATAAATATGTTTTTACAAAAGCCGCAGATAGTCACATTAGTTCGCGCCAACAAGAAGGCTTTTACAGTCGGCTACCTGTCTGATACCAACCTCTTTAGATGTTGGTGGTTTGTCCTAGTAGGCCTATTTGCTAACTTTTTTTGACAGTTGAAAGTGATGATCTCCGAACTATTTACTTATCCATTACAGTTTTCACAGGACAAGTGTCACAATAGCGTTATAGTAAATTAGTAATGGATCAGTAAATAGTTCAGTGATTATCACTCCCAAGTGTCAAAAAAAGTTAGCGAATAGGCCTACTGGTCAACATTGGAGATTGGGCCAACTCACTACTACGGGCCCAGGGCGGGTTGGTTGGTGCTGCCGCACTTACGAAAAACATATTATATGTACGAATTTTAGTGAAATTGAGTTAAATACATATTTGAAATCAGGAAACAAGATTTATAACTTTCCCATAGAGACCATTTCAATATACTGAATATTCAAACATGATCCGGTTATACAAATGTAGTAACTCAGAAGTTGTAAAAAGGTAGTTAATGCGTTTTTCGTAAGCGCGGCAGGGTGAGTATTAACGACTGCAAATGCAGCCGGGACCACCGGCTTAACGTAACTCGAGATAATAATTGTTGGATAAGATTTAATTAATTTAATAATGTATTTACTTTATCTACAAAAAAATTGTGTACAAACTACTTTAAATTATATTTTTCGCTCCCTGGCCAGGATAGGACAGATAATAGACACATGTGCCTGTTTCCATTTGGTGACATTAATTGATCACTGGAACTATAATGTAGAATAGAACATTTTGTCCTTATTATTATCCGAGTTCCGAGATAAATTATATAAGCAGAATTTTGAAGAGATCGATAGGGGTGACTGCGAGATTTGGCTGTGACTTAGCTCGCTCGATTTACGATTGCCTTAATAAAGCAATATTCTCTACGATCTGCAATTGGATGGGTGACCAAAAATATTTATCTTGAGTTCCTCCGTGCTTCGGAAGGCACGATAACACGGGACCCACTGGTCCCGGATGTGCCTCGGAAGGCACGTTAGACCAACCGGTCCCGGCTGCATCAGCACTGGGCCACCGGGGCGGGTTTAATAGCCCATTCTCCCTATACATATAACATTCTTCCGTGCCCCAGCAGTGCAGCCCAATAATGTCCTAATAATGGCCTGTTGATGGTTATTCAGAATTTTCAAGGTCAAATGTCTGTACGATAGCTTTTTTTTATCCACTCAGTACTTCGCTGTGACGTCATCAGAGCGGGGTATGTACTTAGTAATAGCTTTTCGTGCGATAATAAGTATCATGTATAATATTGCCGTATGGTGACGGCAGAGTAGAATACAATTGTCACCACCCCAAATGTGGGTGGTGTGGGTGTCGTACAAGGCGACTAAGGATATATCTGTGATGAGGAATGGGCAGCAGCGTTCCTATTATACCACCTAGCAATGTACTGCGACTTCTGTGCCCGATAAATGGCAATAAGCTCGTCACCTATTACATGGGACCTAACATAATTGACGAAACGTGGGTGCTAGTTCACCTCTGCCTACCCCTTCGGGGATAAAGGCGTGATTTATGTATGTATGTATAATATTATGTAAATATTATGTACATTTTCATGCTTCATTAAGACGAAACAATAAAAATAGCTAATGATTACTAAAAATGTAACACTTTTTTCTTCTTATGACTTAAGTCATCGTAAGACATAACCGCAGCAGTCATTTAAAAAACAAAAAAAAAATCAAATCTGACGTATTGATTGACGTTTGTTTTGACAATTCTTTCATATTGTATTTTGGAGAAAGGTGAAACGAAAGTTTTTGTATGCCTAGCTAGATTTTGTTCATTACCTACGTTTTTTTACCGGATAATTGAATATTTCCGTCAATCGTTTAAGTGATTGTTGTGTTTACGTACCAACTGACAATACAAGGTCTACCAGCAAGTGTGCAATATCACTCCTACCTTCTGCTTACGTGTTGAGTGTGTAAACGCCAGATTTAACTAAATAACATTGTGTGGAGTGATGGTGCAGTAATTATTGGCAAATAATAAATTTTCGGCTCAGTTATGAATAAGAAACCGGCCCGTACTGGTCCACGCATCAGGATTACACGACCAGCGAATCGCATTCGGAAAATTGATGACCAAATCAACACGCCAGCTAGCATTGTGGACGATAGGAAGTACATATACACTTGCCAGTACTGCCGTTTGAAATTCACCCAGAACAGCCACTATTTTCGCCACATGACGTCCAACCACGAAACTCAGCAGCGCCAGGCTACTTTTCAATGCAATGAGTGTCAGATTGTGTTTTCCAAGAAAACTAACTTGGACATGCACTGTCAGACCCACCACCAAGCGAAGAGCAAGTCCAAATGCGAGAGTTGCGCAATAACATTTAAGTCTCGTTACTGCCTACGTAGACATTTAAAGCTGAAGCTTTTGATGCAGGAAAATGCGTGTTTGAAATGTCACAAGAAGTTTGTGAACAAGGAGCAGCTCTCCAAGCATATTGAGAACAAGCACACATTCAAGAACATCACATTCCAATGTGATTTTTGTTCTTTGAAATTCAAAGCAAAAGAGTCCTTGGTCAGCCATCTAAACCGTATACACAAGAGATTATGATTCACATGGAAACTTAGTACTTAAGCTTACGCATAGAGATCTATACTTAAGTTTATTATTGATTTTGTAGAGTTCTCTTCATTTGTCACCAAAAAGATAAAGAAATGAGTTGAATTAAACACTATCTTGTTTAGACATATTCCCCCTTATTATAAAACATAGACTTAAGTTAGTCCTAGTTTAAAACTGATGCTGTCACTTTTATTTGCTGAATGAAAGAGAGAGTTAGTATCAATTTTAAATCATGACTAAGTTTATTCAATGTTTTATATTAGGAGGGTTTATGTTTTTCAATTCAATTCAAAGCCTTTATTGTTGATATTTACAATAACAAGTTATGTTTTAGAAGTGCTTAAATTAGATGGTGTCTCAAACTAAAGACCAATAAGGGCTAAGGGAATTGACCAAAATTTATACACTTCTCAAACAAAACATAATATATCTTAAACATGTTTTTGTAATAACACCATATTTGTTAATAACTCGCTTCACCAAACAGATGATGAGATTTGTGCAACAGATTTTTTATATTGGACCTCAATCCTCCCTAAACGGCTTAATTTTTGCTTGTTCTATTCTAGATATATTAGTAATTCTACATATTGTTAGGATGCCTTTTGTCTATGTTATTTCACCTTTTTCAATTTGTATTTTAAAAGTAAAATAAAACTAGCAATAATGTGTAGCCAATATTGTAAATATGTCCATACAATGTCATACTTATTAAAGTGTTAAAAATATTATATTTATTTATGTATATTGTATAACATAAGCTGCTGAATGTGATAAAAATCAGATGCCAGCCCGCCTAGCATGACCACCAAAATACTAAATGATATAGCCATTTATCACTTTAAACTGTCAAAAATCATCGAATTTTTGACAATTCAAGGCTATAAATGGCTATATCTTAAAGCCTATAAGGCTATAAATATAGCCATTTATTACTTTGAACTCTCCAAAACTCAATGATTCTTGAAAGGTCAAGCGATAAATGGCTTTATTACCACATCGTGTTTCAATGGTCATGCTAGCCGGGGTGTTCTGTTAATGTGCTTGACATATTAGTCTAAATGGATTGAGATTATTATCACTGATTAGTGTATTTGAATATTATATAATATGAAATAACATAAACAAACACAAAACAGAAGTCCTTAAGAAAAAGTGGAAATATTAATATAGTTATTTTGATGTGTTTTTATAATGTTATATTAAGGCATAAAGCTCGTAAACATTGTTTCGACAGAGACAAAGAGGTATACTATAGACATTATTTCTTAGTAAAAGAAGTAATTATTGCAAGTGCAGGCTCAACATAAGCAATACAGTGGAAATAATTTTGATCATAATAAAAAAACTAAATGATATTTGAAAAAATCTCCAATAGTTAATTGACTTTCTAATAACATTAGTTTGACTTTTAAATAATCCATTTTATATGAGTAAATCTTTTACCATTCCCATATCCAGCTTTCGTGACATACATTATTGATAAATATGTCACGCCTTTCTCCCACATGGGTAGGCGATCCTATAAATCCTTATTAAAATGAATCTTTGCAGGATAGCGCTTTAAGTAGCCATCTTCCTCTACCTTTAATTTGCTGTTTGTAGATTATTCTATTCATTATTTAAATGTGATGTAATGTCCACTAAACCTATATACTAACACCATCTGTACTTAATAGTACTTTATTTCTAGATACGCTTTACTATTATTTTGGTTGTAACAAAGTACCATGAATGTACCTTAAATTTTACGTTAATTAAGGTATATGTAAGTTCTTGTGAAGTTAAATATAAGACGAGAATGGGGGCATTATGGAACAAAACAAAACCTACCTTGAATAGATCCAACAAAGTAATTTTACACTAAGTAAATAGTACAGCTCGGAACTATTTTGAGACAACATATACCTATATATAATTTAATACAGTGATGGCTAACTTATGTAGCTAAGAATCACACTAGACTAGAAATATTGTTTAAATAACCTTATTGGGTTAACAAAATTAAAATACATTTATTAAGGTTCAGTTGTTGGTGGTATCATATTGATGGTTTCTTGCGAAACTGTATCAAATGAATACAATAAATAATGTACAGACAACAGCACGCCAGACTGCCACAAAATGTTAAATTTTCTCAGTCAACTTTTGGCAGTATTGCCAACAAGATAAAGTTGACTATCGATTGAAGAAATTTGACAGTTGTGGGTAGTCAGAAGAGCCGTTGACTGTACCTACTCCTTGTGACAGTTGTTGCCCCTGTTCACCTTTTATTATGTAAATTATTATCTTTGAACTATACATTTTTTGTAAATAACACGATTACGTACAGGCATGGCAAAATTTCTCAATCGATTTTGTGCTCTATTATTACGAAGTCAAGGTTGACAATCGATTGAAGAAATTTGACAGTTTTGGGTAGACTGAAGTGCCGTTGACTGTACATGAAAGTATTCTGCTCTGATTATTTGATATTTTCTTTACTAGGTAGGTATCACTAGGTTGGTACATAGATTTTTATGTGTCGTCTATCATGCTAGATTAATGTTCATATTTAGATTATATTATTATTTTTATTTAGATTATTGTTTAAATGGATATTATTGTCTTCTTATTCATGAGATAACCGATGTCGATATAAGACCACAACTGGTATTGTGGAAGTGTAACTGACCAAATACTTGTACACAATTTTCAGAAAATACAATAATTGTTATATTTTTGTATGTACTGTACATTGTACAGTCATTAGTATACCATATTATTATGTTACCTATTTAAGGAGGTAGTTTCAATCGAATTGCCAACTTATATCATGCAATGTGAGGTTTTGGAAAGAAGAAAATTGATTGGTTTTAATGTTCCGCCACACAATTAGATGCATATTCATTTTGAAAATGGATATGTTCCCGTCAATCTATCGACTGCTGTGTGTAAATTTAATGTACCCTCTTTAGGTTTTGGGCTAGCTTCCCCTACTTTAAGGCCCTACGGAAAAAAATAAGGATTTTTCAAATGCATTTATCTCGTAATCTATTATAAGCAGGTATTTGATACTTGATATTTGAGTATTGGTATTTGTTATTTAATTGTGTAAATTGGGCATATATGAAAGGGCGTGGAACAGTCCGTTACGCGATTTAAAAACATTTCCTCGATAGAAAAAAAATTAAAAGTAACCTCTGATTATTACAATTTTTCAATATTACAGTTTAACGGCTATACATTGAAAGGTGAGACTTGTATCAATGTAAAGTGTATATAATTTCCTAGGGATTGCTCGGCGATAATTTGAATAAAAACTGTTAATATAGTCACAGTTAAGAAGTTTGATTTGGCGCTTACGTCAAATTTATTGAGCAGGGTACGCTGCGCTTTGTCTCGCTTTCGCGACCGTGCGGCACAATACAGCTATCTCAATCGACTTCGTGCTAAAGCGCCGCCACTTCGATACAAATATTTTTTTCCGTAGGGCCTTAAACCCACCAACCCGTAGGTATTGCGCCAGCGTGGTGGATTATGGCCCAATCTCCCTATATTCTTCCATTCATAGAGATGGCCCGTGCCCCAGCAGTGGGGACATTAAAAGGGCTGGTGGTGATGATATTATTGTGACAAGGTTCTATAGTGATCATTAACCTATGACACTGACTCATAGAAAATATTATAATACTTTTTAAATATAATTTCTTTCAATAACATTTTTTTTGGCTATACCCAGCCACTTGCTCACATTGGCATTGTAGTATAAATATCTTAGTTAAACTGAGCTTTATTACTATTACGGTAGTTGATAATTAAGGTTAAATTATTATTTAACGGTAAATTAATAGTATGCGACATTAACTTAGTTTGGTAATTAATATGAATAACAATAATTTGTTCTATCATCTCTACCTACCTATGTATGAACATCACATTCTATGTTTGTATCAATGTTTCTTTTTCCTACTTTATTTTTGAAGCCGTTTAATTTTTATAATAATGTCTATTATTTATCTATCTATTTAGTATCTACTGAAATTGTAGGTCAACCTACTTATTGTTTGATTTTGGTCCGTTGATTCATGCGCAGAACATGTGTGGGCACTTTTTGTATTATTCACTGTCGAAAAGCTTGCGTTAGTGGCACTTCGAATACGATTCGAATAAGCGAACGAATAAAATATGTTGTACCCCATAGTCTCGTTTGTTTCTTTTAACTCCCAATTCTTTGAATCCCTACGATTTCATCAATTCAAACTATGTACGTTCAATAGGGAATTGATGTGGACTGTGGGCACACCCAAAATAAAGTAAGGCCACTGAGACGTGATAATGAACGTAAACAACGTTGATGAGTCTTTTAATATAATATAAAATACAAAAATAAAAATTTGTAATACCTCTTTTTGAAAGTAGCTAATCATTTTGAATTTCTAAATGATGATGTATTTTAAGATACATCTTTCTTATTTTTAAATGCATTTCGTCGATAAAGATACATATCAAAACTGTTTACATTTTTTATCTCGTTATAATGGCTAGAGTATAGTATTATCTACTTAGGTACCTAATTCACATGATATAAAGCGAAGGTGTGGTGACGGCAGAGTAGAATACGTGGGTGTCGTACAAGGCGACTAAGGATAAATCAGTGATGATGAATGGGAAGCAGCGTTCCTCTTATACCAACTAGCAATGTACATACTGCGACTTTGTGCCCGATAAATGGCAATAGGCTCGCCACCTATTACATGGGACATAATTGGCGAAACGTGGGTGCTAGTTCACCTCTGTCTATCCCTTCGTATATCCCCATAGGCGTGATTTATGTATGTATAAGGCGAAGGTGGCAAAGTAAAGTAAAACTAAATGTCTCGAAAACTGTCGATTGGAGACTAATATACCACCTTTGCCATTTAAAGCTTGACGTTTAAGTTAAAATAAGTTCTCGTGATGTTTGTGGTATGCGTATGTGCATTGCCCGCTAGGCGCACTTTGCCACTATAATCCCACGGGTGGATTTAAATTACCTCTGGTCTACTTTAGATGGTAAGCCATTGACTGTTTTTCTACATGTGCACATCAGTCAGGCGAAAGACGCCTGCTGTTGGGCATAGGCCTCACTCAAGGATCTCCAAATCGATCGGTCCTGCACATCCAGCGGCCTCCCGCGTCTTTCACCAGCAGGAGTATTATGCATGGGGAGAGACTAGTGAATTGTCGTGAGGCAGATCCCAGACTTTCGCTTAAAGGGCTAGGAGGAACACCGGAGTGGTTTTACGGGTATTGCTGGCACCACTTTGTGCGCTGGTCGAGTCCCACACACGTCAGTCGCCTAGCTAGCGGCTGGCATGGTGCGTAGCTGCATTCCACTCCGACAAAAAAAGGGGAATATTATGTAAGTCGATTTCAATCTTTGGTCCACTCGTTATACTCTTAGAGCCGCCATATATGGATAGCTTTAAGCAGTCCGGATGAACTGCTTCAAGCTGCGACTGCATAGTGAACTGATTGCGTCTACGGAACCGCGCGAGCAGGTGCATATAGTTTAGTCCATCCTGACTGCTTCAAGCTGTCCGTGTATGGCAGCTTTTACACTTTGCTATTATGACCCTGGGACATTTTTTCACACTTCACGTGCAGATGGATACCGATCATTCCGGCGTCGCGTCGGATGTTCATAATGTTTCTGGTCATAGAAAAGCAATACCTTTGATTTGACTCAACACGCGTCGCGTTACATCGGGTCGCGTCGTGTTTCAACCATTATTCCCAATGAGTGAGAGTAACAGGTAGATGAAAGCAACTGCAATCGGCTTACATAAAATCCCCATAGATGCTATTCACTTATTAACAGTACCTATAGTTGGAAAATATTGAGTCATCTCAACTCCAGTTTCAGAAAAATTCCTATCATAAGACTACATTTTGAAAAAAAACTACAAACTAAGTTAACATTACCTACTATTTTATTTTTACTTTCTTGCTTTCGGAGTTATTAGTGATTTATAAATGATAACAATCATGTCTTTATAGAATATTAATGTGTAAGTAGTGTTACTTAAATAAATAATATAAACATAAATAAATTTTTGTGATCTCTCACAGAATCACTGTAAATAAAATAATATACAGATCTCTTATTATTTCGCTACGATATTAGCGTGTGGTAGGATATTAAATTCTACATGTGCATAGATTTTGACAGTCAATGTACTAAACATTTATACAAATACCTTATACCTTGACTGCTAACCCTTAGATCATTCAACCACTTTCAATCAGTAAAGAGACTACAATGCCCAGATTGTAAGTAGAATAATTTGTAAAAAATCTTAAGATGACCTCAAGCACAATAGAAATATCCAGTAAAAAAAAACACGTGAATATGTCTCTAATATTAACTGCCGCACTCAGAGACATCCAATAACGTTAATGAGTTCTAACATAAAAAAATGACAATTCAAAACTAGTCGCTATTCTTGCCGGGTCTATGGTCTAGGAAAATTTTTGACACTCATTAAAGTTAATTGACGAACTTTAATGAGTATTTAATGTCAAAAATTTTCATGCAAATCTAGACTATAGACTCGGCAAGAATAGCGACTAGTTTTGAATTGTCATTTTTTGACGTTAAGTACTCATTAACGTTATTTGACGGCTCTGAGTGCGGCAGTTAGTCTCATAACTAATAAGAATTGTTCAAACAAAATACTATGGCAAATTACTACTAGATATTAAATTATTGTTACTATTACCTAATTTTTTTTCATTGATTTTAACCTAAAATTGATTTAAACCTTATTACAAAATGTCTTAGGTTCCAATTAAGGTGGTGACAGTACTGTCTGGTGACAACTACTGTCTTTAAAAGGGTTAAAAGCATTGGCAACAATTCAAACATAAGTGCATTTTGGCTTGAGCGCAGATAGACCAGGTAACTGCAGCTGGCCTAGCATGGGACGTTGACAAAATCTCTCTCCACCACTAGACAGGGTTTTGTCTCAGGATTTAGTGCAAGTTAGAGCAAAAGGAAAATACTTTCTTTTTCATGAGTAGACTTTATCCACACCCCCTGCTATAGGGGCTGACTAACCAGAGTATCAACTATAACTGGTCAAAACTCATTCTATGGCCAAACTATTAATGTATTATTTCAACAACAATTATTATTGCAAGAGTCAATCTTGAATGATATCTGCACATTTAACTAGCTTCCCATCCAGATATGCCATTTTATGTTTCTCCCGAAGATGCCTGATGAGATGGTCTTTCCTTTTGTACACATTGTTGCATAGGGTGCATTCAACAGTCTGGTTTAGGTGTTGTGACTTAATGTGCCTCAGCATGTGGTCACGCCTCTTGAATGTCGCATGGCATTGTGTACAAATATGTCTGTCCACTATGTCGTGTGATAATTCGTGTGCCTCAAGTTTGTCCAAGCTATCACAGCTGAATGAGCACTCTCTGCACGAGAATACCTCAGATGCACCAGCATGTTTCTTCTTAACGTGTTTGAGTAATACGTCTTGGTTTTTACAGTCTACACCGCACACGGGGCAGTTAAACAGCTTCCGGCTGCTGTGTAAGCTTATCATATGCCTCTTTAGATGGTCTCGCCTTCGGAACATCGTGTTACAAACTCCACAGCTTATTATCTTAGCTTGGCTGTGCATAGTTATGTTGTGGTGCTCGTACTCTATCAGGTCGATGAAATTCAAGTCGCAATGCGTGCAGTATATGCCGTCCTCTTTTGGTTGGGTTGCTTGGTTGATGTTTAGGTTCCCAGTTAATTTGGGAGCTTGCGAAATGTGATTATCGTTGCAATATATATTTTTTTCGTAGCATCGAGTCTGCGGGTTACTTTCCATGGTTGATTGGGTTGATAAGCGTATATAGTCATATGCATAAATTATTTCCAAAAAATATTAAACATTACAAAACAAACGCGAAAACTACAGGCAAAATTGCTGTGACTTTGACAATTGACATGAGATGTCAGAAATAGTTTTTTTTAGTTAGTTTTAAATTCTTCCTATATTTTAGGAAAAGCAAAGGGTCTAGCCCATACAGCCAAGTCTTTAGTGTATATTTTATCTGTAGTCTTATGAAATAATGAGTGGGTGAAAAGTATGAATGAAATGAATTTTACATTAAAATATGGGCGCCACATATTTTAACGCATCTAGGGAGTGCTTGGCGCGAATTAAATGGTAACAGAGTTAATGATGGTGCTTGATGAAATGGATAAAACCACTTTTTAAAGTGATCTTCACCACAACATCAAACACATCATGAGACTTATTTTCGATGATTCTGCATAATTGCACATCAACACGGATGCTTGTGCATCAAAATAACACCACTTTCACTGCACAAAATCCACTCTGTAACAATTTATGTATTAGCGAAAATAAATCTGACTGACACCACGAAACGCGCCAAACACTCGTTTTAATTTTTTTATTCTGCCTATATTTTCGGGAAGGCAAAGGGTCTAGCCCATACAGCCATGTCTTTAGTGTATATTTTATCTGTAGTCTTCTGAAAGAATGAGTGGGTGAAATGTATGAATGAAATGAATTTTACGTTAAAATATGGGTGTCACATATTTTATCGTATTTAGGGAGTGATTGGCGCGAATGAATGGTAACAGAGTTCATGATGGTGACTGATTAGGTGGACAAAACCACTTTTTACAGTGGTTTTTAACGACAACATCAAACGCATCACAAGACAAATTTTTAATGATTCTGCGTATTTGCACATCAACACGGATGCTTGTGCATCAAAATAACACCACTTTCACTGCACAAAATCCACTCTGTAACAATTTTTGAATTATCGAAAAGAAATCTGACTGACACCACGAAACGCGCCAAACACTCTCCAATAGTTTTAATTAATTCTCCAATTTTATGCAAGGCAAAAGGATCTAGTTACACATTTTAACGTATCTAATGATGGCGATGTGGAAATCACTATAAAATTCTTAACGTCAAACACCACAGTATAATAAATCAGTATAGATTTGGGTATTTCTCTGAGCAGACACAACGCAACGAGCGAAGCTCAACCGCTGCGGTTATTTTTGTACTGTTTATATTTTTCTATATTTTTGGTATTTGCAGTAGAAGAAATGCCAAATTAGAAATTCGCGCCTACGACTACTCTGAATAGTTTGAGGAGTCAGTTAATATTATTATTGTGGGTTGAGCTGTTTAGTACGCTTTATTGCGTTTAGCTGCAAGCTAGTATGGTACAATAATGTAGCAGCAATGCAGAGAGCTATGCTCTGTGTTTCCCTGCGTGATCGTATGATAAAATACGCAGAACTAAGGTCATCGTCGTAGCCCGAAGAATTGCGGACCTTATGTGACAGTGGGCAGGGCACATTACGAGGAAGGCCGTTGGGGCGGAGAGGCCTTCGAATGGAGGCCGCCCAGAGTGATCAGAGAGATTTAACTCATAGAATTCAATGGATTCACAGTGCGGGTGCTGGTACTCCAATCCATCCTTAGTATGTGGCAGCGCTTAGGACTTGTCTCTAATGAAGGTATGTTTTTCCTTAGGCGCAGTCTCCACGAGCGAGAGAATCGCGAAAAGTCCGCGCTTCTATCGTCGGGTAATCTCCACAAACGAGCGATTATTCCGCCAGCGTATCGTCACGACTCGTTTTGGAATCACAGCGTGTCCGCGGCGACTCGTTACGGAATCGCCGCATTTCTTGACGACGCCTTGAGCTATTATTTGTTGAAAGAGTTGCGCTCGCTGCGAGACGTTCCACGGCGAGTGCGCGGCGGACACGCCGCGAGCAGCGACGATGCCGCGGCGATAAGACGAGAAGTTAGCGTGAAAATTTCAACTCGTCGCTATAACATAGTGACGCGCCCATAGACAGTATATAGAAATATGTGGCACGACGATATTATCACCGCGATTCTGTCGCTCGTGGAGACAGCGCCTTACTCCCACCTCAACAGCATACAAACCAACTATGTAGCCATTACCTATATGGAGTGATCCACTTTCTTTCTTCCTGCAATCAGCAAACTACCAGACTCGTTCTACCTGGACAGTGGACAGTCGAACCTAAATCGCACAATCCCGGGAAGTACCTAGGCACTTTGTAATAGATTCTTCATTAACTATTTTAAAACCAAGATAGTTCTGCCGGGGAGTATTGTCATGTTTATCATTCTCTTTCTAGAATTTGTGATCTAGGAGTTGTGGATTGACACATCTTTTTGGCAATGGTTGGGTTTGCCAGATGACAGTTTGGTTCCATTCGCAATTGATCTTATTCTTTAGTCCTATTCGTTAGTGGTCCTATTCGTTGTTATTGGTCCTATACGTTGTTATTGGTCCTATTCTTTATTGGTCCTATTCGTTGTTATTGGTCCTATGCGTTGTTATTGGTCCTATTCGTTATTGGTCCTTATGCGTTGTTATTGGTCATATACGTTGTTATTGGTCCTATGCTTTATTGGTCCTATTCGCAAATGGTCATAGGTTAACATAGATACTCCAACAGGTAATCTATACACATCACGCAATTTTTTTTTATAATAAGTGCAAGATATTTTTGTTTGAATATAATATTGCATCTTTTCAAGTGTGTGTGGGATTTTATTTATTTATTTATTGCAACACATTAAACGCAAAAGGCCATTTGCGCCTACGTGACCAAATATCCCAAAGGCCGTCATCCTCGTTGGAGTACGTATGTTGGAAACTCATCGTCCATTGATACGAACAGTGATCTATCGCGCGGTAGATCAATGTTCGTATCATCGGCGTTTTCAATATGTAGAAGAGACATGAAATTATAAAAACTCTCCCCAAGGAAGTAAATCAGTGCAAACTACCCCAAATTTCATCAGTGTATTGTGTCAAAATTACACATTACAAACAAGGAGATACAATGGGGGTTCAAAATGAAACGAACATTAAAGATTTAATATTGGACTAATATTTAGTAAAATACCATATTGTAATAATAAAATTCATATAAAAATTCAAGTATTTCAGTTTTAAACAATACCTACACGCCTAGCCGGGGTCTAGATTACGACCGGGAGGTAACAGTTTAAATAGAATTCGCCTGCCTAGTTATTGGATTTTCTAGCCAATGCAATTTCCGTTGCCGGTAGTCTGACAAATACAATACTATTCACAAGTAGCTCTAATGTCCTCGAAGCTGACCAAAATCACTTATAGGCTCTGAGCATACGTAACGGGAAAACGCCTCGTCCCGGACGGGGACGAGGCCTCTCTCGTACAAAAAGCCCCGTGTGACATATGTCACGGAGACACGGACGGAGCTTTTTGTACAAGAGGCCCCCGTCCCGGACGGGACGGGGTGTTTTCCCGTTACGTATGTTCAGGACCTTAAATTTATAATAATTGAACAGTATGTTGAATAAACTACAATGTCGGTTATACGATACTTGCAATCATTGTCTACATCGGTGTTGCCAATTTTCTTCATTCCAAAACAACTAAAAGTGTAGGATATAATTTTAATATCAGGAATATGAAGGCCCGAACACCGAAATGCAACGTAAAGAAATAAAAATTCCATGTCCAAGTGCGACTCGCCTAAAATAATATTCAATAAGAAAGCTATTTACCCGTTTAAGTACAATTTTAGACATTCTGGGATTTTGACAATGTGCTACTGAGTTGACTAGGTGCGTGGTTGCACATTGTGAAAATTTTTGTAAATGGCTGAGAAAATTATTGTTTTGTCTAATTACTATGATCGTAAATAATTTTATTTCATATTCATGGTCTTATTTGCATAATTATTGTACTTGTGCACATGATAGAGACAGAATGGAGACGTATTCTGCTATCTATTGCGTCTTGTCTATTTATGGACTTTCAATAATACAAATGCAATATATTTTGGCAGACTACCCGCAATTTCATACGGCACGTACAGAAACCTAAGAACGCCAATAACACAGCCGACTCCCGCATCCAACCCCGGCCAGCTACCATAACACTAATCAATAATACTAATTATTCAAACAACAAAAATAAAATAAAATACACTCTTTAAAATAAACAAAAACGCAGGTAAACTACATAGTCACGTGCTACCGTCATTTACATAAATATAAATATATAAAAACTGACCTCGCTTTCATAGAAATAAACAACTTCGTCTATAGTAATAATAATAATAAACATAATTATTTAAGTTACCGGTAAAGCTCCGACTTGGAAATTTTTAATCTACTTGCAATTCGAGAACATTTTTTTTGCTATTTTTTGTTATCATACAATAGAATATAGGTACTTAGTTTTAGCTACCTTACGGCCACTGTGCAACGCAAGCTTACTCTAGGGTCCGTTGTGATTGATTGCTTAACACCAAACGAAAACTCCAAAATACTGAAAAAATTATAACCTAGGTAATAAAATTAAACAATCGCTAACTACATTATCTAAAACAAATTAAAAAAAGTTATACAAAAAAAGGTAAAAAATAAATAAATAGGAATTACTTTTATATCAAAAACAATCGACAAAAGCTGATAAATATTTAAAAAAAGATACAAAAAATGGCAGCGCTCCCCTAAATAAAAATATAGGAATCGCGGAGTCTGTCCGCCTGTCTTTTTGGCTGGCATCTTTGGATGCGTCTTTGGTCATCAGTACAGGGAGAGCGCAGCCGTAAAAAATGTACTTACAAAAATAGGATCTGTGACAACACACGTTTACATAAAACTACCATATGGTACCATTGTGGTAATAAATGGCAACATTTATTTACATTTCGGGCACACCTAAAGAAACGGTCGCTTCAGTAATGTAAAAATTTAAATATTGAAATTGATTACCACACAGCCCCAATGGTATTTAAAACAAAGTGATAATAAAAAGAAAGAAAATGACTGTCCGTGTAATCATTCAAAAAGCAGTGTGATGTAAAAAGTAAACGAGTCGAGCGCGCACTTCGAGAAAGCAAACTACAAAATACGAAAGACAGGAAGCAAGTTTCAATTTCATTTTAATGTCTCCACAATAGTCTAAAATAATTAATATTCGCAGTCAAAACAAACGGCTACAGCGTACAAAAGCAGAGAGAAACATTGTATTCGCTTAATAAATGACAATGTTTGCTTTAGTGCGACACGAAGCGAACCCGTTTGGTCCAGCGGCCGCCACTATGACGCCGACCTCCCGACTAAGCCAGCGGTTGTGTGCTTAAAGTCTATAAACAAAGCTTAAATTAACCTTAATTACTTCTCACTAAATCTGTCACTAGTTGTGGGCGCAAGCCCTGGACCAAGATGGGTGGGGTCGCGTCGCGTCCGGCAGCAAAAAATCATCAACCACTTACAATTTGTCAACAAAATTGATTCTATTTAACAATTCACTGAAACAACTGTCTATAAAAATATATTATTATTTCAAATTAATTTAAATTAGAATGATAACGGCTCCTTTTATTATTCAGCTACGCTGCCAGTTTCAGTTGGCAGTTGGCAGTGAATGGTGTCGCTGCTGATCTATTCGAGACAAATACACTTCTTAATTTGTTGAGCGTGCCGCAGCGCGGACCATTCGCTGCCAACTCGCACAAGGAGCCGGGGACTTATCCGAATCTATTTAAAAAAATAATTTCAATGCACCATCGGTGTTCAGTGAAATTCCAGAAACATCGAAACTGTGAAGAAAACCCGAAACAAGACGGTGCAAGAATTTCATTTTTACAAACTTAATATTGTCTAGCAACATTACAAGATATTTAGGTACTATTTTCTCATTATACATCATACTCAACTAGGTAGGTAATTCATGAATTGCGCTACATACTCTTCGCTATTTTAAAATTATGTAATAATTTCACTATGTTACTAGCACGAGAATGTTCGAGCGCCCACGAACGCGTGGGCACTCAGACGAAAAAATTTCCTAACTTCGGTCCGCCTCCGACGAATCAATAAAAACTTTTTTTTTTGCGGATTTTTGTAATTTTTATTATTTTTTACTAAGAAAAATCCAACGATTCACTATTTACATGCAAGTGAAAAAAGTGCGAAAAAAACTCACTCGGTACAACGAGGGGACGAACATCGACATGTCAATTATTTAATATAACAACAACAATTCGTTTACACCTCATAGTTTAGCTACGATATCTCAAAAAGTACAAATTTCACGTCAAAAAAATGTATATACTATATTTATTATTAAAGAATGCTTTAACCGAATGCCCCCCGCAGTGCATACCTCACGCAATGATATGCCAAACGACAAAACTACCATCTAAAAGGAAAACAGTACACCCACCATAGGCCGCTCCTCTCTCGCTGCTCTAAGAACTAGCCTTCACCTTTTATAATATTCACCCTTGCAAAGGAACCGAATAAGTTTCTACAAATTAATTCCGAAAGTACATATAGCTAGTTTACTCGGTTTCGATGTTCCAGGTAAATATTTTAATTAAGAAGGCGAAGTGACATACTACGCATCTACAATAGGTGTTAATTTATGCGTGACAGACGCTCTACAAGTGATGATAATATAGGGATGTAACTTCAGGGACAAACTTCGAGCCTCAAGAACTAGACAAAATCTTGCAGCAGCGAGAAATAAGCCATTAATAAACAGACAACGTATGTACCATACAACAAGAACAGGCCTTAAGGCGTAAACAAGTAGCGAAAAACAACCTACAAACTAACGAACGTAGCCGATGGCAACCCGCAGCAAACCAAAAACTACATAGGAAACAAACTAAAAAATCGCAAACACTTTGCGCTCAAAATCTCCATCGAAACCGCTGCGGTGCAAACTATAAACAAATATAAACACATAAGAAACAAGAGAAATAGAAACCCGCTTCCACGTTTCAAGGACAAGGAATAGTCGTGATCACATTAATTGTTACAGGAACTGAAGCTGTACATAATCCGGACAGTAGCAATCTCTCGCGTATGCCTGCTGCTGCCATTTCACGATGTTGAGAAAAACCAAAGGGAGGGTAGAGAATGTCGGTGAATTACTCACGTGTAAACAAACAATGATATAGTGAAACATTGTCCACTCCGCGTTTTGCTGGTAAATAGGCATTCTCAGTTACTACAAGTACTACAAAACAGAACAGCATACTTTGAGCCACGAAGCAACGTCCTCTCAATTATCCAGATCCAGGTCTTAACAATAACAGCAGCAATAAAAACAAAACAGGCGGCTGCGACTCGCCGCTCCCCTTTCTGGCTCAACGCATCACTAATCGCATAGACCACATATCCCAAGCACACCCCGGTTCTCATCTAGAACACCGATTATGTAATAATTTTTCTACAGCTTGGTATTAGAGGGACCAAGAGAAATTATGTTTTGGACTGTGCCAGTTAAAATAATTTGAAACAAGAATCATAATAGCGGAAAGCATTCCCATTGCACCATAAGGGTGTATCTTAAACAAAATAGAAAACACCGTGTTCAAAACAACATTTCACCCGGCCCGCCATAGTCAAGTAGACCGTATAAAAAAAACTCACCCAAGCTTTCACTACATTGCGCATAAATTAAGAAAATCACTTCCGAATTCACAATTGTCAATTTTTATAAAAATACAAAAATACAAAATGGGACAATGCGACCACTCACGATTCATTCACTCACGCGTCCCGCCTCGTCACTCTATGAAGGTAGGGGGCACCAAACAACTTTCCAAAAACCATTGAGCAATTTCTTTAAAAAGAACCACAAATGCACTCAGTGCACAAAACAAACGGGAAACTTAAAAACAAAACATTATAAACCGTTCGGAATTTAAAACGACAAACAGTGTTGCCACCAAACTGATATGAAAAACCTACAAAACTAGAAAAACCTATAGTACAAAAATAGTGTTTTAAAAATGATAACGAAACGATGAAAACGTTGGGTGCCTAGTGAATAAATGACGTTAGGTGTGTTGGGGGCGACTTCAAGGCGTGTTTCAAAAATATTTCCTAGGAATATCTAATTTTTTTTTCATAAAGAGGAAAACCACGACTTCGTAATTTTATAATTATTTTCTATTATACTGAAACTATTTTTAATATTTCACTATAGCTACAAGAGTTGACGCACGACCGAGTGTGCATGCTGTACTCCGCGCTATGCAAACCTGCCACACCATTAAACATACGTATCTAAACTCTAGGAAAATATAAATATTATTATTCTCAAATATTTGTCTACAATAATTGCGTAATACTTGAACATTATGTCTTTCCCAATATATGATTCTGCAGTTGAAAAGTTCACATAGCGCCCCATGGCAAATAATTTTCACTAAAATGTTCTACTAGTAATAATACAAATTGTACCTACTTAACTTTTAGAAAAATCGAAATGGGGTTCCCGGGACCCACGACGTCGAATGCGTTGTAATCGATTTGTCAAAGTGGAACACATTTTCAGGTAAATTTGCTAATATTGCATCTGGCGCTGGGGTCGCTTGGACCCCGGGATAGTGATCCCTGTCCACTCTTTGCAAGACGATGCATATCTCATTGGAAATATGGGATTCTCTAATGTCATATTGTCCTAGCACTGTTACCATAACGGTGTCCCTCGTTTATAAACAATTCACGATGTTAATGTACGTGGTCAAGGCACACTAGTGCTAAAAGTAGAAAGTACCATATCCACTTACTGGTTTGCATAACAACGACAATATTGCCAACATGCGACAGAATCCCAATCCCATGCTCAAACTGATACAGCATCGCAGATAATCAAACCAAGCAGGCGGGAGGGGGGTACGGCACGACCCAAACACCAAGGCACTATCAAGCCTCACATTAATTTAGAAAAAACGTACCACGACACGAAAAAACGTCTTCAAAATCATGAAAAAACCATCAAAAAATCGCGCAAGTCTTTACTACAGTCTATGTGACGTCCGTGGTCGATGGGATACGATACTCTCGCGTGTATCAACAGTCTAACCTCACCATTTAAGTACATATCAAATCGGTAGATCGTCTATCGAATGCACAGTGATTTTTAGACTCAAAATTGAAGCTTCCAGACATAATCTCTTTTAAATTGTTTATTCTTTATTCAATATTGATACAAGGAAACACTCGATAGTAGCTTCCAAACATAGCAAAGAACTTGGTTTGCCGAAAATGGCGCAGATATCTGTGCCTATATTTTTAATATAAATTATGTAAATTTCTGTAGTGTTAATTTCAAATTCAACTTTGATTCCCATGCCAAATATAATTCAAGTTACTCCCTCATTGAGCCCAAAAATCGCCACAATATATAATGTATAAACAAACTGTGCACTACAGCATTGCTTGTTCGAACCAACAAGCATGAGCAACGAGTGCCCCACAGTATAAACAAGTATTGCTTAATAATGAACAAGGGAAAGATTACTAATTCAGTGAGATGCAGACACCTGTGTAAGAAAACTTTCTAGTAGACAACTGTTACAGTCAGCAGCAAATCATATTGTTACATTAATCTATCAAGTAGGCATTTTCCACGCTCCGAGTAATCAACACGGATCTTTGGTCTGGCATATTCAGCAGTGATTACCGTATCTTCGCTATAAATATGTTTGGATCAGATAACGGATGGAAGCAACCGATCTTTGGATAAGTCACCTTTATCCCAAGTGCGTCAAAAACAAAGCTGTTTTTGAGTACGCTTTGATAGCTGTAACACCTTCCCGATTAGGGAGTGTCAGCAATGACAGTAGTCATTGCATCCCAGTGAAATTAGCAACCTCCCAGCATCCGTGTTCAGAGCACACAGATGCCGAAACGCACGCACACCACAAACAAACTCTCAACAGTTCAATGTATACAAAACATCGAAGTGACCAAACAAATGTCCAATTTCAGAGCCAAAGGCAAAAAATGTGAACCTTCGCACTATAGATACATTATAATTTTTCCATTGGTTAATTTATAATATATTAATATAGATACTAGACTACTGTCTATTGCACTACCCCGGCGATTCCAAAAATATTAAATATTTAATACTAATAAAAAAAAAAACAGTCGCAACACTACAGCCAAATTGGTAACGCATACTTTTTAATGTTTGTACTAAACGGTCCCTACCGCCTCCCTGGGATTAAAAATTAATTATCGAGTCCTCAGACCTAGGAACAAAACTATACGTTAAAAAGCCTATTCGTGCGAACTCGCACAATCACATAGAACGGACATGTCACAAGTTGTCTACAAATGTGACCATGGCAATTGACGAATTAGCTGGGGACGTCCGTAACATTTGCCGTCGTTAGTAACATTTGTCGACGGCGGTTCGTTACATTCGCCGACGGTCGTCCCAATTAATAAAGTTATCTGTTCCATGTGACACGAGTTCGAAACTTATGAAAAGACAACAAAACAATCGCAACAGTATCCAAGTAGAAAAATCACGAACCGTGTCAAAACACCTCATGGAAAAAAATTAGGAAATTCATTCTAGCTACACAGGTACAATTATGTTATCGAGAAATTAGACATTGCATTTATGTCTTATGTTAATATCTTACTAAGTGAGCGTACACGCCTGCGACGAAGTCGTGCAAAAATCAGAGAAAGTCGTGCGACAAAACCGAGCATTCACGCGACAAATCGCAGGCTCACATCCAGATAGTGCTTACCCACAAATACTGATAACTAGCTAAGTATTGGATACATATTTTTGCTTAAATCGAATCTATTTCCGTGTCACAATCTCCCTTTGCACAGTTAGCCGAAACTACCAAAATCGTCGGTTTTCTAAACTTGCAACACTAAAAGGCTAAGTGTGCAGAGGGAGGGTGGAAACTTGAACGCATTGTACTTGATATTCTATAATATTTTGCTTAACATTTAAACATTGGATAATGTTGCTTATTAAATTGTTTTTTTTAGAGCGACGCCATCGAGTCTGGTCTCGACCAATCAGAGAATGTCATGTCTAAATGTGACAATCAAACGGGGGCAACATTTCTATTTTCTGTACCATATTAATTACAAATTTTAAACGATGAATAGAGAAAAAGTAGAAAATGTCAATGTTGCCACCGCTCAGTAACTCACAAACGGAATAATCAAATTCAGTTTATGCTTTACTATACTACATACAAAGCCTTACTATTCGACGTACAATTTCTTTATCTATTTTCGGGCATAGAGTAGTACTTGTAAACATTTGAAATTTTAAACTGGCAATAGTGGAGTTAATGCTAGGTAAATGTTGCCAGAAAAAAAAACAAATTTTAGTAGTTTTCAATTACTACCCAGTACCTCTGGGTCTGCGGTATGGGAATATAGACGAGTGCTGTTGTGTGGTAAGATGTAGGCGAGGTGGTCTTGTGGGTAGGCGCTGTGGGCAGTGGCTATATTTAAATGCAAATTAATTAGTTTAACTTCCACTCTTCATTGCAATACGACCACTATGCATTTATTACATTTATTATGGTGGATGCTGGAGTCTAGTTATAGAATAGCGACGTTAGTCAACCTTGCTCACTATGTCCATAATTCCCAACATGTATAAGTTAACAAATATACCAGACTACTAACAGAAAACCTCTAAGGCCCGTTTCAATATTCTATCAACAGTTGAAGATAAACGTACCACTGTTTAGTTGCATAGCAACTTCTGTTATTTATCGTAATCAAGAAATGCCAGGCAACTAAACTTTACTAAGCTTACTTTTAACTGTAGATAGAATATTAAAATCCGCCGTTACTAGTCTAGCATTAGTTCCTTATCCCTACTCATTAAAGACATCGACCCCGTCTATCCACCAGCAATCGCGACTTCCATAGCTAATCTGGCAACAAGACTTCAGCTCCCATCTAGGATATCAAGCGCCAGCGTATGCCGCCTCAATGTACCACTGCCCACCGCTTGCCGCGTCCGGGAGACCCCCGCGTCCGGGAGATCCCCCGAGTCCGGGTGACCCCCGAGTCTGGGTGACCCCCAACTTGGTTGACCCCCAAGCAGGGTAACCCCCCGCTTGAGTGACCCCCCGTTCGTGACCCCCACCCCCGCCTGCCGCGGCCGGCCCCTAGCACCAGCGGAAGGGCACGGCGCGCGGGCGGTCGGCGCCCTCCTTCACCAGCGGCTTGTGGAACTCGCGCCCTGGACGCGAGTGGATGGTCGCCCAGCAGTGCTCGCAGTAGTACTGCAAAACCACACACACAAACATACATAAATCACGCCTATATCCCCGAAGGGGTAGGCAGAGGTGAACCAACACCCGTGTTTCGCCAATTGGGATAGGGTGGGTCCATGTAATAGGTAGGGTTCTGAGCCTGTTGCCATGTATCGGGCACGTACTCGTAAATTTGCAAACATGCTAGCTGGTATCCTATATGAGTAATGCGGCTGAAAACTTACACTGAGGAGATATTTTGTGAATGTATCCAGTCCACCAATGCAAGGCTACTAACTAAGGGTTAAAACAGTTGAGAAATGGGCGGCAGCGTTCCTTTTGTATTGCCTAGCAATATACTGCGATTTAGGTGCCCAATATACGGCAATAGGCGCACTCCCTATTACCTCTGCAGCACCCCTTCATGGAAGTATAGGCGTGATTCAAGTATTATAAAAAAATTATCTTTATCAACAAAATTGTAGACTAGGTGTATGGGGTATCAACCTACCCATGCTAACATCACATAAATACTAAGGTGATATTAAAATTCAAAATTGTAAAAATATTTTTAAAATTTTTCATGCATTTTGTTGTTCTCACCGAATTATTTGTATGGAGAGTTCAAAATAAATTTTTGGTACATATTAAATGATTTGACATTACCATAGTATATATAAAACTAACCCCCGAATACAGAAACGCTAATCAAAGTTTGAGTCTTGCATAACATTTAACATATTGTCAAAATTGACGTTTTTCCATACAAATTCTGTCAGGTAATGTCCACCACTTCAGTTTTTAAGCAGTGCCCCAAATTTGATTAGCCTTTCTGTATTCGAAAGTATGTTAGCATTGGAAGGTGCTGGCTTGATACCCCATGTACCAAACAGCTTGTATAAATGTTTAATCCACCAAAGCTCACCTGCAGGCAGGTCACGTTAGCGCAGAAGAACGGCGCGAACTTGGATCCGCAACGCGCGCCCGCGCACTCATCGCACATCTGGTCGTCGAGCACGTACGGCTTCACCTGCGACATTTCAAAAATACATCATAATTATCACCAGCCCTTTAATGTCCCCATTGCTGGGACCCGGGCCTTCCCCATGAGTGGAAGAATATAGGGAGAATTAAAGAGAGAAATCAAAAAGACAGGTTATGATATTTACGAAACGATTTGGAGCTTCGGTCATCTAGAACACTATTTTTTTCAGAATTTATTACTTGCTAAGTTAAGAGAGATTTCAAAAATAAAACTAAATGGTCCATGTAAGGAATTGTAGGGTTACTAACAGTAAATACCTTTGCCAACCATCATTTTTTTAACAACCTCAAAAACGGAATCGTGACTTCACTGATATGTGTGAATGCCCCTATACCCTCTTATTATAAAACATGGACTAAAGTTAGTCATGGTTTAAAATGGATGCTAACTCTGTCTTTCATTTAGCAAATAAAAGCGACAGGATCAGTTTTAAACTATGACTAATTTTCCACGTTTTATAATAAGAGTGTAAGAGCGCTTACGCGATCTGAATCCGATCCGAATCCGTCAAAATATTATTGGTCTAAAAAACTCGGACATAATATAATATATAGAATAAAGAAATAGTTCTACAGCTACAACGGACCATCAAAATCTCAGAATCGGATCGGATGTAGTGCGTAAGCGCTGTAAGAGTTTTGTACAGTGTGTGGGTGTGGTCACGTACCTCGACTCGTTTGTCAATGTCCCCGTGCTGCAGCTGCACAAAGCGGGCAGAGATGGCGGCGATGTACGACTGCTGGTTGGAGAACGCCACCCTGCCAGCGCCCTGGAATGTGCGTTGCAAATGTTAATTAATTATTAAACATTATTACGAGACCTTGCCTTGTCTAGAGCGTATGTAAGTTCTACACTAGAACATGTCTAAAGTAATATCTATCTACAGGTAAAAGTAAGCTTACTAAAGTTTAGTTGCCTGGCATTTTTGTTATATTACGATAAATAACAGAAGTTGCTAAGCAACTAATCTGTGGTACGTCTATCTTCAATAGAATATTGGGAATATTGGGACCTGCCGTAAGACGGCTCTCCCGGAATCTTGCCAAATATGGTGGGTGGGCAGCGAGAGAAGTCGCGGTGGCGAAAGTGAGCGTTGACACGTTGTGAAAGGATCCGGTAACCATACACTTGGGTCACAAGTCCCAAGCGCTGCCCCGACTTCCCCCTCTGAGACACTATGGACCCGGCACCCGCACGGTGAATCCATGGAATGCCAAGAGTTATCGTCTCTCCCTTTAATTACATTATTATTATCTCAAAGGACGTACCCTGGTTGCCGAAATCTGTTAGGCCCATAATATTAAGTGGCCTGAGATAATGCACTCTTAATAAAACAACGACCTAAACCGAAATTTTGCCAAAATGAGTTAGGGAGTAAAATACCAATCTAAAAGATGAAACTGTGTTTTTTCCTTAAGGAATAAGGTTTTATTAAAAATGGTTTTAGTCAATTTCTCCCTGTGCGCGCGAGGTAACTCTCAGTCAAAAATAGTTTTTCACTGTTTCCCAAAAGTTTGCGATTTTGGATTCGCTCGTTATCTTTCAGTGCGTTTCATCAGAGAAGACCAGTCAACCAAAAATCGTACTGGCGGCCCTTCATCATATCCCACTAACCTTGGGGTACTTGAGCTCGGGGTCGGTGTCGATGCCAGCGTAGCACACGCCGCCGTACAGCCGGTCCATTATCATCGCCAGTTCCACTAAAAGAAAGGATATCATCATCATGATCATCATCCGGGTCATCCGCCTGGTGGTGGGCTGCGGGTATCGAGCGCTAGCTCATGACCCGGGCATGAACTCAGGGGGCTGCACCCCCCGGTGGTCTAGGCCGGATCTCCCCTTCGCCCCCCTATCCTGAAACCCGGTCTAGAGGTCTGCCGTGCCAATCCAAAACACTGTAAGTCAACTTACAATGTTTTACAATATTTGACTTTAATCTGCTCTACCAACCTAACACACTGCAGTATCTTTTGAAATTATTGGATTGGCACGGCAGAGGAGGCGCCGTCAAACTACGTTTGGTATGGTAGGACCGCGCCGAGGGCAAAGGCCTAAAGGTAATGCACACAACAACATGGATATTTAGGCGGCGGGCGGGCACGAAAATGGCGACGGTCGAGCGATAATGACCACATTGTTGCATGCATCGCTACCGCTCCGTGGTCGCTATCGCTCGGCCGTCGCCAGTTTCGTGACTGCAAACTAAGGCTTCCGACTCGAATTTTGCGCGGGCAGCGGAGCGGCGGCGGCGTGGGAGCGGCAAATATACTGCTTAAAATTAAATAGACCGAAAACAGCGGCGCGCCGGCGGGGCGGGAGCAGGCGACGAGCGGTGCTTAAAAAATGACATTAATCTTTGTCAATCAAGTAAACTTGAATCAAAAAATTGTCAAACACCTCGACGACACAACACACCGCCGTGCCGCTGTAATGCCGCGCGATCTACCTACTGGCTTCAATAAAGGGTCTTGCGCGTTGCCCGCCCCGCTGCCCACCTAATTCCAGGCAGAATCCTAACGCCTATAGTCCGACAACTTCGTGCTCGACCTTCCTGCGGGATGAGAGAAGTTCTGACTGCGGGGGAGGCTGAGGTATTGTATGCTGTATTGCACGAGTTTTCCCTCCTCCCCGCATCACTCGCCCCCGTTAACGTCTAGAGTGCCGCGACCCCGCCACCGTCTCGTACCGCAGGAAAGTCGCGCACGAAGTTTTCGAACTATAAACGCGCGTATAAAGCGCTAATCTGAAACCGCCCTTAGCCAACTCACCGGCCTTGAGCGGGCGCGGCACCCCTCCCACGAACACAGTCTTGCGCGGGTCGAGCGGCATGCTCGCGTCCAGCACGAAGTCCGCGTCGGCCAGCTTCCACGGCCGGATCTGCACGGGCTTGTCGCGGATGGTGGGCGACGACACGCACAGGTACAGCTTGTCGTCGTCCGTGATGCACGCCTCCATCAGCGCCGCCACCGAGCTCTCGTCCTGCAAGCAAAATTGTATTGACATTACATACAGAATTACACATACATGAGAAGTTCGGTAGCGCAGTGGCATAGCCCGCTCGGCCAAAGCAATGTTCGCTAAGGCATTGTATGGGTGACCAAAAGTGTACTATTTCAAGTTCATCCGTGCTTCGGAAGGCACGTTAACACGCTGGTCCCGGCGGCATTTGCAGTAGTTAAAACCCACGAATCCGCAGTGGGCCACGCACGCCCAATCTCCCTATATTCTTCCATCCATAGGGAAGGCCCGCCGTGCCCCAAGCAGTGGGGCGGCAATTAAGGTGCTGGTAATGATGATGATGTAATGACACAGACTACATGAGGAGCTGTTATGAATGTTAGAAAAATTAGCACACAGAATATTGTGGGGTTAGAAAAAAATCGAAAAATTATAGTCTTGATGCGGGAATCGAATCCGCGTCTTCTGCGATCCGGCCCTATAACCACTCGGCCTACCAAGACGTCAATTAACTTGCCGAAATTTCTCTAACCTTTACACTTCACGTTAAAAATATCTGCTTTGGAATGTTAGAAAATTATTGCTACATTGCGAGAGTATCCATTGGCTTACAACGTGTTTGCTACAACAATGCTTGTGGTAGACTGGTTTCCAGAGATCTCTTACCTGGAACAGTAGAAAGGCGTACCCCTTCGGGGGGAAGTAGCTCTTGCTCTCAGCTTTGTGCGGCCAGTCCACCACCAGCGGCCCGAACCGGCGGAACGAGGATGTGATCTCGTCTGAAATGAAATTCATTAAACCAATAAATATCAGTCTTTTTGTTTCAACATAAGAACATATTAGGTTGGGGAAAAAGTCTTTTCGCATTATAGTATGTATAAACTTGTAATAAAATCTCTTTGGCTATACTATTTGTATCTGGCTGGTTTTGGTATCATTGAAAGTTTAAATTTTAAAGAACAAAATTCCAAATTCAAATTAGGAAAATGTGTGATTTTTATTTGTTTTTCGTACCGCCAAGATAGTGAATCTAATGAAGAAATTCGATACATTTTAAAATTTTACTACAAAAAAGGGAAAAATGCAACGCAAGCCGCGAAAAAAATTTGTGATGTTTATGGACCTAGTGCAGTGTCTGTGAGAGTAGCACAAATTTGGTTTAAGCGTTTTCAATCCGGAAATTTTGATGTCAAAGATGCACGTCGCTGTAGTCGCCCTATTACAGATAAAATGGATGCCATTTTTGAAAAAGTGGAGCAAGATCGGCATGTCAGTAGTTACGACGTAGCTGAAGAACTGGGAATTGACCACAAAACAGTTTTGGCGCATTTGAAAAAAACTGGGTACACAAAAAAGCTCGACATTTGGGTACCTCACGAGCTCACTGAAAGAAACCTAATGAACCGTGTACTCATTTGTGATTCTTTATTACGACGTAATGAAACCGAACCATTTTTGAAGAAGCTGATAACTGGTGATGAAAAGTGGATCACCTACGACAAGAACGTGCGAAAAAGGTCGTGGTCAAAGGCCGGTCAGGCTTCACAGACTGTGGCGAAACCCGGGTTAACTCGCAACAAGGTGATGCTGTGTGTGTGGTGGGATTGGAAGGGCATTATTCATTATGACCTGTTACCACCAGGCAGGACCATCGATTCTGAACTCTACTGCGAACAACTGATGAGATTAAAGCAAGAAGTTGAGAGAAAGCGGCCGGAATTAATCAACAGAAGGGGTGTGGTTTTTCATCATGATAACGCTAGACCTCACACATCTTTAGCCACTCAGCAAAAATTAAAAGAGTTTGGCTGGGAGGTGTTAATGCATCCGCCGTATAGTCCTGACCTTGCACCTTCAGATTTCCACCTGTTTCGGTCTCTTCAGAATTCTTTAGGCAGTGTCAGGTTAACATCACGAGAGGACTGCCAAAACCACTTGTCGCGGTATTTTGACCAGAAGTCCCAAAATTTGTATAGCAATGGGATCATGTCCCTACCTACAAGATGGCAAAAAGTTATCGAACAAAATGGTACCTACATACTTTAGTTAAATGTAAATAAACTATATTAAAAAATGTTTTGAATTTTCTTAAAAAATGCGAAGAAACTTTTTCCCCAACCTTATATTATACATTTTATGTCACACCAGCCCGGCTAGCATGACCACCGAAACGCGATATGTTGTAGCCATTTATCGCGTTGAACTTACAAAAAATATTGGATTTTTGACAGTTATCTGTGGTTCAAAGCGATAAATTGCTATATATTTAAGAAATAGTTACGTTGGCTTATTTAATTATGAAATTCAGGCTTATTCAAGTGTTAAAAATCAATTATTTTTAAAGTTTAACGCGATGAATAGCTATATCATATCGTGTTTAGATAGTCATGCTAGCCGGGCTGACCATAAAGTGGACTTTTCTGCCCGCTACTCGTACGAAAAATTCCACTTCCTGGCTCCAAGGTGACATAAACTATGATAATAATATTACAATGTACAGTGTACAATGTACTATTAAACATTGGCAAAGTTGACATGATGAGAACGAGTGGACCTACACTTGGTCATCAGTCCCAAGCGTTGACACTGATGGAAAAATTCATATTATTAAACTTAGGCAGCATGCGTCGTTTTTTTCTTCTTCACTCATCAACCATTTCTCGATTACTTAACTGGGTAGGCACTATGACGTAGCCGTACCAACGGACCACCAAAAACCAGTGAAATTAAAAATCATATTATGGTTTATTAATATAAGGTATCATTACAATTACACTACACTTATGATCCCTCAAACAAATAACGTTAAACGTTGGAAACGTGTGTCCAAGAAAAACCGTTTTTAATATTTAACAATTCATTAAGACACAGCATGCCAGGTCAAATCCGGCACCAACAGAGAGCATCGGCATCAAAATTGCTGGAGCCAAGAACACAGTGAAAATAGATACAATTCCACATCCACCAAAATAGTCTTCTAATATGGGTAGTCTAGACTCATTCCCGAGACAAGCCAACGAATATTCCGACGAATATTTGAAAGTCTTGGGCTGGATACTGACCAACGTTACGAGATGTGTGTAGCATGGTACTCATCGAGCATTCATGCAGCCAGTACGTAGTGTTACGGGGAAACCAGTGAGCTATAGTAACGGAAATCATCATCATCGCCCTGCCCTTATCCCATCCGATTTGGCGTCAAAATTTAAAGTGTTTTAATTCAACATGCCGTGTGGTGACCGAAGAGCAGGAGAGCAGAATACGCAATTTTAATGCGAAAACGACACGTGATAACGGAGGTATTGCCTTGAAGAAATTAAAACTAATTGAACGTTTCAATAGCACCTTCTTATCGATCATTGCGGATAGCAGTCTAGTTGCGGGTCGCCTGGCAACAAACGGACAAACACTGCAACTGCAGTCCTATATATACATATAGCTGGAAACACTTCTTTGTTTAGTAAATATTTCAAACGTGAGCGCTTTAGACTCGCCCCTAACGAATACTTAGCCGGGCGTGTTGGAATGTCTATTAATGTCGGCGAAAGAGAATTTGCATATACCGCATGAGGTGACAATGATTAGCTAGTTAATAAAGTAACTAAATTGACAACTGTTATTTGGACAGTTAGAAACATTACAGCGAAAAAGCGTTCATAGTGATGCAGGAATCGAACCCACGTCCTCCGCAATGAAGGCGAGTCGTATAAGCAATCTGTTCGGATTGTGGAGGCCGCGCATCACAAAATAAACCAAACTAAACTAAGATTTTAGACACTTTAGAAAATAAATCAAATCAAAACTGGAATAAATCTTGCAAATAGCATGCTAGAAACTAATATTATAAAAAACTAACATTGACATTTGTAATATGAAATATATGTCAATTGAACTGCAAAGTAGGCTACTTCGAACTTAAGTGTCGATTGTGAAACAGGCCCTATAAGTTTGAGACCGGCTTAACATTTAAGTATTATCAAAATCGAGTTTCCTATATCAATACAAATTCGGTAATTTACACGTGTATTTAGGCAGCAAAATTTGAGTACCGTTTCAGTATTCGGGAGTATACGAGTCAAAAAGTTGTCAGTTCTCTAGAAGAATATGATGTGCCAGAGTGCAGGGTTTAATCCACTATGATCACCTAGGTGATATCACCTGGGTGATTTAATTATACATTTTTGTCTCCTAAAATCACCTGCCGTCATATCACCTGGGTGTTCAAATTCCACATAAGTTAAATTCTACATTTTTGTCTTCTAAAATCACCTGCCGTCATATCACCGGGGCGTTCAAATTCCACATAAGTAAAACAAAGTTTCCCCTAATCACCTGTGATAAGTTTTATAAAAAGATATGCACATGGAATACTCTTAATTTATTGGCGTTTATCTTACTCTCTCGTATTAAACCAAGTGCCAATCTGGTGCGTATTGTCTTTATTATAATTTCTTATCTTATTATTGATTTTAATCAATTGAACCCTGATTACAATCAATGCGAAAAATTTTATATCTCGCATGAACCACTAGACCGGTTTGGATGAAAGTTGGAATACCTACAGATACACAGAACACTTCCTGTGTTCTGTGTATCTGCAAAGGTGAAAGGTGGTCAAATATACAACAAACAATGATTCATGATCAAGTGATTTATAATTATTTATTGGGTACAGTTTAATAATTATTTATTTATAACTTTAGAAAAGAGTTAAAACAATTTATATTGTCCAAAAAATGGCCTATTGAAATTTGTCCCTCAAGTACAGCCAACTGGCAGTTAACAATATATAGTTCTATAAGAAGTAATTTTCTCATTTGTTTTTTTTGGAACTTTGTCACATGTCATTCTCATATTTCTCTCTTGTGTATTTGGTTACAACTGCGCTCGATTATTGTAAATGTTGAAAATGGAAACATTTATAGTAACAAAGGACGTGGCAAAAGTCTTCTGTATGACGGTTATATACGGATCAATACACGAAAAAGAAAATTTTCCGCATTGATTATAATCAAGGTTCAATTGATTAAAATCAATAATATTATAAGAAATTATAATAAAGACGATACGCACCAGATTGGCACTTGGTTTAATACGAGAGAGTAAGAAAAACGCCAATAATAAGACTATTCCATGTGCATATCGTTTTTTTTAAAGTTATCACAGGGGATTAGGGGAGACTAAAAAAAAATCAAAATCCAAACATGTAATCTCACTAATCGGTTCGCAGAATAATGTTGTCAGTTCTCTATAAAGATTATGATGTGCCAGAGTGCAGAGCGGCACTAGCCCATACAGTTATGGGTCACTTCCCAACTATACCTATAGATGCCACTGGGCATCTCTACGCGCAGATTACACATCGAGGTCAAAGCCGGCTCTCAGGAACAATACCTATACCAGCCGGATGAGGACAGCCGTGACAACGGTCCGACGTTATCTCGACTGTTCAACGTAGAGGACGGGAGGGGACAAGACTGTTGCCAGATATCCTTTCTTTCCTGCTCAAATTATAAATACCTACCATATGTCTGCTTGGCTGTATGAAAGGTATCTTAAACATCAGAGTACCCCCGCTTCCAGCGGCATGTTCGTTTTGAACCCTTTCCGTAGGGGAAAGAGGGCCAAAACGTGCACACGCACAAACCCACATGTTCTGTTTCTCCTCAATTTGTTTTTGCCAGGGGTCAGATGCAGGTTACGTATATCGCCTCGCAGCGGCGGGAACTTTGCTACAAGGGCTATGTGGGACTCGGGGTAAAGGCGTTTACTCACCTTCGTCGATGTCCGGCGGCAGACCGCCGACAAACACCTTCCGACTGAACCGCTCCCCGTGCTCCGACCCGGCAGACACCGGCGACGACCGCGCCGGCGAGCCCAGCGCACTGACGCACATTGACAATCCTGGAGGACACATCATCATCATCATCATCACCAGAACTTTAATGTCCTCACTGCTACTCGAATTTCGAGCACTGATTATAAAGTTAAGTAGACAATACCTGTCACAATTTGTATGGAAAAACGTCAATTTGGACCACATTTAAATGTTTTAAGCAGGACTCAAACTGAGTAGCGTTTCGTATTCGGGGAGTAGGGTAGAGGTGCACTATTGCACCAGATAAGTGCGAGGTGACTAAGAGCGCTTACGCACTACATCCTCGGAGTAAATAGAACTGGAGTAGCCTTTGCCTAACATTCCCCTCTGCCAAACGCACAAGCATCGGATGCCTGTGCGTTATATAAAACTAGTTGAGCCGCCATTTTAAAACCACAATAATCAGAACGTCTTGCCGTGCAGAGCTCCCACTAAAATGCCTGCCTGTGCTGTTTTTTAGCGTTAAAAAAATTCAAAAACATCTAGTATTCAAAAAGATGGCGTCACATTTCATTTTTAAGTATAATTTTGAAGATTGGATATTTATTTACTTCATAATTTCATGTTTTAGCATACTACAATTTCAAATTTCGAGCCATAGTCTCGTGGGGAGTCGGCCGTGACGTCATCAAACGATCTTCCAGCGCACTCCCCACGAGACTACCTAGGGTTGAACATTATCGCATTTCAATTAATTAGACAATAATTTAAAAAAGTTTGTTGTTAATAATTAATTGTAATTTTGTCATTTCGTATTAATTAATTACCAATTATAATTTCGTTTTAACAATATACGTTGCGTGTTTATATTTAGTTTAGTATTAAGTACATACCTACCTACACTTTTGCGACCGCTTGAAGCTTATTTTTTGCCACACTACATGGAAATATAAAATCATTAGTGAATTAATAAAATAAAATAAGAATAAGACTATTTTGCCCTTTATTCATGCTGGGCGGCGCTCATAAACATTAAGAGTACCTATGCTGTAGCATATACAGCGTCCCTGACTTTATAAAATAAGCAAGGGTAAAAAGGTACCAGCACAGCCGATTATTTCTGAGAAACCTAAATTTTTTTTCGAGCCACAGCACAAATTGTTTTTTTTGTTGTAATCAGCAACCCTAATTGAATTGCACTTCATTAATAGTGATGTCACGTCATCGATATTGCGATTTTACGAGGGAGTAATGAATGAATGAATGAATGAAAGTAACATTAAATTTAAAATATGTATTATGATTTAAATCTATACATTGTGTTCCTGAGGTTATACATTAACTTCGGCATTTTATTCAGACTATTAAATTGATCATTTTTTAATATGGATTAAATTTATGATACTTTTATGAATTGAAGTTCCTTTAATTTTGAAATCCTAGAATAAAACTATAGAGATATAGAGTAAAACAGGTCAAGTCGACCTTAAGCCAAATGGCATATATGATGTTAGTAATTGCCGTGTGGTCACGGCAGAGCAGAATATAATTGTCACCACCTCAAATCTCTCCCGTGGGTGTCGTACAAGGCGACTACGGATAAATCAGTGATGAGGAATAGGAAGCAGCGTTCCTCTTATACCACCTAGCAATGTACTGCGACTTTTGTGCCCGATAAATGGCAATAGGCTCGCCACATTTTACATGGGACCTAACATAATTGGCAAAACGTGAGTGTTAGTTCACCTCTGCCTACTCCTTCGGGGATATAGGCGTGATTTATTTATGTATGTATGTATGAGAGAAGAGGAAGTAAAATCTCCAATTTTTTAACATTTTGTCTGTATGTATGTTTGTGCACGCATCATGCATAAACTACGAGACGGATTTTGATCCCATTTGGTATGATGATAGCTAAATGTCATTGTCAACATTTAAGTTAAATTTATTTTTTATTAATATTTAAAAGCTCCTTTAAAAACCCGGTGGTCCAAGTGCAATACTTTGATTTACTAGGAGTTAGGTATGTGGCACCAAAGTCTTCCGTACATAAATGAAGCTTTTGGAAAATATTATTGTAGTATTAAAATCAGAAATGATCGGTATGTGTAGTTCAAGCAAAAATACCTCTGCCCCTAGCCGGTATCCTAATTGCTAGTATTTATACTGTAAGCTTTCACATTCCCGAAACAGCTAATTTTTAATTATAATTTTCAGTTTTCCTAAAGAACACGAAAAAAATGGGTTGATACTTGTAATAGGCATCTCTCAGTCTCTTGGGCATCTACAAGAACAAGTACTATTTGTTCCGTTAATTTTGAGCCGTCTCAGTTTCAGAAATTATCTAACAATAGAAGAAGATTTTATAGAATACAAGTTTGTTTTTTCCTCGCAATTGTGTTGAAAAACGTCGTATGCAACTCATATGCATTGGTCATTACACACTCAGTTTCCTTACCGCGTTCGCTTGCGGCTCGCGCTTGCAATAATGCCTCGTATATAATGACCAACAAAGCATACTCGTAACATAATGTACTATTTTAACTTTTAAGATCCACACATTTTGATTTTTGATTCCCCTTAAAATTTAACAATTCCCAGTATCATACGAGAAATCTAACTATATTCACTATCGCTTTGTTAAAAATAATGTTTAAGGGTTTCTCCTTTCCATTATGATTATACGCGAAAGGGTCCACACAGTGATTTCTGAAAGTGAAAATATATAATAACACCTATTGTAAATACTTTTTAAATGCAATAAGCTATAAGTATAAATTTGTATTTGATTGATATAGCTTTCGAAATCTGTCAAAGTTTTAGATAGATTTCATATATGAGTGTCTTTGCAAAATCGAAAGAAGGCTGATTGTAAAGTAAGCGTGTAAATCATCATTTAATTTTTAATAATGTAAGAATACTAACGCAAAATTAATGCATTCATTCATTGAACGAAACTGATTTATCGATATTGATATTCTCGTGCTATGTCATGTCACTACTCACACAATGACATTCGTGTGTTTGAATAGAACGTTAACACACTATTTTAAGTATGTTTGCGTGAATTTTAAATATGTGTGTCGTTTTATGCATGTGTGTGTTTGTAAATACGCAAAAAGTTTTTGTATCTGTGTGCAGCCTTTCAGTGTAGTAGTAACCTCACCCCCCGCAAAAAATGGCAGAAAAATATGTACGAGAAATTGACTAATGGCTACTCCAGTCCTATTTACTCTGAGACTACATCTGATCTGAATCCGAGATTTTAACGGTCCGTTGTAGCCGTAGAACTATTTCTATAGTAACTTACGCAATACATCCGAACCCTGATTATGTAAACCTCTTTCAATCGCTTTCGTATACCTGTCACTCTCACACTTTGCGATTATTCTCAATCAGTGAGAGTAGACGGAAAGCGATTGAAAGCGGCTTACATAATAACCCCGCCGATCTCTGTCCGAGTTTTCTAGACCAATAATTTTTTGACGGATTCGGATCTGATCGGAGTAGTGCGTTAGCGCTCTACTGGGCGTGCGAGGAAAAGATTGTCGCATGACGATAGGAGACTCACCAGCGGCACTGAGCCTCGACACCACATCCTGCGCCTGGTCAGGCCCCGCCGGCGACCCGGCGCCCGCCGCGCCGCTCGCCACCGCCGCCTCCTCCACCGAGGGGAAGAACGGCGACTTGCCTGGGGACAAACGCAACTGCCTTTAGTATAAAGAATTTGGTGGTTAGAATAAGTTCGAAAAAATAATTAAGGTCTTGATGTGGGAATCGAACTGCGGATTGATAGACTTGGATGGTTTGATCATGTATATTGGCAGAAGAATGTAAAGTATGAACGTGGTAGGACTTAGAAGGAGAGGAAGACCAAAGAAAAGATGGATGGATTGTGTAAAGGAGGATATGATACCTAGAGGGCTGGATGAGAAATTGGTGAAGGATCGAGAGGAGTGGAAGAAGAAAACATGATGTGCTGATCCCACCTAGAGCGGGATAAGGGCAAGAAGAAGAAGAAGATGCGGGAATCGAACTCGCGTCCACTGCAATCCGGGCAGGTGCCTAGGCCGCTCGGCTTACCAAGACGCTAATTAACTTGCCGAAACTTCTCTAGCCTTTACACTTCACGTTGTAAGCCAACGGATACCCTCGCAACGAAGAAAAAATTAGACCACACGCTGTACACACAAAACATCAGTGTTCACGACGAGCAAACAACATAAACAATTTAAGTTATTTTTTTGAGGGACCTGAGCTGTTGCCCTAGAGGCTTTTACAGCATCTATCGGGTTTTTTTTTGGGGAAGTGAAAAATTTTCTCTATGGCGGGTATCCCCCGGGGGCGTCTCAGAGTGCAAAATTTTATATTTTATTCTGAATCAAGTTTTCGTAGTAATTAAAAGGAAAACGACAGAAAATTAAGTTATTTCGGAAACAGTGCTTTGGTAAAAATTATTACTAGCAGTGACGAGTTCGAAATAGCTAAAAAATGTCGCGAAATCTCACTGAATCTAGATATATAGGAAGCTTGCTCACAAGACCTTAATATTAATTTATTTTAATAGGTAATTTAATAAACTCGTGTTTAATAGCGGACGAAAATACAAGTTAAATTAATAAAGTAACTGACAGAGTGAATGAAAGAACACCGGGAATATACTACTACTAATACTAAAATTAATGGTATATCCGAAATGATTGAATGAATCCGTCTCGATCTATATACCGTAATAATGTTTAATGCAGAGTAAATAAAAGAAAATTGGTAATGAATGGCACGACTGAAACGACCGAAAGAATCCGTCCCAACAATTTATTACAGAGTGAATCAACGAAAACTGGGAATGAATGGTATGCCTGAAATGATTGAAATCCGTCCCAATAATTATATAGTATAGTGTCGGGGGAAGTATGCTCGGCATTTCTCAGCCTACACAAGTCAGAGCGATTCATTGTTAAACTGTTTCGCAACGCGTTTACGCTCGCGTCTACAAACAAGCCAATAGCTAGACTACTACACTACAGAATATTTTAAGCCCTGGCCCATGGCCAAAAACGCCGGTGTCATTCACGCGTGTTGTGTAACACGCCCGTTGTCAGATACACTTCTGGAATGCAAGCCTAATTTCTTTTCTTCGTGCGTCTTGCTTGTCTAAAGATGGATCTCGGGGCTGCGTCTTGCAAGCATTCCACCGTTTTCAGACACTATAGCTTATAGCCTAGTGGCAGACGATACAATGGTTCTTTAACGAACAGCTTTTACATTTTACTCAACGGTAGCCATGGTGTTTTCTAAGTAATACGTCAGTTTCATAAATTTTTATTCAATTCGTTAGAATTTATTGGCCACCTGTTTTGGCCCCTAGACTTGAGAGTTGCACGCCAAATCATACCAACTATACCTACTCCAGATATTATAAAGAGACAAAATGTAAACAATTTTGATGTTTCAAAGAAAACAACTTTCATGAATTAGACTCGGGTATTTGTCTTAAAGTGAATTGAGAAATCTAAGCTAAGCTGCTAACCAACCGATAGGTAGGGTTAACTCTCCTGTGCATCCGCTCCGTTTATTCTTAAAGTGTAATTCAAAAGAAACTGAATTTTAAGGCATTTTTTTTTCCTGGTGCACCTTCGAACAAATTACTACGATTAAAGTTGGTGAGTGGCAATAGACTCCCATTACATGGGCCATGAAATAAGCTTGCAAAACGGGGGTGTTAAAACACCTCTGCCTAGCCCGTAGGGAAAAATGCGAAATTTATGTATGTTACAATAATATCTCGCATTTTTGCATAAGGGCTAGGCAGAGGTGTTTTACATAAAACTTAAAAATGGAAAAAAGGCTATTGAAATTAGGTATCTGTACTTAAAAAGTGAGACAAAACCTTGACCTATCGACGCTGAACTAGATATCTGCTCGAGTAGAACGCCCACAGGCTATCGGCTCGACTCTCAACTAAAGGTCAGCCCCTATTCGTTATAGAACACTTGACTATAAATTGAGAAGTTACACCAATAGTCAACCATGACAAACTAAAAGACTATTACGTAATTCCGATATTCGCAACCCCAATTCTCTACAGCCCTTAGTCATCCACTCCCTTTTGATTCATGTCATCCATCACTAGAAGGTGCTAGTGGACGCATGTACAGGAAGGTACAAAGAAAATAAAGTAATAATAATTAATTAAATTAATTATTACTACATTCGTTGGGCATGCAATAATGAAGATATTAATTAGATACGACGAAGCTAAAGAAGTATATAAGGATCGTAACAAGTGGAAAGAAGTGGACGCCGTGGGAGAAAGGCGTAACATAAAACATAAGAATAGAAGGCAACCAATTCAAGACCCTGAGTATCGTAAATTCTGAGCAGAATGGAAATCTAGCCCTTTTCCTCCGAGATACGCCGTTCTGATAAGCCCTTCGCTTGATGGTCCCTCGATGGGCCATCAGAGCGTCTGGACACCACGCCACTACGAGAACGTACGCGGTGGAGTCGAAATTTTTGTCACTGCAAGCTTAACTGGTTAAGCCGGGGGCGCAGTGAGTGTAAACCATTACAGATTTGGTGTTCAAAATTATTTTACTATAATTTAATGTTTTTTTTTTAATTTCTTTTCGCAAAACTTCTCTTCGCAAACTGTCAATTTGAAAAGTTTTGACACTTTCGCATAATGCCACTTTTGCAGAACGTCATTTTCGCACAAAGACACTTTCGCAAAATGGCAATTTCACAGATTGTCATTTTCGCAAAACGACATTTTTGCAGGATCTAACTCAAGCAATTTTTTTCTTAGGAGAGATCGAATACTAAGATTGCAGAATCAGGTAAGTACCTCTTCAATCAAGTAAGTACCATATATTTAAAAAAAATAGCTAGATGGATATCCTGCGATAGTCAAATTTTGCGAAAAGTGACGTCCTGCGAAAATGACGTTTTGGGAAAGTGGCATTATGCGAAAATGGCAAACATTTTCACGATGACATTTTGCGGAAGTGACGTTCTGCGTCAATACCACCAATACAAGGCCTACCGCCTATGTCGATTGCTGAAGCAAAAGCTTCAATTTAAGACGTCATGCCGTTATTTCGTACCGCCTATGACGGCCAAATATAAACTATCAGCGATAGCCTTGAACGAATGATCACCGGATGATTTGAAGGTATGAATTTGGGACAGATTCCTACGACTGCATCAAAATCGCGCCCGGTGCACCAACGGCTGCACCCGCCACCGTCCGCGCAGCCATAAAACTGACAGGGCTCCGCATCTAGAGGGCGACGGGCGACCTCACCGGGGTCGGAGGTCGATAAACTTCAAATTGACACCGACGATATGAATCGGAAACATTATTGGGACAGAATAGACAGATAGCGGCATTCGCCTATTCGGTATATCCACATCGCTTTCCTTCCTTTTTCACTTGTAACAACTGTAGACCGAGTTATAGGGGAAGGAAGCCCAAAGACCGTACCTATAATATGATTTATGTATGTATGAAAAAAAGTTAATTTGCAGTCAGCCTGATTGCCTGCTCCCTAGAAGTGGATAGGTCGAAATTTTAAATCACACATTTCCCTTCGGGTGTACGGAAAAAAAATAACATACCAGATACCAGATTTGGTACACCTTCCTCTAGTTATGAGCGCTCACATAATAATGTGATTCGTAAGTAATATGTAAAAATAATATTTATAGGTACACAATACTAAGTAAATAAAAATATACACGAATAACAACAAATATTGTGCCTAAAACCTAGGGGAAGGGGGCCCTAGGCGGGCATACTGCCTAAAAACTGCCACTGACACTTGCTGTCGCGGTTATGCATATATTATGTGCTGTCGCACATAGTCGCGACAAATTTTGTCGAAGTGGCGTTCTGTCGCTACTTCGATTGTCGCGATCTTGTAGGGTTGGAAAAGAATCCCGGATAATTTTTATTTGTCTATATCTTTGTAAATATGCAGTTTACGAAAATAGTTTATAGGACCAATATTGCTTTATTCGTAAGGACAGTATAAAAACTTGGAAAATACAAACAATTTATTAAAAATATTTTTCTATTTATATTGACGCCCTGAATGCTATAGGTACCTACCCGAACTCCGACTTGAATCGAAGACTACACACAGAACCAATAATAATTTAAACATTAAAAACCATCATAACTTTTCTTAGAATTAAGGTGTCAGATAGATAAGACTGACGAAATCTAGTAGATACTTCGGAAAATTTTGTAAAAACTCTTGAACAAAATAAGAACAAAATGTTTATTTTACTTACTCTTTCTATGCGGGAATTTGTATCCTCGGATGTATGGTGTAATCAATGGAATAGTATGCACCGACATAGTATTACAGAAAGTTGATTTAAGTAGTCAAGAAATTTTCTTCGGATTTTCCCTGAAAGAACGCGTGACGTGTCGGACCGGACGGGAGTACTGAAAAAAGTGAAGAGCGTATTCGAAATTTGAATCTAAACTATTATTTTTTTATCTATACTTTTTTAAGAAAAGTTTACAAACCTTTATTTCAAAACAAACCTGTTTTGGGCGCTTATTATAAATAATAATCAACCAATATCAATGAACATAAAATAAGTTACCCCATTGAAAATCAGGTTGGCAATGATCGAAGGCGCCTATATTTTAGGGTTGGATAGAGGAATTTTTTATTATTAAAAATAATGTTATATTGTTTTTTCTTCTTTAAATATTTAACATGTCTTAATAATAAAATTAATTAAATAAAACGTTTTGGAACTTGAATAGTATTGAAATTACATTGTTGTTATTTTAATGTCATTATTATTTATATGTTATTAGTTGAGGTTTAAGACAGTATTGAGTAATGGACAGCAGCGATCTTCTCATGCCACCTAGCAATGTAGAGTGATTTCCGTACCTGATAAATGGTAATAGGCTCGCCACATGTGACGTAATCTAACTGACGAAACTGCCGACCCCTTTAGGGACATAGGCGTAATGTATGTTATCAGTTATAATAATAGTGATAATTTAAGCACTTAATAATCCTTCATTGAAAGAAATCAACAGTGCATAAACTATAAAATAAAAGAAATCTTTATTAAAATAAACAGTTATCCCACACAATTATTGCCCATTTCCTGTTTCATTATGACTAGTTTTGAACTAATAATTAATTCAGCCTTCGCTAGACTGTAAGGCCAAGTTACCTTTGCCCAAGTTGAACTGTTTTATATAATCTGTGGCAGGCATCGCATTGCGCCACATTTTGGCGCGGTTTTAGCATCTATGCCGCAATACTGCATTGGCAGGTATGCCAATTGTGTTCTTACAAAATAAAAAAGTTGTGATCAGTGCGCCTAAAATGGTTTACTATAACACATATTATTTAAAGTTGCATAATAAGGTAAGCAAAAACAAGCTATTGTTTCAGTGTCATAAAATACAAGTATACGTACAAACGAATACTTACCTATAAATAATACATTCATAAGTAAATCACGCCTTTTTATCCGCAAAGAGGTAGGCAGAGGTGAATTAACACCCACGTTTTGCCATTAGTATTAGGTCTCGTGTAATAGGGGGTGAGCCTATTGCCATAATACTGACTACGTAAACTCCAAGTAGGTTTATAGCTGAGTGGTTTTAATTTAAGAGGAACACTGTTGCCCATTTACACATCGCTGTAAGCCCTTAGCCGCCTTGTATGACATTTCAAATATTTATTTCTATTTTTTTTATTACGTAATGTAAAAGAAATATACAAATATAACTTGTCGCTTCGTCTAACCGTCCGGAGTGAATTCTATTCGCGCATCAGGACAATAATAGGTATTTCGATTTATTTTTTGCTACTTGTCTGCCATCTACCATTCGGGTCTTTTCATCTACACCAAGTACCTTAGTCTACATACCCCTAGGTCAGTGGTCCCTAACTTTGTAAACCTGTTAGGAAAAAGATTGTACGCCCAACTCAAAAATGCTATAAAAACACACAATGCAACCGAATTCTAATGTTTCCAGGTGATAAGAGCAAAACAACATTAGCCGGGTCAACTAGAAGTAATATAATATCATGTCTAACACTGCTTGACAAGTACGCTGATAGCTTGATAGAAGTTTGATATCGACCGGCAGTGACAGCATTCGAAGCCCACAGTCATTTTCTAGGTCAGTGGGGTGCCATGGAAAATCAATAACATCATATTGTACTACGGCTTGCTACGTTTCATCGTATTGTATCTGGGACTCGTGTAAGAAAAAAGGAAAAAGCGTCGTGTTTCTTGTTTCCTGTAATATTTGCGAAAAAAAGGTAATACTGCAAATATTTTATAACAGCTGTACAAAATATTGTAAAAAACTAACGCACCCTGAATACATTGTAATAAAATATATATGGCCCATTTTCCCTACATTATCAGATATTACAGGCTTTCCCCTGTGCCACAGCAGTGGGGACATTAAAGGTATGATGATGATTATAATTGTATACTGTATATTTTATTTTAATAGAGTTGCCACCTCTAAAATTTTGATAAATAGCGTAAAAGCCTGGGATTTTGGAGCTAAGAATTCTATCAACAGGCAGACCCTATAGCGGTGAACCATGATTTAAAAATGTAAAACCTGAACCTAACACAATTTAATGAAGCCACGCCCTGTCGGTCCCGGACGGCCTCTAAACTAGGGTAAATCCGGGGAAACCCGGACTGATGGATACATAAATCACGCGTTTCTCCCCTAAGGGGTAGGTTAGTAAGGGGCGAGTCTTACAACTTAAAAGAAGTCTCTTTAAACTAAACAGGATTTAAAAACACTCTTTTGTAATAACACCATATATTTTTATTTAGATGGCGTGTGGTGATAGCAGAGCAGAATACAACGGTGACTCCCATCTCTTCTGTGGGTGTCGCACAAGGCGACTTAGGGTTAAGACAGCGATTATAAATGGCCAGCAATGTTCCTCGTATACACGTAGTAATATTGCTATTTACCTGCCCGATAGATGACAATAGGCACGCCACATAATACATTAATTGGTGAAACGTGGGTGTTTACTCACCATTGCATAGTCCTTCGGGGATAAATATATAGGCATGATTTATGTATGTATGTATTTATTACCTACCGTGTCAAACAGTACCAATCTCACCGCACGTGACTGTACGCAACGTTCTCTGCGCGTACGCAGGAAATGTTCTATTAAATCCGACCTCCATACTGATAGCTACGTTGGTAAACTATGATATTTTCTATTGCCAACTGACGGTACGGACGCATCAAGCGATAATATGACCTTTTGAGACCATACATAATAATCTATACTAATATTATAAAGCTGAAGGGTTTGTTTGTTTGGTTGGTTGGTTAAACGCGCTAATCCCAGAAACTACTGCTTCAAATTGAAAAATTATTTTTGTGTTGGATAGTCCATTTATTGAGGAAGACTATAGGTATTACCGCGAGCGAAGCCGCGGGCAACCACTAGTATCATAATAATAATTTTAACACCATTACTGTGTCCCGACAATGAGTGATAAGATAGCCAGCCCCTCTGTGGTTGGGGGTTCCAAGTGAAGCTCGATTCCATCTTCGGCTCTTATCGGCACTTACCATCAGGCGAGATGAAGGGCAAGAGCTTCCCTGTCTAGCATAAAAAAATACATACATACATACATACGTCACGCATTTCTCTCACAGGGGTAGGCAGAGATTATTGCTTTCCAATTGCTACGATCCCAACATACTTCTTCTGCTTTTCCAATCTCATTCTCTCATTATCCTCATGCATGCTCGTTGGTTTTGTCTCTTCGCATTTCTTGAGCAAACCATCCAAGTCTATTACTCCGCAGTCTCTCAGTCACTGGCGCTACTTTCAAAGTTCTCCTGATATACTAATTCCTTATCCACCCATATAGGTACATAGGCAATGTTTTATGTATGTTTGCATGTAAGAATAACCTTACTGACGCCTTTAATTTCATTATATAACTTATCGAATGAACCAGTCTTTAACTTGCAGTTGTAAGCAGACATGACCTAATAGATAAATAGGCTTTGCACCTAGAATAACTCGCGTGCAAAACGGATTAGTGTGGGTATGAAAGAAGGTATTGTAGACAACATGTTGGACATGACACTCTGTGCTCTATTTCAGTTTCACTTCTCTGTCTTTGTAATTTTTTTCTGATACTTAGGAAATAGGAACACATTCATACATATTATATTATATGACGCCTGTTTTTCTAAGCGGTAGCCAGAGGTTAACGTACGTAATACCCTAATACCCACGTTTCGATATTTTTGTTAGGTCTAATGTATTATTAAGACCTTACTTAAAAATCGGTGTTATTTCACCTCTGCCTACCCTTTCGAAGATATAGGCGTCGTTAATGTATGTAAATGTGACTGATAGTATGTATGGAACAGAAAATAAACTGCACCGAGCTCCGACAACGTTTGATCTAAGAACTCGATTGCATTCGTTTGATTGTATTCGAAAATGAGAACTCGATCGTATTCGAATTGGTGCGCGCCCCGCTAGACACTCCGGCGCATGTGGAGCCAACCCAGCAAATAATAAACATGTGTTACTTGAAAAAAGAACAGACATTTTTAATGCTATTTTTTCATCTGTTTGACATTTACGACGGTACGGTTAATTTCTTTTGTTTTGAGTGACGATGTATTAATAGTTTGCTAATGTCTCTTTGGGAATTTATGACATTGGTTTATATTGGACGTCGTTCGTCGCTTCCTCCTGAATACTGAAACGCTACTCAACATTTGAGCACTGCTTATAAAATTAAGTGTAAAAAATACATGTCAGAATTTGTATGGATCAACGTCTATTTTGACAATACTAAAATGTTAAGCCGGACTCAAACTTTAAGTAGCGTTTCAGTATTCCCAGGTTACATTCTCAGAAACGTCAAAATCTGCATAAATGCGAAGTCAATATCAAAATTAATTTCTGAAATTAAATTTCGATTTTTTTTTTACATTTTACTTTTCTGACTGTACAATTGGTATGAGTGAAAGAAGAAAGGAATTCGCTCCATCAATACACTCGCTGTTTTTACTTCTGCTACTTCCCGCTAGGGGCGCTTTTTCAGGTTTCTTACAAATTGAGATAAGCTTAAATATACGTATCGATAAATACGGTAAAGTAAATATCAGCCAGCCTAGCATGACCACCGAAACACGAATTGATATTTATCGTTTTGAACTGTCAAAAATACAATGCTTATTGACAGTTCAAAGCGATAAATGGGTTTGTCTTATCGTGTTTCGGTGGTCATGCTAGCCGGGCTGATATCGCTTGCATCGCGCCACCGCGGCTAAGATAGTTTTCCACCAAACAAAAATACCAACTCCTCAGCTAGACTTGACAAGGTCGTTGACCCGGACACGTGGTTGGGTCGCGCACGCGCTCTACGAAATTCTTTCGGGAGCTTTTATTTTAGTTTAGGGGCGACATTAGTTTAATTGACAACATTTCATTTTTTTTACTCTGTAATTAAGTAAGAAAAAAATGTAAAAAATTATTTTTGAAGTCACGGTTGGAAAATAAAGAAACGGTATTTTTATTTTGGGAGGTAATAATTTTTGTAATGTCAAAATTGTGTGGTGACGGCAGAGCAGATTTTTTTAATCCTAAATAGGGAAGCTCTTGCCCTTCATCTCACCTGATGGTATAAGTGACGTTAAGGGCCGAAAATTTAATCGAACTTCACGTAGAAACCTCAACCACAGAGGGGCTGGCTACTTTATCACTAATTGTCGGAACACAATAATGCTGTTAACATTATTATTATAGCGACCGATTTTGATAAGATGGTGGTATCTATCCAGGTGGACTTGAAAGAGTCCTACAACCAACCAAACCGAGTACAAATTTGTACTCCCCTGGGGATCATACACGGGACTTCGGGTTCATATTTCCGATGGGCGCACCACTAGACCACGGAGGCGGTTAGAATAAGTTAAATTTGTAAAAAAATGTGTCATTAACCACCATTCGAAACGGTCTAAGATACAATGTTCTGGTGCTTATAAACAAAGGTGTAGTGAAGTTGTTGTGTTGGTGTGTACGCTTCAGTGAAGCGGCTGATCGAAGAAAGCCTCTTTCTGGGTCATTGGACTTAATGGACTCTTCTTTTGAAAGCACAATCTATGGCAAAGTTTACTTCGGAACTGTCCCCTCTTTACCACAAGGGCACACGTGGCCAAGGGCCCATCCTGAGGGACCTTGAAGGACCGACAATTTCTGTCATATTTATTTTCAAAACAAATAAATAAACAAATAAACTTTAATAACAATTTGTCAAAATAATGTTTAAAATGTATGGGCTTTAGAATAGGTGACTGTTCAGACTTTGATCACAGAAACATTTGCGGGATCTTGAATAATTACGATTTAATAATATAATTACGTGGAATAGATATTATGTGTACTAGGAATTGATTTTTAGACAGCTGCCTTTTCCCGCTAGCAAAAGGCGGCTTTAAAAAAAGACCGTCTGATAAAAGAAAGTTATTGAGGGGTCTAAACAAAATCTGTGTCAATAGTATTCTTTAAAGAAACTTTTTCAGGAGGTCACCTCAAAAAGCACTCGCGATCGAACGTTTGAGCACCTCTGCAATACAGTATCACCACAACTATTTAGTAATCTGTGGTATCACTGCATCGGTACGCGGGTAAATCGGCGGCAAAATGTGCATCTCTCAAAAGACTTGATTCAGTTCGGCAGGTCGGAAAATACTGAACTTGTTAAAACGTCACGCACAGAGTCCCGTAGAGCGTTTGATATCTGCAATTTTATTTGATTCCGAGGGGCAAATACAAGTGGCCAATCCGTTATGGTTCGAACGAATAGAACAAAAATGTATAGAACTGATACACAAGTGGCCAATCTATTCGATTCGAACGAATATAATAACAGTGTGTGAATCTGACGTTTTACTGAGAAAACGAAATGGCGACCGTCGTGTCAAATTTAAGTGTGGTTGTCAAAAATTGACATTGTTCGAAATTGTGATATCTTTATTTCTTCGTATTTTGCAGATAACTCGGGCCAACATCTGTTGCTAAAATCCTATGATATTATTGTTACCGGATTTGGTGGTAAATTAATTATTTTGAATACGTTTTGGACACTGATTTTGATATATGTATGTAAAGAATAAAATAATATCATCATTATCGTCACCATTGTGCCGTGTGGTGACGGCGGAGCAGAATATAATTGTGTCATTATTATTTTGATTAAAGGAAAAGAAAGCGGTGGGTGGGTGGCAGCATTCCTAATATACGAGGGCGGGTCAATAAGTCCGTGACTTTTTGAATTTTTTGTACCTCTTTTTGAACCTCGACAAATCATATTTTTTGGAAGGGATAAAAAATTGGAGAAGCGTTGGAAAAAGTGTATAGAGCTCAAGGGAGATTTGGGGAGACGTTGAAAATAAAATGATTTATTTTTCAAAAAATCTGTGTTTTATTCCAAAAGTCACGGACTTATTGACCCGCCCTCGTACCTACCATCTAGCAATATATACATAGATGGCAACAGGCTCGCCTCCTATTACATGAATGCTAACATACGTCGCGAAATGTGAGTGTTAATGTATTCCTGCCTTGATTTATTTATGTATATTATATACTTATATATACTAAAATTAAACAATGTCTATTAGATTAATTAGATAAAACTGTTTACGTATAATACTGGAATTGCAGCCAATCTCCAATTATGTATTAAATGTGTCTGTTGATTGTCGTAAGTGCTTGTTGTAACTTTATGTTTTATGTACCAACTAAATAGTCCCGAAGTTATTGCACAAACACTAGATGTGACCCTAGATGAACTCAAATTATAGTAATAGGGAAGAGAACGGTTTAAATGGCCTACCAATCCAACAATATCCGGTTCCGGCGACAAACGGTTCAAAAAATTATTTGTTTCATTTGTAATGTGTTTCATACATTCCTAACTGTGAGTAAAAAATAATCTATGTATATTTGAATGAGTTCTAGACATAAAAAATTAATATAACACAATTTTTTAAGCGTTGTTATAATTTCAATTTGTTTTAGCAATGTGCCTCTCAAAATTGCTAACAATGAGTAAATAATAATTATCTCATATATGTATTTAAATGAGTTCTAGATATTTAAAATTAAAATTAATATAACATATAATTTTAAAGCTACAAGTTAATAATGCTACAAGGAGGAGTTCGATAGCACAGTGGCATACCGCGTTCGGCCTGCGTTGCGTAAACTAAGCAATATTGGCTGAGGCCGGTCATTGGATGGGTGACAAACAATTTATTATCTCGAGGTCCTCCGTGCTTCGTAAGACACGTTATGCCGTTGGTCGCGGCTGCATCCGCAGTCGGGTTACGGTCCATTCTCCCTACATTCTTCCATCTGTATAAAAAGTTTGTGCCCTTGCTGTAGAGACATTAAAAGGGCCGATGATGATGAATGGTACAAGCCAAAACTTAGAAATCAACAGTCAATTAAAAAAAAAAAACATCCCAGCCACACAACCGAAGCCTCGCCCATAGCTGTGACGTACGGACGGCGCGTGATAGAAAATATATCTCACACGCGCATGCGCCGTTGCCATGGTTACGGGAAATGGCCGCCGTCACCACGGCAACCCGAAAGTAGGCCACGGAAGGCCTAGATAGGTATGACCTATATTAAGTAGCCCGGCCCGTCAGCTGTACCGTAATATCGACACGGTTACTGCAGCGTTACAGAGCCCGGGACAAAAGATCGTGTCCTTGTGAAAGGGGAGCAGGGGGTCTAAAATGGCAACATTAGCCATTTCCTTCATGATCCTACGATGAATTACATTGCGTGTCCTTGTGAAAGGGGTCTAAAAAGGGGTTCCTAACATTAGCACTAATTTATTATCTCAGGTTCCTTCATAGTCCTACTATGAATTACATTGCAACTCATAAAATAGTGACTTGGCGTCAATTTATATTAGCCTAAGTAATTACCCATTTATTATTTTTGGGTTTTTATTTGAACATTTTATAAATGTTAGAAAAATTAACAGTAAGTAAACAAAAATATGCCTTTACCACTAACGATGCCGCGATGCTAAAACGTTACAAACTATAAAAAAACTGATGTTGTCCTGTTTTGGTTAATAGTTTGTGACGGAGACAGCATCTGATTTAAAGACTTGTTAGACAAAACACGTATTCAACACTTTTTTATAATAACACAGAATTTATGATATTGAAACTGATTTTTGCAATGAATGGAATCAAACCATTTTCGCGATTATTTAAATACGTACCGTAATACGCCATGCCGCTCACGAGACGATCGTTGATCATGGTTTCTGATTTTGCACAAGTCACATAAAAAAACTATAAAAACATTTTTGAAAAGCCACTCTCACTGCACTGTTGAAAAAAATTAAACACTCATGAACGGGAATTTGAGGTAAGAGATGAAGTGATTAGCTACCAGGATGCGTCTTAAAAAATAAGTAAAAATACAGAGTACCTATAGGTCACCATGAAATTGTAAATAATGTTAGATTATAATCTACCTGAAATTGTAAATATCGTTTGATTATAATCGACCTCGCAAAATAGTAAACTGTCCAAAAATTGTAGCCGTAACAATTTATTTTTTAAAATGTCAACTTCCAGTAAGTTTATGTTCGTTGGTTCATATAACCTAACCTAAGCTATGAAAACATTTTTTTTTTTAATTTGATGAAGTATGTTACGGTTGTATTGTATTATATTGCACTAGTGGTCGCCCGCGGCTTCATTCGCGTTAATATCGCTTGTTCTAAAGCCTTCCTCAATAAATGGACTATCGAACACAAAATAGTTATTTGTTGTACGTGAGTGCAAAGTTGTTTTTTAACCGCGTGCTCAATTTTGATGACCGAGCTAGCGAAGGATTCTAAAATTGAGGATTAAAAAAATGAGAATCCTGAGCGATAGCGAGGGAATCAAAAGAGCACAAGGTGAAAAATCTTTGCACTCGAGTGCAACACGTAACTTTTCACCCCCCCCAACGAGGAAATTGCAAAATACAAAAAAAAATACAATCACAACAGTTTCTGTTTTCACCCAGAAACTTCCACAACACACTCCCATTAACCCAAACACACTCTCAACACCCACCCAGAAACACCCACAACATTCACACCCGCAATACACACCCATCCACTCAGACACACCCAAAAAACACCCATTCACCCAGAAACACCCACAAAACACCCATTCACCCAGAAAAACCCATTCACCCAGAAACACCCAAAAAAACACCCATTCACCCAGAAACACACACAAAACACCCATTCACCCAGAAACACCCACAAAACACCGATTCACCCAGAAACACCCACAAAACACCCATTCACCCAGGAACACCTACAAAACACCCAATTACACCCAAAAAACTCTCAATCATCCAGAAACACCCACAAACACCTAATCACACCCAAAAAAACACCCAATCATCCAGAAACACCCACAAAGTACCTATTCACCAAGACACACCCACAATAATATCCATTCAGACACCCACAACATCCACCCAGTCACACCCACAATACTCACCCATCCATTCAGACACACCCACAAAAACCCATTCACCCAGACACACCCACAAAACACCCATTTACCTAGACACACCCTCAAAACACCCATTCACCCAGACACACCTCCAACAGCCACCCATCCACCCAGCCACACCCGCAACATTCATCCAGACACACCTGTAAGTACCTAATAAAAATTACCGTCCCTAATGGAGTTCCGAGACGGTCAATCAGCTTGAGTCAAGCACGTTGATTTTCTGTATGTTTTTGTTCCGTTGCTAGCGTAAACAAATCAAACAGACCTAAAAAGCTTTTAAATGCTTGACTCAAGCATCATGCATGCGTTGTAGACGATCAAAATGTTTAAAGCAAGATTGACGCCAAGCTGATTGACCGTCACGGAACTCCTAGGTTTTAACAAATTTATGACGTGAAAAGAAAATGGCGCGCGCAAAGCAAATTACAAAAAAAGTACACCAAGAAGGTTCCGGGTCTGAATTTTTAACAAATTAAAATAGGTTGCATGACAATTTCGGCACCATGGAGGTAGAAATAAATATGTATAATGATGTTTTGAATTCACAAACTCATTGCACACGATGTTCTAAATTCAAATTTACTTTACCCTCTAGAGGATAAAAACGGCTTTTGCACTCAGATATCGAAGAGCAAAAACGCTTTTTCCGAGATGGTGGGATGAAAAGAGTTTTACAATTTGAACCAGTAGTTTCTGAGATTAGCGCGTTTAACCAACCAACCAACTAAACAAACAAACTGTTCTGAGTGCGGCAATTAGCTCTCCCGTGGGTGTCATCCAATACGACTAAGGGTTAATACAGTGATAAGAAATGGGCAGCAGTGTTTCTCTTGTCCATGTAATGTACTGCGATTTACGTGCCCCATAAATGGTATTAGGCCCGCCCCCTATCACATGGCGCTTAACATAATTGGCGAAACGTGGGTGTCCATACACCTCTGCCTATGTCTTCTGGGATAAATGGTGTGATTTATACATGGACACGTCTATATCACCGAAAGAATGTTTGGAAATAAAAAAAAGTAATAGAACGTGCCTAATCAGTAGGTACACGAAAAATCCATCATAACTATGTGACTTGTCGTCAATCGATTGCTCAAGATAAAACTCATAGATGCAGCCTTATCTTCTTTTTTATAAGGCTTATAACAGAATCATATTTAAAGTAAAAATGTACATTTTAAAGACCTTAACCTAGCCGTGTGGAGCCGGCAGAGCAGAATACAATTGTCACCACCCCCATCTCTACCGTGGGTGTCGTACAAGGCGACTAAGGGTAAAGTCAGCGATGAGTAATGGGCAGAAGCATTCCTCATATACCACCTAGCAGTATACTGCGATTTTGTATGCCCGATAGATAGAGTTGGCAATAGGCTCGCCACTTTTTACATGGGACCTAACTTAATTGGCGAAAAATGGGTGTTTAACTCACCTCTGCCTACCCATTCGGGGATATACCTAGGCGTGATTTATGTATGTATGATTGTATATAAGCTTTGGAATGTTTCCATCCCAATCGCTGACTCTCAAAATGGTGCTTTCCATTCATTTGTCACTAACAACCTTCTGACATGATGGATGATATGAATTAGAAGCGGTTGGATGGCTCTATGACGCCTGACCGATATGTATAGAAGAGGAAACATCTGCGCTGACTCCATATACCGTATTTAAATTTATTTGTAAGAAGATTATTTTCGTATTTTTCTATATTAATCCGTCAATGTTAAGGCTTGCTTAGATACAATACAAGGCGTGTTATCACCCGCGGGACAGATTGGGGGTGAATTTGTATTCCGCTCTGCCGTCACCACACGATGACTTCTAACAAATTTCCATATAGGTACTTATACCGTTCAAAGTCCCCTAAGAGTGACGAAAAAGTAGTGCAACCAGTAAATTGGTTATTTTGTAATCACAAAAATTTTAAACAGTCGCAAGTATCACATACGACAGTTTACCAACTTGCATCAGTGGGCACCAACGAGCTATTCTTTGTTGTTTTCAAGGGACAAGTGGAAATTATAGTGCACCATGCAGTCTCCATTATTCTTGTTCTCTTTTTCCAAGTTGACGCAATGCGGTAACTATGAGTTGCATAACCATCGGTGGGGATATAACACTGTATTTGTACCTACCCAATTTTATATCCCATTTAGAGGTGTGTCGATAAAATTGAACATACAATACGTGGGAAAAGTATCGGAAGTCCGATCCCTACCATACTGTATATCGCACGCCTAGATTACCCACCAATCCGCACTAGGCCAGCGTGGTAGGTTATGGCCCTTTCTCTAGAATATTCTTCCATTCACAGAAAAGGGATGTGCACTATCTATGGGTACACTATAAGGCCGGACGTGACAATGATGCACACATAGATAAAGAACAGCACAAGTCGAAATAATTGAAAATCATACATACACTATCACGACTATATCCCTGAACGGGTAAGCAGAGGTGAGTAAACACCCAGGTTTCGCCAACTAGGTTAGGTCCCATGTAATAGGTGGCGAACCTATTGCCATTTATCGGACACGGAAATCGCAGTTCCTTGCCAGGCTAGGTGGTATAAAATGAACGGTGCTGCCCATTTCTAATTATTCTTTTAACCCTTAGTCGCTTTGTACGACACCCGCGGGAGAGATTTGGTGACAATAATAATTGTGTTCTGCTCTGCCGTCACCACACGGCGATTAAGTAATAACTCAAAATCATCATCAGAATAATTCAAAAAGTGGGAGTCATTAACAGTTTTCAGCGACCAAATATTAAAAATAATACCTCATTGTAATCGCTATCGAAATAACACGAATTTGGACTAGCTAAAAAAAACAAAACATGATTTGGCTAAAAGGTCCCAACAGCCAATCCATTAGAACTTGGGGAAAAACTTTCACTCCGTTATAATAATAATCTTTGGCGAATAAATAATAAAGAGTTATGCAATAGTGATGTTCAGTGTCGCGATTGTCGGTCAAGGTTCCGCTTTATTGATTCGGTTCATTCGCGTTCGTGTCTAAGCATTCTAATGGTCTAAATTTATTAATATGTTTTTGCTGCAAAATGTCGCTTAGACAAGGAGGGTCGCCTTGTTTTTGTTGAGTTTTAGGATTGAGTTAAATTTTTTTTTACAAAGTAAATAATATTATGGTTAGAGAATGTTCAAAAAATTATAGCCCCAGCGTGAATTAAATTAATGAGTAGTGGGCAGCAGCGTATAGTCGCTTTGACACCTGCCGGAGCAATCGTGTTCTATAATTATTTGACTTGGATGCGAAAATCGAACCTGCATCCCCAATGCATATACACTCGGCCAACCTGGGCGTTGGTTTGATTTTTTTGAGGACCAACTGCCGCACTCAGAGACCTCAATCAACTTTAATGAGTATTTAATGTCAAACATTTTCATTCAAATCTAGACCATAGACCCGGCAAGAATAGCGACTAGTTTTGAATTGTCATTTTTTGACGTTACATACATACATAAATCACGCCTATATCCCCGAAGGGGTAGGCAGAGGTGAACTACACGTTTCGCCAATAATGTTAGGTCCCATGTAATAGGTGGCGAGCCTATTGCCACTTATCGGGCACAAAAGTCGCAGTACATTGCTAGGTGGTATAAGAGGAACGCTGCTGCCCATTCCTCATCACTGATTTATCCTTAGTCGCCTTGTACGTCACCCACAGGAGAGATTTGGGGTGGTGACAATTGTATTCTACTCTGCCGTCACCACACGGCTAACTTTTTGACGTTAAGTACTCATTATCGTTATTTGACGTCTCTGAGTGCGGCAGTAAACGTAAATCAAATCGTATATAAGAGAAGCTTTAAAAAATGACATTTGTATTCTATTCGTTCGAATAGATTAGCGACTTATCTAGAGGAGCAAAGGACCATAGTGGCTTATCTATTCGAACGCATAGAAAACAAAAGTATGACACTGACGTATTGTTTTCTTTGTAATACGCCAGTTTCATACATTTTGCATAGATAAGCTAGTTGGCTAGGCCCTAACAGAACAAGATACGACGAAGCACAGCCGGTCGGCTGTGCTTCGTCGTATCCTGCGCTAAATCAATTAGTTATCACAAGCCCTATTGCACAAATCTGACGCGTCGATTATCGATACCGATGCGATGCAGTCACGATGCAATGAAATCGTAACGATAAAATCTGCGGCCTTGACACGGCCGCCGCTTGCGTAACGCTAACTCATCACAAGGCCTGGTTTTGTACAATTGTTTGTAGTTCACATCACATTGACAATTGGACGTATGTACGCTGGCTTGCACTGTAATCGGGCTAGCGGCCAAAGACGGGTATGTTCGCTGTCGTCATTTTTTATTAGGGTCCCGTACCCAAAGGGATTACACATGCATACATCACGCCCACATCCCAACTTATAATAGAATTATAATAATTAATGACTGTTACACCAACAAATTCCCTCATACTATATTATTCTACGTCTTTCCTATCCATCCAAAGGTTGTATGGAAGAGATGCCAATAAATGGCGATAAGGCCGCTCATTGTACTTTGTTTGTGTTATTGGTTTGTTTATGTATTGAACGTTTGTTGGTGTACAATAAATAAAGAATATTCTATCTATCTATCCCTGAAGGGGCAGGTAGTGGTGAATGAACACCCATGTTTCGCCAATTATGTTCGGTCCCATGTAATAAATAGGTGGCGAGCTAAATGCCATTCATCGGGCATGTCAAACGCAGCTTTTTGCTAGGTGGTACTAAAGTATTGCTGCTGCCTATTACTCATCGCTGTCTTAAACCTCAGTCGCCTTGTACGACACCCGCGGGTGAGATTCGGGGTGATGCTCTGCCGTCACCACACGACACCCAATGGGGTTAATATACAGAGTGAGTTTTTTTTGGGTTAGTATGGGGAAATTCTAAACTATAAGGGATAGAGAAAAACTCCTCTAAGAACCGTTATCTTAATTTTAGATGAAATAAAAATGGTATTTAATTTTTTTTAAATCTTAGATTTAGAGATATCGGATTTTTGAAAAAAAAAATTGAGTCGATTGTATATCACTATACAAACCGAAAATTGTAATGAGACCATAGCTCTAAAGTTGCTAGAAGTTGTTGATATTGCTTGAAATTAACATTTTATCAAAGATACATTTTACTATCTAATTGATATTAAAGACTGAAACAAAACAAAACTAAAAATCTGTCAAACGAAATAAACTCTATCTTATAAATTGTTCAAAATTCGACTTCGTCGTTGAACACCCCGAGTTGCATTTCACAATGAAATGAGAGGTATTGTGTGAACATTTTGAATCATCATCAGTGTCGTAGCGACTTTTGTATACTTAATTTTTTAACTGAACCCTATAGAAAAAAATCCTTGGGCGTTAGATCAGGTGACCGCTGGCCAAAGTTTAACTAATAAACAAAACTAAAACGTTAATTTCAACAACTTTTAGCAATTTATATACGATCGAAATAACAATTTTTTTTTTAAATCCGATATCCACAAATCTGTAAAGATTTAAAAAAAAATTAATACCATTTTTATTTTATCTAAAATTCTTAAGAAAGTTTTTCTCTATCTTTTAGAATTTAGAATTTCCACATACTGACTCGGAAAATAAACTCACCGTGTACATATAGGAATAGGAAAATACCAGGACCCTATTACTAAAAGGTTTCCGGGGCGGTTAATCAGCGTGGCATCAAGCACGTCGTTTTTCGCTTGCTTCAATCATTATGATCGTCTACAACGCTTGCTTGATCCTGGAGTCACGCATTTAAGAGCTTTTTATGTATTATATTATTATTTTGTCTGTTTGGTTTGTTTGTTTTGTAACAGAACAGAAACTCACAGAAAATCAACGTGCTTGAATCAAGCTGATAGACCGTCTCTGAACTCCATTAGACGCCGCTTTCCGTCCGTCCGTCTATCTGCCATTAGGTTCACGAACAGTGATAGTAACTGCCGCACTCAGAGACGTCAATCAACTTTAATGAGTACTTAATGTCAAAAAATTTCATTTCAATCTGGACCATAGACCCGGCAAGAATAGCGACTAGTTTTGAACTGTCATTTTTTGACATTACGTACTCATTAACGTTATTTGACGTCTCTGAGTGCAGCAATTAGACAGTTAAAAAAATTGTTGCTATGTTATTTTCTCAGTAATACGTCAGTTTCATATATTTTTATATACATACAGACAACAGCACGTCAAACTACAAAAAAATGTTAAATTTTCTCATTTTTCTCAACCGACTTTTGGCTCTACTGCCAACAAGATAAGGTTGGCAATCGATTGAAGAAATTTGACAGTTTGGGTAGTACTTAAATCACGCCAATATCCCCGATAGGTAGAGGCGAATTACCACCCCCTTTTCGCCACTTCAGTAAGGTCCCATGTAATAGGTGGCAAGCCTGTAGCCGTATTATATCGGGCACATACATCGCAGTATATTGCTAGGTGGTATTAGAGGAATGCTGCGGCCCATTCCACATCGCTGTCTTTATTCCATTCATTCGAATATATTATTATTTCCTACTAGTCTAGGTCCTCTTGTGTCACTAGAGCTGCATCCTCCGGTATTTGTGCTTTTACAATAGTTATTTAAAAACAATAGTGTTGTGCAAACGTGGCCCCACCTTGACACGAGAAGGCAAGGCGAGTTTTTAACGGCAAAAAGTTTAAATTGTTCGCAAAATCTAAAATCTTTTTGGTATCAGGCGATAAGTATTGAAAAAGTGTTGAAGTGAAAAACGGTAAACGTAAACTATCTTGTAAAATAAATACACTACGATCGTATTAAAGTATTTATACCTACATATATCACGCCTATATACCCGAAGGGGTAGGCAGAGGTCAGTTTACACGCACGGTTCGCCAATTAGTTTAGTCCCATGTGGCGAGCCTATTGCCATTTATCGGACACGAAAATAAGTACGCAATACCTAAGAAGAACGCTGCTGCCCATAACTCATTGCTGTCTTAGCCTTTTTAGCCTTGTACGAAACCCGCGGGAGAGATGGGGTTGATACCCGATTCGAATGGCAATAGGCTCGCCACCTATTACATGGGACCGAACATAATTGTCGAAACGTGGGTGTTAATTCACCTTTGCCTACCCCTTCGGGGAGAATAGGCGTGATATATGTATGTATGTAGTTTTGTTTTTGAATAATCTTTTAATTTAGCAAGTAGGTAATAAATTCTGAAAAAAAATTTAGGGTGGTCTAGATGACCGAAGCTCCAAATGGTTTCGTTATTATTATCGTAACTTGTTTTTTGATGATGATGATGATGTTTTTTTGACATGTTGTCAATTCGTACAAAGAATATGTTGGTTAGAAAAGTTCGAAAAATTATTAAATGCGGGTTGGCCGAGCGGTTTAGGCACCTGCCTTGATTACAGTGGTCGCGGGTTCGTTTCTCGTATCAAGACCATAATTTTTCGAACTTTTTCCAACCACCATATTCTTTGTGCTGATTTTTCAAACTATACTAATTTTTAAGTATAGTTTGGTCAGGTCTAAACTTGGTTAGGTCTAAACTTGGTTAGGTCTAAACTAATTACTAATATTTCACAAATAATAATTTTGTCAATTATCAATCCAACTTTCACTGCGCATCATGCATCGAAGGCTTGCATTACAACGCATGACCTATATTCCCGGATGACCTGCCCCTGCTCCTAGCCTGGATCGTGCCCTAGATGTAGCCTCTGTTGTGGAATAAAAGCGTTTTATATTTATCGTAATATATAATAAACTAACGAGGAACCTGGGAGCTAACCTAATTGGGGAATTGTGGATATTAATTCACCTCTGCCTACCCCTTATATATGCGTGATTTATGTATGTATGTAGTGATTTTGTTGCAAATGTACTGCTTATTCAAATTGTCCTTTTCGTAATAGTATCGTATGTTTTAAAAGTCTTAAATATTTTTTGTTTAATTAAGTATATTTTCTTTCTATGTTATAAGAAATACATAATAATTGTAAAAGATGAAATAACTATAAGATTCAAATGCTGATTTGAACAGAGAAACTGTCGTAACACCCACTATATATGTAAAACACTGCATGGCGCTTCATAGGTATTAAAAAGTTTAAATAATGAAAAATTAAACTTTTTGGAACCTACTTCCCTAACACAAATTTTCTACGTTGTATCGGAATATATTTATTAAATTATCGTTTTGATTGTTAATTAATTTAATTATATAAATGTTAGAAAAAATCAACAAAGGATAGGTCATACAAAGTTCGAAAAATTTTTGTCTTGTGGGAAATTCTCGCTACATAATACTCTACATTTTCGAACTTTATTTGACCTATTTTACTTTGTAATATTTATTCAAGTTGAATTAACCTAAATAGAAAATATTTTAATTTATTATATCGGATCTGTGATTGTTTAACTCATACCTAATTAATAATGTCTACAATTAAATGTAGGCATTAGCCCAATTACTTTTTTCAGTACCCAGTCCAGATTCAAAATAGATACAATACCACCTGCGCAGTACGGTTTTCAAACTCACGGCTAATAGTTAAAACCAAATTGACATTACATCAAATTCCCGCCCGCACAGAGCACAGATTACAAAACGCGGGGTCACTGCACTGCACTCACAATATTTTTTTTTTAAAATAGACCCACCACCGAGCGGCAGCAGAATAACAAAAATAATGAGCCGACTTTTCGCACCCGCGCGGACGCATGCGTTGTTACGCTCGCGCCTACCAACTGACAGGCTCGCGGGCACGGCCGATTGTTATCGCAAACGGACCAATTTCAAAACGCCCAACTGCCCGTACCGAAATACCCGGCGGGACGACCTATTTCCTTTGCCGGGTAGCTTTCCGATCGCAACCCGGCTATTTTCAGAGGACACCTCCCACCATTTCCATGGCTGGAGACTGGGGACATCCCGTTTTAGCGGAGTTATAACTGAATTTTGTAACTATAGGTGTTTTTCAGTCACGAGGTGTGCTCTAGAGAGACAATTTTAGTCTATGGACTAAGTTTATTTTTAACTGAGAAGCTAATGGCGAAATGTCAGTCTAAGCAACGTGAGGTAACTGAGATGAAAATTACCGCATTCGATATTAGATTAACAATTAAGATAGAGATAGAATAGCTCGTGCTAGTTCACCTCTGCCTACCCTTTTGGGGATATAGGCGTGATTTATGTATGTATGTATGTAGAATAGCTCTATACTGCTTTGGGTACTCTAAGTACCCTACCTACCCTTTAGGAGAGAAAGGCGTGATTTATATATTTATGTATTCATTTTGCCCTATTGAATAGAATACACAAGTGTACACCAAAACACAGGACATTACAGAAGATTCACTACATTCACACTTCAGCATATCAGTTTAAGGACTACAACGAGGAATTCGCAGCAGCGTTCCGGTGCATAATCTAACAAATTACTACGATTTAAGTTCCCGGTCAATGGCAATAGTCACGCCCCCATTACATGAGAATTATAATGGTAGCTAAATATGGGTGTTAAAACACCTTTACCTTCCTTTGGAGGGAAAAGGCGTGATTAGTGAGGTAGTGAGAATTGCATTCTGATCTGACGTTACTCTACATACATAATGTAGAGTAACGTCAGATCAGAATGCAATTCTCTCTACCCCTACTCTACCGTGTGCTGACGGCAGAGTAGAATACACCACTCCAAATCTCTCCAGTGGGTGTCGTACAAGGCGACTTAGGATAAATCAGTGATGAGGAATGGGCAGCAGCGTTCCTTTTATACCATCTAGCTATGTACCTACTGCGACTTTTGTGCCCGATAAATGGCAATAGCCTCGCCACCTATTACATGGGACCTAACATAACTGGCGAAACGTGGGTGCTAGTTCACCTCTGCCTACCCCTTCGGGGATATAGGCGTGATTTATGTATGTATGTACATAGTAGGCAGAGATCACTCTCACCACTTGCATATATCTATCGCTTCATTTAATCTCATTACCACTGTCTCCTATGTTGACGACGCAGTGTTTTTTTTATCTTCCTTTCACTCCTGTTGGCTGTCATCTTTTCATTTACTCTTTTACAATCATTTCATTTCTCACCGAATCCATCCATCTCTTCTGCAGCCTACCTCTTCCTCTCTGTCCCTCAACATCTATGTTAATTCATTCATACATAAATCACGCCCATATCCTCGAAGCGGTAGGCAGAGGTGAATAAGTACTCACGTTTCGCCAATTATGTTAGGTTGTATGTAATTGGTGGCCATTTAACGGTTACAAAAGTCGCAGTACATTGCCAGGTGGTATAAGATCCATGCTCGTCACTCTTTTAATGCATGCTTTTCGTTTCTTCCCATAACATGTCCATACCAAGCCAAACACAATATATTTGGTCAAACAAATTGATCGTTGCAACATTGTTTGGATACAAAACAATTCGTTACGTCACCGTGTCCCCGCCCGGAATGAACCCGCGACCTTCGGTGGACGTGACAGATCGCGCTGCCCTACTAAGAAGTGTATTGGACATGGATCGGTCGCTATCAGACCAAATATTTACATTGTATTATTTTTTGTACACAGATAACTAGCCCAATAGGTTAAATGAATGCTTAATCTACATACATACATACATAAATCACGCCTATATCCTCGAAGGGGTAGGCAGAGGTGAACTAGCACCCACGTTTCGCCATTTATGTTAGGTCCCATGTAATAGGTGGCGAGCCTATTGCCATATATCGGGCACAAAAGTCGCAGTATATTGCTAGGTGGTACAAGAGGAGCGCTGCTGCCCATTCCTCATGACTGATTTAGCCTTAGTCGCCTTGTACGACACCCACGGGAGAGATTTGGGGCGGTGACAATTGTATTCTACTCTGCCGTCACCACACGGACTAATGCTTAATCTAATATATAAAAATCTCATGTCACAGTGTTTGTTATCGAACTGCTCCGATTATGCTGCTCTGATTATTCGGTAGGTCTGAGAATAATTCGTGGACTATTTTTATACCCCTAATATAATAAGATAAGGGTAAAACGACGTTTGCCAGTTCAATGCTAATGAAATTATTCACACATACAGATTAAACTTCCCGGTGAATGGCAATAGGCTCACCACATATCACCTGGGACTTGATATCATCATCACCCTGTGCCCTGTCCTTATCCCATCCTATTTGGCGTCAGCGCAGTTTGTAATCCATCATCCATTCTGTCACCTTCCTCCACTCTCTTCTGACGCCTTTATTACATTCCTCACACAATCCATTTACCTATTCAGTAGTCTTCCTCTACTTTGACATCCATCAACATTCATGTCCATAACTTTTTTTGCCACATTCATGGCATCCTGTCTCACAACATGTTTACGTGAGACTTGACGTAAGCTGGCGAAATGTGGGTGTTATTACACCTTTGCCTTCTAGAAAGCGTGATTTTGTGTACCTTCGTAAGAATGAAGAATGCTGGCCTGGGAGCGAAAAAATAACGTAGAATGTGCCAGCCCCGACTCATCACATGGGTGTCGTAAAAGTCGAATAAGGGAGATTTACCGGTGTAGACCAAAAGCATCTTGGTGCACCCGAATGGTAGAGGGCAAACCACCGACAACAGCGTAGCCAAAGAGGGTTGGTGTTTCAGGAAGGAGGCCAGTTGTAAAACCTAAGGCCAAATCTTGAGCAGTATTGATTGGAATGTTGTCTATCAAATCAATACTGGTCATTCGAATCAATTCTCCGTTCATCGGTCTCTCGACATGGTCCGTTTCGTCTCTTTTCTATAACTACATTCATTCATCACTTCCTTTCCGGTGTGATGGATTATATGAATCAAAAGGCAGTGGATGGCATGATGACGTCTGACCGATGAATGGAAGAGGAAACATACTGCGCCGACACCAGATAGACTGGCAACAGGGCAGAAGAAGATGAATGAAGAAACTTAACAGCTTGTTTGTATGCATTTGTATGCGCTGTCGCGTTGTTCATAGTACATTAAAGATGCGTGTTCTGTCCATAATTTCGTGTCAATAGTTTAGCGTCCACGGTGGCCGGTTAATTGTCTAACAAAAGCGGCGAGGCCGATTTATAGAGGACGATTGCGCAATGCGCTGCCGTTCCCACACAGATAGAGCCACTGGAAATGGCTCTCGTTTGTGGACAGACATACAGACATGCATACGTAAATCACGCCTATTTATCTCCGAAGTCCGAAGGGTAGGTAGAGGTGACTTTTCGAGTTTTCGCCAATTATGTTAGGTCCAATGTGCCTATTGCTATCTTTCAGATGTATACGTAAATCGTAGCAATCGTGATTCGTGAGGCGTACCTAATTGCAGATGCGAAGCAATCTTTATTTATTTAACGTTTGTTTTATATATGTCTCACTATAGTATAGTTTCATCGTGGAAGAAGCGTCTATTTTCGTATTTGTTCTGTTACGTTTTGTTTTAGGGTTATGATAAAAAATGCTGAGCAGGTTACTCGAAATTAAAAACCAGTGTGTCCAAGGCCGACTAGAGAGTAAGTATCCTAAATTATTAAATTTTGAAAAATTATAAGTCCTGATGCGGTAAACGATACCGCGTCCTCTGCAATCCGGACCGATGCCTGTACCACTCGAAGTGGACAAATGATTTTTCTTTGTGATATTTTTATAATATTTATACAATTTTCAAACAAAAATCAAATCATAACTATAAATAAATAAAAATAACTTAAAGTACTAACAGCAACACGTCAACTTGAATTAGTGATAGAAATATATAGAAACATGCTGGCTGAAAACTCTAATTGTCAAATGAATAACTTTAAATAAATTAGAGCAAAAGACAATACATCATACAATCGTTTATTGATAAAATTGACAAGTGAAAAACAAACAACTAGAATTGTCATTGTTGTCATTGAAAATATAAAAAAAAAAAAAATATTAATAATAATAGAGGTTTTAACAATAGTCACATCTAGAACCGCTCTACATCAGCGACACACTGTGACGACACTGGTTCCACAATTTGTAGAAATAACAAAACGCAGTTGTTGCCACGTCAAAAGGATTTACAAGTGTAAAAGAGCCTTTTTGTGGTTCCGTACACAAAGGAGCGGTGCTTCATTTCAAATTGAACGACTTGTCTCAATCACTGTACACATTAATAGTTTTGTGGTCTCACTGTAATCATTCTGAGATTTTGTACGAATGAAGTTATTAACCGTTTTCAATAACGTGTTTAAGTAGGTGACATTTAAAAAACATAAAGATTTATTGCTTTATTTACAAATTATCAAAATAGGACTGATTGTTTGTTATTTTAATATTTCGTAATTATTATTTTCATTTAAACATTATATAAGATTATCTATCTAATGTACTATTATTCTATACTATTACTATACTATTCTTTTATATTCTATTTTTCTTTATATGGCTGGTATACATTTTTATTATCTTATACGTAAAAAAAATATTTTCATCCCACCATCTCGGAAAAAGCGTTTTTGCTCTTCGATATCTGAGTGCAAAAGCCGTTTTTATCCTCTAGAGGTTAAAGTAAATTTGAATTTAGAACATCGTGTGCAATGAGTTTGTGAATTCAAAACATCTTTGCTTGACTCAAGCTGATTGACCGTCTCGGAACTCCATTAGGGACGGTAATTTTTATTAGGTACTTACAGGTGTGTCTGGATAAATTTTGCGGGTGTGGCTGGGTGGATGGGTGGGTGTTGGAGGTGTGTCTGGGTGAATGGGTGTTTTGTGGGTGTGTCTGGGTGAATGGGTGTTTTGTGGGTGTGTCTGAATGGATGGGTGAATATTGTGAGTGTGACTGGGTGAATAGGCATTTTGTGGGTGTTTCTGGGTGAATGGGTGTTTTGTGGGTATTTCTGGGTGATTGGGTGTTTTGTGGGTGTTTCTGGGTGATTGGGTGTTTTGTGGGTGTTTCTGGGTGATTGGGTGTTTTGTGGGTGTTTCTGGGTGAATGGGTGTTTTTTGGGTGTCTCTGGGTGGAAGAGTGTTGTTTTGTAAGTGTTCCTAGGTGACTGGGTGTTTTGTGGGTGTTTCTGGGTGATTAGGTGTTTTGTGGGTGTTTCTGGGTGAATGGGTGTTTTGTGGGTGTTCCTAGGTGAATGGGTGTTTTGTGGGTGTTTCTGGGTGAATGGGTGTTTTTTGGGTGTCTCTGAGTGGATGGGTGTATATTGCGGGTGTGAATATTGTGGGTGTTTCTGGGTGGATGGGTAGGTGTTGTGGTTGTGTCTGGGTGTATGCTGTGGGTGTGTCAGGGTGGATGGATGTGTGTTGTGGATGTGTCTGAGTGGATGTTCTGGGTGTTTCTGGGTGGGTGTTGAGAGTGTGTTTGGGTTGATGGGAGGGTGTTGTGCAAGTTTCTGGGTGAAAACAGAAACTGTTGTGATTGTATTATTTTTTTGAATTTTGCAATTTCCTCGTTGGGGGGGATGAAAAGTTACGTGTTGCACTCGAGTGCAAAGATTTTTTACCTTGTGCTCTTTTGATTCCCTCGCTATCGCTCAGGCTTCTAATTTTTGAATCACTCGCTACGCTCGTGATTCAATTTTAGAATCCTTCGCTAGCTCGGTCATCAAAATTGAGCACGCGGTTAAAAAACAACTTTGCACTCACGTACAACAAATAACTATTGTCAAAAGGGCAGATGGTGATATACGAGTTGTGTGTATCTCTGTACCCAGCAAAGAATCGTTAAGTAGGAAGTCATGTGCGCCCATTTAGTCAGGTAGTGTGAGCTGTTGATTATGTAACAAGTCACTGGTTTTGGAATGTCAAACCTAACAAGTAAGAGTATCCGTACGGCAGTCCTAGGAAAAATTGTAACTAAACATACTGCATTCATCGTTTGTACAAATGTTTGTGGTTGTGTAGATCTATTTTAGTACGGCCAACAGCACGTCAAAATATCACAAAATATAAAATTTTCTCTATCGACTTTTTGCTTTACTACCAACAAGTTAAGGTTGGCAATCGATTGAAGAAATTTGACATTTTTGGGTACTTGGAGCGGTTTGATATGCGAATGGTTTAAGGAATGATTTGCAATGGTTCGATCTAAAGTGTTTTTAGGGTTTTTGGCTTCGTATCAAAGACCTTTGACCTATATTATCTTCATTTAAAAATGTCAATTCTTCATTAGACATTAAAATATGGGTTTCACGCCTTTTAATGCATCTGAGGAGTGCTTGGCGCGAATTTAGTGGCATAAGATTTCATAATGGCGAATATGAAAAAAGATAATAGGGCGGTGAAAATGTAATCAAGGTGCTATAAAATTCTCAATGTCAAACACACCACAACATTTTTATGTCAATGTTTCCGCATAATTGATCATCAACACGAATCAAAATAACACCACTAGGCTGGAGTTCACCAACACCATACAGACGATAATTATCTAACCGTCGGATTTGAAACTGTCAAAAACTGCTGGTTATCTTTTAATCGCATGATTTACGTGTTGGTAAACTCGGGCCTTGCTTGCACAAAGTTCATTCGAAAACAATTTTTGAATTAACGAAACAAAAATCTATCTGTGGCCATTAAAAGCGGCAAACACTCCCAAAGCGTCATTTTTAAATTAGTTATAGGTTTTCTTCAGTCTTGCACAGACTAAACACACACCTTACTTCTTTTAAAGCAGTCACGACCTTACTTTTTCGTAAGGATCATTGTTTCTGATATTCTTAGAGATTAAACGATACCTTTCATGTGCTCTGAGGTGTCTGCTCGCATGATGTCTGTGAGGTAGTGCTCCAGTGACCTCATGCTGTCCAGCCCGCTGCGTTCCTGTAACAATCGAACAGCCTGTTAAACCTGTCATTGATGTCTTTGATTGTTGTTTAAAATCGATAATTATTTGTGTCCTGCCACACCGTAGCACAGGACGTGGAGAATATCTCCTCGGGGAAAAGAAAATGTTTTCCTCTTGCTCTAACTCCCACTAAATACCGAGACAAAACACTGTGAAATGGTGGAGAGAGATTTTATCTATACTCTAGCCATTATAACGAGATAAAAAATGTAAACAGTTTTGATATGTATCTTTATCGACGAAATGCATTTAAAAATAAGAAAGATGTATCTTAAAATACATCATCCATTTTAGAAATTCAAAATGATTAGCTACTTTCAAAAAGAGGAATTACAATTTTTTTTTTTTGTATTTTATATGAAAAGACTCATCAACGTTGTTTACGCTCATTATCACGTCTCAGTGGCCTTACTTTAGGTCCTTTATTTCATAGGCTTACTGGTTGGCGATGTGCCGTATGTCGACGCCAGGGCAGAATTGTCATCTACATCAATTTCCTCCGAAGGTGTATAAAAAGCGTCTAAGGGCAAAGCAGCGATGAGAATGGTCAGCGGCGTTCCGCTTATATTCATAGCAATATACTGCATTTTACGTGCCACGAACACAATCACGCACGCCTATATACTCGAAGGGTTATGCAGAAGTTATTTAACACCCACTTTTCGCCAATAAGGCTAGGTCCCATGTCCAATGTAGGTGGTGAGCCTATTGCCATTTATCGGGTACATAAATCGCAGTATATGCCTAGGTGGTACAAGAGGAATGCTACCACCCATTACTCATTGCTGTCTTTACCCTTAGTCGCCTTATACGACACCCACGGGAGAGATGGGGGGTGGTGACAATTGTATTCTACTCTGCCGTCACCACACGGCGCACGGCTTGCTCTATGCTACTCATTTAGCCGTTTTCTTTAGATATACTTCAAACCCTGCACTGCGGTGAAACGATTGCTTATAATTATGAACGCTTCCAACGACCGTTAGGCTTAGCTTTCGGACGGTGTTTTCAGCAAAAAAGCGCCAATGGACTTCGATATCCCGCGGAAAAGCCGCCCATCGTTAGCCATACATTTTCTCCGAGTAGGTAGGTACCGTTCATAAAGCCAACATAAGTCTGCAAACCCACTGACCCATTTCCGAGCTACGCAGTGTGACGTAACAACAGCATTGCGCTACTGCGGCCGTGCAAGGGAAACCGTGTCTTATGTTCATGATGTAAGAGGCCCTTTTGGCAGTAGGCCTGTCGGAGAGATTCCTTTCCTTATATAGATTTCGGGAGTGACGTTATAATTTTCGCTTGCGACGGCAAATACATAATGGGATTGGTTATCTATGTTTTTTTAAGAACGTCGACTTGAAGGCGAACTTTTAAAGCTTTTTATTATATCGGTGGTATGGTGCCACCAACTCATCTGCCCCCCTAGCCAAGAGGCCAATCTATCGAACGCATAGAATACAAAATGTATGAAACTAACGTATTACAGAGAAAACAATAAGTCAGTTTCATACTTTTGTTTTCTTATCCATTACTACTTTACTATAACGCTATTGTGACACTTGTCCTGTGAAAACAGTAATGGATAAGTAAATAGTTCGGTGATCATCACTTTCAACTGTCAAAAAAAGTTAGCCAATATGCCTACTAGTCAGTTGTTTATTAAATATTTTTTGATGAAAAACGAAAACGCCGAAGATAACCTTATTGAGTATTAAAAAGTAAACTAATACAGTCAAAACATTATCGTCACCTGACCAGCCCTTTAATGTCTACATTGCTGGGGCACGGGTCTTACCACAGATATACTCGTATCAATTTGATTTATCCGCGGGTCTTACCTATGGATGGAAGAATATAGAATGGGATAAACCCACCCACACGCTGGCCTAGTGCGGGTCGGTGGGACTGATTAGCGACTGCAGATGAAGCCGGAATCAACCGCGGCTTAACGTACTTTCCAAAGCATGGAGATAACAGAGATAATATATTTTTGTTTACCCATCAAATGATCGGCCTAGCGAACATTTCTTAGTTTACGCAATCACAAACCATGCGACTCTGCGGCTTGTTGTAAGATGCAAAACAAATGAATCAACGCATAAAGCTTTATTTACACTCCGCAATTAGCTATCAAAATATATCACAGATTATATAAATGTGTTGAGGATGTGAACTACGATATTGAATCTTATTATTCAGTCAATAAGGACTGCAAGCTGAAGTTAGGACATGCTTAAGGATAGTCTGGTTAAGAATGCAGGAAGCCTGTAAATGTCAAGTCTATTCTGGCAATACTATGACAGAGAAAAGTGGTAACGGAAATTGGTAACAATAAAAGTATTAATACCGGGTGATTTTTTATTACGTAAAAATTATTAAATGAGATTATTCGTAGATAATTATGATATAATTATTACACAGAAATTAATTACAATTGTAACTAGTAGGTAGTCAATTTTAGTAGCTTACTTATATTTGAATTTACTTAAAGCAAACTTAACTATTGCCTATAGCGTTTACGTATTTATCTCGATTTTTATGAAAGTGTTCCGACAGAAGCATTGCTATTGCATAGTATTCAAGTCAATATAGAGAACGTAAAAAGTATGCTCAAAATATTAATAAAAACCGGCCAAGTGCGAGCCGACTCGCGCACGAAGGGTTCCAGACCATTTTCTATAAAACAAGCAAAAAAAATAACTTTTGTTGTATGGGAGCCTTTAAATCTGAAATATTTATATATTCTGTTTATTGTTATAGCGGCAACAGAAATACATCATCTATGAAAAATTCAACTGTCCAACTGTCGCGATTAATGACTAATAGTTTTAGTAGTAACGTCCCGTTTTATCCTTTGGCTACGGAACCTTAAAAATATACTTTTGTCAAAGTAAAAAAATGTATTAATCTGGTACTTATACAAAAAGTCCACTCTCCGATCATTGTATTTTACTTATTGCATTTACGTTTTTTTAAATAGAAGAATCTACGAATTGCGGCTAACACTTTTGCGAGCCACTGTACTACTCTTAACTGAAAATACACAGACGTACAGTCAACGGCACGTCAGACTGCCACAAAATGGCAAAATTTCTCAATCCATTTTGTACTCTATTATTACCAAGTTAAGGTTGACAATCGATTGAAGAAATTTGACAGTTTTGGGTACTCTGAAGTGCCGTTGACAGTTCATACAAGCGATGGAGCGACATATTATTAGGACTAGTGCAAGCTTCCGAACTCGTTTGGACACGGTGGAGACTATTAAACTAGGACTATGTTGTATAACGTAGTCTGATCGTGAAATCGGCAATTTTGTGGACTGCCTAGACACAACAATATCTGGTTTTTAAGTAGTAGAGGAGCACCTGACACCATTGAGTTATGTACGCTAGTAATAATAGTTCAATGCCTGGTACCCGTAAGACTGTCATTCGTTTTTACTTCAAATACATAAATGTAACTCACGCCTATTTTTACCTTGGGGCACGGCAGACAAACCACCAACAACAGCATACCCAGAGAGGGTTTTTGTCAGGCCGGCTGTAAAACCGAAGCCAAAACCTTAAGCAGTATTGATTGGAATGTTGTCAACCTAAACACTCTCTCCGTTCATCGGTCTCCTCTCGACATGATCCTTTCCGTCTCTACATTTTTACATTCATTTTAAAGTTTTCTACATTCATTCATCATGCCGTGTGGTGACGGCAGAGTAGAATACAATTGTCACCATCCCAAATCTCTCCCGTGGGTGTCGTACAAGGCGACTAAGGATAAATCAGTGATGAGGAATGGGCAGCAGCCTTCCTCTTATACCACCCAGCAATGCACTGCGACTTTTGTGCCCGATAAATGGCAATAGACTCACCACTAAACGTGGGAGCTAGTTCACCTCTGCCTACCCCTTCGGGGATATAGGCGTGATTTATGTATGTGTGTATTCATCACTAGCACTTTTCCAGTGTGATGAATTATAAATGAATCAAAAGGGAGTGGATGGCTTGATGGCGTCTGGCCAAAATAATTGGAAGAGAAAACATACTGCATCGACCACAAACAAACTGGGAACAGAGGCCTTACCACTAACTCTAAACGCGACTCAATTCCCATTGTTAAAGTGAGACAACGCTATAAGCCGAGTAGAGCGGCGTCCCGTTTTGCCATCCGCGTTTGGATCGCACTAATACTTCATGGTACGGGTACAGGGCAGGAAGACGGAGAAGGTTTTGTAAGAATTCTTTGAATTGCATCTCTCCTGTTTTATCTCTCTGTAGCCGTACCATGAAGTATTAGTGCGATCCAAACGCGGGTGACAAAACAAGACGTCGCTCTACTCGGCGTATAGCGTTGTCTCACTTTAACAATGGGAATTGAGTCGCGTTTAGAGTTGGTGGTAAGGCCCCTGGTGTTAAAAATGAACGATTGTCACCGCTTAATGTAATACGCTGCCAAAATATCAACACGTACGAAACCAGCAAAAAACCTTATCAATGCCCGATTGGGTGCGCGTACAACCAACACAATTTAACCGATATCATTGTTTCCTACTAGATAAGGGAGTTGGTATACGCAGCACGTTCGTCCAAAGATCAACGAACGCAGAGAATAATCGATAGCGAGTAAAGTGCCTATCGCTCGCGGCCTGTGGGCCTACCGCCTAACTCGATTGCTGATGATAGCTATATTGCAATGCACTGCTTACGGCTATAGCAGCCATCCAAAATATTTAGGCGGCACGGATTTTGTGCCAAATTCATACAAAATCATTCGGTGATCATTCGTTCAAAGCTATCGCTAATAGTTTAGGTACATTTGGTGCGAAATGACAGCATGACGTCATCAACTATAGATTTTGCTTTAGCAATCGAGTTAGGCGGTAGGCCCCCTGGTCGGCGTAAATTTAAAAACATTGGCTGGTTGGTTGATGCTTAGGCTCGAGTCTGCCAAAATGTAAAGCAAACAGAAAATAACTGTTAGTTTTTGACAGGTCTTCCATTCATTAAAATGTCAAAAACCGACGGTGAAATAATCGCCTGTGTGTTGGTGAACTCCAGACTTAGACGTTATAGATGAGACACAAACTCTTCGAATTCCATGGATTCTGCGTGCGGGTGTCGGGTCCATAGTGTGGCAGGTCATTGGCAGCGCTTGGGATTTGTGACCTAAGTGTTGGTTTACGGGGTCCATTCACAACATGTAAACATTATGTACCGCGACTTCTCTCTGTCTATATTGGTAAGATTCCGTGAGAGCTGCCTTACTGCCGCACTCAGAGACGTCAATTGGCTTTGGTGAGTTCTTAATGTCAAAAAAATTCAATGAAATTTAGACCATAGACCCAGAAAGAATAGAGACTAGTTTTGATTTGTCATTTTCTGACATTAAGTACTCATTACCGTTGGTTGGCGTCTCTGAGTGCGGCAGTTAGTTAGACACACTTAAAATCGGTCAAAGATTCCGAAAAATTGCGGCCCTATGCGGGACCTAAAATTTGAAAAATGATCTGACCAATTTTGCCAACGTAAGGTAAACTTATCAAAAAATATTCATAGACGTGTTTACTATTTATTTTATTTTGCTATGATAGTGCTAGTTACAAAGTTATCTATATTACTGAAAAAACAATTCATAAATTAATACTTGTGTTAAATAAAATTTTGTCGCCGAAGTCGTAAAGGGCTGCCGCTTCTGCGGTTTTGTGATTGATCTATAACAGTTTTGACGTAAGGGGGCGTTGGGAATGACAAACGAAACTATGGCGAACAAATTGTGTAATTTCGACCATAAATAGCTCATTTTGTAAAACTTAATTTTTATGTCAAAATACCTATATAAATTGATTGCTATGCGAGCAAATAGCTTTGCTCGTAAGCAATATTTCTTTACAATAAAAACACAGAGACCTAACTTTCAATTTTTTTTAAATTGGACAACGTTTTCGGGTTGTAAGATTGTATAGCTTTTTGTATGATTATAGCTTCACAAAAGTACCTTCAAAAGTGATCTAACACAAAAATATCATCTCAAAGAAATTGTAATCGCCATTAGGTAGGATTTAAGCACACATAAATACATAAATTATACTCTTCTTTGCCGTCACTTCACTTAATAATAATGCGCGTTTAGGTATCGAATGTAGACCGCCATAGTTCTGGTTACATCTCACATTATCTCCGGCTGTCACTGATAAGTCCTTATCAGATGTCGTGATAGCAAACGCGCACAGGTTTTCTATCTTATTTCAGTCAGCACTCCGAAGTGAATAGGAATCCCCTTGAGATTTGAGCCCGTTTCCTAAATGGTGGGCGCTTTGCTTGTCACGTGATTACTGATACGACTGTTCATCATCTCATCACCCTGCCATGTTCCGTCCTATGTTTTTAATACTCAATATCATTATTGGTCAATAGCTTAATTATCTGGGATTAGTACAGTATGTTTCTTGTTTCATTCAAAGTCAACAATTACACACTAATTTATATCATTCATGACAAGGAAAGATTCTAGTTACCTATACAAAAATGATAAAAAGGATCTTGTCAAGCGATCTGTCGATTTCAGTGGTTTTTTCAGTTACGAGAATTGTAAAGTGCCGATACGCGGCGCGAGTAATGCCTACATTTATTTTTTAATACTTTTTGTAACGTTTTCACGTTTCAACTTAACAAAAAGAGACAATTTTGGTATTTTTAGATTCATTACACCCCAATCTAGGTTTGTACGTTTTTCTTTTTACATACATACATAAATCACGCCATAAATAGGCAGAGGTGATTTATCACCCACTTTTCGCCAATTAAGCTACGTTTTTCTTTTTAATTAATTCAATTTAGTTATATTAAAAAATAAATAATGCTTGAGTATTTTTAATGTCATAATTAAAGATATTCGATGCTAACAACTTTTACCGTAAGTAAGCAATATTTCGTAAAAATAAAAACGTATGAACCTAAACTAGTTTTATATTATATTTATAACTAATATCCAAAAATTATTAAGCCCTACCACCAACCAAACCGAGTACAAATTTGTACTCCCCTGGGGATCGAAACTGGATCTTAATTCTGGTGGTTTACTGCTGTAATGCGTTAAGTGAAAATTGTAAAACCATTAAGCTTCATCCGAATTCGGGTCAAACAAATATTTAGCTTATCGCTAATTCCACCGATAAGTACGCAAATTCGCTTCACTGTCCCGAGTTCAACTTCCGACTTGCTATCGTAATTAGTCTTTTGGTGGTGTAAGAACATAAAAGGCCGTGTGGTGACGGCAGAACGCAATACAATTGTCACCGCACGCCGCATCTCAAGTGGGAGTCGGACAATCGATGAGTTTAGGGCAGCAACATTCCTCTTATACCATAATCCCCAGCCTTTTTAATGTCCCCACTACTGGAGCACAGGCCCATTTGTGGCCCGGTTTCAGTTATGGATGGAAGAATATTGGGAGAATGGGCTATAACTCACCATGTTGGTCCAATGCGAATTGTTGGGTATTAACGGCTGCAGATGTGGCCGGGACCAACGGCTTAACGTGCCTTCCGAAGCAGGGAGGAGCTCACGATAATACATTTTTGGTCACCCATGCTAGCGAGCGCCTCTTCCACACGATAAATCCATCCATGGAATGCCAAGTTTTGGTCTCATGTCGCATAAAGTCAGATCAAGTAGCCCCACTGCCGTCCCAAAACCGTCTTATCGTTGCATTCGCCTAAACACAAACACGACACAACACACACAATCAATTTGAACTCAATAATGAGAGAGGTAGAGTTCAATTTTAAGATGCAAGTGCCTGGGTTTTGTTATCGTACACCTGTTAATATTGGAGTGATAACGGGCTGTTGTTGCGTGAACATGTGCGTAGTATCAGAGTTACTTAACAACCAAGTTTTTGACAGGCGCTTGGAAAAAGACCCCATAGGTCGCACACCTGACCATAAAGTGGACTTTTCACTTTCCGGTCACGGGGTGACATAAAACTATGATCTTACCTCAGGCAAAAAAAAAGGAAGACTCAGATCGCATATTTATACTTGCGATCTGAGACATTATTTTTTTTATCGCTCTTGGTATATAATTTACTATTTGAAAGACCTAAATTGGTGGCCGCGATGTCTTTATAGCATCTACCGAGTTTTTTGAGGAAGGCGAAGACCTTGTCCTCCATCCTTGCAATTGAGCACTCCTTATGAGTATATATTTCTCCCTGGGGGAGTTTCACTGCCGCGGAGAGCCTCACAAGGCGCTATGAAGTTTTCACTTCGCAATTATACCACTTTACCCCCGAACACAGAAATGCTACTAGAAGTTTGAGTCCCGCTTAACATTTAAGTACCTATTGTCAAAATTGACGTTTTTCCATACAAAGTCTGACATGTATTGTCCACTTACTTTTAACTAATTTACGCTACTCAAATTTTGAGCACCAAGCAGTTTCTGTATTCGGGGGTAAAAGTGTTTATGTATTTTTTTGCTCTAATTTACATACATACATACACAATTCACGCCTATATCCCCGAAGGGGTAGGCAGAGGCGAACTAGCACCCACGCTTCGCCAATTAGGCTAGGTCCCATGTAATAGGTGGCGGGCCAGGTGGTAGGTATAAGAGGAATGCTGCTGGCCATTCCTCATCACTGATTTATCCTTAGTCGCCTTGTACGACACCCACGGGAGACGTTTGGGGTGGTGACAATTGTATTCTACTCTGCCGTCAGCACACGGCAATTTATTCATTTGATAATTTATTTTTCTCGGAATAATTTAGCCAGACCATAATATACTTATATTAATTTACATTATATTATTGTATTGTACTTTACTTGTTGTTTTTACTTTAAGGCCGTGTGGTGACGGCAGAGTAGAATACAATTGTCACCAACCCAAATCTCTCCCGTGGGTGTCGTACAAGGCGACTAAGGATAATCAATTAGTGATGAGGAATGGGCAGCAGCGTTCCTCTTATACCACCTAGCAATGTACTGCGACTTTTGTACCCGATAAATGGCAATAGGCTCGCCACCTATTACATGGGACCTGACATATTTGGCGAAACGTGGGTGCTAGCTCACCTCTGCCTACCCCTTCGGGGATATAGGCGTGATTTATGTATGTATGTATGTATGTATTGTACTTTATGAATATAAAAGAGACGTAGTAGAAAGAGTAGTAGAAACGACGTATTAGAAAGTAGTCTGTTGGATCAGGACGCTACAGAATGGCGGCCATTTTGAAGACGCTAGCTAGGTAATAATTAGAATCATGTTACGTTATTTCCTTTTCCTTATTCCTCTTTGGAAACTAGTTTATACTACAGATTTTAGTGGAAGCTCTTAGAATGAAGAAGAAGAAGAAGACAGAAGAAGCGATGGATAGATTGGTAGGAAGATAACATGAAGAAGGAGGAGTTCATCCTAAGCTCATGTCTGATAGAAGGCAATGAGGCAGATATATTGTGCCATCCCCACTTATAGAAGTGAAGAGAGAAGACTTAACTAACCCCCTAATTCAGAAACGCTACCTTCTCAAATTTTGAGCACTGTTTAAAGAGTTAAGAATTTGTTTGAAAAAACGACAATTTTGACAATATTAAATGTTATGCAGGACTCAAACTTTGAGTAGCGTTTCTTTATTCGGGGGTTAATCTAACTATGTAATTAGTATACGCACTTAATAAAGTTACGTAGGTAATCATACTATAAATATTCGTAGGTACCTATCTGGAAATCCGAAAAATTACTACCAAATCATACTCACATACCAACATGATTTACGTTAACTACAAATCTAAAAAACGGCCAGATAATGTCTTTAACAATCAAAACAAAATATTTATTAGTAATATGTAGTATTGTGTTATCAAATATAAACAAGTGATAAGGTTTTAATGAACCTAAACGAAACCACAGTAAAATGTAACATGACATCGATGCTTTCATGTGTTGATAAAGAAAAAACAAAACAGTTTGTTGCATATAACCTCCGCGGCTACAAACTGTTTTCAGGCTGCAACTGTCAGATGTAGGTCGGCCTCTTTCTTACTCGACGCGAACTAGGCCGTAGAGCGGGACGGCCTACGGGCACGTGTACTTGCTTACGTAACATGTAGGTAGAGCCTTGAAAATTAACAAGCCAGCTACTGATAAGGTTTAGTTTTACACGACATTTCACTGTTTTCAGAAATCATGATAGAAAAGTTCTCAGTTTTACAATAAATTGAGTTGAATAGTTTTTTTACGTGCATCATTTTGTTATAGATGTAAACTTTCTACAGAATGTATTCTTCTAAAATAAATATTGCTACCCGATTTAGCTGTTAGCTTTCGAAGATAAATATTTTGCAAAAGAATTGTATTACAAAGTAATACTTAGTACTTAATTTTCAATCCTCCATTAAAACTGTAAAACATAAAACAGTATGATAAATTGATAAACGGTCATAATTAATATTGAATCAAAACTTAACGAGCGGCCTCAGTTGACTGAAGAGCCCATTAAATGACATAGATGTCACATATGTAATTTTTTTATTTGTCAATTTATTATTTTAAGTACGAAGAAAAAACAGTGGAAAATACTTGAAATATAATGTAGGTATATGTTTTTCTTTTATATGTGATCTTACATTAATATTATATTGCTTTGTCATATTTTTAATTTTTTTTTTATTTTTCGATAGATGTTACATGAAAGTCCATGGTAACTGAGAAACACCTGCTTTTAAATAATAAACTTGTAATGTTACAATTAATTATGGCCCAGATTAATTAGCTAAAAGGTATTGAGAATCCTTGGATTAATAACACTTTAATAAAATAAGAGAAACTTTATAAATTAACCTAATCCAACTTAAGCCATTGCAATCACGTCACGTCATGAAATATAACAATAATAATCATTTAATAAGTAATAATGATAAGTTTTATCACAATACAATTGCCTGTTGTAAACCATGCCGATCGATTGCTTTATAAGTAGATTAAAGAAGATACTTTGAAAAGATTTGACCTACTTCCGTGAATATTTGGCGCAAAGATCGGCAGCCATTTTGCGGAAGATGTCAGTTTCCCCATGTCTTCACGAAGTAATAAACAATTTTATACTTAGCGTGAAAATGAAAGGAACGCATTGCGTAATTACCTTGCGGTATGTGTGATATTACTTTAATAACATAGTCTTTTATGTATCCCATAAAAAATTAGGCTCGCCCACTATTACAGGGGACCAAACCTAATAGGCAAAACGTGGGTGTTATTCACCTCTGCCTACCACTTCGCGGATATAGGCGTGATTTTTGTATGTATGTATGAAAAAGTAGTTAACAAGCATAGAAATACTGGTAGAGTATCTTTGACTTACATAATTTTTTTTTGTTTAATATTAATAATAAAAATATTATCACTAATACAAAACATTTTATCGTCTACTAAGTCTGAAGTAAGTAGCTTAAGCGCCTGTGTTATGGAAATTAGATGACGGACAAATGAACATACATACATAATTCACGCCTATATCCCCGAAGGGGTAGGCAGAGGTGAACTAGCACCCACGTTTCGCCAATTATGCTAGGTCCTATTGCCATTTATCGGGCACAAAAGTCGCATTACATTGCTAGGTATAAGAGGAACGCTGCTGCCCATTCCTCATCACTGGTTTATCCTTAGTCGCCTTGTACGACACCCACGGGAGAGACTTGGGGTGGTGGCAATTGTATTCTACTCTGCCGTCACCACACGGCATACGGACAACGGACAAATGAATATTGCAAAATATACTACATTATCATAATTATATGGGGAGATGGTTCAAAGGAGGCATACTGCCAAAAACAGGCACTTGGGTAGACAAGTAAAAATATTTCCATATACTCAAGTGGTAGAAACTTAAATTTCGATCCGTATTACCTCTACAGGGGTCGGCGCAGTATGTTTCCTCTTCCATTCATATCGGTCATACATCATCAAGCCAGCCACTCCCTTTTGATTCTTATCATACATCACACCGGAAAGGTGCTATATTTAATGACTGAATGTATAGAAAAGTGATGGAAAGGACCATGTCGAAAGACCGATGAACGGAGAGAGCGATTGGGGTGATAACATTTCAATCCATACTGCTAAAGGTCTTGGCTTCGGTTTTACAGCCGGCCGCCACCAACGCTGTTGTTGTTAGTTTGCCCTACACCATTCGGATGCCCGATTAAGGTAAGTACTTATTGGTCTACACCGGGTTATCTCCCTTAGTCGACTTTTACGACACCCATGGGATAAGTCGGGACAAGACAAGAAGTCCTTTAAACTTACGACAATATTCTTTTAACAAGTAGCATATTATTATGCTTTGTTTGAGTGTATGTTTAGTAAGGCCGGTGTGGTGACGGCAGAGTAGAATACAATTGTCACCACCCCAAATCTCTCCCGTGGGTGTCATACAAGGCGACTAAGGATAAATTAGTGATGAGGAATGGGCAGCAGCGTTCATCTTATACCACCTAGCAATGTAATGGCTCGCCACCTATTACATGGAGCCTAATATAATTGGCAAAACGCGGGTGCTCGTTCACCTCTGCCTACCCCTTCGGGGATATAGGCGTGATTTATGTATGTATGTATGTTTAGTAATAAACAAATAAGCTTAACTAAGAATAGATGCATGATATGCCGCCTTTTTTTAAGGAGGCAAAGACACCACCCAGTGCAGGTTTGCTGTTGTTGGTGGTGGTTTATCCTCCACCAGTGTCTCAAAGTGCCTTCTATGCTGGCCTGGGAGCGAACAAATAACGTAGAATAGGCCAGCCCCAACTCATCCCATGGGTGTCGTAAAAGTCGACTAAGGGAGATTGCCCGGTGTAGACCAATAAGCACCTTGGGGCACCCGAATGGTGGAGGGCAAACCACCAACAACAGCGTACCCAAAGAGGGTTGGTGTCAGGCAGGCGGCCGGCTGTAAAACCTAAGCCAAAACCTTGAGCAGTATGGATTGGAATGTTGTCATTCTAATCACTCTCTCCGTTCATGGGTCTCTCGACATGGTCCGTTCCGTCTCTTTTCTATACATTCATTCATCACTAGCACCTTTACGGTGGGATGGATGACATGAATCAAAAGGGAGTGGATGGCTTGGTGACGTCTGACATATGAATGGAAGAGGAAACATACTGCGCCGACCCCAGATAGACTGGGAACAGGGCAGGAAGAAGTGTCTCAAAGTGCTAAGTATTATGCCTACGACAATTTTATTCTATATTTTAACCAGTCGTGTATGGCGTGAAATGTGTGTATGTAGATTAATAAACAAACAAGTATTACTAAGACGCTATATCTCAGAATCGACGCATGACATGCCGCGTTTTTTTAACGAGGCGAGGCAAAGACACCACCCTGTGCAGGGTCCGCAGACACGTGACCTAGTTTGGCCGGTCAATGCGGCCGCGCGGCGCAGTGCGGCGGGACGATTGCCCGTTCGTATAACTTGGCTGAATGTACCCTCTTCCTTGACCTTTCCTGCTCCCTTGGTACGGGACGTGGACTAAATCTCCTCGGGGTAAAGAAAATATTTTCCTCTTGCTCTAACTCCCGCTAAATCCCGCGACAAAACACTGGCAAGTGGTGGCGAGAGACTTCGTCCCGGTCGCGTGCTAAGGGCTACTGGGAAAACTGTTTTTGGGAGGCTTTGTCGCCATTCAGTGGAGTCTGTTTAGCGGTAATTGAGTTTTGGATTCAGAGGAGCTCGCTAGCGCAGTGGCATAGCGGTCATTGGATGGGTAGAGGGTGACCAAAAATGTATTATCTCGAGTTCCTCCGCGTTTTAGCCGGAGTTAAGCCGTTGGTCCCGGCTGCATCAGCAGTCGTTAGTACACACGAACCCGCACTGGGCCAGCGTGGTGGATTATGGCCCATTCTCCCTATATTCTTCCATCCATAGGGAAGGCCCGTGCCCCAGCAGTGGGGACATTAAAGGGCTGGTGATGATGATTATAAGTTTTGGAGTTCTGCTATTACAAACATAAATCACGTCTATACAGTATATAGTCACGGTCGGTAGGCAGAGGTGAATTAACACCCACGTTTCGCCAATCATGTTAGATCGCATTTAACAGGAGGAGAACCTATTGCCATCAGGGCATGTAAATCGCAGTACACTGATAGGTAGCATAAGAGCATTACTCATAGCTGTCTTTTTCCTTGGTCGCCTTGTACAACAACCGCGGAACAGATGAGGGGTGGTGGGACCACACGGCGTTAATGACATCAGCTGAAACCTTGACGTACGACACCCACGAGAGAAATGGTGGTGGTAACAAATATATTCTGTCGTTACCTCATCACACAGCTTATTCAAACACCTTAAAAAACAGACTTTAGCTTATGATTATTATTGATGTTTTTAGTTGACCATTTTATCAATGTTACAAAGTTTATTTATTTGTTTACTTTGATATTTTTACTTTGAACCTATTTTTTCTTTATATGAGTCGAATCCAGGAGTATGGTATGAGGAATGGGCAGCAGCGTTCTTTTTATACCACCTAGAAATGTACTGCGACTTTTGTGCCCGATAAATGGCAATAGGCTCGCCACCTATTACATAGGACCTAACATAATTGGCGAAACGCTCTCCTCTGCTACCGACCGTGACTATACACGGGGATATAGGCGTGATTTATGTATGTATGTAATAGGTGGCGAGCGTATTGCCATTAATCGGGTACCGAAAGTCGCAGTACATTGGTAGGTGGTATAAGATGCCCATTCCTCATCACTGATTTATCCTTAGTCGCCTTGTACGACATCCACGGGAGAGATTTTGGGTGGTGACAATTGTATTCTACTCTGCCGTCACCATACACCATGGGATCTAACTTAATTGGTATCAAGTGGGTGTTTAATTCACCTCTGCCTACCCCTTCGGGGATATAGGCGTGATATATGTATGATGTTTTCTTTAAAAATATGAGTTGAATATTGGCGAGTTACTACCTAAACTATAGTTTATTGTTAACTTTTGACATCCGTTCTTCAGTTTCGTACTAACATTGCATAATTTCATATGAAACGACATTAGTGTTTGATGACCACCTCCGTGTGTTGCCATAAACAATCCACAAACAATAGAGCACTGCATTCTTTTTTTACCGCACACACGGATGATTGAGTAATGTGGTTCGGTTGTTTTTCAGACATTTTATGCGGACTTTAAGGCGCAACGCAAATCGAACGCGGCGAGGTATACGGATACGAAGGTAAAGCCGGATCCAGACGAGTGTAACATGTAATGTAACACGAATTCTACGTCCAGATGAGTTACTGTAGGTAACGCTCGTGGTGCCGTCCTAACGTAGAATTCGTGTTACATTACACATCAGATTACATTACACGTTACACTCGTCTGGATCCGGCTTAATGGTACGGATACGGCGCGGATAGGTAGGTATCCTAACAACGTAACAAAAATGTTATATTTAAAATATATACTACATAATATGTCACGCCTTTCTCCCACAGGGGTAGGCAGAAATCACTTCTTTTCACTTGCTATGATGATCCTTACATACTTATTTCGCTTCATCCAATCTCATCAATCTCTTCATGCATGCCTGTCGGTTTCGGGTACTCTTGACCTGGCTCTTTTTTAATAGACTATGAAAGATCCGCCTAGGGCTACGCCTTCCCATTTCTCCGTTCACTTCCAAAAAATGTACAATTTGATATTTTTTTGTTACATTGCTAGGATACCTTGATATCCGCGTCGTATCTGTAGTAATCCGTACCTTACCTTCGCCTCGCCGCCTTATGTTTGCGTTGCACCTAAGGTGTGTCTAAGGCGGCTCTCACGGAATCTTACTAAATATGACTGGACAAAGAGTGAAGTCGCGGTGGCAAAGGCGTGTGTGAAAAGGACATGTCGTGAATACATACATACATACATAAATCACGCCTATATCCGCGAAGGGGTAGGCAGAGGTGAACTAGCACCCACGTTTCGCCAGTTATGTTAGGTCCCATGTAATTGTAGGTGGCGAGCCTATTGCCATTTATCGGGCACAAAAGTCGCAGTAGGTACATAGCTAGATGGTATAAGAGGAACGCTGCTGCCCATTCCTCATCACTGATTTATCCTTAGTCGTCTTCTAGGACACCCACGGGAGAGATTTGGGGTGGTGACAATTATATTCTACTCTGCCGTCACCACACGGCATGTTGTGAATAGATTCCGTAACTTTACACTTGGCTCGCAAGTCCCAAGCGCGGCCGCTGACTGCCCCTCTCTGCCACACTATGGACCCGGCACCCGCACGGTGAATCCATGAAATGCTAAGAGTTTCCTCCTCCCCCTCCTTTCTAGCCCCGACTCATCCCATGGGTGTCGTAAAAGTCGACTAAGGGAGATTGCCCGGTGTAGACCAATAAGCACCTTGGGGCACCCGAATGGTGGAGGGCAAACCACCAACAACAGCATACACAAATAGGGTTGGTGTCAGGCAGGCGGCCGGCTGTAAAACCTAAGCCAAAACTTAGGAGTATGCAGTATGAATTGGAATGTTGTTATTCCAATCACTCTCTTCGTTCATCCGTCTCTCGACATGGTCCGTTCCGTCTCTATTCTATACATTCATTAATCACTAGGATCTTTACAGTGTGATCGATGATATGAATCGGGAGGGAGTGGATGGCTTGAAGACGTCTGACCGATATGAATGGGAGAGCAAGCACGCTACGCTGACCCCAGATAGACTGGGAACAGGGCAGGGAGAAGAAGAAGAAGCTAAGAGTGGTGAAATTCTTGATGGTGTGGATACACGTATGGAATGCTGTATAGTTAACAATACCATGCGTTGTACAGAAAACAAGCACGCCAGACTATGCAAAACTGTCAAATATATCCAATCAATATTCAACATTCAGTTTTTACGTAGAACACAAATTCAGCGTGTAATCTGACATACTGTTTTTTGTCCATTATTACCTTACAACTAACATGTCCAACACAAAATTACGTATGAACCGTATAAGCTAAATTAGAAGCTATTTGCATGTGAATTTTTTGCATTTTTCTTCAAAAATATGTACGAAGGGTTTCATTGAGACACGCGGAAATCTATTTAAAAGCCAACTACTGTAACATGAAATAAGACAGAAGGCATCGGTACTTCCCCGTTGATATGTCCAAGCACTTACTTGCACTTAATGGTTTTGATCGTCGCATACTTAGGTTAAGTAAAGTACTCTTAGAAAGTACTACGAAAAATTAATATATTGCATGTTATGTAATGTTATGTCAATAACTGCTGAAAAGGAAAAAAAGGTACTGAATTTTCGTGTACTTGATCAATGTATGATTTCCATTCATTGGTCGTTAGGTCCCATAAATGGTCTGCCTATGCCAGCTATGAACGCTCATTAAATAGTAATAATGTTGTAATCGTTAAATATAACAATTTATGTAGTAAGCTGTTTAATGCTCTAAATTCATTAGGAGTGCCCTCAATACAGATTTATGGATGTATTATCGATTTATCCAAAAAATAATTAAAACTTTTTATTATCAACATTGTAATTTAATTATCCCAAAAAATTAGGTCAGACCACTTAACAATTGTTAGATTAAATACTGGGATTTGAGCGCAATAAATTATAGTAAGTTTTTTTCTACGTTAAGATTTGATAGGTACTGATGCCTGGCTCTATTCAAAAGGCCCGGGTTTGAATTTATTATGATTTATGATAGGAGTAAATGTTTGTATGCAGTAATTAAACGCTAAGATTTGTTCTCGAGTCCTGATGGTCCTACTGATATATTTTTTTTCCAATATTGATATATAATGTTATCTATATCTCTCCGTATGGTGACGGCAGAGTAAAATACAAACGTCACCACCCCAAATCTCTTCCGTGGGTGAAGCCTTCACTACTATGGATAAAACAGTGATGAGGAATAGGCAGCAGCGTTCCTCTTATACCACCTAGCAATATGTACTGCGACTTATGCCCGATAAATGGCAATAGGCTCACCACCTACATGGGATATTACATGGGACCTACCATAATTGGCAAAACGTGGGTGCTGGTTCACCTCTGCCTACCCCTTCGGGGATATTGGCGTGATCTTTGTATGTATCTATATCTCTGGCATGTAACGTATAGAAAAATTATTTCAATAACAATTTCTTCCATAATCAATATACAAAGCAGCAAACGGCACCATGGTGGGCGCCAATAGTAAGTACTATCTGGAGATATGTAATTATTTTTGGTTGGTTCTTGGCCTCAGGGAACATCACGACTCAAACGCACTAAGCCCCTGCGATATTGAGCTCCTGGAGTTAGATGGTAATTTAATAAAAAACTAGAACATTATTTTTGATTTTGAGTTTAAGAACACCAGTTGCCTTGGTAAAAGTTGTTTCGCCCTATGACCTAGGGGTGTAAAAAAAGTCTCAGACCTGAAAAATATACACAAAAAATTTCATAACAACCAATATGTTTGGAAATTTGCATCAAGACAAAAATTTTTCGACATTTTCTAAATTTTTTTTGTAAATTCGAAACAATTATGGTCACTTGCGGCCTTAATTGGTAAATAGGACGGATGAAAAGGTAAAGTACATATCGGAAGTACCTAACCTCCGATATACCTACTTGTAAATAATAATGCCGTGTGGTTACGGCAGAGTAGAATACAATTGTCACCATCACAAATCTCTCCCGTGGGTGTCGTACAAGGCGACTAAGGATAAAACAGTGATGAGGAACTGGCAGCAGCGTTCCTCTTATACCTCCTAGCTATGTACTGCGAGTTTTGTGTCCAATAATTGGCGAAACTTGGGCGCTAGTTCACCTCTGCCTACCCCTTCGGGGGTATAGGCGTGATTTATGTATGTATGTATGTAAATAATAATATAGTTAACCAACTCCGTTGTATTCATTTGTGCCGTGTGGTGACGGCAGAGTAGAAGGGGGTGTCGTACAAAACGAATAAGGGTTAAAACAGTGATGAGGAATGGGCAGCAGCGTTCCTCTACCACCTTGCAATGTACTGTGACTTTTGTGCCCCATAAATGGCAATAGGCCCGCCACCTATTACATGGGACCTAACATGGTTGGGGTATCGTGGGTGCTGGTTCGCCTCTGCCTGCCCCTTCGGGAATGTAGGCGTGATTTGTGTATGTATGTACTATGATTTAGCATAACTAGCTTAAAAAACTTCATGTACACTTAATTTTTAAATAAAAAAAATATGAATAAAAACTTCTAGAAAAAAGTATTTTTATTGATACTCGTTTGCATATTCCACAATTATTAAAAGAATCATTTTTATTTATAAGCGTTTTTTCACGATACCTATCTAAATATATCACAAAATCGTAACGTCTACGTCGTAGCGGCGAAGAATTTTCATCAGGATTTACTGAACAGATTTTGGTAATAAACACTTCACCTTACTTATCTACTGTACTGATTAAAGTTTAGTTTACTAAATACGTAATACTTTTTTCTTTAAAAAATCTCCGTCCTATCATATAAACATCGATCCTGATGGATATACGGGAAAAATACTGATATTCCGTTTGAAAGTTATCTTTGTATGCCTTTGCTTTAAAAATATTTACGTTTTTATATTTTATTTTGCAATTGAATTGAGTGTGTGTACAATCGGTGTTAAAAAATATTAATAGATATTTTCGTCCTAGAAGTTTCGCTTTTTGATAAAACCTCTTTCCATTCGCTGCATTTAAATCCCGAAAACTGTAAACACATTCTTTCACACGTCAAATATTTATACAAGATAGCCCTAATACAGAAACCTGCGTAAGTAGGTCATCACAGATTTTACGCGACACACTCAAAATGACAGAATTGGGCGAAGTTACGTCTTTATCTTACACGTATTGACAGAAAGAGACAGTTTATCGATTTAACCAGGGCAAACGAACCCCGCAACCAAGGTTCCCCAGTTTAAAAAAAACGTCAAAGTTCACATTTCTCGTCAGTTTTCATGTAACATTGCAGTTGTGATCGTATACCACGTATTGTGAATGTCATTAGTTATGCTTATTTGCTTTTCGTCATAAAAACATCTGTACGTATATCCTTCACCTGATAAAGAGCTAGAACATTTTTAATAAACATTAGCGGACAAACTAAAAAAAATTCTTTGAACATTCTTTTGCGGGTAATAATTACTAATTAATTTAAAAATAAAATACTATATTCTAAAATTTAAATTTCGTTTTAAATACTTAATGTTTTTTTACATTTTTTTAACCGTAAGCAAAGAAATCGATTTGAATTGTTGGATTAACAACGGAGTAGTTGAATTCAGTCTAGTTTTTTACCTGGTAAGGCTCGTCAGGTTTTCCAGGGTAGGAAGCGCTACGTCTGTAGTCCGGAGGCCGAGGGGGTGCCGGCGCTCTGCGCCAAGGGGCGAAGGCCGAGGGCTGCGGCGGTTGAGGCGCAGGCCATCTGTACTGTGGGGCCCGGCGGAACGGAGCCCTGTATTGCCGCTCGTCGTCGACGCTTGGTGCGCCGGGGTATTGTAGCTCGCCCATATAGGCATACGGCCAACCTTCGCGGAGGTTGGTCGTGTACTGCCAGATAACCGCTATCGGGTCGATGGGGACTGCGCGCGCAACTCGCGTTCCGATTTTGAAAATTCACACGGGCTTATAATCTGTGGCGGTGGTGGGTGTCCTATATAGGGTTTTTCTTTTTTTTTCATTCGAGGTAGGTACTTACTACACCGCGTGCCACTTCCGGACCGTTGTCAACTTAATTACTTTTTGATTTTCATTAGAAAGAAATAAATTTTTACAGGGACAGTCAGTTGTCGAGTGGTATGTATCTGCTTGAATTAGTCTGCTGCTGTTAACAGAGTTGCTTAAAAACTAGTTTTCTATAACAAATTTTAATCATTGGAAGATTTTCGACTTAAGGAGTACTAGCGAAAATGTCTTATGCTAAGCCCTATTCTAAGAAAATAAGGGCGGATTTGGCTTGACAATCTTGTCATTGCGTCAGTACTTACACTTAGGCCATAATGTATGTATAATCGACAGCACATCCGGCTATGCAAAACTGTACCATACTGTAAGCTCCAGTCAATTGTGTACCTTAACTAGTTTCTTACAAAGTCCATTGAGAGTACATAATAGGCATATAATATTGTGGCAACTTGACATTAGACATTTTGTCGTTTCGTGAATGTATAGGTCTATGCCTCTATGATCACCTAGGTCATCATAAACGACTGACTTTAGTATCCTTTGATTAACCGCGAAGATAATACTGTTTGGTGACGCCAGAGCAGAATACATTTGTCACCACCCCAAATCTCTCCCGTGGGTGTCGTACAAGGCGACTTAGGATAAATCAATCAGGGATGAGGAATGGGCAGCAGCTTTCCTCTTATACCACCCAGCAAAGCACTGCGCCTTTTGTGCCCGATAAATGGCAATAGGCTCGCCACCTATTACATGGGACCTGACATATTTGGCGAAACGTGGGTGCTAGTTCACCTCTGCCTACCCCTTCGGGGATATAGGCGTGATTTATGTATGTATGTATGTGTATAAGTACAGTGTGCAAATAAAATTTAAAATAAGGATAATCAAGGTTGTATTATTTTTAATTATTAAATAAACAATTGTATAAAATTACTTTTTATACAATTGTTTATTTAATAATTTTAAAAGTTTCGTTGTGAGATGTAGGGCAAGCTTTTCCTTGTCTAGCTTAAAAAAACAGTTATTTTTGTTTATAAGGAATTATGTCTTCAATGTTTGAATAAATAATGTCGGGCATTCATAATTTTTATACAATTAATTATGTTACTCGTAATTAGGTTAGATTACTATACTGTACTTATAAATGTTTCAAAAATTATTACAAAGAACGTCTTGGTCCGCCGAGTGGTATAGGCATCTGCCAGATTTCAGAGGACCCTGGTTCGATAACCGCATCAAGACTAATTTTCGAACTTTTTTCAGCTACAATTTTCCTTGATAAGTAAACCTGTTAATTTGCAATGCCCTTGCCGGTCCTCACATGTAGACCTATCTTACACCTTCCGCCGTATAATATACTCGGTTTTTATATAGCCTATAGCTTTCCTTAATAAATAGATTATCCAACACAAAGAATTTTTCAATTTGAACCAGTAGTTTCTAAGATTAGCGTGTTTAACCCACCAACCAACCAAACAAAGAACAAACTGTTCAGCTTTATAAAATTAATAAGTATATAGAAGGAATGTGACAAGCAATAAACGAACTTGTATGTGGCTTTCAGGGCTGTGATCTCGTAAAGGGGATATTTGGCCTAAATACCTATATAGGGGAGGTTTTGGTGCACTGCGACCGAGCTGCGTATCTAGTACAAACCTCTGCAACACATCTCTAACCCGCTTTATTAAGAAGTATGTATGCTACTGTAAAACCCCGCCTCCGGTAAAACCTAATATTTACCAACTCTTAATGGTAAATGTCTGAATAGATCTGTGAATATCGTTAATTTCCAACTTTTACCACCATTGATTTGGCGGCGAATCTTAGCATTTACCTCTAGGCACGGTATATGTTGAGAAAAAAAGGCATAACGTGTAATAGTGTCACAGCTAAAACAGACTATTGTAGCCTTCCTTGATTAATGGACTATCCAACACAAAAATAATTTTTAAATTTGAGTCAGTAGTTCCTGAGATTAGCGCGTTCAACCAACTAAACAAACAAACTCTTCAGCTTTATATTATATTTATATATTAATCAGCCGTGTGGTGATGGCAGAGTAGAATACAAATGTCACCACCCCTAATCTCTCCCGTGGGTGTCGTACAAGGCGACTCAGGATAAAACAGTGATGAGGAAGGGGCAGCAGCGTTCCTCTTGTACCACCTAGCAATGTACTGCGACTTTTGTGCCCGATATATGGCAATAGGCTCGCCACCTATTACATGGGTGCTAACATAATTAGCGAAACGTGGGTGCTAGTTCACCTCTGCCTACCCCTTCGGGGATATAGGCGTGTTTTATGTATGTATGTATATATTAATCTACATGTTTACTCACCTGACATGGTTCTTAAACAACTTGACATGAACACCGTCTTGACCTTTTACATACATACATGAATCACACCTATAACCCCGAACTGGTAGGCAGAGGTGAGTTAACACCCACGTTTCGCCAATAAGGTTAGGTCCCATGTAAGTGGCGAGTCTGCCATCTATCGGGTACGGAAATCGCATTATATTGCTTGGTGGTAATACATTGCATCTAACATAATTGACGAAACGTGAGTAAAATCACGGCTGCCTACCCCTTCGGGGGTAAATTTGCGTGATTTTTGTGAAAAACTCCGAAAGTTAATAACGTATTTGCCAAAGATGAAAATTAAATGTACCTCATCGAAGATTAAGATAAGTTTTGATGTTTGTTTGTTTTAATTACAGATTTAAGGCTAAGTTACTGTCTATTTAGTCTGATAGCTACACACTTACTGCCATACTTTCTGTATATACATTATACTTAGGGCCGATTTTTTTATGCATAGTTAACTGTTAACCAATTGTTAAAAATTGTTACTTATCTTTAAATATCACTGATATTTAACAATTAGTAACAATATCAGACTGGTATTTATCCATTAGTAACATTAGTAACTAAAATTGTTACTAATGGTTACGTATCAGGGTTATATTTAGCAATTAATAACAGTTTTTAACAATTGGTTAACTATGGATCAAAAAACCGGCTCTAGAGAGAGGTATAGAATAGACAGAATTAGCGTAAATTAGAGGACTAACACAGACGCAAAGCCTGCGTGCTTCAAAAGCACGTAAAGCCGTTAGGCTGGTCTCGCAGTCCTTATAAATACCCACCAGTCCGCACAGGGCCAGCGTGGTGGGTTATGGCCTATTCACCCTATATATTCTACCATCAGTGGGGACATTAAAGTGCTGGTAGATGTGTATTGAGGATCAATATTTTATTCAGACCAACGTAGGTACCTAATCTGCATGACATTAAAATATTTTTTAAAAGATCGTAAAAAATCATTAATAACATTCAACGTCTACACTGACAAGCACTGATATATAATAAATTATAATGGTGCTGAATTAATCAATAATGTCACAACTGACCTATAAAATGGCGGCGAGGCTCGTTTCATACACCTACGTGTTATTTATTCGCGCAGAAAATAATGGTGAAAAATTTCGGTAATTCATTGCAGGGAAGGCGCGGTTTGCGTATAAAATACGGCATTGTTAGTGGCGCCACTGTCTTCGCCGCTACGGAAGCGAGAAAGTTTCAGAGAGCTACTACGATATACAGTTTAGGGAGTGGTTCTGGAAAATTTCGAGAGATGGCGCTTATTACATCAATCAACATTAATGGGTAATGGGCAGCAGCATTCCTCTCTTAAGTAGGTATAATACCTACCTACCTACCGATTACCACCTAGCAATATACTGCGATTTGTATGGCCGATATATGGCAATAGGCTCGCTACCTTTTTTACATTGGACCTAGCATAATTGGCGAAGCGTGGGTGTTAGTTCACCTCCGCCTACCCCATCGGGGATATAGGCGTGAATTATGTATGTATTTATGTATGTATTAACAAGTATCATACGGCGTTGAGAGTACATTTGAGCTTCCCCTAATCTAAGTTAGATAACAAGGCTAATGTCAGATATAAATATAACTTATTTACAACCCAGATAACAGCTTTACAAGTGCTGTAATATTAAGTAATACGTAATGAGGCACACAGAACATAGACTAGGCGGTGTAGACGCGACATCATTAAACAAGTGTAATGGCAGAAACACATTTTTAAAACACGACGCGACCCGACGTAACGCGACGCGTGTTGTCGAATCAAGTGTATTGGTTTTCTATGATAGAATCACACTATGAACATCCGACGCGACACTGGATTGTTCGGTGTCTACACGTGGAGTCGCGTCGCGTTTCAAAAATGTATCGGGGTCATTATGTCTTGGTTGGCCTAACGGTATAGGCATCTGCACAATTCTGTAGAGGACGCGGGTTCGATTCCCGCAACAAGACTACAATTTTTCGAACTTTTTCTAGCCACACATTTCTTTGTAACAGAAAATGTTTCTTATCCTTTATAGTGGTAGTGGTTAAATAGTTGCCACCATCATTTAAACCTTATACATAGCAATTTATTTGTAATACATACTTAAATCACGCCTTTTCCCCCTAAAGGGAAGGCTGATGTGTTTTAACACAAGTGTTTCACCAGCTTACTTCAGGTTCCATGTAATAGGGGGCTAGCCTTTTGCCATCCATCGGGATGCTTACTAGGTTATATTTATAATTAATAGGGGGAAATGATGTAATTTATGTATGTCTTTAATTTATTTATGAGGAGCTCGCTAGCGCAGTGCCATATAGCTCACTTAGGGCCGATTTCACCGTCTCTCAGAAACTGAGTTTAATAAAACTTGGTTTTGATTAATGCAAACTATGTAGCGGAACTCAGTTTAGAGCATAAACCGAGTTCAACTTCAACTGATCGCGTTTAATTCTGTGGTGAAATCGGCCCTTAGCCTGCGAATGCTTAAACTAAGCTCGGTCATTGGGGATGGATGACCAAAAAAACGTTTCGCCAATTATGTTAGGTCCCATGTAATAGGTGGCGAGCCTATTGCCATATATCGGGCACAAAAGTCGCAGTACATTGCTATTGCTAGGTGGTATAAGAGGAACGCTGCTGCCTGTTCCTCATCATTGATTTATCCTTAGTCGCCTTTTACGACACCCACGGGAGAGATTTGGGGTGGTGACAATTGTATTCTACTCGCCGTCACCACACGGGCGAGTGATGTATGTATTTAAAGACGTAGGCAGGACACGTCGCTTTGTAGGCATGTGGCGAGTCTACGATTAAGTGTTCCTTGAACATCATCTTTATTAGTCGTTCGTTATCGCAGTTAAAGCCGCGTGGCAGGCCCAGTCTGTTGGCGCCCCTGTAGCGAACGGTGCCCGCGTATTTGTTTGCCCAATGTAATGGAGTTCAATCCTACCGGTAAGTGAATAGGGTCGCGATTGCATCACCCGTGTTATCGTTTATACGCCTTTTGGGAGCGCAGATTGATTGTGTTTACTAATTATTTTGTCGGGTTTTTTAATTTTGGAAGGAATTCTCGAGGTTAATAAAAATGGATTGTTGTCTTTAGAATAGAATATGTTTTATTTGCGTTTGACCGGGTCCAATACACAGTTAGGTACCTATCTATTTATTATTATTTTACAATAAAGCTCCTTCCAATCAGCCAACAACAGTGGCATTCAAATTATAATTAAATTACATACTGCCGCACTCAGAGACGTCAAATAACGTTAATGAGTGATCAACGTCATAAAATGACAATTCAAAACTAGTCGCTATTTTTGCCGGGTCTATGGTCTAGATTTGAATGAAAATTTTTGACATTAAATACACATTAAAGTTAATTGACGTCTCTGAGTGCGGCAGTTAGGTAATAAAATAGAACAATAATAGCACGTCATGTCAATAAAACTTCGCAAATTATTAGATATAAATACAGACAAACTACCATAGAAGATACCATTAACACATCAAAGGTTAACTGCCGCACTCAGAGACGTCAAATAACGTTAATGAGTACTTAACGTCAAAAAATGACAATTCAAAACTAGCCGCTATTCTGGCCGGGTCTATGGTGTGGATTTGAATGAAAATGTTTGACATTAAATACTCATTAAAATTAATTGACGTCTCTGAGTGCGGCAGTAAGTGAGGATTGTGAAGTGCCGATACGCAGCGAAAGTAATGTACAACACATTTCCTTTTTTGAACAATTGTTTCGAGCGATAACGTCTTCGCTCCCCTAAAACTTTACGAAATGAGAAAATTTTGGTCTTTTTAGATTCAGTACATCTTAATCTAAGTACGTTTACCTTTTTAAGTAAATAAGTTTATTTAAATTTAAAAAAATATATATAATCCTTGAGGTGGTTTTTATGTAAAAAATTAAGATATTTCGATGCTAACAACTTCTATCGTAAGCGATATTTTGTAAAAGTAAAAACATATGAACCTAATTTTATGTCATATTTACATCATGTCCAAAAATTATTACAATTGGACTATGTTTACGGGTTGAAAAATGTTATCCCTTTTTGTACTAAAATTTACAGCTTCACAATGTCACAGCATGTCCAAGGTCCTTGCGAGAACTTTTTGCACCAGTCCCAAAATTTTCACATTTTGTAAAGCTCGATGCAAAAAGGAAATGTAAGCAAATGTAGGCATTACTCGCGCGCGTCACTTCACAATTCTTTTGAGTTTTTATTCATTTTCAACCCAGCATAGGCATCAGTCTCACACAAACAATTTTACTAGTACTACTATTACTGTGTCAGCTATTATGTTACTACTGTTTGTTAGTGATGAGTAAATAAAGATTATTATTATTTTTATTATTTCAACCGCAACCGCATGTTGATATTGCAGAGCACCAACACGTGCGTTACAACCCGTTGAAGGATGAGTGGATCCTGGTGTCCCCCCACCGGTGCCTGCGGCCATGGAGTGGACAGACGGAGGACCCCCTGGAGGACGCACCCCCGGACCCCAACAACCCGTTGAGGGCCGGGGCTGTCAGAGCTAATGGGCAGGTTGGTATTATCACTCATACTGTCGCACTCAGAGACGTCAAATAACGTTAATGAGTACTTAACAGACAATTCAAAACTAGTCGATATTCTTGCCGGGTCTATGGTCTAGATTTGAATAAAAAATTTTGACATTAAATACTCATTAAAGTTAATTGACGTCTCTGAGTGCGGCAGTTAACTTGTCTGCCATTCTCTTTTGTCAAAAGTGAGCTCAGAAGTAACTACTACTCTACATGCATAAATTAGCTAGTGTTTAAGTTACGATGCTACGACCACAGTTTGTTTGTGAACTTTAAAAACCTCCCTTCTTCCCCATATCATCTTTCACACAATCCACCCATTGCTTCTTCGGTCTTGTCTATATGTCTAGGTACTCATCCCTCATCATCACATGTCTGTGGGTACCACGCTAACTTGTTGCTCCTCTATTTTTTTATCATCATACCTCTCAGATTTCCCTGACGTACTCATTTTCAATCGATTCAACCGACTTCGTAAGAAGGAGGAGGTTCTCAATTTGTCTGTGTTTTTTATTCGTACCGCGAAATATTATAACAAAAACAATAAATAAAATTTCGACTTTCAGAAAAACCCTCCATACACGTCCACCTACGTGTTCCCGAATGACTTCCCAGCTCTCTTGGAGAGAGTGCCCGAGCCTCCGGCTGCTGGTCATCCCCTATTCCAGTCCAGCCAAGCCAAAGGCACATGCAGGTAGATTTTAAAACAACAAACTGCCGCACACAGAGACGTCACTTAACTTTAATGAACTTTATTTACCTGAATCGAGCCCATAGATTTTGAATTGCATTTTTTTTAAGTGCTCGCTCATTAACATCAATTGACGTCTCTGTGTGTACCAGTTATAGCCCCTTTTCACTTTTTCAGCTAACGTTAAAAAGCTAATTAGATAGGCGTAAAATACGTCAGGAACACATCAATGTTTAGCATTATGAAAAACTAGGATACCTACATAGGAATCGTTCCAAATACTCATTTATTTGTATAATACGGAAAAAAACAGAGTTGAAGTTAGTTTAACTTAATGAAATATGTTAATAAACACTGAACACAGCAATTTCGTATATTTTATGTGTAGAAAGTTTTAGTTAACTGCAGGTTAAAATTGCATTCAATTTTCATTTGTTCCGTTAAGTTTTGTTTACTTTTATACAGTTGATTCAATACCCACGTTTTGAAAATAAATATAAGTTCACATGTAAAAGGGACCATCAGCGTTATCTATACACCCGCGGGAGAAGGGAAAGGGTGACAAATTGTATTCTGCTCTGCTTCTGTCACCACGCTGTTACTAACCAATGCTTTATTTTTCAGAGTTATGTGTTTCCATCCGGACTCTTCAATGACTATTCCTCTAATGACGCTGCGAGAAATACAGGCAGTTATCGAAGAGTAAGTGTCGTACAATACACTTGTATACTGTAATTCTAGCAGATATGATAAACCAATTCTTGGCACATTTAACTTTCGCTATTAATAGGGGAACTCACTACACGGACATGCCCGCGGGCATGCCTACAGACATGACCGCCGGACCTCGCTTCTATTAGGTCTGTACGCTGTTTGCCTAGTGATGATCATCTTTACGAAACAGAGCTGTTTATCTAGCGGCCTGAATGATATGCAGCAGCCACAGCAGCTTACTATGACCGACATGGGTTAGTAAGTTGGTCAGGTTAAGTTAGCATATTATGAACCAACGAGCCAGTATCGAGTGCCAGTAGTTTGTGTTAATATAGAATTAGTAAACATGCTTGGCTGTCGATTGAACAGCTATCTAAAGCAGGCTTTTGTACACTACATCCAAAGAGCACATTCTGTTTCCAAATCACTCCAGGTGGGTGAACCAACTCCAAGAACTGGGACGTCGCTATACCTGGGTCCAGATCTTCGAGAACAAAGGTGCCGTCATGGGGTGCTCTAATCCCCATCCCCACTGCCAGATCTGGGCTTCCAGCTTTCTGCCCAACGAGCCTAGAGTCAAGGACAGGTACGTTGATGATTTAATAAAAAAATCTTCAAATAATCAGTAATGCTGGACTTCATATTTGGATTACCTGTGTCATGAAGGCTAGTATTCCCATTCAAGTTACAACAGTAAATGCGAGAATGGCACGTGTCTGTTTGTGTGCGTGTGTGTAGGTGTGTTCGAGTGTGTCTCTGAATATAAGGGTCATACGGCCAACAAGTCTTTTTAAAAAAAAGATGAGGCTGAATACATATTGAACCAGCGGCAGTAGCTCTAGTGAATTTATATCGTATTTATACTCTTTCTCTTCTTACAGAACCCAACGGGAGTATTTCACGAAATACCAAAGGCCGCTTCTCGTGGACTATCTAAAAGAAGAATTGCGGACTAAGGTATTCTATTACAGATAATACTGTTAAATGAAAGTGTCAAAACCAGTCTTAAAAGGTTCCGTATGTATGCGCATAAAATGTTATGTCATTAAAAATGTGATAGCCTCAGGGGTGTCAAAATAAATATAGATTTTGCTAGGTTCTCCCGTGAACGAACACCAAAAAAAGCACCTCAGGGCATCCGAATGGTTGTGGGCAAACCACAAGCAACATACCCAAGAGAGTTGGTGTCAGGCAGGCGGTCGGCTGTAAAACCTCAGCCCGAACCTTGAGTGAGCAATATGGATTGGAATGTTATAATTCCAAAGCAGTCTCTCGGCATTTCCTTCGCTTTCCATAAAAGAACTACCCCGTTATTATATGGTACCCAAAATAATTGACGAAACGGGAATGTTAAAATGTTAATACACCTATGCCTAACCTTTAAGGGATGAATAGGAGTGATTTATGGAAAAAAAACGTTTATATGTATATGTGTGTAGATGTATATTTTGTCACAGGAACGTGTGGTCATAGAGAATTCAGAGTGGGTGGCCCTGGTGCCCTATTGGGCTGCCTGGCCCTACGAGACGATGCTGCTGCCCAAACGAGGGAACCCCCAAAGGATGACGGACCTGGATTCCGAGCAACGTTCAGCACTCGCCGACATCATGAAGAAATTGAACACGACATACGACAACCTATTCAAATGCAGTTTCCCCTACAGTATGGGGTGGCATGGTGAGTATACATGCTAGTGTAGTAATACCACGTTTATGTTGTCTGACAAGTTCGTGCGCGACCTTCCTGCGGGGTGAGACGGTGGCGGGGACGCGGCACTCTCGATGTTAGCGGGGGTGGGTGATGCGGGGAGGAGGGAAAACACGCGCAATACAGCATGCAATTCCTCAGCCCCCCCCCCCCCAACGTCTCTCACCCCGCAAGAAGGTCGCGCACGAAGTTGTCGGAAAATAGTGACGCGCTGGATGGCGCGTCAAAGATTAGGGAGTGAATAATTTTTTGACAACTGACCAAAATGAGGAAGTTAAAGATAATAAAACTGCGCTGGCTAATATAACCTGGCTCGGCTGAGTGACATACATACTTTTACACAATGGTCCCTGCACACGTAACGGTATAATACCTCGGACGGGACGTGAACGAGACGGGGACGTGACTGTCTCGTTCGAAACGCCCCGTGAGTGCTACGTTTACGCCCCGTCCTAGACTACGTGAAATAATAATACCGGGCCACTTTTTTATTACAATTTTGGAATTCGTTCAGACCATTAAACTGAACAAATTTCACTATGGGAGCAACTCCAAATTCACGAAAAAAATATCAGCTGTTTCATACAAAATGATAATACCCAAATAAGAAATAACCCAATAATACCACAATGAGACCCAAATGTATGAAACAGCTGATATTTTTTTTCGTGAATTTGGAGTTGCTCCCATAGTGTTTGTTCAGTTTGATGGCCTGAACGAATTCCAAAAATTTTGCTGTGATAAAAAAGTGACCCAGTATTTTATGTAACAATAACAATATATCTAAAACTTCCCGTCCCGTTCATATAAAAACCTGTATTTTCTTTATTCAGGAGCTCCTACCGGTCCAACGCATAAGCCAGGAGACTCTCCTCACTGGACCCTCCACGCATTGTACCTGCCCCCTTTGCTGAGATCCTCCACTGTTAAGAAGTTCATGGTGGGCTACGAAATGCTGGCACAACCCCAACGAGACCTCACACCCGAGCAGGCAGCAGGAACTTTAAGACAATGCGACCATTCAACCCACTATAAAGCCCAGAAACAATAACCCTCTCTGGTTGAGGGTTCCAGCCTGGCTAGCATGACCACCAAAACACGATATGATATGGCCATTTATCGCTTTGAACTATCAAAAATCATTGGATTTTTTACAGTTCTAAGCGATAAATGGCTTTATCATATTGCATACAGCTCGATTCCATCTTCGGCCCTTATCGTCACTTACCACCAGGCGAGATGAAGGGCAAGAGCTTTCCTGTCTAGCATAAAAAAACTACTCTTAAAAACTCTCTTAACCCTTTTCATTCTTCGGCGTGTACCGGCCGACCGGCGCATTTTGTATCAAGCTACGCAACTGGCCGCACGCGGAAAAATGAAAGGGGCCTTAAAATTACACTTAGGAGCTCGATAGAGCAGTGGCTTATCGCGCACGGCCTGTGATTCCGTAAACTAAGTAATGTTCGCTTAGGTCGGTCATTGGACGGGGAACAAAAATGTATTGCGAGTTCCTTCGTGCTTAGATTTTCTTTTGATTTAAAACTTTTTGTTGGTTCAGTGCCACCAATTTATCTCGACAGGTGGCGAAAATTGGAACTAAAATTTACCTATACCTATGTTTTGACATTTCTATGACACCCTTTGTTCACCACTCGTGACACCAACCAACTAGAGGTAGCCAGATAAGTCTACGCGTGGTCAAAATTGGAACTAAAATTCCGTCTGCTATTTGAGACTTGAGTGTTAAAGTGAGCGAGTAGCGCGCACTCTACTACAAGTTTTAGTAACAGTCCCACCAATATAATCTGGTTGGTCATAATTGGTTCAACCGAATAGATTTAAATAGACTTTTATGTCAATTTTCTTGAAGCACTTTTATAGTTTTATTCTTAGTCACGTTGTAAAAAGAATCCAAAAAATTTAATGATAAGCATGCTAAGTTACTGTTGAGAACAATAAAGGTTTTTTTTATTTGTTTCAATTTGTGTTTTCTTATGATTGGCTGAGTTATGACCTTCATTAACAGAGCAAGAAAGAATCTTTACCATGCTGTAACACAGTTTTATCCTAATACGGAAGGTACAGTTTGTTGTAATAGTTTGTTTTGTGCCAACTCACATTAAACAAAATACTATTAGGGTATAATTAATTCAGGGATCCGCTACTAAATGTCGAAGCTTAACTTTTAAATGTATGTTCTAATGTATTCAGAGTGAGCACGTAACATAACGTAACATGGTATTAATATTACGTAACATGGGTAAGTATGGTTGATTATTGCTCTTCGTATTTAATATTTTTAAAAGAATTCCATTATTGCTTCAGTTGTATTTCCAAGGAACTTTAATTAAATGTAAGGCTGTATGGTTTAAATTACACTAAAAGCAATGTCAATGTCAAATGAAATGTCAATTGTCATTTGTCAATGCCAAATGTCCATGAAAAATGGCCGACAGAAATCCGTGAAGCTTCTCTTTGTAAAATATTTTACTTTTACTGAGTGGCTACTTTAAAAATAAAATTTCAGCATGGAGATTGATATAAATATTGAAGGTTATAATGTGAACGGCATATGTGTAGGTTGTTTGAACTACAACCGCAGAATGTTTTACCACGAAGAAGTAAAGGAATGTTTCAAGTTTTTAGCAAATATAGAGGTAAATATGCATTTCTTGTAGTAAAACTTCACTAAATGTTAGATTAGCCTATTGTTGGTGTTATTATTAATCATGTATTACGAACTTTGTGTCATAAATCAGTATAAAAGAAAACATAAACAAGAACAAAACGTATTGGATACGCCATTGTTATTGGAGTCAATTTTTTTTTATCAATGCGATATAAATTTATTTGGATTAATTTTATGGACAGCTTTTTAATAGAATTTATTTCTAAACCTCATTCCTAACATTTTATACTTATTTGAAGTAAGTGCATGTATAAGTGCATAGTTGAACTCATTTTTTGGTGACTAGTGTTTAATGATACAATTAGCTTCAAAATATTGTCGTAATTGGTTAAGTGATTTATTTATTATTAATGGACAGGTGCCAGATGGACTCTCTGTTCAAGTATGCTGGGAGTGCCTTCCCCAAGTTAGACGTGCTTGTCAATTTAGAAAACAGCTTCTCGTATCCTATGAGGCCCTGATTAATTATTCTAGACAGGTAAGTTAAGTGATTTATTTATTAAGGCATACCAACAGCTCACTATTAAATCAAGATTAAAAAAATAATAATAATCATTTATTTGCATAAATATGGTTACAGAGATGTTATATTTTAAGGTACCAACATATTTTGTTGATTATATCAACATGCAAATATTTCACAAATTAATTAATTGTCTATTTTCAATAAAATATAATATGTATAGGGTTCCCCATTTACAGGTGTACACAACTTTTTTAAACAGAACTTTTAAAATAAAATTTTAGGTTCATGTTGCAATCGAGAATAAAAAAACAAAACAATGATATAAAAAAGTAATCTTCAACTTGTAATCAGAACATTCTTATAAGATTTATTTGAAGACAGGTCAATCTTATAAGATATCATGGAATAATTATAATCACACAGGGCTGGCTATGTTATGTTGTTAAAATATAATATTGTTATAATACTGATTCTGACCAAATATCCCATATTGTAAGTGGTTTCTAGTACACTGATTCTACCATGATTAAATGGGGTTATGGCTAAATTTCCTCATAAGCAATTAACATTTATGTTTTGACTGCAAGGAATACACTATAATAATATGTAGTAATAACATTAAAGATATAATAATAAGATTAACTATATACATATTCCAGCACACATTCTTAAATTCACCAACGGACTTGGCGAACTATGCTACAACTCGTCTGTCAGTGACCACTCCGGATGCCTGTGAACTATTGTTTGTACCTCAGTTTAATGTGAAGGATGAAGTCATCAAAATAGAGACAGAAAATTTGATTGTGAATGCTGATGACAGGGGTATGTTATGTGTGCTTTGAATTAATTATAATTTTACTAGCTGCTCAGGCTAGTTTAGTTTAGCTGGGCTTTTTCCGCACTTAGCCCCCTGATTGGGCCATTGTACGTGTCTCCTTATATTGTACTACTCCAACCATCCTAGATTATCCCAAAAACTTAGCAGCCTTTTCACACTGCTGCAGGCTTCTGGGACCGATACTGGGGATTGGAGAAGCCTTGCCCGTTGATCTGCCACGCTCCTGCATTCTTTAAGCACGTGCTGTTGCGTTTCTTTTACCTCCATGCATCCTCTGTATAGAGGGCTGTCTGTCACCCCAATGGTAAATAGGTGCTTGTTTAGGGAGCAATGGCCAGTTATTATGCCTATCACCTTTCGGAGCTTGTCTCTGTTTAAATTTATGAGGTTGCAAGCAAATCTTTTTGATGCCACCGGAACTGCATTCTTTGTCTGCTTACACCTGTCACTGTCCATTCTCTAATGTGGGTTTCCTCAGTTTTGGTGCGCAGCCATGTTTTTATTTGGGCCTGTGGTATGGGCAGCAATGGTTCCGGTCCATATACTGCCCCTTCGATCCCTTTTTGGCCAGCTCATCTGCTGCGTCTGCGGACGCAGCAGCTGCTCAGGCTAATGTTGTGCCCGGCTAACGTTTTACCCTGGCTAAGATTGTTTTGCACTTTCACCTAGGGGTATAAAAATAGCCTACAGTCTATTCTCCAAATTAATTGTATTTTGGGATATAGGATCGTCTTCGTTGTCGTACAAGGCGACTAAGGGTAAAAAAAGACGGCAATGAGTAATGGGCAGCAGTGTTCCAATGCCACTTAGCAATATATTACGATTTCTATGCCCGATAAATGGCAATAGGCTCACCGGGACCCTATTACCCGGGACCTAATCGAATTGGCAAAACCAGAAAATTATTTCAGCTCTGTTTACCCCTTCGGGGGTATAGGCGTCATTTATATACTGTATATAAATTCTTAAGATAAGACACAGATAAGTTTTAAGTTACCGTTTTTAGCGTCGTTGAAAAGTGAATTCGAAAGCCTCGTAGACGACGATGAAGGGAATTTCGGCGATATAACCGCCAAAGACGAAATCAGTTCCGATGATGACCTACAGCTGTCTCGATTGAAACAGAAGAAGGAAAAGAGAAAGAAGACCAAGAAGTCTAGAAAGAAGAGTGTCAGGGACAAAGTAAGTATTAAACTTATTTACGCTTTATGTAGGTAGTGCACGTATTTCTAGAAAGTAATATAATTTTCCGTCGTGTGGTGACGGCAGAGTAGAATACAATTGTCACCACCCCATAGTTCTTCTGTGGGTGTCGTACAAGGCAACTAATGATAAAACAGTGATGAGAAATGGGCAGCAGCGTTTCTCTTATACCTAGCAATGTAATGCGACTTTTGTGCTCGATATATGGCAATAGGCTCGGCACCTATTACATGGGACCTAGCATAATTGGCGAAGCGTGGGTGCTAGTTCACCTCTGCCTACCCCTTCGGGGATATAGGCGTGAATTTTGTATGTAGGTATGTAGTAATTTTTTCTTCCTGCCCTGTTCGGGGCCATCCATAAAGTAGGCACCTTAAGAGGGGGGAAGGGGTCAACGATGTGTGAAAAGGGGTGTGAGGGGTCCTAAGTTTAGTTACGTCGCATTTCTAAATCTAACAAGACCCGACACCCGCACGGTAAATAGGTACATGGAATGCTGTTTCGTCGCAATTTCGTATGTTTAAAATTGCTAAATATAATTGTTGTCGTATTAAGGAGGATCTCACAAATGTGACCAACTATGACAAGGACGGGGGAGGGGTCAAAAATCAATTGACAGATGAACTGAGGGACGAAACATTCTATGTTGTCGTCCCATTCAGTCTCTCCATTCTGCTCAAAGCTTTGGCTTTGTACATTTAATTTTTGTCTCTGATTAAAGAATGTTGAATTCAGGGCAGGAAAATTAAGAAATACCTACTAACTGCCGCACTCAGAGACGTCAAATAACGTCAATGAGTACTTAACGTCAAAAAATGACAATTCAAAAGTAGTCGCTATTCTTGCCGGGTCTATGGTCTAGATGCAAAAGAAAATTTTTGACATTAAATACTCATTAAAGTTAATTGACGTCTCTGAGTGCGGCAGTTAGTTCTTTTGGGGATTGAATCTTAGGAAAATCTTACATACATACATACATAAATCACGCCTATATCCCCGAAGAGGTAGGCAGAGGTGAATTTGCACCCACGTTTCGCCAATTAGTTTAGGTCCCATGTAATAGGTGGCGAGCCTATTGCCATATATCGGGCACAAAAGTCGCAGTACATTGCTCGGTAGTAGGTATACTCGGTAGTAGGTACGCTGCTGCCCATTCCTCATCACTGATTTATCCTTAGTCGCCTTGTACGACACCCACGGGAGAGATTTGGAGAGGTGACAATTGTATTCTACTCTGCCGTCACCACACAGCTGGAAAATCTTAGCAATTATAAATTCTGTAGGATCAAAAAAACACTCATACAATACCCCTGTAGATGAGTAGGAGGAGCTCGCTAGCGCAGTGGCACAGCGCGCTTGGCCTGCGATTGCGTAAACTAAGCTATTTCGCTAAGGCCGATCATTGGGTGGGTGACCAAAAATTTATTATCTCGAGTTCCTCCGTGCTTCGGAAGGCACGTTAAGCCGTTGGTCCCGGCTGCATCTGCAGTCGTTAGTATCCACCAACCCGCACTGGGCCAGCGTGGTGGGTTATGGCCCAAACTCCCTATATTCTTCCATCCATAGGGAAGGCCCGTGCCCCAGCAGTGGGGACATTAAAGGGCTGGTGATGATGATAACGATGATGTAGACGAGTGAAAGTGAATACAAAACGACCAAGAGACACAGCACCTTATTCTGACCGATTCCTGGATAAATTTGTTCACAGGAGAAATACAACGTGGACCCAAAGAAGAAGCTGAAAAATCTACCCGAAGAACTGGTGGCAGTGTACACGATGAGCGAAGAGGAGATGTGGGCGGTGAGAGCGGAGGACCAGACCAACAAATACTTCGGCCTGTTCAAGCACAGCTGCTCCTCGTGTCTACTCTCTTTTAACACGGAGAAGTTGAAGACGGAGCATGTGAACGGGAAGCATAGAGTGGTGAGTTTTGTTTGCAGGTAGAGTTGCTGGTGTGACTCTATTTTACCTGGTGATAAGTGGGTAGTCTCCTCCCTGCCCTTACTTATCTCACTCTGGGGTCGGCACAATATGGCTTCCTTTTCCACTCTCTCTATCAGTGTGATCTCCGCATGCATCCTCTTTCATTTATACCGGTCAACGTAGTCGACAACGTCTGTCAGGCCAGCTAGTGTTCAAATACATACATACATAATTCACGCCAATATCCCCGAAGGGGTAGGCAGAGGTGAACTAGCACCCACGCTTCGCCAATTAGGCTAGGTCCCATGTAATAGGTGGCGAGCCTATTGCCATTTATCGGGCACAAAAGTCGCAGTACTTTGCTAGGTGGTAGGTATAAGAGGAATGCTGCTGCCCATTCCTCATCACTGATTTATCCTTAGTCGCCTTCTACGACACCCACGGGAGAGGTTTGGGGTGGTGACAATTGTATTCTACTCTGCCTTCACCACGCGGCCACATAAATAAATAAATAAATATATACCAAGGGCGATAAAACAAATAATGGTTCAGATCGCAAGTAAATGACAAATAAATATGCAAATCTGAGGCCTTCTTTTTTATCGCCCGAGGTAAGATCATATTTTATGTCACCCCCTGACCAGGAAGTGGGATTTTCAGTTAGTGTAGCGGGCGCAAAAGTCCAGTTTATGGTCAGGTGTGATAAAAATATGTTTTTTTTTAAATTGCAGAAAGGCAACGACTGCCGACAGTGCGACGTGTGCAGGGCTTACTTTTTGACGAAAGATCACCTTTACGCGCACAGGGCTATACACCTAGTGGCCTATAGGTGTAAAGTATGTGAATTCAAGACCTCCATGAAGGCGATCATGAGCCGACACACCAGGGAACACCAAGGTGACATCGTTGAAGAGTTCAAGTGCAAAGTGTGCGATAAGCTGTTTGGGTGAGTGATTTTTTGTACAGATTTTTCTTTAAAGCCATTGATTGGGTGGGTTATCTCCGAAATATTGTGTTACATACGTGCATACATTATCTTCGATGCTGGTCTGCCTGGCTAGCATGACCACCGAAACTCGATATAATATAGCCATTTATCGCGTTGAACAGTCAAAAGTCATTGGATTTTTTTACTTTGATTTGATTTTGATGGCCTTAGCTATATGTTAGTGCGAGCCATTTTATCCAATGTTTTTTCAAAAATCATTGGTATTTGATTTTAAAATCCAATGATTTTTAGCTATAACATATCGTGTTTCTAGCCAGGCTAGGAGCGTAAAAATAACGTAGAATGTGGAAAAATTTAACTAAGGGAGATTGCGCATTGTATATCAATAAGCACCTTGACGCACCCGAATGTATACCTAAAGAGGGTCGGTGTCAGGCAAGCGGCCGGCTGTAACCGGTGGTCATCAATCATGATGGTCGGCGCAGTATGTTTCCTCTTCCATTAATATCGGTCCTACGTCATCACGTCATCCACTCCCTTTTCATTCATACATACATACATAAATCACGCCCATATCCCCGAAGGGGTAGGCAGAGGTGAATTCTCACCCGCGTTTCGCCAATTATGTCAAGTCCCATGTAATAGGTGGCGAGCCTATTGCCATTTATCGGGCACAAAAGTCGCAGTACATTGTCAGGACGGTAGTATAAGAGGAACGCTGCTGCCCATTCCTCATCACTGATTTATCCTTAGTCGCCTTGTACGACACCCACGGGAGAGATTTGGGATGGTGACAATTGTATTCTACTCTGCCGTCACCACACGGCTATTCATTTTTCTTTTATTATTTTTTATTCTTTTTATTTATTATTATTTATTATTCTTTTCATTCATATCATCCATCACACCGGAAAGGTTCTTAGCTCTACCCCTTTTACACGATATCTAACATAATTGCCGAAATGTGTGTTTTAATTAACCTTTGCGTAGCAGTTATTTATGTATGTAATTGTATGCTTATTTCTTTCTTTATTCTTTATTTTGTTTGTTTAAAATACTTAATGTACTTTGCACCTGATTGCTTACAGCTCAAGGTCTAGATTGGCGTATCATGTGAGCAAAAATCACAGGGAGAGGATCCAATGTGATTGCTGCGGCAAAGTATTTGCGAGCAAAGTCACTTTGAAATATCATCTTAGGTAAGATTATCACTGACTATCACACAATAGTCATTATTATTTTATTATTTAATTTTTATTTGAACACTGGCTGATCCGACAGATTTTATCCTGTCTTAGCTATGAATGTTTTCCAGTTAAATAAATTGAAAATAATACATTGAGGTAATTTTGACATGGAAAATAAATGTGCATATGTTTCTGCCAGTGATCTGACCATTTGACCAAACCGGCCGTCAATACATAAATAAATGTATTATTATAACTGTGTAACATAAGCGTTCCGTAAATACGTCATAGTTATGAAGTAAACAACGCCATCTAGTTTAAATAGTGCTTGTTGTGAATTGTGAAGAAACGCAACGCCATCTATCGTTATACCTACTTCGATAGTTTAAACTCTACGGTTCACTTGAAAATAGACAATAAAGGCATCTTTGCAGTTTTGCAGGTGTGTGTACATAGTGTATTCTATTCCATTCCAGAATGCTCAATAAAATCAAAGACGAGAAGCCGAAAGAGAAACTCTACATACCTTGCAAGGGATGCACCAAAGTCTTCCACACGAAGAAGAGTTACCGGGCGCATGTGTGAGTATTTATTTAGATTAAGAACTTTAAACTGTAGAATACTTTCAAACAAAAATAAATATGTATTTCTTAATTTAATTCACCGCTCGAATTTTAATAACCTTTAATATTGGACAGCGCGCGTGGGCAGCGTACTTTTGTTTATCATAGAAACATAGAGTTACAAATGTCGCGACAGTGTAATAAAAACTTGAAAACTCATTTTTGTTAAATAATAATAAATAACTAACGTTGTTATTTCTGATGTTAACTATCTGGTCCTGCGAGGTTGTTGGTGTATTACATTTTTTTTTTAGTTAAATAGGCAGAGCATTCTGTATAATGTTTATATGAAACAAATCATAATGACGACCATTATTAATGGTAACAGAGTTCATGATGGAGACTGATGAAGTGGGACAAACCACTTTTTAAGTGGTTTTCACCACAACATCAAACATCACAAGACTTATTTTCAGTGATTCTGCGTAATTGCACATCAACACGGATGCTTGTGCAACAAAATAACACCACTTTCACTGCACGAAATTCTCCCGTTTTTCCCCCGGTAATTTCGTTAAATTTTTAGAGCAAGCATCAAGTATCGCAGTATCGAGCTGATACAGACATACTTTCGTTTTATTTTTCTTGAACTTTACAATAAATTATGGGTATCACGCTTTGACTAGAACATTTTAGGAGCGCTTGACGCAAATCCAATAGGTATCCTAAACCCCTTTCTTCACACAACACTGTTTTATCCAATACAATCATTGATTAATTTACACCAGGGTCATCCACAACGGCATAACGTACCCGTGTCCCATATGCGGCAAGCTGTTCCAATGGAAGCGGAACCTAGCGCGGCACACCAGAAACCACAGGGAAAAAGACGAGGGCGCCTTACACGAATGCCGCGAGTGCGGCAAAACCTTCGCCAGCCGCGACTGCTACAACAACCACATGCGGCTCAGCAAGCGGCACGTGCCGGAGGATGCTTACGTGTGAGTATACCGCGGTATACATTTGTATCCCATGGTATACTGTTGTATCCCATGGTATATTTTACTATTTTTATTTGAACGTTATTTAAATGTTAAAAAAACGAAGCAACGTCTTGGTTGGATACTTTTAAGATACTACTTACTTACGAATATTGTAGCAATAATTCAGATTAATAAAGAAAATAAAATACAAAAATAAATTAGTTAGACCATGGTAATAATAATATGGTGTCCGTGATATAATTTTACGTAGGTACTTATAATTGGACTCTTTCTATTCGTTTTCAGACACTATTAAGATACCTACTACTAACAAAGACTGAGCAATAATTGAGATGAATAAACACGATATTTCGACCGATGCAAACTTGATGGCGCTAGTAGCGTCCGTGACACATAATTTTACGTTCTGAAATAAATAAATAATATGACTCACCCTGTTCTTTTTCAGACACCAATGCAACTACTGTGGCAAGAAATTCGCTACCCGCTGGTGTATGATCGACCACGTGGACTGGGACCATCTGAAGGTCATCAAGTACCAATGCAGTATTTGCTTCAAGGTATGCGGACAATAGGCATGACGAAAGATTTTGAAATTCTTTTCCGTAGTGTATACGTACGAAAAAACCTCTATTTCAGTAATAAACTAACTTTTAACTAAGTTTAAAGCCATTTTTCTAATAATTTTTGAATAGTGCGCGACAACAGCTCGCAGTGTCATGGCGTCGGGTCTGACGTCACGTCTAGGTAAATGTCAACGCATTGTGTTAAAAATGAATTTCAAGGTTTTAGTGTCATAGGTATGGTTTACATAGGCGTGACGTCATGCGCAGTGATTGGTGTTTCAGCCAAAATGGCCGATTGCAGTATTTCAATGTTTTATTTTAGTGCAAATCCTAATCATCTCAGATTTTTAAAATAAAACTAAATCAGTTTTTTAAATCCCTTTAACATGTATTTTCCACTAAAATCATTGAATTTTTGATGATGTCGTCACGCTTATTGTATTCTGGTCAGCCGACGCCACACGGCATTATTTTAGGTTTATGGTAAATTAATATAGTAAATTAATAGTATGGTAAATTAATATAATAGTAAAGGAAATGCTAATTTGTGTCTTTTTATTGTTAATTTGTGTTTACGTTCTCCCTGCAGCCGTTCAAGACAGCCAAAATAATGGTGGCCCACATGAACAACATACACGAAGGCAAGAGAAGTAAGGAGCCTGAAGGGGAGCATCTGTGTGAGATCTGCGGCAAGTCTTACAAGGTGAGCGAGCACTCATTCATATTTGCATACCTATATATTTGCACTTTATACTAATATTATAAAGTTGAAGAGTGTTTATTTGTTTGGTTGGTTGAACGCGCTAATCTCAGAAACTACTGGTTCAAATTGAAAAAAGATTTTTGTGTTGGATAGTACATTTATTGAGGAAGGCAGGCTATTATGTAACAAACGACTTCAACGCGAGCGAAGCCGCGGGCGACCACTAGTACAACATATAACAGAAATGACGCACACCTTGAACGCTGCCCATGCTAACTTGGTCATAAAAAACTATGGTGATAACAGTAGGCCTATTCGCTAACTCTTTTTGACACTTGAGAGTGATAATCACTGAACTATTTACTGATCCATTACTACTTTACTATAACGCTATTGTGACACTTGTGCTGTGAAAACAGTAATGGATAAGTAAATAGTTCGGTGAACATCACTTTCAACTGTCAAAAAAAGTTAGCGAATGGGCCTACGGATATTCAAAATTGTAAAATTTAAATTTTCGGATTATCCATACATTTTGTTTTAAAGACGGAAAAAAGCGTACAATTGACAACATTTCAAAAAAACAAGTGATGATAATTACGGTAAGTTCTGAATCGCTTGCTTGGCAGTTCAATTGACATAAATTTCATTTTACAACTGCCAAATCAAATGATCTGCCAAGTAAGCTATCCAGAACTTACCCGTTCATTGTGAAAGAGGCCCTTACATTAAGGGCCTGTTTCACAATCGACAAGTAAGTTCTAAGTAGCTTACTTCGCAGATCATTTGACAGTTTTAATATGAAATATATGTCAATTGAACTGCAAAGTAAGCTACTTCGAACTTACTTGTCGACTGTGAAACAGGCCCTTATTATATGTTATGTTATGTTACAATTAAGTTTCCACAGATATACCCATAATGATAATGTGTGATGATGATGATGATGAAGCGTAAACGTCTCGCGTTACAGACAGTGAAGCGGCTTAAAGGCCACGTGTGGGCGATGCACACGAAACGCTCCTCCGCCAAGAGCTACAAGTGCAAGCTGTGCCCGGCCACCTTCGCCTGGCAGACCTCCATCTACAAGCACATGAAGATGATGCACGACAACAAGCGGAACAAGGTACCTTGAGTAGGGGGAGGTGACCCGAAACGGGCACCCTCAAGTATAAAATGTGGAAATGATGCACGACAACAAGCGGAACAAGGTACCTTAATTGGCGCTGGGAATTCTGGGTGAAACAGCCCGTAACGGTAGGGGAAGGTGACCCAAAACGGACCCCCTCGAGCACATGAAAATGATGCACGACAACAAGCTGAACAAGGTACCTTGGCGCTGCCTCAGGTCCGTTTATATTTACCGACATTGAGCGTGTCAGACACGTGTCATCATCATCATTACCAGCCCTTTTTAATGTTCACACTGCTGGAGCACTGGCCTTCTCTATAGATGGAAGAATATAGGAAGATTAGGCCATAACCATGCTGGCCCAGTACGGGTTGGTGGGTATTAACGACTGCAGATGCAGCCGGGACCAACGGCTTTACGTGCCTTCCGAAGCACGGAGGAACTCTGAGATAATACATATTTGGTCATCACCCGTCTCTGTAATGACCGGTCTGAGCGACCATTGCTTAGTTTACGTAATTGCAGGCCCAGTGGGCTATGCCACTGCGCTAGCGAGCTCCTCATGATGATGATATTATAGACACTAAGGACCTGTTTCACAATCGACGAGTAAGTTCTGGATAGCTTACTTGGCAGATCATTTGGAAATACCTATGTCAAATGATGATAATGAAAAAGGATGTATATGGTCGGAAGTGAATGAAGAAATGGGAAGGGGAAGACCTAGGAGGCTAGGATAATCAAATTGAAAGTCTATTAAAAAAGGACCAGGTCAAGAGTACCCGAAACCGACATGCATGCATGAAGAGATTGGATGAAGCGAAAGAAGTATGTAAGGATTGTAGCAAGTGGAATGAAGTGATCTCTGCATACCTCTGTGACATATGTACATGTATGTGTGTATGTATGAAAATGACCTGCCAAGTAAGCTATCCAGAACTTACCCATTGATTGTGAATTTTTTCAAATATTTTGTCATTTGTTATTTTGTTTAGCAGCAGTCCCGGTTACCTGTCAAGAAGCAGGAGCCCTACCCTGATATAGAAGCCGCTACTCGCATGCAATACTTCCAACAGAACCCACTTCAGAGCATAGTTCTGGGTCCCACCGCTACACATGGCGTTTAGTGGCGAATTCACACCCTCAAGTAAACCTAGTCTACGTCTCAGTATTGTAATACATACATAAATGACGCTAATCTAGCCCCCAAGGGAGGCAGAGGTGAATTAACACCCACATTTCGCTTATGTTGTTGCTTGTTGCCATCTCATCGGGCACTTCATTGTCAGTATGTTGCTAGTGGTATAATGAGGTACGATGATGCCCATTACTCGTCAGAGATTGGAGTGGATATATTATTATTTACAAAACTTTCCGTCTATCTAAAATAATGCTCATGTTAAATTCAAAAGCATATGTGATAGGTATATGCCTAAAAGAAAGCCATCAGTACCTACATAGGAACTTTGGCTTAGAATACATTTTATATAGGAAAAAAGGTCTCAAACCATAGTATGCTTATATACATATACCAAGCATTCTTTTTAAAAGAATAGTTAAAATGGCCGTGAATTTTACTTGAAAATAGATTTTTTCCAATTTACGCATTGAATTCAGCTAACTTTATAGAATAATTATTTTTACAATAAAATCACAATGTTGCCATATTATAAATTGTTAACTTTAATATTTTAAGATTTAAGTGATTATTGATAAGATAAATATTTAGTTAAAAAGAGAAAGAGGTAAAAATAAAATTGAAAATTGTCTGTCCAGCCAGATGTGGGAAACGAACCCACGTCCTCGGCAAACCAGGCAGCTGTCTATATAACTTGCCTCTTTTTCTTTGTAATAATTCTTGTAACATATAAATAAATAATTTTCAAATAAACAAATTATTATTAAGAAGTAAATCTTAATTGTTTTCAAGTTTGGTAAGTATTATTGTAAGATGATTAAATTAACAATTCTCCATTAGAATTGCAGATGAAAGATTTTTTTTAAAAACTTAATGCGGCGAGACTTTTTAAAAAATATTACTTTTTTTCTTTATTTTTATAATGTGTACTATTTATAATCTTCAACTATCAAAAGCAAATGTATTATTTTTTATACAAATTAAAAACCTTAGGTATAATATTGGATTATCCTTATTTAATTACATAGCTCGCTCCATATACATATATTTTTAATATATTTTTCTTTGCAATCATCTGAAACATGTGGTTAATTGACAAAATATTTTCAACATACTTTTAAGAAGTTATATGAAAATTTTACCAATCTACACTGGGCCAGTGGTGTGGCTTATGGCCAATACATTCTTTTCATCAAAGGCCTGTGCCCCAGCAGACATTAAAGACTGGTAAATAAAAATAATACTAATATAAATATAGCCGTGTGGTGATGGCAGAGTAGAATACAATTGTCGCCACCCCAAATCCCTCCCGTGGGTGTCGTACAAGGTGACTAAGGATAAATCAGCGATGAGGAATGGGCAGCAGCGTTCCTCTTATATTTCCTAGCAATAGTACTGCGACTTTTGTGCCTGATAAATGGCAATAGGCTCGCCACCTATTACATGGGACCTAACATAATTGGCGAAACGTGGGTGCTTGTTCACCCCTGCCTACCCCTTCGGGGATATAGGCGTGATTTATGTATGTAAGAAATGTGATCGAAAATGAAGACTATAAGATATTTTTTCTTTGTTTTTTTTTTATCAAAACTATAAAAAATCATAAATAATCAATCTTCATGCTGGCCTGGGATTGAAGAAATAATGTATGTGCCAGCTGCGAATCACTGGGGTGCAAGCATCTGTGTTGATGTGCAATTATGCAGAATCATCGAAAATAAGTCTCATGATGTGTTTGATGTTGTGAAGATCACTATAAAAAGTGGTTTTATCCATTTCATCAAGCACCATCATTAACTCTGTTACCATTCAATTCGCGCCAAGCACTCCCTAGATTAAAAGTCAACTAAGGACCAATAAGCCCCTTGGGACATTTAAATGGTGATAGGAAATCCACCAACTGTATACCCAAAGGGGGTTTATGTCATACAGGTAGCCAGTTGCAAATTGTAAAACCTCAGCCAAAACCATGAGCAGTATGGAATGTTGTCATCCCAAGCATTCTCTCCATTCCGTTACTTTTGTATACATTCATTCATCACTAGCACCCTTATAGTGTAATGGATGATATAAATTAAAAGGCGAGAGTATGGCTTGACGTCAATATTAATGAAAGGGGAAACAGACTGCACCAACCCAAGAAAAACCAAGAACAGGGTTGTGGTTGGAAGGACAGAATTAAACAAATTTATACTTACAAAAGACTTACTTTATTACGTAGATTACAGCATAGATATTAGAAACTAAATTGACCTATTTTTTGTTTTTATTCTGAGAATTTCTCCCAGAGTTCCCTCCGCCTCTCGCTAGTGGTGCTGGTCGGCCGCGGTTCCCGAATGCTCCTCTGCTGCCGCCGCGGCCTGTCCTCATGTTCTGACCGCCACCACGACCCTTGGATATCTCGCTACGACCTCTGGCTTTAACCTGTGTTTCTTCTTTCACCATATCGATGACTTCGTCTGGTATTCTAAGGTATTTTATCGTGCTGCCTCTTATATAGCATTCGGGCATTCTCCAGAACTTATCTCCGTCTCTAGATGTGCAAATTACCTCGCGCAAATTGATGTTCATCCAGTTATCACAACTCACTAGGTGACCGTTGTATGTTTCGCCGTTTTTAAGCTCGACCAACATTGGGTGGTTTTGAGCAGTTCGTAATAGTGATAGGGGTAACATTTTTATTATATATTTATGGTGAATTTACAGGTATATTGAGATTTGTTTGTTTGTTTACGCGACAATAAATAACATACCTACTGATACTGTGACGGACACTGAATTTTTTGAGGTTATGATCACAGATTATATGTGTAGTCTATGGTACAATAGTAGTATTTTTTTTAATTCTCCCTATATATTAGGGAAGGCAAAGGTTCTAGCACATACAGCCATGTCTTTGGTGTATATTTTATCTGTAGTCTTATGAAATAATGAGTGGCTGAAATGTATAAATGAAAAGAATTTTACGTTAAAATATGGGTGTCACATATTTTAACGCATCAAGGGAGTGCTTGGCTTAACGTTCCTGGAAACAAGTCCTTTAGGAACTTTCTTTGTATACTGAGTTGAGTTGTGAGATAAAATTTAAAGACATGGCTGTATGAGCTAGACCTTTTGCCTTCACTGAAATATAGGGAAAATTAAAAAAGGGAGAGTGTTTGGCGCGTTTCGTGGTGTCAGCCGGATTTATTTTTGAGAATTCAAAAATTGCTTCAGAGTGGATGTTGTGCAGTGAAAGTGGTGTTATTTTGATGCACAAGCATCCGTGTTGATGTGCAATCATGCAGAATCATTGAAAATTTATCTTAAGACGTGTTTGGTGTTGTGGTGAAGACCACTGTAAAAAGTGGTTTTGATGAACTCTGTTACCATCAAATTCGCGCCAAGCACTCCCTTGATGCGTTAAAATGTGTGACACCCATATTTTAACGTAAAATTCATTTTATTCATACATTTCACCCACTCATTATTTCATAAGACTACAGATAAAATATACACTAAAGACTTGGCTGTATGGGCCAGACCCTTTGCCTTCCTTAAAATATAAGAAACTTTGTGATAGACAAGCTGACAAGGAGTGTTTGGCGCGTTTCGTGGTGTCAGTCGGATTTATTTTAGATTATTCAAAAATTGTTACAAAGTGGATTTTGTGCAGTGAAAGTGGTGTTATTTCGATGCACAAGCATCCGTGTTGATTTGCAATTATGCAGAATCATCAAAAATAATTCTCATGATGTGTTTGATGTTGTGGTGAAGATCACTATAAAAAGTGGTTTTATCCATTTCATCAAGCACCATCATTAACTCTGTTACCATTCAATTCGCGCCAAGCACTTCCTAGATGCGTAAAAATATGTGGAACCCATATTTTAACGTAAAATTCATTTCATTCATACATTTCACCCACTCATTATTTCATAAGATTACAGATAAAATATACACTAAAGACATGGCTGTATGGGCTAGACCCTTTGCCTTCCCTAAAATATAGGGAGAATTAAAAACAAACAAGCTGACAAAATCAACTTCAAGTTCAAGACAAAATAAACCGGGTTTGGTAGAATAGGTACATTGTTTAATTAATTTCTTAAAATTAAATTCATTTTTTATACCTATCAAAGCTTTTATGGCAATAATATATAATTTAAGTTTTATACAATTTAAAATTAGTTTCCTGTGACCGTTAGTCATATTATTGTCCTCTATGCCGTTAGATAAGAATGAAAACACTGTGGCCATGAAACCGGAACACATGTGACAAGTTTTAATTTGAAGCGTATTAATCTTTCTAATTGTTTAAATTGCTTTTACATTCAAAATCTGTCTCAAATATTTCTCGAAATACAATCGAAAGCTTGAATCTTTCGGTAGTTGAATGTTAAAGTTGAATGTTTGCTGGCGGCCGGCTGCAAAACATAAGCCTAAACCTTGAGCAGTTTGGATTTGTATGTATTGAACTTTTAAAAAAGTCTAATTGTACTTGTTCTGTGTAGATTTTGCAATAATGCCTCAAGCCAGAAGGAAGGTGCCATTCAGCGGAAAAGCCAAGAAGCAGCAGCTTCAAACTAAGAAGAATAAAACACTTTTGTTATCCAGTAAGTTACTTTTATTTATAAGAAGAATGTAAAGTGTATTTAAGTATGTGGCATTGAAAGTTTGGTAGATTTTAAGCTTTGTGACATTTGCATACAATAGAAATTTGCAAAACATGTGAACATCATATGAAACTTGTAACACCTTTTATACCATGTTTTATGGAATTAAACATATGACTATGACTAAGAAGAAGATCATAATTTAATAAACTCTATTTTCATTACCATTTTTTTTTGCCTTATATGTTTTTCCGTCAGGTCAGGTTTCCTTTATTACTTAAAAATCAATTTATTAAATTAACTTTTATTGATGTAACTCACATAAATTTAGGTGTTTTGACATAGTTTTTTTGTTTAACCTAATATTTATGTGATGATGAAAAACAAGAATACCATCACCTCTAACAGGTAGGTAGTGTTATAAAAGGCAACTAAGAGCTAAAATACAATGAGGAATGAACAGTACTTGGCATATCCTCTTGCAAATTACTGCACTGACCTGAAATTGGCTGGCAAACATGGGGATTGTTAATACCCCATAGGGGAATAGGCGTGTTTAATTCCTAAACCTAAACAAACCTTGTTGTATGTAATTATATATATTTCAGCATCTTCTGGCTCCAGTACTTATGATGTAATGTCTGTTAACTATCAACCAAGCCGAGGGAGACGTGGGGAGTCCAACCGTTACACACTGAAGTTCTACAGAGAATCAGAACAAGACATAAAGCTAAAGAAAGAGGAGGCACTGTGAGTATCTAGCAAGCGCATATATATTTGTAATTATAAGAATCACTAATATATTATTCATTCTTCCTCTCTCCTATTAAGTTGTGCTGTGCCCAACAGGATCCATAGTTGTTTAAAATTTTTATTTAATTACAATATAACTGTACATTATGGAATGGAATAAAATATTTAGTAGACATCTTTTTCTCCTTTAACTTTATATTCAATTTGTTATTTAAAGTTAAAGGCTTAACACATCAATGTGTTAAGATACAATTCTTTAAAATATAATTTCATGTGTTTGAAAACAATGATTTTTTTCAGAAAATCTCTCAATCCAGTTTCGGAGAAAGACCTTGAGGTGGACCCAACTGATTTCTTCCCAGCTGACTTGTCATTCCCCAAGAGGCCTCCATGGAATTTTAACATGTCTCCTACTCTGTTGGATGCTCAAGAACAGAAATATTTTAAGGTAACTGAATGTACACTTTAACCAATAACTTTAAATAAATAAATCTAAATGAATAAATCCATTGGGGGATTTATTCATTATTATTCACAGAGTAAAACAACACAGATAATTAATTTTTAAATTCAATCAAAATTGAATTTAAAAATTAATTATCTGTGTGTCCTCGTCTCTCCAGTGAGTCTCATACAAGGCAACTAAGGGTAAGTAAATACTGTAATGAGTAGTGGTCAGCAGCATTCCTCCTATACCACCAAGCAATATACTGCAATTTAATTGCCTGATATATATGGCAATAGGCCACTATGACATGGGACCTAATGTAATGTGCAAAAAGTCAGTGTGTGGTTCTATCACACAATAATTAAAAATCCCACATGTATTGATATTATAAAGGTCGATTGATTTTCAGAACTATGTGGATCAATTACAAAGCTCTGAATATTGGAAGGACATATCGTACTTTGAGCTGAATCTGGAGACTTGGAGACAGTTGTGGCGCGTGCTGGAGATGTGTGACATCTTGTTGCTGATTGTTGACGTGAGATACGCCGTAAGTTATCCTGTGATTGTGACGCTGTGGCCTCTATGCCAACCAGTTTGGGAGATTAAAGAGACTGAACTCTTAGCACTCCATGCATTCACCGTGTGGTTGCGGGGCCCATAGTGTGGCAGGGAGGGGGGGCGGAGTCAGTGGCCTGGGACTTGTGACGGTTAGGTTTATGATCCTTCACAACTTGTCAACATCTCACCTTCGTCACCGCGACTTCTCTTTCTGCCCAGCCATATTATGTTATTTGGTTTGTTAAATCAAGTTCAAAATTTTGTCCAAAACCGCATAACCAACAGTGGCTAAATCCGCGCAACTTTTAGTGAGGAAATGTAAAATAGACTGTTTTGATTGGACGACGCTTTCATCTCACTTATTTCATATGTTCGCGCCAAATCTTAATATATATTTCTTGTATTTTCGCTATAGGATTCACTATTGTTTACGAGGTTTTTAACTATCATCGACGATATTACTCTTTCAAGTTAAAAATATCGCTAAAGGGTATTGTTGGAATAAAAGTCTACAAACCCCTTTTAAAGAAGTTTCTTTACCTCTGTATGAAAATCGAAAAAACAAAATCTGAAAAAAAAAATCACTCCCCCCACACTTTCTTTTGGGGAATGGATTTTTGTTTGATTTTTAGATTGGGGAACAAGGATTTTGTTTTTTCAGTGTTTGATTCAAGTCCCGTAGTGAAAGTTGTTCAGTTTGAATATTTGGTAGTGTTGTATACACTACCGGTGATGTTGTATACATTACCGGTGTCTGTATAAATCAGATTAACAGGCGCTTGTTGAAATTTTCCAGGGTATGATGTTTCCGCCGTCACTCTACCATTATGTGGTGCAAGAGCAGAAAAAGGGCATGATCCTCGTGCTGAACAAGATAGACCTGGTCCCGGCGGCTTTGGTGGCGGCCTGGCAGGAGTACTTGACCAACAAGTGTCCTGGATTGAGGGTTGTCTACTTCACGTCGTGCCCGGGGTACAACCTGAGGGGCGGAACGACAGACAAAGCTGGTGAGTTTAGATTTGAAATTTAATGACATTGTCTGTAAAAAATTGTGATTAATAGAATTTCTTCTTTTTTAAACTGAGATTTCTTATCAATTTCTAGCTGTAATTTTTGTTAGTATCACCAGCCTTTTAATGTCCTCCCTACTGGGGCACAAGGCTATCCTATGGATGAAAGAATATAGGGAAAGTGGACCATAACCCACCACCTGGCCTTTTTTCAATAGACTTTCAATTTGATTATGAAAGATCCGCCTAGGCCTTCCCCTTTCCATTTCCTAAATCCTTTTTGTCATTCTCCTTTCATCCGTTCTTTCGACGTGACCAAACCATGCGAGCATCCCTTTCTCAATCCTTGTCATTACATCTTCTTTCAAACCACACCTTATGATTTACTTGAATAATTTCTATGTACACGCAGGGTTGCAAGTTAGACGGCGCAAAGGCCGTCAGCAGATGTGCGTGGAAGGCGCCACCAAGATATTGGAAGCGTGCAAGGACTTGGTCAACGGGGAGGTCAATCTGGACTCCTGGGAGAGGAAGATAGGAGAGGAGGCCAAGGTGGAGTTCGACGAGGACGAGAGACCGGAAGTCGGTGAGTTTGATGTGATGCTAAGCTATGACGCCTTTAGTTTAATTTAGTTCGGCTGGGTCTTTTCCGCACTTAGTCCTGGGCTGTCGGTCAAAGGCATATGCATAGAATACAACATTTATGAAACTGAAGTATAATATGTCAGTAAGTATTAAATTGTTTTCTATGTGCTCGATTAGATAAGCCCTTTGCTAGGCCCTCAGATTATCCCAGAAAGTTAGCAGCCTTTTCAGACTGCTACAGGCTTCCGGGACCGATGCTGGAGATTGGAGAAGCCTTATCTGTTGATCTGCCACACCCTTATGGCTGCGCTCCTCAATGGCGAAATGTTTAAAAAAATAATAATTATAAAAGATATAATTATTATTTTTGTAATTTGTTGGTATTTAAAGTTTATAAGTATAAATCTAATATATAAAAATCTAGTGTCACAATGTTTGTTATCGAACTTCCGAAACGGTTTGATCGATTTTTATGAAATAAGGACGAAACAATGTCGGGTCAGCTAGTTTGTGTGTAAAAATAATGCTGCAAATAAATGTCTAACCATCAAAAGGTTTCATGACGTATTTTTAACACCTATTTCATCGGAATTAATTCGGGATTTTATTCTCTGGCAGGTCAAACAATCTTTCAAGAAGCGGACACAACATTCTACACCCACGAGAGGTACAAGAACGGTGTGCTCACAATAGGCTGCGTGGGCCAGCCCAACGTGGGGAAGTCTTCCCTCATGAACGCTATCATGGGCAGGAAGGTGGTCTCCGTCTCCAAGACTCCTGGTCACACGAAGCATTTCCAGACCATATACTTGACTCCGCAGGTGTGGTATTATTATTTAGTCAATAGGGGGGGATCAGACAAATAAATATTTTCTGAAAGTATTTTAAATTAATCTTCATGGATGCTTTATGACACTAACAAAATTTATTTGATTTGTTTATAGACTTTTAGGTGCTCTGATTACCCCTTAGGGGAGAAAGGGATTTATGTATGTATGTAAAATCATTCTGTATATTTTTTTCGCTCCATTCAGGTGCGGCTCTGTGATTGTCCTGGATTGGTGTTCCCTTCAAAAGTGCCGCGGCCCATACAGATATTGATGGGATCTTATCCCATAGCGCAACTGAAGGAGCCCTATACAGCAATAAGGTAAGTAAAAGAGGCAGAGATCATCATCATCATCTTCACCAGCCCTTTTACTGTCCCCACTGCTGGGGCACGGCAAAAGTTAGGGAGATTGGGCCATAACCCACCACGCTGGCCCAGTGCGGGTTGGTGGGTATTAACGACTGCAGATGCATCCGAAACAAACAGCTTAACGTGCCTTCCGAGGCACGGAGGAACTCGAGATAATAAACTTTTGGTCACCCATCCAATGACGTAAATGCAGTTTACGCAATCGTAGGTCAAGCGCATGACTGTGCTAGCTAGCTCCTCAATTACACATTATTACTACTCTACTTATTTTAAAAATAGATATAATTATTATCTGGAGTACCTCTGTTCTTCTGTTGGGGTCGGGTGTCTTGTATAGAATAGAGTATAACTATTTTTTTTATTATTCTGACCTGTTTCTTTGTAATAATTTTCCTAACATTTACATAATGTTCAAATAATAATCAAAATAATATTCTCCCCAGATATTTAGCGGAAAGGTTGGATATGCCGAAACTGCTGAGGATAGATCACCCAGATAACGATGACACATGGTCACCGAGGGATATATGCGATGGCTGGGCGAAGAAACGTGGCTATCTCACCGCTAAAACAGCCAGGTGAGATCATAGAAGCAGTATTATGGGTCTAGAGGTCCAAAATCAAAATCTAAACTTGTTTATACATTCCTGTATGATTGACAAGTCATTGTTGTAGAGTAAGAATTGAGAAAACGATGTTCGCATGGTTTTGTCAGTTAAAAAGGATGAGTGAAACGAGTGACAAATAGTAGATTATATACCAAGGGCGATAAAACAAAGAATTGTCTGAGATCGCAAGTATTTGCGATAAATATGGGATCTGGGGCTTTATATTTTATCGCCCGAGGTAAGATCATAGTTTAAAGTACTGTGTCCCACAAGTGGGATTTTCCGTACGCGTAGCGGGCGAAAAAGTCCGCTTTACGATCAGGTGTGACATAAAAAGGATTTATATGTCGGAAGTAATAGTTTAAAAAGGTCCAGGTCAAGAGTACCCGAAATCGACGGGCATGCATGAGGACAATAATAAGATTGGATGAAGTGAAAGAAGCATGTAAGGATCGTTGAAAGTAGCATGGATAGCAATAGCTCAAATTAAATTTCTAACAATAGTGTCTTTTTTTTATTCAGGATGGACACGTACAGAGCGGCCAACAGTATTCTCAGGATGGCTCTAGATGGGAAGATTTGCTTGTGGATACGACCACCGGGCTTCACAGAACAGAAAGGTATTAATTACCACAGTCCTTTAGAGCGATTTAATTGCCCGATAGATGGCGGCAGACTCGACATCTATTACAGAGATGAAACGTCAAAAACGAAAGTTGTATGAAAGAGATGAAACGTCATAAACGAAAGAAACGGAATTTGCAACTTTATGGACGATATTGACAAAAAATCTGGATTTTTGTGATGCTTTATGATTCAATATTTACTGAGACCGGTATCACAGTATTGGATAACGATATTTATTGATTCTCTAACTAATCCTTGCCTATGTATGTAGAATGTTCCCATTGCTGGGGCAAATATGCAGTAAGGTGGATTAAACTTATAAAAACATAATTGTTTCAGATCAATTCGAGAATCACAAAGAGGTGAAGTACGTGAAATGGGTGCAGGCTCTGACGAAGACGGACGATCAGAGCCCAGTGACGACGGAATCTGATGACGAGAGACGATCTAGCCACTCCGACGCGGATGACAGCGCGAGCGATGACGGAGACGCCGAGGAAGACAGTGACGAGGAAACAATAGCGGTAAGCAGGAACAAGTTTACCGCTTTGTTGAACATCGATGATTAGATCGCCGATGTGTTGATAGGAGGTGATGAGCTGTGTTGATATGAGGTGGTGAGTGATGTTGATAGCAAGTGATGAGTCATTAAAGTAGCGGAAGCAGTGTGAAGTTTACTGGTGGTGATAAATAGGGTTGCTGCGAGATGCTGAGATAAATCCGATTGGTTTGTTGGAGCACGTTTTAGTGAAGTCATGTATAGTGTGGGTTGTCAAACAAAATCTCTTTATATTATGATAAAAATATTCACAAGTATATTTTTGGATGTATAGTCGTAGAGAATGTAGTTTTGTATTTTGCAAAAGTATGGCCGCACAGAAAAATATTTTATAAAAATACAAAAAATAAACGTTCTCAATTTCGGCATAAAATGCTAGTTGCTTCACTCTAAAATATATTTTTTTAGTGCAGTGTTGTGAAAGTTGAAATGAGAACTTGCTGCAAGATGATTGACTGATGATGTGATAAATAGGTTGCTAACGTTGGTAATGTAATGTTGACAGTTGGTGATGAGCGCTAGAACAACTAACGTCAACTGTTGATATGTATTTTTGCATTTAATATTGTAATTTATTGTAAGGTTTATTTATTACAATTTTAATTATTGTTACTACTTGGCTGAGATGTTATATTAAATTCAATTTAATTATAATGTTTCTCGTGCATCTTTTTAATCATGTTGTGTAAATTAAGTTAATAATAAAATGAATCTTCCATTACTAATGTTTTATTTGAATGTATTCTGTTAGTGCCGGCCGTGTGGTGACGGCAGCGTAATATGCAATTGTCACCACCCCTATTCTCTCTAGCATTCTTCTGGTACCTCCTACCTAGTAATATACTGTGATTTATGTGACACGATAGATGGCAATAGGCTCGCTTCCAGTTACATCCATCACGCCTTCCTTCCACAGGGGTAGGCAGAGATCACTTCTCTCCACTTCGATTCATACATACTTCGTCGTTCGCTTCATTCAATGTCTCTTACTGTATTCATGTGTGACCTGGCCATTTTTTAATAGACTTTAAATTGGATTACGAAAGATGAGCTCGCTGCGCATTCGCTGCGATTGCGTAAACTAAGCAATGTTAGCTAAGGCCGGTCATTGGATGGGTGACCAAAAATTTATTATCTCGAGTTCATCCGTGCTTCGGAAGGCACGTTGGTCCCGGATGCATCTGATAGGAGAAAGAAAAAAAATAGCATACAATAACAATGTGCAGCAGCAGTGAGGACATTAAAGGGCTGGTGATGACGATGATGATGAAAGATTCGTCATCAATTACATAGGACTCCTTCGGGGATAAATAGGAGTGGATTTATGTATGTATCAGTTCTACTACGTGCTAACTGTAAGGACCGGTCGGTGGCGAGTGAAAATTGAATTGAAGGTCCGGCAAGTGAATGGGTAAACGTAACTCACCTATTTTGGCCCCTATACTATAAAAGCGTCTTTAAAATAAAGTTTCAGCCGTACTATAAATTTGGAGTTAACCGCAAATCTTCAGCCCGCTACTGCACAAAGGAAGCCGCGAACACAACTCAAAAACAGATTACGCCTCGCCCTCCGGGTAGGCGCACCCCAATTTTGAGTTTTATCGGACACAATTCCCAATCGTTGTCAGCTGAACGATCATGTAGCTTAGCCCCCGTATTATGTAAGCTGATTTCAGTTGCTTTGGTCTACCCATCTCTCTCACTAGCATAGTGTGACAGTGACAAAAGTATAAAAAAGAACTGAAATCGGCTTACTTAATACGGGGTCTGTTCTGGACAATTATCAATTGAAGTCAATGAAATAATTGCGTTTTTCGATTATGTATGCGATGTTGACGATTTAAAGTTTCAATTGATAACGGAATGTAATTATCTAACTAATGTTTCGTCTAATGGAGACAAGCCCATACTATCTACCTTGCATGCTATATTTTAAGGGACCATATACTTAATTAAGGGTTCTATGCTGGCCTGGGAGCGAACAAATAACGTAGAATAGGCCAGCCCCAACTCATCCCATGGGTGTCGTAAAAGTCGACTAAGGGAGATTGCCCGGTGTAGACTAATAAGCACCTTGGGGCACCCGAATGGTGGAGGGCAAACCACCAACAACAGCGTACCCAAGGAGGGTTGGTGTCAGGCAGGCGGCCGGCTGTAAAACCTAAGCCAAAACCTTGAGCAGTATGGATTGGAATGTTGTCATTCTAATCACTCTCTCCGTTCATGGGTCTCTCGACATGGTCCGTTCCGTCTCTTTTCTATACATTCATTCATCACTAGCACCTTTACGGTGGGATGGATGATATGAATCAAAAGGGAGTGGATGGCTTGATGACGTCTGACATATGAATGGAAGAGGAAACATACTACGCCGACCCCAGATAGACTGGGAACAGGGCAGGAAGAAGAAGATACTTAATTAAGGGTTAAGACAGCAATGAGTAATGGGCAGCAGCGTTCGTTCCTCCATGCCACCTAGCAATGTACTACGATTTCCATGCCCGATAAATGGCAATAGGCTCGCCACCTATTACATGGGACCTAACATAATTGGCGAAACGTGGGTGCTAGTTCACCTCTGCCTACCCCTTCGGGGATATAGGCGTGATTTATGTATGTAGGTATGTATGTATATACTTAATTAGTTAGACGCTACGATGCCAAATTATAGGACTTAGCGGAAAATACTTAGCGCGCAAGATAATAATTATTATCCTGGACGTGCATTAACCATGGTCACCCTGTGCATTACCCCTATAAATCGCAGATTGACATCAAGTCGGCCCCATTGTGAGACGGGCGGGCACTTTGATGTTTATATCAGTTAACTGAACCGTTCTTGGAGAATTCAAATCCATGCATTTTAATGGAACATTTGGTTTTTTATTCAACGTTTCATATCAGCTGGCTAGCGCAGTGTATAAATATCACTTTTGATTGTTATTATACTTCATCCAATCTCTTCATGCATGCCCGTCAGTTTATTAACCTGGCCCCTTTTTTAATACTTTCAATTTGATTGGATGAAGCGAAAGAAGTATGTTAAGATCGTAGCAAGTGCCCAGCTGCAGTCCTCTACACTACCTAGCAATACAGGGTGGAAATTTAAGATAGGGCACTAAGGACAGCTACTAGATCCCTTGCTGCCACGCGAAAATGGTCTTAAGAGACCTTTCCCAAAATTTTCACAATCGACGTTCACAGATTTTTTATAATATGTACCTACAGTCAGCGACAAAATCGTCGGATTTAAGTAATTTATTTTACTTGTAATCGATACCATTCCCGTAAAGGATTTTAAAATACTCTTTGAAACCAACTGAGGTTAGAGTACTTGAACACCCACAAATGAAAGAAAATTATTTCCATACATTTTAACTATCAATTAGGAAATTAAAAATGGAAAAATCGGTAGGTATTCTTACAAATATAAAACCACTTATTTATAGGTTTTCATGCGTTTCATTTCATCTTACTGTTAACTGTATTTTATTGGTGATAAAGTTTCGAAGTGAAATTGGGTTTGTTGCTAAACTGGACCGGTTAGGTTAATTCATTTCACGGTCGGGTCAATATTGCACCTATTAACTTAAGTTACCGAACTTGAGACATTGTATTCGGGACCTTAGTACTTCAAACGGTGGAAGATTTCCGGAGAGCAATCCAGTAAAGGGTTATTTTATTACGTTGAAGTCATAAACAGCTCCTTCTGTCCCTTATTTAATTTATAATTATAAAATGTTGGTACGTGGACATGGTCCGAAAGTTATAAGTGGCGCCTATTGTAATCTATCGGACACGTTATTCGCAATTGCGCCTTGCCCTGTTCCCGAGCTATCTGGGATCGGCGCAGTACCTATGTTTCTTCTTCCATTCATATCGGTCTTCATCAAGCCGTCCACTCCTCTTGGATTCATATCATTCATCACAACGGAAAGGTGCTCGTTTAGAATGATTAAACTATAGAAAGGAGACGGAACGGACCATGTCGAGAGACCTATGTACGGATAGAGTAATTGGAATGACAACATTCCAATCCTTATACTGCTCAAGGTTTTGCCTTATGTTTTACAACAGGCCGCCTGCCTAACACCAACCCTCTTTGGGTATGCTGTTGTTGGTGGTTTGACATGCACCATTTGGGTGCCCCAAGGTGTTTATTGTTCTACACCGGGCAATCTCCCTCAGTCGACTTTTACGACACAATGAGTCAAGACTGGCCAATTCTACGTTATTTTTTCGCTCCCAGTCCACCATGCCCCTATAGCCAAGTAGCAACGATACGTTTCCATAGAACAAATGTAAATTGACAAGTAGTAGGTACTCTTACATTTGAAATGACGGCCGCCATGATGTTTTCTCAGTAATTCCGACGTCAGTCTCGTACTACGAGCAAAGAAACATCTGTCAGACAGCCTCCTAAATCAATTAGAGACAGCCGATCCAGTTTTTTTTTCGCACCAAAGCTCCCTATCTCATTGCTATTCACGGCGGATCCTCTGTCGCGGAAGAGTCAACATGCCGTAACGAGAATCAATTGTTTTTACCGATTTTTTTAATTTTCCTCAAAGGGGACATCGGCTTCGGGGCGAAGGAATTTATTCGGCGGGAAACGCGACAAATGGCGTGTTACTTTGTGTCAAATTAAAATATAACATCGGTCTCATAATGTTTAATAGGAGATTGACATTGTTAGAGGCGTTGAGGATCAACCTCTTTAGACAATATTCTCAACTAGGTTAGGGACCTACTTTTTGTTTTGAAAGTGATCATAGAAGGAAATAATAATAAAAAATCAAACCAAAAATTATAACACTACAAAACAGTAACAAAGAACATAGTACAATCTACTTTGAAAGTTTCGTTTCAAAATAATCTAATATCCAACTCCCAAACTAAGACATTTACTGTATCTTGGGAGGAGAATATGTTCAATATTCAATATTTGTGCCGTGTGGTGACAGTAGAGCTGAATGCAATTGTGACCACCACCATCTCTCCCGTGGGTGTCGTACAAGGCGACTAAGGGTTAAGACAGCAATGAGGCGTTCGTTCCTCTATGCCACCTAGTACTAGTATGTACTAAGATTTCCATGCCCGATAAATGGCAATAGGCTCACCACCATGCCACCATACATAAGACGTAATCTAATTGGCGAAACGTGGGGGTAAATTCACCTCTGCCTACCCTTTCGGGGTTATAGGTGTGATCTATGTGTATGTAGGTAAGTATGTAATATTTGATTACTTTCCATAATCCTTCCATGCTGGTCTGGCAGCGCATAAGTCATGCGCTTATGCGGCATAACGTAGTATGTGCCAGCCCCGATTCTCCCCAAGAGTATCGTAAAATTCGACTAACGGAGATTGCTAGGTGTAGTTAAGTAGAAATTAATTAGAAAAGGACATTCAGAATGGTGGAGTGCGAACCAGGAACAATCATCAGACAGCTTACGCAGCGTTTGTGTTGCAGCATTGGAATGTTGTCATCCTGTTCATTGGTATATCGACATAGTCTACGTACATTCATTCTTTCTTCTTGCTATTGCGTTCACTATGCAATGTGCGCCACTGCTGTTCGTTGGATGGGTCACCAAAATTATATTATCCCATATTCCTCCATGCTTGAGAAGGTATGTCAAGACGTGTATATTTTTTCCTAATTTATTTAACATTGCATTTTATCGTTGACTGGTATTATTGGTTATTCGTTGACTATACAGTATGAAACTCTTTTTCTTCTTCTCCCTGCTCTGTTCCCAGTCTATCTGGGGTCGGCGCAGTATGTTTCCTCTTCCATTCATACCGGTCAGACGTCATCAAGCCAGCTTTTGATTCATATGTATTATCCACCACACCGTAAAGGTGCCAGTGATTAATGAATGTATAGAAAAGAGACGGAACGGATCATGTCGAGAGACCGATGAACGGAGAGAGTGATTGGAATGACAACATTCCAATCCATACTGCTCAAGGTTTTGGCTTAGGTTTTACAGCAGGCCGCCTGCCTGACACCAAACCTCTTTGGGTATGCTGTTGTTGGTGGTGTGCCCTCCACCATTCGGTTGCCCCAAGGTGCTCATTGGTCTACACCGGGCAGTCTCCCTTATTCGACTTTTGAGACACCCATGGGATGAGTGGAGGCTGGCCCATTCTACGTTATTTGTTCGCTCCCAGGCCAGCATAGAAGATCCCTATTGCCATGCATTTATGGTGGAAGGGAATTGTGAAATGGGAAATTGCAACGCCTAGACGGGTCTTTCATAATAAAATTGACAGTCTCTTTTTGGAGTACGATTTGATTTTTTTTAAACAAATGACGGTACTTTATCCGTTTACAATCCGACGTGTGGCGGGTGACTTGTCAAATTTCAGTTTTATAAATAGCCCAGTCCACAACCGAAATTACAAAATGGCGGCCCTGTCTAGACGTGGTACTAATTTAAAACCTAAAGTTTTATTTCTGCGGAGGCGTTCCTAAGCCACGCCTGGCGACACGCCTACCTCCCTCGGAAAATTCAGTATCAGTTCGATTTCCGCGGCGGCAGGACGTCCCCGGATTTTCCGCAACGAACTGTAAAACAGAACTGTGAAAGTGACAAAAAAAAAGTATTTCAACATTAGTATTCATAATTAGGAAGGCGTTTAGAAACTAACGCTGGTTACCCGTCATTTTTGAAACGCGCGAACCGTTTTTGAATGTTGTTTGTTTACTTTGTTTGTCAACAAAACCACGTGACTGATTGAGGGTCAACGACTTCTTGTGTTGTCTACGGAAGTGTGTAGTGTTCTGAATTCGAAAGTGGAAAGTGAATCTGTGTGTATCTTTGCTCAATTAAAAAGTTACTTCTCATTAAAAACAGTTCAGTTACAGTTCAATAGAAATAAAAATATTATAAAGTGTTTTTCGACAGTAATTTTGAAGTGGTTTGTTTGTTATTGCAGGCGTACCTATAAAAATACTTAAGATAGATTAATGTATTTTTAAAGTTAAATAGAAACAAACAAAAGCGCGTAACTTTATTTCTCTAGTTTTTACCGGACATTCCATCACCCATGAACTAATAACAAGAATTAAGAATACCGTTTCCAAAAACAGCCAAATTGGATGCAAACGCCTCAAAACCCGAGGCCCTAGCCAGGGCCTCACAACGGCCTCTGCAGCGCGAGAACAGGGCCCAGAAAACGTTGCTGGTGTACCCGTTCACTAATACGGAAAACCAACAACAACAACAAAACGACAGAACAAAGACGAAGACTTACCTCCTGGAGACGCCGAAAGAGCTGAAACGCAAAAAACCCTTATTGGAAACACCAGAGGAGTACAGAAAGCCGAAACTGTACAAGCACCAACAACAAAAGAATGTGCCAACAACAACAAACAACAACGAAGTGAGTCATGTCCACTCTGACAGCGAGACGGAGGCAAGCGAGACAGTGTGCGAAGCTCGGAGTGCGAACGTCACAAAGTGCTGCCAGCGTGTGAAGGTCTGTCACCACTGCTGCTGTTCCGCCGAGGAGGCTGTGACAGAGTCGAGAGCAGTGTCAGCTGGCTGTGACGGAGTCGACTTGCAACTGCCGTGTCAGCGGGTGGCTGTGACGGAGTCGACTTGCAACTGCCAGAGCCAGCCCGTCAAAGTGATCTTCGCGCCAGCCATGATGCCGTCCATTTTTGGCCCTGTACCCGGTATACCTTACATCGTGAAGCAGCCCGCTAAAGGCCATGAGAAGGTAAGCAATACTTACCCCGAAATACAGAAACGATACTCAAAGTTTGAGTCCTGCTTTACATTTAAGTATTATCATGATTGACGCTTTTCCATACAAGATCTGGCAGGTATTGTCCATTTAACTGTTTAAGCATACATACATACATACATAAATCACGCCTATATCCCCCTGATGGGGTAGGCAGAGGTGAACTAGCACCCACGATTCGCCAATAATATTAGGTCCCATGTAATAGGTGGCGAGGCTATTGCCATTTATAGGGCACAAAAGTCGCAGTACATTGCTAGGTTGTATAAGAGGAACACTGCTTCCCATTCCTCATCACGGTTTATCCTTAGTCGCCTTGTACGACACCCACGGGAGAGATTTGGGGTGGTGACAATTGTAATCTACTCTGCCGTCACCACACGGCACAACTTTATAAGCAGTGCTCAAAATTGGAGTAGCGTTTCAGAATTTGAGAGTAAGCATCTGTGGTTGTTAAGGTTTAACTAGACGCTCTTTTTTAGTAATAAAGTCTGGCCAATAAACTTTTCTAATCCGTGCTATGGTCTGTGTACAGTCAACGGTACTTCAGACTACCAAAAACTGTCAAATTGCTTCAATCGATTGTCAAACTTGACTGTACATTAGATCTTTAAAGTAATATGGTCCTAGTAAGTGTCAGTCTGATAAGCAGACATGAAAATTTTTGAGTAAACTTTACACTTATTTTAAACTTGACAAAAAAAAATACATAGGTACGTACATTATTTTCTTTCCGATATAGAAGTCTGAACAACCCACCAATCCGCACTGGGCCAGCGTGGTGAGTTATGGCCCATCCTCCCTATAATCTTCCATCCACAGGGAAGCCCTGTGCCCCAATCGTGGGGACATTAAAGGGCTGGTGATGATATACCGGATGAGAAATACCGGATTATTGACCATAAGACTTTGCACACTCTACAGTTACATGCTCATAATAATATTAGCTTAGTACCTACGTCTAATATGTAACTTTAACTAAAGTTTCATCCTGCTAAGCTAGCAAAATATTTTCTTGAGTGTAAGCAAGTAAGTAAGTGCAAGTTTGCATAGTAATTATGTTTGTTTCCCTGAAATTGTTTTATTGAAGGTCGTTCTATTTTATATCCTGTGACTTGCTTGCGTAGTTTAATATACATACATACATAATTCACGCCTATATCCCCGAATGGGTAGGCAGAGGTGAACTAGCACGCACGTTTCGCCAACTATGGCAGGTCCCATGTAATATGTGGCGAGCCTATTGCCATTTATCGGGCCCAAAAGTCGCAGTACATTGCTAGGTGGTAAAAGAGGAAAGCTGCTGCCCATTCCTCATCACTGATTTATCCTTAGTCGCCTTGTACGACACTTACGGAAGAGATTTGGTGTAGTGACAATTGTATTCTACTCTGCCGTCACCACACGGCCGTTGCGTAGTTTAATACTTATGAATAATCAATAATAGAATTTAAGCTGTGACAAATTGTTGTCGCATCTGGGGTGCTAGTTTAAGGGTCAAAATAATTCTTCATTAATCGTCGCGATATCGAAAACAATGCCGTGTGACAATAGTGGCCCTAGCAATGGGACAAATTTATTCGAGCGCACAGAAATCAAATGTATGAAACTGACGTATTACAGAGAAAACAAAACGTTAGTTTCATACTTTTGTTTTGTATGCGCTCGAATAGAAAAGCCACCAAAAGGCTAGGCGCCCAGTAGGTCTATTCCCTAACTTTTTTTGACAGTTGAAAGTGATGATCACCGAACCATTTACATATCCATTACTACTTTACTATAATGCTATTGTGACACTTGTCCTATGATAACAGCAATGTATTGGTAAATAGTTCGGTGACAATCACTTTCAACTGTCAAAAAAAGTTAGGGAATAGGCCTACAGAACAGATAATTTTTACCCCTCCTCTAATCTCAAGAACTGTTAGCTTTGATAGAGCTCTATCCCCTTATGTGATACCGTGGATGACTTTATGTGTGTTATTTCGCAATGTATCACTAACTACTTACTGCCGCACTCAGAGACGTCAATTAACTTTAATGAGTATTTAATGTCAAAAAATTTAATTCAAATCTAGACCATAGACCTGGCAAGAATAGCGACTAGTTTTGAATTGTCATTTTTTGACGTTAAGTACTCATTAACGTTATTTGACGTCTCTGAGTGCGGCAGTATGTGTGTAATTTCGCAATGTATCACTAACTACTTACTCATTTAAATTTTGGCTGCCCCACGTAGGGTGCCTTTGTTTATTGTCACTGGACCCTGTTATCTCGGTGCACTGTGACGTCACAATACAGTACTATGAGGGTAAAGTGGCGCACTTCAGTAATTATTGCAGATGACATTTTATTCAATAACAGCAATCAATATTTTATTTGCCGTGTGGTGAGACTGGTGAGAGCAGAATACAATTGTCACCAAACCAAATCTCTTCTGCGGGTGTTGTACAAGGTGACTAAGGATTAAAACAGTGATGAGGAATGGGCAGCAGCGTTCTGTCTTATACCACCTAGCAATGTACTGCGACTTTTGTGCCCGATAAATGGCTCGCCACCTATTACATGGGACCTGACATAGTTGGCGAAACGTGAGTGCTAGTTCACCTATGTCTACCCCTTCAGAGATATAGGCATGATTTATGTATGTGTGTTATATTTAAGAACAACTTTTAAAATATTTAATAAAATTGGGTGCAAGCTTAGGTTTTTAATTTAAATAATTAATGTCATAACGTATACAAAATAAGAAGTTTTTTTACACAAAAGCAGCTGAATTCTAGAAGATTTCTTAAATCGCCTTTACCCAAAGAAAGGCATCCCTCATCCGAGTTACAGAAGTCTATGAATAAAATTATAGTTTCCTTTGAAATTTATAACTGAGGAAAGCATAATACATTCGCTCGTGAATTCGCGATCTACACGACGAGACAGTATTAACATTTTATTAAGGTTGGGGCTGATATTCCAGCAGGGAAAAAAAGAAAGACAGAGGAAGCGTATTGCTAATTTAATACAAGAAAGAAGCAACCAAAAAAATTGGAAATATAATATTATGTTGTGTGGGCCTTCGTTTGTACAAAAAACTATTTCAATTCTAAGTAGTAGGAGTATATGTATGAGTTCAAGTGATTAACACCATTTCTCCGATTATACTAACTTCCATGTAATAGCTGGCGAGCCTATTGCTATCTATCGGGCACACGAATCGCAGTATATTGCTAGGTGATGATGCCCATTACTCTTCGCTGTATAAAATTAGTAGCCTTGTACGACACCCGAAGGGGAGATTTGGCCTGTTGACAATTGTATTCTGCTCTGCCGTCATCATATGTTACAGCGCACAATTACCAATTACTGTTTAACAAACTAGGCTCGCCACCTATAATTATATGGGACCTGACGTATTGGAGAACCGTGGGTGTTAATACACCTCTGCCTAAATCTGTCGCCATACATACAGCATTATTGTGTTCCGTCAATTTGTGATAAGATAGCCAGCCCCTCTGTGGTTAAGGGTTTCAGGTGAAGTTCGATTACATCTTCAGAGGTTCAGCCCTTATCGCCACTTATAATCAGGCGAGATGAAGGCCAAGATTTATGTATGTATGTATGAGTTCAAGTGAACAATACAATCCAAAGCGTAACCACGGGCGTCGGTAAGGGTAAAAACGTATATCTACGTAAATTTCCATATGCTATTTAAGTGAAATAGCTCTTTCCGAGCCGCCCCCTGGATGACAATAAATCTATCAGTTGCAGGAAGCTACACAGATACGCACTTTGCCTCTCTCATCGGCCTCCAATATGGGTTCGGTGGGGTTTTTACGTTTTCAGATGGAGTCTTGAGTGGCCAGGAGCGGTATTAATTGGGTAACATAAATATAATCATGTATTAATCGTTATTTGATTTTTTATTTGGGCGTGTTATGAAATTCGTGAGACAAAACACTGCTAAGACAAGTGTTCATTATTTAAGGTTTCTTCGGTTAGAATATTTACTGCCGCACTCAGAGACGTCAAATAACTTTAATGAATACCAATACTAATTTCAAAAAAATTCAAAGAAATCTAGACCCTAAACCCGGCAAGAATAGCGAATAGTTTTGAATTGTCATTTCTTGACATTAAGTACTCATCATCATTAATTGCCGTCTCTGAGTGCGGCAGTTAGCGTTGAATATTTCAGTGTCTTCCTGGACACGGACACCTTAGTTACTGGTAACAGATTTCACGAAGTTGCGTGACACACAATTCTGCTCCACAAACAATCTAGCAACATTTAGAATACATACATACATAAATCACGCCTATATCCCCGAAGGGGTAGACAGAGGTGAACTAGCACCCACGTTTCGCCAGTTATGTTAGGTTCTATGTAATAGGTGGCGAGCCTATTGCCATTTATCGGGCACAAAAGTCGCAGTACATTGCTAGATGGTATAAGAGGAACGCTGCTGCCCATTCCTCATCACTGAGTCGCCTTGTACGACACCCACGGAGAGATTTGGGGTGGTGACAATTGTATTCTATTCTGCCGTCACCACACGGCCAACATTTAGAAAAGCTCTTTAAATATATTTATATTACTAGCTGATCCGTCAAACGTTGTTATGCTTTTATCACCTAGGGCTAGTGGTATAAAAATAACCCACGACCTATTCTCAGACCTACCAAATATACACAAAAATTTCTTAAAAATTTGTCAAGCCATTTCGGGGGAGTTCTTTAACAAACACTGTGACACGATATTTTTCTAAATTAGATTATTATATTCGGTCAATGGACATCACAGTGGTAAGTAATTAAAGGAGATTGACCATTTTTGTATGGACGTTGGACCAAGTGCCGCTCAACATTGAATCATGGTGTAATCCTATTCCTTAGACTAATACTTGTCTTTAACCCAAAGCGCTTCAGGATCTATCCGAGGAGTATGGAGAAAATTAAATTCTAGTTGCTAGATTTTACATTTACGAATAACATAACTGACAGCTTGTTTTAAAATAACATACATACATACATAAATCACGCCTTTATCCCCGAAGGGGTAGGCAGAGGTGAACCAGCACCCACGTTTCGCCAATTATGTTAGGTCCCATGTAATAGGTGGCGAGCCTATTGCCATTTATCGGGCACAAAAGTCGCAGTACATTGCTATTGCTAGGTGGTACAAGAGGAACGCTGCTGTCCATTCCTCATCATTGATTTATCTTTAGTAGCCTTGTACGACACCCACGGGAGAGATTTGGGGTGGTAAAAATTGTATTCTACTCTGCCGTCACCACACGGCTACGGTTTTAAAATAAAAGACGGTATATTATAGATAATGGAATGAATATTCAATCAATCATTAATTGTGTGTGTTAAAAGTGGGTGTTAAGTCACCTCTGCCTACCCCTTCGGGGATTTAGGCGTGATTTATGTATGTATGTAATCATTAATTGTTCGTTATATTTATGTAGGCCTCATGATACATGAGGCACGAATGTGAAGACTCAATCATTAAATGATGATGACGTCTGACTTTCATTATCATTGAACGTCATCCTGATCGTCTTCGTCGCAGCATGTTGGTGCCTCGCCCACCCCGAAAACCAAACTAGACAGACAACGTGGGCACAACTGCCGATAGTTCTTCGCCCAGTAAAATATATAAGTAGCAATAATGTTGCACGGAATCGAGCCCATGATTGTTCTCGTCAATCAGAATATAGCAGTGATACACTTAAGACGAAGTGTGTCTGCTTTTTCGAATCGAACATCGGGACAGCGCTATACAAAGCTGTCATTCAGTCATTGAGTCAAAAAAACTTGCTTTGAGACAAAAAAAACTTGCTTTGAATGAGACTAGCAAGGTCGAAGCCGTTAGAAGGTAGAATAAATAAAATAATAATAATATGATTTAATGTAAACGTCAAAATATATAATAGAGTTAAAGCACCCAAAAGATAAAACTATAAAAGTTAAGTTTTTACAGGTACTCTTGGATGTTTATTTTTAAATATTTTTTTAAATATCTCTTCATATAAGGAATAGAATAAAAGTATTCCCATATCTGGGCATCATTTGGTCCAACCTGGTCAATCTCCTTTAAATTATTTCCGTGGCTTTGTTTGAATTAATCTATACAAAAATCTTACCTATACTAGGTACGATTTCTTTTTCAGCTGAAGGCTCAAGAAGTCAAGATGTATAATAGAATAAAAATTTAAAATACTCGTAGTTTATGAACAAAATCCCAAATACACCAGAGCACTTGGGTAACTCTTTTTTGTTTAACGTTATGTTGTGGCGGTTGTACTTTATTTAAAGTCTTGTCATGATCAGTTAATGCTAACCTCTACCTACTGTAATATTTCACCCGAGCACGTAAAAGCTATAAAATTTCAGACTCTCTTTATTATACCGCGAAGCTACTGGTGTATACAGTGTGTTGTTCCAGTTACGAGTTGTTAAAGTAATAAATATTATGTAACTGAGAAAAAAACAAAAAGAAATGATAGATATTTGAATAAACTTAAAACACCCTTCACTAAATTGACATTAGTCTCATCCAGCCCTTACTTTATGTCAATAAAAATCTACAACCATATCCCAAACCACATCAAAAACTTGGAAAAACTCTCACAATTCACAGACCTATTAAAAAGTTCTTAATAGAAAAATGTTTCTACAACATTTTTTTAGAATATAAAACATAAAAAAATATAATATAATATTTACAATATAAGGCACAAAACATATTACCTAGTGGTTAATATAGTTGTTTATTGTTATTAATATTATTTTCATCCCACCATCTCGGAAAAGGCGTTTTTGCTCTTCGATATCTGAGTGCAAAAGCCGTTTTTATCCTCTAGAGGTTAAAGTCAATTTGAATTTAGAACATCGTGTGCAATGAGTTTGTGAATTCAAAACATCATTATACATATTTATTTCTACCTCCATGGTGCCGAAATTGTCATGCAACCTATTTTAATTTGTTAAAAACTCAGACTCGGAACCTTCTTGGTGTACTTTTTTTGTAATTTGCTTTGCGCGCGCCATTTTCTTTTCACGTCATAAATTTGTTAAAACCTAGGAGTTCCGTGACGGTCAATCAGCTTGGCGTCAATCTTGCTTTAAACATTTTGATCGTCTACAACGCTTGCTTGATGCTTGAGTCAAGGATTTAAAAGCTTTTTAGGTCTGTTTGATTTGTTTACGCTAGCAACGGAACAAAAACATACAGAAAATCAACGTGCTTGACTCAAGATTCCGTCTCGAAATAATTTTTATTAGGTACTTACATGTGTGTCTGGATGAATGTTGCGGGTGTGGCTGGGTGGATGGGTGGCTGTTGGAGGTGTGTCTGGGTGAATGGGTGTTTTGAGGGTGTGTCTAGGTGAATGGGTGTTTTGTGGGTGTGTCTGGGTGAATGGGTTTTTGTGGGTGTGTCTGAATGGATGGGTGAGAATTGTGGGTGTTTCTGGGTGATTAAGTGTTTTTTGGGTGTGATTGGGTGTTTTGTAGGTGTTTCTGGGTGAATAGGTGTTTTTTGGGTGTTTCTGGGTTAATCGGTGTTTTGTGGGTGTTTCTCGGTGAATGGGTGTTTCTGGGTGAATGGGTGTTTTGTGGGTGTTTCTGAGTGAATGGGTGTTTCTGAGTAAATGGGTGTTTCTGGGTGAATGGATGTTTAGTGTGTGTTTCTGGGTGAATGGGTGTTTTGTGGGTTTTTATGGGTGAATGGGTGTTTCTGGGTGAATGGGTGTTTTGTGGGTGTTTCTGGGTGAATGGATGTTTAGTGTGTGTTTCTGGGTGAATGGGTGTTTTTTGGGTGTTCCTGGGTAAATGGGTGTTTTATGGGTGTTTCTGGGTGAATGGGTGTTTTGTGGGTTTTTCTGGGTGAATGGGTATTTTGTGGGTGTTTCTGGGTGAATGGGTGTTTTTTGGGTGTGTCTGAGTGGATGGGTGTGTATTGCGGGTGTGAATGTTGTGGGTGTTTCTGGGTGGGTGTTGAGAGTGTGTTTGGGTTAATGGGAGGGTGTTGTGGAAGTTTCTGGGTGAAAACAGAAACTGTTGTGATTGTATTTTGTTTTTGTATTTTGCAATTTCCTCGTTGGGGGGGATGAAAAGTTACGTGTTGCACTCGAGTGCAAAGATTTTTCACCTTGTGCTCTTTTGATTCCCTCGCTATCGCTCAGGATTCTAATTTTTGAATCACTCGCTACGCTCGTGATTCAATTTTAGAATCCTTCGCTAGCTCGGTCATCAAAATTAAGCACGCGGTTAAAAAACAACTTTGCACTCACGTACAACAAATAACTATTATATTCAAAGATTTCTATTCTCTGTTAGTATGATATAGTAAAATAACTTGTTGAATTGTAAATTGTTGAAATAATTTTAGAATTTATTTATAATTATAAATATTCATTTTATTATGTCACGAGGACCCGTGGCCCAAAAATTTTGTTTCCAATTGCTGCGCCCGTGCAGGGTGTTACATAAAAGTACTAACCTAACCTAACCTAACATTACCATAATTTTAAGACCTATGTACTCTGTACTGTGATAATGTGACTTGCAATAAAGATTATAATTATGATTATGAACATACATTCATACATAAAACCTAAGCCAAAACTTTAAGCAGTATAGATTGGAATTCAAGATATGAGTCAAAGTCGAATGGGTGGTTTAAGGATGTCTGAAAGGTAATAATGAATGAGAAAACTTACTGCGGTAGGTTTTTTATATTTTTTTAATAAAACCTAAAATTTAAGTATTGATCCTTTTTCAGAGCACGCTGTATAATCAGGTGGAATATATCACACTCCATAGAGCGCGCATTGTTCATTCGTGCGTTGCATAGGTTACATTTCACACATTTTATAACAACTTTTTGGGGCGATGTCTGCTAGTCGATTAAATAGAGAATGTAATTCAAAATGGCAGCCACTTGCGAAAAAACAAAAGAACGTTCAAATTCGTATCCGAACCTAACTACGAAAGTGAGTTTGTTGGTTTCTAACGCCGACTTTCTGCTTCAAGACCTTCCGTTGGCGTCAAATAAATTTCTTAGTCGAATCACTCATTTTTGGTTATTCACCTGTTTTCAAGTTTATTGTTTTTAACATAGGTAAGGTTTTAACAATAAGAGGTGAAAAAAAGAGCTCGCGCAAATCAAATTATAAAAAAAGTACACCAAGAAGGTACCGAATCTGAGTATTTAATAAATTAAAAAAAGTTGCACCATGAAGGCTAAACCAAACTTAGAGATTTGCTCTAAGTTTGGTTTAACCTTGTATCTTCTAATCGTTCTAAATTCAAATTTAATTTATCCTCTAGCGCAGGGGTCGGCATACTTTTGTGTCGGAAGATTAAAAATTTTACACATTTCAAATTTTTATAGAGTCACAAAAATTTTGTTGCTATATAATAAATAGTACTTGCATAAACTTTGTGACGGCTGACTGACGACAATGAGACGACGCGTGTCACGGAGTGGGGTGTGGGGAAAAGTCAGTAGAAGTGACCGAGAGATGTAAATGGTGTCTAATTTCATAGATCGTAAATTAAGAATGATTATGAAATGTTTTTTTTTATTAAATAAAAAATATTTGCCTATGGAACTAAAGAGCTATACATCTAAAGAGCCGCATGTGGCTCACAAGTCGCAGGTTGCCGACCCCTGCTATAGCGGAGAAAAACGGCTTTTGCGCTCAGATATCGAAGAGCAAAAATACTCTTTCCGAGATGGGGACCGAAGGCTCAACGTGCCTTCCTAAGCACAGCAGACTTTAACATGGCTTAGTTTACGCAATAGCAGGTCGAGCGCGCTAAGTCACTGCGCTGTCCATACATACAATTAAGTCAAATGTATTTAAATAGAAAATGAAAATAAAAAAAATGGTTTATTCATATAAGGTTTCACTCATGTATACACTAATGAATCGTCAAAGAAATAACGTTAAACATTGATCCAACATTAGGAATATCAATAATCCAATAAAGAAATTAAATTCAGAAAAATCGAATATATCCAATCGAAAATTCGATAAATAATCCAACCCAAGATGAAATTAACCGAAATAAGCCCACAAAAACTATCCAATCACCTGCTGCACCACTATCAGACGCCGACAAAGAGGCAAAAAAAAGGGAAACTGGAAAACTCCTCCCGAAAAATAACATTATCTTAACTTACCCACGTCCACCGGTCGGTCACTTGCGTCGCGGGGTACAGACGCGGACACAAGTCTTATTTTATTCTTAATCCGTAATATTGACTGTGTTTTTTATTTATGTTGGTATTATCATTTGTTACAAGCTCGATGTTTTTTTAATTGGTATAACTTTCCTGGAAACGAGTCTTATAGGAACTTTCTTCATTACTTTTTCATTTACTTTTCTTAATATTTTGAATGAAAGAATGAAATTAATTTTACATTTCAATATGGGTGTCACATATTTTAACGCATCTAGTGAGTGCTTGGCGCGAGTCGAATGGTAACAGAGTTCATGACGATGACTGACGAGGTGGTGAAAACCACTATAACATTCTCAACGTCACAATACTTTTATTTCAATGATTCCTCATAATTGAATGTCAACACGGATCCTTATGCATCAAAAAAACACCACTTTCACTACACAAAGTCCACTCTGAAACAATTTTTGAATGATTGAACAAAAAAGGCCGTGTGGTGACGGCAGAGTAGAATACAATTGTCACCACCCTAAATCTCTCCCGTGGGTGTCGTACAAGGCGACTAAGGATAAATCAGTGATGAGGAATGGGCAGCAGCGTTCCTCTTATAACCTACCACCTAGCAAAGTACTGCGACTTTTGTGCCCGATAAATGGCAATAGGCTCTCCACCTATTACATGGGACCTAGCATAATTGGCGAAGCGTGGGTGCTAGTTCACCTCTGCCTACCCCTTCGGGGACATAGGCGTGAATTATGTATGTATGTATGTATGAACAAAAATCTGACTAAACTTTTTTGAATAAGGTAAATAAAAATATACTTTATTCATATAAGATATCATTACATACACCCGTGAATCGTCAAAGAAATTACTCAGTTACATAATACAATTACAGTTACATAATATAAAATCAAATACAAAATATTATTTTGAAAGAATTCTCTCCCTAAATGTACTCCACCCTTAATGTTAGGTTAGGACAGGACTGCTGACCGCTGATAGCGGCTGGCGTACAAATAATATTGTTGAGGATTTGACAAGTGCTATTCTACTTAATATTGATGTGTACAGTGTATTATGTAGCGGTGTCAGAACTCCATAAAAATATAATACACAGTGTAGGTATAGACGGATTTTTACCGATCTTTAGCATAAGCAGTCAAAAAGTATTTCTAATTTTATTTATTCGCTTGACAGTATTAAAAAAAGGTCCAGGTCAAGAGTACCCGAAACCGACGGCCATGCATAGGAAATTCATGAAATTGGATGAAGCGAAAGAAGTATGTAAGGATCGTAGCAAGTGGAATGAAGTGATCTCTCTCTACCCCTGTGGGAGAAAGCCGTGATAAAACGGTAAATACATACATACATACGTATGTATTTACTTATTCACAAAATAATCACGTCTATTTATGCCCGAACGGGTAGTCATGTAATAGGAGGAGAGCCTATTGATATTTATTAGGAACGTTAAACGCAGTATTATAACAATATTGGTAGGTCGTATTGCCGTGTGGTGACGGCAGAGTAGAATACAATTGTCACCACGTGGGTGTCGTACAAGGCGACTAAGGATAAATCATTGATGAGGAATGGGCAGCACCGTTACTCTTATACCACCTAGCAATGTACTGCGACTTTTGTGCCCGATAAATGGCAATAGGCTCGCCACCTGGGACCTATCATAATTAGCGAAACGTTGGTGCTAGTTCACCTCTGCCTACCCCTTCGGGGATACAGGCGTGATTTATGTATGTATTATATTAAAGTATTTATACACAAACAGTTAAGCTGTCTAACAGTAAGGACATTGCAGTGTTTATACACTTTTGCGGTGTTGCGTGTACTTCAATATAATTTTTTTCTAATTCTTCATCAGTAAAATTCGTAATCCATTTAAGTACAAATTCTTTCGAACGGTCCTCCGTACACCGTGACAGCAGTTTTCATGTCCAAAGTTGGTAACGGCGTGATCTTCAGCTATAAAAGTCTCAGTTATAATTAGGGAGGGCCCATATTTTTTCTGTAATACCCTCGCCTAAACGTCAGTTAGGAGCGGAAGCGTTTTATTTATCAAATATAATAAATATAATGATGATGAAAAAATGATTTTACGCACAGCCTTACTGTATTTTCTGTACTCAGTCTCCGGTTGACTGGTAGAGAATGCCTTATGGCATTAAGTGTGCAATAAAGTTTCAATAAATAAACCAATGATGAAAAAATACTGAACTATTTTTGAAAAAATACTGAACTATTTTTTCATCAACAAATATACTTTGTACTTAAATGGGCACAAAATTATGGGGACAACGGGCATGCACGACATGCGTTTTATCTTTGTGAGTAATATATTCTTTTATTTTGTTTTTTTATTTTTGTCTGATATTTTATTTCTAAGCTCAATTGGATGTAGTAGGAGTAAAGGTATGTCCATGAGGGCGAGCCGTGGGATGGGTGTCCAATTATTATCTCTTACTAGCTGAGTCGGCAAACGTTGTTCTGCCCTTATCACTTAGGAGTATAAAAATACATACATACATACATACCTACATAATTCACGCCTGTATCCCCGAAGGGATAGGCAGAGGTGAACTAGCACCCACGTTTCGCCAATAATATTAGGTCCCATGTAATAATAGGTGGCGAGATATTGCCATTTATCGGGCACAAAAGTCGCCGTATAAAAATAGCCTACGACTATTTATTCATAAAAATCGGCCGAGCCCCTTCGGAGGTGTTCGATAACAAACACTGTGCCACGATATTTTTATAAATTAGATTCCAAAGACAATGTATGTAGTGCAACCTCCCTAGCCAAGTGGCTAACCTATCGAACAGAATAAAAAATGTGTGAAACTGACGTATTACAGAGAAACAACACGTCAGTTTCATACTTTTGTATTCTATGCGTTCGAATAGATAAGCCACTTGGCTAGGCACTATGTACTTTTCTAACCTTACCGCTCATAACTTAACCCTCGCCCAGAGCCAGGGGAAGTGCAGCGGAGCGTCCCGAGTCCTCTAATAAGCATACGAATGGGCCCTGACAAACTCTCGCTAATCACTGTTTTCTTAAGTAGACGGGTCAGGGGGCCCCGAGATGTTCGGTATCGCCTTTTTTATTCTTAACGCGTTCGAGTTTAACATCGGCGGGAAATTTTGAGAACCCCTGTTTTAGAAAGGAAAACAAAATTTTGTATGAGTCCACGTGGTGTCGGCAGAGAAGAATTAAATACAATTGTCACCACCCCTGCGGGCCAAGCACGGGGACGTGGACAAGTCTCTCTCCACCACTTGACAGTGTTTTGTCTCGGGAATTAGTGGGTGTTAGAGCGAAAGGATTTTCTTTCCCCCGAAAGAGATGTGTCCACGTCCCGTGCTACGGGGGCTGGTCGTACAAGGCGACCAAGAATCATTAATTGTACTATCATAGGGGCAAATGGTATAAGGAGGTAGCGGCGATGAAGATGATGATACCTTCTTCTCCATGTCCTGTTCCGAGTCTGTCTGGGGCGGCGCAGTGTGTTTCCTCTTCGCATTCATATCGGTCAGACGTCATCAAGTCATCCACTCCCTTTTGATTCATATCATCCAGCATACCGGAAATGTGCCAGTGGTGAATTAATGTATAGAAAATAGACGGAACGGACCATGTCGAGAGACCGATGAACGGGGAGAGTGATTGTAATAACAACATCCTAATCCATAAAGGTTTTGGCTTAGGTTTTACAGCCTGCCGCCAGCCAGGTTTGCCCTCCACCATTCGGATGCCCCAAAGTGCTTATTGGTTTCGTTCGCAGGCCAGCATGGGAAGACAATGATACCTAAAAACCTAAAGAAGTAAAATTAAAATCATGTAGCAATATGTGATGCCGTGCGTAATTAATTGTATAATTTTATTACGGCAATCACCACACACGAAAAAATTAACGAAAAAACAATGGCTACTGATTCCGGGAGCAGAAGACGTTTTGCAAAGACAATAGCGTTTTTAAAGATGGCCGCCGGGGGAATGTTAAGTATACGAGATTGAAACATTCCTTTACTGTTCCTTAGATTATTTCTCTGCGGCTCGATGTAATAGCGTGGATATGCTGCGTTTAAATATAGGCGTGCTTTATGTATGTATGTATGTAAAGATACATACACAATTCACGCCTATATCCCCGAAGGGGTAGGCAGAGGTGAACTAGCACCCACTCTTCGCCAATTATGCTAGGTCCCATGTAATAGGTGGCGAGCCTATTGTCATTTATCGGGCACAAAAGTCGCAGTACTTTGCTAGGTGGTAGGTATAAGGCGAACGCTGCTGCCCATTCCCCTTCACTGATTTATCCTTAGTCGCCTTGACGACACCCTCGGGAGGGATTTGGGGTGGTGACAATTGTATTCTACTCTGCCGTCACCACACGGCCTATGTAAAGATGGCATCACACAGTTTATAAATATTAGAAGATCTGACTTTTTCCATTCATATCTAAGGCCTTTTTCAAGTCCGTCTGCCACCATTTTATCAAAATCTGTCACCATAATAGGTAATAATGTAGACAGCTTCGGCCTTTTTCATCACTTGCTATCAGGTGAGATGAAGGCCAAGAGCTTCCCTGTCTAGCATAAAACAACATAAAAGACGCCTATTTATCCCCGAAGTGAAATAACGCCGCGTGGTGACGGCAGAGTAGAATACAATTGTCACCACCCCAAATCTCTCCCGTGGGTGTCGTACAAGGCGACTAAGGATAAATCAATAATGAGGAACGGGCAGCAGCGTTCCTCTTATACCACCTAGCAATAGCAATGTACTGCGACTTTTGTGCCCGATAAATGGCAATAGACTCGCCACCTATATCATGGGACCTAAAATAAAAGGCGAAACGTGGGTGCTAGTTCACCTCTGGCTACCCCTTCGGGGATATAGGAGTGATTTATGTATGTATGTATGTATGTGAAATAACACCCACGTGTCGCCAAATATGTTAGGTACCACTGTTAGGTGGTATAAAAGTGTCTTCCAAGCTGGCCTTGAAGCGAAAAAATAACGTCGAATGTACCATGCAATTGTGCATAATACACACAATATTACGTCAGTGGTATGGTGTACAATGAGTCACAAGCCTACAAGGTAATATTACGCTTTTATTTCAAAGAGGGTAATATCCACCGTACTCTGCCCAACAGCCATCATCTCAGTCGTGAAATTGAAAGCAGTGTACCGTGAGCTCCGCCTATCTCCATCTCGATACGGTTGACAATCCGACGAATTGTAATGAGGCCGTTAGGGCGGCAGACGCAACAAAAAATACGATAGATAAGAAAGCGCGACCTCTGTTATAATGCGCTTAAGACTTATTTTGCCCTTACCACCTAGCTAGGTGTACATAAAATAGCTTACCACCTATTCTCAGACCTAACAAATACCTATGTATACACAAAAAAAATCATAACAATCTGTCAAGCCATTTCAGTGGAGTAATATAAAGTAAATAGCTTCTCAATACTTCTCATTTTTTACCGTTCTGCAGCATGCAATAATTGAGCAGGAATTTTGAGCATTGAGTCAATATTAAACATCATAATTAATAAATATTATATCGTTCAAATTTCAAAAATTAAAATCGATTAAAATTATTCCTCGAATTCTTTAACAAACACTGTGACACGAGATTTTGGCCTTCGAGATGTGGTGCTGCAGACGACGTCTGCTACGTATACCTTGGACTGCAATGAGAACCAATCTCTCTATTCTTGAGGAGCTTAATCCGTAAGTTAAGAAAATAAATCCTCATTAGACGGTACCGAAAAGTACCGAATTTCCCGGTTTTCGCGGTACCAGAGTTAGCACAGTACCGGGAATCTAGTTTTGTCCACAGTAACCCCTAGTATGTGTTGTCTGTGTAGCTTTACTATATTGAGTTAGATTTGAGTTTGGGCCTATGGTGAGGTCTCGATCAAGAGCTACCGGGTTCGAATCCTGGTATGGTCAAATGTTTGTGTGATGAATGTTTATTATTTTACGAGTATGTTCTCCAGGTATGGTGGTTTTAATGTTTATGTAGGTGCCCGATATATGGCCATAGGTTCGCCCCTATTACATGGGACATAAAATAGGCTGGCGAAACGCGAGTGTTGAAACACCTTTTCCTACCCCTTAAGGGAGAAAGGCGTGGTTTATAATTATGTATGATTTTAATAACTAAAACAAATATGAAAACACAGACGGTGCAGCCAAACGCAGTTCACACTCCACCAATACAATCTCGCTACCACCCTCTCGCATTAAATCATTTCTCTGGTATCCCTTCAGTTTAATATCTTTCTTGCCAAATCTCGCATGAATATAACATTTGGGTCCGAAATTTGTTATTGATTCATTCAATTTTGTGTTATTGCCTTGTAGGCTGACGGGAGATCGTCGGGTCTCCCGGGAGAGACGTTTGAAAAGGGATTGTTGCGTTGTATCACTTTTAAAATGGCGCAAGACCTCTGAGAAAGAGACCAGAATTGCTTTAGACATATAAATTGTTTGCGAGTTTTTGCCGCTCTTTCGTCTAGGTATTTCCGAATCGTTTTTCAATGACGAATGGATTCAATATTTTAATAAGAAGTAAAAATTATCATTAAATGCATTATTATACAGAAACGAAGGTGGCAAAGTTTTCAATTATATATTGTCCTGATGCGCGAAAATAATCTGTAGCAATAATTTTGGGAATATTTTTTTCCTGACCTGCTGTGTGCTGACGGCAGAGCAGAATACAATTGCCACCACCCCAAATCCCTCCCGTGGGTGTCGTACAAGGCGACTAAGGGCTAAAACAGTGATGAGGAATAGGCCCGATTCCATGCCCGATAAATGTAATTAGGCTCGGCGCCTACTTTCATGGTATCTAACCTTGATTGGCGAAACATACATACATAAATCACGCCTACATCCCCGAAGGGGCAGGCAGAGGCGAACTAGCACCCACGATTCGCCAAATATGTTAGGCCCCATGTAATAGGTGGCGAGCCTATTGCCATTTATCGGACACACCGCCGTGTGGTGACGGCAGAGTAGAATACAATTGTCACCACTCCAAATCTCTCCCGTGGGTGTCGTACAAGGCGACTAAGGATAAATAAATGATGAGGAATGGGCAGCAGCGTTCCTCTAATACCACCTAGCAATAGCAATGTACTGCGACTTTTGTGCCCGATATATGGCAATAGGCTTGCCTTGCCACCTATGGGACCTAACATAATTGACGAAACGTGGGTGCTAGTTCACCTCTGAATACCCCTTCGGGGATATAGGCGTGATTTATGTATGTATAATTTATAAAGTATGTTTGTATATGTCAACTGTCACGCGCACCATTCTACGGCGAACAGACTTACGACACCAAATATCACTCACACGTTCAAATGCGCCTTAAATTCATCCACTCCAGAACTCATCAATATCTTCCGCACACTTCTAAATCAACGTGAATACAAGAATAATTAACTTGAAATAAACCATTGACGTTTTTTGTCTACGACACGTTGCATAGTGCAGGGAGCAGTCAGTAGAATCACTGTACAGTGCCACCGACATATCTAGTCAGTTGGTGGTGAACAAAGAGTGTCATACATGACAGTCACCCTGTGAGTAAATTGTAGTTTCAACTTTGACAAGATAAAATAATACAAAGACAATGATCAGAAAAATATTGAAACAATTACATCCGTTATTTATAAATACATAGACCACGCAAATTTTTCGTAGGGGTCGGCAGGGGTGGATTAACACACACTTTTCGTCAATAGTTAGATTGCGGATTGAATGATTTCCCATGCAATATGTGCCGAGCCTGTTGCCATCTAACAGGGACGTTACAGTATATTGCTAAGTGGTTTAAGATGTACACTGCTGCGCTCTACTCATCGCTGTTTTAACTGTTGCCTTGTTTAATTGAATTCTGGTCTGCCACACGTCACATCGTGCTATCAGGACCATTACTTTTTAGATATTTTTTCTTTGTATTTTATGATAATAATTATTAAAATTAATTATGTTTGCATTTCAAACAAAATGGATTCCGTTGGTGATCGAACCAGAGCCCAAGTTAACCTACTGTCCCACGTTAAGACATTGGTGTGCCACTGCAGATGTCGCTAATTGACTGTTCGCAGACCCCTCGGCAATTTTTCGCTCGTTTTTGGCCAGATGCCGGACCGAGGGCGTGTGGCGTCGGCGGCACGGTGCGCTAGGGGTCACATATTACATGCCAAGCTTGGCGTTCGATGAAATATACCCGAAAATCTGAAATGCTGAAGCAGAGTGTAGCTTGAGTACAACATTACATTGAGAATCTATATTGATCATGCAACGCGAAAGTTTAAAAATTGTACGGTTTAGCAACCGCACAATTAGGTTAAGCCTCGATGTGTGCATTCCTACGAATCTGCATTATTCCGAAACAATGTAATTTTATTGCATATTATATTCAGTTAAGCGTATGTCACCGACAAACAAACATTACTGTATCCTTAAACTAATAGAACTATAACTAAACTACGACGTCGGATAACTCATAACTTAAACTATCTCTAAAGGCGTCAAAAGTGATTATAGTTTCTTTTTAAGTTTTAAAAGCTTCTCAATTTGAATATACATTGTAATCATGCTTCCTGAATCAAACAAAGTACAACGATGCAAAATCTTAATTACTGAATCACGATTATAAAGTGACGATGCGAAATCTTCATTCCTGCATCACGGTTACAAAGTAACGGTAGAACATCTTCATTTCTGAATACATACATAAGTCACGCCTATATCGCCGAAGGGGTAGGAAGAGATGAACTAGCACCCACGTTTCGCTATGTCAGGTCCCATGTAATAGGTGGCGAGCGTATTGCCAATTTATCGGGCACAAAAGTCGCAGTACATTGCTATTGCTAGGTGTTATAAGAGGAACGCTGCTGCCCATTCCCCATGACTGATTTATTCTTAGTCGCCTTGTACGACACGCACGGGAGAGATTTGGGATGGTGACAATAGTATTCTGGTGATAATAGTATGCCGTCACCACACGGCATTTCTGAATTACGATTACAAAATATACTATATCCATAGCGAAGGCCTGTGCCCCATCAGTGGGAACATTTATGGGCTTGTGATGATGAGTGCGCTTGATTCCTGAATCACCATTCCGTAGCGTGTGGCAGTGCGCTCGTTGCCAACAATGGTGGCAAAATAAAAAAAATGTTTGTGAAACATGGACCGAAGTAAAACAAACATACTCGTACATACATAAATTATGCCTTGCAGGCAGATGTGAATCAATACCTAGGTTTCGCCAAATAATATAGGGCATATGTGAGTAATAGGTGGCGAGCCTATTGCCATGTATCGGGCACCTAAATCGCATAATAATATACTGCTAGCTGGTATAACAGTAACGCTGCTGCCCATTACTCGCTGCTGTCTTTACCCTTAGTCGCCTTATACGACACCGCGAGGGATGGGGGTGGTGACAATAATATTCTGCTCTGCCGTCACCACACGGCTAACAAACGTAAAAACAAAAACAAGCGATATAAAAACAAAAACAAGAGAAAAACCCCCAACCGACTAATTAGAGCGGTAATACTGAAAAATCACCAAATGAAATTTCATAGCCGTTAACCCCAACTCTCGGGTTCAAATTGTTCGCGCTCCTCAAATGTGCCGCTAGGGTTAATTGACATTCTAACCCTCTCGGCAGCTCCGAAATTTAGTTAGGGATTTTAATGGCGTCGGAATGGCCAGGTATGGAACATGAGAATGAAGTACCCCGAGAGACATCGAAATATCGGTGCCTAGGCGGTGTCAGTAGGTACATCTCAAAAAGTTATGAAGCTTTCACTTGGCGGGTTGTTGGAGTACTAAATTAGGATTAAATTAAAAAAAAACCACCTATTTATCCCCGCAGGGGTGGAGGTGAATTAACACCAACGTTTCGCCAATTATGTCAGATGCTATGGTGTTTTCTTAGTAATACGTCAGTACAAAGAATATACATACATACATACATACATAAATCACGCCTATATCCCTTTAGGGGTAGGCAGAGGTGAATTAACACCCACTTATCGCCAATTTAGCTAGGTCCCATGTAATAGGTGGCGAGCCTATTGCCATCTATCGGGCACATAAATCGCAGTATATTGCTAGATGGTACAAGAGGAATGCTGCTGCCCATTACTCATTGCTGTGTTTACCCTTAGTCGCCTTGTACGACACCCACGGGAGAGTTGGGGGTGGTGACCATTGTATTCTACTCTGCCGTCACCACACGAATATTGCAGTTAGAAAAATCTGTTCGGATCGCAGAGGACGCGGGGTTCGATTCCCGCATCAAGACTATAATTATTCGAACTTTTTCTAACATAATATTAAGTAACTAAATAAATATTAAATAAATAAATATTTTTACACTCACACCTATCATCTGGCCCAAAGTAAGTAGCCTAAGCACTTGTGTTATGGGTACTAGATGACGGACATATTTTTATTATAATGATGTATATAAATGCTGAAAATATACTACATAAACATATACACAACCATGACTCGGAAACAAACATTTGTGGTCATCACAAAGTTTGCCCCTACCAGGATTCGAACCCGGGACCTCTTGGCCAATACCCAGCAATCTGAGCATTCGACCAAGGCGGCCGACTTAAACCTACCTACACTCGGGGCACAGTGTCAGGCGCTGCCACCGACTCCCCTCTTTGCCACACTATGGACCTGGCACCAGCACGGTGAATCTATCGAATGCTTTTCGTCTTTACTTTCGTCTCAGGGGGGCTAGTCAAAGCAACACACCGACAAAGATAACGAAGTTCGATAAAGCAAAACGTATGGGATTTGACGTAAGTCGTCGTGAAATCACGTGACCAAAATCGTCTTCGTAAGTTCCTAGTTATGTTGGTAGTGCAAGCTAAGACGCTGTAGATACCAAAGTAATATGGCCGATCGTGGCGAACTTTGACACGTTATCGTTACGAAACGATTGCCACTTGGCTACGGGCCCAGCACGGTGAATCTATCGAATGCTTTTCGTCTCACTTTCGTCTCAGTTGTATTATTTTTCTAACATTTATGCGTATAATTAAAAAAATATTCAGTCAGTTTCATACATTTTTTGTGTTGGTTCGAATAGATTGGCTACTTGCCATACTATACTAGGCCCCCAAGTGAAGTAATATTTCGAAATACAACGGCATTGCGTATGTAGCGTAATCCAAAAGTGTAATCGAATCGATTATTGTATCGTCTGAAAGCTGCCGTCTGTGCGGGATGAACAAAAAACACGGACAAAGAGGAGGCCGACAATTAAACGCGATCCAAAACCATTCTAGTCAGCGTGTGGTCGCTTCGCTGACCGTCCAATTACGAGAAGGTAAGATATTTTATCTTTTATTTATCGTTGCTACATGAGTGAACCTCATTACAGCTCGCGCGATATGGTGTGCGAAGCTTTCATTGCAGCACACTGTTTTCCTTAATAACAAAAAAGCCTAGAGATACATACCTACATAATTTTATGTCATACCAGTCCATAAAATGGACTTTTCCGCCCACTACGCGAAATCCCACTTCACATTAATGGGGGTGACATACAACTATGATCTTACTTCGGGCGATAAAGAAGGCCTCAGATCGTATATTTATATGTCAATTAATTGCGGGGCGTCAATCACCTTTGGTATATAATGTACATTTAAGACAATTTTGTCACACATAATGCTTACAATTCATTATTTCTAAGGTTGAGCTCCTGAGAATACAGAAGAAAGGGATAGAAAAGACATGGTCAAATTTAATTACCAACGTTAATTAATTACAAATAATGATCCAAGGAGGAAGCTCGATAGCGCAGTGGCTTGGCACGCTCGGCCTACGATTGGGTAAACTAAGCAATGTTCATTAAGGCCGGTCATTGAATTAGTGACCAAAAATGTACTATCTCGAGTTCGTCCGTGCTTCGAAAGGCATGTTAAGCCCGCTGCTCGGCTGCATCTGCAGCCTGCACTGGGCCAGCGTGGTGGGTTTTGGCCCAATCTCCTTATATGCTTCCATCCATAGGGAAAGCATGTGCTCCAGCAGTGGGGACATTTAAAAGGCTGGTGATGATAAAAGGAACATTGCTGCCCATTACTCGTCACTATCTTAACGCTTAGTCGCCTCGTACAACACTTGCGGGAGAGATGGGGGTGGTGACAATTATTGTATTCTGCTCCGCCGTCATCACACAAGAATGCTTTTCGAGTGCATTTTTCGAAAATGTTCTGACTTAATTTTTTTGTAAGTAATAATAGATATTGGTTGCGTAGGTATGTAGCGTAACCCGAAAGCATAATCGAATATATTACCGTATTATCTTAAAGCTCCCTTCTGTATCACACATTAAAAAAAGTATACTAAAATTAGCCGCTTGTAAACAAACTATTAAAGTTTTCCATCGCCGTCCATTCATCGCGTCTCACAAATTTGATCAGGAAACTTTTCGGAAAAGAAAGTACACGTTGTTTGATTTTAATTTCAACTTGACCGAACTCTCATTATTCATTCCTTCTGACATCCCTTTCTTACTCGAGAAGCGGCGCAGTATCTCTTTGATGTCGAGGCCCAAGATTTAGGCGATATTTCGTAAGAGCTTCAACCGAATTCAAGTTAACTATCGCTGTTTACATTGTAGCGTAGTTGTCAATAAATATTAAAGTTATTACTCTGTGAGTCTTTCCCCCGAATACGGAAACGCTACTAAAATTTTGAGCACTGCTTATAAAGTTACGTGGACAAGACCTGTCAGAATTTGTATAGAAAAACTTCAATTTTGACAATGCTTAACATTTAAGCAGGAATCAAACTTTGAGTAGCGTTATATTCGGGTTTTTTTTAATACCTAAGCCAAAACCTTGGTCCATACTGGATTGGAATGTTTTCACGGTTTTTCCGGTGTGATGGGTGTTTTTTTACGCTAGAAAGGGAAGCTCTTGGCCCTCGTCACCCCTGATGGTAAGTGGCGATAAAGGCCGAAGATGAAATCGAGCTTCGCCTGGAACCCTCAACCACAGGTACCTATCTTGTCATAAACAATCATGCTGTTAACATAATTATTTTGACGACAGAAAGACACTTAGTACTTAGGAGATGTTAGAACTGTATAGGTTCTTATTTACATAAATACATACATAAACCACGCCTATATCCCCGAAGAGGAAGGCATAGGTGAACTAGCACCCACGTTTCGCCAAAAATATTAGGTCCCATGTAGGTGGCGAGCCTATCGGGCACAAAAGTCGCAGTACATTGCTAAGTTGTATAAGAGGAACGCTGCTACCCATTTCTCATCACTGTTTATCCTTAGTCGCCTTGTACGACGACACCCACGGGAGAGATTAGGGGGAGTGACAATTGTATTCTACTCTGCCGTCATCACAAGGTACTTATTTCTATATTATTATTAATTTCGTGGAAGAAATACCGGAACGTTTCCGAATCTAATGCCAGAAATGAAAGCCTAAAACAAACAAACGGAATTTTAATAACGTCACAACAGTGGTTTTTGTATTATTTTTACCGTGTGCAGGTATCTAACCCCTCCGGTGAATGCGGAACAATAGCGACCACGGTACAATCGACCCTTTGTCGCTTTGGTTAATATTTAAACAAGAAACCCTTAGGGAGGTGCTCGGTTGCGTTGTCGATATCGATGAATCGGTACGTTCTGGGAACAGGGTAGGAAGATGATGATACATTAAAAGCTCATCTTGCCCTCTCTTTTTTAATGCGTAGAAACAGTGTATTCATCTTTTTAATAAAAAGTAGATAAAGGGAAAAGCATGCTGTACGCCGTTGTAATAGAGATACATTAGTTATTTGTTGTACGTGAGTGCAAAGTTGTTTTTTAACCGCGTGCTCAATTTTGATGACCGAGCTAGCGAAGGACTCTAAAATTGAATCACGAGCGTAGCGAGTGATTCAAAAATTAGAATCCTGAGCGATAGCGAGGGAATCAAAAGAGCACAAGATGAAAAATCTTTGCACTCGAGTGCAACACGTAACTTTTCATCCCCCCCAACGAGGAAATTGCAAAATACAAAAAAAAAAATACAAACACAACAGTTTCTGTTTTCACCCAGAAACTTCCACAACACCCTCCCATTAACCCAAACACACTCTCAACACCCACCCAGAAACACCCACAACATTCACACCCATCCACTCAGACACACCCAAAAAACACTCATTCACCCAGAAACACCCACAAAACACCCATTCACCCAGAAAAACCCACAAAACACCCATTCACCCAGAAACACCCACAAAACACCCATTTACCCAGAAACACACACAAAACACTCATTCACCCAGAAACACCTACAAAACACACATTCACCCAGAAACACCCACAAAACACCCATTCACCCAGAAACACCCACAAAACACCCATACACCCAGAAACTCCCACAAAACACCGATTAACCCAGAAACACCCACAAAACACCCATTTACCCAGAAACACCTACAAAACACCCAATCACACTCAAAAAACACTCAATCACCCAGAAACACCCACAAAACACCTAATCACACCCAAAAAAACACCCAATCACCCAGAAACACCCACAATACTCACTCATCCATTCAGACACATCCACAAAAACCCATTCACCCAGACACACCAACTGCCACCCACCCACCCAGCCACACCCGCAACATTCATCCAGACACACCTGTAAGTCCCTAATAAAAATTACCGTCCCTAATGGAGTTCCGAGACGGACAATCAGCTTGAGTCAAGCACTTTGATTTTCTGTATGTTTTTGTTCCGTTGCCAGCGTAAACAAATCAAACAGACCTAAAAAGCTTTTAAATGCTTGACTCAAGCATCCAGCAAGCGTTGTAGACGATCAAAATGTTTAAAGCAAGATTGACGCCAAGCTGATTGACCGTCACAGAACTCCAAGGTTTTATCAAATTTAAGACGTGAAAAGAAAATGGCGCGCGCAAAGCAAATTGCAAAAAAAGTACACCAAGAAGGTTCCGAGTCTGAGTTTTTAACAAATTAAAATAGGTTGCATGACAATTTCGGCACCATGGAGGTAGAAATAAATAGGTCTAATGATGTTTTGAATTCACAAACTCATTGCACACGATGTTCTAAATTCAAATTTACTTTAACCTCTAGAGGATAAAAACGGTTTTTGCACTCAGATATCGAAGAGCAAAAACGCTTTTTCCGAGATGGTGGGATGAAAAATATATTTGGATTTTATAGCTCCGACTTTATATACCACGTGTGTGTCGTACAAGGCAACGAAAACTTCAGCCGACAGTTATTATTTAAAAACATAGATATCCATTAAGCATTGTTAGAAATGAATAATGCTAATGAATAATTTCCATTGGGTTGGCAGTATGTCCGAACTACCATAGTCATAGCCGAAATTATGATGATTAAAATAAAATTATATTGTTGTATTTGACGATTCAGTCGGCCTCATATAGCTATCGATAACTGCTGTCAAATATTCATCGACATCCCATCCCTAGCACACCCGCAGGCGACGACGCGTTCCAATTAGCCTGAACAAACAAGACGGAGGTAGACTGAAATATTTTGAGAGGAAATACAGTACCAAGATGACGGTGATTCGATTAGATATGGATTTGCCCGCGTGTGGTAATAAGTAGATGATTAGTTAATCATAAGTTTATCCAAAAAGGGTTGGTGTCAGGCACGCGGCCGGCTGTAAAATCTAAGCGAAAACCTTGAGCAGTATGGATTGGAATGTTGTCATTCCAATCACTGTCTCCGTTGATTGGGCTCCCAACATGGTCGGTTCCGTCCTTTTTCTATAAACATTCATCACTATCACCTTTCCTTACACAATGGGGAATATTTCGAAATTATTCTTTGGCCCTAGCCAAGTGGCCAATTGTTACGAACGCATAGAACACAAATGTATGAAACTGACAGAGACAGAAAAACAAAACGTCAGTTTCATACTTTTGTGTTCTATGCGTTCGAATAGAAAAGTTACTTGGCCAGGCCCCCAGACCTCATTACTACTTTTGACGGCCGCCTTGGTCGAATGCTCAGGTTGCTGGGTATTGGCCAAGAGGAGAGCTCTGTAGGCCTATTCCCTAACTTTTTTTGACAGTTGAAAGTGTTTATCACCGAACTATTTATTAATACATTGCTGTTATCACAGGACAAGTGTCACAATAGCATTATAGTAAAGTTGTAATGGATACGTAAATAGTTCGGTGATCATCACTTACAGCTGTCAAAAAAAGTTAGCGAATAGGCCTACAGATCCTGGTAGGGGCAAACTTTGTGATGACCACAAATGTTTGTTTCCGAGTCATGGTTGTGTATAAGTTTATATAGTATATTTTCAACATTTATATACATAATTATGTTAAAAATATGTCCGTCATCTAGTATCCATAACACAAGTGCTTAGGCTACTTACTCTGGGCTAGATAATGGGTTTCTAAAAAAATAATAATGAGGCTTTATTCAAGCCAATCATTGAACGCATTCTATTTCCCATTGGCGTAAAACACACAAAATTCCTATGACGATTGAATTTTCTATCGGGCCAATTAACCATTGCAGCCCTAAAATTAGCGGGCTTAATTAAAAATAACAGAATTTGCCAAGCGATCGAGAACTCGCCGCGCGTGAATCCTTGCGGAATACAAACTAATTACGGACGAAGCCGGGGGCTAGAAGTAGTTATGTTGTTGGAAAATTAAAGTCGCCTTAGGGCTGGTTTTTTGATTCATGGTTAACTCAACCAATTGTTAAAAATTGTTACCAATGTTTGAATATCAGACTGATATTTAACAATAAGTAACAATATCAGACTGATATTTCACCATTAGTAACTAAAATTGTTACTAATTGTTAAATACCAGTCTGATATTTAAACGTTAGTGACAATTTTAAACAATAACTATGCATAAAAAAACCGGCCCTTTATACAATTTTGATTGCTTAGCTTCTATTTTGGATGCATGGGTGTAGTTATTTTTTGAATTCAATTCAGAGCTGAATACAATTGTCACCACCAACCCCAATTTCTTTGCTGTAGGCCTAGCACGGGACGTGGACAGAATCTCTCTCCACCACTTGACAGTGTTTTGTTTCGAGATTTAGTGGGAATTAGAGCGAGAAGAAAATATATTCTTTTCCCCGAGGAGATTTTCTCCACGTCCCGTGCTGCGACGGCTGGTATTGTACGTTACAAGGCGACTAAGATTTGAAACAGGCGTGTGAAATGGGCAGAAGCTTTCTTGTTGTTCTATCTAGTAATTAACTACGATATCGGTGACCGATAGATGGTAATAGGCTCGCCTATATAACCTTGGAACCCATCGTAGTTGGCGAAATGTTAAAATTAACACCTAGCCTGCAGTGGTCCTCTACTGCGACATCTATGAATATTCATGTCCATAACCTTTTTACACACATTCATGCCATCCCGTCTCATACCATGTTCATAGCAAGATAAGCCACACGTTTTGAACAATCTCTTTCACAGTTAGTACAATACGCGTTTAAAATGGGAAACTAAAACGGTTAAGAGTACCCGAAACAGACGGGCATGCTTGTGGGCAATAATAAGATAGGTTAAAGCGAAAAAAGTATGTAAGGATCGTAGCATGTGGCAATAAGTGATCTCGGTCTACCCCTGTGGGTGAAAGGCGTGAAGTATGAATGCAAAATGAAAAACTAACCTCAAAAGAAAGTAATGTTTCATTTCATTTAATATTCATGCTAATTGTCTGCCATAATTTTCTATGCCGTTGTTCCAACCCTTGTAAATATAATAATAGTAGGGGCAACCCTAGCAGTAAGTTTTTAATTAAATATTTAAATTCAGGGTACATCCCGAGATAAGAAGAAAGCCCTCGCGGAAATAGTGCGACGTCGAGCCCTTGGTACTTTAGCGAGAGGAAATTTATCTTTCACTTATCTTGTTTATTGTTTTATTAATAATTCAATGCATATTAAATGAATGCTTGAAAAATTATTATCGAAAAAACGTTCTGAATTTTTACGAGTAATAGTCAGCCGTCCTGAGACGCGGAATTGATTCCCGCATTAGGACACATTCGATTTTGTTTCAAAAAAGAACCATATAATAATACAATATGACTGGGCAGAGACAGAAGTTGGGGTGGCGAAGGCGAGTGTTGACGTTGTGAAAAAAGACGTAAACTGCCCCTACAAATGGGCAGTTTACGTCTTTTAGTACTATCATGTCTTCAAATTATCTATTTCTCTCAAACCCTGTACCCTTGGTCACGCCATTCAAGTTTTTTTTTTCAATTTCTGATATTTTATGTAAAGCTCTAACGTTAATAACAACAATGAAAATTTTTATTCACAATACACTGTCACATCTGAAAAATTTACGTTTTGCAATGGCACATTATTTTTTGTTATTTACGCGCAAGCCAGAAAATAAAACTAAAAATGTTGTGTACTCGTTAACGTTAATTAACGTCTTTGAGTACCGCTGTTAATGTTTTTCTTTAGAGTCTCCCAAGTATCGAGACTAGTCGCACCGCCTGCAAATCAGTGCGACCGCGCGTATAAACCAACCGTTCAGGCGTAACGTCGCGGGCGCGCGTCGCCAGCGCGTCACGCGACAACTTAACGCGTATTATGATTCGTCATAAAAATTTAGCGCGTTGATTCAATCAAAAGTTTACGGAACATCCGGAGGGAAATCGGTGCTGATTTGTGCCAATATCGTGTCGAGAGCTATGCAGCTTAGAGCGTAGTTACACCTGGGGAGAGACTGGTGAATTTCCTCAAGGCAGACCCAGGATTCACCTAAGGATTGCCCACTACATCGTACCATACCATGACCGCAACCGCATTAAATATTCTTTCATATAATTTATATGAATGAATTTGAAAAACTTGAAGTCAATTGACCATAGAGGCTTGGTCCTGGCAGGGCAAACGTTTGTGTGACGAATTAGGCATTTGTCTTGAGTAAAATTATATAAAATCAAGAGTTCGTAACTTAGTATCATGATACTTTGCTCATTATAATATGTTATTTACTTTGGGCTAGATATTAGGTGTGAGTGCAAAAGAAATAATAATTATTTATTTATTATTGAAGCACTCGTATTAAGTAGGTACTATTTTCGAAATAAATGCCGTAAATAATAACTCTGTATCTAATCTGCATTGTTTTGCAATGGTTGAGAAAACTTGACCGCGTGTGATGACCTAAGCGTGGCTTCGACTGTACCAACGAATTCATAATTAGGAGATATAGAAAGAGACCGCTCGCATAAAATTTTACGTTCGCCATCCCGACTTGGGATTAGGCCGCGCATTATCTGTGGTTAATTAGAATTTAAAATCTGCACCTAATCTGTGGAAAGCAGCTGCTATATTCTACTTTGCTATATAAAAACGCCATGAAAGAAAAAAAACGTTTATTGAGACAATTTAATATACAATAAAAATTACGCATGTAATATGCGTAGATTGGAAACAATGCCTCCCATTGCTTTGTGTGTATGTGAGTGTGTAAGATAATATGTTAGGAAAATTTCAAAAAAATATTAGTCTTGATGCGGGAACCGAACCCGCGTTGTTTCGATCCACAGGGGAGTACAAATTTGTAGTACTCAGTTTGATTTGTGGTCGGACTTTTTTCATGTTGGCCTGGCTAGATAGCAACCGTCTTATTAAAATTTGTCGCCAATTTGCCATAATAATAATGTTAACGCATTAATGTGTTCCGACAATTTGTGATAAAATAGCCCCTCTGTAGTTTGAGTGTTCGAGTTGACGCTCGGTTCTCTTCGACCTTAATCGTCACTTACCATCAGGAGAGATGAAGGTCAAGATCTTCCCCGTCTAGCGTAAAATAAATAAATGTATTTTTTTTGAGTATTTTTTACTTTTAATTTTATATTGCCACATCATCTACTTACTGTTGTATTACTTGATGGTACATTCTAAGTTCTACACTTAAAGTTGAATTTGGCAGATTGTAAATATTTTGTTATGAAAATTTTTCACGTACTTCAATATAATATACCTTTCTGTTTACACGTACTTTTAAACTTTTATTCATATTTTACTGACTCCAGCTCTTATACCTTCTTATTTACCACACTTAGGGCCTGTTTCACAATCAACAACTAAGTTCTGAGTAGCTTACTTTGCAGATCAATTGACATATATTTCATATTACAACTGTCAAATGATTTGCTAAGTAAGCTACTTAGAACTTACTTGTCGATTGTGAAACAGGCCCTAACCCTGTTACCAAGTTATTGAGGGATCAGCGTTAAAATAAGAAGGTGCCTTACTGATTAATTAAAACTTAATTAACAACAGAAATACACTTGAAGAAAAAAACCGTTAAAATCGAGTGAACATTTTACCTTACCCCCCTTAAGGGGGCGAAGGGGCAGAAAGCCCTTGTTAAGATAACCAACAATGGATGTTTTAATTCATTGAATATTCATGGTTGGCAAATATTTTATTCATTGCCTCTCGGAGGTATGAGGAAAAAAAGCTTTGAATAACTTAAAATTGCAGGTTGGAAATCAGAAATGGTATGAGCGAAAGGCGTTTCTCAGCTTGCATCCTATATTACTAAAGTTATTATGATAATGAAATTATGTAAATGTGAAATTATTTGGATGTTTTTTAATCAACCGCGCATCACTGGAATCAGTAGATTTTTTTACGATAGTTAGACGATTGGCAAGGATCTCCATAGCGCGGTCGTTTGGTCAGCGATTGCGTAAACTAAGCAATGTTCGCCAAAGCTGGTATTTGGATGGGTGATCAAACAAAAATTTCGAGTTCCTCCATGCTTCGTTAAACTGTTGTTGGTCCTGGCTTTTAAGCCTACCAATCCGCACGAGGCAGGCAAAATTTGGAAAAAAAATCTTACATTTATACAATAATCAACATCACCAGCCCTTCAATGTTCTCACTGCTGAGGCACAAGCCTTTCCTGTGGATGGAAGAATGGGCCATAACCCACCACGCTGGCCCAGTGTGGCTAGATGTGTATCAACGACTACAGATGCAACCGGGACCAAAGGCTTAACGTGCCTGAATGGAGGAACTCAAGATATTTTTTTTTCACCTATCCAATGACCGGCCTTAGCGAACATTGCTTAGTTTACGCTATCGCAGTACGAATGCGCTAATCCACCACGCTATAGAGCTCCTTACATTTACACAATGTTCAGATAAAAATACATACATACATACATAAATCACGCCTATATTCCTCGAAGGGGTAGGCAGAGGTGAACTAGCACCCACGTTTCGCCAATTATGTCAGGTCCCATGTAATAGGTGGCGAGCCTATTGCCATTTATCGGGCACCAAAGTCGCAGTACTATTGCTAGATGGTAAAGGAACGCTTCTGTCCTCATCACTGATTTATCCTTAGTCGCCTTGTACGACACCCACGGGAGAGATTCGGGGTGGTGACAATTGTATTCTACTCTGCCGTCACCACACGGCGTCAGATAAATATAATAATTCGATAATTGTGATAACGATATTCGTAATTAATATATTTTTTATTTTTTTATTTATTTAAACTTTAATGTCCATAAATAAATGTACATTTGGCGGACTTAACAACTAACGTCGTTCTTTACCAGTCAACGATTGGGCTAAGCAGAGACAATTCAAGAGGCGGCACCACGTATAATATATGTATAATTATTATTGCGCTTGATATATTAATACATAGTGCGCTTGATATAATTGTGATAGCAAACTGGGAAACTATTTCATCGTACAATCTGTCTTACTGCCGCACTCGGAGACGTCAAATAACGTTAATGAGTACTTAACGTCAAAAAATGACAATTCAAAACTAGTCGCTACGCTTGCCGGGTCTATGGGCTATATGTGAATGAAAATTTTGATACTATGTCTTGGGTGGCCGAGCGGTCAGGCACCTGCCCGGATAGCAGCGGACGCGGGATCGATTCCCGCCTCAAGATCATAATTTTTCGAAATTCTTTTTCTAACCACCAAAATCTTTGCACTAATTTTTCTAACATTTATATAATGTTAAAATTAAAATCGAATAGATTAAATACTCATTAAAGTTAATTGACGTCTCTGAGTGCGGCAAGCCCTAGTGAATGAGGTATTAGGTCTCTATATTTTAACATCGGGTTCAGGAGCATAAGCTTTTTGGCTGCCGTCCTAATGATTTAAAAGCCAGACGCTTTTAGCAGAGGACAGCTCAAGCCTTTTAGCTAAAACCTGTCGGGGAACGAGGAAATATGGTTTTAATAGTAATGGGGATAGACTTGGTGCTGCAAAACCGTCTCCGCCCTCATAAGCTGTTTTTATTTTATTTCCTCTCCCATCCGAAATGGAATCCTCTTCTTCCTGTCCTGTTCCCAGTTTATCTGAGGTATCTGATTTGAAATAAAACAACTTTTACGGATAAGACTCGCGTATAATTTGGTGGGGGACAGTCCCCCCGTGACCACGGCCACTGTAAAGTGATCGAAACGTCGGGTTAAATAATTAATATGCCAAACACCAAATTATACGCGAGTCTTATCCGTAAAAGTTGTTTTATTTCAAATGTGTAGTGCTCGTGCAAATATAAGAAAACATTATGAGGTATCTGAGTTAATAATATTGTCAACCGTGTTGTTACTAGCACAAAGTATCTATTAGTACGCACCGTATTTTTCGTCGTCATCAAATTGCAGAGTAACCCTTGTAGTTTGACACGGACACTTGCCTAATGTCCCATCGTCTTGCTTTGTGATTAATAAAGCCCATCACAGACGTCGCTATAATATATAGCTTGGTGACGTCACGTTCATCGTTTGACAAGACATTTTTTGATTGTCCCCAATTATCCTCAAACGTCCTGGTTGACCAAGTGGTATAGGTATCTGCCCGGGATGCGGAGGATGCTGGTTCAATTCTGGTATCGAGACTTTGGAACCTTTTCTAACCTATTTTTCTTTGAATTCATAATTACCGTAATTATGAAAGCAGAACACTTTTTAGTGCAAAACGCGTGCTAACAAATGAAGGCAAGCCATACAACGTCCTAATTTTACACTTGATCAAAATAAATGTGTGGATCTATATAAAAAATTATCGAAAATAAAAATGTTTAAGCTAGCAATTTCACAAATCAAGGCTCCTTATTTTTTCTAAGTAATTTTTCTAGTAATTCCCATCTTTCGGTTTTAAATTATTTTCTCTTTAATAAAACTGTATATTATTTTATTCAAAGTAGTCTTATTTGAAAGTTAGAAAGATTATAGCCACGTCTGTGATGGGCTTAATCAGAAGTCCATTGGCAAGAGGACAAGCTAATCTGCGAGATGCATAGAGTGTGAACAGGTTACCGTACAGATTAATCGGCTAAATAAATTGAGAAGTTATTTGCGTTGACAGAGAAACTGATCTAGTTGCTGTTTGACGCTTAACTGATGTGTGCGTTGGCACAAGACTAATGCAAGCTGAATTAGATTTAGTGCTCAAGAACAATTAGTGGCGGGACGTACTTTTCTTTTATTATTTTTTAAAGGGTTTTTGGCTTGGTAATGAATACCTTTGAGCCATACATTCATTTGTTATCGAATGTTTTTGTTTATTGAATGTTTTTCGCTTAAAATATCACAATATCCCTTAGTCGACTTTTACGACTCCACTGGGGTCAGTCGGGCCTGGGACATTGTATGTTATTTTTTCGTTACCAGGCCAGCAAGGAAGATAATACGAATAAACACAATAATTATAAATATTGAACATATACACCTACTACATAAACATATAAAAACCATGACTCGAGAAAATATTATCTGCGTTTATCACAAAAAAATTGCCGATCCATGATTTGAACCTGGGACCTCTGGGCCGATAGCCAGCTATCTGACTATTAGACCAAACCGGCCGTCAAAGATTAATAAGACGTGGTTAGTAGTCGCAATAATAATTGCTCATAATATGTGACCTAACAGTCTCGTAAATCATCTGTCTTTAAATATATTTCAAGACAAAAGGTAGTAGCAATAAAATCTTTGGCGGCGGCCACTTCGACCCGTTTTACTCTAGTAACGATATCAAAAATAAATTCTAGTTGTTACACGATCTCTGATCTTCGTAAACGTCTTTAATAACTCACCTTGAAACTAGTACATCGAATTCTTGTATCAACATCATTATCATCCTCTTGCCTCATCCATCCATCCTCATCCAATGCAGTATGTTTTTTCTTCCATTTCCATTCACTCCTGTCAACTGTCATTACCTCGTTCACTCCATTCACGTCACCCCACTCTTTCCCTCTTCGCGGTCAGAGATGAAAAAAAACAGAAGACTGCCAACTCCTTCGATATCTTTATTCGTCCACCTACTCCAAATTGAGTCTGCCCTTGGTATCCACAATCCCGACTCTCTGCATCCAACCGATGAACGCGCTATTCTGATTCAAGTCCGCTTTCTTTCCGCCAACGCATTCTGCTAGAGGGCGTCTGTGCCATACTGTAACAAACACATACATACCTACAAACCTACGCCTACGGGACTATTGAACCACGACTGGGGTGCCTGGACAAGTTACCATAGGTCATCACTGGCAACACACACGTATTTAAAGATCTTTGAAGAAAGAAATATTTATTGAGACACAACAGAGAAACAAAAGATACACTACAGAGAAACAAAAGGTTTTTGGCTTTGGAGAATGTTTGGCGCGTTTCAATAGTGTCGGTCAGATTTTATTTTCGATAATTTTGTGCAGTGAAAGTGGTGTTATTTTGATGCACAAGCATCCATATTGATGAGCAATTATGCAGAATCATTAAAAATAAGTCTCTTGATGTTGAGAATTATTTTATTCTGGTTTTTACCACCTCATCAGTCGCCTTTATGAACTCCGTTACCATTCGACTCGCGCCAAGCACTCCCTAGCGTTAAAATATGTGACACCCTTTTAATGTAAAATTCATTATTCGATTTTAATTTTAACATTATATAAATGTTAGAAAAATTAGTACAAAGATTTTGGGGTTAGAAAAAGAATTTCGAAAAATTATGGTCTTGAGGCGGGAATCGAACCCGCGTCCGCTGCTATCCGGGCAGGTGCCTGACCGCTCGGCCACCCAAGACACTGATTAACTTGCCGAAATTCTTCTAACCTTTACACTTCACGTTGTTAGCCAACGGGTACCCTCGCAATGTAGAAATAAATTACAAACATTCCAAAGCAGATATTAAAAAAAAAAAATTTCTAACATTTATATAATGTTAAAATTAAAATCGAATAGTTTATAAAGCAAACCCAAGCTTAACCGAACGCACGGTATTTGAAAAATTTGGTAATTGTAACCTGCACCATACGAGCAGGAGTTAAAGTCCAATTTGCAATGGTTCATGAACACCCGGCGCACCCCACTGCTGGACATGGCGCACTCAGGCTCGTAATGGTCAGGGCAGTCTGCTGGGCAGAGGTGTGAACAGGACTGGCCTTTCACGTCGACGTTCTGGGATCTAAGGCAAAGCTTTTCAATTATTGTTTTTATATTAAATTGAACATTTACTGTCGTACTCAGAGACGTCAATTAACTTTAATGAGTACTTAATGTAAAAAAAATCATTTAAACCTAGACCATAGACCCATCAAGAGTAGCAACTAGTTTTGAATTGTAATGTTTTTTGTCTTAAGTATTCATTAACGTTAATTGACGTCTCCGAGTGCGGCAGTTATACATGTATAAATGTTAGAAAAAATATTACAAATAAAAATATGGCCGTTGGCCAGCGTCTTGGTTGGCCAAGTGGTATAGGCAGCCGCCCGGATTGCGTAAGACGCGGGTTTGGTTCCCGCTTCAAGACTATAGTTTTTTAATAACTTGATGACCTATTTTTCTTTAACTACTTTATCATTAATTCAGGACCTAGGATGCGGAGTGTAGGCTGAACATTTATTAACACGAGATTGCCGGTGTGAAACAGTATGTAAAGTGCCTTTGGGCACCCAAATAGTGGAGAGCAGAACATCAACAACAGTACACCCAAAGAGCATTAGTGTCAGGCCGGCTATAAAACCTAAGCCAAAACCTTGAGCGGTATGGATTGGAATGTTGTCATTCCAATCACTCAATCTGCATTCATCGGTCTCTTGATATGGTCCGTTTCGACTATTTTCTATATATTCATTCATCATGAGCACCTATCCGGTGTAATGGATGTTATTAATCAATGGGAGTGGATGAATCGATGGCTTGGTGACGTCTGACCGATATGAACGAAAGAGGAAAGATATTGCTACTGAATTGTAACATTACTTGCATTACATTATATTACAATGTTACAATCATCACCATAATTATTAGATAGATATTATAGATAGAAAACATACATAACTATTTTTTTAAAGGAATTATACACTACTATTAAATAATGAGTTAACATCGGCAATTTCATACTTTAACGCCTATAATTAGGTGGCGAGCTTTATTATGGCCGTGTGGTGATGGCAGAGTAGAATACAATTGTCACCACCCCAAAATCTCTCCCGTGGGTGTCGTACAAGGCGACTAAGGATAAATCAGTGATGAGGAATGGGCAGCAGCGTTCCTCTTATACCATCTAGCTATGTACCTACTGCGACTTTTGTGCCCGATAAATGGCAATAGGCTCGCCACCTATTACATGGGACCTAACATAACTAGCGAAACGTGGGTGCTAGTTCACCTCTGCCTACCCCTTCGGGGATATAGGCGTGACTTATGTATGTATGTATTATAGATAGAAAATAAACTACCTTCTAGAAGAAAACGCTCTTCGCTTCATTGGTGGCGGTGTAGTTGTCTCGTCAATGAACGTTCGCTGTGACGGTATCTTATAAACGAAGGGCCTCTCCGAATAGTGAGCTGCTATAGGCCGACACAAATCCCTTTCCACCATTTTGAATCCTGAAGGAATTAAAATTAACATTTTTATAAGAAAAAAACTATTTGTCACCGTCATCTATCTTTTTGCCGTGTAGATGGCAGAGCCGAATAAAATTGTCACCACCCCAAATCTCTCCCGTGGGTGTCTTACAAGGCGACTAAGGGTTAAAACAGTGCTTAGGAATGGGCAGCAGTGTTCCTTTTATACCACCTAGTAATATACTGAGATTTATGAGCCCGATATTCGGCATAATAAAGCTCATACATACATAAATCACGCCTATATCCCCGAAGGGATAGGCAGAGGTGAACTAGCACCCACGTTTCGCCAATTATGTTAGGTCCCATGTAATAGGTGGCGAGCCTATTGCCATTTATCGGGCACAAAATCGCAGTGCATTGCTATTGCTAGGTGGTATAAGAGGAACGCTGCTGCCCATTCCTCCTAATTGATTTATCCTTAGTCGCCTTATACGACACCCACGGGAGAGATTCGGGGTGGTGACAATTGTATTCTACTCTGCCGTCACCACACGGCCATAATAAAGCTCGCCACCTATAATTAGGGGTTAAAGTATGAAATTGCCGATGTTAACTCATTATTTAATAGTAGTGTATAATTCCTTTAATACAATAGTTATGTCCATTATTCTTTTTTATTTTAAACTTCATTTCAAGGACTTATATTTATGTATAAAATTTTATCTTATTTTTATTTCTTTCACTATCAATAACTCTTTAAAACAGCTCGTCCTAAGTACCATTTAGATCCACGGACAAGGACACCGTCTCCGTTATAAAAAAATCTCTAGGTATCCTAAAAAAAAAAAAAAGGTATCCTAGATATCCTAGAGCTTAATGTTATCTAAATATACCCACAGAATTATATAAAACTTAGATTTGTGGTTCCTTAAAAAATCGCAATATATTTGTATGGGAAATGATTTTTTTTCAAATTCTCCATACAAAACGGTAATTTGATACTTATACCCTAAATACATGGGACGTAACATAATAAGCAAAACGTGGGTGGGTGTTAGTTCACCTCTGCCTGCCCCTTCGTGGATATAGGCGTGATTTAAATGATCTATCTTTTTGAAATTTCTATGACGTTTAGTCATTTTTATAAAAGATTTTGTTCACCACTAGCGATGATGATGACGATGAAACAAACAACGGTTCACTCACGATTCTCCTCGTACTTGAAGTTGCAATTGACTTTCCTGAAGTAGCACTCATTCAAAAACAGTCTATAACGCCACTGCTTATGCTCCATTTTCCCACCGCAAACAGAGTTCACTGTGTTATTACAGTCCAAGCGCTTGCAGTCTAGCTTGGTGCGTTTCTCCTTCTTCGTTTCTTTTCCACTTCTCCTCGTCTTCTCTTTCTTTGTTGGTTCTTCTCTTGTGTTCTCGTTTTCATTGTTCTTGCCGGATATGAACAGGATGTCTTGGTTGGGTGGTTCTGTAAAATAAATACATTCATCTTTCTTCCCTTTTGTATGCGGATGGTCTCAAAATATTTACCGCCGTACATGATATTGCTGATTGTGAACGCTTGCAAAAGAATACGATGATATTCATCCATTTGTTTTTTATAACTGTAACCTGTTTGTGTACTTAAAATAAATAAATAAAAATAAATAAACATCTATACATATACTAATATTATAATGCTGAAGAGTTTGGTCGTTTATTTGGTTGGTTGAACGCGCAAATCTCAGGAACTACTGAATCAAATTTAAAAATTATTTTTTCACTTTTCATGCTCTGAAAGTGCTTATTTGTGCAGGATATAGGCTGCACAAAATCGATTTTTGTGCTCTAGAGCATTAACGTATCTACTCATAAATGTGTCTCTATTATGGCAAAGAAAGTGCCATGCAGCCAAACACAATAAGAAATTCAGAGATAGAATTTGTTATTTTATTATTTACTTAAATTTATTTGCCTAATGCGTTTTTTAAGACATAATTTTAATTTAAGTAGGTACGGTAGGTTATTAAATTAACTTAAGAAAATTATTATTTCAAAATTAATTTAATACTTGGCTGTATAGGTCTGCAGCCCAAGCCTAATACCAATGGGAAAAACAATTTCCTTCAGTATTCAAAATTGTACTAATTTTAGTTTGAATTTTATGAAATGTTATGATAAATTACTGTATTATTTCCTCGCAATCGAAGTGAAAAGCAGAGTTTCTACCTCGTCCACAAAACCATTTTTATCCTCGACATTACTATCAGCCCTCGCCTTCGGCTCGGGCTGCTAAAAGTCTCGGACAAAAATGATTCGTTTTGTGCACTTGATGGAAAATCTACTATTTCATCCCAACATCTCGGAAAAAGCGTTTTTGCTCTTCGATATCTGAGTGCAAAAGCCGTTTTTATCCTCTAGAGGTTAAAGTAAATTTGAATTTAGAACATCGTGTGCAATGAGTTTGTGAATTCAAAACATCATTATACCTATTTATTTCTACCTCCATGGTGCCGAAATTGTCATGCAACCTATTTTAATTTGTTAAAAACTCAGACTCGGAACCTTCTTGGTGTATTTTTTTTGTAATTTGCTTTGCGCGCGCCATTTTCTTTTCACGTCATAAATTTGTTAAGACCTAGGAGTTCCGTGACGGTCAATCAGCTTGGCGTCAATCTTGCTTTAAACATTTTGATCGTCTACAACGCTTGCAGGATGCTTGAGTCAAGCATTTAAAAGCTTTTTAGGTCTGTTTGATTTGTTTACGCTAGCAACGGAACAAAAACATACAGAAAATCAACGTGCTTGACTCAAGCTGATTGACCGTCTCGGAACTCCATTAGGAACGGTAATTTTTATTAGGGACTTACAGGTGTGTCTAGATGAATGTTGCGGGTGTGGTTAATCGGTGTTTTGTGGGTGTTTCTGGATGAATGGGTGTTTTGTGGGTGTTTCTAGGTGAATGGGTGTTTTGTGGGTGTTTCTGGGTGATTGGTTTTTTTTTGTGTGATTAGGTGTTTTGTGGGTGTTTCTGGGTAATTGAGTGTTTATGGGTGTGATTGGGTGTTTTGTAGGTGTTTCTGGGTGAATGGGTGTTTTGTGGGTGTTTCTGGGTGAATGAGTGTTTTGTGTGTGTTTCTGGGTGAATGGGTGTTTTTGGGTGTTTCTGGGTAAATGGGTGTTTTGTGGGTGTTTCTGGGTGAATGGGTGTTTTGTGGGTTTTTCTGGGTGAATGGGTGTTTTTTGGGTGTTTCTGGGTGAATGGGTGTTTTTTGGGTGTGTCTGAGTGGATGGGTGTGAATGTGGTGGGTGTTTCTGGGTGGGTGTTGAGAGTGTGTTTGGGTTAATGGGAGGGTGTTGTGGAAGTTTCTGGGTGAAAACAGAAACTGTTGTGATTGTATTTTTTTTGTATTTTGCAATTTCCTCGTTGGGGGGGATGAAAAGTTACGTGTTGCACTCGAGTGCAAAGATTTTTCACCTTGTGCTCTTTTGATTCCCTCGCTATCGCTCAGGATTCTAATTTTTGAATCACTCGCTACGCTCGTGATTCAATTTTAGAATACTTCGCTAGCTCGGTCATCAAAATTGAGCACGCGGTTAAAAAACAACTTTGCACTCATGTACAACAAATAACTATTTGTTGGATAGACCATTTATCGATGAAGGCTATAGGCATTAACGTGAGCGAAGCCGCGGGCGACACATATTATGTCACGCCTTTCTCCTACAGGGTTAGGCAGAGATCGCTTCTTTCCACTTGCTACGCTCCTTACATACTTCTGTCGCTTCATCTAATCTTATTAATCTCTTAGAAGAGATTAATGTGAGATTAAAATAAGAAAAACCATCATAATCATGTTGTCACACAACCGTGTGGTGACGGTGGACCAGAATACAATTGTCACTACATGTCACCACTACCAATCTCTCCCGCAGTGTTAAGTAAGACAGCGATGAGGAATGGGCAGTTGCGTCCTTGTTATAGCACCTAGCAATATACTGCGATTTATGTGGCCGATAATTGGCAATAGGCCACCATGGGACCGAACGTAATTGGCGAAACGTGGGTGTTGATTCACATCTGCCTACCCCTTTCGGGATATATAGGCGTGATTTATGTATGTATGCATATAGATGCAGCCGGGAGCAACGGCTTAACGTGCCTTTCGAAGGACTGAGAAGTCGAGATAATATCTATAATAATTTTGGTCACCCATCCAATGACCGCTATATACGCTAGCGAGCTCTCCAACATAACACACCCGGCAATAAATAAATATATTATATAGGCATGCTTTACGTATGTTGTATAAATAAGTATTTTTTACCTGTCTCAAGCCGAATTTTTTTGTCATTCATTATGTCACTAATACTTTTTCCTCGCGTCAGAATGTCGCCGACGCTCATCTTGTCCTCTGATACCAGATACTCGTCCCCAATCCGTGATACCGGCCTGTCGTTCGGTATAAAAACCACACTCTCCGTTTCGTCATTGCCAAAGTGAGGTGTGGTTTCGGAAATGGCAAAATCTGGCGTCGAACTGGTGGCGGTTTCTGGTATCGGTATCACGGGTTTCGGTACCGGCGCGAAGGCTTCGCTGTGCCCAGAATATGTTACTATGACATCGGAATTGTTTCTGGGTGTATGGCAGTATATTGTTATGACCATTGCTGGTATCAATAGAGATTGGTACCACATTATTAAATTTTTTAAAGTATTCTAATTCAATAAAAACTGTAACGTAAATTAATAACAAAAATGTAATTTTCTTTATTGCACACACAAGAAAAAAATATGCAAAAAAGAAGTTTAAATTAAAGTAATGACTATATTTCTTTAAATGATATAGTAATATTGATAATAATACACGATTAACTGAACAGTGACATTTATTTAATTAACTAAATTTAAAAATTAAGAAAAATATAATTCTTTTCCATAAATTGACAAATAATGTGAAAAGGAAATTTATTGTAATCAAACAACTTATATATATATACACTATTATTACAAGGGAAATAACGAATATTATATTCATACCGATTATCTGTGACTCAATTTTGAGAGTATATTGGGTTTATATTGCCAAGAACTTGTTAATATACAATCATATTCTTAGATATAATGATAATTAATTAACTATTCACTCTGAATTTCAATTTTACAATCTCATAACACGCTCACGAATCAACTAACTAGTGCTAAACTAACCAAAACTATGTTATTACCGAACAATTGATCGTAAAAGCAAACAATGTGATATGTATAGTCGTAGGTACCTACCTACCTAGGTAGGTATTTTTTCGATACAAATGCAACAAGACTTACTTTTATAAAATTGATATCAGCGCCATCTCTTCGTGGAGTCCTGAACTAGCTATCTGGGAAAACAGTTCCGGAAAAGCGGTAGCATTTCCAAGTCACGTGGCTTGACTAATTTCTGTTCGTATCGAATAGATGGCGCTAGTTAACCACTGCAGAGTTAAATGCATTAGGTACGTAGGTAGGTACCGAGGTACCTAGGTACCTACCTACCTAGGTATATACCGACCTACATTGATTTGGTGCCAGGATAATTAATTAATTCTTATTTATAAAGTGATTTGAATCGGAATGCAGTATTTTTATGTGTTTTTATGATAATTGTTAAAAAGGGTGAACTCTACGGCTTAGTCGCTTGGCGCGCTCGGTCTGCAATTACCTGCGTAAACTAAAGAATGTTGGCTGAGGCCAGTCATTGGATGGGCGACCAAACATATAATATCTCGAAGTCCTCCATTCATAGAAAATGCTAATATACATACATACATACACAAATCACGCCTATATCCCCGAAGGGTTAGGCAGAGGTGAACTAGCACCCACGTTTCGCTAATGCAAATAAAATGCTTATATATGGTAAACAAATTTTGTTTACAGCCGGACTTGTGTTTGGGCTTAATTGATTTGTGTTGACGAAAGCTTTACGCCTAGATAGGTTGCTACCGTTTCTGATGATGAAGACTAAACATCCTGGAGAAATCGAGAGGAACTTTCGAAAATCGTAGGGGCGGCTAGTGTGTTTGAGAATATTTTAAATAGGTATTATAAGCCACTACATAATAATGAAGATCTGAAGTCGATCTGATGATGGAACTGAATTACAGTCGAGGGAACTCGTAAACTATTTATAGCAGTTACCTTGTGTTTGGGCTTGATGGATTTGTGTTGACTAGAGCTTTACACCTAGATAGGTCGCTACCGTCTCTGATGATGAAGACCAAGCACAGTTACATACATACATACATACATAAATCACGCCTATATCCCCGAAGGGGTAGCAGAGGTAAACTAGCACCCACGTTTTGCCAATTATGTTAGGTCCCATGTAATAGGTGGCGAGCCTATTGCCATTTATCGGGCACGCTGCTATAAGAGGAACGCTGCTGCCCATTCCTCATCGCTGATTTATCCTTAGTCGCCTTGTACGACACCCACGGGAGAGATTTGGGGTGGTGACAATTGTATTCTACTCTACCGTCACCACACGGCAATAAGCACCAAGCACAGTTAAGAGAACTCCTAACTGGTTTACAGTAGCTAACTTATGATTGGGCTTGATTAATATGTACAGATGAGCCTTACAACCAAAAAAAAGTTAATAATAAAGATTTTTTAACAAAAAAGAACCGACTCTAAAAATATACTTAAAAATTAACATAACAAAAACTCTCCACCTAAAAACACTGAAAAGCTAAAAATAAACTTTTTATAATTTCACAATTTTTCTGTAAATCTGAATACCTGTTAATTTAAATTAAATATTATTATAAAGTGTGCTAGGTACCTATCGATTTCTTTGAAGTCGGTGCGATTCGCGTTCCGTTCAGGCGCGTTCGGTCACAATCGAGGAATAGTGTGAAATATTGATATATTGTGGTGTGAACACTGAATGTGATATTGCGGGGGCGCAGGTAGGTAATAAATTATCTATTTAGCTTGGCACCGACTTCAAAGAGACCTAGCACACATTATAATAATACTTCATTTAAATTAACAGGTATTTAGATTTACAGAAGAATTGTCAAATTGTAAAAAGTTTATTTTTCGCTTTTCAGTGTTTTTAGGTGGAGGGTTTTTGTTATTGTAATTTTTAAGTTTGTTTTTTTCTTGTAGAGTATAGTAGAATATAATTACTCGTAGCAGTCGTAGCATGCCGCGTAGAACGGAACGTAGCATTAAATGTAGCGTGCTACAATGTGGCCCCAACTGCTACAGGTCCCCGTAGACTCCTGTCCGTAGCTTGTTGTGCTACGGCAGTACGGCACACAATTCTAATGGTGCTTCTACACGGTGCCTATAGCTTGCGCATGTTGAAGCACTTACACAGGCTATATGCATCGTGTAATTTATACCAACGAGTCCAGTGACTGGAGGATGTATCTGCGCAAGTAGCCTGCACGCATTATATCGCGCGCGTTAATTGCGCAGACATGCTGACAGCTGAAACGAATAAGGCCCATACATAAAGTACTCGTGTGAGCAGCATGCACCTTAAGCTTGACGTAATAACTTGCGCAAATAGCATGCGCCTTTACTCCAGCTACTTGCACCGTATAGAAGCACCATAAATATTAATTAGGGTTTAATTATTAAATTTTGATTGGTCCATTTAAAAATGTTGTGAAACATACCTGTTATTTCACCTCTGCTTATCCCTTCGGGGATAAATAGGAGAAATTTTTATATGCATATAATGTATAGAATATATTTCCAAGGAAAAGAGGTCAGAACGTCCCAGTTGGTTGAGTACGCGGATTCACTCATCGCATTAGAACAATAAGTTTTTGAAATTTTCTGAACTTACTTATTTTGTGATAAATTGTAAATTTTTGATTGGAATGTTGTCATCCCAATCATTCTCTCCGTTTATCGGTCTGTCGAGATGGTTTCGTCCCTTTTCTAATTTCTATACGTACGTCACGATTTTCTCCCACAGGGGTAGGCAGAGATTACTTCTTTCCACTTGCTACGATCTTTACTTCTTTCGCTTCAGCCAATCTCATTGATGTCTTCATGAATGCCCGTCGGTTTCGGGTACTCTTGACCTGCCCTTTTTTAATAGACTTTCCATTTGATTATGAAAGATCCGCCTAGGCCTTCCTTGTCCCATTCCTCTACTCAGTTCCGTCATATAAATCCTTTTTGTCATTCTCCTTTCATTCATTCTTATCTGTACATTCATTCATCTAAAGGTACCTAATTGTTAGCTGGGTGACGTCTGACCGATATTAATGAGAAGAAGAAACACATTGCATCGACCTCACATAAACTGGGAACAGGAGCTGGAAGAAGTAGAAAGCATAAATATACTAGCCTCATTTCCTGTAAATAAAAAGTGCTCATTTATTTGCTTATTTGTTTTTTACTAGGGCCCTTTGTTTATTCTTTTGTTTATTAACTTTTAACTACGTAGGTAATTAGTTTTTTTTAACGATAAGATATTTCTAACTCAATATTACTTTAATTAACCTAACATGAAATTGCTAAATTGCCGTGGAAAAGGCCGAATAGCATCTATTTAATTTATTTCTTTAGATAAATATATTATTTCTTTGTTATAACTTCACAAAGAATCCCCATTAAGTTTCTAACAACAAAATATTATAAACCATATCCCCCTGGGGCTGTGTGCGCGTTTCCATAATACGACGATAACGTATACGCTGATGACGTCATCTTTCAGGTTATGCTTATAAATGCTACTTACTTTGGGCTAGATGATAGGTGTGAGTGTAAGAATTTTTTGTTATTTTTATGATTTGATTTTTATCTAAACATTATTTTAATTTGAAATAAAAAAACTTTTACGGATAAGACTCGCGTATAATTAGGTGTTTGGCATATTTATTATTTACCCGATGTTTCGATCACTTTACAGCGGCTGTGGTCACGGGGGGACTTAAGATGACAGGTGTCTTCACAATAAGTAATTCTTAGCGAGTCTTATCCGTAAAAGTTGTTTTATTTCAAATGCTTGTGCAAATATAAGAAAACATTTATTTTTAAATTTTTATTAACCTATAAGAAAACATTACATTATTTTAATGTTTAAATAAAATAAAATGAGAAAGGAGAATGAGGACATAATTCGCCGACCCGAAATAGGATGGGATAAGGGCAGGGTGTTAATGATTCATGTTAGAATAAATATTATATAGGGTATATAGGCGTGATTTATGTATGTATGTATGTATGTAGAATAAATATTTTAAATAAAATCAAGTTAAAAAAAAATCATTGTCCTTATAGGCAATCCTGAATCCGGGAAAATGCCTACACCACTCGGTCAACAAGGACGTTAGTTAATTTGTCAAAATATCTTTAACCATTCAACTTCATGTTGTAAGCAAACGGCTACCCTCGCATTGTAGAAATATATTATATTTCTAACAATTAAAATAAAAGCAGGAATTTTTAAAAATACAATTTTTAATCCTGGTTGGCATGCTGATTTCTTATAGATAAGCATATTAAGATAAGATAGGAAAATACGATAAAATTAAACGAGAGGAAAAGACGAAAATTATTTCCCTGGTGGGGCCCATCAGGAAAATAATTTTTAGTTATTTTTCTAACTTTATTTTCTTTGTACTATTGTGACTACACAGTCACGGCAGAGCACAAAACAATTGTCACCACCCTCAAATCTCTCCTTCGGGTGTCGTATAAACCGACTAAGGCTCATAAGAGTTCACCAACACTTAAACAGGCGATTATTATTTAAGGCCCCAGTTCACCAACACTTAACAGGCGATTATTATTTTGACATTTTATCATATGGAAGAATTGTCAAAAACTGGCGGTTATCTTTTAATCAGTTGTTTTACGTGTTAGTGAACTTGGGCCTAAGCGTCGGTTTTTGACATTTCATCGTATGAAAGCACTGTGGTAAGTGTTGGTGAACTCGAGCCTAAGGGTTAAACAGTCATGAGGAATGGACAACAGCGTTCCTCCTAAGCCACCTGAATGTACTGCGTTTTTCGTGCCCGTTAAATGGCAATAGGCTCGCCACTGCCGCCGCCACATTGGACCTCACATAATTGGCGAGACGGGTGTGTTATTTCACCTCTGCATGCCCCTTCGGCCACATAGGCGTGATTTATGTATCTATGTATGTAAGCAATATTTGCTAAGGCCAATCATTGGATGGGTCACCAAAAAATTATTATTTCGTGTTCCTCCGTGCTGCGGACGGCACGTTAATCCATTGAACGATAAAATTATATCAACTCTATGGTGTTAGGTACTGCAAATAGATTGGATAAATGTTGTGCAAAAATAAAAGCCGTATCGTGTCGCACAATGGAGAACAGAGCTCCCGTAACATTACATCGCCCTATAATTAGCTCCATGTAGCCTCCAGGCTACAACGGTGCTCTCTGTCTGGGCTTGTCCGTTTGTGTTGGAAATATACTTTACCTGTGGCGGCTAGTAGCTTCCTTTATCAACCCCACAGCTGGGCAAATGCCCGAAGTGCTAAGCGCGAGTGTTTGTCCCGTTGTTACTTTCAATTTAAGTCGCCTTTGGATGGGTGACAATATTACCTTACTTTTAATTTAGGTCGTTGACAAGCCTTTGGTTGGGTGACGATAGCGCCTGGCTTGCGATTTCTAAAGCTAAGCGATGCTCGCTGCGGCCTTCAATGGATGGGTGACAACGGAATTTATTTCTTTTTGGCCTTGGAACCTTGGCCGTTTTGGCCTTCTATGCTGGTCCGGGAGCCAAATAATTATAGAAGTTAAATACAATACAGACACAAATTAAATACTCATCTTACAGATTCTTTGACCAACGACCCTGGGGACAAAAAAAAGCGGAAAACTGTTTTTAACATTTTATTTTTACAAATAACAAGAAAAAAAGGAAGCTGCATTATTTGTTGGAATAATACAGCATAAATAATATGATGGTCAGCAAAAGTTCGAAAAATTATGGTCTGGTTGCGTTCTGGGGAGAGACTGGTGAATTGCCTCACGGCGGATCCCAGACTCTCCCCGCTTGAAGGGCTAGGGGAACACTGGAGTGTTTAGTGAGTATTCCCGACTCGAAAGAGTCGGGCGAGTCCCACACACGTCAGCCGCCTAGCTAGCGGCTGATATGGTGCGTAAATGTGGTCCACTCCGTAAAATAAAATAAAAAATGGTCTGGTTGCGTTAATTATCCCCGTGCACGTCCCGTCCGTGACTCCGTGACATAATTATGTCCTTCATGGTACATTTTGTATGAAATGTTTCTGCAGTCCACGTCTCACGGGGTATTTTCCCGTTACGTGTGCGGAGACCTTAAAAATGAACAATTATTGATAAATCTGTACTTTTCAGGTGTCCAACGCAATGATTCCGGTGGTCGTGTCTAACGCGACGACGGCTGCTCCTCCTCCCAAGGGTAAGTCCAGATCCTCATCTAACCAGACTAGCTGCCGCACTCAGAGACGTCAATCAACTTTAATGAGTACCTATTAAAAAACAATGATAATTCAATTCTGCCGTGTGGTGACGGCAGAGTAGATACAAAGGATAAATCAGTGATGAGGAGTGGGCAGGAGCGTTCCTCTTATACCACCCAGCAATGTACTGCGACTTTTGTGTCCGATAAATGGCTATAGGCTCGCCACCTTCATGGGACCTTACATAATTGGCGAAACATGGGTGCTAGTTCACCTCTGCCTATCCCTTCGGGGATATAGGCGTGTTTTATGTATGTACGTACAATTCAATTCTAATCGCTATCTATGGTCTAGTCAAGATTGAATTAAATTTTTTGACATTAACTACTCATTACAGTTAATTGGCGTCTCTGTGTGCGGCAGTACAAGGCAGAATAATAGAGACAAGGTTAAGCTCACATACCCTTGCAATGTAAATCATTATTCAATGGCAAAGTTTGTTTCGCGTTTGGCATAAAAACGTTAAGTTTTGTCATAATAATTTAAATTAGGTCAGAGAAAAATTGAAGATATAAGGAATTATCTATTTAAATTTCTCTGTAAAAAGATTTTGGGGTTAGAAAAAGAATTTCGAAAAATTATGATCTTGAGGCGGGAATCGAACCCGCGTCCGCTGCTATCCGGGCAGGTGCCTGACCGCTCGGCCACCCAAGACACTAATTAACTTGCCGAAATTCTTCTAACCTTTACACTTCACGTTGTAAGCCAACGGGTACCCTCGCAATGTAGAAATAAATTTAACCGAATGCACGGTATTTGTAAAAATATCTGCTTTGGAATGTTTGAAATTTATTTCTACATTGCAAGGGTACCCGTTGGCTTACAACGTGAAGTGTAAAGGTTAGAAGAATTTCGGCAAGTTAATTAGTGTCTTGGGTGGCCGAGCGGTCAGGCACCTGCCCGGATAGCAGCGGACGCGGGTTCGATTCCCGCCTCAAGATCATAATTTTTCGAAATTCTTTTTCTAACCCCAAAATCTTTGTACTAATTTTTCTAACATTAATATAATGTTAAAATTAAAATCGATTAGTTTCTCTGTAAATATACTGACACAGTCACTTTGTACATACATACATAAATCACACCTATTCATTCCCGGAGGGTTAGGCAGAGGTGAATTAACACCCATGTTTCGTTGATTATACAAGGTTCCATGTAATAGGGGCGGGTTTATTGCCATCTACCGGGCACGTAAATCACAGCTCATTACTCACCGCTGTCTTTACCATTAGTCGCCGCGTATGACCCACGCGAAGTATGGGGAGTATTCACGTCACGCTCATTCGTACCATTCAAATAATTGTACTCACTTCTTGAAGTAATAACGAAGCCCCATCTACTCTTATATAGATTTGCATCCCTTTCACACGGCTCTAGCTAGAGCAATAACGATTTTACTATTACAGGTACGAACTTAGTGTAGTTAATTTTCTTAAATATACAATATACTATGCAACCTAATACACTATAATGGGATCTATCCCTTGGGCGTTAACGTCCAAATTCCTTTGCGTAATAACTCCAGTAAAATTTATGAACGGAGACTGCGGTATGGTTGTAAGTGCGGATTTTGTGCTGCTTCAAAGTCGGATCTGAGCTCGTGTACTTAGAGTGGAAATTCGCGTGGCTCGGTGGCAAAGCTGTCAGAATTAAGCGATGTACTGAAGAGATAGTTAAAGAGAAGTTCACCTGCTCTGAAGTTAGTGTTGGAACATTTTTTATCGATATATATAACCACTATAATAATAATATATTATAAAGAAAAAGCCAAAGAGGGTTGCTGTAAAAACTAAGCTAAAATCACGAGCAGTACAGATTGGATTCGTCATCCCAATCACTCCCTTCGTCTATCGGTCTCTCAAGATGGTCCTTTACTTCACTTTCCTGTACATTAAATTATTACTGGCACCTTTTCGGTGTATAAAATTAAATACTGGAGTACTTAATGACGTCTGACTGAAAATATACTTAACCAACACCAGAAAAACTGGGAAAATCGCGGGACAATGGTAATTATTAGGAAGATAATTCTAAATATTACTAAAACCACAAGATAAGTGTATGTTTCGAATAGGAGTCAGAAAGTCGTAATTAATGGCCACGTATCTGAAAGTATATCGGTAACATCTGGAGTCCCACAAGGCTCTATATTAGGGCCTCTATTATTCTTGTTATTTGTTAATGACGTCGACCAGTGTTTCAAAAATAGTAATTTTCTATTATATGCTGACGACTTGAAGATTTTCAAGAAGATAAAACATACTTCTGACTGCTTTGAGTTGCAGCAAGATCTCGATCGCCTGACTGAATACTGCATTACCAACAAATTATATTTGAGCACTGAGAAATGTAAATTTATCACTTTCACAAAAAAAACTATTACAGTTCCATTTACATACTCCCTTTGTAAGTCTGACCTAAAAAAAGTTAATGTTATACGTGATTTAGGTGTTCTGCTGGACTCTGAGTTGCATTTTAACTGTCACATTAGTAATGTTATTAGTAAGGCTTATAAAATGTATGGTTTCGTTATGCGTTCATGTGGAGCTTTTAAAAAACCAAGCACGTGTCTGTATTTATTTAAATCTTTAATTCGATCCCACCTGGAATATGCCACAGTAATTTGGAATCCCTTTTATGATAAGTATAATAACGTTCTAGAAGCAGTTCAACGCAAGTTTGTCAGAAGAGTTAATTACAAATGTAGACATCCTAAATGTTCTTATGATAAATCATTAGAAAAATATTCTTTACTAAATTTAGAATCCCGTAGAATATTGTTGGATGCTCTAATGCTGTACAAAATTCTACATGGTAATTTTGATTGCAGTGATCTAACAGATTATATTCGATACCGAATTCCTAGTAGCTCGGTACGTATTCGCTCAATGTATAGTCACAAGCTATTCTATCTGGGACACGTCAACACGAATGCTGGACGTCGCGCACCACTTTATAGAATCCTGTCGTCATACAACAACAAATTTGGTGATATTGATCCATTCGCTTTGTCGTTTGGTTCATTTAGAAATAAAATAGTAAGTAGGTTACAATAATTACCTATATGCGCAGATAAGATAAGTGGGTGCAAAAAAAGTGTGCAAATATAAATAAATATTATGTAGTTATACTTAAAACTTTAATATACTATTGGTAGGTACTTACAATTATATATATATTTTTTTTTATGAAATAGGGAACTACGACATTCATAATTTAGAATGTTTCACTCCAGTTGTATGAAAATTGTGATTACCTATGATGTCATTAGAGTGACTATTAGAAATTAATAGGTAGGTAGGTAGTAATGTGTTTCTATTTTTGTATGCAATAATCTGAGGATTACGGTGCTGATTGCACTCTAAGTAATACTTTTTAACATAAGCTTTTTGTATAGCATAAGTGTGTAATTGTTTGTAATCCTAAATAAATTAAAAAAAAAAAAAAAGTGCTTAATTGAAATTGTGCAGCTTAGAGGTATTAAATGAATATAAGAATTAGAGGTAGAAGTTAACTTTGTTGTTAAAATTTCTTGGCTTATGGGTTAGACCTTCTGCAACAGTTGAATAGACTTGAATCAACTGTTGCAGAAGTGCAACAGTTGATTCAAGTCTCGTAGCTCGTTGAGTTTTTTTTATCTTAATTTATCGATAACATATTCACCGATATTTCCACATCACTAGCCTTAGAAAACACAAACGACAGAGCAGTCCGCTCCAAAGCGTTGTTTATGTTGCTGCTCATTGAAATTCACTGAAATTACACGTATTTACACAACAAAGCACCCGTATTATGGGCCCGGGGGTCAAGCTTCGATTCCCGGCCGAATGCGGTTGAAATGAAGGGAGGTAGCTATTCATTTAAAAAAACAAAGTCGAGTAGCTCTATGGATTTTAGTGTCATAGAGACAGTTACATTTCCTTTAATTATGTTTCTACAACGTGATGCAGAATTAGAACAAATATTATTATGGCAATCGTCTTTATCAGCCTGTCTGCGGTTTACGTGCCCGATAGATAACCATAGGCTCGCCACTTATTTCATGGGAGCTAACATAATTGGCGAAACGTGAGTGTTATTACACCTCTGGATATAGGCATGATTTATGTATTTACACTGCTCAACAATGTCTAAGGATATTTTATATATAATATATATTTCACCTACTTCATGGTCTATCGGCCTCCATTTTTATGATACTGACACTTTTTTCAATAACTTTAATACTTAATTATGGGCATCTGTCATAACATTAAATAAATTGCATAGAAATTGTCGGTATTTTTATAATTATCGCCGATACAACATAAGTACATACACATACATACATAAATCACGCCTATGTCCCCGAAGGCAGAGGTGAACTAGCGTTTCGCCAATTATGTTAGGTCCCATGTAATAGGTGGCGAGCCTATTGCCATTTATCGGGCACAAAAGTCGCAGTGCATTTCTATTGCTAGCTGGTATAAGCGGAACGCTGCTGCCCATTCCTCATCACTGTTTTATTTTTAGTCGCCTTGTACGACACCCACGGGAGAGATTTGGGGTCGTTACAATTGTATTCTACTCTGCCGTCACCACGCGGCACAACATTAAGTAAAGTCAATAAAATAATCTATACTAATATTATAAAGCTGAAGAGTTAGTTTGTTTGTTTGTATGGTAAGTTAAACGCGCTAATATCAGAAACTACTAATTCAAATTGAAAAATTCATTTTGTGTTGGATAGTCCATTTAATGAGCAAGGCGATGGGCTATATAACAACATACATCAACGCGAGCGAAGCCGCGGGCGACCATTTTTAAGTCGATTTTGTATGCCTATTAATCCTGGGTAGCCCGCCAGGGTGACTGGTGACTTGGAACCTAATAAGTATATTACATTTTATGCTAGCGTTAGGCACAAAACAGTGGCGTTGAAAGTGTGCGAATGCCTCGAATTTATTATAGGAAATGGTGTACCATTTGCCGACGTAATATTATAGTGTATTTTGATATTATTCACCACTTGCTGGTGGGCTATTCTTAAGCCGCGTACGCGAGAACTAAGCCAAGAATAAACCCTTACAGATTTTTTTTTCAATTACTTAAGCAAAGAAAATTTGTAGTTACAAAAATTTCGAAAAATACTACTCCATACATGCAAAATAAGGCTTATTAATTTCCGAAGCGGTAGGCGGCGGTGAGTTAACACCCACGTTTACATTAGGTCCCATGAAATTATCTCAACGAGAACAAATGTTCATCAAATATACTTGCCTCACCAGGATTCGAGCCCGGGCCCTCTTGGCGATAGCCAGTGATCTGACCATTCGAACGTGTGGTGACGGAAGAGTATAATATAATTTATTGTCACCACCCAAAATCTCTGCCGTGGGTGTCGTACAAGATGACTAAGGATAAATCAGTGATAAGGAATGGGCAGCATCGTTCCTCTAATACCACCTAGCAATGTACTGCGACTTTTGTGCCCGATAAATGGCAATAGGCTCGCCACCTATTACATGATACCTAACTTAATTGGCGAAACGTGGGTGCTAGTTCGCCTCTGCCTACCCCTTCGGGGATATAGGCGTGATTTATGTATGTATGTAGATGCGGGAAACAATTTTTATAACATATACAGCCGCACTCGGAGACGTCAATTAACATTGATACATAAATACCTACATAAATCACGCCTATATCCCCGAAGGGGTAGGCAGAGGTGAACTAGCACCCACGTTTCGCCAAATATGTCAAATCCCATATAATAGGTGGCGAGCCTATTGCCATTTATCGGGCACAAAAGTCCTAATCATATTCAGATATATCCTTAGTCGCCTTGTACGACACCCACGGGAAAGATTTGGGGTGGTGACAATTGTATTCTACTCTGCCGTCACCACGCGGTTGGACTAACATTGATGGAGTGTTTAATGTCAAAAAATAAAATTCGAAACTAGTCGCTATTCTTGCCAGGTCTAAGGTCTAGTTTTAATAGATTTTTTTTGGAATTGAGTACTCATTAAAGTTAATTAAAGGGCGGAAGTTACATAATGTTCAAATTAAAATCTAGTTATTTATTCCGGCGGATTTCTATTGCGAAATTTGTCTTAGGTGTTAGAATAGCCCCATGTACCTTTCGCAAATAGGAGAGTAATAAAGACAGCCTACATGACTTACGATTATGGCTTTACATTTCGGATAGTCCGAGACGATGTTGCCTGTAAAGAAATATTATATATAGCAGTTACGATATAGCCTGAGCCTCACTTTAGCCGGAAAGAGCTCTATTACCATTGTATTAGGTCTAAATTTGATTCACGTTCAATGTCTAGCCGCAGTGTTGTCAGCCCTGCCCGGATTTCGGTTGTAGGCTCAGAGATATTGCTTTTTGTTTCTCATATTTAAACTAATAGCTTACTCCGGCTTCGGTCGGAATGTAATCCTAATTTACTATGTGAATTATTAACTTTTGTATTGTGCCGTGTGGTGACGGCAGAGTAGAATACAATTGCCACCACACCTGGTCTCACCCGCGAGTGACGAGGCGTCTGCGATGAGTAACGGGCAGTACCGGTCCTCGTATACCATACACACATACTGTTGCATGTTATTTTCGTCATGTGATTTTTTATACAAATCAGTTGAGAAATGGATTGATAGTTTGGGATGTTGTCAAACAATAGTGTCTCTGTATTTTAAATACGTTTTCGGAAATAGAATAACAAAGTAGAAGCAGTAAATTCGTAAACAAATATCGACTAACTTACAGTTTGTTTTTATCACATTTCACATAGTATTTGAGGTTTAATCTCTCTTGTCATTATCATGGCACTTGCGTAATGTTTTCCTTGTTGCATTTCATTAATTTCCCATACTCAAAACATAAATTATCGTAAGATTTTCATCAAAAACACTTTCGTAAACAACAAATTCATTGTTTGTTATGAACTGTCTTTTTGACATTTAACGCCAGTCATTCGGCGCGGCCGCCGTTCCTATAGTGACGTCGCCGCGTACGCGAAGTAGGTGATAGTCTATAGATTAGCTTTATTGATCGCATATTCGGATATTCAAAATTCATTCTCTTTTTATAGAATTTACTTCAAGGAGTGAGAATAAGGTATTTCGTTTCAGTGAACACCAGAGTATCTTCGTTGTATTATTTTATAATAAATAGACGTATTTGCCTGTAACCGATTTTATTAGTCTATCGACTTAGATTGACTTGACACTGTTGTACGATATTGTGTCCCATCCTTTCTTTTCCAATGTGGCTCCGTCGAGGCCGGTCTGCAAAGAATTAATAAAGGAAATTCGCTGTAAGTACGGTGATTTTAGTGTTTTCTTGCCGTGATTGTCTTCGTGGCTAGTACCTAAGCGGATTGTGTTTTGTAGGCAGCCGCTCCGGAGCTCACTACTTCAGAAATGCGACGTGTGTCCTGGCCGGCGTCATGCGCCCGCGCGCCATAACGCGCAATTAGAATAGAAGGAGCGGCAGGTTAGTTTCCTCTCCACATAAATATTAGGCAGAATAGAATTGTTTTGTATTGTGGCAAGCTGTGACGGATTGTTACGATTTGTTACAGATTGCCGCTCCAACTTCTTACTCCAACTTCTTACTCCAACTTCTTACTCCAACTTCTTACTCCAATTGTAATGTGATAGGGAGGCTCATATAGGGTTCTCTTCCCCCCTATGTGCCAGTGTCTGGGTGAACACTGATGCCAATCTTAAAGCCCCCGTCATCGTGACCACCACTTTGGTAATGTGCCAATGACCTCCGGTAAGCGACCCATGGTGTGTTGATTCCATCTGTATGACACCGAGGACCTAAGTGTTGGTGACTATGGTGTATTTGAACATTATTGTGTTAGAATATTGTAATACGGTATCATGTAACTTAAATATAACGTTAGTTAAGTGGTAAGGGAAAGGATCCTTCTCGTAGTTAATGTAATAATAAAATAATAAGAATATTTCCAACAATAAGAATATTTTGTCATTGTAACTTAGTTTAACCAAACGTGATAAAAATTAACCTTGTACGATTCCAGAATATTAGAATAAGCATGGTCTTAACTACAATTGTAATGTGGTAGGGGGGGAACAATATATGAGTCTGCCGTATTTGTTTGTTTAATTTCAGTATCCCTAGTACTGGTGGCGCCCTTCAGAAAGCGAGGAGTACACCCAACCCCTGCAATAACTCCACCAACTTGTAACACCCCGAGACCGAACGGACCCCGAGCTCTCCATCTAGCCGGAGTAGCAAATGTAGCATATTGCCCCTAAGCATGCAACAATACATACATAAATCACGCCTATATCCCCGAAGGGGTAGGCAGAGGTGAACTAGCACCCACGTTCCGCCAATTATGTTACGTCCCATGTAATAGGTGGCGTGGTGGATGGCAATAGGCTCTTATACCACCTAGCAATATACTGCGATTTACGTACCCGATTTAATTGGCGATATAGGCTCGCCAATTATTACATGGGACCTAACATAATTGGCGAATGTGTTAATTCACCTCTGCCTACCTCTCTGAGGATATAGGTGTTATTTGTGTATGTGTTTATATTATATTTATTGTGGATTTGTCCGCTATCTAGTATCCACAACACAAGAAGTGCTTATGCTACTTACATTGGGCTAGATAATAAGTGTAAGTGTAACATAAATCAGTTGTCAACCTTAACTGGTTTGACTTAAAGCATAAACTCGATTTTTTAATTAAAAAGGGAAGCTCTTACTGCCGCACTCAGAGACGTCAATTAACTTTAATGGGTATTTCATGTCAAAAATTTTCATTCAAATCTAAACCATAGACCCGGCAAGATTAGCGACTAGTTTTGAATTGTCATTTTTTGACGTCAAGTACTCATTAACGTTATTTGACGTCTCTGAGTGCGGCAGTTAGTCTACATCTCACCTGCTGTTAAGTAACGGTAAGGGCCGAAGATGAAATCGAGCTTCATCTGGACCACAGAGCGGCTGGATATCTTGTCACAATTATTGTCGGAACACAATACTACTGCTAACATTATTATTATGGCGACAGATTTTGATAAGATGGTGGTACAAAGATTTTGGGGTTAGAAAAAGAATTTCGAAAAATTATGATCTTGAGGCGGGAATCGAACCCGCGTCCGCTGCTATCCGGGCAGGTGCCTGACCGCTCGGCCACCCAAGACACTGATTAACTTGCCGAAATTCTTCTAACCTTTACACTTCACGTTGTAAGCCAACGGGTACCCTCGCAATGTAGAAATAAATTTCAAACATTCCAAAGCAGATATTTTTACAAATACCGTGCGTTCGGTTAAGCTTGGGTTTGCTTTATAAACTATTTGATTTTAATTTTAACATTATATAAATGTTAGAAAAACATTCCCGCCTCAAGATCATAATTTTTCGAAATTCTTTTTCTAACCCCAAAATCTTTGTACTAATTTTTCTAACATTTATATAATGTTAAAATTAAAATCAAAGATGGTGGTAGTTAGCCAGGTGCACAAATGAAAAAAGTTCCACCACTAACCAAACCGGGTACAAATTTGTACTCTCCTGGGGATTGAACACGGAACTCCTGGATCTTAATTCCGGTGGGTGAACCACAAGACCATCGATTGAGAAAATTTTACATATTTCGGTAGCCTGATGTGTTGTCGATTGTACCTCCATCTTATCCACTGGATGCATTTTGCGCGGCCTAATTACTAGTGTGGTGACGGCAGAGTAGAATACAATTGTTACCACCCCAAATCTCTCCCGTGGGTGTCGTACAAGGCGACTAAGGATAAAACAGTGATGAGGTATGGGCAGCAGCGTTCCTCTTATACTGCGATTTATGTGCCCGATAAATGGCAATAGACCACCATGGGACCTAACGTAATTGGCGAAACGTGGGTGCTAATACACCTCTGCCTACCCTTTCGGGGATATAGGCGTGATTTATGTAATATGCACGTATTTAACCCGGGACTTCTGGGTCCTAATTCCGGTGGGCGAACATATTTCGGTAGGCTGATATGTTGTCGATTGTACCACCATCTTATCCAATGTATGCATTTTGCTCGGCCTAATTACTAGTGAGTATACTGCTTAGGCGACATAATTAAGTGTCTAATTAAAGTTTTCACGTAAATTAGAAGGGTTCTGGGTTCCGTTCCCGGCGGGACGGAGTTTGTTTTGCTCTCTGCGACAGTAAATAACTTTGTTCCGCTGGATGTCCCACATTTAATAAAAAAAGCCGCCACAACTCAAATAGTACCTACTTCGGGGCATTATGTGTTCTAAATGTATGGCAGTGAGACTTGTTTTTACAAAAAAAGCGTCATTTATTTCATTGTCATCATTACCAGGTTTTTAATATTCCACTGTTGGGACACAGGCCTTATCTATGGGTGTAGGAATATAGGGAGAATGGGCCATAAACCACCACGCTGGCGCAGTGCAGATCTATGGGTATTAACGAGTGCAAATGCAGCACGGAGGGGCTCGAGCTAATATGGTCATCCATCCTATGACTGACCATAGTTTATATTGCTCAGTTTACGCAATCGCAGGTCAACCGCGTTAACTACCATGTCGGGAGACCGATGAACGGTGAGATTGATTGGGATGAAAATATTCCAATCCATATACTGTTCAAAATTTTGACTTAGGTTTTACAGCCGGCCGCCTGACACTAACCCTATATTTGGGAATGCTTGTTGGTGGCTTAATGCCATCCATCATTCGGAAACTCCAAGGTGCTTCTTGGCTACACCAGGTGATCTACCTAAGTCGACTTTTACGACACCCTGATACGAGTCGGTGCTGGCATTTTTTTTGCTCTCAGACCAGCATAGAAACCATTTATTTCTACATTGCGAGGGTACCCGTTGGCTTACAACGTGAAGTGTAAAGGTTAGAAGAATTTCGGCAAGTTAATTAGTGTCTTGGGTGGCCGAGCGGTCAGGCACCTCCCGGATAGCAGCGGACGCGGGTTCGATTCCCGCCTCAAGATAATTTTTCGAAATTCTTTTTCTAGCCACCAAAATCTTTGTACTAATTTTTCTAACATTTATATAATGTTAAAATTAAAATCGAATAGAAACCATGTTTTTAAATATGAATATTGTTTTGTGAAAATGGACATAATTATAAATACTGTCTCCATAGGCTGCGACGCGGTTCGCGTTATTTCAACCTACCAGTGCTGTCAAAATATTGTTGTTTAATCTACTACCGTTCGGACCTCATCTGTGCCCGTTAATTACAAAATAATATTTAAAAATACCAAAATAGAAGCGTTCCGAATTGGGATTATTCTCTTGTAAATTGCGTGTAACATTATTTAATATTTTCTGGGTATACTCGTACATACGTACTTAAATAAATCACTCCTATAACCTGAATGGGTAGGCAGAGGTGAACTAGCACCCACGCTTCGCCAATTACGTTAGGTTCCATGCAATAGGTGGCGAGCCTATTGCCATCCATCGGGTACAAAAGTCGCAGTACATTGCTACGATTGATTTTGATTGATTTATCCTTAGTTTTCCAAATCTCTCCCGTGGGTTTCGTGTACAAGGCACCCACGGGAGAGATTTGGGGTGGTGACAATTGTATTCTACTCTCCCGTCACCATACGGCTCCCCCTATTACATAGGACCCGGAATAAGCTGACAAAACGCAGGTGCTAAAACACCTCTGCCTAACCCTAAAGAGAGTGTTGGAATGTCGGGGTCACAATGTTGAAATGTGGTGGAAGGTAAGTACGCTGCATCCTCAGCGAAAAGGGATAATCTTCGTACGAACCGAGAGTGCGCTCGGGAACAGTGTTCCGACTGTACTTCGTCGGATCTTGTATATATTCTGAATTATGTCAGAAACTTCGTAATCGTGATTCAGGCCTTGTCAATCTTGTTCTGCCTTATCACAACAGTAATTAGGTCTAATGTTGTTTTGTCTCCATAGCGATCGTCAGCTGTCGCACTTTTCGCTAATCAACAATTTATCGGGCACTCGATACTTTTTTGTGTAGCGTCTACGACGTAGCTGCTAAATTATATGACGGATCCGCTACAGCAGAATGGCGTGATTTATACGTGTGTGTGTATGTATTATCTACACCCGACATGTCAGCTACATTAACCATCATCATCACCATCACCAGCCTTTTAATGGCCCTGCTGGGGCACAGGGCCTTCCTATGGATGGAAGAATATTTAGGGAGAATGGGCCATAACCCAACACGTTGGCCCGGTGTGGGTTGGTGGGTATTAACGAGTCCAGATGCAGCCGGGACCAACTGCTTAACGTACCATCTGAAGCACGGAAGAACTCGAGATAGTAAATTTTAGTGACCCATCCAATAATGACTGGCCTTAGCGAACATTGCTTAGTTTACGCAAACGCTGACCAAGCGCGCTATGCCACTGCGCTAGCGAGCCCCTGCCATGTATTAACAATTTCACCAAAAATGGAACGATTCAAAATGTAACTTACTGCCATCGAAGCGGCGTCCGTTTTAAACTCCATGTAAACAATACTACGCACATATATCAACGGCCATGTTGATATTCGCGTATTGACATTCCACTAATTATGTTGCGAGTCTGCTTACTTAGTTAAGTTTTCAATTAAGACGCCCGGGTCAAGTTAAATAGTGCCTAGCAACTTTAACTTAACGTCAATAATGGCGTTTGTTGGTTGCCGTGCTGTTTCAATAGGCGAGCAAATATAATTGTTTTTAATTTTAATATAGCCTTGGTTATGAAGCAACCCATACCCAAAGAGGGTTGGTGTCAGGCAGGCGGTCGACTGTGAAACCTAAGCCAAAACCTTGAGCAGTATGTATTGGAATGTTGCCATCCCGATCGCTCTCTCCGTTCATCGGTCTCTCGACATGGTCCTTGCCGTCTCTTTTCTATGCATTATTTCGTCACTGTGTGTGATTTATGATATGAATCAAAAGGTAGTGGGTTTTTATGACGTCTGATCAATATTTATGGCATAGGAAACATACTGTTACCCCAGTCTAGTCCAGGTGAAGTGAAGACAAGAAGAAGAAGTTACTTATCTAGCCACCAATTCACAATGGATGTGATAGCCCATTCTTCCTAAAATTCTTCCTCTTCTTAGGGTTTTTACACAAAACTGCGATGCGACGTCGCATCGTAAATCTCTACGGGGCCCCACGCCGCACCGCAAGAACTTGCGCATTGATTGCATTCCTCCAATTTAATTCTTCTTTGTTTCGCCGCATTGCCGCACCAAATCACATCACAATTCGCAGCTTTGTGTTCTGGCACATAAATCGCAGTATATTGCTAGATGGCGCTAGACTCGCTACCTAATGCGTGGAACCGAACCTAATTTGGCGTAACGTGCATACTCCTTTGGGTATAAATAGGTATCATATATTATATGTATGTTTGTCTAAAAGGGTATGTCTTGCTGACGTTGCCTAGCCGGGCCGTCTCAAGCGGGGAATTCACTACACGGACATGCCCACCGCGCGGACCTCGTTTTTTAGAGGCCAGACTGACTGTGACGGTCCTACACTAGGCAAAGATCGCACAGACCTAATAGAAGAGAGGTCCGGTAGGCATGTCTGCAGGCATGCCCGCGGGCATGTCCGTGTAGTGAATTCGCCGCTTAGTGGTCGCAGACAACGATGATGAATAATGAGTAGTAGCGTTCCTATTATACCACCTAGCAATATACTGAGATTTATGTGCCCGATCGATGGCACTCGCCACCATATGCATGGAACCGAACCTAATTTGGCGAAGCTTCGTTGTTAATTCACTTTTACCTACTAGGGATAAATATTATCCATAAATATATCCCAATATCTGAATGAATGAGTGTCCGTTCAGACTGGGTCACTCGGAGAGGAGAGCAGATTTATATCGCGTTTAAAATTTAGTCCAGAATTATTGAGATATATGGTTTATTTTTACATGTTACTGTATTTGCTTTGAGCAGCTCTCTGTAATTTCTTTACAAAAATAAGTGAAATTAATAAGAAATCCTATTACAATGACACAAAAGTCTATTTTAAACGCGATCAAAGTAAGCGCCCGTCTCCTAGCCGGTCTGTGTGAACAAACTCTAAGAGAGAACGTCTTGCTGGCATTGCTTAGCCTGACCGTATCAGCGACGAGTTTCGCAACTGGTGATAAACCACCGTTTATATTGGTTTATGTTGAGAGTGAAATGGGGCGCAGACGCCGCTGAAGGTCTTTAGGGCAGCCGCTGTAATTCGTAAGTCATGAATTTTGAACGCAGCCGCAAGTTCAGACGACTTGTGTGAGTTTGCGCTGCGGCGCAAGTTGCGAGCGGACGGCGTGGACAGATATTTGTACCTAGTTTATTTTTTTTTTATTTATGTATACTATATTGCACAACTAAAATAAAAAAATCTGTACAATTGACGGACTTAGTAGTAATAGTTTCTTCTTTTTCATATGCATACTAGGTACATTTACTTACGACTTTTTATCCCCGAGGAGATGGGCAGAGGTAAGTTTTGCCCAAGTTTAAGTTCACAATTTGCTCCTAAAAGATGACTAATGTTTTACAAGAGTTGAGAAAGGGACGCTGGCATGATTTGGTCACATAGAAAAGATGAGTGAAAGAAATGGGAAAAAGGATTTAATTGTCGGAAGTGAATGGGGAAAAAGATTATACTAGGAGTAGGGCAGAAAGGTGCCGATAGTATAATTTTTCTGCCCTGTTTGTACATAAGAAACAGCAGCAAACCACCAGAGGGCCTATCCAAGTGGGTTTAATATATTCGAATGCATAGAAAACAAAAGTATGCAACTGATGTATTATTTTCACTTTAATACGTCAGTTTCATACTTTTGTTTTTTATGCGTTCGAATAGATTGTTCACTTGGCTAGGGGGGCTGGGCAGACCGTGCCGAGGGCTGCGCAGAGGGCGAAGGCGTTCGCCTATATTATCGGGGCGCTGAAGCTCCCTGAGTTCACGCTCGAACTAGGAGCTCCCACTCGATGATAATAAAAACGGTCACTTTAATGACGCAATGGTCAGTACTAATATAGAAACAAATGTCTCACTTTGTCCGACGACACACTAGTTTGTGAAACAAATAGGAATTACCTAAAGAACAAAATAAGAAGAAACGTCTCACTTTGTCCTAATGACGCACTATGGTTCGTGGAACAAATGGAAACTACCCGAAGGGGAAGGCAGAAGTGAATTAACGCCCACGTTTCGCCAATTATGTTAGATCCCACCAGTATTGCGTAACCGCTTCCGCTCGTCGCTTGCCCACTCCAAGGGCCAGCAAGGGCTGTTAGATATAGTGTGTACACAGCATGATTTCCCGAGCGGGTGTGGTTCACGCTGAGAAATTTAAATTTGAAATCGAGACCGTAAGACAGTGAAGTTCACCGCTTGCCGAGTCGAGAGTTTGCGGACTGGAATCGACAGGGTGGCGATGGAAGGCGTAGTTACGAATCGACAGGGTGTCGATGGAACGCCGAGTTGTTCAGGGTGAGTTTTTCAACAGTAATAAGCTCAAATGCCATGTGATGACGGCAAAGCAGAATACATTGTCACCAGTCCATCTCTCTCACGTGGGTGCGTACAAGGCGACTATGGGCCGGTTTTTTTATACATAATTAACTCTACCAATTGTTAAAAAATTTAACTAATCTTCAAATTATAGACTGATATTTAACAATTAGTAACATTAGTTACTTAAATTGTAACTAATGGTTTAATATTAGTCTGATATTCAACGATTAGTAGGTAACAATTTTTAACAGTTGGTTGAGTTAATAACTATGTATAAAAAAGATGGCCCTAAGGGTTAAACAGTAATGAGTACTGGGCAGCAGCATTCCTCTTATACCACCTAGCAATATACTGCGTTTTTATCTGCCAGATAGATGGCAATAGGGTCGCTACCTATTACATAGGACCTAACTCTTAATTGGCAAAACGTGGGTGTTAGTTCACATCTTACTACCCCTTCGGGGCTATAGTTGTGGTTTATGTATGTATGTAAATCAGAACTGCCGAATCCAGAATCAGGTCGATCAGTACTTACAGTGAGTGCTTATAGGTCTATGTGTTAACAGCGATTAATTAACTTCATTTATTATTAGCGATCGGAGTTAAATACATTGCTCGTAGTAGGATTATGGAAGGGCGGGTTGCACTGAGTTTCATTAACGGCGGCACGAATTAGCCGCTTCATTTTTCTTAACTGTGATTTTTGGTTTTTGTTAAATTAACATTACCTGTGTTAAGTATTTTGTTAAGTTAACGTTAAAGTTAACATTATAATTAAGAATGTTAGAAATAAAATTACAAAGAAAAAAGAATATTGCTTTCTGCGGGCCTAGCACGGGGACGTGGTCAAGTCTCTCTCCACCACTTGACAGTGTTTTGTCTCGGCATTTAGTGGGAGTTAGAGCGAGAGGAAAAGATTTTCTGTCCCCCGAAAGAGATGTGTCCACGTCCCGTGCTACGGGGGCAGGACACTAGACAGAGGACAAATTTATTTGCCTTATTATTGTTTTCTTATCAGTATAACCAATAGCTGACTAATGATTAAACTGTGATGAGGTTTTAGTGATGAGTTATCATCATTTATCATTTTAGCCCAAAGACGCCCACTATTGGGCATAAGCCTCCAAACCGATCGGCTGTGTGCTACCCGCATTCAGCCGGTTTCCACGACCTCTATCAGATCGTCGATCTACCTTTTGGATGGAGAGGGGGTCTGCCAACAATGCGTCTGTATGTGCGTGGCCAGCATTCGAGAACCTATCTGCCTACCCCTTCGTGATTTATTTAGGTATGTATGTAATAATTATAGTCTTCTATGCTGACCTGGGAGCGAACAAATAACAAAGAATAGGCCAGCCCTGACTCATCCCATGGATGTCGTAAAAGTCGACTAAGGGAGATTGCCCGGGGTATACCAATAAGCACCTTGAAGCACTCGAATCATGGAGGGCAAACCACCAAAAACAGAATACCCAAAGAGGGTTGGTGACAGGCAGGCGGCCGGCTGTAAAACCTAAGCCAAAACCTTGAGCAGTAGTTGTAATTCCGTTCGTCGATCTCTCGACATGGTCCATTCCATATTCATTCATTTATTACGGTGTGATGGATGATATGGATCAAAAGGGAGTGGATGGCTTCATGTGGTCTGACCGATATGAATGGAAGAGGTAACATACTGCGCCGACCCCAGATAGACTGGGAACAGGGCAGGGAGAAGAAGAGAATAATTATAAGAAAATCTGCAGTAACAACTTTCTTACGCTCGCAAACAACGCATGCTAAACATCCTTCCTGTAGGTGTTAACTTATTTAGACGCAACTCATCCGCGGTGCGTCGCAAAAATACTTACTTTACTTACTCGTCTTACTCGTCTCATAAATATTTCACGGTTAACACGTTGCTGGCTTAAACGCGCGTTAAGTCGCGGAGGTCGGAGTTCGGTAGAACCGGCCCCCAATTCACAATTAATTACATAGTTGCACTACTCCGGAAAATGAATATTTGATCTGTATATCAGGGCTCTAGTCACATGAGTAGGTAAACTGAACAGAGTAAAAGCTTCCTAAGAACGCCGTCGCACTAACCCTGACATTATGCAATTGGCCATGCGTCATAAACCGGTTTTTTTCCAGTCTCGCCGCATGCGTGACAGCGGCCAGTGGTAACGCACACATGCCCCGCGTGCTTGTAGTAGTGCAACCGATTCGCGAGGTTGTATAACGGTTATTCTCTGTTCCGTTTATTTACTCATGTGCTCTAGTCCCAGCTCGGCGTCTGAGCTCTCGGATTGGGAATAAGGGGTTCTTCACAATAAATTCCTAGCACTAATAGCGCGCTTGGCCTGCTATTAAGTAAACTAAGCAAAGTTCGCTAAGGCCGATCAGTGACCAAAAATTTTTTATCTCGGGTTGCTTCATGCTTCGGAAGGCACGTTAAGCCTTTGATCCCGGTTGCATCTGTAGTCGTTATACACACCAACCCGCACTGGGCCAGCGTGGTGGTTGTGGACAAATCTCCCTATATTCTTCCATCCCTAAGGAAGGCCCGTGTCCCAGCAGTGAATAATAGCAGTTGAATATTCGTCTCATATACTATATAACAATTAAATCGAGAATAGAATTCGAATATTTCAAATTTTCGTAGATGTAAAAAGGGAAAATTAAAAAATATTTATTACCAGTGACTTTGTTAAAATAGTCATTTCGCGAGATATTCTTCGGAAGCTTTCTTGAGTTGTCCTCAGTAGGTCATTAGCATACTCAACCCGAGAGACTGCTGAGATCTCTCCGGAGAAAGCCTTCAATGGTAAGTTTATTTTACACGCTTGTTCGCTAAAGAAATTCGACTAAGAATTTTAAATTTTAAAATTACATACATACATAAACCACGCCTATATCCCTGAAAGGGTAGGCAGATGTGAACCAGCACCCAAGTTTCGCCAATTATGTCAAGTCCCATGTAATAGGTGGCGAGCCTATTGCCATTTATCGGGCACAAACGTCTTAGTACCTACTAGCTAGTTGGTATAAAAGGAACGCTGCTGCCCATTTCTAATCACAGATTTATGCTTAGTCGCCTTGTACGACACCGAAGGGAGAGATTTGGGGAGGTGCCAATTGCAATCTACTCTGCCGTCACCACACGGCAAAATTTTACAATTGCTAGAGCAAATTGTCTTAAGACGTGAAAACTATTACGGATTCAATTCGCGTGTTTAAGTTTTGCAATTACACAGGATAGCTATGAATCCGTGTCACAGAAAGGTATCATATAAATTCTTAGTACAAAATAATGCCAGTCTGGTGAAATAAATTGTGTTTAATAGATCATTAAATACTCCAAGGTCCTCCATGTTGAATACAAAAATAACGTAGAATGTGCCAGCTCCGACTCACCCGGGGGTGTCGTAAAAGTCGACAAAGGGAGATTGCCTGATGTAGGTATACCAATAAGCACCTTTGGTGGGCAAATCGCAAACAAGACACCCAGCAGGCGACGGCTGTAAAACCAAAGCCAAAACCTTGATCGATATCGATTGGAATGTTGTCATCCCAATCTTCTATTTCTGCGTTCATCGGTATCCCGACATAGATCTTTCCACCACTCGTCCTCTCCATCACTTTCCTATACATTTTTCTCGCACTAATACCTTTCTGATGTGATGGATGATATGACATTTGGCGGGTTCGATTCCCGGTTGAGGTATGCGATTTTAGTTTTAGGTAGGCGATTTTAAAAAAATCTGTGAATGCAGTTCTACTTATTATTAAAAATAAAACGATGTCTTCTTTTAGTAAAATATCCTACGTTCAATATTTAATATGCTTTTCATCCCACCATCTCGGAAAAAGCGTTTTTGCTCTTCGATATCTGAGTGCAAAAGCCGTTTTTATCCTCTAGAGGTTAAAGTAAATTTGAATTTAGAACATCGTGTGCAATGAGTCTGTGAATTCAAAACATCATTTATACCTATTTATTTCTACCTCCATGGTGCCAAAATTATCATGCAACCTATTTTAATTTGTGAAAAACTCAGACTCGGAACCTTCTTTTTGTACTTTTTTTGTAATTTGCTTTGCGCGCGCCATTTTCTTTTCACGTCATAAATTTGTTAAAACTTAGGAGTTCCGTGACGGTCAATCAGCTTGGCGTCAATCTTGCTTTAAACATTTTGATCGTCTACAATGCTTGCTTGATGCTTGAGTCAAGCATTTAAAAGTTTTTTAGGTTTGTTTGATTTGTTTACGCTAGCAACGGAACAAAAATATACAGAAAATCAACGTGCTTGACTCAAGCTGATTGACCGTCTCGGAACTCCATTAGGGACGGTAATTTTTATTAGGTACTTACAGGTGTGTCAGGATAAATTTTGCGGGTGTGGCTGGGTGGATGGCTGGGTGTTGGAGGTGTCTGGGTGAATGGGTGTTTTGTGGGTGTGTCTAGGTGAATGGGTTTTTGTGGGTGTGTCTAGGTGAATGGGTGTTTTGTGGGTTTGTCTGAATGGATGGGTGAGTATTGTGGGCGTGACTGGGTGGAAGTTGTGGTTGTCTGAATGGATGTTATGGGTGTGTCTGGGTGATTAGATATTTTGTGGGTGTTTCTGGGTGAATGGGTGTTTCTGGGTGAATGGGTGTTTTGTGGGTGTGTCTGAGTGATTGGACATTTTGTGGGTGTTTCTGGGTGAATGGGTGTTTTGTGGGTGTTTCTGGGTAAATGGGTATTTTGTGGGTGTTTCTGGGTGAATGGGTGTTTTGTGGGTGTTTCTGGGTGAATGGGTGTTTTGTGGGTGTTTCTGGGTGTGTTTTGGGTGTTTCTGGGTGAATGGGTGTTTTTTAGGTGTTTCTGGGTGAATGGGTGTTTTGTGGGTGTTTCTGGGTGAATGGGTGAGTATTGCGGGTGTTAATGTTGTGGGTGTTTCTGGGTGGGTGTTGAGAGTGTGTTTGGGTTAATGGGAGGGTATTGTGGAAGTTTCTGGGTGAAAACAGAAACTGTTGTGATTGTATTTTTTTTGTATTTTGCAATTTCCTCGTTGGGGGGGATGAAAAGTTACGTGTTGCACTCGAGTGCAAAGATTTTTCACCTTGTGCTCTTTTGATTCCCTCGCTATCGCTCAGGATTCTAATTTTTAATCCTTCGCTAGCTCGGTCATCAAAATTGAGCACGCGGTTAAAAAACAACTTTGCACTCACGTACAACAAATACCTCCGTGTGGCATGGCCGTGGGACGCCCTGTATATCTGTCAAATACTGTTCTAGATAAAACGTTCCGGATTGCTTTCGTGTCTTATTATCGTAATTCCTACGAAGGTAAACATCAACTGCGACCCTTAGTATCGGGAGAATCGGATTATTATTAACAGGACAACGACCAATCTGTCACGTTCCAATCGCCGTGTGTTATTTCACTAGGATTCTTGCTCCGTTATTTATATATTTATATTTGGGATTGGGAACAAACATTTTAAGAATGCATTATATAAATGTAGTGGTCGCCCGCGGCTTCGCTCACGTTAATCTTCTTCTCCCTGCCCTGTTCCCAGTCTGTCTGGGGTCGGCGCAGTCAGACATCATCAAGCCATCCACTCCCTTCACTAGCGTTAATGTCGTTTATTATATAGCCTATAGCCTTCCCCGATAGATGGACTATCCAGCACAAAAATAATTTTTAATTTGAACCAGTAGTTTCTGAGATTAGCGCGTTTAACAAACCAACTAAACAAACAAAAACTCTTCAGCTTTTTAATATCAATATAGATACCTTATTATTAGTACGCACACATTAGTAAAATGCTTTGGATGCTAGAAATTTGAATTCTGAATTGCAAGGGAACCCGTTGTTGTGTGTTAATACACCCTTGCCTACCCCTTCGGGGATATTAAGCCTGTTTTATATTTTTACGTATTTAATACTCAAACGAACAAATAGACAATTTCTTGCCCCAACCAATTTTATTATCATAAACAAGGGTTGATCCCCAAAACCCCCATTCATTGAAAGCTCATAAACATAGCTCTCGTTGATATACTGAATCCTTGTCCAAGGCTAGTGATGCAGAAGACAGCGGCTCTCAAACTGTGCTAGCCAGTGGCGACTCATTGCGACAATTTCAGTAAGGCACGGTGTATGACGTGAATATTCCTACCTCGTGAATATTCAGCGTTTTCAATAAGGATTTACTCCTATTTTCCTGCTACTGTTGTTCTGGTTTTCTAGTAATGGCATAGTTAACTAATCAATAAAGTAATTTACAAATAAAGCTAAAACATGAATAGTAACAATTTTCTCGATAGAAAAAAAATCCAAATATGACCGCTAGGATAATCCTTTTTACGTTTTACTATCAAACGGACGATTATTTAAGACCAAATACTAGTTTATTTAAACAGGTAAAAACTATTTTAAATTAATCTCAAAAGATTCTTTTTAAATAATCTAAGAAGTATTTTAGTAAACAAATTAATAATTTCCAATTCATGGTTTTCTCAATCTCTAAAAGTCTGTTGCGTTGAGCATTTCGCTAATAATAAGTTTATAATAATATCTCCTTTTTCCGACTTGTACATACTTGTACAACACCAGCGGGATAGAGTGGGGGTTATAATTGTATTCTGCTCTGCCAGTGGTGATCCACACGGCTTAGTGAACAACGTCATCATGTTCATATTCATATTCGCTTTTACATACATACATAAATCAAGCCTATATCCCCGAAGGGGTAGGCAGAGGTGAACTAGCACCAACGTTTCGCCAATTATGTTAGGTCCCATGTAATAGGTGGCGAGCCTATTGCCATTTATCGGGCACAAAAGTCGCAGTACATTGCTATTGCTAGGTGGTATAAGAGGAACGCTGCTGCCCATTCCTCATCGCTGATTTATCCTTAGTCGCCTTGTACGACACCCACGGAAGAGATTTGGGGAGGTGACAATTGTATTCTACTCTGCCGCCACCACACGGCTATTCGCTTTTATTTTCATTTATAGTTTATGTTTCCTTTTCCATTCATATAGATGAGACATCATCAAATCACCCCCTTTTAATTCATATCATCCACCACGCCGGAAAGGTGCTATTCGCGAATGGATGAATAAAAAAGTGCTGGATAAAATCATGTCGACAGACCGATGAACGGAGAGAGTGATTGGGATAGTAATATTCTTGCAGAGGTGTGATTATTATTCGTTGAGATTTTCCCATTATAAATCTATTTAAATATAAACTAAGTACAGAAAATTCACAATGCCTTGAAGGTAAATTTATACAATAATCTGACCTACACTTTTATTTTGCTATATTGTAACAAAATTGCGATTAAATGATAATAAACATACGTGGCGAGAGAGCAGAATACAATTGTAACCCCTTCTAATCTCTCCCACGGGCGTCATACAAGGCGACTAAGAGTTACGAAAGCGACGAGTAATGGGCAAATTTTTTCGCTCCCAGACCAGCATGGGAGCTGAATTTCTATAATTATAAATGAAATAAACACCATTTTTCCTTAGCTGTATAGCAGACAAGTATCTCAATACCATTAAAACAGATATTAATGATATGAAAACAATTAATATTTTAAAACAATAATTACGATAATATTCACGTGACAGAAACGTCTGTCACGTGAAAGAAAACTATGAAAATTAAAATACAAACAATCCTCCCCTATATCAGAATCTGAGTTGACGCACGTGTATCGCTAATTTCGAAGTCTTCGATACACCCAATTTAAATATTCATGATAGTTATTAATTAGAACATCCACGCCGGCACTCTCTTCGCAATCCTTAATAGGTGGTGAATTTTTAATTGCACCTCCTGCTTTTAACACAACATGAGTAAGGCACTCTAATCAGCTAGTCGGACCGCAGATGCATACGTTAACAAATATCGATCATGCAAAAAAAATGTTATTAAATACACCAACACTTTGAGGACCCGTTCCGCTACGACGGCCAAAATTCGTAGCAACTAACGCCAGAAAGAGAGCCAAGCACGCGCGAGGGACAGGGACGAATAGATGCAGTGAGCTACGCCTAATCAATGCATATAGCCTTCTGAAACCTGCAGACATTTCAGTGTGTCGTGCGAGTCCGGCGAGGCGGTATGTGCTTTCGGCGCCGCCGCGATAAAAAACAACAAAAAGAACACAAAATCCAGATTCTAGTAGCATTAAAGAACTACGGATGATAAACGCGTCGGATGAAAATTAAAAATGGCGACTCGCCCTGTTGGAAATTGAGTTTGGGATCGCGAAAATCGAACACCGCGCGTACATACCAACAAAAGACCGCGCAGACAGGATTGTGGCCTTCCTAATTTGCGAAAAATACCGGTATCCAAATTTTGAGTTGGAATTAGTGGACGAGGTTCTTCGGGTTCTAGTTAAGTGGGTTTTTAGGGTTTTAATGTGGGTTTTCGGTGGTTGTAGCGCCGGTTTTTGCGGGTTTTCACGCTGTGCAAGGGGCGGTGGGGTGAATGCAAGGGAATCCTTTGTTCGCAACTGCATTGCTAGTACCGCCGGTGGTGCGCAGCTACGAAAGGCAGTAAGTACACAGGCTACTAGCCATTTTTCAGCCATTTTGAATTGTTTTGTGCATTGTAGCTCTGTATTGGTCACCGTACGACGGAGAAGTGTTTATTTAATATCTATTTTCATTCCGGCGAGTACGACGAAGGCTTGCGAAATCCTTCTACAGTGATAATGTTCGATGTTGGATACACTTCTGCATTATTCAGTTGTCAATGTGTTGTGTATTCGGATTGGTTATTCAGTTGTCACTGTGTTGAACGCCGGGGATGGAGCGAAAAACTAAACTTTGAAATGTCTAGTTTTGTGAGCCTTATTATTTTTATTTAAAATTAACATTGACTACTACACTTTGCTAACGTCTTTAAGTGAGAAAGTCTAGCTTAAAATAATTTTCAAAATTTGGAAATTATTAAGTATTTCTGTAATCGTTTGGTGATAACTGGCTCATTATTAGACTCGTATAAAGCTGTGTTTTGCAAAATTAAGAATTACCTGTATTTGGTACCTATTTTTTTTAAATCTGCAAAATTTTACTCTATTTTCGGAAACCGTAAATTGATTGTTAATTATCTAAAAAGAAATTAGAAGTCGCTTTTTTGTAGTTTTACTTGGTTAATGAGGAAACTTAACCATCAAAATTTAAGATAATATTAATTAAGATTAAAATTATAAGAGTATATTAATTATTCTTTTTTTTTAATTTCACTGTCGCTTGGACAAAGACCCGAACGGAACAGAGAGACGCATTTCGGAAAGATATTCATTTTGCGTTTTTATTCAGTCAGTTTAAAAAAGTGGGTCAGGAAAAGTTATCGTTAATTTTTTATTTAATAATTAAATATTTTCTTTTGACATAATACGAAACATAAAAAAAATAACGCACACCCTGAATACATACTACACATGCTAAAATAGTCAAAAAACACTATAAAAAAAACGAAATTGGAAATTTTTATTCTTCTCCCATATAAATTGTTTAGTCAGTAAAAGCAAATTTGACCTCATTTTCTATAAAAAGGAGTTGGTGGATTTGGTTAGATTTAAAATGGCTGATGACAAAATTTGACTAGGCTTCTTTGTGTACAGAGGCTGGATTATCTATTTATTTTGTTTAGAGTTTGTATTATATTATTCTTAACGAAGCTTAATATGTGTTATACACATCACATCTACCATCTAGCCCAACGTAAGTAGCAAAAGCACTCTTGGTTATACAAGAGGAAGGACGGAAAATATTTAAAATACATAATGATTGTACATGCATATCATAATCATCCCCTTGCCCTTATCCCATTTCATTTCGGGTCGGCACATCATGTTTTTCTTTCATTCACTCCTGTTAGCTGTCATCCCCAGTCGCTCTATTCATATAAATGTCATTACTCACGTCATCCATCCATCTCTTCTGAGGTCTTGCTCTCTATTCTTCAATATTTATAACTCTTTTACTCCATGTGAGTAATTTCGTTTTTCAAATAACATGTCCTTACCAAGCCAGACGATTCTCTTTTATATTCTCTGTCAATGGTATTACGTTCAAACTTCCTCTAATATACTCATTCCTGACTTTATCATTTCATTCTTGTCACGCCGCACATCCATCTCAACATTCTAATTTCTGCTGCATGTAATTTTCTTTCATCAGTTGGCCAAATTTTATATAACATAAATGGCACAAAAGCTAATATGGCATAAAAGCGCGTTCAGATTGCAATTACGTAAACCAAGCAATGTCAAGCAAGCTAAGCCAGGTCATTAGATGCGTGACCGAAAATATATCATCTCTCCCCTCCGCTTCGGAAGACAGGCCCGCTGTTGGTCCCGACTGCGTCTGCAGTCGGGACCAACAGCGGGCCTGTCTGCGCCCGACTGCGTCTGCAGTCCTGTGCAGGATGGATGCAGGATGGACACAGGACTGCAGACGCAGAATGGGTTATTTAAGGGGCTGGTGAAGATGATGATGATGAAAATCAATAAGAAAGCTGTCGTGTTCTCTGATCCTTGCAGGGGATATTAATAATAATTTTCATTGGCAAAGTTTCACAAATAATTTAATCCAAACAAGTCTTTTGCTGTATCAAAAACAAAAGACCAGCCAATCGTACAGCCAGCAGCATAGTACAGAACCGTGTGCTATCTGCTATCGATTTCCAAGCTTAACAGTAAGAGTTAAAGTTCAAAGTTGGTTGAGAACACAACTTGTGGTACCTACCGCAATATTGACTATAGCTACTTTAAACAAAATTTACCTTCGTTTAATATTTGCGACCGGAACTGATGGGTAATCCGGAGTTTTGACGAATTCAAGTTAAAATAACACAGACTTAGAATTGCTTTCTGGAAGGCAATGTTTGACTTTAAGAGGTCCATAATTGTACTGCGTGGTGACGGCAGGGTAGAATACCCTTGTCATTAACCCCTCCCCCACTTCTTTCGTAGGTGTCGTACAAGCTGTATATCAGCCTGATATTTAACCATTAGCAACAATTTTTAACAATCGGTTGAGTTTCCGGTTTTTTGATACAAAGTAAACTCAACCAATTATTATTCGATTTTAATTTTAACATGATATAAATGTTGGAAAAATTAGTACAAAGATTTTGGTAGTTAGAAAAAGAAAATAAGGTCAAAGAAAAGTTAATTTTTCTAACATTTATATAATGTTAAAATCGAATAGTTTATAAACCAAACTCAAGCTCAACCGAACGCACGGTATTTGAAAAATATCTGCTTTGCAATGTTTGAAATTTATTTCTACATTGTGAGGGTACCCGTTGGCTTACAACGTGAAGTGTAAAGGTTAGAAGAATTTCGTTAAGTTAGTTAGTGTCTTGGGTGGCCGAGCGGTCTGGCACCTGCCCGGATAGCAGCGGAAGCGGGTTCGATTCCCGCCTCAAAATCATAATTTTTCGAAATTCTTTTTCTAACCACCAAAATCTTTCAACCAATTGTTACTAATGGTTATATATCTATAGTTATTTATGAATAATTATTCTGCCTAACTCAGAGACATCGATTATCTTTAATGAGTACTTAATACAAAAAAATGACAGTCAAAACTAGACATAGACCCGGCAAGAATAGCGACTAGTTTTGAATTGACATTTTACGTGGGACCTAACTTAATTGGCAAAAAGTGGGTGTTTATCACCTCTGCCGACACCTTCACGATATAGGCATGATTTGTGTATGTATTATGTATGTAAATAAACGCTTACATCTCAGGTGATAGCAGATGATGCATGCCTCTATGTCTTCCGGGATAAATAGGCATTATTCATTATGACTGTGTGTTATTTATTTTAAAAATAAGAATATTAGCCATTGAGTGAACGTAGCTCCGCAAACCAAGCGTACCTATTTGCTTCTGTACCATCGATCGTCATTTCGATGGTAAGCCTGAAGGATATTTGCGGATTTCCCTTATCTCGCATAAAGATAGACACCCCTATTTTCCCATACGCTCGCCAACAAAAGATCTCTCCCGCTGCAATACTTTTGAATCAATCATAGCATAACTCAATTATTTCCATCCAATATCCCGCCCTACCCCTCATTGGATGGAAACGCATATCTAGGTCACTCTTCCACAAGCAGTGGCGGTTTTCCCACTATGTCACGGTAATAAATGCCGTCGTACATTTGGTGAAATGGCTGGGATTTGCTTAGCTACAACGGCGATTTGTGGACGTCATGCGTAGCCGATTTATGTCTTGATCCAGTTTAATGGGAGGCGATACTGAAATATAACTCTGGCAGATATATCAAAAATCACCTCAAGATTATATTTCAATCGAAAGATAATGTTTATTTGTTAGTATTAATTTTTATTTAAACATTAGAAAAATATAATATAACGTTTTAATTAAAATAATTAACTACTTACAAGAATATTATTATTGATAAATCTTGACTTAGGAACACATTTTTTTTTGTATTTGTATTGTATTTTATTTCATAAAGTTCTTTTTGACATTTTTATTTTATTTTAATTTTTCTAACTTCTTCTAACCAGAAATATCCTTGTAATGTTCACTGAGTTAGCAGCTAGTCATCATCGTAATCATCATCGTTAGGCCTTTTATATCCACACTGCTGGGGCATGTATCTATGACACTGTTCAAGGTTTTGGGTAAGGTTTTACAGCCGATCATCTGCCCCACACCTACTCTCTTGGGCTATGCTATTGTGTGTGGTTAGCTCTCCACCATTCGGGTGCTCCAAGTTGTTTATTTGTCTACACATGGCAATCTCTCTTAGTCAATTTGAGGGCTGAGTCAGCGCTGGTATATTCCACATTATTATTTCGCTCCCTGACCAGTATGGAAGACTATATATATCTTATTAGGTCTTAAAACCATTACGTTTAGTGAAGCTGTCATATTATCCAATATTTTTAGGTTGTTGGACGATCTATCTACACCGACATCTTATCAAGACTCAGACCTTACATCATTTTGACAGTAGCTGATTCAAAAATATAACGCAGATAAAATTTGTTATACCACTGACAAAGATGTATTAGGTCACAACAGAGCTGTCTTTCTGGAAAATATTGTGGGAAACAGAAACAGTCAACGTCGAAGAGAAAATTCATATTTTTCATACGAGATGAATTGGAAAGCTAGCACGATAATAGTATGAGCGATGTGGAAATGTGTACTGTTACAGGAGAGAATAGATCAAAGTCAAAGTTAAATAGATATACCAACACATACAATAGAATTGGAAAGTTTTCTCCTGTCACGGTCGCCAATTTATACTTATGTCTTCGTTTGAGACAGGTACTAGTCTTATTATCTTGAAAATAGCAAGAAACTCTTGAAAATAATGTAATTTACGACTAAGTTTGATAAGTTTCTTACAAATAATACGTTTTACTATAAATTAGCGGCATCAGGTTTTCTTTAAAGTTTGATATACCGGTGTAAAGCAATAATCACCTTGGGGCATCCGAATCGTGGAGGGCAAACCACCAACAACAACATACCCAAAGAGGGTTGGTATCAGGCTGGCGGCCAGCTGTCAAGTCGAAGCCAAACCCGCAGTATGGATTGCAATGTTGTCAACGCAATCGCTCTCTCCGTTCAGCGGTCTCTCGACATGGTCTTTCACATCACTTATCTCTACATTCATTCATCATTAGCACCTTTTCGACGTGATTGATGATATGAATTGAAAAAGAGGTTGGAAACATACTGCGCCGATCCCAGATCACCTGGGGGCCTAGACAAGTACCTAGCTAATTTAAGTATTCGAACGAATAGAAAACAAATGAAAAATTTTGACAACGTCTCTTACATTGACACGACGGTCGGTATGTTGGTTTCTCTGGAATACGTCATTTTCATAGAATTTTGTATCGAATCGTTCGAATAGATTGCCCACTTAATTAGAGGGACAAACACGTTTTTTCTTCCAATGCTAAACCCCACTAACCTATAGTGGAATTTACTATTGCAAAGTTTGGGAGCAAAAAATTGCCATTTTCAGTTATAATACTCACTAGAACGGTGGAGCATAGGAGTTATTATACTAAATAATAAATTTCTTTTTAGTGTAAAGATATAGATAAACTTTACCTATATGTTCTATATGTAAAGTCTCTCTATCTGGTAAAGAGACTTTTGCATATATAGAAGGTAAACATAAACCGTACCATATGACACGGACAGCAAAACTAACCGTACGCATAAATGGGTCAGTCTTTCATTCATTCGTTCGCACCAGCAGTTCTCTCCCCCGTAAGGCCGCTGTCCAGTTATGGCCTCGGGCGTTTCGCGAAATGGCCAGGCTACGCAAAGGTATTTATCGGGCTGTGAATTTCGTTTAGCCTAGCAGCGGAAAGCGATTTCGCATTGTCGCATTTAGTTTAACCCTTTAGCGACCACCAGAAAACATTTTAAACATTTTAAAAATCGTCAAACATTTTAAAAATTAAACATTTTAAAAATCGTCTTATTTCATTACTTGCTAGCAAAGCCTATTACTCAGTAGAATAATTTCTAAATGACAAATCACTGAACTAATTTATTCAATTTTCTCTTTTAATTTATTGTTTTATTTTTAGTATTAATGACAATAGTAATATTTTAATCTGACATTGAATTATTTTAACAAATGACATTGTATTTGAATATTTAGGACATTTTAAGGCTTTGACAAATAAAATAATAAATTCATGATGTATGTAACAAATATCTTGATATTCGTAATAAATAATATGTATAGTTATGGTTGACACACATTGATATAAATTATTATGATGTTATGATTGCCTTAATTTGCTATTGAATGATAAAATTATTGACTTTATTATTTGTATACCTTCACAAAAAAGGTAGAAATGTAGTGGTACTAACAAACTCGACGACTTCCATCATTGTCAAACTAACCTGCATTTCACAAATAAAATATTCTATTCTATTCTACAAGAAAACTAGAAAGCCTTTCTTGATTTTATTTTTATAATGATCCATAGAGGTATAGAATACATCACATCTGTTTATCGCCGAAGGTATAGATAGATTCATCATGATTCAAAAATTCGTTAGCTCGCATGCTCGCATATCTGCGAGCTCGCACACCACATCGCAAGAAATTGCGAATTGATTCGCATCGCAGATTTCTGCGTTGTAGTTTTCGGCGTAGTGTGCGGGCTCTAAGGCCCTGTACACTAAACTGCGCCTCGTAAAAGTCTGAGAGCTCGCACGCCGCATCGCAAGAATTTGCGAATTGATTAGCATCGCGCATTCCTTCAGTTTCATACTGCTTTGTTTCTTTTTCCTGTATCTTCCTTGCCGAAGGAATTTCCCGGAATTCCCAGGAATTCCCGTTGCAGAAACGCAGACACGTTGCGGATTCGCATCGAACCAATTCGCTGTTATGTGTACGGGCTCTTTCATACTGCTTTGTTACTGTCTTTTTCCTGTAATTCGCATCGCACCAATTGGCAGTCATGTGTACACAGGCTCCAAATAAGTAAATTCCTCTATTTGTATCAGACGTCACTTTTTCCCCCGAAGAGGCGACAGTCGTTTGTCGACGTTCGGGTCCGTCTAATTTATTCGGGTATTCATTTTATTGAATTCCAAGATGAGACGCTGTGAACGACCGGAGTCAATAGGGGAATACTGCCACTACTTAACAGGATATTGTTGGCTGCAGAGTTCGAAGAGCCGTGTGGTGACGGCAAAGCAGAATACTGGTGGAGTCGTACAGGGCGACTAAGGGCTAAAACAGGGATGAGGAATGGGCAGCAGCGTTCCTCTTACACCACCTAGCAGTATACTGCGGTTTCGTGCTCTTATCGAGCAATAGGCTCGCCACCTAATACATGGACCCTAACCTAATTGGCGAAATGTGGGTGTCAAATCACCTCTGCCTACCTAATATAGGCGGTATGTATGTATGTAAGTAGAGTTTCTCTGTACATTGATTCTTTTTACAAGACTATTGAATGAAGGGTGTGTGGTGATGGAAGAGTAGAATACAATTGAATAGGAGGTGGTGACCATTATGTGTACCGCAGTGGTCGTACAAGTCGATTAAATTAAACCACCTATATAAGTTTACATGGGAGTTAACATCTTCTTCCTGCTCTGTTCCCAGTTTATCTGGGGTAATGTATTGGTTTTAAAAAATAGTTTTATCATGAAATTATCACCCAGTGCTTGCTCAAACATACGAAAATATCTCTCCATATCTCTCAGTACAAACTCGCAATGGAATATGGTGAAAAAAAAACATTGGATCAAATTAAAAGGCCGAAATGTAACAAAATACAGTTTGCGGAGTAAGTCAATATCCAATCCATTATTTTTATTTACAATCGAACCATGGTTGAGGTTAGGTTTTCATTCGATATTAGCTTCTAATGCCGACTGTTAGGGTGTATTACTGATAGCAGTACAATGATACTTTCGGCAATACCCCCTGGCTCGGGTTGTTGACCGGTTTTTATTTAAAAGCTATTGAAAACCTTTTTGTTGAAGTAATTCTACACCCGGTGTTTCCAAGTCACAGTGCAGTTGGTAAATTGGAAATCTCCAAAATATCCATTAAAACATTTCAGGATTCACAGCCCTTACCGTTGTTTTTTAATTATTAAACTGTGTTTTGTTTGAATTAAGTTACATTTTCAAACAATGTAAATCTTTAAAACAAATTGATATAGATTTTCTGATATTATTTTTCATAATTTAATAGATACAAATATATTATTTATTTTATATAGAAATTACGCCTCATTCTCTCCGAAGGTGTAGGCAGATATGTATTTTTTTGTATTGAATGTATTTCATAATATATATAAATTTAAGACAAATATGCGATTTACATGAGCATCATTAAATGGGGCATAGCATAATTGGTAAAACGTGGATGTTAATTCACCCGTGCTAAATATTTGCTTTTATGCTTGGTTTAAGACATAAACTCATCTCATAAACCAAGCATAAAAGCAAATATTTATTATTATGAAGAAATATTTATTTATGCCGTGTGGTGACGGCAGAGTAGAATACAATTGTCACAACCCCTAATCTCTCCCGTGGGTGTCGTACAAGGCGGCTAAGGATAAATCAGTGATGAGGAATGGACAGCAGCGTTCCTCTTATACCACCTAGCAATGTACTGCGACTATTGTGCCCGATAAATGGCAATAGGCTCACCCCCTATTACATGGGACATAACATAATGGGCGAAACGTGGGTGCTAGTTCACCTCTGCCTACCCCTTCGGGGATATAGGCGTGATTTATGTATGTATGTATATAATATTTATTTTCTTCAACCATCAAAGTTGATTTTATTTTATTTAATACATCCATCAGGGATAAATAGGTATGATTGGGAATGTACGTAATTTTCTCTAATGTCCAAAAAATAACATATCAAATAATATTTTTAAATAACTCCTATTATGTAGTACATACCTATATACAGAAAAATAGGCCAGAAAAAGTTCGAAATATTATATATAGTCTTGACGCGGGAATCCTATTAAGTATCCACTGGTCCCGATCAATCTCCACGATCCGCGCTCGATAGATAAATAATCAATCTGTTATTTTCACGTCCCACTAACGCCCAAATCAGACATTTGAGATATTGGTCATGTGACAGATGGCGGATTAGCGTTGTTTGACAGCGCTTAGGCTGTTAAGTGTTAAGCAACTTTGGCGGTCATGTTGTTAAGCATGTTTGTTAGGAGGTACCTAATGCATACATTTTCTTTTTGAATACGTGTCTTGAGCGATAACGTTTTCACTCCCCTAAAACTTTAAAAAATCAGAAAATCATGGTATATTCAGTACATCCTAATACATGTAAGTCAAGTTTGTACGTTTTCGGGGTTACGGGGTGAAAAATGTTATCGCTTTTTGTACTAAAATTTACTATTCGATTTTAATTTTAACATTATATAAATGTTAGAAAAATTAGTACAAAGATTTTGGTGGTAAGAAAAATTACTGTTTCACAATCCTCATACGCCACTTTCGACTCAAATTGTAGACGGTCAAAATGCTTGAAACAACCTAAAATCTCGTCATGCTGACGTCAAGCTGCTTTACCGTCTTGGAACCCCTTAACGTAATTTAATTTTACCTACTTTTAATTTATTATCACCATCTGCCTACCATGTATATTGGCAATACAATATATTGAGTTGGACTTTGAGAAAGCCACAATTGTCGGCGAAATTGCAGGTTATATGACAGGTTACATTATACAGATGCAATCCCTCAACTCGCCAAGCACGTAAACCGAAACCTAACTACTCAAGTGCTACCTCATATTACGCCTATGTGGCCGCTAAAGCGGGAAATTCACTAGACGGACGGGCACCAGACATGCCCGCGCGGACCTTGTTTGTATAGATCAGACTGACTGTGAAGCTCTTACACTAGACAAACAGCGTACATACATAATAGAACCGAGGACCGGCGGGCATGTTTGTAGCCATGCCCGCAGGCATGTCCGTGTAGTGAATTCCCTGCTTAATCCGAAACGAAACTACGCAAGCGCTACCTCATATTAACAGATAATTACGCTTGTGTGGCCGCTAATGCATCGGGTGCACTGTTCGATACTATACCACTCACGCTATACTATAGGTACTACAATATTGCTTCACAAGCACTTACCGGACTAAGATCGGATCACAGAATAAGATCAATGCATTACTCCAATGACTCCTGATTACAGCGAGCGAAACGGTGAGCGAACCTCGTTTGTATCTAACCGATTGCTTAGGGCTGACAGTAGTCAGTTTCGGCATAACATATTTTTTCTATCATAAAATGTGTTTCGCTACGAATAAAATTTTTACTCGCTTACGGTGCTTCTACACGGTGCAAGTAGCTGGAGCAAGTAAAGGCGGGAGCTATTTGCGCAAGTTACTGGTCAAGCTACACGTGCATGCTGCCCGCGCGAGTACTTTATGAATGGGTCTTCTTCATTTCAGCTGTCAGCATATTTGCGCAAGAAACCCGCGCGAAGTGATGCGCGCGCAGGCTAAGTTTTATTGTGTGTTAGTTGTAAAATCGTGTGGAGACGGCCGAACAGAATTGTCAAAACCACCTCTTTCTCGCATATAGACACGGATATTATTGTCATAAATTATATTCCTGATGAAACATTCTACAATTGTGCAATTAATCTCCTTGGTAGTTCAGTTACCAGTATTAGATGGACATAGCTACCGCAATCGCCTCACACAACACATCGCCAGATGTAGCGGTGGCAACGATTGTATGCTCCGCGTCCACCGCACAGCACCCGTGAATAAAACGGAAAATAATACGCTCAGTGGCAGCCCTGGCACCGCCATTAAGTAATTGGGTCGGGCGGAATACCCATTAAACCGTAATTTCGTGTGTTGCAAGGAATTTCGAGCGAGCACTCGAAATGCATTCCGCACTCGGTGACAACCCTGTGTTCCGACAAAGGGATTCGATGTTTAAGCGGGTGCCGGAGGCAAAAATGAATAGACGCATAATTGTCGTCTTTGAAAGACTATGATGCATAGCGAATTCCTATGGGGATACTGTGATGAACTGACAACAGCACGTCAACAGACATACATAAATTACGCCTATATCCAGAGGTGTATTAAAAATTAAATTATAGGCAGAGGTGTATTAAACTTTTTGCCAGTTAAGTTAGGTCCCACGTAAAAGGGCCTAGTTCCCTCTATCGGGCACATAAATCGTTGTAGGTTGCTAGGTTGTAGGTATAAGAGGAACGCTGCTGCACATTACTCATCGCTGTCTTTTTTCCCTAAGTCGCTTGTATGACACCCATGGGAAAGATGGGGGTGGTGACATTTTTTTATATTCTGCTCTGTCGTCACTACACGGCTACAGGTAAGAAAACACGTAGAAAACCCCTCTGGCACCTCTTACAATACCCACGGCGTGTGAAAGGTAGTTAAATACTATACTATACTGTACTGTAGGTATCTGTGATTAATTATGTATGGTATTATATATATAATATCTCGTTTATGTCTGATATTATATCTGATATGTATTATACATATAATATCAGACATAAACGAGATATTATATTATAATACCATACATGTGCCTGCAATACAAAGGGGTAATTTTTATAAAAAAAAGCAAGATTTATTCCGGTATTCAGATTGGGTAAGATACTCCAGTACATTTTCCTCGCTTCACAGCTCACCAATCCAGCCGCACAATTGATAGGAACAGCCTAAAAATCCGTTTCATTCGGAGATTTCCTGGAAGAGGCCCAAAACCAGACAGACTTATGCATTGGCGGCGTTTGGCAATAGATTTCGACGGCGCTATAGCCTGGCCAATTCCAACTCAACGGAACCATAGCCCTACTGAAATAAATACGTACATATATACATAAGTCACGCTTATATCCCCGAAAGGGTAGGCGGAGGGAAATTAACACCAATGTATTTCGCCAATCAGGTTAGGTCCCATGTAATAGGTGGCGAGCCTATTGCCTTACACCAACCCTCAAGAGTCGGGGCTGGCACATTATACCTTTTGTATTCGCTCCCAAGCCCGCATGATAAATCTGCCACTATTCAATATGAAAATTCCGCGTCGCATAAAACATAATTCAATATGGAAATTGGATTTGCTCCGAAAAGACTGCCTGGATGTTGGTGATAATTGGCATAATTTCCGTCGACAGAGGACATTATTCACGATTTGCTTTGTCATGCTGTGCATTAAGGGCGTAATTGCCATGAACCTACTGTTTTGGGTGAGTCCTGGAAGCAATCTTGTTATTGAGACAATTGTATGCTTCTCTGCGGTCACCATACGACGCAAAAATTATGCTTAAAAATTTTCTGTTTAGTGAAATTTTAAATAGCTATTGTTTTTTAATATTTTTTGTACTTATTCAACTTTTTAGCTTCTGTACTCAAAGGAATTAATTCCGACTGATCAATATTCAGTGTTCGGCAGGAAAACGCAAAAAATACACTCCAATACTCTCCATTATGACACTCAAATTTCTTTTACTTTCCTAGTCCCCTTCAAATCTCCAAATATAACGCGGGCGCTGCAAAATCGACCTTAAGTTAGAGGGCGAAGACTAATTACCGTCAGTATCCGAGATTTGATTTGAGCTTGAGGCCGCCTTAAGTACATTTTCAATAAGAACATAATTACTCTTATTTTTTCTACTTTCTTTTGTTTTGGTTTTCTAATAATGTCAGAGTTGACTAATCAATAAAGTAATTTCCAAAATGCAAAACACGAATGATTACAATTTATTCTATTGAAAAAAAAAATGAAAATGGCCCTTATAATTTAACCGTTTTTTCATTTTATGATGCATGAACCTGATGATATGAATCAAAGGGCGGTGGATGGCTTGACGACGTCTGACCGATATGAATGGGAGAGGAAACATACTGTGCTGACCCCAGACCGATAAAGAGGGGAAGAGGACAGCAAGAAGAAGAAGTTAACGGTAGTTGACTATTATTTTTTATAAAGCCACCTGTCTTCTCTAGTCTCTCCGTGACGACGGCCGCTGTGAATTAAGTGATCGAAATGTCGGTTTAATAATGACAAATGATTAGAAGAGGACGTTCAGGATTTCGTCCCGAATTTGCTACTTACTTACTTACTTACAGACCAGAATATTTATTCTTCCTGATGCGGGAATCGAACCCGCGACCTCCGAACGGACGGTATGGTTTGCCGAGTTGTATAGGCAGCCGCCCAGATTGCGGACGACGGGGATTCGATTCCCGCATTGGGACATTAATTTATTGAAATTTGTCTGACCCATTTCCTTTGAAACAACTCAGTATTTTATTACTCTGTGCCTCTCTATTCTACTGTACAAAAGTATTGTAACTCCCAAGATACATTTCAATATGAACCTCTCCATTCAATTTTCTTTAAGTAAATATTTCTGTACGCGCTCGCGCGCTCCTAATACTGAACCTTGCGCTATTGTAATACAGTCGGGATTTAAAAGTTGAAAAGTTCGATTTGATGAGTATCGGAAACAGTCTCGACATTTAATACCTACTATGCGGCAGGGTTTACATAGGACCGACGAAGGTAAAGGTAATGCCAACATCAAGTCAGAGTTGACAAACTCACCCGAATTCCCAAATCGATTTTCAACCACTAAGGACATCGCAGTCTCGTAGCTTCCATTCAAGATACAAGAGGCCAATATATTCATACATACATACATACATAAATCACGCCTATATCCCCGAAGGGGTAGGCAGAGGTGAACTAGCACCCACGTTTCGCCAGTTATGTTAGGTCCTATGTAATAGGTGGCAAACCTATTGCCATTTATTGGGTACAAAAGTCGCAGTAGGTGCATAGCTAGATGGTATAAGAGGAACGCTGCTGCCTATTCCTCATCACTGATTTATCCTTAGTCGCCTTGTACGACACCCACGGGAGAGACTTGGGATGGCGACAATATATTCGAATGTATAGAATAGAATACTAATGTTTGAAACTGGAGACCTCGCTAGTGCTGTGGTATATATAGCGCACTTGGCCTGCGATTGCGTAAACTAAGCAATTTTCGCTATGATCGGTTATTGGGTGACATACATACATACATATATACAGGCCGTGTGGTGACGGCAGAGTAGAATACAATTGTCACCACCCCAAATCTCTCCCGTGGGTGTCGTACAAGGCGACTAAGGATAAATCAGTGATGAGGAATGGGCAGCAGCGTTCCTCTAATACCACCTAGCAATGTACTGCGACTTTTGTGCCCGATATATGGCAATACATACAGACAGATATAAGCGTGATTTATGTATATATGCACACACACATACATACACAAATCACGCCTACATCCCCGAAGGGGTAGGCAGAGGTGAACTAGCACCCACGTTTCGCCAATTATGTTAGGTCCCATGTAATAGGTGGCGAGCCTATTGCCATTTATCGAGTACAAAAGTCACAGTACATTGCTAGGTGGTATAAGAGGTACGCTGCTGCCCATTTCTTATCACTGATTTATCCTTAGTCGTCTTTTACGACATTGGGTGAGTGACCAAAATTTATTATCTCGAGTTAAAAGTACCATAAAAACTGGAAAAAATATTTTTGTTTAATGTAATCATTATTGAGTTGAGTTATGTTTATTAAATTATTGAACTGAAGTTAAAACTCGTCAAATAAACGTTTTTGTTACTGATATTAACTATCTAGTGTTGCAAGGTGGTCGGTATATAAGCCCTATATTTATAGCAATACCAGATACTGGCCTTCAGAGTAAAGAGGTCATTGAATGCGAGACAAGTATCAAAGCCATGCTACGCTACTTCGACTCGAGTACTACGACCTACGAATCGTAGCACATGCACATTTCGATGGCTATCTGCAACTGTAGCAGCTACGGAGCTACTTCGTATTGTGTTGAATACTTTGGACATTCTTGCAATAACTATTTTTCAAATCAAAGGTTTATTTGCTTATTTTGACAATAAAATTTGTTATATATTTTAATATTTTATTTACTTTACTTAACACTTGGTTACCGTTAGGTGTCGGAAACGTTCTCTAGAAAACATCTTTAGTTAATACAATGATCAAAAAATCAAACAACAAAGTAAAACGAATTTTACAAATAAAGACAATTTTTTTTTCTCTTTTTCCTTCGGTGGTAATTTTATTTTTATTTTTATAAAAATAAAACACGACACATTTAGGTACTCATCAGTTTTAATTTTCATATTTAAAATTTCTCGATTGCACAATTATTATTCCACGCAGAATAAAGTGTCAAATCAAAATCAACCGTTAACATAACGACGCAAGTTCCAAAGTTAATCGCTTGAATAGTGCTCCAATTCTCTCACTACAGCCCAGCACTGATTATTCGCCAAAGTTTTCCGTGTGAAATGGGAATGGCGCACAAATCTGAAACGCAATCAAGATATTGAAATTATTGGGTTGCGCCCGTGTCACTCGCGGGGGAACGCGGGGGAAGGGTGTTATAGCATATTCTATAAGCTGCGAACTCTTTTGTCCGCAACTGTACAAAAGAATTGCTAGCAATGGGATGTCAAGGGTGGATATATTGCGGACGACCGATTTGGTCATGTGGTCAGTTCGCTGGCTAATTAGAAGCTTGAGGGGTTAAGCGGTAAGGCGGCTAAGCGGTAAGGCGGTTAACCGGAAAGGTGGTTAAGCTTGTGTTTTCTTTTTAATTATTATTTTTGTTTTTTCACTGTACATTACATAAATGTTTGAAAATCTTCCATGCTGGTCTGGGAGCGTCAAAGTAACGAAGAATGTGCCAGAAGGTGTCAGAAAAGTTATGGAGATTGCGAAGTGCAAACCAATAAGCACACTGTGTCACCCGAATAGTAGAGGGCACACGAATACAAACCACCAACAACCTTATACCCAAAGAGGGCTGGTGTCATGCAGGCGGCTGGCTGTAACCTAAGCCAAAACCTTTAGTAGTAGTTATAAATTGGAATGTTGTCATGCGAATCACCCTCTCTTTTCAACGGTCTCTCAACATGGTCCGTTCCGTCTCTTTTCTACACATTCATTCAACCCTAGCACCTTTCCGGCGTGATGGATGAAATGAATGGAAGAGGAAAAATACTGCTCCGACCCCAGATAAACTGAGAACAGGGCAGGAAGAGGAAGAAGATATAAATGTTATAAAAATTATTGCAAAGCAAAATGAATTAGAAAAAGTTGGAACTAACTTTTAAAGACTATGATTCTAACTTTTTCTAAACTATTTTTCTTTTCAAATTGAGTTCCTTAACGGGCCTAACATATACCTAACTGCGAAATTAGAAGGAGTGGGATATGCAGAAAACCGTGTGTAACAGTTCACAGCCAGGTGCCCACGTTTTGGCCCCCGTCCAATCCTGGTGTGTACAGAAACCATTTTAATAAAACTCGACTGTGAAGTCCGCTTAAAAACGAAGCGTTTCCACACCCATAGACCTGGAGCTGCCAACTGTTTCCAAACGACATTTAATGGATGAATGTAGATTGAATCGCGTAGAAGCTGCGCCTAACTTGATTATGAAGACCAGCTTGGTCGAATGGTCAGGGTGTGTGGCAAAATAAGACGGTATAGAGCTGGAGATAGTAAAATATGAATAAAAGTTATAATGTGCGCGTAAACAGGAATAGTTTATATTTCAATTATATTTTCACCCAGACACTTCCATATCCCACCCTACCAAAAACACACACCCAACACACCCACAACATCCACCCAGACACATACGAGAAAAAAAATGGCTACTTTCTCTGTTCTGTGGTTCCAAGTCTGAATTTTCAACAAATTAAAAAAGGTTTAAATTTGACACCATAGAGGTAAATAGGTTTTCACTCTTCATGCTCTGAAAGTGCTTATTTGTGCAGGATATAGACTGCAAAAAATCGAATTTTGTGCTCTAGAGCATTAACGTATCTACTCATAAAAGTTTCTATAAAATGAGCCTCGCAGCTTAACACAATAAGAAGTTCAGAGATAAAATTTGTTATTTTATAATATTTACTTGTAATTTATTTGCTTATGTGTTTTTAAGACATAAAATATATTAAAATTTTAATTCAAGTACGGTGGGTTATTAAATTAATTTAAGAAAATTATTATTACAAAATTAATTTAATACTAGTCTGTATATGTTTGCAATCCAAGCATAATATCAATGGGAAACAATATTTCCTTCAGTATTCAAAACTGTACTAATTTTAGTTTGAACTTTAAAAAGTGTTATGATAAACTACTGTTTTATTTACTCGCAATCGAAGTGAAAAGTAGAGCAAAACTCGTCTAACTCGTCTGCAAAACCATTTTTATCTTCGACATTACTATCAGCCCTCGCCTTCGGCTAAAAATAATTCGTTTTGTGCACTTGATGGAAAATCTACTATTATTGATGTTTTTTAATTCACAAACTTAATACACACGATGTTCTAAATTCAAATTTACTTTATTATCCTCTAGCGGATAAAAACGGCTTTTGCACTCAGATATCGAAGAGCAAAAACGCTTTTTCCGAGATGGTGGGATGAAAAATATACTTTTCATCCCCCTATCTCGGAAAGCGTATTTTTGCACTTCGATATCTGAGCGCTGAAGCCGTTTTTATCCGCTATAGGATAATAAAGTAAATTTGAATTTAGAACATCGTGTGCAATGAGTTTGTGAATTCAAAACATCATTATACCTAATTATTTCTACCTCCATGGTGCCGAAATTATCATGCATCCTATTTTAATTTATTAAATACTCAGACTCGGAACCTTCTTGGTGTACTTTTTTTGTAATTTGCTTTGCGCGCGCCATTTTCTTTTCACGTCATAAATTTGTTAAAACCTTGGAGTTCCGTGACGGTCAATCTTGCTTTAAACATTTTGTTCGTCTACAATGCTTGCTTGATGCTTGAGTCAAGCATTTAAAAGCTTTTTAGGTTTGTTTGATTTGTTTACGCTAGCAACGGAACAAAAACATACAGAAAATCAACGTGCTTGACTCAAGCTGACTGACCGTCTCGGAACTCCATTAGGGACGGTAATTTTTATTAGGGACTTACAGGTGTGTCTGGATAAATTTTGCGGGTGTGGCTGGGTGGATGGGTGGGTGTTGGAGGTGTGTCTGGGTGAATGGGTGTTTTGTGGGTGTGGCTAGGTGAATGGGTGTGTCTGGGTGAATGGGTGTTTTGTTGGTGTGTCTGAATGGATGGGTGAGTATTGTGGGTGTGACTTGGTGGATGTTGTGGGTGTGTCTGGGTGATTCGATATTTTGTGGGTGTTTCTGGGTGAGTGGGTGTTTTGTGGGTGTTTCTGGGTGAATGGGTGTTTTGTGGGTGTTTCTGGGTGAATGGGTGTTTTTGGGTGAATCGGTGTTTTGTGGGTGTTTCTGGGTAAATGGGTGTTTTGTGTGTGTTTTTGGGTGAATGGGTGTTTTTGGGTGTTTCTGGGTAAATGGGTGTTTTGTGGGTGTTTCTGGGCGAATGGGTGTTTTGTGGGTGTTTCTGGGTGAATGGGTGTTTTGTGGGTGTTTCTGGGTGAATGGGTGTTTTGTGGGTGTTTCTGGGTGAATGGGTGTTTTGTTGGTGTGTCTGAATGGATGGGTGAGTATTGTGGGTGTGACTTGGTGGATGTTGTGGGTGTGTCTGGGTGATTCGATATTTTGTGGGTGTTTCTGGGTGAATGGGTGTTTTGTGGGTGTTTTGTGGGTGTTTCTGGGTAAATGGGTGTTTTGTGTGTGTTTCTGGGTGAATGGGTGTTTTTTGGGTGTTTCTGGGTATATGGGTGTTTTGTGGGTGTTTCTGGGTGAATGGGTGTTTTGTGGGTGTTTCTGGGTGAATGGGTGTTTTGTGGGTGTTTCTGGGTGAATGGGTGTTTTTTGGGTGTGTCTGAGTGGATGGGTGTGAATGTTGTGGGTATTTCTGGGTGGGTGTTGAGAGTGTGTTTGGGTTAATGGGAGGGTGTTGTGGAAGTTTCTGGGTGAAAACAGAAACTGCTGTGATTGTATTTTTTTTTTTTTGTATTTTGCAATTTCCTCGTTGGGGGGATGAAAAGTTACGTGTTGCACTCGAGTGCAAAGATTTTTCACCTTGTGCTCTTTTGATTCCCTCGCTATCGCTCAGGATTCTAATTTTTTAATCACTCGGTCCGCTCGTGATTCAATTTTAGAATCCTTCGCTAGCTCGGTCATCAAAATTGAGCACGCGGTTAAAAAACAACTTTGCACTCACGTACAACAAATAACTATTATTGAAGTACGTCAAACATTTTACACAATGATATTTACAAATGCCAACGTCGACTATAAGTATGGAACTTCGAGTGAACTAGCCAGTAATACAACAGGGTGCTTAGCCAAGTGGCAAACGATCGATCGAACGAATGTCAAATTTTTGACAACTACTCGTACGTTTGATACGACGATCGCCATTGTGTTTTCTCAGTAATACGTCAGAGGCCTTACTCTGGAAGTTTATTTCGTTCGATCGAGTCTTTGCGTCTTTGTCGCTTTTATACTAACACGCAGTGGCGTGAGAAAGACGGATAGATGTGAATTAATCGTTCGGAGTTTCAGAGTAGACCTCCAGTTTCGTACATTTTATTCTATTGTCCGCTTGTGCATATGCCGCTGGATATAGGCCAAGAGGTCCAAGGTTAGAATCATGATAGAAGCTTATAATATTTGCATCCACCACGATTATTATCAGCGCTTCGTTGGCGAATCGTGGGTGTGTTTCGAAAACCTATAATGATAGACTGAGGTATGCTGCGCACTCCCCGATCCTCCCTTGGACATACGAGTCGTATAGCGTCTTGAGGATTCATAAGTGTACTGTAATCACATCACGCATATGAGAATAAACCCTTTTACCTGCAGTAATAGAGTATACTAGAGTGCTGCGTGAGGGTGGTGGGTAGGTAGTTCTAACGTTAAGAGACGGCTCTTAAAGTATTTAATGCTTTGTCCATCCACTATGCATTTTATAACTAGATTCTATTCTTCTGTCATCACCACACGGGTCTTTTGACGCAGATTTAATCAAAGACACTTTAATTATCTCCAGAACGATTCTCTAAAGCTGCATAAGATGGATCTTGGTTAATTTTTCAAATTTAAAAAGCGGACGGAAATCCTCTTTTAAATTAAGGGGGCATTGAAAGTAAGGTGGAGGGGGATGGGGGGGGGTCGGTAAGTAAAACCTACACCCAACCCTGTTCAACATTCCTTACTACGCCAAGTCATAACCAACCCCTATTCGAACGAATACAAATAAACGAAACCAACGTATCGGTCGTTATGTTGTTTTCTTCGTGTCAAATGTAAGAGTATTTGTTAAAAATTGACGTTTGCATTCTATTCGTTCGAATGGATTGGTCACTTATCTTATGCCTCTAGAACTGAGTAATTTTGACCATGAATAGGTGGCTGCGGTATACGGAAGTTCGGTAAAAATCAATGATATTTTTTACCACACTTATGTTTTTAGCAAACCTCCAATATAATAAAAATCCAGTCACTCAAACTGAATTAGATGTTGTTCAAATGAGTATTCATCAGTTTGATCTTTCATCAGTGTCCGCCTTACTGACTAAAATTATCAACAATATGTCAGTCACTGTGGTATACGGTTTGGCGTCAATCATACCATACTGACAAATTGAAAGAAAGAAATACTGATTGTATAACCTTACTAGTTCCTAATATAACGATCCAAGTAAAAAACAATGCGCAAATTCCACCATTAATAATAAAAGCAAAAGTAACTCGAGCAGCCTTATCCGTCCAAAACCAAACCATAAAGCACATTTATCTATGAATTGAAATAACTGATTCCAACAAAATGGCCGCTATAAGTCAAGATCCGTTTTCAACTACCGTTTGGGTGAGCTTCGGATATCGTAAATCAGATACGGATACGGGGCGTTATTAATTATTATCTCTCGGTCGTAAGACCTGAATGGGGAGTGTAACGAAACTCCTTTTCGGTTATGGCGTTGCAATTTAATTAAAAACAAAATACCGTGTGCGAGTAATGGTAGAAACACATTTTTGAAACACGACGCGACCCGATGTAACGTGACGCGTGTTGAGTCGAATCAAATATGTTGGTTTTCTATGACCAGACACTGAACATCCGACGCGACAGCGGATTGTTCGGTGTCTACACGTGGAGTCGCATCGCGTTCAATAACGTGTCGGAGTGATAATGTTTTCCTCAACACTTCTATTATTAGTTTTAGTGCTGGCAGAGGTGAAGCAACACCCACGTATCGCCAATTATGTGAGGTCCCATGTGGCGAGCCTATTTCAATTTATCGGCAACGAAACCCGCAGTACATTGGTAGGCGGTATAAGAGGAACTCTGCTGCCCATTACTGATCGCTGTCTTAACCCTTAGCCACCTTAGCCGCTTAGTCGTCGCCGTAATAGTAGTCTCGCGCCTTTTACACGCCGGGGAATCTCTCATACCCTCGCGATCTCGGCCCTGTGAACACGGGGCATGCTTTCAATCCCAGGATAAAAAAAGACGAACGATGATGAATCTCTATATTGCCGAACGTTTTATACCAAAAAAAGCCACCAAGAAACCAAAGCACTAAGAGTTATTGCCAGGGGTCGATAACAGTTCCAGAGTACAGTCTTGCGTTGTAACAAATTTACAGACATGCTAAATTATTATGAGCGCCGCAATTCCATTTGACCTATTTGGCTTGGAGATTGGAGGAGTGTTCACGCCAGTATTTGATTCTGAGTTTTTATTTTATCTTTGCTTGACCGGAAAGTTTATTACTCTGTGGATTAAAAAAAAGATATATAATCTGTGTTTACTTATTAAAATTTTACACACCACAATAAAAAAGTTGACTAAGGGCCTGTTTCACAATCGATAAGTAAGTTCGAAGTAGCTTACTACGCAGTTCAATTGACCTATATTTCATATTACAACTGTCAAATGATCTGCGAAGTAAGCTACTTCGAACTTACTTATCGATTGTGAAACAGGCCCTTATAATAGTTATTTGTTGTACGTGAGTGCAAAGTTGTTCTTTAACCGCGTGCTCAATTTTGATGACCGAGCTAGCGAAGGATTCTAAAATTAGAATCCTGAGCGATAGCGAGGGAATCAAACGAGCACAAGGTGAAAAATTTTTGCACTCGAGTGCAACACGTAACTTTTCATCCCCCCCAACGAGAAAATTGCAAAATACAAAAAAAAATACAATCACAACAGTTTCTGTTTTCACCCAGAAACTTCCACAACACCCTCCCATTACCCCAAACACACTCAAATCAACACCCACCCAGAAACACCCACAACATTCACACCCGCAATACACACCCATCCACTCAGACACACCCAAAAAACACCCATTCACCCAGAAACACCCACAAAACACCCATTCACCCAGAAACACCCACAAAACACCCATTCTCCCAGAAACACACACAAAACACCCATTTACCCAGAAACACACACAAAACACCCATTCACCCAGAAACACCCACAAAACACCCATTCACCCAGAAACACCCACAAAACACTCATTCACCCAGAAACACCCACAAAATCCATTCAGACACCCACAACTTCCACCCAGTCACACCCACAACACTCACCCATCCATTCAGACACACCCACAAAACACCCATTCACCCAGACACACCCACGAAACACCCATTCACCTAGACACACCCACAAAACACCCATTCACCCAGACACACCTCCAACACCCACCCATCCACCCAGCCACACCCGCAAAATTTATCCAGACACACCTGTAAGTACCTAATAAAAATTACCGTCCCTAATGGAGTTCCGAGACGGTCAATCAGCTTGAGTCAAGCACGTTGATTTTCTGTATGTTTTTGTTCCGTTGCTAGCGTAAACAAATCAAACAAACCTAAAAAGCTTTTAAATGCTTGACTCAAGCATCAAGCAAGCATTGTAGACGATCAAAATGTTTAAAGCAAGATTGACGCCAAGCTAATTGACCGTCACGGAACTCCAAGGTTTTAACAAATTTATGACGTGAAAAGAAAATGGCGCGCGCAAAGCAAATTACAAAAAAGTACACCAAGAAGGTTCCGAGTCTGAGTTTTTAACAAATTAAAATAGGTTGCATGATTTCGGCACCATGGAGGTAGAAATAAATAGGTATAATGATGTTTTGAATTCACAAACTCATTGCACACGATGTTCTAAATTTAAATTTTGTGATTTTTTGATTGTGATAAAAATGGCTTTTGCACTCAGATATCGAAGAGCAAAAACGCTTTTCCGGGATGGTGGGATGAAAAATACTTTATTCTAAAGTATTTTATCCGGATTGTAGAATATTTTCTAAGGCGCCTCCTTGTTTAGACAAGAAAATGATGTAAATTTCTAACCTCAGTTCGGTACCAAAGATTTTACATAATACCTACATAAACCAGGCATAGGTATTTATCTCTGAATGGCAAAGGCAGAGGTGAATTATTCACACCCACGTTTCGCCAATTAAGTTAGTTCCCATGTAATGCATGCGAGCCTAATGCGATCAATCGGGCATGAAAATGACAGTACATTGTTAGGTGGTATAAGAGGAATGCAGCTGCCATTCCTCATCGCTGTCCATACACCTCCTTGCACTACACCCACTGGAGAGATTTGGGGTGGTGACAATTGTATTCTACTCCGCCGTCACCACAGAGTAAAATCCCGGGGACGTCGAACAAGGCGAGTAAGGTAAAGATAGAAACAGTGAAGAGGAATGAGCAGCAGCGTTCCTCTTGGTATCTAGCAATGTACTGCGAATTCCCATTACGTGGGACCTAACTTAATTAGCGAAACGTATTCTACTCTGCCATCACCACACATACATACATACATATGTCACGCCTTTCTCCCACAGGGGTAGGCAGAGATCACTTCTTTCCACTTGCTACGATCCTTACATACTTCGTTCGCTTCATCCAATCTCATTAATTTCTTCATGCATGCCCGTCGGTTTCGGGTAGGTACTCTTGACCTGGCCCTTATTTAATAGACTATCATCACCACACGGCAGGGTAGAATACAATTGTCACCAAAAAAAGCAGTGCTATACTAACTCCCAGGAGCTAGTATGTAAATGTCCCCCCTAGCAGGGCCGGTCGCATCTTCGTCTTCACAGCATTTAGATATTTAGGTATATGAATACATTCTCTTTGAAGTGATTCTCAGTAATAGATTTATACATTTCGGCGCCAAATTTCGGCAACTTCACAGTTGTAAATTCGAAATATGTAAATTGGAGCGATGAGCAATGGATCATGAATATCCATAGATGGCAGCAACACGAAACAGACTAGGTAATTGTACAAGTGAAAAAAAATATCAAAAAGCAAATTTAATGTGTTAAGGTCTCCGCATACGTAACGACAAAACACCCCGGACGGGACGGGGATTTCATACAAAGTGTACCATGAAGGACATATTATTATGTCACGAAGTTACGGATGGAACGTGCACGGAGCTTTTTGTACGAGAGAGGCCCCGTCACCGTCCCGTCCGGGGTGTTTTCCCGTTACGTATGCGGAGACCTTTAACCTTCTTAATATTCATGGGCGAAACAAGAAGTTTTTAATGTGAGCAAAAAATGGGGTACCTACCTATATCTTTGGGTTCTTTTGTGGTTTCACATACACACAAAAATCACGCCTATATCCCTGAAAGGGTAGGAAGAGGTGACACAAAAAATTTTCGCCAATTAAGTTGGGTCTCATGTAATAGGTGGCGAGCCTATTTCTATCTATCGGGCATTTAAATCGCAATATATTGCTAGGTGGTGCAAAAGTAATGCTGCTGCATCATTCATCGCTGGATTAACCCTTAGTCAACTTGTACGACACCCGCGGGTTAGATTCGGGGGTTGTGACATTTGTATTTATTCTGCTCTGCAGTCACCACACGGCGTCTTAATTAGATCCTATAATAATGATAGCTTTATATTTAGCACAAAATTTAGAATGGAAAAAGAGGACATCTACATACATGCGCCGACCCCAAATAGGATGGGATAAGGGCTAGGCGATGATGATTTAGCACAAAATCATAGTCTAAAATCTAAATCAAAGGAAGATTTCAAAGCGTAATGTTGTATCGTGCTGCTCATTGAAGGAGGAATAAGTAACATTCGTGAGTTAGAGCTTTAGCAGGAATCAAGCAGATTCCCTTTGCTCGGCTCACTATCGTAGTTGGATTACCAACGTTTTTCTGCTCTGTAACCTGTGTAACATCAACAATATCACGGACTAATCAAAGAGATACTGCGCCTTTGATCTCCTAACCCTTGCTTTGAAATTCGCTCAGTTGCCAACTACAAAGTTATCTATGGCCATCAAAGTCGTACTTTAAGTTGGGCTTAAGTGTTCAGATCGGAGTTGAGGGATGCTAGATCGGTCTTTAAGTTATTTACGATGCTCGGGTTTAATAAGAATTGTTTTAAGCGTTTCTCGCGTTAATAGTGAAACAACATCGACATCGTGTTGCTCTGTGGCCGTACCATGAAGTAATAGTACGATCCAAACGCGAGTGACAAAACGGGACGCCGCTCTACTCGGCCTATAGCGTTGTCTCACTTTAACAATAGGAATTGGTGATGATGAAACTAACAAAGGATCCGTGAAATAATGATTTATAATATTAATTTAGGATATGGAGATTCGTTAATAGTCACTTGTTATCAGATTATACTTGTGATTGATATTTATTTTATAAAAATAAAAACACAAAACTTAGCAATCCGCCATATTTGCTAAAACGCCGCGTGACGTCTATATTTCGTTACCCCCATTTTGACATTTTATTTGCCAATCAAAATCACTAGTATAATATAGAAACTGTCATTTTTACGAGATAGTGACGTCACACAGGCGCCATTGCTGTTTTGGCGGAAATTTGGAAACATGTTTTTTTTAAATCAAAATCGTCAAAATCTAAAGTTTTTACAAAAATATAATTTATTTTGGGTAAAGTAAGACACGTAAAAATAGCATGGTGTAGTTTTTAAAAATTAGTCATCATACCTATCGAGTCTCGTTTAGAGTTAGTGGTAAGGCCCCTGTAGCCGTACCATGAAGTATTAGTGCGATCCAAACGCGGGTGACAAAACAAGACGTCGCTCTACTCGGCGTATAGCGTTGTCTCACTTTAACAATGGGAATTGAATCGCGTTTAGAGTTGGTGGTAAGGCCCCTATTCGTAATTGTTCTTGTAGCGGCTACGTCGTAGCGTCACACAAACAAAGTGTCGAGAAACCGAGAAATGATTGATCAGCAACGTTTGATTGATCAGTACGACAGCTCCCGATTACAATGGAGTCAAACCAACAGTAGACCTAACATATTTAATTACTCTTTATTGCAATAAAATTACATCAAATGCCTAATATTAAAAAACACAGTTTGCACTGGCGGACTTGTCTCTAAAATAGACTGTTCCGTAGAGAGATATGACTGTTGTAATAAGGCAGAACGAGGTGAGCAAGTCTTGAAGAGCGATTACAAAGTTTATGACAGAACTCAGAATATATTACAAGATCCGACTAAGTACAGTCGGACCGCGGTACCCGGCACACCTGGCTCGGAGGAAGATCGTCTCTTTTTCGCTGAGTATGCGGCGACGCTAACGCATACCAACACTCTTCAATTACATACATACATACATAAATCACGCCTATATCCCCGAAGGGGTAGGCAGAGGTGAACTAGCACCCACGTTTCGCCAATAATGTTTAGGTCCCATGTTATAGGTGGCGAGCCTATTGCCATATATCGGGCACAAAAGTCGCAGTACATTGCTATTGCTAGGTGGTATTAGGGGAACGCTGCCGCCCATTCCTCATCATTGATTTATCCTTAGCCGCCTTGTACGACACCCACGGGAAAGAGTTGGGGTGGTGACAATTGTATTCTACTCTGCCGTCACCACACGGCACTCTTCAATTCATATAAAATATATCGGTCAGACGTCATCAAGCCATCAACTCCCATTGATTCATAAAACTCCCTTTTGATTCATAAAATCCGTCACAAAAGAAATGTAGTAATTAATGAATTTATGAAAAAAGCTTTCTTATTTCTTGATTCTGATTTGATTTTTCTGACTTCCCTATTGTTCTAACATTTATATAGTGTTCAAATAAAAATCAAATAATAAATAATTATTTCTAACACTCACACCAAAAATGTAGCAAGCTCATAGAAATGTAATTGTAACCATAAAACAACCATGATTAAAGAACAAAATTGAATGTTTCATCACAAACATTTACGTTTACCAGCCCGGCTAGCATGACCCACCGAAACACGATAAATGATAATAATATAGCCATTTATCACTTTGAACTGTCAAAAAACAATGCTTTTTTGACAGTTCTAAGCGATAAATGGCTTCATATCGTGTTTCGGTGGTCATGCTAGCCGGGCTGGATTCGAACCTTGAATTAAGCAGCAATTGCCAAAATCTTGTTGTTTTATTCTACCACGACTATTTATCCTTGAAGGGCTCGAAGGGGACAGCATTGGCGTAATTCAACTCGTTTAACAGAATATTCCTTTTGCAGAACTAAGTAAGTAACCTTCTATTTTTCTGCAGCTGTTATTCGGTGGCCAGCATCACTAGAAAGCGGCAAGATCAAAGGGACCGGCCGCTTGTGTTTTTAACGAAAGTTTACTGAATAAACGCGGCATTGTTTCGTTAAATAAGTTTGGAATTCCCCCCCAAGTTATTATCTGCTCGAATTTCGGGGCGACTTCGAATAAGTTTGAGGGCGTTTTGGGACATTTTTAAGGGCTTTGTGATTATTTCTTGCTTATGAGGGCGCGGGGGGAGGTTCCTCAAATGGGTATTCCTACCAACACCACCCTGCCCTTACATACATAAATACATAAATTGCCCTATATATTACCCTATAAATTACCCTGTCCTTACATAAATCGTGTTATAAGTAGACATAGGTGACATAACACCCACGTTTCGCCAAATAATAATATGTTAGGTCCCACGTAATAGGTGGCGAGCCTATTGCCATTTATCGGCCACGAAAATCGCAGTACATTGGTAGGTGGTGGTATAAGAGCAATCAGCATGTAAATAATCTGTGCGCTAAGCCAAGTGGCAAGCAATAGAACGTTTCTATCGAACAAATGTCAGGCGTTTCGTAAAATATACACTAAAGACATGGCTGTATGGGCTTCCCTAAAATATAGGGAGAATATAACAAAAAAAAAACGAACCAATGTCAATTTTTGTCAACTACTCTTACATTAAAATATGACAAGACGGTAGCCATGTTTTTTTCTCAGCAATAGTCCGTCAGTTTCTCATAATATTCGATTCGTTCGAATAGATTGCCCAATTGTCTAGAGGGGCTGCCTGGCTAGCATGACCACCGAAATACGATATGATATAGCCATTTATCATGTTGGACAGTAAAAAAACATTGGGTTTTAACTCTTGAATAAGCCGGAATTGATTAATTGAATAAGCCTCTAACTGCCGCACTCAGAGACGTCAATTAACTTTAATGAGTATTTAATGTCAAAAATGTTCAGTCAAATCTAGACCATAGACAAGAATAGTGACTAGTTTTGAATTGTCATTTTTTGACGTTAAGTACTCATTAACGTTCATTGACGTCTCTGAGTGCGGCTTTTAGGCTATCTAATAATGATATAAACATTTATCGCTTTGAACTTACGAAAACCCAATGATTTTTGTGAGTTTAACGCGATAAACGGCTATATCATATCGTGTTTGGGTGGTCATGCTAACCGGGCTGCACTAATTAGTAGACTCTAACTAGTCTGAAATTGAATGAATCAATCTCTGCAACAAACTGTATTCGCAGCGCCTTCCTATCGCCAACATTTAATACAGGGTTGGAAACTTTGTTTGTGATGGTTGCCTTGATTACCCCTCTAAAACAATCCCCTTCGAGTTTCAAGTGATGGGATCCCTTTGATTCGCATCATGGAGTTGATAAGTGCTAAATAGTGTGCCAAATAACTACTATTTTATAGTTAAACTAGCTGACCCGAGAAACATTGTTATGCCTTCATCACCTAGGGGTATGAAGAAGGCAAATAATTTTCTATTTGGTGCACCAGGAACCCTGCTGCTTACTCCACGTCATATTATGGCTCCTACAGCCGTACTCAGATACGTCAATTAACGTTAATGAGTACTTAATGTGAAAAAAAAAATCAATCTAGACCATAGACCCGGCAAGAATAGCGACTAGTTTTGAATTGTCATTTTTTGACATTAAGTACTCATTAAAGTTAATTAACGTCTCTGAGTGCGGCAGTTAGTCGCCTTGTGCGACACCCGTGAGACAGGCACGGGTGGTGACAATTGTATAATTCTCATGACCACACGTCGAAATGGTAATGGTTTAAGGCAAATGTAACCACAGACACAGCTCGATGACACAGTGGCTTAGCACGCTCGGCCTGCTATTGCGTAAGCTTGGCAATGCAGGTCAGACTATGACTGACTGACTAAATTATGTTATCTCGAGTTTCTGTGTGCTTCGGAAAGCACGTTAAGCCGTCGTTAATACCCGCCAATCCTTCAGTGGGGACATTAAAGGGTTGGTGATGATTATGAAAACTCACGTCGAATTATTTTGTCTATTTTCCTTACATTGATTTTGTCTTGATCAATATTAACAATTTTGGATCCACAGAGATGTCTGTTCTACCCTAACCTACCGAATTATCCCTTAACCTTTAAAGTAAAGTTGAGTACTTATGAAAAATAAACCATAAAAAGTGTATGTGAAAAATTTACCTTTAAATGAAAAATCAACGTCCCGATTGGTCGAGTGCTAGAGAATATTTTTTGGGAATTTTGACCTGACCTCTGACCCCTTTTGACTTCTATGTACCTCTGACCTGACCTCTATTTCTATGTCATAATTTTTCTAACTTTTATGTAATGTTTAAATATAAAATGATATAGGTAATTATTTTTGCCGTGAATGATTGATTGTGAACGAATAATAGACTTTAGACTGGTAGGCGGAGGTAATCGATTCGCAGTCTAGCCAATGACCATGAAACGGAAACTTTTTATAATATATTCTGCGAATTGAAATTCCAATTCTAATGAAACTGCGAGTTGTAAGAACTAATATCAAAAATTAATTTTATGTCGGGTCTTATACGAACATTATTTCAATGTCTGCCGCAACACAAGTTTTGACTGACATACCTATGAAAAAAAAATATGTCATTTATTTTGATTATTACGTTGGACATTACAAAAAAGGTATAAAAAAATTTGAAAAGTTATCACAGTGAAAAAGATTTCTGAAAAATTTAGAGAAATTATTTATTACTCTTCCCGCATGCAGGACACACCAAACTTTCGAAACGTTACTGATATCTTTAATTTTTTAAAATTTTACACTCAAAATTTTATCTTTGTTACACAGGGGTAGGCAGACAGCAACTACCTAGTAAATACCTACCTAGTACCTAGCAATAAACTGCGATTCACGTTCCCGATAAATGGCAATAGCCCTGCCCCTTGTTACCTGACATAAATGGCGAAACGTGGCTGTAAGTTCACCTCTGCCTACTACGAAGATAAACAGGCCTGATTTATTTACGTACTGAAGTTAATAAATTAATTAATCATCTGTGGAGATACTTTACGCGATCACAGAGCTCCGACGCCTGTCATGTAGACGTTACGCTACAATGTAGCGAAAGGTTTTGAGCACCATTGTATCCTTTGTAGGGTCAGCCATATTTACCTTTCGTGTCAAAAGCGTTTAAGGATTAAACCTTTCGCTAATTCCCTTTGAGATCATGTCCCTTGCAAATTAAAATTCATTTCAAGCCAAAAATGTTCAGTAGCCAACACAAGAGAGCGGGACGGACGGCCATCCGAAAAGGTTTGAGCTACGAAAGCTTTGTTGTCCATTTTTCCAGATAATTGTTTCAAACACTTTTTTGCGGGGAGTATTTATTCGGCCTGTTACGCGAAGGCAAAGGGATATAGCGGTCCTGCCATGAGTTAGCACAATATGGTGGCTGGGCTTGTTGTCGTGAAAAGGATAGTTGTGTTTTGTAACCGCTACTTTTTTGGTGGTATTCGTCGTTTGAGCGCCGATTTGATACAGTTAACAACACAACAAAGTACATACACACATACATACATAAATCACGCCTATATCCCCGAAGACGTAGGCAGAGGTGAACTACCACCCAGGTTTCGCCAATTATGTTAGGCCAATAGGTGGCGAGCCTATTGCCATATATCGAGCACAAAAGTGTCGCAGTACATTGCTAGGTGGTATAAGAGGAACGCTGCTGCCCATTCCTCATCACTGATTTATCCTTAGTCGCCTTGTACGACACCCACGGGAGAGATTTGGGGTGGTGACAATTGTATTCTACTCTGCCGTCACCACACGGCCATACATACATAAATTACGCTTATATTCCCGAAAGGGTAGGCAGAACTTCGCGCGCGAAAGACATAGCGTCAGCGTCAGCATGACAGCATCAGCATCACATAGCGTCATCAGGATGGCCACAGGCATCGAGATCGACCTATAAGGAGTTGGAGAGACAATCTGGAGGCATACTGCTAAGTGTGGACCGAGTTGGCTCCACCCGCGCCTCAGGTAGCATGTTCGAAAATCATAAGACTGTTGATTTTTGAGCATGCTCGAAATAAGCATGCTCATTACTAACAACGCCTAGACACACATGCACCCAAGTAGCCTCATTAATGATTTAACATGTCTGTCGGTACTTTTGTAAGTGTCTGTTTGGTTCAACGTTTTGTTAGAATCGACGCTTGCCAAACTGTGTTTGCGACCAAAATCGGTTGGACTAGGCAGTCTATTTTTTCAATTAACTCTTTTTAATTGGCGCTAGCCGCCCTGTTCCGCCTGTTAACGTAAACCCGTGTTCCACTGCCGGATTAGGGTAGCGATGACACAGATGATTTGGGCCCCTGCTACCCCTATTGTCAACCCTCGTACGCATTATAACCGTTTCTAAAGTTCGGGACGGTTTATGGCGGCCGTTAAGCGCGGTATCTCAAAGCTATTCATCGACGTATTTGGACCAGATTGTTATTTTAGCGGTTCCCAAATTAAAGTTGGGACGTTTTAACGCTGGCACAGATGACAGGCCGCAGGAAGCTGTATCGACGGGATTATGAATGTAGTTTGTTTCATTTTTGTATTATTACCAGCTGACTCTCATTTAGGGGTCTAAAGAAAAAAGTGTTGCCCTTATCACCTTATAGGGGTAGGTATAAAAATCAAGCCGCGTGGTGACGGCAGAGTAGAATACAATTGTCACCACCCCAAATCTCTCCCGTGGGTGTCGTACAAGGCGACTAAGGATAAATCATTATGAGGAATGGGCAGCAGCGTTCCTCTTACATCACCTAGCAATATCAATGTACAGCGACTTTTGTGCCCCGTAAATGGCAATAGGCTCGCCACCTATTACATGGGACTTAACATAATTGGCGAAACGTGGGTGCCAGTTCACCTCTGCCTACCCCTTCGGCGATATAGGCGTGATTTATGTATGTATGTATAAAAAATCACCTACGACCAGGAGGTCTACTCTGAAACTCCGAACGATTAACACACATCTATCCGTCTTTCTCACTGCGTGTTAAAATAAGAGCGACAATGACGCAAAGACTCGATCGAACGAAATAATCTTCCAGAGTACCGCCTCTGTTCCTAGACCTGCCGAATGTATACAAAATATTTCATAAAAATCGGTTAAGCCGTTCCGGGGGAGTTTTTAACAAACACTGGATATTGTTTGTTAAAAAATGTTTTTTCAAGTTTGTACTGCACTGTCGCGACATTTGTAAAGAGCATGTTTCATTCGTAAACGAAAGGTCGACGCTGCGCCCCCGCGCTCACTAATAATATAGTTATTAAAATTCGAGCGGTGAATAAAATTAATATTTATTACTAGAACAAACGTTCTTGTTCCTCATGTTAGCTATTTAGTCCTGCAAGATTGCTAGTAGGTACCTTCTTTACAATTATATATATAATCCTGCGGGCCTAGCACGGGGACGTGGACAAGTCTCTCTCCACCTCTTGAAAGTGTTTTGTCTTGAGATTTGGTAGGAGTTAGAGCGAGAGGAAAAGTTTTTCTGTCCCCCGAAAGAGATGTGTCAACGTCCCGTGCTACGAGGGCTGTTGTTCATCATCTTTGTGAACTGAACAGCTGTCATGAAAGGTCTTTATAGCTAATATTCTTCTCGTATGAGGGAAGGCAACGGGAACTAACCATACAACTTTACCTGTATCACGGAATATAGTCCGAAAAAACACTTTATTTTTTATGACATTCGCTCTGGCAATTAATAATTTACTAATGGTCGGCGTTTGATCATCTGTGGCTCTAGTTTCTGCACATTTAAATTACAAATTGTTCATTTGGAAAGCGCTTTGACAATTATCTACTTGCTTTTAGAGGTACCTAACTACTTCACGGGAATTATTGCCAAAAAATAGTTTCCGCCGGCCATAATGTACAACCAACAGCGCGTCAGACTCTACAAAGCTTTCAAATATTATGTTCAATCGGTTATCCACCTTAATTTGTTTGTCATAAAACGAAAAGAATATTGAGAAAATTTGACATATTGTGTTAACCTGATTGTATATTATTAGTTAAAGGGGTACTATTCATGTTGTTGATTTTTTTTTGTGCCAACGGCTTAACGTTGTTTACGAAGGACAGGAGGAACAATACATTTCTGGTAACCCATCCAATGAGCGGTCGTAGTAAACATTGCTTAATTTACGCAGCCGCAGCAAAGCGACTGCACTCTCGAGTGATTAACATGCTTATCATCATCATGTTCCTTTATGATGGCAGAGTATGGGGAGAATGAGCCATAATCCACCAGACGGTAAGGATATGACGATTTACAGAAGAAAGGGGAAAGAGGACATACTACACTCATCAACTTTATATAATGGATAATTTATTGACTTTAGTTTATGTTGTATCGGTTATCGTTCTAAAAATACTGACGATTTCTATACAGTTTATTCAATGTTAAGAGGGATGACCATAATTAAGTAAGTCATTGAAAAACAGGCCGTGTGGTGACGGCAGAGTAGAATACAATTGTCACCACCCCAAGTCTCTCCCGTGGGTGTCGTACAAAGCGACTAAGGATATATCAGTGATGAGGAATGAGCAGCAGCGTTCCTCTTATACCACCTAGCAATGTATTGCTACTTTTAAGCCCGATAAATGGCAATAGGCTCGCCACCTACATGGGACCTGCCATAGTTGGCGAAACGTGGGTGCTAGTTCACCTCTGGGGTAGGCCCTTCGGGGATATAGGCGTGATTTACGTATGTATGTATATATTGAAAAACTGCAAAGAATATTATAAGAATGGAGACTGACAGAACATGAAGTAGGTGTGTGTATATGAAACATCCTTAGATATTGTTGATGAGTGTAGTACACTCATCCTAAATAGGTAATGATGATGATCTCATGCTTTTCTCTTATGCCTTCGCCTACCCAGTCGAGGATAAACAGGCGTGATATATAAAATAGCCGCGTGGTGACGGCAGAGTAGAATACAATTGTCACCACCCCAAATCTCTCCCGTGGGTGTCGTACAAGGCGACTAAGGATAAATCAGCGATGAGGAATGGGCAGCAGCGTTCCTCTTATATCACCTAATAATAGTACTGCGACTTTTGTGCCCGATAAATGGCAATAGGCTCGCCACCTATTACATGGGACCTAACATAATGGCGCCTACCCCTTCGGGGATATAGGCGTGATTTATGTATGTATGTATATATAAATTAAATGTTGAAGGCTTGTCTGTGTGTGCTAGTTCCCGACGCAACGACGCTTTCTTTATCAAAGACTTACGTGTCTTCGCTAGCTCAATCCTCTTAACGGGATCAATAGCTAAGTACTTCACCGTTTTAAACTAATCTCGCCGCCCCCAAGCAGTTGGAATAAAAATTACTTATTTAACAGAACCAACTGTACCATTTTTCACTGTCAATCGTTGTAGCTAAATTAAAAAGGTCAGTATTTTTACTGTTGGTAGGCAGCCATTTTGTTTGAGGTGGCCATTTTGATAATTGTATTTTCCAGGCTGCAAAAAGAGGTTAAGGTGTATTTAGGATTAGTGTTATTAAGTTTTTGTATTGTCTTCTATGCAGGCCTGAGAGCGAAAAAATAACGCAGAATGTACGAGCAGCCATCTTTAACAGCGATTCCCAGACCAGCATGGAAGACCCCAGGCCAGCATAGAAGACTAGTTCCCCTGATAACTCATTCCTTAGATAAAAGAATCTCTTTGTGTTCTCCAGTAGTGGGGTCATATTAATCATTTAGGAATAATTAAGTACCTAAGTGTTAGCACTGCCTTAAATAAGAAAGCAAGCCTCACCACTAACTAGATACGTTATTTATTCATTCGATGGATGTTCACAATACTCCCTTGAGACGTTACAGCGTTAATTGACATAATATACAGTGTACTCTCACCACTGATTAGAGTTGCAATATGATATGCATGGACTATGGATGGTTTAGTTGCAATGAGTTACATTGCAAATTAGAGATTAAAACCTTTTTATATGCTAGACAAGGAAGCTTCATCTTTATCTTACCTGCTGGTAAGTGACGATAATGGCCGGAGATGAAATCGAGCTTCACTTGGAACCTTCAACCACAGAGGGTCTGGCTTATAATAATGCGATTAACATTATTTTTGTAATCCCCTGGCGATCGAACCCGGAACATTGGGATCTAATTCCGATGGGTGAACCACCAAACCATGCAGGGTACTTATTCATTTCAATTTCACCACTACGTCCTAAGCTGTATTAGTAATAAAATAAAGTTAATTTGCGTGTTTTGGGATTATGTAACTCATTATATAAAAAAAAAAATATCCCGACTGACTTCATTGGATTTCTGTCGAAAATCTCTTTTTAAACAAAAAACGGGAATCGAACCCGCGTCCACTGCAATCCGGGCAGGTGCCTAAACCTTCACCTCTTTGTATACATTACCTTTTATACTCTAATTTTGAGTGAGTGTAATAACAATTGTATGTTTCCCAATGAATAAATAAATTGTAAAGAAACCGAAAGTTCCGCTTGCCACCAAAACCCTATATACTCTCTTTTCCGAAGACATCGTGATCTATTTTTAAATGATCCCACTTGACTGGGGAGGGTTAAACGGGGCATTTGTCAGCTGTCAAACTGACAGTCCGCCATGTTTGTTTCCCGCGCAACAGGTCCGGCACAGTATTCTGATAAATTTTCTTTCGGTCGGCGGGTTTTTTTTTAATAGGTTATTTAATAAGTAAGGGGAGGATTGAAAAATGGTGTACCCCGTCAGTCATTTTTGCTTTTTTTATGAATACGTTGAGCGGACAAGATAGATGTACCACATTCTACGGTTAGTCATGAATAGGAATTAAAGTTTTTATGTCTTCGTAGTCAATAGGGAAAGATGCCAATTTGCAACTTTCAGACAATGCGCAATTATTGGAGAAGAATAGGGATTTGGGGCAAGTGGGGGAAATAATATAAGGGGAATTGTCAAAAAGATGAAAGTGTTCACATTCATTCGAATAGATTGGCTCCTTGTTTAGGCCCTCTTAACCTTAGTCGATCGTCAGTACGACAGCCGCGGGAGAGATTTGGTGTGGTGACAATTGTATTCTGCTCTGCCGTCACCACACGGTCTACTCCGACATGCCACTGCAAAATTACGTTACAAAATTCCGCACTCAGAGACGTCAATTAACTATAATGAGTACTTAAGACAAAAAAAGTCAATCAAAACTACTCAAACCACGGGTGTCGTACAAGGCTTCGAGGCGACTAAGGGTTAAAACAATGATAAGAAATGCGCAGTAGCGTTCCTCTTAATATACCACCTAGCTATGAACTACGACTTGCGTGCCCGATAAATAGCATAAGGCTCGCCACCTATTACATGGGACCTAACATAATTGGCGAAACCTGGGTGTTAATTCACCTCGGCCTACCCCTTCAGGGATATAGGCGTGATTATTTATGTATGTATGTCGGAGTATCTACAGCATATTTTGCCTAATTTGTCGAGCACCGAACGCAGACACCATTTGCGAATCCGCCGCGAGCGACAGCAGAAAATACGTCACGTCCAGAAGATTTTTTTTTTTCAATCAAATAATCGTTATGTGAATGTTAATAGAGCTGACATTCCTTAAACGGGGACCCGAGTACCTACCGTTGCGAGCTGCATTAGGATTCAGCCGGCACACTGCTCGCATTTTGTAAATAAAATGGGTCCGGCATTGCATGGAAACCGAATTAAGCAATAATTTGATGGAAACCTACGTAGAATAAATGCGTTTGTTACCGGGTCTCGATACGCCCAGGCTCACAACGTCAAGCGTGTCATAAGGACTTACCAAAAATAACATAACATAACATACATACATACATAACGATCACATCATTTCTATTCACCTAAGTGGGAACTTAAAATTGTACCAGACTCCACAAAGAATCAGATAATTAGGTTTGTGGGAATTTTTGTCGAGTTTTGAAATAATTTTACACACGAAAATGCCCGTCTTAAGCATGGAATGGCAAGGTGGCCCAAAGTTACAACCACTTTGACTACATTGCTATAATAATATAATAATATCGTGAATGATATCGGTCAGACTTCATCAAGCCATCCGCTCCCATTTGATTCATATCATCCATCACACCGTAAAGGTGCTAGTGATAAATGGATGAATAGAAAGTATGTCGTCAATATGTAACGGATATAGAAATATACTCGCCCAATGATTGTTGCGAGCACGATTCGTAACAATGCCAAAAAAAGACATTTCCGATGCTAAACGTGACTTAATTTTCATATTTTCATAGTTTTGTTTGTGTTTGCGATAAGGGTACACGCAACAACTAACGAAGAGTAAGGCTTGTACGCTACCAACAGATATTATATTAAGTTTGTATAGCTTTCGACTGAAACGCTAATTTAAATTGATGGCCGCCTTGGTCGAATGCTCAGATCGCTGGGTATTGGCTAAGAGGTCCCGGGTTTGAATCCTGGTAGGGGCAAACTTTGTGATGACCACAAATGTTTGTTCCCGAGTCATGGTTGTGTATATGTTTATGTAGTATATTTTCAACATTTATATCCATAATTATATTAAAAATATGTCCGTCATCTAGTATCTATAACACAAGTGCTTAGGCTCCTTACTTTGAGCTAGTTCATAGGTGTGAGTGTAAAAATATTTATTTGTTTATTATTTATATTCTAAAGGGGCCTCGACACTGACCTCTATAATTATACATGACGCTTGCATAATAGAGGTCAGTGGGCCTTGTAAACCTACACTTGGTCACAAATCCCGAGCGCTGCTACTGACTTCCACATGGAAAGCTGAAAGTTTCCGTCTCTGTCTACCTACTGAGATCACTGATGATGGCAAGAGAGAACGTCGCATTTTTGAGCGTCTTGACAAAATCACCACAAAAAGCATCAAATTAATTTTATCTAAATAATGTAGCATTACCGATAATCAAAACGATAATGCTGTACTCTAAGTGGGTTAGGCATAAAATACACTAAACATTTAGGCTCATTGTTTAGAAAATATGACGCCATTTGTTAAACATTTATTATTCGTCACTAAAAGAAACCGTAAAAGTGTAAATACCCCTTAGATTATAACATATCTCGCGAGATTCTAAACTATCTATCGAAAAGTGGAAACCCGTAGCAATTTTATCTGTTAACTTCTATAAAAGCACAACTTGTGCGCTACGATATTTACAATAGAAGGTACACTTACTTAGTTCATGTCAATAATTTTGTAGAGGGCGCTGTAGTGAATAGGTTTTTAATTTTTAACATACATAATTAAATCACGCCTATATTCCCGAAAGGGTGGGCAGAGTTGAACTAGCAGCCACGTTATTAGGTCCCATGTAATAGGTAGTGATCCTATTGCCATTTATTGGGCACAAAAGTCGCAGTAGCATTGCTAGGTCGTATAAGAGGAACGCTGTTGCCCATTCCTCATCACTGGTTTATCCTTAGTCGCCTTGTACGACACCCACGGGAGAGATTTGGGTTGGTGACAATTGTATTCTACTCTGCCGTCACGACACCAATTTTTAACATCCATAATGATATAGAATGACGGAGCAAGGAATCGAGATCAAAATCTGAACGATGTATTCCATTTCAACGCAAATAAAAAGGGAACTAGAAGAAATTAAACTTCCAACGTGTTCTTTTCAGTGGTAGCGTTGTTTGATCTCGTATAAAAGGTACGCACTTTTATGAGAGTACCAAGAACTCTTCTTAATTCACTTGATTGAGTTTGCGCTTGCAATGGACGTATAATATCTTGTTCAGACATGTTGCCTGTGGTGGTTCTCGACTTTCAATTTCAAAGCTATTTGCATGGCAGACGAACATTACTGCTTGTTATTTTTTTTCCATTTTATAGTAGCTGTGTTATTAGAAAGGAGATTTAAGTAAATATAATATGAATGAGTACGTCAAAGGGAGTCTGAAGGTGGCGCCATTGACAGAAAAGTTGAAAGGGAGCCGTTTAGCTTGGTATGGACGTGACGTTATAAGACGGGATGCTGTGAATGTGAAGTATTATCTGAAGATTATGGGTGCGGATGAGGAGATGACGAGTGACAGAAAAGAGTGGAGAGAGAGGACATAATGCGCCGACTTTAAATAGAATACGATAAGGGCAGAGTGATGGTGATGATTTAAGTAAATACATCTTGAATGTTCGTTTAAGGTAATTTTGGATTTTCGTCATTAGGTATCATGTTCCCAGTTTATCTGATATGTTTGCTTTTCCATTCATATACGATCAGATGTCTTGAAAACCATCTACTCACTTTGTTTTAAATCAACCATTACACAAGACGAATGCATATTATATAGAAAAGTGATAATAACCTAAGGACGGTATTTTCCCCGTTGTTAATATTGCATTTTGAGATGCGTAAATTCAATTGCATAAAACAAAGATAGTATTATTAAAAAGACGTGGTATTCATTCTCGGCATTGGCTTTGAACGTAGACATAATTTGGGTTTGAAATATAGCAGGCGGAAAGTAGCTAGCAGTGTACCACCGCCCTGGTTCACTAACGCTGCACGCGATGCCGTCTCACGAAATGATTTCATTGGATATTTTTTTTATATTTTTCTATGTGGAGCTACACCTCGGTTTTGTCCAATTATTTTATTTCCTCAATGTTAGTGGCAAGAGATTTGCTTACGACTGCGATGTTTTTCGGTTCCGGAAAATTTCATTATTTAGATTTTTATTTGGACACTAGCGTTAATGTCAGTTTTAGTATAGCCTATAGCCTGCCTCGCTAAATGGACTATCCAACACAAAAAGTTTTTTTTAAAAATTTGAAACAGTAGTTTCTGAGATTAGCGCGTTTAACCAACCAAACAAACAAACAAACTCTTGAGCTTTATAATATTAGTATACTAGATAGGATTTTACTTTTACTTTAATAATTTAAAGCTCCACAATGGAGCTCAAAGCCCGAATTAAGTAAGCCGATTTCAGTTGCTTTGGTCTACCCGTCACTCTCACGCTTTACTATTATTCTCTATGAGTAAAAGAGACAGGTAGATGAAAGCAACTGCAATTAGCAGAATCTCAGAATACAGAATAATACATGTATTCAGAGTGACTTACATAGTAACCCTATATCATAACTTACACGTATTTATATAGCAAATCTAACAGCTTTCAATTTTACGGTGATCAATCTTCTAATATAGTGCCGTGTGGTGACGGCAGAGTAGAATACAATTGTCACCACCCCAAATCTCTCCCGAGGGTGTCGTACAAGGCGACTAAGGATAAATCAGTGATGAGGAATGGACAGCAGCGTTCCTCTTATACCACCTTGCAATGTACTGCGACATTTGTGCCGAGGAACTAGAGATAATAAATTTTTGGTCACCCATCCAATGACCGGCCTTAGCAAACATTGCTTGGTTTACGCAATCGCAGGCCAAGCGAGCTATGCCACTGCGCTAACAAGCTCCTCCGAATACAATTGACACCACCGAAATCTCTCCCGTGGGTGTTGTAAAAGACGACTAAGGTTAAACAGGGACGAGGAATGGACAGCGGTGTTCCTCTTATGCCATCTAGCAATGTACCTACTGCGGGTTCCGTGCCCGATAAATGGCAAAAGGCTCGCCACCTTTTACTATTTTTAACCTGTTAACCTATTTGGCGAAACGTGGGTATAAATTCACCTCTGTTCACCCCTTCGGGGATATGGCGTGTTTTAAGTATGTAGGTATGTTTATTTTCTGTGACCGGCCTTGGCGAAACTGCTTCGTTTACGCAACCGCAGCCACATTCCCCTCGTGCGCCACATACTTAACATATTATTATCTGAACACAGCAAAACATAGTGATGTCATCACTGTCTCTGCTAAACGCCATTGCTTATCTATGAAAGTGCTGATATACAGTGCGTTCGCAGTTATTTTACCTCTGACACTTATCTCATCAACCTGCTCTAACATATGGAAATGTCATATTAGTATCCTTCTCTCACATAAAACCTAAATGGAAACGTCAGAGGTAAAATAACTGTGAACGCACGGTAGTTGTGTTTTAGAACGTATCGATGATAATTTATAAGTGGGTGGCTGTGTTGCCTACTGCATCTATTTTATTTGGTTACATCATCATCATCATCATCATCATCATCAACAGCCCTTTTAACGTCCCCACTGCTAGGCCACAGGCCAGGGGATGGAAGAATATGAAAATTTAAAGAATATTGTGGATAGAAGAAGTTCGAAAAGAGTTCTGTCCGGATTGCAGAGGACGCGGGTTCGATTCGTGTATGGACGACAATTTTTTGAACTTTTTATAACCACCACGGTTTTCTTTGTAATGCATTTAATCCAGCGTTCGCCGTGTTATTTTTTAGTAGTACGTCAGTTTTAAACTTTTTTCATTGTATTCGATACACCGGCCACTTGTCTAGAGGAAGCGGTCGATGTAAGGGTGTTACCACACCAATCGATCGATTTTCGATCGACGTCATCAATCGACGAATAATTGTAATAGTGGACGTCGACCGACATCTTTTACTTAACAACACCGAACCATAGCAATCGACCGACGTCGAACAAAAGCATCGACCGACGATCGATCCATTGGTGTGAGAACACCCTATAACGTAATTAGTCCAAAAATTTCATTCACAATTTTACTTTATCCCGTGAAACATGCCCGCGACATAAATTCCGGGTTGAATGCGAGAGATTTTGCTATTCAGAACAGTCTGTGTTTATTATTTGAAGCATCCTGTAGTCCAATATAGCACCCTTGCTGAGGGGACGGACGTGAAGCGTTTGGTTCAAACCGGCCCTTTTTTATGACCCCATTTACAGGGCCTCCATATATGAAATGTCTGCGCCTACACGGACGGTGTTCTGGCAGAAGCGAATAAGTGCCAAATACGTCATTACGGGAAAAATAAATAAAAAATGTTGAGTGATCACAGTAAAACTGCTAGAACTGTTTTGCACATAAATATGGATAACTTGCACACTTTTGTGAGCAGAGAAAGCGTGCCCATAAAATCTCATCTGACTGTTCATAATTGAGGTGCTGGTCCCGACATTATATGGAAGTGAAAGTTGGGTATGGGAGAAGACGCGTGAAAGTAGAATAAATGCCGTAGAAATGAGAGCGTTGATGAGCATGGCTGGGGTAAGGCTGAGCGATAGATTCTGTTAATAGAAAAGTTTGGTTTGTGAAAAGGACGCTCACATGAATGGATGGAGAATAACAAAAAGGATTTATATGGCGGAAGTGAATGGAGAAATAGGACGGGGAAGGCCTAAGCGGATCTTTCATAATTAAATTGAAAGTCAATTAAAAAAGAGCCAGGTCAAGAGTACCCGAAGCCGACGGGCATGTATGAAGACATTAATGAGATTGGATGAAGAGAAAGAACTATGTAAGGATCGTAGCAAGTGGAAAGAAGTGATCTCTACCTACTCCTGTGGGAGAAAGGTGACATTTATGTATGTTTTGCACAGAAAACAAATTGTCCCTCTCCTGCAGTTACACGGGTTCGCCAGATAAAAAGAGCACAAAAAACCAAGCATATGTAAATAAATTTTCTTTAATTTTGCACTTATTCCGTTCTGACAGAATACCTTCGATATCTGGTATACATATTACGTCGCCTGTCGGGGTGCTAATGTGAACATCTTCCTAGAGCACCAGCAATGGGTCTCCGTCCGTGGCTTTTCCCGAATCCTTGAGAATAGTGAGAGTCTCGTGAGACTGATCCCGAATCTTTAGCTATTCTGAGTTACTCTTGATTTATCCCCGAAGACGTAGGAAGAGGTGGTTAATCACCCACGTTTAGCCAATATATATTAGGACCAATGTGGGGAGCCTATTGCCATCTATCGGGCACGCCAGTCGCAATATGTTGCTAAGTGATAAATGAGGAACGCTGCTGCCCGTTACTCACCTCTTCTTAGCTCTAGACGTGCCTGTATAAGTGAATAATTATCCTCGGAGAGATATAGTTCCCGGCACGTAACTTGAACCAAAATGACGGTCGTCTGCACAGGTTTGAAGGAAGGTGTTTGAATTAAATTTTGCAGAAATGGATATCCCTACGTTGCTACGGTTACAGACACACATCATCGCACCTCATACAGAACCTAAATTATTACCTGAAAACGTTTTACTGCGCTGCGCATAGGTCAACTTATGTGCCGGGTATTGTAGGTGGGTTAACACTCCTATCTCGCCAACTGTCCCAAGTAACAGCGGGCGAGCCCATTGCCATCTGCGGGGCACGTCACAGTATTACCTGCTAGTGTATCAGGAACGTTTTACGACACCCCTGAGTGAGTCGGGGCTGGCACATTCTACGTAATTTTTTCACTCTCAGGGGCCTTAACCACCAAATTAGGGCCCTGAGAGTGCCAACTCTAAACGCAACTCAATTCCCATTATTAAAGTGAGACAACGCTATTAGCCGAGTAGAGAGGCGTCCCGTTTTGTCACCCGCGTTTGGATCGTACTAATACTTCATGGTAAGGCCACAAGCCAGCATTAAATCTCGGATGTTGATTACAGTAATTTCAACCGGGGACGCTGCTGTCCAATCTTCGTTATATTAAATAATAATAATTAATATTCATTACACTCGCACCTATCATCCAGCCCAAATTAAGAAGCATAAACACTCATATTATTATGGATACTAGATGATAGACATAATTATACAATTTTGTAGTATAATATATATGTCGTGGCCAAATCGTAGAATTGATCACTTCATGATGTGGCCGACCATTTCATGAAATGGTCGGCCACATCATGAAGTGATCAATTCTACGATTTGGCCACGACATATATACTACATAAATTTAATAAATAAGAATATATGTTAACAATGTTAATACTAATTTAATTACTTAACAAATGTAAATAATTTCCCGATTTAAGATTTAGGTGTTTTTATTTTGGTTTTACTGCCGCAAATAATGTTAATGAGTACTCAATGTCAAAAATTGACAATTCAAAATTAATTTTTCTAACCACCAAAATCTTTGTACTAATTCAAAATTAGTTTCTATTCTTGCCGGGTCTGTGGTCTAGATTTAAATGAAATTTTTTGACGATAAATACTCATTAAAGTTAATTGACGTCTCTGAGTGCGGCAGTTAGAGTACTTTCTCATAACTTACATACATACATAAATCACGCCTATATCCCCGAAGGGGTAGGCAGAGGAAATAGCACCCACGATTTGCCAATTATGTTAGGTTAGGTTAGGCCATGGGAGACTTCTTGTCATGTCCTAGGCCCCCATCAACGCGTTGAGGTGTATCACCCAGATTAGGCCATGTAATCGGTGGCGATCCTATTGCCATTTATCGGGCACAAAAGTCGCAGTACCTACATTGATAGGTGGTATAAGAGGATACATTGATAGGTGGTATAAGAGGAACGCTGCTCTGCCCATTCCTCATCACTGTTTTATCCTTAGTCGCCTTGTACGACTAGAGATTTGGGGTGGTGACAATAAGCTTGTTTCCACTATGGATAAATCGGTTGGCTTAGAGTGTTGAATGATTAATTATGATATGTAATACAAAAAACAACATCATTTATTTTAGTATGTAAGAAGATTCAACATCATTTATTTTAGAACACTGTCAAGTGGCGTAGAGATAGTGTCCACGTCCCGTGCGAGAGGGCGTGACGTCATTTGTTTATTTGGCGGGCAATGTAGCTACGTTGATTGTCATTACTACTTAGGAAATGGTATACCGTGACGTCATTCAAGAGGCCAAGTCAGTCTTGGCCGTGTTCGAGACAAATTTAAAATTGGTTTTTGGAACCGGGAAATATATAAGTAAAACGCCTATTTTATTAAAATAATATATTTTTTGTGTAAGTTCGACACAAAGGTATAGTTTTATCTCATTTTCCAAAATTTGACAACTAGCCTATTGTATTCTATTCTGCCGTCACTATACGGCGTTCTCGAAACTTCGATACAGAGGATGATGAAAAGTTCGTGCTACTGACCATTCAACTAAACCAGCCGTTAATATAATAACTGTTTGTCAATACGACACCTACGAGAGAGGTACGGGTATGGTGACAAACGCATTTAGCTCTGCCGACACCACACGGCACTGTAATTTCTGCCATCTTAACTTTTGAATTGAAAAGTCAAACCTTTTGCTCACCAATCATGATGACTAAACAGACAAACAAAAAAACCGTTAAAAAGTAATCTCTTAAGAAATAAAATCACAGACCACCAGGAAGGGTCAAATAAATTCTCTAACTAATTCTTATTTATTAATGTAAATTGTCGGATCCTTTGGACCCTTCACCAATTTATGTGGAGCGGTGGAGGGTTGGGGTATTATTGACACCCGCATCGGTGGGGCGAACGACAGTTGAATACACTTCAGCCAGAAGGGTTAATTTATACGAAGAACGGAATTTAAGAAGCGCCTCTTTGAGCGGCCATAACTTTAGATTCATCAAGATAGGTCGCGGTTGGCTATTCTGGCAACCGCTAATGTCTGTGGAAACTGTGGTGGAATTAATTACTAAGAACATATAAAATGACTTATTCTTCTCCCTGCCCTGTTCCCAGTCTATCTGGGGTCGGCGCAGTGTGTATCCTCTTCCATTCATATCGGTCAGACGTCATCAAGCCAACCACTCCCTTTTGATTCATAATATCATACATCACAAAGGAAAGGTGCTAGTGATTATATTTATTTATTTAAACCAAAAAATACACAACCTTTACAGGTTCTTAAATAAGTACCTAAAGGGAAGGAGTGATGTATGAATGTATATGTCGTGGCCAAATCGTAGAATTGATCACTTCATGATATGGCCGACCATTTCATGAAATGGTTGCATTTAATGAAATGGCCTAAATGGCATATATTAATGAAATGGCATATGCTGTTTTTGGTGGCTTAGCCTCCACCATTCGGATGCCCTAAGGTGTTTATTGGTTTGCACCGGGCTATGATGACTGCAGACTAAAATCATTGCCTCAATCTGCCCTCCCGCAATGCATTCCTTTAACTTGAAAGCCGTTAACTCTTAATTGGGCAATTTTGGTATTTCAATGCAAAGTCAGATCAGTAAATACGTCAGAAAAATTTCCAAAAATTATTGAAAGACCACGCTTTAAAATCCAATAAGTACTTTGATTTATCAAATGACTACCAACAAAAAATGGCTATATTGTTGGCTTGTATGCTGTTGAAATGGGAGCGAGGGGTAAATACAAGCTAAATATAATATATTATGTCACCGAAAAAGTAGACTCGCAAGTTTGTAAACAGTCGAAAAATTTGAAATAAAACAACTTTTACGGATTAGACTCGCGTATATTTAGATGTTTGGCATTATTATTTATCACGACGTTTCGATCACTTTACAGCGACCGTGGTCACGGGTGACTAAAGATGACAGGTGTCTTCATCGTAAGTTATTAACTACCGTCAAATTATTTAATATTTATGTGGTCCGATTTAAGCAGACGGAGCTCACTGTGTCTATGGATTTGGCAGTATAAGGACGGTGTTGGGATTCTTTGGTTCATGTAATAAATAAATAAATATTTTTTACACTTACACCTATCATCTAGCCCAAAGTAAGAAGCCTAAGCATTATGGATACTAAATGACGGACATATTTTTTTAATCATATTGGTATTGTAATAACAGGTCGGTAAGTAAAGAAAGTGTGCATTAGTGCGTGTATCTGTGTGAACTGATTTCAAGCCATTCGGCAACTGCTATATTTGGAGTAAGGAGATCAAAAGCGCAGTGGACAAACGCGCTCGGCCTGCGATTTCTGATAATAATCAATGTTCGCTAAGGACAGTCATTGGATGGGTGACCAAAAATGTATTATCTCGAGTTCCTTCGCGCTTCGGAAGGCACGCTAAGCCCTTGGTCCCGGACACCTTTTTATGTATGCCGATTTTAGTTGCTTTCGTCTACCTGTCTTTCTCACTTATTGAGAATATTAGCAAAGTGTGAAAGTGACGGGTAGACCAAAGTAACAGAAATCGGCTTACATACTGCATCAGTTAATAGCCACCAATCCTCACTGGGCTAGCATGGTGGGTTATGGCCCATTCTCCCTGTATACTTCCATCCATAGGAAAGGCCAGTGCCCAAGCAATAGGGACGTTAAAGTGCCGGTGGTGATGATGATGATAATGACCCAGCTTTCAATCACACACATAATACATCTCGGAACAAGTCAAAACCAACCGACGGGCGGGCGGCGCGCTCAACGCTTTATTCGCTCGGGTGACATAAACCCAACATGGCGGCCTAATGTCAGAGCCCTGGGTCCAATATGGAACTTTTAATTTCCAAATAGTACACCCAAGTATCCGGGCGTAATGTTAATTGCGAATTTTATAGCGCAACTCGGCGAAACGGCGGGGATTATTTGAAGGCGAATGTTTAACTTTGAAGGATTTGCCGAGTTTGGCGCGGGGCTTTTGTCGCTGCGGTCCTTTTGATTCTAGGTGATTCCCGAGGCTGTGACGGATTTATAGCTTCTTTTTTGTTTATGCGCAAGCGGAACTGGCGCTTAGGACGGCGTGTATCATAAAAGCATTTCAAATTTTACCGTGAACCTGATGACCTGATGACGTTAAAACCGTGAAGCTTTAGAACGCTATCAGCAATCAGCAAATGGGTGTGATCGAGGCGTGGGTGGGTTGTGGAGACCTATCGTTATAGGCTGAGGATAGTCATTAAAGCAAAATGTATGCAAAATTATGAAAATTAATTATTTTACAATTTTGATTTTTTTATATAGCCATTTTACATGACTAAGTTAGCATGCGTAGTGGTCATGACGTGCGTTATTTCTGTAAAATATTTTAGAACCATGTCAAAGTTGATGTTTTGATTAATAAAAATAAATACAAAGAAATTATAAAGCAAAATAACTACCGGCGGTGAGAATCGTCGAAAAATACTGGCTAAATCGAAGTTTCCTTCAGACACATACATTGCTACAGAAATATAGCTACGTCTGCTCTCGTCTACGACACGTAGCGTCGTAGACAGGTAGACTCCACGTAGACAGGACTAACGGCGAACTAAATAAAAGCGAGATAAGAAGTTTTTATTTTGTAAGAATTTATAGATGTGACAGTACATGGAAATTATATCAATCATCTTCTAGTTGCTTTTAATTGAATCTCTAGAAACATAGAAGGTTTTACTTTTTGCTCTGAGTCGGGAATCTATACTAACATTATAAAGCTGAAGAGTGTGCTTATTAGGTTGGTTGGTTAAACGCGATAATCTCAGAAACTACTCGTATAAAATATGTTTCTGTTGGATAGTGCATTTATTGAAGAAGGCTATAGGCTATATAGCAACCGATATTAACGCCAGCGAAGCCGCGGGCGACCATTAGTCGTACCATTCCTTACATATGTATACATACTACCTAGGCATTGAAATAGTAAATTTCTTTAATTTGAAGGTAATAATAATTTGTTGTTTAATTCGTTGTTTATGATGTCAGCTATCTAGTCATGGGAGGTTTTTGGTGTTTTGAAATAGGCTTCCATGCTGCGAAAAAATAACTTAGAATAACTTCGGACTGGTTCCGTCCCGACTCATCCCAGGGTTGAAGTAGAAGTAAGAAATATCTTGACAATACCTTGTCCCAGTATGCAATGCAATATTATTATCAAAACAATTACGACAGATACCTTTCTGAAATATTTCATAGAAGTAAAATATTGTGTCGTAAATTTCTGCCCAGCTATCACAATTTCAAATTCACGCCTATTTAGAAGTATCTCATTTACAATGATTAAGTAGATTTCTGAATATTATGGTCGTTCTCACAAACAATCTAGCAATTTCCTGTTAAATTAGAAAAATATACTGTGTGATTTGTTTATAATATTATACATCAAACTACGTGGGTGCTAGTTCACCTCTGCCTGCCCCTTCGGGGATATAGGCGTGATTATGTATGTATGTATGTACCTTACACTTATTATGTCTGTTTTTAAATGGAATAAGTTTGAAAACCTGTTAGTAAGAAAACTTGATTGTAAAAATATTGTCTGTCCCTATATTTAAATTAATTTTTCATCCCACCATCTCGGAAAAAGCATTTTTGCTCTTCGATATCGGAGTGCAAAAGCCGTTTTTATCCTTGATGCTTGAGTCAAGCATTTAAAAGCTTTTTAGGTCTGTTTGATTTGTTTACGCTAGCAACGGAACAAAAACATACAGAAAATCAACGTGCTTGACTCAAGCTGATTGACCGTCTCGGAACACCATTAGGGACGGTAATTTTTATTAGGTACTTACAGGTGTGTCTGGATGAATGTTGCGGGTGTGGCTGGGTGGATGAGTGGGTGTTGGAGGTGTGTCTGGGTGAATGGCCGTTTTGTGGGTGTTTCTGGGTGATTGGGTGTTTTGTGGGTGTTTCTGCGTGAATGGGTGTTTTGTGGGTGTTTCTGGGTGAATGGGTGTTTTTTGGGTGTGTCTGAGTGGATGGGTGTGTATTGCGTGTGTGAATGTTGTGGGTGTTTCTGGGTGGATGGGTGGGTGTTGTGGTTGTGTCTGGGTGTATGCTGTGGGTGTGTCTGGGTGGATGGATGTGTGCTGTGGATGTGTCTGAGTGGATGTTCTGGGTGTTTCTGGGTGGGTGTTGAGAGTGTGTTTGGGTTGATGGGAGGGTGTTGTGGAAGTTTCTGGGTGAAAACAGAAAGTGTTGTGATTGTATATATTTTTTTGTATTTTGCAATCCTCCTCCTCCTCCTCGTTGGGGGGTATGAAAAGTTACTTGTTGCACTCGAGTGCAAAGATTTTTAACCTTGTGCTCCTTTGATTCCCTCGCTATCGCTCAAGATTCTAATTTTTTTTAGAATCCTTCGCCAGCTCGGTCATCAAAATTGAGCACGCGGTTATGGGTCGGTGTTGAGAGTGTGTTTGGGTTGATGGGAGGGTGTTGTGGAAGTTTCTGGGTGAAAACAGAAAGTGTTGTGATTGTATTTTTTTTTGTATTTTGCAATCCTCCTCCTCCTCCTCGTTGGGGGGTATGAAAAGTTACTTGTTGCACTCGAGTGCAAAGATTTTTAACCTTGTGCTCTTTTGATTCCCTCGCTATCCTGAGGGATTCTAATTTTTTTTAGAATCCTTCGCCAGCTCGGTCATCAAAATTGAGCACACGGTTAAAAAACAACTTTGCACTCACGCACAACAAATAACTATTAATCTAATATTATAATAAAATTCACAGTGTTTGTATCAAAATCCTCCGAAATGGCCTGATCGATTTTAATGAATATATTGTGTATTACATATTTGGTATGTCTGAGTATTAGGTGGCAGGCTATTTTTTGTACTTCTAGATAATAAGGACAAAGCAACCTTTGCCCAGTCAGCTAGTTATACAGGGTTATTTTTAAAACACCAAAAACCTCGCAGGAGTAGATAGCTAACATCATAAGCCACTATGTTTGTTCTACGACTTTTGGTGTTTCGTAAGATTTTACTTTCATACAAAAATAAATAGGTACTAATTTATTTACCGTTATTTAGCCAAACGTGTCCTCAAGCCTTGCAGTGGAGCATTCCCTGTGAGGGTGCCTTCACGGCAGGCGTCCCCCGTGGGGGGACGGCATCTCTCGAGGGAGATATACTGCCGCGGAGAGCCTCACAGGGCGCCCGAGTCGGAGCTTGGATCGGCAGGCCTGAGGGTGCCTCTAAAGGCGCGGACCTCGGCTCAGGCGTGCCGTGTAGTGGGGGGAGGGGGCGAGAAGCACCCAGGGACACGAGTGTACCTGGTAAAGCGCCTTGTGTGTAGACCGGGTCTTCGCACTCTTATTCGACGGGTGCGGTGTATAGGCAAGGGTCAATAACTCTACGTACACCTACTTGCATCGGCATTAAGCACCGCGCGGGCCTAGCGTAGCGTCGCCCTTTCATTTATGAATGAAAATATAGACGTATAAATGTCACGACAATACAATAAAAACTCAAAAAATAATTTTGCGCAATGTATTGCGATAAATTAAAACTCATAAAATAAACGTTGTTGTTTATAATGTTCGCTATCTAGTCATGGGAGGTATTTACTGCCGCACTCAGAGACGTCAAATAACGTTAATAAGAACTTAACATCAAAAAATGACAATTCAAAACTAGTCGCTATTCTTGCCGGGTCTATGGTCTAGATTTGAATGAAAATTTTTGGCATTAAGTACTCATTAACATTATTTGACGTCTCTGAGTGCGGCAGTTAGTGTTTTAAAAATAACCCTGAATATAAAAGGCTTCCATGCTGCGAAAAAATAACTTAGAATAACTTCGGACTGGTACAGTCCCGACTCATCCCAGGGTGTAGACCAATAAACACCTTGGGAAACCCAAATGGTGAAGTGAAAATCGCCAATAATAAATATGTAACCAAAGATACAAAAAAAAGGTACCCATATATATTTTTTAATTCCGTTATTTTCATACAAAATACCATGATTAAAGCGGCGGAGCCTCCAGGCGGAGGGAAAAACAGAGGATTTTTGAGGATGCATTTGTTATACCTCTTCCGAAAAAATCCAACCCAGCCTATTCGGAATATCGTCCTATTTCCATTCTCCCCTTTTAATCCAAAGTCCTCGAAAAATTGGTTTGCCGTCAATTTCTTGCTTTCCTCAATGTTAACAATCTACTTAATTCTTTGCAATCCGGTTTCCGTGTGGGTCATAGTACGACTACAGCCGTAACTAAAATAACCGATGACATTCATCGAGCCGTAAGCCGTGTGGTGACGGCAGAGTAGAATACAATTGTCATCACCCCAAAACTCTCCCGTGGGTGTCGTACAAGGCGACTAAGAATAAATCATTGATGAGGAATGGGCAGCAGCGTTCCTCTTATACCACCCAGCAATATACTGCGACTTTTGTGCCCGATAAATGGCAATAGGCTTCCCACCTATTACATGGGACCTGACATATTTGGCGAAACGTGGGTGCTAGTTCACCTCTGCCTACCCCTTCGGGGATATAGGCGTGATTTATGTATGTATGTATGTATGTATTCATCGAGGGATGGAGAATCGGCATCTCACATTGTTAACATTGCTAGATTGCAATGCATTCAATCCTGTAGATTTTGACGTCTTCCTGAGTCTTTTACGTTCTCTTGGCATATCTCCTACCGTTATTGATTGGTTTCTGAGTTACTTGCTAGGACATCGGTAGCGCATACGCGTGGAAGACACTTTCTCAAAGTGGTGCAATTTCAAAGCCGGCGTTCTTTAGGGTGGCGTTCTATCTCCTCTTCTATTTTCAATTTTTATTAATTCCATCACGCAGTCGCTTTCATGCACCTATCACCACTTGTACGCTGACGATTTGCAAATTTATACACATGCACATTTAGCTGACCTTTCGAGTACGATAATAAGGACGAACAGTGACCTTACTGCTATTGAAGACTGGACCAAATCTTTTGGTCTTGTTATCAATCCTCTTAAAACGCAGTGCATTATTATTGGAAGCCCTTATTTTGTTTTGAGGATTGACTACAGTTTATTACCGTCAGTCGAATTCGGTGGTACTATTATTCCTTTTGCTCAAAATGTGAAGAACCTGGGTGTAATTCTTGACCAATGTCTAACATGGCGTCTTCAGTTTTTGTTGCGTATGGTTCACTGAATCGATTAAGAAACTTCTTGCCCATTCAAAAAAAAAAAATTCGAAGTCAGGATTGTAAAATAAAAAGAAATGGTATTTTTATTTAAGGGTTGTGAATTTTGAAATTTTAATTTAGTCAATTAGAGTGTTTTCTTTATAGCACTCTTTTGACTTGGATCCTTTCCACGACTTTCGTAAACATTCGTTAATCTGGTGATTCACGTTCCCGGTGTGACAGATTACATACATACATACATAAATCACGCCTATATCCCCGAAGGGGTAGGCAGAGGTGAACTAGCACCCACGTTTCGCCAGTTATGTTAGGTCCCATGTAATAGGTGGCGGGCCTATTGCCATTCATCGGGCACAAAAGTCGCAGTAGGTACATAGCTAGATGGTATAAGAGGAACGCTGCTGCCCATTCCTCATCACTGATTTATCCTTAGTCGCCTTGTACGACACCCACGGGAGAGATTTGGGGTGGTGACGATTGTATTCTACTCTGCCGTCACCACACGGCTGTGTGACAGATTATTATAATAATAAATATGTATGAGTCCAACTAGATTAGATGGTTTAATAACGTCTGACAAATATTAATGGAAGAGGAAACATACTGCGCCGACCCCAGACAAATTGAGATCAGGAAGAAACATATTGATAAATGCCTGTGTATGAAATTCTTTACAACTTATTTTCTATGGGGCTTATAAAAGTATTAGCGAAGAGTTAATAATGCTCTACACACATACATAAATCTCTACTATTTATCCGTGAAGGTAGGCAGAGGTGTGAATGTTGAACGCAATGTTTCGCCAATTATGTTAGGTCCCATAAAAAGGTGGTTAGCCTATTGCCATCTATCCGGTAAAAATTTTCGATTAGCATAATGTAATACTATACTTTTATTGAGTTTATGTCTACTCTGCATATTGTATTAGATATAAAATCGCACGAATGAATCGAGACGAATTCTATTAACTTTTTTTATGTTAGACAGGGAAGCTCTTGCCCTTCATCTCACCTGATGGTAAGTGACGATAAGGGCTGAAGATGGAATCGAGCTTCACCTGGAACCCTCAACCACAGAGGGGCTGGCTATCTTATTACACATTGTCGGAACACAATAATGCTGTTAACATTATTATTATGGCGACAGATTTTGATAAGATGGTGGTAGCTAGCCAGGCGGACTTCAAACAAGTCCTACCACCAACCAAACCGAGCTCAAAGTTGTACCCCCCTGGGGATCGAACCCGGGATCTCTGAATCTTCATTCCGGTGGGCGAACCACTAGACCACGAAGAAACTATAGACAATCAATAAAATTATCTAAAATATAAAATTCACGTGTCATAGTGTTTGTTAAAGAACTCCGAAACGGCTTGACCAATTGCCACCAAGTAAGCTACAATTGATTTATCCTTAGTCGCCTTGTACGACATCCAGGGGAGAGATTTAGGGTGGTGACAATTGTATTCTACTCTGCCGTCACCATACGGCTAAGGAAGCTTGTGGAAGACAGGCGTGAATAAATCATACGTATTGTAATACCTAAATGACCGTGTTGCACCGACTAATTTTGTGTGAATAAAACGTACGCATGATTTCATCTGAGGTGTTACTCTGGAAGTTTATTTCTTTCGTTCGAGTATTTGTGTCTTTGTCGCTCTTATTTTAATATGTAGTGGCGTGAGATAGACGGATAGATGTGAGTTAATCGTTCGGAGTGTCAGAGTAGTTGGATTGTTGTACTAACTTTTCCTCTGTAACATTTCACCTTAGCGGTTTCGTTTAAGCGCCGGTCTCAATTATAAACACACAAACAGATATATACGTACGAAATATAAAAGCTCGTAGAAATTTATGAGTTCTTCCTTCCCTTTCGCGCCTTCAGTCCTTTATACGCTTCGACCGATCGCCCTTCTCTGTCTGCAGCGCATGCGTGCTCCGTTTCTCTTTGTTCGCGGAAAACATGTATAGCCGTCCGTGTATTTATATATACGCTAAATGCAGCGGCAACATTTGCGATAAGGGACGGTTTTGATTTTATGTTAATGAGTGGGAACTTGTCAGTTGAGTTCTAATACTAGGCTTTGGCGAGCTAACTGCCGCTCAGAGACGTCTATTAATGTTAATGAGTACTAAATACAAAAAAAAATAGTAGCTATTCTTGCTATGGTCTAGATTTAAATGACTGTTTTTAACATTCATTACTCATTAACTTTAATTGACGTCTCTGTGTTGGGCAGTAAGTGTAATTAAGTTATTGTTTTGCGATGATATGTTCATACTGAATTTGTTTATGATTGTATTTTTTCTTTTTGCGAATTATTCAGAATTGATAGCCTTGTAACGACGGCAACGCAGAATGCAATTGTCACAATCCCCATCTCTCCCGCAGGTCGCAACATAATACATGGAACCTAACCTAATAGGAGAAACGTGGGCGTTAATTCACCTCTGCCTACCCCTTCGGGGATAAAGACGTGATTTATGTACGTATGTAAGTACGAGAGAGGTTTGAATTGGAATGTGACACGAAGGGCTTGAACACAAAACAAAAAACTGCGAATTCGCAACGCAGAATACTACAACATATAAATTGAAGGAATGTGCGGTGCAAATCAAGATTATATATAGATTACGATTATATATTATTACGTAGATTTTTACGATGTGACGTCGCATCCCAGTTTTGAGTACAAGCCCGATAATACTATAACATTGACATCGTATCACAGGATACAGAACGCTTAGTATGAGAATAATTTTGTGTATAATTTAAACTGATTAAAAGAAACTTTATCAAACGCGGCTTAGAGTTCTGGCTAGCTTACGGTTGTTCGGTGAATACGAATATTTGCTTAGGACGAATGTTTCTCGGTATTTATTCACGTTCGTCATAATGGACAAAGATTCCGCTACCTATATGATTAGGAATGGGCCGCATAATAATAGAATTAGGTATGGTGAATTAGGATACATTTCTCACCCCCTCAATTTCTCGCGCGAATGTCGCACTAGGTGACTATATACATACATACATAAATCACGCCTATATCCCCGAAGGGGTAGGCAGAGGTGAAAAAGCACCCACGTTTCGCCAATTATGTTAGGTCCCATGTAATAGGTGGCGAGCCTATTGCCATTTATCGGGCTCAAAAGTCGCAGTACATTGCTAAGTTGATAAGTGGTGGTATAAGAGGAATGCTGCTGCCCATTCCTCATCACTGATTTATCCTTAGTCGCTTTGTACGACACCCACGGGAGAGATTTGTGGTGGACTATGGCGACTATATACAGGGTGAAATCGAAATGAATCGACAAATTTTTATGGGGGGTTCTACTGCTATTAAACATTATATTAGTGAGGTTTAAAAACAAATCTAAGTCGACAAAAAAGAATCAATATTTTCCTTTCTTTTAACTCGAAACTGGTAAATATACAGATTAAAAACATAAGACAAAAACAATTAAATATAAAATTTATTTTAGAAAAATATTAAATTAAATTCTTAATATTAAATAAAATTACATAAATCGTTCGTAATTCGCGGGTTGCTAAGCGGACGGGTGCGCGCGGCTAGGTAGTACAACGCTGTAGGTACAATAATTGCGGTCTTGTATTTTATTTCTTAATGTTTGATTACAATTTTAATTGTTACTATAACGATCATTATAGCGGTTAAAATGTCCTGTAAAATCAACCGATTTCAAATTCACCCTGTAGTTAAAAACAGCGATGAGTAATGGGCAGCAGCATTCCTCTTATACCACCTAGCAATATTCTGCGATTTATGTGCCAGACTGCTGAATGGCTGGAGTATACATACATAAATCACGCCTATATCCTCGAAGGGGTAGGCAGTGGTGAATTAAACACCCACTTTTCGCTAATTAAGTTAGGTCCTATGTAATAGGTGGCGAGCCTATTGCCATTTATCGGGCACGGAAATCGCAGTACATTGCAAGGTGATATGAGAGGAACGCTGCTACCCATTCCTCAGCATTGTTTTAACCTAAGTCGCCTTATACGACACCTACGGAGCGCTGCGGCCACCCCCACTGACAATTATTTATTGTATTCTGCTCTGCTGTCACTACATGGCGTTTTAAAAAACATATATCTTATTTTAAATGTATTTCGTCAATAAAGAGACATATTATCAAAACTGTTAACGTTATTCCTCTCTATGTCAAAAATTTTCATTCAAATCTAGACCATAGACCCGGCAAGAATAGCGACTAGTTTTGAATTGTCATTTTTTGACGTTAAGTACTCATTAACGTTATTTGACGTCTCTGAGTGCGGCAGTTAGTGCGGGTCCCGTGTGCGCTGGTACTTAAACAGACATTATCCCACATCTATAGCATCAAAGGAACGCACACCCTTTTGAGCAGAGGCTGCTTCACGGTCAGATGCGCCCGTTTAATAAAAGAGGGTCAAGTAAGAAAATACTGTGTGTGTCCATTTTTAAAAGCCCCAAGGAACAGTGGCTGAACGGGAAAATGGTTCTCGCAAAGCGTCCAATGGGGGTGTTGCAATCAAATCAGCTTTCGGCGATACGCATGCCGCTCTAGTGCTAATATCAGCCGTAAGAAAAATTTTGCGAAACTGAGTTCTTTATTCAAATAATAATAAGAAATACAACTTTTATGTCACACCTGAACAATAAATGACATTTTCCCATCCCATCCATTTCCTAGTCAGGGGTGACATAACATTTTGTAGTTACCTTGGGCGGTAAGAAAGAAAGCCCATATTCATAAAATACTACCGACCTGAGACATTCACCCTTGGTAATAAAATGTACCTACTACTACTGATTAGACTGGCGTTTTTGACATTGTTATTATTTAATCCAATGTTTGTAATCCGTAAAGTTGTTTTATTGTAAATGCTCAAGTGCTCATGCAAATATAAGAGAATAAATGAGAATTATGAGTGATGGAGAATCAACGTTATGCGCTCTGAGATCTAAAGGGGGCATCTGTTTCAATATCTTAACTTCTTCAATCTCGACCATTTAATTATATTCTCATGCTCGGTAGGTATACAATTGTCACCGCCTCCAGTCTCTACCACAGTTATCGTACAAGGCGACTAAGGGTTTAGACAGCGATGAACGGGCTACAGTGCTTTTCTTATACCACCTAGCAATAAGTATTAATATGGGAGTGTCATTGCGCATACGACGTATAATTTGTATTCGTGTTTTCGTGACCATACAGATTATCAATTATTATTTATACTTGCGCAAGCTAGAAGGTAGTGTAAAAAAATGAAAAATGTGTAATTAACAAATCTCTTTTTCTTCCCTCTTATACTACCTAACAATTTGTATGGTGGGAGCGTCATAGCACATACGATGTTTAATTTGTATTCGTATTTTCGTCACCACATTTGTATCAATTATTATTTCTATTGTTTTGTCATCTTGGATACGTAAATATTGAAAATATGTAATTAACAAATCGCTTTTCCCTTGTTTCAGATTGCTGTGCCGTTATGTTCAAAGGGGTGAAAGAATCAGGTTCTTAACACTTATTAACTAATAATGTGTACATAAGCGAATACTAAAAATAGTTCGAAGCGTAATACATCGTACTTATCTCAAAAAGTGAACTCTTTCCAGGGTCCAATTGATTGGACCCTTTCAGCTTAGCTAGGTCCAATTGAATAGTCTCTTTCCGCTTAAGTCCAATTACAATTTAACCAAATATTAATTTACTCTACTATGGTATGCAAAAACTGCATTTATTTTAACATAACGAGGAAAAGCTAGCATATATTCCTGATAGACTAATATACTATGGTTAATATTGCTATTGACTTACGTCTATAATCTTTACACCGCCAAGCTCCGGCTGCTCCGGCAGTATAAAGATGTGACTTACAGTTAATATCTCATCTTGATCCGCCAAGAGATTTCCGGTTTCCATTACAATCAAACTTTCTATTGCCATCGCTGTACCTACGTGTTTATGATACTTACTTTGGGCTAGATGATGCTTCGCTGAGCGAGTCCCGCACACGCCAGTCGTCTAGCTAGCGGTTGGAATGGAGCGTAAATTGCATTCCACTCCGACATAAAAAAAAGGTGTGAGTGTGAATAATAATGATTGATACATAAATCACACCTAAATCCCCGAAGGGGCAGGCAGAGGTGAACTAGCACCCACGCTTCGCCAATTATGTTATGTTCCGTGTAATAGGTGGCGAGCCTATTTGCCAGTAATCGGGCACAGAAGTCGCAGTACATTGTTAGGTGGTATAAGAGGAACGGTGCTGCCCATTTTTCATACATACATACATATATAAATCACGCCTATATCCCCGAAGGGGTAGGCAGAGGTGAACTAGCACCCATGTTTCGCCAGTTATGTTAGGTCCCATGTAATAGGTGGCGAGCCTATTGCCATTTATCGGGCACAAAAGTCGCAGTAGGTATATAGCTAGGTGGTGTAAGAGGAACGCTGCTGCCCAATCCTCATCACTGATTTATCCTTAGTCGCCTTGTACGACACCCACGGGAGAGATTTGGTGTGGTGACAATTGTATTTTAATCACCACAGGCATTTTTGATTGATTAATTAATTAATTACTGCACATCGCCAAGAGAGGGCGCCAATATGACTTTCAGTTCGCCGTTAGCGACTGAGAACTGACGCCTGCACTGGAACTTTCCAAATTAGTTTGTGCAATAATAAAAGAAAGTTCCTGTAATATTTACTAGCGTCGGCAGCAGTTGGACCAATTGGAATTTCCGAAGTTCGTTTTAATATTTTTTCGGTGGCACAGTCGTAAAACTACTGCTGGAGATCGGAAAGTTGAAATTTCGCAAGCACCCGAAGAGATACGATTGACTATTTTATTTGAACACGATTGAGCTTGGAATAATAATAAAATATATCCAAGCGAACAAAATTTACCAGTACCCGATTTAAGGGTATAGGAAAAGGTAGTCCGTAAGTAAGGCAGCCTTATGCCTTTTCGTATTACAATCAAACAGACGATTATTTAAAACACAAACAAAGTTTATTACATGGACAATAAACTGTGACAATTATTATTAATATCAAATTTTTTTTTTCTTAAATAATGTTTTAGTATTTTACTATGTATTTTAGTATCTACTATAAAAATAAATTCCGTTTCCGTTAAGCCAGCTCACGCTATTGTTATCTTTTTTCTCACGCCAAAGTAAATATCTCTATCTCTCTCTGTCTATGTCGAAAAAACGATCTCGAGGTATCGCCTTAACTATTTTTAAGCACGACTGATAACTCCGCTCTTTGATAGCACCCAAGGTCAAATCGAAACTTTCTGAAGACAGCTGTTACATTTGCAATTTTCTTTATGAGAGTTGGTTAACGTGAATGTCGATGGAACTTCTCAAGAAATCACTCTGGTTCAGAAATTAATCCACTCAGTTGTACACAAAACCGTAGTGCCACTGGTAGCTTTAAGATTACTACCGATGTATAGAAGAATCATGTTACATCGAAATTCAAACTTTTTTCTCGCGTTCCTTTAAAAAAGTTTTGTGACAAAAAAGTTTTGTGAAAAGTATGTGCCGCCTAAAGCCCTAGTCAAATACTATAATTGCTTTCGTCATGATCCGTCACGCTCATTCATAAACTTGAATGTTGTATTAAAAAAGTGCTCACAAAACTTTTCTTTTTGTAATTATCTGTGGCCTGGTCCACTTAAAGATTTTAATGGCTGTCCTGATAGTCTGCTAACGACTAAATTTTCTGGTTTCTTTTGGATTTTTACAAGGAGCAGTTATCCAATTTACCACAAAACTCACTTAAAACTCGAGGTAATTCTTCTTCTTTGCTTGAATAAATTTAGATTCAAATAAAAGCTATTTTTAAAGAAAAAGATCTTTTAATTAATTGCCATGTGAGAGCAGAAATTATCTGGCACCATGGATGGCGGCAAACCTATTTTCATTTAACAGGCACGTGACCACTATATTGCTCGCAGTAGTCTATTCATTTATTATTATAAGCGTATGGATTGCGATTATCTACCGGTTCGTAATCATGTGCTACGATGACTGTGCTACGGACTTCAACAGCGCTACCAAAACCGTAGCAATGCGTACCTACTCGCGTAGCACTGCGTACAAGCTTAGCACTACAAACAAACCGTCTCTACAAAGAGATTTGCTACAAAGAAGTTATTTTTAGGTAGATAAACTAATGGAAATGGAACTCCCACGTGTATTAGTGTGAAACGCAATGTGGATGTCTAGGAGGGAGGCGTTTGTCCAAAAGCGAACGTTACTTTTATTTCAATGCCTATACCAGGTCTAGTCTACCTTAGAATCTAGGTTCTAAACCTATATTACAGACACACAATAATAATCCAAAGTAGAAGTGAGTGAGATATTTGACGTCATACTTTTAAATCCAATGTAAAAAAGGGCATACCGTGCCTTATACAATCCATCAATCTCTTCTATGGTCTTTCTCCTACTTTGATATTCATAAACATTCATGTCCATTCATTTCTATGTCTAGTTACATGAAAATTATCCCGTCTTAGAATATAATTTGTGCCATATTATTATGATTACTAAATATAGTGTATATTGTCGCCTCCCCAAATCTCTTCCTCAGGTGTAGTCCAAGGTGACTAACTGCCGCACTCAGAGACGTCAAATAACGTTAATGAGTAATTAACGTCAAAAAATGACAATTCAAAACTAGTCGCTATTCTTGCCGGGTCTATGATCCAGATTTGAATGAATATTTTTGACATTAAATACTCATTATAGTTAATTGACGTCTCTGTGTGTGGCAGTTAATGTCAAAAAAGTGATGTAAAATGGACAGCAGCGTCCTTCTTACGCCACCTAACTAACTGCGATTTACGTTATTTCCGTGCCGGTTAGACGGCAATAGGCTTTTATCTCTTATTAAATGGGATTTTAGCATGGCTGGGCAATGTATTATAATTACGATGTATTCTATAATCATTAATTTATGTTTAAAAGTAACTTGTACCATCAAACACATCTCTGTCGCCCTATATTTGCAATGGCTCCCCGACATTCAAAATGGCTGCCGAGTCCCTTTGCAGCTCAAAGAGAATTCTTTATGACATGCCTTCGCAAGAAATTCTGTTTTGAATTAAATATTTCATTGTTAAAAGCATTTTGATTGTAACAGTAATTGCATTGTAATATTTACTACTTAAGAGCGAGGGGGATTAGGATAATTACTTGGTAAATGGAATGAAAATTATGCAGTCCCTCCGTCTGGCTCTTGGTCCTATCTACTTAATTTTTTTTATATAATTTTTAACTGCCGCACTCAGAGACGTCAATTGACTTTAATAAGTACTTAATGTATATAATATTTCGTGTAAATTTAGACCATAGGCAAGGATTGGATGAATTTGCAACTTTATTGACGATATTGACAAAAATCTGGATTTTTTGTGATGCTCTAAAATTTAATACTTATTGAGACCGGTATCATGATATTGGATGGCAATATTTTATTGACTGTCTAATCCTTGCCATAGATCCGGCAAAAATTGCGAGTGGTTTTGAATTATCATTTTTGACACTAAGTACTCATTAACCTTAAGTGACATCTCTGAGTGCGGCATAGATAACCCTTAATCGCCTTGTGCGACACACACAGGAGAGATGGCGGACAATTGTATTCCGCTCGCACTGCCGTCACCACACGGAGCTTTATTTTTTAGCAACTTTATTATTTACTTATAGGCAGGTTTATTTTGTTGCCGTGTGGTGACGGCAGAGTAGAATACAATTGTCACCACCCCAAATCTCTCCCGTGGGTGTCGTACAAGGCGACTAAGGATAAATCAGTGATGAGGAATGGGCAGCAGCGTTCCTCTTGTACCACCTAGCAATAGCAATGTACTGCGACTTTTGTGCCCGATAAATGGCAATAGGCTCGCCACCTATTACATGGGACCTAACATAACTGGCGAAACGTGGGTGCTAGTTCACCTCTGCCTAGCCCTTCGGGGATATAGGCGTGATTTATGTATGTATGTATGTAGGTTTATTTTTTCTTCGCGGAAGCGATTCGGAATCAAGTAAGCAATGACCTTTGAACAAACCCAATTAACATTCCTGCCGAAACAATAAAACGATCCTTCGTGCCTTACGGACTGTACGCATTAATTGTTCCACTAGGAAACAAACCAATTATTAGCATAATAATTTTTTTACGTTCGTAACAGCTCCATGTAACTTCCACCCGTTCACGTCCGATTCAATCTGTGCCCTGTTTCGTATGCAAGAGGGTACGCTTTTGAATATCCAATCGGCCGTGCCGGTTTGAATAAATCTTTGGTGTTTTTTTATTCATGCGTGTACGTTCATAAGGGAAAGAGACCGATATACAACTTGGCGACTGTAACGTATATGTGATGTAATTTAATTAAAACAAGAGCACGAGGAATATGCAATGTAGACCTTTGCTCGGTTAAATAAGGTGTTTAATCCAATGACCTCTAATCTACTTTGCCCGATAAAGTAGATGACGTGCTCATAAATTAATGACACAAGGGTTCTTTGAGCGTTAAATCAAGATTGACACTTTTGTAAATAAATACTTATTTGTTAATATAAGAATATTGTAGACAAATAAGCACCTTGGGGCCCCCGAATAGTGGAGAGCAAACCGCCAACAACAGCATACCCAAAGAGGGTTCGTGTCAGGCAGGCGGGCCGGCTGTAATAACTGTGAATAACATGTAATGTATGTGCAAATAAACATTTGATTTGATTTGTAAAATCTAAGCTACAAACTTGAGCGGTATGGATTGGAATGTTGTCATTCCAATCACTCTCTCCGTTCATCGGTCTCTCGACATGGTCCGTACCGTCTCTTCTCTATACATTCATTCATCACGAGCACCTTTCCGGTGTGATGGATGATTTAAATCAAAACGGAGTGGATCGCTTGAAGACGTCGGACCGATATGAATGGAAGGCGTAACATACTGCGCCGACCGCAGAGATAGACTGGGAACAGGGGGCCTACCGCCTAACTCGATTGCTGGTGATAGCTATATAGCAATGCACTGCTTACGGCTGTAGCAGCCATCCTGAATAGGCAGTACGGATTTTGTGCCAAATTAATACAAAATCATTCGGTGATGATTCGTTCAAAGCTATCGCTAATAGTCTAGATACTTTTGGTGCGAAATGACAGCATGACGTCATAAACTGTAGCTTTTGCTTTAGCGATCGAGTTAGGTGGTAGGCCCCCTGGGCAGGGTGAAGACAGTTTAGTTTAGCTGGGCCTTTTCCGTACTTAGCCTCCTGATTGAGCCATTGTGCGTGTATCCTATGTCCTACTCCAACCATGCCAATTTATCCCAAATACTTAGCAGCCTTTCCTGACTGCTGCAGGCTTCCGGGACCGACACTGGGGATTGGAGAAGCCTTACCCGTTGATCTGCCATACCCGTGCATTCTTTCAGCACGTGCTGTGCCGTTTCTTCTACCTCCATGCATCCTCTGCATAGAGGACTGTCTGCCAGCCCAGTTATTAAAGACGTTAGCAGATATCGCTTAGTTTTTTTTTGGCTAACAACCTAATTGGAAACGTCTATCGCCATCTATGGAGCGCAAAAGATATCACGGCGAGCGTACCAAAAATTTAATGAAAGCAAAACAGTGGCGGTTGAACAGGGCTGTGGCAAAACACAATGGGGCGCCTCAATTATATTCCCTATATATTTGCGTAGGTACGATTCCCGCCGTATTATTATAATGAAAGGCAAATATCGTTGCCTAATATAAAAATATACATCCTCGGCGCTGTTTCGGGTTTTTGTTTTTGCAGAATTTCGCGAGCTCCGCCGACACGCCAGCAATTTTGGATCGACACTATCGCTGTGAGAGAAGAAATCGATCCAGCACTCGTATCTATAGTCAAGTCGAAGTAATTGCTTGAGTAAAAGTCGTTACTTGAATTGTCATTTTTATACAATATTCTTACTTTAGACAGTTCTTACTTAAGAAGTAATCAAGTATTTAAGTATTCTTACTTTAGACAGTTCTTGATTCATTTAAATTCTTGTTTATTGTTTAAACTTCAACTTTGACATATTTGAATATCAGAACAACAGTATTAGGAAAATAGGAGTAAATCCTTCACGGGCATGACCGCGGGCATGCTTACAGACATGCCCGTCGGACCTCGCTTCTATTAGGTCTGTGCGGTGTTTACCTAGTGTAGGATCGTCAAAGTAAGTCTGGCCTATATAAAACGATGTCCGCGCGGGCATGTCTGGCGGGCATTCCATGTAGTGAATTCCACGCTTAAGAAGTGAGGACATTGGGCGCTTAAATACGATTGCAGAACAAAATCAACCTTGTATTTGCATGCCGCAATCATAACCGGGTCCGTGATCTAGTGGTTCGCCCACCGGAATCAAGATCCAGAGGTGCCGTGTCCGATCCCCAGGGGGGTACAAATTTGTACTCGGTTTGGTTGGTGGTAGGACTTCTTTTAAGTCCGCCTGGCTAGCTATCACGATCTTATCAAAATCTGTCGCCATATATAATGTTAATAGCATTCGTGGTGTTCTGACAATTGTGATAAGATAGCCAGCCGCTCGGTGGTTGAGGGTTCTAGGCGAAGCTCGATTCCATCTTCGGCCTTTATCGTCACTTACCATCAGGTGACATTAAGGGCAATGCTTCCTCGTGTAGCTTAAAAAATGCTATTTAAATGAGCTTCGACGAGGGTTGTAGACCATATATTTGGCAGACAGTACACGCCAGCCCTTTCCTTCCCTAACAAGGAGAGAGGGACCTCTATGTCGGCCCGGCACGCCCTTATCCACTCTCTGAATATACAATTTGCCATATCTAGCATCAGCATGCCAAGTAATGAGCTCTCGGAACAAAGAATTGTCCCCGTTTCGTGTTATTTTTGTTTTGCAAAAATCCATTATTCCAACTAATCCTGGTAGTCTTGTCGAGTTATAACAACCTGGCAACATTTCGTTTTTTCAATATAGGTACTTTTATTGTGATGTTATATGAAATTAGACCAAAAATGAAGACACCCATGATTTATTTAATACCGTCGTTTTCATAATTTAAAAATCATGGTTAAAATTGCGGTCAATCTAAACAATATTTTAAACAGTAAACAATAATTCGTGAATAACATTAAATCAGAATTCTATTAAATTCGATTAGATCAGATAAATGAATAAAATTCATTCATACAAATAATTTACTTATTGTATTCGTTTATCAGATTTACTTCAATTACTATATATACTATATTAATTTTACATTGAATCAAACCAAAATTGCTCTGAATAACACTGAAAAATTTTCACAACCTTTTACTCAGCAAACGAATAATCATGCTGCAAAATATTGTTAGATTTGACTTGGTCTCTTTTGATATTACGACACATTTAACGATAGAACTGTAAAAATGTAATCATTAATATTTTTTAAGCTAAAATCAAGCAAGGCATGTTTGTGTGAGGCGTTATGTAATTACACGCCTAATATTCATTCAAGAGAAATCTCCAACAGCGAAAACTTGCGAAATGAAGTAGCGTATTATTCGTCATAGATCATTAACGACACAAAATCGCTTTTACAGAACCCGCTGGGGAACGTTTAATAGGCGGTTAAGTTAGTTTCGTCTTGGCGTTTGATATTGCAGAGAAGCGACGGACTGCTCACCCGGAGCAGAACTTAAAAATGTTCTCCTTTCACAACAGAAACTTTTCGCTCCAAACTTCGTGACAAAAAAAAATAGTGGATTAAAATTTTCTAAAAATTATTGCCCTTGCCTTATTAATTATAGCATAACCTGCATGCTCCTCAATCCGGGTATCACAAGGCGTCTAACCCGGATTACGGCGGACATTTTTCCTTTAAAATTGTTTTTTCTAACATTGTTCAAATAAAATTCGAAAGTTTGTTAAGTGAACCACTTCAGTCCGTACTAAATTAGTATCTCATTACCTTGCCTTAAAATATTATTGGGACCTTTGCCATAGTAAGAAGTTTATATTTGAATAGAAATTGGTATTCCGAACCTTCCCGGAATCGGAATAATATTCTTAAAACATTTTTATGCCAACTCCAAAATTAAAAGAGCCACAATCCTGTTGCGCTAATGTCGAAACTAATTATTACTCTATATACAAAATACTATTAATAGTATAACTAATTATATTACATAGCGTTTATTATCTCGTGTTATTGAAGCTAATAAATACGTAGAAAGGTTTTTATGGCACTGCTCTCATACAAGTGTTACTATTCGATAACAGCTCTAAACTCCATTCATCCACCCGATGCCTATGACAGCGTCGCCATCTATCGTCGACAGGCGTCAACGACAGAAAAATTTAACAGTCGTTGCCAAAAGATGTCACTGTTGCATTTTGCGTCGATTCTTAGTGCGTTGTTACAAAAAGCATTCCTAGGTATTTGACTAAAATTCATAAAACTAGCACCAACCCCTTTAAATCTATTACAATTTGATAAGTCTCATATCTTTCCTTATCTAATTTTACCATTAACCCATACAAACGATTAGATTAGCATCATAAGCAGTGCCATAAAAGTCTTATTATTAGCACGTTAAATGCCAAACCAGTTTCTAACAGAAAGAAAATATTTATGTTTTCAGGGCACGTCCATAGATTAGTTAAAATTATATGTTAAACATAATTAAGTAAAAAAAAAACTACTCATAAGTTGGTACAACCACCGGGAAACTAGAACAACGTTAGCAAATAAAAGTTATGTGATTGTGAAATGTCAAAACACCAATTCAGCTAGACTAATAATAAATATACAAAAACATATATTTAACTTATAAAAAAAATATATTATAATTATACTATCGCAATTATACTGCGTAGATTTTAAAACTAGAATTAAATTAACTGAATTATACAAAGAGAACTTTGGAGACTAAGCAACTTGGGGTCGGCTCGAGACAATGGCGCTGTGAATTGGCCAGTCAGTGATCGGGGTCCAAAATGCTCACGATGTCCACGCTCATGATGCCAGCTGCCACCATGACGACGATGACGAACGCGGGACCGATCCCGGTGGCGGCCGCGACCAAACTGGAGCCCAAGCTGCTCCAGCTGCCACACCCGGCACTCATGCCCCAGATCCAGCAGCAAGCGCAGCCCCAGCCCCACCACCACCAGCACCCGCACAGTATCAACAAGCTCGGTGAGTTCTCTTTTATTTTCGACGGCTTTCTTAGTTTGAGCCTTCGTGGTCTTGTGGTACGCCTTTAAGTGTTCAATATGTGTTTAAATTTGTTGTTTAAGAAGTGTTTAAATCCGTTGTTTGTTGCCTCTTTTTGTCAATAGTGTGTGACCGCATCTGATTTTAAGCACTTCTTTAAATAACGTTAAGCCTACGTTGTCTAGTGGTTCACCCACAGGAATTAGATCACCGAGGTCCCGTTTAAACGAAAGTCCTCCGCCACTACCATCATGGTTAAGGGTAAAGCTTGTTTTATCGGCTACCATCATGTCTAACTTAAAAATAATACTTGCGTGCCGTATTACTAATGAGGCGTAGGGATAAAAAAATGTAGAAATGGATCGCCTTTTTTGGCGTAGAGTGGGTATGTGGAAAGCTTTTACAGCTCTATTTTACAAACGAATTTTAAAAAGTAATGGAAAATAATTTAAGCGTATCTCCTTCAGCCACAATTATTTCAGGGATCTTAGAGGTCTGGTCTTCGCTGCGCCCCTACACATTCAGTTTCCTTAGATTCAGGCGACTTGATAATAAAACCATCTCGCAAAGTGCTCTGGCGTGTTTAGAATCAACTTTGGCATTGAATGCTTTTTTTAATTCTCCTTATATTTTAGGGAAGGCAAAGCGTCTAGCCCATACAGCCAAGTCAATAGGGTATATTTTATCTATAGTCCTTTGAAATAATGAGTGGGTGAAATGGATGAATGATATGAATTTAACGTTAAAATACGGGTGCCACATATTTTAACGCATCTAGGGAGTGCTTGGCGCGAATTGAATGGTGCATTGAATGCGTCGGAGTCAGCGCTTAGTTGGCGGTATCAAACGCATAGAATACAAAATGTCTGAAACTGACGTATTACAGAGAAAGCAATACGTCAGTTTCATACTTTTGTTTTCTATGCATTCGAATAGATAAGTCACTTGGTTAGGCACTCTGCCCCCGTAGCACGGGACGTGGACACATCTCCTTCGGGGGAAAGAAAATCTTTTCCTCTCACTCTAACTCCCACTAAATCCCGAGACAAAACACTGTCAAGAGGTGGAGAGAGACTTGTCCACGTCCCCGTGCTCGGCCCGCTGGTCGTGTGGGGTTTCAACACCTATCATTACAGACTGAGGTATGCTGCGCACTCCGTTATTCTCCCTTGGACACACGGGTTCGCGATGTCTAGCGTCATGATGATTCATAAGTGTATACCATACCAGCTGATAAGAATATAAGCATAGTGATTTTGATTTTTTTTTTTTTATAAAATTTCACTCACACCTATCATCTAGCCCAAAGTAAGTAGCTTAAGCACTTGTGTTATGGATACTAGATGACGGATATATTTTTAATATAATTATGTATATAAATGTTGAAAATATACTACATAAACATATACACAACCATGACTCGGAAACAAACATTTGTGGTCATCACAAAGTAGTCGTATTGGTACCAGGATTCGAACCCGGGACCTCTTGTCCAATACCCAGCAATCTGAGCATTCGACCAAGGCGGCCGGCCAATTTTCTTAGGGCATACACATTTTGCTATATTTTTTCCAACATTATATATTAAACGCGTATTGATTTTATTAAGGCAACACAACACTTTGCAATATTTTTTCTAACATTTTATAATATATAAATATATATCACATAAAAATCAAATCGTAACCTTATTCTCTTAATAAGACAAGTAACGCTCCTTATCCCAGTATCCCGATACAGTCCCGAAACATCACATTACACAGGCACAATAACTATAATCCCCCTCCAAAGTCGCACAAGACCCAGCGAATGTAAAAGTCCCACTGGACCCATTGGCTTAATAGCGGTACGGCCAAATATTAATATTCGGAACACACCTTTATTACCATCTCGAGAGAGTATTAGGCTGATATAAAAGTATTTTCTCCAGTCTTTACTTTGTGTAGTACTGTACGAGAGAGAGGTTTTATTATCGATTCGTGTTTGTGACAGACGAGAAATGCGCAAGGATAAACATGTCACAACAACAAACAATACAGGGTTAATTTTTAAGTACCAGCAACCTAGCAGGAGAGAAATGCGATCCATGGACTTAGCATGCGGGCTTACCATGATTGTAACAGACATTTTTTTGTTTTTTTTTTATTCTCCCTATATTTTAGGGAAGGCAAAGGGTCTAGCCCATACAGCCAAGTCTTTAGTGTATATTTTATCTGTAGTATTATGAAATAATGAGTGGGTGAAATGTATGAATGAAATGAATTTTACGTTAAAATATGGGTGCCACATATTTTAACGCATCTAGGGAGCGCTTGGCGCGAATTGAATGGTAACAGAGTTAATGATCGTGCTTGATGAAATGGATAAAACCACTTTTTATAGTGATCTTCTTCACTACATCAAACACATCATGAGACTAATTTTCGATGATTCTGGATAATTGCACATCAACACGGATGCTTGTGCATCAAAATAACACCACTTTCACTGCACAAAATCCACTCTGTAACAATTTTTGAATAAGTGAAAATAAATCTGACTGACACCACGAAACGCGCCAAACACTCTCTTAACTTTATTTTTTAGGGACTTTTGTCCCTAAGACATGACAGCCCCATAAACACAAACACTTTACAATAAAGCAATATACCACATACATTTACGCATATTAATTATGAACTAACGACTAAACAATTTTCAATTAAACTACATAAGGACAATGTGGCATCAGAGTTCAGCTGACTGAGTATACTCTGGACGTAAAAGACTTACCATACGGGAGGATACAGGGTTCATTGTAAAGTGCCAACAACCTAGCAGAGAGAGTGCCAAAAGACTAGCAGGAGTATAAAAGGCGCAATGCCTGAGCTCTACCTGTGATTGCGTAAATTAAGCACCGTCCACTAAGGTCGGCCATTGGATGGGTAACGGGTGTCCAATTTGACTAAGCATGATCCGCCGAGCCCGTCCCCTGCCGTTTTCTTCATTCCCTTCCGATATACATTTTTTTAGTGTCACTGTAATTTTTCACTCATCCTTTCTACGTGATCAAACCATGCGAGCATCCCTTTCTCAATTCCGGTCATTGCGTCTTCTTTCAATCCACACCAATAGAATAAATTAATGTGACTTAAGAATTCCTTGAAAGATCATGCCCTAATGTTATCGCAAAAAAAAAAAAGGATTTGCAACTTCTTTTGTTTGTTACTTAATCAACTTGCGTTTAGTTCTTATTTCATTAACCTGCTTCTATTGGCCGTGTGGTGACGGCAGAGTAGAATACAATTGTCACCACCCCAAACCTCTCCCGTGGGTGTCGTAGAAGGCGACTAAGGATAAATCAGTGATGAGGAATGGGCAGCAGCATTCCTCTTATACCTACCAACTAGCAAAGTACTGCGACTTTTGTGCCCGATAAATGGCAATAGGCTCGCCACCTATTACATGGGACCTAGCCTAATTGGCGAAGCGTGGGTGCTAGTTCACCTCTGCCTACCCCTTCGGGGATATTGGCGTGAATTATGTATGTATGTATGTATGCTTCTATTGCTTAAGAAGATTTTGAAGTTTTCTTAATGACCCCTTTTCAGTCTCAGTCTATATTATCTCGCAGTCTAAATCGTCGAATTCGGCACTTCATAAAATGTTGCGGATTTTCATGAGACTATAAAACGCTAGCAATTTACATACCTACTTAAATCACGCCTATATATCCCCGAAGATGTCCCTACGCAGAGGTGAATTAACAACCGCGTTTCGCGAATTATTTTAGTTCCGACGTAATAGGTGGCGAGCTTATAGCCATCTACCGGGCAGCTCAATCACAGTATATTTGTTGGTGGTACAAAAGTAATGTTGCTCATTACTGTCTTAACCCTTAGTCGCCTTGTACGATACCCGCGTGTGAGATTCGGGATGGTGACAATTGTATTCTGCTCTGCCGTCACCACACGGCAGTATACGACATACATGCATACCTATATATATTAAATCACGCCTATTTATCGTCAAGGCGTAAGCAGAGGTGTATTATCAGATACGTTTAATCAAATAATTTGTTTTAGGTCCCATTTAATAGATGATGAGCCTACTGTCATCTAACGGGCACGTAATTCGCAGTATATTGCTAGGTGGTGGTATAGGAACGCTGCTGCGCAATACTCATTGCTCTCTTTACCATTAATCGCCTTGTACTACACCCGAAAGAGAGCTTAATGACAATTGTAATAAAATCAAAATTAATAGGCGTTTATTTGATATTTAATAATATCAAAATCAATCTACGTTTGTTCATATCAGCTGGAATGATTACAATACACTTATGAATCGTCATGACGCTAGGCATAGGAGACCCGTGTGTCCAAGGGATAATACACAGTGGAAAGCACAGATACCTCACTCTGTAATGATGGGTATTCAAATTTCAAACCCCACACAACCCGATCCGCCAACGAAGCGCTGACTCTGAAACATTCAATACCTACCAAAGTTGTATCTGTATTGGTTTATCCTATTTATAAATTTATACACCAAAGTGCTAGTTTTAGGCATTATGAGCACTTCGGGTTGCCTTCCCCTACCCATATAAACACAAGCTCTTAGCCGAACTCAGTCTGTTCTGGGTAATTGCCCCCGTGGTATAATTAAGTACTAAATAAGGGAGAATTATTAAATAATCACCGTTAGTCATGTGGCATGCCGCTCAAAATGTAAATCGGATATTTACAAATAAGGGTCATTAGCGACAGAATACAGTGTCAAAGAGAGCAGAATAAAATTGTCACCACACCCAATCACTCTCTCCGTGTTGTACAGGGTAAGTGTTAAGACAGCAATGAGTAATGGACAGCTTGGCGTTCCTCTTGTGCCACCTAGCAATATACTGCGATTTACGTGACGGACAGATGGCAATAGGCTTATCCCCTATTACATGGTGACTTAACATAATTGGTGAAACGTGGCTATTAATCCATCTCTGTCTTCGGGGATAAAAGGTGTGAATTATGTGTTACTATGTTTTATTTATTCCTTCGACATGATCCTCAACGTTCAATAAAATATTTAGGGCCTGTATCACAATCGACGGGTAAGTTCTGGATAGCTTACTTGGCAGTTCAAGTTTTTGACATTTATATCTCATATTACAACTGTCAAATGATCTGCCACGTAAGCTATCCCGATCTTACCCATCGATTGTGAAACAGGCCCTCAGACTATTTAACTACTACTATTTAAGTTGATGTTAAGATGAATTGTCTGTAAAAATTTATGGACATCCTTCATGAAGCATTGTCAACTATAAAAGACACAGAATTGGTAGCTTTAAGGCTTATTAATTCAAATTGATTAAAAATCAATCCGAGCCAGAAGGGGCCGTTTGGCCCATAAAAGGCAAATCCTTAGTGGAAGGGACTTTATGAAGAGATCATAAATTGAAAATATTCAGGTAAATTTGTGCGTCTTCTGCCGTCGAAAATGAACGGTGCCTTTTGAACCTTATCGCGTGGTGTTAAGGCTGTTTGGCAAGACCCAAGCACAGTCTGTACGACAAAGCGTGACGTAAGCCATATTTTCAAGTGAGGGTAGTTACGGAAGTTTGCAAGGTGAGTTGTTTTAAATAAGATAACGTCATTATCTTCTGTCCGCGACCTAGTTATTCTCATTGCCAACCCTTTAATGTCCCCCAAGGGGCATGGGCATTGACTATGGGTGGATGAATGTAGGAATGATGGGCCATGACTTACCACGCTGGCCCAGTGCAGTTTGGTGGGTAACACTGCAGATACAGCCGGACTCAGGGGCAAAACATGTGTTTTTTGAGTCATGTAATGCAACTAATAAATACTAAACTAATTACTATCTTAGATAAAAATTGTTTTCTTTAGTGATTCAGTATACCTATTCGGTATATTATATAGGTATATAATAACAAATAATTTATAGCCACCCGCTTAATGTGAAAATGGTTCCATCTAAACAGGGTCGCGTGTACCCAAGAGTGCCTTAAGTAGATCTGCCCCTGGTCAGGCCCAACGGCTTAACACAATGCCAGTGACGCAATATTGCATAGACAGTGGCCATGGCGCCGTGCAATAAAGCATCACTGGCACGAAACATGAATGTTATTGTGAAAATCGCCCCATCTGAACAGGGCCTCAACCCAAACAATACGCGCTGCCTCCGAATCGCCTGTGTAGAACTTGGAAACTCTTAAGAATACACCGCGTCCGATCAACGTACGACATTAAACAAGTTAAGACTTAGTTTAAGTCATTTGAAGAAAGTTCGCCGGTACTTCTGCTAGTTAGCGGGAGGAAAATCGGCGAACATGCCCCCTATTTGGTTTTATTCAGGGACGCGACTTGTATCGAACAATGTACTATGTATAATCAACTACTTAACGGCCTAAGCGACGGACGCTGTCCTGGGGGCTAGCTAAGTGGCTTTTCTATTCGAACGCTTATAATACAAAAGTATGAAACTGGCGTTTTGTTTTCTTGTATATGCGTTCGAATAGATAGGCCACTGCCCCTCTAGATAAGTAGCCAACCTATTCGAACGAATAGAATACAAATGTATGAAACTGACGTATTACAGAGAAAACAAAATGGCTACCGTCGTGTCAAATGTATGTAATGTAACACGAATTCTACGTTAGGACGACACTATGGGCGTAAGTCAAAGTCAAAGTCAAAGTCAAAATTCATTTATTCATATCTGGTATGATTACAATACACTTATGAATCGTCAAGACGCTAGATACCGAAAACCCGTGTGTCCAAGAAAAAAAAAATAGTAGAAAAAAAAACAGTGGAGTGCGCAGCATGCCTCAGTCTGTAATGATAGGTCTCCCAAACCCGCCCACGCCCCGGTCCGCAACGAAGCGCCGAACCTGCCGCGTTCAATACCAAGATGGTACTAAACGCATCAGGGCCCAACGCTCCGCTAGCAGAACGGCACGCAAGTAGGCTGTAGAGAAACCCACCATTGTCAACGAGTTATGACATTGCAGGTACATTGTAAATTATGCACCAAATACAATCCCACAACTCGCCAATCACATAAACCGAAACATGCCGCGCACTACCAATCAACCCCCCATCCCCCACCCTACCTATACGGACACACAAGTTTTCAATATCTAGCGAAAAATCTACGCCATCCGTTCGTAAGCTACCGGGAGGCCCTGTTCTGAGAAGAACGGGCAAGAAACTCAGTCGGGTATTTTCCTCCCTTAGTTACATATATAATATATAATCTAAATTTAATGAAAGATGTCAATAGCTTTAACGTCAAGTAATAATAATTAGAGTCACAATTTCTGAAGCTATCAACATCCTTCATTACAGACAGAACAGCATATTAATCATCGATTATATAAAAATAAAAGTTATTTATTCCAAACATCCTTGTCATCTAGATAATCCTGAATTTTATAGTATCCTTTTGCCATTAGTACTTTTTTTACATAAGGCTTAAATTTGTGTTGAGGCAGTTCAGTCAAAGATCCTGGTATCTTATTATAGAAGAGTATACATTTCCCCATAAAAGAATTAGCAACCTTGTGCAATCTGAATCTAGTAAAGGCAAGTTTATTTTTATTTCTAGTGTTGTGTTTATAAATATCACTAATTTTAGCAAATGTATTTAAGTATTTATAAACATATATAATGCAATCGTATATGTATTGTGAAGCAAGAGTGAGGATATTAATATCTTTAAACAGACTTTTAAGTGAATCGCGAGGCTTTAATAGGTAAATAGCACGTATAGCTCTTTTTTGTAAAATAAATATATCCTGAATATCTGCAGCTGTACCCCAAAGAAGTAAGCTATACGACATTACACTATGAAAGTAACTAAAATAAACAAGCCGGGCTGTTTCAACATCAGTTAATAGCCTTATTTTTTTTACCGCATATGCTGCTGAACTTAGTCTCTCGGATAAAGTTGAAATATGAGGATTCCATTGCAATTTGGAGTCCAACTTTATTCCTAAGAATACTGTAGAATTGACACATTCTATCGTTTCATTATTAATTGTAATCGGACTACTAACTTGCCTAATATTTGGTAATGAAAATTTAATACATTTGGTCTTCTTAGAATTGAGTAACAAGTTGTTATTTGTAAACCAATCAAGAACTTTGGAAATAGCTATATTGATGTCATCATAATTATCTTTACCTCTGTCTACTTTGAAAATTAATGAGGTGTCATCTGCGAATAGTACCGTATCACATAGAGATTCTGTGTAGAAGGGAAGGTCATTTATATATATTATGAATAGTAATGGTCCCAGTATTGATCCTTGAGGAACACCCATTTGCATTGGTGAACCCGAAGATTCGGCTTTATTAATTACTACTTTTTGAATCCTATCACTCAGGTATGACTTTATCAGTTTCAATGAGGCAGCAGATACACCGTAATGCTTTAATTTTGCTAATAACGTTTGATGTGAAACACAATCAAATGCCTTAGAAAGATCACAAAAGATACCCAAAGCATCCTGCCGATTTTCCCAAGCATCAAATATGTGCTTAATGAGGGTTATTCCAGCGTCAGTGGTGGATTTTCCCCTCGTGAACCCAAACTGTTTAGCATGTAACAGTTTGTTAGCAGTGAAGTGAGAAAGCAACTGGTTCAACATAATTTTTTCAAAGATTTTACTAAGGGACGGTAATATAGAAATGGGACGAAAATTATTGGGTTCACATTTGTCTCCAGATTTAAACAAAGGTATTAGTTTACTATGCTTCATTAAGTTTGGAAAACAGCCGTTATCTATACATTTATTAAAGATTGATGTCAGCTGAGGAGCGATGACATTAATGATGGGATTCAAAATGCTAACTGATAGACCCCACAAATCTTCAGTTTTCTTCATATTTAATGTCTTGTACGTTTTGATAATAGTGTCCATATTAATTTTGTGAAAATCATCTTAACATGTAATGCTCACACATTACACGTTACACTCGTCTGGATCTGGCTTAAGAGTAGTTGTCAATAAATGATATTTTTGTTGGAAAGAATCGTTATATCGTTTGCCATTTGTCACTCTCACACTTTGATGTTATTCCCAATGAGTGAGAGTGACAGGTAGACGAACGCAGCTACAATCGGCTTACTTAATAACACCACAGATCTCACGATTGGCTTCGATCAGCGACTTGTCTTAGACAATGTGTGTACAATCCAATCACACCATGTCAGCCTAGGAATGATGGCCTGGGGGCCTACCGCCTAACTCGATTGCTGATGATAGCTATATTGGAATGCACTGCTTACGGCTATAGCAGCCATCCTGAATTTTTAGGCGGCACGGATTTTGTGCCAAATTCATACAAAATCATTCGGTGATCGGTCGTTAAAAGCTATCGCTAATAATTTATCTACATTTGGTGCGAAATGACAGCATGACGTCATAAACTATAGCTTTAGCAATCGAGTTAGGCGATAGGCCCCCTGGTCTCTCGATTGGCTACAATTAGAGCTGTATTGTTAGGCTAAGATGTCGTTTCTTATAGACCTTTTTGCAAACTCTCTCCTTATTCTTTCTTGCCGTATAGTGATGGCAGAGCAGAATACAATTGCCATTTCTTTGCACGTAGCATACCTTGCTATTGTTATTACATACATACATAAATCACGCCTATATCCCCGAAGGGGTAGGCAAAGGTGAACTAGCACCCATGTTTCGCCAGTTATGTTAGGTCCCATGTAATTACGAGCCTATTGCCATTTAACGGGCACAAAAGTCGCAGTAGGTACATAGCTAGATGGTATAAGAGGAACGCTGCTGCCTATTCCTCATCACTGATTTATCCTTAGTCGCTTTGTACGACACCCACGGGAGAGATTTGGGGTGGTGACAATTGTATTCTACTCTGCCGTCACCACAGGGTCTTAAATATCATTGCCTGTATGCTTTTCATCGTACAAGAATTGTTTTTTTTTTTCTGTAAATCCTATCATATTATATATGCCCCCGTAGCACTACCAACCCATATATCAACCCATGTTGATAAAATCTCTCTCCACCACTTCCAGTGTTTTGTCTCTGAATTTAGTGGGAGTTAGGGCGAGAGAAAAATATTTGCTTTCCCCGAGACGATTTTGTCCACTTGTGTCCCTTGCTACGGGGGTTGATCTCTCGTCTATTAATCTCAATTCATAAAGATTAACGTCAAATAATTTCAAAATAAAAATATTATATAAATTTTCCGGAGATTTGTCTTCATTACAACTTCTTTACAGGAACCAAATGACAAATAGTGTTCATTATGTTATTTGTAGCTAACTGCCGCACTCAAAGACGTCAAATAACGTTAATGAGTACTTAACGTCAAAAATGACAATTTGGTCTAGATTTTAATGACAATTTTTGACATTAAACACTCATTAAAGTTAATTGACGCCTCTGAGTGCGGCAGTAAGTATCTATATCAAAATTTTATTAGCTTGCCAAGTTTAAGTTCCCTATAATATTTCCATTATAATTTAAGGGTACTTTATTCGGCCTGATTTATTGGCCGTGTGGTGACGGTAGAGTAGAATACAATTGTCACCACCCCAAATCTTTCCCTTGGGTGTCGTACAAGGCGACTAAGGATAAATTAATGACGAGGAACGGGCAGCAGCGTTCCTCTTATACCACCTAGCAATAGCAGTGTACTGCGACTTTTGTGCCCGATAAATGGCAATAGGCTCGCCACCTATTACATGAGACCTAACGTAGTTGGCGAAACGTGGGTGCTAGTTTCGCCTCTGCCTACCCCTTCGGGGATATAGGCGTGATTTATGTATGTATGTATGTATGTTATTCGGCCTGAGATTGCGTAAGCTAAGCAATGTTCGCCAAGCGCCATCATTAGATGGGTAACTAAAAATATGCTACCTTGAGGCCGTTGTACCCGGTTGTAATTACGGACGGCCGCCTTGGTCGAATGCTCATATTGCTGGGTATTGGCCAAGAGGTCCCGGGTTCAAATCCTGGTAGGGTCAAACTTTGTGATGACCCCAAAATTTTTGTTTCCGAGTCATGGTTGTGTTTTATGTAGTATATTTTCAACATTTATATTCATTTATATTAAAAATATGTCCGTCATCTAGTATCCATAACACAAGTGCTTAGGCTACTTACTTTGGGCTAGATTATGGGTGTGAGTGTAAAAAAAAATATGTACATAAATCACACCTATATCCCCGAAGCAGAGGTCAATTAACCCACGGGAGTGATGGGGGTGGTGACAGTTATATTCTGCTCTGCCGTCACCACACGGCGGGTGCAAGAAACATTGTTAGTTATACAAATAGCAAACTAGCAACCACGTTTCGCGAACTATGTTAGGTCCCATGTGGTATAAGTGGCGAGCCTATTGCCATCTATCGGGCTCATAAAATTGCAGTATATTGTTGGGTGGTATAAGAGGAATGCTGCTGCCCATTACTCATTGCTATATTTACCCTTAGTCGGCTTGTACGACACCCACGGGAGAGATAGGGGTGGTGACAATAGTATTCTCCTCTGCCGTCACCACACGGCTATACAAAAAATATGACAAAGACAAAATCAAGTTACATTTCGAAAAACATATCAAGGTAGCTAACGTCGCATTACTTAACCTAACAATTAAATAATATAATTTTATGCATAGTGAAATTATACACTACAGAAGTTATACCATAATTCTGTAAGGCACACAATTATCAACATAGTTAGCGCTCTAATTAAAATATAACGTAGGTATGTTAATTATTGTGTAACAATACATCTAACCAGATCTTGTGGAGGGTGTAATTACTTGTTTTAATTACGAAAACAATTATTAATATATTAATAATTTCTTAACGAAATCTTCATACCACTCCGGGAACATTGTTGGCAATTAATTATAGGTACTATCATTAAGTAAGGGCAGGATTAGGTTAGTTAAACTCGTATGGCAACGATGGATATAATTTGCGGTATGCAGGAAATACCATAATACGTAACATGCCTTTTTCTTTGTAAGTAACAGAATATTATTATAAGAAGAAACTGGTGCCGTGTGGTGACCGCAGAGCAGAATACAGTTGTTACTACCCCCTATCTCTTCCGCGGGACGTACTACAAAAAAATGACAATTCAAAACTAGTCGTTATTCTTGACGGGTCTATGGTCTAGATTTAAATGACATTTTTAATCACTAAGTACTAATTAAAGTTAATGAGTGCGGCAGTTACTGCGTTCCTCTCATACCATTTAGCAATATACATTACTCATCGCTGTCTAACAACATACATTTGGGTAATTTTTTTTTAAATAAATAAAATATTCGAACCGTTTAGATACTCAAATCAAGACGCAAAATTGAATACACTTGTTTTTTTTCCCTGTTCACAGGCAAAGGGAATTTAAACAGTAATCCCTCTGATCCTCACACGCCGTGCTCAGCAAATAGCAAACTGAATAAGGCAATTCGGGTCTTATTTACATTAATTTAAATCCCCTTTTTATCTGCAGGGGACGGTCACGCGTGGACAATGAAATCTTTAGTTCATGATTATGGTCGGTCATTCGAAAGCACTCACATAGAATTACCCAAATAAAATACCGGACTGGGCCGAGATGGAATTAGCCGAGACCTCGAGTGCGAGCTTCCACAATAGCGAGTAATTGTTACCAGTTTTCTTTGCTACATATTATTGCAGTATGGACACACCACTTTAGCTCCTTCGTACGGCTACGCAAATCTTTTTTCTTTTTTCATGCTAGACAGGAAGCTCTTGTCCTTCATCTCACCTGATGATAAGTGACAATAACGACCGAAGATGGAATCGAGCTTCACCTGGAACCCTCAACCACAGAGGGACTGGCTGTCTTATCACACATTGTCGGAACACAATAATGCTGTTAACATTATTATATGGCGACAGATTTTGATCAGATGGTGGTAGCTAGCCAGGCGGATTTCAAAGTAGTCAAACCGTGTACATATCTGTACCGCCTGGGGATCAAAACCCGGGGCCTCTGGATCTTAATTCCGATGGGCGAACCACGACCATCACCGCAACCACGACAAGACCACGGATGTTTTATTTATACTCCATTTATTGATACTCCATTTATTCATACTCCATTTATTCATACTCCATTTATTCATACTCCAGCTTGTCTCAGAACAAAGATTGACGTGAAAACAGCTGAATGTGCATTTAGATATTCTGATGATCCTAGAAACTATTACTATAAACTAGTGATTTTAGATTTAGTGGGAGTTGAGCGAGATGAAAATATTCTCTTTTCCCCAGGGAGATTTAGTCCACGCCCCGTTCTATGTGTGTCGAACCAAATTTTTCCACACAATAAAATTAAAAAGATCTTCGTAAAAGTGCTAAGTAATTTTATTTCGTGTGCAACGGACATTGCTGCATTACCGCTGTACACGGAACGGCTAGCGTCTGTTACACTTAAAAAATCGACCGCACCCCCCCTCTGCCCATTTCACCCCGCTTCACCCCTTGGGACAAGGCACGTCATAAATTTCACTAATTATAACTGACCCATATTGCGAGTGGGTTATTCTGCACATAGTTGTTATTTAATTATGTTGTGTGAGTGTGTGTGTGAATATTGCGTAAGTAGGTGCTTAATAAGATTTAGAATTACCGCGCCCATTGATTAGGAAAGCTTGTGAAGTGAAATTGTTTTATTTTGAATTACATTTAAAATTATGTTGATATTGCGTTTAGAGGGCTGGTGTCCAACTATACATGCGTTTATCCCCAAAAGGATAGGCAGAGGTATACTTATTAACACTATTCGTCAACTAAGTTAGGTTACGTAAAATAGGGGGCGCGTATATCGTTAGATATTACTAGGTGGTTCAATAGGTACGCTGCTACCCATTCCTTAACTCGTGGGAGAATTTAATTGGTGACGATTGTATTCTGCTCTGTCGTTATCCCACGGCTTGGCGCCCAAAATTCGTATATTGCCTAAAGTGAACGCTCTAGTGAGTAAAATTAGGTATCATAGATCTAAAGGGACGTTGAATTTCGACTTTTTCACCCCTAGGGAGCTGGAAATCAGGCCGACTTCAAATTTCCTTTCAGAAAACGTTTCACGACCAACGTTGGTTGGCCGAGTGGTACAGGCATCTGCCCGGAATGCAAAGGGCGCGGGTTCGATTCCAGCATAAATCTTTATGTATAGATTTATGTGGTTAGAAAAAGAATTTCGAAAAATTGTGATCTTGAGCAGCGGACGCGGGTTCGATTCCCGCCTCAATATCATAATTTTTCGAAATTCTTTTTCTAACCACATAAATCTTTGTACTAATTTTTCTAACATTTATATAATGTTAAAATTAAAATCGAATAATACATACATAAATCACGCCAACATCCCCGAAGGGGTAGGCAGAGGTGAACTAGCACCCACGTTTCGCCAATTATGTTAGGTCCCATGAAATAGGTGGCAAGCATATTGCCATTTATCGGGCACAGAAGTCGCAGTACATTGCTAGGTGGTATAAGAGGAACACTGCTGCTATTCCTCATCACTGATTTATCCTTAGTCACCTTGTCACCTAGTCACACCCACGGGAGTGATTGGGGGTGGTCACAATTGTATTCTACTCTGCCGTCACCACACGACCAGCATCAAGACTTATAATTTGTCGAACTTTTTCTGAACACAATTTTCTTTGTAATATTTTTTCTGAAATTTATGTAATACTAGTGGTCGCCCGCGGGTTCGCTCGCGTTTATGTCAGTTGTTATATAGCCTATAGCCTTCCTCAATAAATGGACTATCCAAGACGAAAAGAATTTTTAAATTTGAACCAGTAGTTTCTGAGATTAGCGCGTTTAACCAACCAAACAAAGAAACAAACAAACTCTTTGTTCAGCTTTATAATAACAGTACAGATTCAAAATACAAAATAACGACTTCAATTTATCATATTGTGAAAAAGAATTTACGCTCGATCGCACGCGTACTTCTCATAATCATCATCATCATTATCATCATTCAGCCGAGAGACGCCCACTGTTGGGCATAGGCCTCCCCCAAGGATCTCCAAACCGTTCGGTCCTGCGCTGCCCGCATCCAACGGCTTCCCGCGAACTTCACCAGATCGTCGGTCCACCTTGTGGGGGGCCTTCCAACGCTGCGTCTCCCGGTGCGTGGCCGCCATTCGAGGATCTTTCCGCCCCAACGGCCGTCAGTCCTCCTCGCAATGTGCCCTGCCCACTGCCACTTAAGGTCCGCAATTCTTCGGGCTATGTCAGTGACCAACTTCTCATAAATAATAACAAATTTCTACCTCTCACTCTCTAGAACACAATTTTGTTTCAAATTATAATTATTATAAGCAGCTGTGTGTAATATTGATTGGCCGTACCACGTGTTCGCCTTTTAGTAGACTAACCCGGTTTTATGAAATTAAAATTGACCAGGGTGCGGTCAGCTTATTAGACAGCGGGCAACATTTAAAACATGATACGTCGGCTTCGTGCTAATTTTGTATTAGGACCGTACTCCATCGCACGAACGCGCACCGCTATATTCCAATGATAGGTATAGGCAGAGTTTTAACACTGGAGTTGAGTGCGGGGTTTTAACACCCGCGGCTATATTTCAATGATAGGTATAGGCAGAGTTTCATTTTTCAGACTCATTTTCTTTTCATTCCTAACTTATATTATAACTCCAACTGCCGCACTCAGAAACGTCAATTAATGATAATTGGCACTTAATGTTAAAATTTGATAATTCATACCAGAGGGCCTACCGCCTATCTCAATTGCTGATGATAGCTTTAAAGCAATTCACTGCTTACGGCCATAGCAGCCATTCTGAATTTTTAGGGAGTACGGATTTTCTGCCGAATTCATACAAAATCGTTCGGTGATCATTCGTTCAAAGCTATCGCTAATAGTTTAGGTACATTTGGTCCGGAATGACAGCATGACGTCATAAACTATAGCTTTTGCTTTAGCAATCGAGTTAGGCGGTAGGCCCCCTAGTCGCTATTATTGCCGGGTCTAGATTTAAATAAAATTTCATTTCAAAGTACTCATCAAAGTTAATTGACATCTCTGAGTGCGGTTAATCGTCTTGAATGACACCTACAAGATAGCAAGAGATGTTACCGCACGACTTCCAATGATAAAATAACAGCCCGTGGCAACTCTATTCGAACGCATACAATACAAACGTAGATTTTTGACAGCTTCTCTTACATTTACTTACGCCGTGTGGTGACGGCAGAGTAGAATACAATTGTCACCACTCCAAATCTCTCCTGTGGGTGTCGTACAAGGCGACTAAGGATAAATCAGCGATGGGGAATGGGCAGCAGCGTTCCTCTTATACCACCCAGCAATGTACCTACTGCGACTTCTGTGCCCGATAAATGGCAATAGGCTCGCCACCTTTTACATGGGACATAACATAATTGGCGAAACGCGGGTGCTAGTTCACCTCTGCCTATCGCTTCGGGGATATAGACGTGATTTATGTATGTATGTATATGTCTCTTACATTTGACATGTAGGTCGCCAAGCTGTTTTCTCCGTAATACGTCAGTTACATACATTTGTATTCTTTTGCCACTTGGCTAGGCCCCTAAGTTTTACTGACTTAGTTCGCGTATAGTGTTTAAGTAAGTATTTATCCGAAGCCTAATTGCGTAACTGTTTCTAACGAAATTATCGCTCGAATGGCGGCTGTTATTTGTATTTACGATATTTTCACAAAGGTTTTTCGAAAAGAGTGGGATGTAAATGGTAACTGTTGTTGAAGCTATTTCGTTCGCTTTTTTAGTTAAACTTTGCTATACAGACTTGAATATTCATCTTACTTCTATTTGAAACTTGAAACTACGAATATTCTACCTGACTAATTGCGATGGGGAGAGATGGGGATGCTGGGAGTGACTAATTGTCACCACGGGAAGTGGGTCCCATGGATGTCGTACAAGGCGACTGAGGGTAGAGACAGATATGAGTAATGGGCAGCAGCATACCTCTTGTAACACATAGCAATATACTGCGATTTATGTGCCGTGCCAGACCCCATCGGGGATATAGGCGTTATTATGTATGTAATGTAACTGTAAATTGACTGACAAATTTGACTGACAATACGGTCGTAGAGAATTTAGTATTTAAAAATGTAACAACTTTCATCTTTGTACAATAATAATGTTCGAAAATATTCATGTGTTTCTTTCCATATCTTTCAATCAAAACAATGTTATCCCAGAGATATTGGAATCCAAATAGAAGAAGTTGTATTTTCAAGACGTTTGAGACTATATATTTACAAGGAAAGTCGTGGGAAACCTATCGGATGGAGTCAACAGTGGGTGTATGTCGGTTAAAATCATGGTTTTCATTTTGTTTAATGTCTAAGGTGGCTCTCACTGAATCTTACCACATTATGGCTCTCATAGAATCTTACCATATTATGGCTCTCACGGAATCTTACCTATAATATGACTGGGCAGAAGTCGGAGTAGGGAAGTTGACATGTTGTGAAGGAAGAGTAAACCTACACTTGGATCACAAGTCCCCAGAGCTGCCCCAGACTTCCCTCTCTGCCACACTATGAACCCAGCACCCGCACGGTGAATCCATGGAAGGCTAAGGCAACACACGATCATTCCAAATGTAGTGTCAGTGCTCCACGCTCCACAGCGATCCCCACGGGCAATATAGCGTTGGATTTAGTTTAGTTTGGAGCGGCGGAGTGACGGATTTGGATTGACTGGAAATCTGAAAATTTTCGTCACTCCATTCCTTCCACGTGGAACGTTTTTGCGGTCTATTCCCAGTTTCCCCCGAAAGCTTTCCCCCGATTCTATACTAGTACAAATCACTGGCACCCGCTACCCGCTGCTCTTCGTTGGTCCATATACAAACCTAACCAACTTACTAAACCCATTAATAAATAAATATAAATATTTTTTACACTCACACCTATCATCTAGCACAAAGTAAGTAGCTTAAGCACTTGTGTTATGGATACTAGATGACGGAAATATTTGTGTCGGTAAATAGAAACATTTAAGATATTTACATAATATAATATTCGAAGAGTTTGCGTTCGGGGGAAAGCATTATGGGGGAAGCTGGGAATAGACAGTTTTTGTTTTTGGAGTATGAGGATTGGAGCGGTCGTATATGGCCCCCTTAAGAGTTTTTCTTAAGAGTTTTCGTATCTTATAATAAAGGAAGATATATCAAACTAGAATATAGACCATCGTTCCGACTCCATCAGCAACGGGCAGACTTCAGAGATCGATTCAAACTCACTTCCCACGAACTACATAACTTCAATTTACATAACTAAATTGCTAATTCAATTGAAGTTTAATATCTTGTAGGGGTTATTTGATAACTTAATGACAGCAATTCGACACGATGAACGTGTTAAGTTAGTTCTTAAGCATGTCTCTTAAGTGTTGAAAGGGGGTAGGTGCCGCACAGGCGGCTTTTACTTTTTTTGACAATGACACTGTTTGACATGGCTGCAAAAAAACGGCGGAAAATTACATACATACATAAATCACGCCTATATCCCCTAAGCGATAGGCAGAGGTGAACTAGCACCCACGTTTAGCCAATTATGTTAGGTTCCATTTAATATGTGGTGAGCCTATTGCCATTTATCGGGCACAAAAGTCTCAGTACATAGCTAGGTGGTATATGAGGAACCCTACTGCCCATTCCTCATCACTGATTTATCCTTAGTCGCCTTGTACGACACCCGCGGGAGAGATTTGGGGTGGTGACAATTGTATTCTACTCTGCCGTTACTTAACGGCAGTGTGTGTAGTGTCATAATTGTTTTTAATTATTACCTTAAAATAATTTTAATTAAACATTGTATTTCTGCGAATCAAATACCAGACTAGTCAAACCAAACTACTATTATTATGATTGGTTTGGTTCGCCTTAATGATTTGCCGAATATACATATATTTGTTCCAATCCCTTTGGGACGCATGCAACGATGTTCACTATACGCTTTCCGGCCAGACAGCCCGGCTCTACAATACACAAACTGATTCACAAATATAGGGTGAACGTGACCCAAAGCGGGCAAGTTGCCTAAAACGGTTAATAATATTCATTTAAACTTTATTGCACACATATAGTACATAATGTGCCCTGTGGTGACGGCAGAGCAGAATACAATTGTCTGTCACCACCTCAAATCTCTCCCGAGGGTGTCGTACAAGTATTAAGGGTTAAAACAGTGATGAGGAATGGGCAGCAGCGTTCCTCTTATACCACCTAGCAATGTACTGCGCCTTTCGTGCCCGATAAATGGCAATGGGCGCGCTACATGAGACCTAACATAATTGGCGAAACGTGGGTGTTAATTCACCTCTGTCTACCCCTTCGTGGATATAGGCGTGATTTATATAAGTATGTAGATGAAGTACATAATGCATTATCTGCAAGTCAACTAAAGATCCGAGTTAGAATCAGTAGATGGTAAGCGCACAAACACAATTACTAAATATCATCACCATCCCAAATCTCAACCACAGGTGTCGTATACAGCGACTAAGGGTTGATACAGTGATGAGGAATGGGCAGCAGTGTTCCTTCGTCTGTCTAGAAATATACTACTATTTACATTCCCGATACAGTCATGGTAATGGGCCCGCCTCCTATTACATGGGACCTAACATAATTGGCGAAACGTGGGTGTTATTTCACCTCTGCCTACCCCTTCGGTGATAAATATGCGTGATTTATGTATCTATCTGTATGTAGCATCCGTTCGTGGCAGTATTCCCGTTCTGGGCCACATTCCCCTACATAAAGGGGCTCCCAGCAAATTTAATCACTGCCGACCGAATACTATGACAAATTGTACAAATATATCGTCAGCTATATTCTGTAACCCGTGCACACGTCAAAGCAAATGTTATTATTTTTTGTCCCACTCACTCCCAGCCGTGCGAAATAACCGACATGATGACGTCTGGCGCGATTTATGAGAGATCGCGGTAGATGTGTCGATTAAATCAGTTTTGTCCTGTCTGTTACACATACAAAGCCGTGTGGTGAGGGCAGAGTAGAATACAATTGTCTGTCACTGTCGTACAAGGCGACTAAGGATAAATCAATGATGAGGAATGGGCAGCAGCGTTCCTCTTGTACCACCTAGCAATAGCAATATACTGCGACTATTGTGCCCTAAAAATGGCAATTGGCTCGCCACCTATTACATGGGACCTAATATTTGGCGATATGTGGGTGTAACTTCACCTCAGCCTACCCCTACAGGGATATAGGCGTAATCAATGTATGTATGTGACACAGTATTGGGAATTGTGCTGTGTCACGTATAATCTTCTTTTTCTTCCTGCCCTGTTCCCAGTTTTTCTGGGGTCGACGCGTTTCATATCTTTATTCACGCCTATTTCTCCAAAGTGTATGCAGAAGTGAATCAACACTCTCATTTCACCAATTGCGCTAGGTCACATTTCGTTGGTTTGCCTATCAACACTCGGGTGCTTATGCGACTCAGAGACGTCATTTAACTTTAATCAGTACTTAATGTCAAACAATTTCATTGAAATATAGACCTGGCAAGAGTAGCGACCAGTCTTGAATTGTCATTTTTTAACATTAAGTACTCATTAACGCTAATTAACGTCTCTGAGTGCGACAGTTAGTCAACTTATGATGGACTGGGATTCGCTAAAGAACTGCAAACTGCTATTATTGAGCCGACAGTACACAAAAGACTAAAGCAAAATCAAAAAGACAGATCTAGTGGTTCGCCCACCGGAATTAAGATCTAGAGGTCCCGGGTTCGTTTCCCAAGGGCGTACAAATTTGTGCTCGGTTTGCTTGATGGTAGAACTTCTTTCAAATCCGCCTGGCTAGCTACCACGATCTTATCAAAATCTGTTGCCATAATATTAATGTTAACAGCATTATTGTGTCAGACAATTGTGATAAGATAGCCAGCCCCTGTGGTTGAGGGTTCCAGGTGAAGCTCGATTCCATCTTCGGTCCTTATCATAACTTACCATCAGTAGGCCTATTCGCTAACTTTTGTTGACACTTGAATGTGATGATCACCCAACTATTTTCATAACCATTAGCGTAAGTAAAGTAGCAATGGATAAGTAAGTGATTATCACTCTCAAGTGTCAAAAAAAGTTAGCGAATAGGCCTACAGGTGAGATGAAGAGCAAGATCTTTCCAGTCTAGCGTTAAAAAGCGGACTGCCCACTCTGCACTTGGACCACGCCCCGCTAAAGGTTCGGCTAACGAACCGAGAGACGTCTGATGCTGTAATTTACATACACAGGTTGCTCCACAATTCAGTTATTAATTAACATTTCCCGAGTCTAATTAACAGGCAGTAGTTTTGTCTTTTTAATTTTACCGGAACAAATTGGCAAGGCTTTTCTTTTCGGGACTGCTCACACTCATCAACTTTATCTAAGGATATTTTATTATCGCCGTGTGGTGACGGCAGAGTAGAATACAATTGTCACCACCCCAAAACTCTCCCGTGGGTGTCGTACAAGGCGACTAAGGATAAATCAATCATGAGGAATGGGCAGCAGCGTTCCTCTTATACCACCTAGCAATAGCAATGTACTGCGACTTTTGTGCCCGATAAATGGCAATAGGCTCGCCACCTATTACATGGGACCGAATATAATTGGCGAAACGTAGGTGCTAGTTTCACCTCTGCCTACCCCTTCGGGGATATAGGCGTGATTTATGTATTTTATTACATACGGTGTTCCATGCTGGCCTGGAAGCGAAAAATAACGTAGAATAGGCCAGCTCCGACCCATTCGATGGGTGTCGTAAAAGTCGACTAAGGGAGATTTCCCGGTGTAGACCAATAAACACATTGGGCTCACCCGAATGGTAGAGGGCGAACCACCAACAACAGCATACCCAAAGAGGGTTGATGTCAGGCAGGTGGCCGGCTGTAAGACCGAAGCCAAAACCATGAGCGGTATGGACTGGAATACATAGCGGTATGGACTGGAATGTTGTCATCCCAATCACTCTTCATGCATCGGTCTCTGGATGTGGTCTTTTCATTATATTTTCTACACATTAATTCCACACTAGGATATTTCTGTTGTGATGAATGATATCAAAAGTGTAAATTGATGACGTTTGGCCTATATTAATAGATGATAATAATGAATTAAAAACAATTTAAAATTTGATTTTAAGAAAATTCAATGCTTTGAAAAGTGATTTAAATAAAATCCACTGCCGCATTCAGAGACGTCAATTAACGTTAATGAGTAGGTATTTAATACAAAAAAAATGGCAATTCAAAACTAATCGCTTTTGCTGCCTGGTCTATGGATCTAATTGATTTTTAGATCCATAGACCAGATCTAAATTTAAATGATTTTTTGACAATTGACGTCTTGAGTGCGCCAGCTACACCTTTTATTTTTGTATTTATAAAAAACACATCAAAATTATTAACATTTCTATCTCTTCGTAATAGCCGGATATACTGTATCGCGCCGACCCCAGATAACCTTGGAAGAGGGTAGGATGATGCTTTTTGACTGCTCCGTCGTAAAAGCGAACCATAGAATATATTTTCTGCCATAAACCTCTAGCCAAGTGGAGGTTAATATTTTACAAAAAAAGACCTTCAAAACGCCCAAACATCATTGCTTCACACCAGTTTCAGTTCAAAAACTCGTCGACACCCAAACAAGGAGCTCGTAACATAAAAAATTCAACTCTCCGTATATACATAACATAGCCTGAATCCCCGCCACATTACACGCGACAAAGCGCCCTATTTACCCGAGCATTCGGCTCAATTTCGCTCGACGCTCCCACGGCAAACACATAGAGCCCTAACCCAATAGTTTTAAGAGGCAATTTTCTTTGCACGCCAAACATTTTGCCACAGAGACGGCCTGCAAGCGAATTCGGCCGCTATCCGCTGCTAGCGAAGGTGCGTTTTGGCGTGCGGCGCGTTTCCCTTTCGGACACACTTTCCCGGATGGCATGGCGAAATGTAGGGAGATAAATACCTTACTGGGATCAATGAACTTCGTGCGAGTGACTTTGAAATTTGTGCTGTCATTATACAGGGTCGAATATAAAACGGTGTTAAGCAAATGGCGTCATATTTTCTAATGAATGGGCCTAAATGTAATAGTGTCTTTCATGCCGAACTTGCTTAGAGTACAGCATTATCGTGGTGATTATGATAGATTAGGAGCTAGTCTGTCTGTAATGCTCCATTAGTTTGATACAATGATTTTAATACAACTAAAATAGAGTCAGAAAAATTCCGAGTGGTACAGGCATATAAGGTACGGAATTGCAGATGACGTGTCGATTCCCGCATCAGAACAATAATTTTTCGAAATTTTTCCGATTTTATTTTCGTTCCTTTATTTTTTTTTTCACATTTTATAATGTTCAAATTATAATACATTTTATGCTTTTTATGACTTGTGGTAGTTTTGTCCCTCTTACCTGCTTTTGTAGGTACTTCACATAGCACGTAAACAAAAAAATATTTATTTCTGTTTTTTTCACTGCTAACTTTCGTGTATATGTTTCCTCTTCCATTCATATCAGTCAGGTCAGATCATCAAGCAGGTTCCCTTTTGATTCATATCATCCATCACGCCATAAAGGAGCTAGTGATGAATGAAATAGAAAAGAGAAGGAACGGATGGTCCGTTCCTTCTCTCTGGAGAGACCGATGAACAGTGATAGTGATTGGGATGACGTTATTTTTTCTTTTGTTGTCAACAAATTGGATAGTCATTAATCTATTGGCGAAACGCGGGTGCTAGTTCACCTCTGCCTACCCCTTCGGGGATATAGGCGTGTTTATGTATGTATGTATGTATTATTCTATTAAAAAGACATAAACTATTCGATTTTAATTTTAACATTATTTAAATGTTAGAAAAATTAGTACAAAGATTTTGGTGGTTAGAAAAAGAATTTCGGCAAGTTAATTAGTGTCTTGGGTGGCCGAGCGGTCAGTCACCTGCCCGGATAGCAGCGGACGCGGGTTCGACTCCCGCCTCAAGATCATAATTTTGGAAATTCTTTTCTAACCACCAAAATCTTTGTACTAATTTTTCTAACATTCAAATAATGTTAAAATAAAATCGAATAGTTTATAAAGCAAACCCAAGCTCAACCTAACGCATGGTATTTGTAAAAATATCTGCTTTGGAATGTTTGAAATTTATATCTACATTGCGAGGGTACCCGTTGGCTTACAACGTGAAGTGTAAAGGTTAGAAGAATTTCGGCAAGTTAATTAGTGTCTTGGGTGGCCGAGCGGTCAGTCACCTGCCCGGATAGCAGCGGACGCGGGTTCGATTCCCGCCTCAAGATCATAATTTTTCGAAATTATTTTTCTAACCACCAAAATCTTTGTACTAAAAAGACATATGTCAATCCTCTTGCACCCTCGTAGCAGATTATGTACTAGCAGTTAAAACGAAGATAAGGAAGCTCAGAGATTGAAGAGCGGGGTGAAGTACACCGACCTTCAGCTTTATCTGTACTTGGCGTCAAGCGAGATGAAGGTCAAGCGTGTCTGTAGCATTGTCACAAGTAAAGTTTCTTCAACCGATTCCCGACCGTAACATGGTTGATGTAAAGCGCGATATCGATTGTAGCACGCTGCTAACAGTTTGAGCAAAGCTTGAAATTTATCAACTAGTACTTGGGTTTATTTTTTGTGAGAGCATCAGAGAATTTCTTGTTATGACTGTGAACGGTTTTGGTGACAGACACACAGTCACACAGTCGGCTGTAAAACCTAAGCCAAAACCTTGAGCAGTATGGATTGGAATGTTGTCTTCCCATTCACTGTCTCCGTTCGTCGGTCTCACGATATGGTCCTTTCCATGACTTGAACTAGCACCCATGGAACCTATTGATGGAATAATATAAGAAGAATGAGCCCCACCAAGTCCCAGTGCCGATTAACGACTGCAGATGCAGCCTAACATACAAACATACATACATAAATCACGCCTATATCCCCGAAGGGGTAGGCAGAGGTGAACTAGCACCCGCGTTTCGCCAATTATGATAGGTCCCATGTAATAGGTGGCGGGCCTATTTCCATTTATCGGGCACAAAAGTCGCAGTACTATTGCTAGGTGGTATAAGAGGAACGCTGCTGCCCATTCCTCATCACTGATTTATCCTTAGTCGCCTTGTACGACACCCACGGGAGAGATTTGGGGTGGTGACAATTGTATTCTACTCTGCCGTCACCACACGGCGTGACATGCCTTCCTAATTTTGGGTCACCTATCCAACGACCGGCCTTAGCAAACATTGCTACACGCGTTTATTCTACTAAAGCCACCCGATATTAGTCTCAAAGAATCCTGGCGCAGAGTTCTTAATCGCATTCCCCGCTAAACTTCCAACGTCTCCAAAGTGACATTGTCAAATAAGCCACCTTAGACGTCATAGGACAAAACGCGTTCCCTTCAAGGCAGACGCGGCTCTAGTGTTCAGGGAACAAAGCCAATTTTCCTTTGGCACCGCGACGAGGAAAAGAGGTATGCCTTCCCGCGCGTCTTTTATTTCTTTACGCTTTGTTTTTTTTTCCAGTTTTGATTCTTCAAAGGAGGATGTTAAGTCACGCGTTTAAGGCTTAAACGCCGAGGAAATCAGAGAGGCTTCATTTTCCTTGAGAATTTTATTCTTTTTTATTCGTGAATAATGGGACGTCCGCTTTTTAGGCAACCATTTGTTGCAGATTCTAATTAGTACAATGTTTCTTATTGTGGTCTGGGGAGAAATAGATTTTGCGGATTTACTGCTACCGTGTTAGACACCGTTGGTGAGGAGTAGTGTAGAATACAATTGTCATCACCCCGTATCTCTCCCGCGGGTTGCGTACAAGGCGACTAAGGTTAAATCAGTGTAGAAGAATGGGCGGCAGCGTCCCTCTTATGTTTTCTAGCAATGTAGTGGGAATTCCGTGACCGTTAATGGCAAAAGGCTTGACGGCCGGCTTGGTCGAATGCTCAGATTGTTGGGTATTGGCCAACAGTGGGCATATTAAAGGGCTGGTGATGATTGAATGGGCTATGAAAAGGTCTATGCTCGGATTTTCTCTTCGCGATCAAATCAGAAATGAAGGGGAGAACCATACTCACCTACATAGCCTAAAGAAATACAAACCTTATACAATAATATACCTAAAAGATTGGTGAACAACAATCAACCATCAACAGCAACATATTATTATCCAAAGAGGGTTATGCAAATCTGGCAGCCAGACAGCTGTAAAACATGAGCCCAAACCTCAAGCAATGCATTGGAATGTCGTCCCAATCGCTCTCTCCGTTCATCGGTGTCTCGACATGGCCCTTTCCATCACTTTCCTATATTCCTTCATCACTAGCACCTTTCCGGTGTAATAGATGATATGAATTAAATGGGATTGTATGGCTAAATGACGTCTGGCCGATATGAATTGAAGGTATTTTCTTGTTTTTTAAACACTAAATAAGTTTCAAATGGGACTGGTCGGGACATGTATGTCTACGTGTATGCATCCAGATCTCTGGGCAAAGGTCACCACATAATGGACACCTCAGGATAGGAAAAAGCATCGAGATCGACCTAGAAAGAACTGCCGTCACCTCACGGCAATATGAGCAGTTCTTTCTTTTAAAAATCATCTAACAGTTCAATCATTTAAGCAGATGTCGTAATTGTCTCGCCATAAACTCACCTCCGTCTCGCTCAGTGTTGCCAGAAAAAAACAAACTGTCCCCCATAAAACAACAGACCGCTTAAACATTATAATATTTTCCCAAAAAAAAAAAAAATTACCGCAAAGGCACCCGCTTATCGGAAAGGGCATTATGAAAATACTTTTCTTTGACGAACTCCCGTGCCGTGAGAAGCGGCCGGAAAGAAAAAGACAATTGTCCCTTTGTCTCTCTCCCTAAAGATAATGTTTACCCAGTGATTTCTGGGCAAAAATAAATTTTTCCTCACAGAAAAATACGTAGAGAAATATATTGAACAAATCGTCTTGCTTATATCTATTTCTTCGGGTAGGGATAAGTGATAAAAATTCTATTGAGATCACAGGTAGGGATAATGTGTTGGCCGTGTAGTGACGGCAGAGCAGAATACAATTTGTCACCTCCCCTAGTGTCTTCCGCGGATGTCGTACAAGGCGACTATTACTGCCGCACTCAGAGACGTCAAATAATGTTAATGAGTACATAACGTCAAAAAATGACAATTCAAAACTAGTCGCTATTTTTGCCGGGTCTATGGTCTAGATTTGAATGCAAATTTTTGACATTAAATACTCATTAAAGTTAATGGACGTCTCTGAGTGCGGCAGTAAGAATTAAGACAGCGGTGAGCAATATACTGCGATTTTGACGGCCGCCTTGGTCGAATGCTCAGATTGCTGGGTATTGGCCAAGAGGTCCCGGGTTCGATTCCTGGTAGTGGCAAAGTTTGGGATGACCACAAATGTTTGTTTCCGAGTCATGGTTGTGTATATGTTTATGTAGTATATTTTCAACATTGATATACATAATTATATTAAAAAATATGTCCGTCATCTAGTATCCATAACACAAGAGCTTAGGCTACTTACTTTGGGCTAGATGATAGGTGTGAGTGTAAAAATATTTATTATTTATTTGCATTCCCGATAGATGGCAAAAATTCAATTACATGGGACCTAACATAATTGGCTAAACGTAGGTGCTTTAGTTCACCTTTGCCTACCCCTTCTGGGATAAAGGCGTGATTTATGTCGTATATCTAACTGCCGCACTCAGAGACGTCAATTAACTTTAATGAGTATTTAAAGTGAAAAATTTTCATTCAAATCTAGACCATAGACCCGGAAAGAATAGCGACTAGTTTCGAATTGTCAGTTTTTGACGTTAAGTACTCATTAACGTTATTTGACGTCTCTGAGTGCGGCAGTAAGTACCTATGTTGTCTAAAGCGAGCACTTTCGTTATTTATTTTCGTATAACCAACGGGACAGATGGGAACTCTTAAAATTTTAACAGTTTACCTCTAGATAGCAGAATATGAGGCTGACTGAAAAATAAAAATGAAAACAATATATTTTCAAAATTATTCTGCATACATACATTCATAAATCACGCCTATATCCCCGAAGGGGTAGGCAGAGGTGAACTAGCACCCACGTTTCGCCAACTATGTCAGGTCCCATGTCATAGGTGGCGAGCCGTTTGCTATTTATCGGACACATTAGTCGCAGTGCATTGCTGGGTGGTATAAGAGGAACGCTGCTGCCCATTTCTCATCACTGATTTATCCTTAGTCGCCTTGTACGACACCCACGGGAGAGATTTGGGGCGGTGACAATTGTATTCTACTCTGCCGTCACCACACGGCATTATTATACACAAAATCATTCTGTTCTCGAAATACCCACTTCGTACTTATTTTGGAGTTATTGGGAATATACGGAGTAGGTGCTATGATGCCAAGGACCAAAAAAATAAAGTTAAAAAATTTTCTAATAATTTTCCTGATGCGGGATTATTTATGTCATATTTCACGCAATCCATCTATTTTTATTATTCGGTCGTCCTTCTCTTGTTATTACTTTTATTATCTACCTAGTATTCCTAAGTGCCGACATAGCAATCCTATTTAGACTTCGCTCAGAAACACCCTATTAAAGATATCACTAGTCCAGATAGCATTTCTCGACGTTGCATGAGGAGATTTGGGCGGGAAATGAAATAAAACAAAGCATTTAAAAAAACAAAGGATGCTACGCCTGCTCGTAGTGTGGGCTAAGGCATGAGCGGACGCGGTAGAAATATCGGTTTTTTCTTCTTCTATAGATGATAATACATACATTACAAACACACATAATTCGGAGTTATTTAATAAAATAAATATATTTACACTCACACCTATCATCTAGCCCAAAGTAAGTAGCCTAAGCACTTGTGTATGGATACTAGATGACGGACATATTTTTAATATAATTATGTATATAAATGTTGAAAATATACACAACCATGACTCGGGAACAAACATTTGTCGTCATCACAAAGTTTGCCCCTACCAGGATTCGAACCTGGGACCTCTTGGCCAATACCCAGCGATCTGAGCATTCGACCAAGGCGGCCGTTTGTCTGTGAATTATTTATTACTGAAGGGTTAGGTAGAGACATGTTAATTGCAGAATATTTACTAATTGGTATAAGATGAACACTGCTGCTATGTATGGTCAACGGCTCTTCAGACTACCCAAAACTGTAAAATTTCTTCAATCGATTGTCAACCTTATCTTGTTGGCAGTAGAGCCAAAAGTCGATTGAGAAAATTTAACATTTTGTGCAAGTCTGACGTGCTGTTGTCTGTACTTACTTACATTAGTCGCCTTATACTATTACACCCACGATAGACAATAGTGGGCGGTAACAATAGGGATGATGACACTAACAAAGAATCACTGATATAATGATTCATAATAATAATTTAGGATAAGGAGATTCGTTAAAAGTCACTTGTTACCAGATTATACTTGTGATTGATTTTTATTTAATAAAAATAAAGTAACAAAACTTAGCAATCCGCCATATTTGACAAAACGCCGCGTGACGTCATTATTCAGTTATCTGTTTGTTTGACATTTTATTTGCCAATCAAATTCACTAGTTCACTATAGAAACTGGCCTTTTTACGCAATAGTGACGTCACACAGACGCCATTGCTATTTTGGCGTTATGGCGGTAATTTTAAATTGCATTAATCAAAACATGTTTTTTCTATCAAAATCGAAAGTTTTTACAAAAATATAATTTATTTTGGGTAAAGTAGACAAGTTAGAAAAACATGGTGTAGTTTAAAACTTTGTAAATAGGTTTAAAAAATGTCTAGTATTTATTATTAGCTTCCATATTAGGCTGGGACTAAAAAAAATAACCTACAATGTTCCAGCTCCAATTAACCTCGTAAGCGTCGTAAAAGTCGACTAAAGATTGCCTGGTGTCAATAAGACCTTAGCGTCCCTGAAAATAAAGTCCGAAATATTCAGTAAAATTATTTGTGTTGATGTGAGAATAGGACCCGCGCCCCCTATAGTCCATTGCTTATAAGCCAACATTTAAAGTTGAATGGTTATAAAACTCTTGGCAAGTTAACTAGTCCAGTTTGGCCGAGAGCAAAAGACATCTGCCGGGATTGCATGGGGACGCGGGTTTGATTCCCGCACCCAGATTTTTTTTTAATCTGTCACTTTTTTTTTGTGTCATAAAATTAAACAGCTGGATTAAAATGCTTACTTGACCATCGCCGCTGCCGCCAGTGGCTTGGACAGCCCAAACTCCCAACTAGAAACCTCGGGCTTTCAAATAAAAAAAGTAATTGAAACATTCCCCAGCCAGGATACTCACTCCCCCTTATCTCCTTACTGTAAAGTACGTACCGTACATAAGGTCGGGAAATTGTACGAGCCTTATTCCGGTGCTGCAAGGGCCATTTTCGCCGACTCGCCAACTGTACGTATTTCAGGATTACATTGGGGACATGAGTTTTTTAATTAGAGGAAGAAGGTAGTATTATTTTTTTTAATACCCGCTTCGTTAATTCTTTACTAAGACTGATGTCTCCGCAATTCGTATACTTACTGAGCTCACACATAAATCGCGTCTTTTTATACCCAAAAGAGTAGGTAGAGATGTATTTTACCTTTTCTTTTTCAGGCACATTTACTGACCACAAGATACGACATTCGTTACAAAATACAGTACCTAGTTAACCTGAAGTCCAATTATAATACAGCACGGCATTAGTAATTTAATATCTAATTAGACTGTTCAATAATAATTATGATATATAAAAAAATTGTTACGACATAAGAAAGTATATGACAAATATAAAACGTCAATTTTTTTTACAAATATTTTAAACTATTCGATTTTAATTTTAACATTATATAAATGTTAGAAAAATTAGTACAAAGATTTTGGTGGTTAATACTTTAAACAGCTGTTTAATACTTAGTATCTTGGGTGGCCGAGCGGTCAGGCACCTGCCCGGATAGCAGCGGACGCGGGTTCGATTCCCGCCTCAAGATCATAATTTTTCGAAATTCTTTTTCTAACCACCAAAATCTTTGTACTAAATATTTTAAATATAACTGAATAAAATTAGAGTTAATGTTTCTTTATATATTTTTTTTAATGCGGCTAGCATGGTATCTCTTGGTCCTTATCTCACCTGCTGGTAAGCTGACGATGAGTGGAAACGATGGATACGAACTTCACCTGGGACCCTCAACCACAGAGGGGCTGGCTATCTTTTCACAAATTGTCGGAACAGAATAATGCTGTTAAGATTATTATTTTTATTATAGGTTATCAGATTTTGATAAGATGGTGGTCCTTATCGTCACTTACCATCCGTAGGCCAATTCGCTAACTTTTTTTGACAGTTGAAAGTGATGATCACCGAACTATTTACTTATCCATTACTGTTTCCACGTGACAAGTGTCCCAATAGCATTATGGTAAAGTAGTCATGGATCAGTAGGCCTATTCGCTAACTTTTTTTGACAGTTGAAAGTGATTATCACCGAACTATTTACTTATCCATTACTGTTTTCACAGGACAAGTGTCACAATAGCATTGTAGTAAAGTAGTCATGGATCAGTAGACCTATTCGCTAACTTTTTTTGACAGTTGAAAGTGAAGATCACCAAACTATTTACTTATCCATTACTGTTTCCACGTGACAAGTGTCACAACAGCATTGTGGTAAAGTAGTCATGGATCAGTAGGCCTATTCGCTAACTTTTTTTGACTGTTGAAAGTGATGATCACCGAACTATTTACTTATCCATTACTGTTTTCACAGGACAAGTGTCACAATAGCGTTATAGTAAAGTAGTCATGGATCAGTAAATAGTTCAGTGATTATCACTCTCAAGTGTCAAAAAAAGTTAGCGAATTGGCCTACTGGTCATCAGATGAGATGAAGGCCAAGGCCGTGTCTAAAATAATAAAAAAATATTACTTTTATGGTTTAGAACATTATTATAAATGTTGGAAAAATGTGTAAAAAGAATAATGTGATTTATCTTTGTACTAATTCCCGCATCAAGACAAAACGATTTCGAACTTTTTCTAACCGCAAATTGTTTTTTTGTATACATAAATACGTTTAAAACGAAACATAAACCACCAATTGTACTCCTTTTGTCGTGCTTTCAACCGTCACTCGTTTCACCACAGTATCGCTTGGCATACAAAAATCAAGCTTACCCGCCAATACATTTAACACCGAACAATCGCTCCAGAACCCTCAACCGATCGCCTCGAAACTTAACCGAGTCCCCGAAAGTCGCGGGACAAAGCAAAACGTGCCCTGTTTTATAAATAATAAAGTTCAGTTCACAACTGGGACAAATCTCTGCCGGGTTAAAGGACTGGCTCCTACAAGCCGAGCTCCTCAGTTGACCAGATAAGGATAATCCCCGAATTGTTCAGAATAAAATTTTCCGAGACGCTCCTTTAATAGCGCAACTTCCGAAATAATGATGGAGGCCCCCCCTCTTGGGCTTAAGTTCGGAGATTTGTGTTTTACGGGAGTGGATCTAACGGGAAGGGCCTAATGAATAAAATTGTTTATTGACAGATATACCTCAAAGTACATAGATCATGCCTAATTATGAATTGTTTTCTGTTCCGTGCGGTGACGGCAGAGCAGAATCCAATTGTTACGACCCCCATTTCTCCCGAGGGTATCGTGACTAACTGCCGCACTCAGAGACGTCAAATAACTTTAATGAGTACCTAATGTCAAACAATTTCAATTAAATCTAGACCACAGAACCGGCAAGAATAGCGACTAGTTTTGAATTGTCATTTTTTGACATTAAGTACTCATTATCGTTGTTTGACGTCTCTGAGTGCGGCATTATGAGTTAAGAATGGCCAGCAGCATTCGTCTTATAACGCCTAACCTGTTATATATTTATCACCTCTGCTTACCTCTTCGGGGATATCGGCATGGTTTAAGACGTCATGTTCACCCACCGGAATACCGAGGTCCCGTATTCGATCCCCAGGAAGGTACAAATTTGTACTCAATTTGATTGGTGGTAGCACTTTTTTCAAGGCCGCCTGGCTAGCTACCACCACCTTATAAAAATCTGTCACCATAATCATAGTAGTAGTAACATTATTTATTCCAACTTGTGATAAGATAGCCAGTCCCTCTGTGGTTGAGAGTTCCAGGTGCTCGATTCCATCTTCGGCCCTTGTCGTCACTTACCATCAGGTGAGATGAAGGCCAAAAGCTTCCCTCGTCATCATCATCAACAGCCCTTTAATGTCCCCACTGCTGGGGCACGGGCCTTCCCTTTGGATGGAAGAATATAGGGAGTTTGGGCAATAACCCACCACGCTGGCCCTGTGCGGGTTGGTGGGTATTAACGACTGCAGATGCAGGCGGGACCACCGGCTTAAAGTGCCTTCCGAAGCACGGAGGAACTCGAGATAATAAATTTTTGGTCACCCATCCACTGACCGGCCTTGGCGAACATTACTTAGTTTACGCAACCGCAGGCCAAGCGCACTATGCCACTGCGCTAGCGAGCTCCTCCTCCAAGAGCTTCCCTGTCCAGCATTAAAGAAATGTATTCGAGCAACGCTGCAACCCTTCACTCATCCCTGTCTAAGCCCTCAGTAGACTTGTACGACACCCGCGGGAGAGAATGGGGGTGCTGACAATGGTGACAAACAGCACAAAGGCGATCGGGAATTTGCATGAAACAAAAAAAATCTAGAGACACAAAGACGAAGACAATGTTGAACAAATTAAAAAGAACTGTTAGGTCCACACTTAAAACTTTTACTGTTGCTCCAGGGACGGTTTAGGTACATTTTAAGGCTTCTTATGAAAGTTGTGCGTAAAGGAAAATCGATACAATTACATTTTTCTCTTTTACCCACATTTACGTATACATTTACATACATACGAGCTTAAGCAATTAAATATATCGAGGGTAATTCTGGCAGTTTTCCATGCTGAATGGGAGCGAAAAAATAACGTAGAATTGAATCGTGGCTGGCACGACTCATCCCATGGGTGTCGTAAAAGTCGACTAAGGGAGATTGCCCGGTGTAGACCAATAAGCACCTTGGGGCACCCGAATGGTGGAGGGCAAACCACCAACTACAGCATACCCAAAGAGGGTTGGTGTCAGGCAGGCGGCGGGCTATAAAACCTAAGCCAAAACTTTGATCAGTATGGGTTGGAATATTGTCATACCAACGGAGAGAGTGATCTCCGTTTATCAGTCTCTTGACATGGTCCTATCCGTCTCTTTTCTATATATTCATGCATCACTAGCACCTTTACAGTGTGATGGATGATATTAATCAAAAGGGCTTGATGACGTCTGACCGATATGAATGGAAGAGGAAACATACTGCGGTGATCCCAGATAGACTGAGAACAGGGCAGGGAGAAGAAGAAGAACCTATAGATTAATCACATTTCTTAGTATGCCTTAAGTCGCATAAAGTCCACCATATCAAAGTGTCCACTTTACCAAAACGCCAACGTCCGCAGTATTATTATGACCACGAAGTATCCATTTTAGCTCATTTTTATTATATAATTTTATTAAACCTTCGAGTATGGGTTAATACCGAAATGTCCTCTTGCACGGATGAACGTTATGTGCATTCAATAATGAACCTTAATGTGGCAAACGTGTTCCGGGCGCCACAGAAAATTCTGTGCAGAATATAAACCTCTAACGACATTTCGCTACATCACAAAATCTTTCAAAAGATTACTTATAGTGAATTCCAACTTTGGAGTCCAAAGGCGATTACTGTTAATCCAAAAAGAGACAGCTGTACAGAGCGAAAGGGACAGAAGCATTTCTACTAATCGTCCAGCCCAGTAAATCCGGTCGGTTAATGGGACGTCGCTTGTCGCATTATAGCACTTATTGCTGAAAGGTCAGAGTGTATTTTTTCTTTTAAGATTAGTGTTACGTTGTAAATTTCACGGAGTTTTTTTTAACTCATGCGAATCGTAGCTTGATGTGTTCGTCGACTAATAAATATAGGAACATCCTATAGGGAGAGAAGGGGGTGGTGAGAATTATAGTATCCTCTGCCGCGACCACATGGCGTTTGCGGTATGATCTACTAAAGTATGCCTAACATACAAAAACACAAATCAAAATTATCCCATACTACACTTCGGAGATGGCAGCCCAATCTGGGCATGGTGCCTGTACCTAAAACAGGCAATATTATGAAATTGTTTACATACGACCAAGGACACAGGTAGGTAATTCAATTTCTACATATCCCAATGTCAATGGATTTATCGGTTTTTTAAATGATTTTATTCATGAAAATGCCCTCTTAGGGCAGTAGGGGAAGGTAGCCTAAAACGGGTATACCGCCCAAAAAGGGTTCTCCCGACTATAACTTCTTTGTTAAAAATGACATTTTACAATAATTCCTCATTGTCTGCTGCCTAAAACTGTAGGTGAAAATTGAAATTCTCATCTGCCTCATTGGTGATACAAAACTTATTTTACACAAGAGCGTTACAGCGCTTTAGGTAGTATTTCCGCTTTAGGCCACCTTCCCCAGTACCAGCTATGGGCCAACTTACCCTATTTGACATTTTGAAATCAACTAACGGGAGACCAGAGAGAATATAATTGGACAGCTCTACCCCTACTTCTCAACAAAGAAGGCCTTATCTTACATTCGCTTCAGATTTTATATCTAACTTAGTTAATCAACTCATTGTCTTCAAGAGACACCCGATGGTTGCCATGGCGACAGTAACAGGCTGTGCAAATTTTTTCAGCTGTACTTTTGTTTTAAGTTTTATAACTAGACCATCCATCCGGATGATTATCAAACTTCCTTACACACTATATTTTAGCAGGTGATGTGATTGATTGTGTAGAACTGTTTTAGTTTTCAATAGTTTTAGTGATCGAATGCACATACTGGTGTATAAGTTCTTGGTAAACCAATAAAGGTAAAAAAATCTGCATAAAGCTACGATACTGCTTTACCGAAGGGTAGCAGAGTTGAATATCCCCACTTTTCGCCAATTATGTTAGGTCCCATGTCCAACCCAAAGAGGGTTGGTGTCAGGCAGGCGGCCGGCTGTAAAATATAAGCCAAAACCTTGAGCAGTATGGATCATCACATGCCCGTACCACGCTAACTGTTACTCCTCAATGAAAAATTTACGTAAAATAGGCCAGCCCCGACTCACCCCATGGGTGAGTCGGGGCTGTCTCATCAGTCTCTCGACATGGTCCGTTCCGTCTCTTTTCTATACATTCATTCATCACTAGCACCTTTACGGTGTGATGGATAATATGAATCAAAAGGGAGTGGATGGCTTGATGACGTCTGGCCGATATGAATGGAGAAGGAGAAAGAGGAAACATACTGCGCCGACCCCAGATAGACTGGGAATAGGGCAGCGTGAAGAAGATGTTAGGTCCCATGTAATACGGAGGAGCCTATTGCCATATGGGGCACATAAATCGCAGTATATTTAATTGCTAGGTGATATAAGAGGAACGCAGCTGCCTATTCCTTCCTAGCTTTTAATAGTCCAATATGTTTGTCTTATAAATCGGTTATGTTGTCAAGGCTGCTTTTAGTAAGTATGTAAATACTTTATGCAATTTTTTTTTACTTTTAATGATTCAGATACCTAACTATAAATTATAAATAAATATTTTTACACTCACACCTATCATCTAGTCTTTAAGCACTTGTGTTATGGATACTAGACGACGGATATATACATGTTGAAAATATACTACATAAACATATACACAACCATGACTAAGGAACAAATATTTTTGAGTTTATCACAAAATTTGCCCCTACCAGGATTCGAACCCGGGACGTCTTGGCCAATACCCAGCAATCTGAGCATTCGACCAAGCCGGCCGTCAACTTATAAAACGTTATTGAATACTTTTGGTTGTCTGGAATAATAAATATTGGTTTCCAAAACTGTTTTATACGGTCAACGTCACTTTAGACCATTCTAAACTGTCCAATTTTGACATTTTGCAACAGCCAGCGTACTGTTGACTGTGTACGGGAGTGTGTCCGTTTTATGCAGTATATAGGTAACACCCGTTATGTAACACCCGCTACGTAAAATCGTAGATACTTACTTACACCCGTTATGAGCGCCTTACCCCTATGTAAACCCTCCTGTTGTATACATTACCGCTACAACTGTCGCTGTACAAATCAGTCGCTACAAGCTACTTCCATTATTCACGTGCGACGTCATTATGTGTCCACACGGACCCGGCCTGGATGCATAAATTAGTGGCACCACTCGCTAACGGGGTGCTTGTGGTTTTTTTCGCTATGCAAACTAGTTGGAAACTCTGGGGCCTCACAATTCTAAATACAGCTGAGTCGAAGGGAAAGTCGCGCGTAAGACATACATAAATCATTACAAAGATTTTGGTGGTTAGAAAAAGTTTGAAAAATTATTGGTCTTGATGCGGGATTCGAACCCGCGTCCGCTGCTATCCGGGAAGGTGCCTGAAGACCATAATTTTTCGAACTTTTTCTAACCACCAAAATCTTTGCACTAATTTTTCTAACATTTATTTATTGTTGAAATTAAAATCGAATACTTTATGAAGCAAACCCAAGCTTAACCGAACGCACAGTATTTGTAAAAATATCTGCTTTGGAATGTTTGAAATGTATTTCTACATTGCGAGGGTATCCGTTGGCTTACAGCGTGAAGTGTTAAGTGAAGTTAGAAGAACTTTTTCTAACCACCAAAATCTTTGTACTATTTTTTCTAACATTTATATAAGGTTGAAATAAAAACCAAATAATACATAAATCATGTCTGCTGTTTGTAAAAACATCGGTCTAAATGTCAGAGTTCTCCAAATTATCGAAATTAGACTTTTGATGCCATCTAGTGTAGAACATTTACTAATCTTTTTCTCCCTGCCCTTATCATACTCTAAGTAGGTTCGGCACAACGTGTCTTCTTCTTCCACTCTCCTCTATGAGATGTGAAATCAGTATGAACCCCCCTCTTTCTCATATCATCTTTCACACAATCCATCCATCGCTTTTTCGGTCTTCCTCTCATTTTAGGTCCATGCATATCCATACTTAGCATACCTCTCGTTACGTAACATTCATCCCTCTCATCACATGCCCGTACCACGCTAACTGTTACTCCTCAATGAAAAATTTACGTAAAATAAGCCAGCCCCGACTCACCCCATGGGTGAGAGCAATGTAGTCATTCCAATCACTCTCCCCGTTCATCGGTCTATCCGTTCCCATCTTTTCTATACATTCATTTCGATGGCAACACCAAACCTGCCAAAATTCACTCAACCTAATAATTATTTTACTAAGCCAGGACGGAAGCGACGGTTGAACATGAAGATTATTAGGGAAATTAAAAGTTGATACGGTTGCGTCATGTTCGTAGTTTTTATTACGAATCCATTGTATTATTTTGTAGTACATAGGCACAATGAAATGTAGGTCGCATACAAATCGATTTACATTTCGACAGCCAATGTTTTGCCTGATGTTACCCGGTGGACTTCGGGCAATTAGGGTTTTCTAAATTTATGTGAATGCGTTTGTTTCCATCCGAATGAAAAATAGAGCAAAAACGGTGTTTGCTTAGTGTGAAACTAGATGTCGCTGTAGCGAAACAGTGCACGTATACCACTAAGCGATTGTCTCAGGATTTGTGTGTTTCATGTCACAGGTGGTCTAGAAGATATTACTTGAGAAATATGTGTCACCTTTTGTAGTCGATTATTTTTTAAGCTTTTTTGTATACTTGTGTACATACACAAATCACGCCTATAACCCCGAAGGGGTAGGCATAGGTGAATTAGCACCCACGTTTCGCCAATTATATTAGGTTCCATGTAACAGGTGGCGACACTATTGCCATTTATCGGTTACAAAAGCCGCAGTACATTGCTAGGTGGTATAAGAGGAACGCTGCTGCCCATTCCTCATCACTGTTTTATCCTTAGTCGCCTTGTACGACACCCAGGTTTGGGGAGGTGACAATAATATTCTACTCTGCCGTCACCACACGGCATACCAAACTCGTCTTTACAAAATCTTACTTTTAGAATTATTACTGCGATCCTGCTTCCTATCAATAACAACCAAAGCTTCCATCGATTAAGCAATTCTCAAATGTGATAAAGTTGAAAATCGTTTGATGTAATATTGCAGCTTGGCCGGCGTGCGGGGTTGCCTGTATCTCTTTGTCGCTCCACCGAACTTGGCTGTATTCATAAAAAAAACCCCAATAAAATATGGGTAGAGGTTAACATATTAAACAAGCAGGTATCCAATCTAGTTCTGGACCACAGGGGAAATTTTACAGTCCAATGGTTAAATTTATTACTTTTTCCCTATGTGACCGCGGGTACCTATAAAGTGGGTTTTACGGGAACGATGTATAAATAGAGACTGCGCGTAAAACTTGGTGATGAGTAAAGAATTATCGGTCGACATTTTTGTGTCAAGAGCTCGCTAGCGCAGTGGCATAGTACGCTTGGCCTGCGATTGCGTAAACTAAGCAATGCTCGCTAAGGCCGGGCATTGGATGGGTGACAAAAAAATTACTATCCCGAGTTCCTCCGTGCTTCGGAAGACACGTTAAGCCGTTGGTCCCGGCTGCATCTGCAGTCGCTAATACCCACCAACTCGCACTTAGCAAGCGTGGTGGGTTATGGCCCAATCTCCCTATATTCTTCTATCCATAGGGAAGGCCCGTGCCCCAGCAGTGGGGACATTAAAGGGCTGGTGATGATGATTTTTTTTGTATTGCCAGTATGACGTCACTCTTCACACACAACATACTTACTTAGGTACATACATAAATCACGTCTTTCTACTAAGGTTAAGGGTGAGGCCGAGGTGTTATAACACACCCGTTTCGCTAGCTTAATCCAAATGATATTTTCCGTTGGTGACGGCAGAGCAGAATTTAACTGCCACCGCTGCGTCTGTCACGGGTGTCGTACAAGGTGACAAGGTGGGTTAGGAAAGTGAGGCCCCAATACCACCTGGGCCCATAGCCAAGTAGCAGTCGGTTCATAACGATAACGTGTCGAAGTACGTCACGATCGGCCATATTTGTTTGGTATCTGCAGCGTCTTAGCCTGCGCTACCAACATAACTAGGAACTTACGAAGACGATTTTGGTCACGTGATTTCACGACGACCTATGTCAAATCCCATACATTTTGCTTTGTCGGTCTTCGTTATCTTTGTCGGTGTGTTACTTTGTCTAGTGATATACTGAGATTGACATGAGACCAAACATAATTGGCGAAACGTGAGTGTTAGTTCACTTCTTCCTGTATTTGAGAACAAATAGGCGACATTTATGTATGTATGTATTTATACTAATATTAAAATGCTACAGAGTTTTTTTTTTGGTTGGTTGCACGCGCTAATCTCAGGAAATATTGACTCAAATTGAAAAATTCTTTTTGTGTTGAATAGTCCATTTATCGAGGAAGGCTTTAGGCTATATAATAACCGACATTAACGCGAGCGAAGCCGCGGGCGACCACAAGTATAATAACATTATTATATACAAGTTACCTTTTTAATCACATCCGGGTAGAGAAGACGGCGCTACCGTAGCCCCAACTCGATTCCGAGCTCAAAGTTCGTGAGCCAAAGATATAAACGACCTTATCACAACTTTATTATGGTATAAATCAAGTTGTCGCGTGACTTCCTAATTATTAAGGTCGTAACGCGTTCCTACTCGTGATATAGGCTTTAGTAACGCGAGAACGGTAGTGTTGAATGTTTATCAAACATTACGGTCTGTGAATGGCAATAGGCTCGCCCCTTATTACGTGAGGCGTGAAATAAGCTGGCGAAATGTCGGTGTTTATGTATGGGGTTAAGGGAAAATGGCGTGATTTGTGAATATATCTGGGGTCTTATGTTTGTATAATATGGCGATTTATCTATGTGTGTATAGGACTTGAATTGTAACTGCATACAATAACACATAGACGCTTTTTACACATCCGCGGTAGATATTGGGTGTGGTGGCAATTGTATTCTGCTCTGCTGTCACCACACGGCTAACGGAATTGTTATAATTTCAATTTTTTTTTAAATTGGCTCAACATTCCTGGATACAAGTCCTTTAGGAACTGTCTTTGTATACTTTCGTTTACTTTTCTTATTTTGAATGAATGAAAATAATGTATGAAATGAATGAATGATCTTAATGCATGAAATGAATTTTACATTAAAATATGGGTGAAACACATTTTAACGCATCTAAGGAGTGCTTGGCGCAAGTCAAATGGTAACAGTTCATGACGGTGACCGATGAGATGGTGAAAACCACAATAAAATTCTCATCTCAAACACGGCACAACACTTTTATTTCAATGATTCTTCATAATTGAACATCAACACGGATCCTTATGCATCAAAATAACACCACTTTTACTACACAAAGTCCACTCTGAAACAATTTTTGAATGATTGAAATAAAAGTTTGACGCCATTGAAAGCCCGCCAAGCACTCCTCAATTTATTTTCTTTCCAAAATGTTACAATGACAATAAAAACAAAACAAAACCACGTGTAGTTAAAGTTATAAAATATTATCATTCTTTGGCCTTTATTCCATTTCATTATGAAGTATGTAAGGATCGCAGCAAGTGGAACGAAGTGAAAGATGTGACGTCCGTATGTATGGAATACAAATATGTTAGCAGTAACACTGAAAAAATACAGAAACATACATAACTATTCGGTGAAAGAGAACTGACAACAGATTACAAACAGTAAGTAATGTAAATAGTATTTTTTCTTGTTTTTAAATAGAATACGAGGCTTAAGGGTTTATAGCAAATACTTTACCAGGGCTTAAGTACTCGATCAAAGAGATGGTTATCACAAGACGTCTAGGGCTTAGCTTCCGCCGAGTATCGGATTTGAGGCTTTGAGCTGATCTGCATCCTTTCAAATATAGAGCGCCGAAGCCCCTACCATATGCTCGGTTGAACTAGTTCAGAATTTCGTTCTTTCAAACAAAAATAGGTTTCTGGATAGGACATGAAATATTTTTCATAATTTTTTCCAATGTACATAAGCAAGTTAATATTTAGATGCTTTAGATCATACATACATTAAGCCTATACGGGTAGGCAGAGGTGAATGAACACAATTCACTAATTATATTAGGTCCCAGACCTAATATAATTAATTACAGGGGAACAGCCTATTGCCATCTATTGGGCACAATGTATGGACATAGTCAATTTCGTGGTAGTGTTGCCTACCGTCTTGTAACGATGATTCTATTATTATAATTATGAAGTAAGAGTTACAGTTGTTAGTTACAATTGGGTGAGATGGGGCTGGCTCATTTTACATAATTTTTAGCTCCAAGACAAGCTTGGAAGGTTCAAAAAAAGATTTTATAAATAAAAATAATAATTTATGCACCGTGTCCTATAGCCGTATCCCATCACATTACTTACCAAGCATGAAACATAAAATTACGTTAAAAAATGCAAAATAGTTAATTCTGCTTATAATGTCCTCGCACCGTGGATCCTATACCCATGGTGCAAGCATTACTCATCTTTCAGGGTAGCACGTAAGGTCCTATTTCGCGTGTGCCTACTCAGATAACAGCGCCGCGCCTGTCCCTGGGTTATTGACCTCACGGACGGGCTCGTCACACCATTTCAACGCGTATGTTGTTAATAAATAATTTTACCACTTGTAATTGATTATTATACAGGGTTAAAATACATACATAAATCACGCCTATATCCCCGAAGGGGTAGGCAGAGGTGAACTAGCACCCACGTTTCGCACATTATGTTACGTCCCATGTCATAGGCGAGTCTATTGCCATTTATTGGGCACAAAAGTTGCAGTTCATTGCTAGGTGTTATAAGAGGAACGCTGCTGCCCATTCCTCATCACTGATTTATCCTTAGTCGCTTTGTACGACACCCACGGGAGAGATTTGGGGTGGTGACAATTGTATTCTACTCTGCCGTCACCACACGGTTAAAATAACCCTGTATAAAGCCGTATAACGGCAGAGTTGAATACAATTGTCACCACCGCCAATCTCTCCTGTGCGTGGGTGTCGTACAAGGCGACAAAGGATTAAGACTGAGATGTAATAATAAGTAATGGGCAACAGCTTTTTTCTCATACTACTAGCAATAAATTGCGATGTTTTTGCCAGATAAATAGCAATAGGCTCGCCACCTATTAATTATATGAGATTTAACATATTTGGCAAAAACCTGGTGGTAATACACCTCTGCCCACTCCTTCGGGACTAAATAGGAGTGATTTAAGTATATATGTACTTTGGCACTTATTTAAAGACATCCAATTACTATTCTGTTTTTAATTTGAATATTATATAAAAAATGTTAGAAAAAATATAGTTTTGATTCGAACCCGCGTTCTCTGCGAATCTGGCAGATGCATACACCACTCGGCCAACCAACACGTTGGTCGTCCGAGAACTAATTTTTCGAACTTTTGCTAACCCCAATATTCTTAGACATACAAACAACTCCCAGGTTGAGCTGGAACTAGTTCGCTACCGCTCCTGGAACTAGACTTGATCGATTCCGTCGCTTCCGAAAGGCGCACGGCGCTAAAGTTCGAGGAGATTGGACATGAACTTAGTTCTGGCTTCGGCATATAGCTTCGGCGCTTACGTCAATTTTATCTGTGCACCGAGTTGGGCGAGTATTTATTTTAGGGCTGCGCTGCGGAAAATGAATAGGGGAGCTTTATTGAAATACAATATCGGCGGGATTCCATTCGACACAGCCCGTTGTGGGAGACGGGGCTGGGTTATTTGTGTGTACGCGGACAGATATATCTTGCAAGATATAGGGAATCATCGTTCAGAGTGGGTGTACAGAATAAAGGTCCGTTTATATCTACACCGTTTATATCTATTTGACGGCCGCCTTGGTCGAATGCTCAGATTGCTGGGTATTGGCCAAGAGGTCCCGGGTTCGAATCCTGGTAGGGGCAAACTTTGTGATGACCATGTTTGTTCCCGAGTCATGGTTGTGTATATGTTTATGTAGTATATTTGCAACATTTATATACATAATTATATTAAAAATATGTCCGTTATCTGGTATCCATAATACAAGTGCTTAGGCTACTTACTTTGGGCTAGATGATAGGTGTGAATGTTAAAATATTTATTTATTTATTTATTTATCTACAGACATTGAGCGTGGCAGACAATATAATATTCTTATTTATTCTTAGTTTAATGATGTAGTACATTTATCGTAAAATAAATTTAAATACGTCATATAAAATATGGCCGCGCAGATGTCGACATAGGCAAAGGTGACCCAGAGCGGGTGTTCTGCCTAAAACTGTAAAAACAACACTGATCCCCTTATTATAAAACATGGGCCAAAGTTAGTCATGGTTTAAAATTGATGCTAACTCTGTCTTTCATTTAGCAAAGAAACGTGACAGCATCAGTTTTAAACTTTAGCCCATGTTTTATATTATATGAGACCTATCATAATGGGAGAAACTTGGGTGTTAAAACACCTGCCTCCGCCTTTGCCACATATTATATGTAATTTAAATCACTGAACCGTGGCCGTGTGGTGACGGCAGAGTAGAATACAGTTGTCACCACCCCAAGTCTCTCCCGTGGGTGTCGTACAAGGTGACTAAGGATAAATCAGTGATGAGGAATGGGCAGCAGCATTCCTCTTATACCACCTAGCAATGTACTGCGACACTTTTGTGCCCGATATATGGCAATAGGCGCGCCACCTATTACATGGGACCTAACATAATTGGCGAAATGTGGGTGCTAGTTCACCTCTGCCTACCCCTTCTGGGATATAGGCGTGATTTATGTATGTATGTATGTAAATCACTGAACAGAACCTCTTAAACTGTACTGTCTTACTATCTACTAGCAAACTACGCTTTTAGCTACGGAGTCTTGCCTACGGTACGCCGTAGCATTCTCCGTAATTCCTCCGTCGTAATAGTTTATCGTAGCGTGATAAAGTATCGGTGATTGTAGAGCAGTATAAAAGTTTACAAAGAAAAAAGAAGTGTAAAGGTAAGAAGAATTTCGGCAAGTTAATTAGTGTCTTGGGTGGCCGAGCGGTCAGGCACCTGCCCGGATAGCAGCGGACGCGGGTTCGATTCCCGCCTCAAGATCATAATTTTCCGAAATTCTTTTTCTAACCACCAAAATCTTTGTACTCATTTTTCTAACATTTATCTAATGTTAAAATTCAAAAATCGAATAGTTTATAAAGCAAACCCAAGCTTAACCGAACGCACGGTATTTGTAAAAATATCTGCCTTGGAATGTTTGAAATTTATTTCTACATTGCGAGGGTGCCCGTTGGCTTACAACGTGAAGTGTAAAGGTTAGAAGAATTTCGGCAAGAAAATTAGTCTCTTGGGTGACCGAGCGGTGAGGCACCTGCCCGAATAGCAGCGGACGCGGGTTCGATTCCCGCCTCAAGATCATAATTTTCCGAAATTATTTTTCGAACCACCAAAATCTTTGGAAAAAAAAAATTATCCGGCCTGCAAAATCTAAGCCAAAACTTTGAGCAGAATGGATTAAAACGTTATCAATGTTGTCATTCCAATGACTCTCTCTCTCTCTCGAAATGGTTCCGACTTGATCCCTGCAATTACTTTTCTGTAAGTTCATCCATAACATAAGTGCTTATGCTACTTATGTTTAACTAGTTACTAGATGATAGATGTAAGTGTAAGAAATATTGATTTATTTATTATTCATCCCTAGCCTAAAATATGTAACAAATATATCAGAATCTTTAGACGGCAAATAAAATGCAAACCAGTTTCGAACGTAATATGAGTTTTAACAAGTGCAAAACAGTGAAAATTATGTATGAACGACACAGTTTTGTGATAAAGAAATTGCGAGATATTTAAATCTAAACCTAATTCGACCTACTACCTGGGACATACACGTCGCAGCTTCATCAAAAAAAGAGTGGACGTATTAAAAAACCTTTCAGAGCAAAAAGTCCGTGACTCCACTTCGATGATGTGAATAAATTATGATTTGATAAAAGTTAAATTGGAAAGCAATCGGCCTTATCCTTGTAAGGAGAAATACGGCTTGCTGCTTTTAATATTCAAAGACTAATTATTTCTTGTTTGACAAAAACCTTTTTCGGGAGGTATTTCAATGAGAAAAATGTGTGTACGCTTAATTACTTTACAAGATGCCGGCCCGCTTGCAAACATTCAACATCGTTTCGAGATATCTTACTGGAAAAATCTAGAAGTCTGCTAAAAAACACATATGGATCGGAATGTAGGGCTGTCCGGCTTCTTACTTTATTTTTTACTATGTATTTCTCAATAAAATATTATATTACGGTTAGCTGTACAACGCTTAAGCAAGCTCGCAGGACCAGAATAATAGCTAACGTCATAACGGTGCCAGTGGCTTGCATATGTTGATGCACTAGCGCAGCGACCGCCGCTGCACATCGCTCTGGTTACTTGGTTACTTGCGTAGACATGCTGACAGCTAAAACGAACAAGAACCAGACATAAAGTACTCGAGCAGGCAGAACTTTGACCAAATACTTGCGCAAGTAGCGCTTTTGTTTATACACTGAACAACTAACTTGCGCATACCGTTTGCGCAAATAGCTCGCGCCTTTACCTGCTCCAGCTACTTGCAATATTTTGTACTACGACTTTCAATAATTCGTTAGAAATTACGTTCAATTATTGTAGAAAAAATAATAATTTCACTCACCGCTCGAAAGTTAATAACTCACCCAAGATTAAAATCCCGTGCGAAACGAGGGGAGAGAGTGTGGGCGATGTATCGCGTAATATCTTTGAACTTGACGTATTATTTTACCTATTTATGTTCTTATTTTGTTTTATATCGTATCGCTATCCTAATACTCGGAATCACACGGCGGCGACTGACACACGAATCAGCTGTGAACGAATCGACACGGAAATTTCCGAATATTCCCTGTTACCGTGATCGGTTTGGACGACTAGTCGGCCGATTAGTCGGCCTTCTTTATAACGAACTAATCGGCTAGTCGGCCTAAGTCATAGTCACATCTCTAGTTTACACCTTGCTCGAATTTTTTGGATGGTTAGCAGCACTTATTTTGTCTGCTCTGTTATATTAATTTTTAATTTTCTTCTTGATTTTGCTGTGCCCTATTCGGGTCTATGTGTTAATACCTATTGTATAATGATATATTATCATCTATCTACAAACATGGTAAATACATAAATGTTTTGAGAGTACCTCATCATTCGCTAACCCTGTTCCCTTAACCCTAGGTCGCCTTGTACGACACCCGCGGAAGAGAATGTGGGTGGGGACATTTGTATTCCGCTCTACAGACACGGCATCATGCTAAGAGTTTTTGTCCCATAAAGATACATACATCCATAAGAGATTTTACACAAAACTGCGAATTGGCGCAATGCGAATTCGCAACGCAGAAAACTACAACGTAAATTTCTGCAATGCGATTTAGTGCGGCAAGGCGGCGTCACAAAAAATAATGAAATTGAAGGAATGCAATCAATTCGCAAGCTCTCCCCGAAGGGGTAGGCAGAGAGAATTATCACCCACGTTTCGCCAATTATGTTAGGTCCCATGTAAATGTAAATCCCATCCCATGTAAATAGGTGGCGAGCCTAATTGCCATCTTTCACGCACACTAGTAGCAGTACATTGCTAGGTGGTTTATGAGGAATGCTGCTGCCCATCACTCATCGCTGTCTTTAAATAGATGTAGTAACATTTTCTCTGCCCATACTCGCTATATTATACTATCCTCTTCAAAGTGAAAATAAACGCATAACTACAATGTTCCTTTACCGAAAACATGTAGCGGTACAGCCCGGGTATTACAAACATGGGCTATACGCCCAATTTTGACCTTCCAGCGAAACTTCATTGTATTCCGGACCCTTCTCGATTAGAATATGAATATTTAACAAGTCGGGTTCTAACTGTAATATTGTAGAAAGCTTGTTACTCTAACAACGGGCTTTGTGTTGCAATTCAGGTGGTATGTAGGCATTGGGGTCAGTTCACATTGGGAGCGGGGGCGGCTTGGCGATTTGTCTTTTATTTATTCGAAATGTATTGGTTACCTAACCGTAAAGTTAGCTTAGCGCACTAGTCCGCGTGCGTTTGTGAAAAAAAAGGGAATGTTCGCAAAGGCATTGAATATGTGACCAAAAATATTTTTTCTCGATTTCTGCCGCGCTTCGGATGACACGTTAAGCCGCTGGTCGCGATAGTATCTGCAGTCGTTAATACCTACCAAACCACAAAGGGCCGGCGTGGTGGGCTATGGCCCATTCTCCCAATATTCTTTCATCCACAAGCCTGTGCCTCAGCAGTAGAGACATTAAAGGGCTAGTGATGATGATGAACAGTAGTCCGACAACTTCGTGAGCGAACCACCTGCGGGTGATGCGGAGAGGGGGGAAAACTCGCTCCTCCCCGCATCACCCACGCTAACATCTAGAATGCCCTGTCCCCGCCACCGTCTCATACCGCAGGAAGGTCGCGCATGAACTTGTCGAACTATAGTTACAGAGGAATTAATCCTCTGCAACTATACGGTTCATCAGGCTAACATAGTTGATAAGCCGGCTTGATATATGTATGTGTTACAGTCAAAACTCTTAGCCGGTCAAAACCACTTTTGACTGATTTCCGGCTCATTATAACCTAACTGGCGGATTGAGCTTTACTTTTTATTATCTCAAGTTCCTCCGTATTTCAGAAGGCACGTAATGGTCGCTGTCCTGACTACATCTGCAGATGCTTACACCTACCAGTCCAGTGCCCGAATGCGTGGCTCGAGGACCCTTCAAGGTTTTCACCTTCCCCAAAAACACGGTAGCCACAACCTATTAGGTCCTTTAAAATAACACCACATGACACCTTAAACTATGTCAACGCATGCAGATTTTTGCATTAGTTTTAAACCTTATTACAAGTTAGTAACATTAAAATTATAGTGGAAATGATTTTACTACTGCCTTATAAAGGGCATCGCACGTTTATATTAAAATTAAATAATTATATTAAAATGCGTTATGAAATAATAATAATATTTTTATAAACGCTTACGTCTATAAAAATATTCGCTGCGCTTTGTTCGGTGTGAACTGTTCCTAAGGTGTGCCAATTACAAAATTTGTTTGGTACGTTTAGCTTTGTATTATTTTTAGATGAGATGAGGAGCTCAATGGCGCAGAAGCTAGTTTGCGATTGCGTAAAATAAGTTATGTTCGCTGAGGCCGGTCGTTGGATGGGTGACCAAAGTTACCTCCGTTCTTCGGAAGGCATGTTAAGCTATGTTCCAGCTGGATATTCAGCTGTTAATACCCTGCAATCCGCACTGGGCCAGTGTCCACCACACTGGCCCAGTACGGATTATGTTATGGCCCATAAAGCAGTGGCAGCAAGGGTTAGTGATGATGATGGTTATAATATATTCAAAGATTTTCCATCATTGTCATCTAGTATCCATAACACAAGTGCTTAGGCTACTTACTTGGGGCTAGATGACAGGTGTAAGTGTAAAAATATTTATTATATTATATTATTATTATCATAATTTTTTATAGAATTAATATAGAACTGCGATAGAGTAACGACAAAGTAATTTTGAGCTAAGCGCCATCTGTTCACGGCTTTTGGAAATACAAAACAGCTGCATTTTTACGGTTTCCAAGGTTTGCCTCGCAATGCAAAATAAATGATGAATCGGTACCAATTAAAATGAGTGTATTGTTTCTAATAACGGTTGATATTGTAAGACCTACGTCACTCTTTACGATTATAATTACCGATTTGGGCTTTAGCCCAAAACGGGCACCCTGTGCCTGTGGGAATAATAATTGTCGGAACTAAAAAAAAAATCAAATGATAATAATTATATCACATAACATTTATTCTAGACTCTGCAATCCATAGAAGTGTTTGAATGCAATGGAATATATCAAGCTTACAGCCATTATAAAGCCTTTAAATAATGTTATACGCGTACCCTTTTTGTGCACTATAACCGACCGTGGATCTTATGCTAAGCATCGCAATGATCTAAATTGATCTTCTCTTTGTTACAGAGCATTACCACATCTTCGTTGGCGACCTGAGTCCTGAAATTGAAACGCAGAGCTTACGAGATGCGTTTGCGCCGTTCGGGGAGATATCGTAAGTTTATTTTTAACATAGGTATATACATACATAAATATGAGAAAGGGGGGGGGGGGGGCAAAATTTACAAACGAAAAAATAAGTATCAACGGTCATTGCATTTATCATTATAACGGGAGCCGCCCGGGTTGCGGTAGTCGCCGGTTCGATTCCCGCATCAAGACTATAATTTTTCGAACTTTTCTGACGTATTTTTCTTTCTATCTGCCGCACTCAGAGACGTCAAATAACGTTAATGAGTACTTAACGTCAAAAAAATGACAATTCAAAACCAGTCTCTATTCTTGCCGGGTCTATGGTCTAGATTTGAATGAAAATTTTTGACATTAAATACTTATTAAAGTTAATTGATGTCTCTGAGTGCGGCAGTAAGATAGATAATAGTTTCATTTACTTAATACTTACTTCATTATGACATCTTTCATTTACTCAATACTTCATGTGACCCCTCAAGCTGGGCACTGACCAACATTACGAGGTGTAATGTAACATGTTACACAGCGAGCATTCATGCAGTCAGTACGTAGTGTTACGGGGAAACCAGCGAGCAATTGTATCGAAAATACGGTTCCTATGCACGACGAGACCTCGTTACGTAAAATTAAAGATGTCATAAGTACCTAAATAATTATTAAATATTATATTTTTACACTCACGCCTATCATCTAGCCCAAAGTAAGTAGCCTAAGCCCTTGTGTTATGGATACTAGATGACGGACATATTTTAATATAATTATGAATATAAATGTTGAAAATATACTACATAAACATATACACAACCATGACTCGGGAACAAACATTTGTGGTCATCACAAAGTTTGCCCCTATTAGGATTCGAACCCAGGACCTCTTGGCCAATATCCAGCAATCTGAGCATTCGACCAAGATGGCCGGTAAAAGAAACTATAATATATATCTCTTAGAAAGAAATATACGTCAGAAAAGTTCGAAAAATTATAGTCTTGAAAGCGCGAATCGGACCGGCGTCTTCCACAATCCCGGCTGCTCCCATCCTAATGATACATGCAATAACCGCTGACACTTTTTCGTTTGTAATATTTTTAAGGATTTCTAGTCAAAATATTGGCTAAGAGAGCTTTTCCACCAGAGCTGTGCGAGCATGCGTTGCGAGGAATGTGTTTGAGGAGAACCAATAGAATCACTTCATTTTCCTGTCCTCTGTAGGATTTTTACGAAGCGACGTCACATCGCAGTGTTGTATACAAGCCCTTAGTGAAGTGAGATTTTTGTACATACTACTTAGGTGGAAAAGCACTCTAGGTGGTTTTATACTAATGTATAACGTAATGACTAGTGATGTAACCACCGTCGTACCCAAGTCAATTGTAGTTACCGCTAATTATTGGAAGTTAATTGAAAAGTTAATGCTCCAAATTACTACGTCCTTCATTAGGACGGTAGCGTACATTTTCCTTAAAGTATCTTCGCCAGTCCTTTAGGTACTTGCGACAGATCACGTAAGAAATGAAGATATTACAGCAGAAATAGTCATGGCGTAGCATTTTTATGCTGAAATATTGTCACCAATAAGAATCTTCGGGTCGTTTGGCTACACTGCCTACTTTGAGCAAGTCTTAACTTGTAAGTTCAGGTTTGAATGACAGCGTTTCTATGAGCAGAAGCGGACAAGGTATGGAGGTAAAAACTTCAATACAATCACGCGTATAGCCCGTTTTATGTCAGCCCCTGACCAGGAAGTGGGATGTTTTAGTAAGTGGAGCGAGCGGAAAGATCCACATTAGGGTCAGGAGAGATATACCCAAAGAGGGTTGGTGTCAGGCAGGCGGCCGGCTGTAAAACCTAAGCCAAAACCTTGAGCATGGTATGGATTGGAATGTTGTCATTTCAGTCACTCTCTCCGTTCATCGATCTCCCGACATGGTCCGTTCCGTCTCTTTTCTATATATTCATTCATCACTAGCACCTTTACGGTGTGATGAATGATATGAATCAAAAGGGAGTGGATGTCTTGATGTCGTCTGTCCGATATGAATGGAAGAGGAAACATACTGCGCCGACCCCAGATAGACTGGGAACAGGGTAGCGTGAAGAAGGTCAGGAGAGACATAAATAATTATTATAGTCGTCTCTAGTCCGCTTCAATCAAAGCCGCTACCTTCTGGCGTGCTTCCAAATGGCGGTCGCTGTATTTGTATACCGTCCAGTCATGTTTTGGTTCTTTTACGGATGCATTTCGCAGATTAGTTTCTTCTGTCCTTCCATCAAACATTTTATAGTCCAGTAAACTGGTAGTATTGTGTTTGTGAATTTATTATGACAAGTATAATGGCGCAGTGATTCGTGCTTACGCAAGCCGACCAATAAATATTAGACAAACCATTAGATGGGTGACCCATTATAATCGGTCTAGCTGTCACCTGAAGCATATACGTTCTCCGTGGGTGGAAATATTATAGGTAGGTGAGACCGCTACCATACATGAGTGTGTCAACAACTGTAAGTAAAACCGAACGCAATATACATGTAACAAGACACGAAGGATTTAGACTTAACCTTAAAAAGACATGGCTGAAGAGCAAATGCCTATTTCATCAAACAAAGATGTTTACTATATGCACCAATAATTAGACAAACAAATATCCGTATGGTGACGGCAGAGCAGAATACAATTGTCACCATCCACAACTCCCCCTTGGGTGTCGTGACAAGGCGACTAAGCGGAAAGACATCATATAGGCAATAGGCTCGCCATCTACCACACATGGGAAAAAACCACATCGGAAAAAACTAACTTAATTGGCAAAAAGTGGGTGTTAATTCACCTCTGCCTACCCCTTCGGGCATATAGGCGTGATTGATATGGTATGTATTAAACAAACTGTCTAAAAATATTTTACACGAGCCATGTTCATATTATCTTGTCTTCTATGAATATGCCTGGCATGAGTCACCCCTGAGGTCTCGTGTTAGTCGACTAAGGATTGCCTGGTCAAGACCAAAAGCACCTTGAGACACTTGGTACTTAGGAGCACTTTGGGCAAACTACCAACAACAGCATGCCCAAAGAAGATTCCTGTCAGGCAGGTGACCGCCTGTAAAACCTAACCCAACACTTACAATAGAATGGATTGGATGTTGTTAGCCCACTCTCTCCGTTCATCGGTCTCTAGACGTTGTCCTTTCTATCACTTTTATGTACATTCATTCTATACTAGCTCCTTTCCGGTTTGATATGAACCAAAAGGAAGTAAACGGCACATAAATCGCAGTATATTGCTAGGTCTTCTATGCTGGCCTGGGAGCGAACAAATAACGTAGAATAGGCCAGCCCCAACTCATCCTGTGGGTGTCGTAAAAGTCGACTAAAGGAGATTGCCCGGTGCAGACCAGGGCCTGTAGCCAAGTGGCAATCGTTTCATAACGATAACGTATCGAAGTTCGTCACGATCGGCCATATTACTTTGGTATCCACTGCGTCTAAGCTTGCGCTACCAACATAACTAGGAACTTACGAAGACGATTATGGTCACGTGATTTCACGACGACTTACGTCAAATCCCATACGTTTTGCTTTATCGAACTTCGTTATCTTTGTCGGTATGTTACTTTGTCTAGGCCCCCAGTAAGCACCTTGGGGCACCCGAATGGTGGAGGGCAAACCACCAACAACAGCATACCCAAAGAGGGTTGGTGTCAGGCAGGCGGCCGGCTGTAAAACCTAAGCCAAAACCTTGAGCAGTATGGATTGGAATGTTGTCATTCCAATCACTCTCTCCGTTCATCGGTCTCTCGACATGGTCCGTTCCGTCTCTTTTCTATACATTCATTCATCACTAGCACCTTTACGGTGTGATGAATGATATGAATCAAAAGGGAGTGGATGGCTTGGTGACGTCTGTCCGATATGAACGGAAGAGGAAACATAGTGCGCCGACCCCAGATAGACTGGGAACAGGGCAGGGAGAAGAAGATTGCTAGGTGATATACAAGAGGAACGCTGCTGACAGTTACTCATCGCTGTCTTTATACTTAGTCGCCTTGTACGACACCCACGGAAGAGATGAAAGTGGTGACATTTGTATCGGCGCTGAGAAGAACATATCTGGCTCAAAGTGGGTGTTAAGACACCTACAGGCGTGATATAAATTAGGTATTTCTCTCAGAATTTTATAGAGACTTCCTACTTAATACTTGTTATACGAGTAATGCACAGTACAGTCTATCGCTCCTCCCTTTCTCACCGGACTACCCGTCTCGTTTCCTCTAATGGGACTTCCAATTTTTAATGTCAAACATAAAATGTTATAGAACCCAGTTTCGCTGATAAGGTCCTTCTTGATTCCTTTGTGATAACTCGTTAAACTGAGAACGTAGTCAACGCATTTTGGACTTTATGACTTATAAAAAAAGCGTTGATAAACATGTGAGAGGCTATAAAAGTCGAGCGTTAGAGCCTCTACTAAATTATAACACGTTATAGCAAGTTGACATACATCATTCCGTATTCAGCTCCTTATAATAGGAAAACAGGGTTAATTGTACTACGGCCCTTTTTTATGACCATATTTGGGTTTTATCAAGATGACAATGCTTTTGTTATAATTCAGCGCCTAAGTAAACTAAGCAAACTATATTTAAGTTGTTCAGTAATGTAAAAATGTGCTAACGAAACCTGAGAAAAACTTACAAAATTTGTATACTTACGTAAATAAATGGCAAAAATTTTAATAAAATGTAAGTTGATATTTTATTTGAACATTAATTATACAGTTTGTTTGGCATCGAACTTGCGATACTTTAGCCACGTATTGTATGTATAATTTTATCGACAAAAAACCATACAAATAGGGGTCGCAACCGTCATCCCTATGAATGGGAGCCATTTTAAAATTTCACTCTTCATATTTTCACGAGTTCATTGAAAGTTGTTTTTTTACCATTTTATGTTACCCACATACATGAAAGTGGCTTTATTTTAAAGGTGATGAAATGAGCTATCACCTAAAACACATTTGTTAAGAAGTTACAGAAAATAATAATCAAAAACCCTTGATTTATACGAAAAATTTGATATCGCAAGTCCGATGCCAAACTGACTGATAAATGTTAGAAAAAATATTACAAAGAATATAAACATACATACATAAATCACGCCTATATCCCCGAAGGGGTAGGCAGAGGTGAACTAGCACCTACGTTTCGCCAATTATGTTAAGTCCCGTGTAATAGGTGGCGAGCCTATTGGTATTTATCGGGCACAAAAGTCGCAGTACATTGCTAGGTGGTATAAGAGTAACGCTGCTGCCCATTCCTCATCACTGATTTATCCTTAGTCGCCTTGTACGAAACCCACAGGAGAGATTTGGGGTGGTGACAATTGTATTCTACTGTGCCGTCACCAAACGGCTCAACAAAGAATATAAACACAGAAAAAAAATTGTCCTGATGAGGCAATCGACTATTTTGTAGTTAGCAAGATGGCGGATGGTTAAAAATGGATTTTAGTCTATAATAATATTTTATAGAGCTGTTTGGCTGACCTCGCTAATCTCAACAGCCCAATGCGCCTAAAACTGGTATAGTCGTGCATACAATTATGCCATCTCATGATCAAAAATCAAAAAATCTTTATTTTCATTGACAAATAAAACTTAATAATTTAGAATCAGGAGTCCCCTTTTAAGCATAAAAATGCCTGCACCAGGGGAAATAGCCATTGATAGCCAGTACTAACGTCCAATTTTCTTTGTTCGCAGCGATTGCAGAGTAGTGAGAGACCCGCAAACCTTGAAATCGAAAGGATATGGATTCGTCTCCTTTCTAAAGAAATCAGTAAGTTTAAACTTCATAATGTTTTCTTATATTTGCACGAGCACTACACATTTGAAATAAAATAACTTTTACGGATAATACTCGCGTATAATTAGGTGTTTGGCATATTTATCATTTAACCCAACGTTTCGATCACTTTACGAGTCTTATCGTGTCTTATCCGTAAAAGTTGTTTTATTTCAAAGTATACTTCAATTGTTTCGGAAACTCATTTCTCTATCTTTGACAATCTTCTCCATCACACATAACACAACTTCGAAAGAAGGATATACATAGGTACATAAATGTCACACATTTTCTCACAGGGGCAGGCAGAGATCACATCTTTCTACAAGCTACGATCCTTACACACTTCTTTCGCTTTATCTAATCTCATTACTGTCCTCATGAATGCGCGTCTATTTAGGGTACTCTTGACCTGGCCCTTTTTAAAATACACTTTCAATTTCAATATGAAAGATCCGCGTAGGACTTCCATATAATTTCACTATTTTTCTTTTTTTGTATGTCACGAAGTTAAAAACCTTGAATGTCAGCATCATATCAAATGAAAAGTTTAGTTTCTTGTCACAACCATCCATCATAAAGCATGGCAGCTACTATGATTCCCAACCTACTGCCGTAGCAGTTAAACACACATTTTTAACGCATTCGTAACTTTTGATCGTAACCTTTGATAGTGAGTGCCCATTCTTTGGTCATCATCATCATCAGCCCTTTTAATTTCCCCACTGCTGGGGCACGGGCCTTCTCTATGGATGGAAGAATATAGGGAGATTGGGCCATAACCCACCACGCTGGCCCAATGCGGGTTGGTAGGTATTAACGACTGCAGATGCAGCCGCGACCAACGGCTGAACGTGCCTTCCGAAGTACGGAGGTACTCATGATAATACATTTTTGGTCACCCATCCAATGACCCTAGCGACATTGCTTAGTTTACGCAATCGCAGACCAAGCGCGCTATGCTACTGCGCTAGCTACGCTCTAAAGACGTACATTTATTCCAGGATAGAAGCTCGGTGGCGCAATAGCTTAGTGCACTCGGCCTGCGATTGCGTAAACTAAGTAATGTTCGCTAAGGCTGGTCGTTGGATGGGTGACCAAAATTTATTATTTGGAGTTCCTCCGTGCTTCGGAAGACACGTTAAGCTGTGGTCCCAGCTGTATAATAGGTTGGGGAAAAAGTTTCTTCGCATTTTTTAAGAAAATTCAAAACATTTTTTAATAAAGTTTATTTACATTTAACTAAAGTATGTAGGTACCATTTTGTTCGATAACTTTTTGCCATCTTGTAGGTAGGGACATGATCCCATTGCTATAGAAATTTTGGGACTTCTGGTCAAAATACCGCGACAAGTGGTTTTGGCAGTCCTCTCGTGATGTTAACCTGACACTGCCTAAAGAATTCTGAAGAGACCGAAACAGGTGGAAATCTGAAGGTGCAAGGTCAGGACTATACGGCGGATGCATTAACACCTCCCAGCCAAACTCTCTTAATTTTTGCTGAGTGGCTAAAGATGTGTGAGGTCTAGCGTTATCATGATGAAAAACCACACCCCTTCTGTTGATTAATTCCGGCCGCTTTCTCTCAACTTCTTGCTTTAATCTCATCAGTTGTTTGCAGTAGAGTTCAGAATCGATGGTCCTGCCTGGTGGTAACAGCTCATAATGAATAATGCCCTTCCAATCCCACCACACACACAGCATCACCTTGTTGCGAGTTAACCCGGGTTTCGCCACAGTCTGTGAAGCCTGACCGGCCTTTGACCACGACCTTTTTCGCACGTTCTTGTCGTGCGTGATCCACTTTTCATCACCAGTTATCAGCTTCTTCAAAAATGGTTCGGTTTCATTACGTCGTAATAAAGAATCACAAATGAGTACACGGTTCATTAGGTTTCTTTCAGTGAGCTCGTGAGGTACCCAAATGTCGAGCTTTTTTGTGTACCCAGTTTTTTTCAAATGCGCCAAAACTGTTTTGTGGTCAATTCCCAGTTCTTCAGCTACGTCGTAACTACTGACATGCCGATCTTGCTCCATTTTTTCAAAAATGGCATCCATTTTATCTGTAATAGGGCGACCAGAGCGACGTGCATCTTTAACATCAAAATTTCCGGATTGAAAACGCTTAAACCAAATTTGTGCTACTCTCACAGACACTGCACTAGGTCCATAAACATCGCAAATTTTTTTCGCGGCTTGCGTTGCGTTTTTACCTTTTTTGTAGTAAAATTTTAAAATGTATCGAATTTCTTCATTAGATTCACTCATCTTGGCGGTACGAAAAACAAATGAAAATCACACATTTTCCTAATTTGAATTTGGAATTATGTTCTTTAAAATTTAAACTTTCAATGATACGAAAACCAGCCAGATACAAATAGTATAGCCAAAGAGATTTTATTACAAGTTTATACATACTATAATGCGAAAGGACCTTTTCCCCAACCTAATATGTAGTAGCTGTATGTGTAATACCCACCATCATCGCCCTGCCCTTATCCCATCCTATTTGGGGTCGGCGCAGTATGTCCTCTTTTTCCATTCTCTTCTGTCACTCGTCATCTCCTCATTCACATCCATCACCTTCATATCACACCTCACACAATCCATCCATCTTTTCAGTGGTCTTCCTCTACTTCGACATCCATCAACATTCATGTCCATAACTTTCTTACTCACATTCATGGCATCACGTCTCATAACATGTCCATACCAAGCTAAACGGCACCCTTTCATCTTCTCTGTTACTGGCGCCACTTTCAGACTCCCTCTTACGTACTCATTCCGTATTTTGTCCATTTTTGTCACTCCGCACATCCATCTCAACATTCTCATCTCTGCCGCATGCAATTTTCTTTCATCCGTCTTTTTCACAGCCCAACATTCCGATCCATACATAACGACAGGTCTTATAACAGACTTGTAAATCTTTCCTTTCAGTTTCAGTGGCATTCTTGGGTCGCATGTAGTTGCTGTGACCTGTCGCCATTTCATCCAACCCGCGTTGATCCGGTTTGTAATTTCCCTATCGATCTCCCCATCTGCTTGCACAAATGAACCTAGGTACCGAAAATTGGAACAGACTGGCAGAGGCATTCCGGCTAGATTAATGGGTATTGGACCAGAGTCACCACCAAAATCACAAAACATAAATTATGTGTAATACCCACCAATACCCCCAATCCTTAGATTCTCCCATCCATAGGAAAGGCCTATGCTCCAGAAGTTAAAGAGCTGATGATGATGAAGTACGTGTAATGATTTTGTTCACTTCGTGATTAGTCCTACGTTTGTTCAAAGGAAGCAGAGTCGGCCATCACCTCCATGAATGGGCAATGGCTGGGTTCCAGGTCCATAAGAACCAACTGGGCAACAAGAAAACCACCCGCTCCCAAAAACGAACGTAAGTACAAATGTTGGAATTTTCTATACATTAATTCGGCACTAGTACATTTTCGGTATGATGGATGATATGAATCAAAAGGGAGAGAATGCCTTGATGATGTCTGACCGATGCAAATGGAAGATGAAACGTACTTCGCCGAGCCTAAACAAATTGGGAACATCCAGAGATTTCGGTATTTATTTATTTATTCTTACATAAAGTAACAAATGACTTCAATTCAAACATTTACAAGATTAGGAAAAACAGAATAACAATTTCCGTAAGTTTTAAATGTCTAGCTATGTCTTATAACTGTCATATAACAAAGGTTAAGTAGGTCATCATTAATAGAGAGCAATATTATACGATTTCAAGTTAGTGAGGACACGTGCTGTTGATATACACAATTATTGAATCATTTAGGTTAATTAAGTCAGGATTAAGAGAACATGTCATTATTCATTAATTTGGAAAATTAATTTGTGTATCACTAGCTCCCAACTACGTCGTATTTAGAATACCACATAACCCTGCCTTACTGAAAATAGCTTTAAGTAATAATCACACATTCAATTCAATCCATGGATTGAACTTTCATATTTTCAAATTCTAAACTGCTATGTTTTGTTAGGAGAACATTAATACGGCTTCCAAATAGGCTACGTTATATAAAATTCAAATGTAATTCCACTGCTGCATACATAGTTGTGCAAAGTTACGGTATTGGTAGAAATTGAATCTGTCTAGGGCTGTCGATTGAAGGGAAAGAAAATTGGTAGTAAGGGCGCTCGCTTATTTGAGTTAAGTAACCTATTGAAATCTTAAGCCGCTACAGAAACGCTCTTAAATGTAAATTTAATGCCGCAAAAAAGGAAGGAATGGCATTTCATTTTAAATTTTGTAAAAACATAGAACCAAAGTGTCCTTTCACAAAATTGTAATAAAACTAAATCGTGCAATGGGTACGGTTTAGATGACCAAGTTGTTTTTGCAAGGAATGCTGAATGAAGGTCTATTCCCATCTATCAGGCACGCAATCAACAGTATAGTGCTAGATGGTATTAGGAGAATGCTACTGCCTATTCCTCATTATCTGTTTTAGCCCTTATGTCGCCTTGCTCCCGCAGCGCAGGGGGCCTAGACAAAGTAATATACCGACAAAGATAACGAAGTTCGATAAAGGAAAATGTATGGGATTTGACGTAAGTCGTCGTGAAATCACGTGACCAAAATCGTCTTCGTAAGTTCCTAGATAAGTTGGTGTAGATACCAAATTAATATGGCCGATCGTGACGAAATTCAACACGTTATCGTTATGAAACGATTGCCACTTGGCTACGGGCCCTGGTGTCATACACTTGCGCTGCGGGAGACTGTTTGGGGGTGGTGACAATATTGTATTCTGCTCTGATGTCTGTCATGCTTTGCCAATGTCATGTCACCAACAAAGGTGTATGCATCAGAATATTTCCACATCTATACTAATATGTATTATAAAGATGAAGAGTTTGTTTGTTTGGTTGGTTGAACGCGCTTATCTCAGGAACTCAGGATCAAATTTAAAATTTTCTTTTTGTGTTGGATATCCCATTTATTAAGGTAGACGATAACAAGCGACCACTAGATCTCGAATATTTCGTAGTAATCCAAATTATTTCATTATTTATTGTAATATTGTAAATTAATGTATTAATGCTTCCACTGCGGGTAGGTGTCCTAACAAATAAAAATAAATTATTTCCTACGCACAACCCTAGCCTCCCAAGGGAGTGTCCGCTATTTGGCGGGGAGAATCACATGTGTACACTGTACATCCACGGGACTGTGTATAGGTTGACACGATTCGTTCGCCCGTATTGCTGTAAAAAGATAAGTTTTGGATTAGGGACGCAGTCGGCGTGTACAGAAACCAACACATCAGGCTACTCCATCATGCCTCTGGTACCAAATAAACATTTTTTCTTTCTTTTTTAGAATTTGATGAAGTGCCACAAATTTCCCTGAAAGGTTTGTTATTTTTTGACGGCCGCATTGGTCGAATGTCGGATCGCTGGCTATCGGCCCAGAAATCCCGGGTCCGAATCCTGGTAGGGGCCAAATGTTTGTCATAAACACAGACATTATGTTCTTGAGTCATGGTAATAAACTTCTTCTTCTACCTGCCCTGTTCCCAGTCTATCTGGGGTCGGCGCAGTATGTTTCCTTTTCCATTCATATCGGTCAGACGTCATCAAGCCATCCACTCCCTTTTGATTCATATCATCCATCACACCGTAAAGGTGCTAGTGATGAATGAATGTATAGAAAAGAGACGCAACGGACCATTTCGAGAGATCGATGGTATGAGAGTCATGGTAATAAACATATTATATTTATTGTAGTATATTACATGTAATATTCCAGTGCCCATAACACAAGTGCTAATGCTACTTAATTTGGGCGAGATAATAGGTGTGTAAGAAATATGTTTATGTCTTTGTGATTGGAAAAAGAATCGAAAAAAAACGCCTTGGTTGGCCGAGTGGTATACAGGCATCTGCCCGGATTGAAAAGGACGCGGGTTCGATTTCCGCATCAAGACCATAACATTTTTCAAACTATGCCTAACCACAATTTTTTGTTAAATTTTCTAACCTTTATCTTATTTAAATAAAACTCTCTAGTGTCACAGTGTTTGTTAAAAAACTCCCCCGAAACGTCTTGACCGATTATAATGATTTTTTGTGTCTAACTGCCGCACTCAGAGACGTCAATTGAGTATTTTAATGAGTATTTAATGTCATAAATTTTCATTCAAATCTAGACCATAGACCCGGCAAGAATAGCGACTAGTTTTGAATTGTCATTTTTTGACGCTAAGTACTCATTAACGTTATTTGACGTCTCTGAGTGCGACAGTAAGTATTATTATGATTCTCAGACCTAAATAGGTCTTATACCCCTAGGTGATAAGGACAAGACATCGTTCGTCGATTCAGCTAGCAATATAAAGTTCAACTTTTTTTTAAATCACGGCTCTGCCCCATTCCAGTGAACTCCAAGCCCCTCACCTTCGACGAGGTCTACAACCAGAGCTCACCCACCAATTGCACCGTGTACTGCGGGGGACTCACCACGGGTCTCACTGAGGAGTTGATGCAGAAGACCTTCCAGCCCTTCGGCACCATCCAGGAGATCAGGGTGTTCAAGGACAAGGGATATGCCTTCATCAGGTTTGCTTGAATGACACACATAAATAAATAAAATTAAATAAAATAAAAAAATAAAAAGCCTTATATTTCTCACAGCAAAAAAAAAAGAAAATATTCACACTTATTATAACTATTTAAAATTACTGATCTGCAAGAACCCCTCTGTGGGTAAAGGCCTCCTCCAAAGATAGCCAGTCCCCTCTAGATTGGGCCACTTAAATCCAGTTGGGGCCAGAAGTTTTTTTTTTTTTTTTTACGTACATAAATCCAATACTCAATATCTTTATTGCAAAACCGTTATATACAAAAAGGTTTTACAGTAGTATTCTAGAGCATTATGGAACCCGTCGGGCACGCAAATAGGTGTAGAAGAGAAGAGAACGGTCTTTATTAAAATAAGGAATAACGGGTGGCAATGTAAGCAAAGCCAACTATAAATGCACGATCTTCTTTTTATTGCATTTTAGTACCATCATCATCACCAGCCATTTAATGTCCCCACTGCTGGGGCACGGGCCTTCCCTATGGATGGAAGAATATAGGGAGATTGGGCCATAACCCACTACGCTGGCCCAGTGCGGGTTGGTGGGTATTAACGACTGCAGATGCAGCCGGGACCACCGGCTTAACGTGCCTTCCGAAGCACGGAGGAACTCGCGATAATAAATTTTTGGTCACCCATCCTATGACCGGCCTTAGCGAACATGCTTAGTTCACGCAATCGCTGGCCAAGCGCGCCGTGCCAGTGCGCCAGCGAGCTCCTCATTTTAGTACCAATCGAACAAAACTTCACAACCGGACATATTTTGTTTTACATATTTTCCTTTATGTCAATATATTTTCGAACGTATAAAAAATCTATCTACGCATGTTCTTCAAAATAGTACGAAGGCCAACCGAAATATCAGACTTTTTCGATCTTTTCGCTGTCCGGTAAAGTTTTTATTTTACAGATGCGACTTTTTACTTCGAAAGGCTGTGACTATCACAGGCTTTCTTCAATTCACGCGTAGGCAGAGGCGTTTTAACACCCGTGTTCCAGGTCCCATGTAATAGTGACTTTGCTAGGGGGCTTTGCTAGATGGTCCACTGGTTCTGTACCAGACAACTTGCGTGCATTTTTGCTGCTAGTGAGGCAGGCGTACCGTAAACGCATTATGCACGATTTTTAGCTAAATGAAGTTATATACATATTTAAAATCAGGGAAACAAGCTCTATGTCTTTCCCATAGAGTCCATTTCAATATACTGACTATTAAATTTTTTACATCAAAAACTAACTTAACTCCGAACATACAAGTAGACTAAGAAAAAAAATTTAAACGCGTTTTTCTCAGAAGTTTTAAAAAGGTAGATAATGCGTTTTTCGTAAGCGCGACAGCGTAGGGCTCTAGCTGCCACGTTTAGTATCAACTTTGGTATTGAATGCGTCGAGCTCAGCGCTTCATAGGTGGATTGGGTCATCACCCCTCAGTGGGGTTATTATGTAAGCCGAATTCAATTGCTTTGTTCTACCTGTCACTCTCACACTATATTATTATTCTCAATGAGTGAGAGTGACAGGTAGCCGAATGCAATGCATGTTATATGAGACATTCTTTGTTTCACAGCTCTTGGTAATAAATGTACTATTTCTTCCAGATTTTCTACCAAAGAGAGCGCGACTCACGCCATTGTGGCGGTTCACAACACAGACGTCAACGGCCAGCCGGTGAAGTGTTCGTGGGGGAAGGAGTCCGGCGATCCCAACAACGCCCAAGGACAGGGACAGGTTTGTTGATGATGATGATGATGATGACATACGGCTGGACACGGTTTCAATCGATTATCTAAGATTCTGTAGCGTCACATATTCTGATATAAGGTTATTTAGCCGTCACATAAAATGCCCTATTGACCTACTTAAATGTAAGCTATTCAGAAGATTTGTCCAGACAGCCTGGGCTACATGACAGGACGGATGCAGATGGATGTTTTTTTATGTATGACAGGGAAGCTATTGCCCTTAACGGCCGCTTTGGTCGAATGCTCAGATTGCTGGGCATTGGCCAAGAGTTGGTTGTGTATATGTTTATGTAGTATTATTTCAAAATATGACCGTCATCTAGTATCCATAACACAAGTGCTTAGGCTACTTACTTTGGGCTAGATGATAGGTGTGAGTGTAAAAATATTTATTATTATCTCACCCGATGGTAAGTTATGATAAGGGGTAAAGATGGAATCGAGCTTCACCAGACCAGCTAGCATGACCACTGTAACACGATATGATATAGCCATTTATCGCGTTGATCAGTAGAAAATCATTGGGTTTTAACACTTGAATAATTGAATAAGCCGCTTTGAACTGTCGAAAATCCAATGATTTTTGTAAGTTCAACGCGATAAATGGCTATATCATATCGTGTTTCGGTGGTCATGCTAGCCGGGCTGGATCCTCAACCGCAGAGGGCCTGACTATCTTATCACAATTGTCGGAACACAATAATGCTGTTAACATTATTATTATGGCGACAGATTTTGATAAAATGGTGGCCGCTAGCCAGGCGGACTTCAAAGAAGTCCTACCACTAACCAACTCAAGTACAAATTTGTATCCCCCTGGGAATCGAACCCGGCACCTTTAGAACTTAATTTCGATGAACGAACCACTTACCACGAAGGCGGTTCATAAATAATTGGATATAAATAAATAAACACATTAGAGACAATTGCAAGTTTTCACATAATGTTATCAAAATATAAAAATTAAGTTTAGGTGTCAAATGCTACAGAAATGAATTGCGTTATTTAAAAAACGAATCATTAAATTAGTGAAATAATTAAATTACTTACTTATGTGCCTTGTGGTGACGGCAGAGCAGAATACAATTGTCTCCCTCCTCATCTCTCCCGCGTACAGGTCGACTGAGGGGAAAGACCAGTACAGACAGTATTGAGTAATGGGTAGCAGCATTGCTCATATACCACCTAGCAATATACCTATGTGCTCGAGAGATGGCAATAGGCTTGCCACCTATTACATGGGACCTAACTTAGTTGGCGAAAAGTGGATGTTTAATTCTGCATCTTATTTATGTATTAAATTACTGACGTATTTACTAGATAGTGAAACGCTGTATCACAGTACACAGGCACAGAGGTTGTGGCTATCTTGACAAAAGTTTGTTTACTAGCTGTATCTCTTTCTCATCTCCAGCTTGGCGGCACAGCCTACAGCCCCTTCGGGGCGGCCTACACCGCCGGTGGAGTGCCCCCCACCTCGTACTGGTACAACACCTACCCGCAGCAGCTGGGCGGGTTCCTGCAAGGCGTACAAGGTGTCCAGGGCTACTCCTACGCTGCCGCTGGGCAGTTCGCTGGCTACCAGCAACAGTACATGGGGTAAGAGTAATTTTGTTAATGGAGTGCCGATTGGTATACTGCCGCGCTCACGAAAAATGCATTATGTACGATTTTAAGCCGAATTGAGTTATATGTATACATATTTGAAATTAGGAAAACACCCTCTGTTACTTTCCCATAGAGACCATTATTTCAATATACTATCCCAATTTTTACATTAAAAACTGGCGTAGCTCCGGACATACAAGTATACAAAAAAAATCTATACGGTACGAATTAAATTACCTCCTCCGGTTTATCGTCGGTTAAAAATCTTTGAACGCTTTGTAAATAGGTAGATAATGCGTTTTTCGTAAGCGCGCCAGTATAGGCATCTGCCCGGAATGGTAGACTATTAAAATGTTTCGAACTTTTTCTAACCACTAATTTATTATTGTTATTCGTTTTTTTGGGAGGTTCTCGCAGTTGCATAGCGCACTTTGCCTGCGATTGCGTAAACTAAGCTATGTAAGGCCGGTCATTGGATGGGCGACCAAACATTTCTTACCGCGAATTACTCCGTGCGTCGAAAGGCACGCTAAGCCGTTGGACCCAGCTGCATCTGCAGTCGTTAATACCCACCAACCCGCACTGGGCCAGCGTGGGTTATGTATGGCCGAATCTTTCTATATTCTTCCGCTCCACATTTTGGCCATCTGGCTAATAATAATAATAAATCTTTATTTGCATAAAACATGGTACACTTTTGGATGTTATCATTAAAATTAAATATTGCACATGCACGTTTAATCGATCTATCGATAAGCAAATATTATTTCGTCGTCATTATAATAAAATTGTCAATTAAAAACATATAATTCAATTCAATTCAATAAGCTGCACAATTAGAATAAAATTAACAATAAAATTAATAAACACAAGGAACACAAAACACATCTAACGTCAACAACACATAAAATTAATGTCCGATTTTGTATGATATTATTCAGAATGTCAAAATTAAAACAAACAAAAGGGAAACACACAACACACATCACATAATAATATGTCAATCAAATTCATTAGGTACTATTAAATAATTATAATATAGTTCAGAAGTTATTTTATTAAGCTAAAATGCTTCTCTTTTTTCTTCTTTTTGCTATTCGCATTTTATTTTATAGTTTCCATTTCTCGCAGCATGGGCGGTGTGCAGCTGCCGTGGGCGCTGGGCGGCGGCGTGGGCGGCGTGGGGTCCGTAGGCGGCGTGGCGGCCATGTCGCAGCCGCCGCAAGTGCTGCACTACCCCGTGCAGCACTTCCAAGTGCAACCAGTAAGTGTGCTTTGTCAGCTTCGTTGTTTTCTTTTATGTTAGACAGGGAAGCTCTTGCCCTTCATCTCACCTGATGGTAAGCGACGACAAGGGCCAAAGATGGAATCGAGCTTCGCCTGGAACCCTCAACCACAGAGGGGCTGGCTATCTTATCACAATTGTCTGACACAATAATGCTGTTAACATTAATATTATGGCAACAGATTTTTATAAGATCGTGGTAGCTAGCCAGGCGGACCAACCAAAACCAAGCGCTCTTCTTCTTCTCCCTGCCCTATGGGCCTAGCACGGGGACGTAGACAAGTCTCTCTCCACCACTTGACATGATATCTATCATTTTATGAATCTGAACAAATAACTTAGAATGGGCCAGCCCTGACCCATCCCATGGGTGTCGTAAAAGTCGACTAAGGGAAATCTCCCTTTGTAGACCAATAAGCACCTTGGGGCACCCGAATGGTGGAGGGCAGAACACCAATTACATCATACCCGAAGAGGGTTGGTGTCAGGCAGGCTGGCGGCTGTAAAACTTAGCCAAAACATTGAGCAGTATGGATTGGAATGTTGTCATTCCAATCACTCTCTCTCTCTGTTCATCGGACTATCGACATGGTCCGTTCCATATATTTTCTATACGTTCTAGCACCTTTCCGGTGTGATGGATGATATGAATCAAAAAGGATTGGATGGCTTGGTGATATGAATGGAAGAGGAAACACACTGCGCCGACCCCAGATAGACTGGAAACAGGGCAGGGAGAAGAAGTATAATTAATAACTTAAGTACCTAACTACTCATTACTTATTCCTATGACTATGAGAATAAATATCTTTAAACGTAAACTAAACCCAAGTGTGAGGGGGTATTAGGGGCTGTTAGCTGGGGCTGTTAGCACCTTAGATGACTTTCTGCTTTATGGAAAACATGTTAAAGTTGAGAATCAATTGGAGATATTAGCGAAAGGTGCTCGGTCTTGTCTAATTTTATTTTAACAGTTGATTAAACGTCCGAAAATAATTAAGATCTCACAACCATAAATCTTTAATACACTTGCTAGATTTCAATATTTTTATAATGTTCTCTTGTATCCAGTAAACATTTGGAATAAAGCAACATTTACGAAAATTTATACCGTTGGTCACATAATTTTGTGGTAATTACATTCACGCGTAAAGTTGCTTTATTTAAACGGCTCTAGTTTTATTACTATGCTTATGAACACTATCGTATATGATAAATACGATTATTAAAAATTTCTTTATTTTAAACCACTTCAATTTCATTACTCAGTTTGGAAACACTATCGTATTTGCCTTAAAATTATGTTAAAAATAAGTTGTCATCATAATTATACGAGTATGTCATGGATATGCGACTTAATAGTAGCCTATAATTATGCTGAGAAACCGTCTTTAGTATTTATCATATGCGGTAACTAAATTTCTAACCGTTTATAATATCTTAAGAACAATATCGTATTTATCTTATTTAAAAAGCATTGTCGGCCGGCTTGATCGAATGCTCAGATCACAGGGTATTGGCCAAGAGGTCCCGGACTCGAATTTTTTGATGAACACATATATTTGTTCCCGAGTCATGGTTGTATATATGTTTATGTAGTATATTTGCAATATTCTTATACATAGTTATTATTATATTAAAAATAAAACGTCCTTCATCTAGTATCCATAACAAATTATTTTGTTAACTATACGATTTTTAATTTCAACATTAAATAAATGTAAAAAAAATTTGTACAAAGATTTTGGCAACAAGACCATAATTTTTTGAAATTCTTTTTCTAGCCACCAAATGTTTTGTACTAAATTATTTGTGTAAAATGTAGCCATTTTGAAATAAGCCTAATAGTAACAGGATTCTTTTTCGGTAGATCGGTGAGGATGAGTGGCTCGCCCCCAGTCTCCTGGTCTGAGGAGCGCGCGCGCCCCCGCCTCCTGACTCCGCCTGCTGTCCACAGAAAGACTGGATGTGATCACACCAGGTTTCATTCACGTTCATTTGACCTTACCCTCATTTAGTGTGAAATGTTGTCGTTTCATTTAATGATAATTCCATCAACTTTGGCGGGTTGGCTAAAGGATAGTGCTAGGCAAAGCTGGGTCGTAGGTAAGTTTCATTTAAACTATAACATCAAAACTTGAATTTGGACAAATAAATGTGAGTCACTCAGTTTTGGTTCAACAACTGCTTATGATTGCATAATGAATGCGTTTAAGATAATATAAAAAAAATACTTTTAGAGGATATATAGATTTGGATTAAGATTGTAATTGTTAAGTTTAGATTTTAAGTTGGGGAATATCATGTTACACGCGGGCCAAAGGTGGTATGATAAATTGATTAAATCGAGAAGCTCTTGGTAAAAGTGTAGCGGTACCAAACACCAGAAGAGCTACTCTGTAACGATTGCGACGTAACAAGTCTCCCCGTCACTCTCGCTCATCCGGTATATTGGTAACGTGTAAGAGAGGCGACTAGACTCAGCCCAATCGGCTTACAGAGTAGACACTCTGAAAGCACAAGATAGGCTAAGATTAGTGGAAAAAAAGTAGATTTTGGAGACATGTTTAGTAGGAAATCGTAGTTGATTAGGCAATGGTCGGATCAGCGAGTGAGATTTTTTAAAACAATTTTATATCCAGAACGTCGGGTATGCACGGCAAGATAATGATTATGAAGAAACGAAGCTATTATGGATAGCGACTGGTCGAGAGTACTTCTTAGTGAATTAATCTTCTTTGAGCCAGTATATTGCCAAAGTCAGACCGATAACGATACACGAATAAATGTTAAATACTGTTATAAAGATGGTTGTGTCTAAATGTAAAAGATACACTTTAAAAAACTTTCGTGGAAGAGTAATACCGAAACGTAGTGAAATATTAGATTTATTTATTAAATAGGTGACTAAGTGAAAAGAAAAAATATTTATTGCTTAGAGAATAAGATGCATTTAATCGTTTACTGTAGTTAGTTAAAATCGGGAGTGCGGAAAGATGTTCATTTGGTTTCTCTCAACAAGAAAAAAACATGGAATGATATATTATGCGTCGACATTTGATTTTTAAATGACCTCTTCTGGCTTTTTCCGTTGAGTTATGTGATTCTTATGGAAATTTTAAACGTGACGTATTTACGACAGTCGGTGCAGTGGCGCGACTTTTTGTGCTCTCACAGTTACGCTAGACTTAGCTTTCAATTACGCTAATCTGTATTGAAAATTGCATACCTTGATTTATAAGATCGTTTAACTGCTATACATATATCGGTTTTTTACATAGCCTTATGATAGTGGCTACTTTAGGCAGTATGACCAGTTTGGGCTGGCTTCCACTATGGCAAAAAGTTAACTAGTTTCATTTTGCAAAATACGAATAGGTAATAGAAATGCTCAAAACTGTACCACGAAAAAATGGATGCCAAAAAACGTATTTTACATTCAATAACTTCCCTACGTACTATAACTTATATGATGGAGGAAGAAAGCCAAGAACCAGTTTTAATGCATAGCAATGAAGCAAATATCTTTGTTATTTGCATTGAGCCGCTCAAATAGGCAGCTGCATACACGTACTTTTTCGGTCTTTCGTGACAACTTCAGACAAATATATAAGACAATCGTAACTTAAGCTTACGATTGTTTACCAAAGCACACATGTGTCGCGCCACTACTCCAATGCAGTATTTTATTTCATTTCCATGATACCTCTTCTACCGGGTACAGTCTGTGTTCTAAGATCGAAAAAAAATATTAAAAACTAATCTTGTAGAGTACTACGTAAATCTTTTTTGAAAATTTTTGGGTGGCATTGCTACCGCGGTTACCTAATGTCTATAAAGTATTTTGTATCAGATGTATTTTATACATTGTATTGAATGTCTATTGTTTGATTGTAGTCTTGTTTCGTTGTTTCTATTTAGCTTTATAATTTCGAGCATGTAGTGAAAAATTGAGAGACATATCGCTAGAGATTATTATAAGATATTTATATTATATAAATGATAAATATATAGTTCATTTCTGCTAAGTAACGAATTGTGGAGTCAATTTTCTCAACCTGTCAATCAATGTGTGGTGGGTCGTGTTTTTACGTAGTGCAAATCGTTTCGGGACTTGTCATCTGGTGGCGGTGAAGGTTTTGGACAGTGTGTATTAAAGATAGGTTATTTAAGAGATTCAATCGACGACGGACGTTGCACTTCAAAAACGCGAACACAATCGTAAGAGGTACGACTTCTTTGGAAAAAAAACAATTATATCACAAAACTGTTTGACAAACCAATAGATAGTCAAATTTAGTTATAATCAACATGTAATGAAGCTAGGTTTTAGTGGGAATAAATTCTTTTTTGCCTATAATTGCTTGGAGTAGTCTAATATAGTAAGCATAAATATATATCCGATTAGTTTTAAGCCTTAAATATTAAAACCTAGTATAAACGCCAACCGTCTGACACAATGAGTACGATTTCCGTGTTCGTGAGTAGATATACCAGTATCTATTTTTTAAAACAATTCATTTTTAAATGCGACATTGACACCACTTTTTTATACCACAGACCGCAGTTTGTTTACGCTTGTAAGGACGAAAAAATTATTGGTATCGCTACAAAAGCACGTCGAAGGCATGACTCCAACTGGGCTTTTAATACTTAATAATAAAATGGATAATGACCTTATCGTATATAGGCCATTATACCTAACTAATAGAGCGTTATATTTTGTAGTCAATAAAAATAATACACAGAGGGTAGAACGCGTGATCCACGTGTGGATCATTCTTATCCACATGTGGGTCATTCGTTAGACACATGATTGCGGGTGATATGATATGATATCCACGGGTGAACGAGTCGCTCATATTAGTGACATTCCCTTTCATTTTAATTGTCAAGGCCTTTATGGCAATACTAAGCTTACTTATTAGCCTTTAGGAGAAAGAGTTTTTCGGTCTGATCCCCAAAACGGATCCCCGAACAAATAAGGAGCTTTTTGGCACCTATTTGAAGTGAAGACTTTTCGGTATATTCTATTGCGAAATGACTGTATAAACTGTATATTCCGAAATCCTGCTACCTTACATGTGTCATCACCCTATCTTGTTATTTCCTAATATATTACTACTACTTCTGATAAGGCATTATCTAGTACTCAAATTTACTTTAGCAAAAATAAATCTGAAATTTGTCAAGTACTGTCCAATGTAAGAGCATTGTTTTTCAAAGAATAAGAGATAAATAAATATGTACTCGTATAACTACCCACACAAACGAAATTGACCATTAGCCTGACGCGTTGTTGCCTTTTCAAGTTGCGATACTTCCTTCTGATTAATCATAAGTATATGCATATAATATGATTAAACTTAAATAAACCCTAAGATAAAGGCTTCGCTAATCTCCATTAACGTAAGTAGGATAAGTATTACTTAACGATCAAATCTCCTACATAAAATGGAGACTTAACTTAGCTAGGTGAAATTGCAAGATATAAAGTATATTATTATTAATAATCTTATATATATACATATATATCTATATACAAAATTATTCAGATAAGACATTTAACATTATATATCTTTTAGATAGGCTATTCAAATTTTTATTGTTGTTAATTTTCGTTTTTTAACGTACTTTTGTTTATCCATTCCATTGGAATTAAGATATGTATAATTTAAGTCCAAACTAAAACACCAAATATGTGTATAATGCTCGGCATTATTTAAGCGTAATAAATGTGTAGAATTGGCGGTAATTGTGAGATTAAATCCAATAAAATTTAAATCCTTGTAATGCCTTATTCAAAATCTGTCTCTATTTCTATTGTTGCTTTCTCTTCATACTTCATAGATGTCACTGTGTTAAAGACTGTATGTTCATGATGGTTTTAATAAAAATGTCGATAATTTCCCATTCCATTCACCCCCAAACGAAAACACAAATATCATTAAATGGTCTACGTTTTATGTTTAAAAGAATCATAAACCGATTTTTAAGTGTACAGCAAGAGGGTCCTCCATTTAATGCTATTTTTGGGAGTTTTAATACATACATGGGTAAGCTTAGTATATATTAAAATCCACATGTCGCCAACTATGTCAGGTCCCATGTAAAAAGGGGCGACCCTGTTGTAGTCTAACAAGGACTCTGCTCCCCGTTTTTCGTCATATTTTAACCGTTATCAAGACACCCACGGGACAGATTGGGGGTGGTGACAAATTGTATTCTGCTAAATACTGTAATACTCGGTAATGAATACGTACGTCGAATGAGGATTGCGAACGTCACCGGTGAACATACACTTTTTACACGCCAAGTGCCAAAACTTTCCTTTGAACATTATTCATGTTTGTCTTTCCCAAAGATAACACCAAATAATCAGACTTATGTGGTTTAACTATAAGAGCGATTCTAAATAGTGAATTTACGGTCTTGATCGATCATATCATTACAACAATGTGTGTCTCCAGTGCACTTCGATTCTATGGGACCTTATGTGCCTTTTCTATATTACGCCTTAGATATAGTAACCATCTGCTGTTCCCTAGTCGGGAGACAGGCACGCCGATGGAACCTATATGTTAGATCTCGGGTTTCATTGATTTGGGTCCGTCTCCACACAATCTTGAAGTCTCTTTACAACCGGTGCTCTTCCAAGAAAATATCGAGGCGCTATACGCCATTATACACGTAGCAAAATCTCTTATAAGTCATTTTGTACATAGCGAAGTGATCTCCAAGTCATTTTGTGTGTAGCAAAACGCCCTGTAAATCTCTCGATTGGCAGGGCACATGTATGTATTTTGATGGCAGTGCAATGCAGTCAGTGGTAAAATCCTTATACTCAGTAACTGCAGTAACCTTTAAATATCGCAACAAAATAACAAACACGATATAAGTACCACGTAAACAATTAGATGTGATGAATACGATTTTCTACGTTGGTTTCATTACTATACATCTCTGTCTTTTAACAGCTAAAAGGAAAATTGTGTAAATTTATTCCATTTGGACAGGGGTTTAGTATGTAGAGTGTGAAATAAATAGTTAGATAAAGTTTTCGCCGTTGGTCCATATTTCTAAGGGACAGCGTAAGGACTTTGCACTGACGACTCCTAACAAGCCATGTGACTTGGATGCATCAAAACGAGGGCGGACATCACTAGTACCCGACAGATTCTAGGTAAACTATCTTATCTGACTATTAAATTTTTTTGGGTTACGTACCTATAATTAAAAATTCTATGAAAATTTGAAGAGACAATGATTGAAAAGTAGCTTTCAAACCATTATGACCCCTAAACCTAAATATTTACAATACCAATAATATAGATTTTCCTGTGCTCACTACGAAAACTAGATATCACAGTTATCAAAATATATGTGGGAAACAATCATAATTTGTGTATGTATGATATTTTCAGCCTGTTATGAGATACGATAGTTTACGCAAGATCCGTCAAACCTTTGATTGGTAAAGTTATACAATAATACTCTATACATTTTTTTCATAGCATCGGTCAAGATCGTGAAATCGTCGTATATACCTAGTAGCTGTGAATCGTCGGTAACTATATCAATGTTTTTTATTTGAAGTGTTATGAAAGTAGTGTCATTTTAATACTTTTATTTCATAGAGAAATGCTAGAAGTTCGATGTTTTCGTGTAGTGTTTAAATGTTCCCAAAAAAAGTCGCATGCTTAGGTAAATCATTGTTTTTGTACACAAATAATAAATAATAAAATGATATTTTTTGAAACGTGTAAGGATATTTTGTATCCTATATGTCTCTAGCTGTCGAGGGTTTTTTTTTTAATTTTTCTTTTGTATGTAGAACGTTTTGATGTCAGTCTGTTCTTGTCTTATCTTGTGATCGTATTTGTTTAGCAATATTTATGATAATGTACTTATTACTAATAATTGTGTTGGTGGAATAATCGACATTGGTTAAAGATATAGGGAGACGAAAGAGAGGGTTTTCTAAGCATTTTTAGTGAATGGAATGTAACGGCGTACGGCTAGCTGGAAATGTATGTTGTGGTGTGTGTCTTAGACTTATGAAATAGAAACTGCTGACAATGTCAGATGTTTCTCGGAGCAGAAACGTGTTTTGTAGGCGAGAGAAATGAGTGGTTTGATAAACTGGAATTTGTTATAAATGCTCAAGTGTTGTGTAGTTGTCTGGTGAAACAAATCAGAATTTGTGAATCGATCGAAACGTCAAGACGCATTTTTTTTTAATTGGCGGAAATTCTCAACATCTTGAACCCAAGTCCGCGACAAACATCTTTAATGCAAGATTAACGTGAGAGAAATTTCTGGCATAATTGAATTTACCTAGCTATCTTGAAATTACCTTTAGCTCTATATCTGCATGTTAGTAAAAGGGACTTTCAAAAGTCTGATAGTAATGCCAGATGTCAATTGGTCAGTTTGTGCACAAAAGCCTTTTTAACTGATCGTCATTTGACGTTGCTGACGTGCTAACCGGGCCCCGTATTATGTAAGCCGAATTCAGTTGCTTTGGTCTACCCGTCTTTCTCATACTTTACTCATATTCTCAATGAGTGAGAGAGAAGCGTAAACCAAAGCTACTGAAATTGAAAACGGAGCAAGAATAATATTGCATAATACTGGGGCGGATGAAATGTTTTATGTATAGTAAAAGGTTGTAATAATCATATAAACATATCGATGTAAGGTAAATTTGAGGGTAAGTAGTCGGCTCAGGATTGTCGTTTTGGATTCAGTATGGAACTGTAAAGAAGATAAGAGTCGGTGTAATGTTTTTTAACATAAAATGTTGAGAAACACTATTTCCTATTTCGAACGATTCGTGTGCATTGAGAGATAGACAGAAGCCTGTAAGGTAGCTCAGCTGAGAGTTGTTGAGGGTAGTCGGGATTTTTTATTTTCGTCATTCTTTTTTTTTCTATTTCGAACTGAATGGATTCACTTTGCCAGTGAACTTCAAGCGGGAGCTAAGGTAACCACTGATGTCGATTATTGCAACAACCCCAAAACAAATAAACAGCAATAATACGCAATAGATGTGTGTAGTGAAGACTTTTTGATTTGATGTAATGCTAGTTAATTATTAATAATTTTTAGTTCGACGGTCGTTAATTTTACATGTAAACTGATGGAAGATGACGAAAAGACAATTGAACTATAGCCGAAGCGTGTTCGCTGTATGATAAGCACGTTTTCAGTTCGGCACACTGGAGGGTACTTATGTAGAGCATATTCATAGGAATATAATATGCGGGGATCTATCAGGATCTCTAAAATAAAGTGAAGGACTCATTCGGTCTTGACGCAGAACGTCACTTTCGCAAAATGTAATTGTGAAATTTTTGTGCACTTTCGTATAATGTCACTTTCGCAAATCGCCATTTTCTCAAGATGCACTTCTGAATTAATTTTTCATCTATCGTGTAGATAGGTATTTGGTTATTACAATTATTATTTGGTTATTGATTTGAAAATGACATCCTGCGAAAATGACGTTCTACGAAGCTGACGTTCTGCACAAATGACGCTCTACGAAAGTGACATTATGCGTAGGTAAGTGACCAAATTTTTCACGATGGCATATTGCGAAAGTGACATTCTGCGTCAAGACCACCCATTCCACGCCCGACACTTCTGATGCCTGTACAGAGATCTAATACTGCTTAATCACAATCTCGCCTTTGAAGCAGCCACGAGCTTCCCTTAACACTTGATTCTGATACGAAGCTCCCAAGCAATAAGATTTATTTAGAGAACTCCTACATTAGGAAAGACTCAAGCTAATGAGAGCAATGTGAAGTTGTGTATTCAATGAACCATTAATTATCTTTTAATGTTCATTATCACGTCCGCCTAGTGTGAGATTTGTATATTCTATGATGTGAAAATATGCAGACAGATATTATAGTTCTCCAATAACGAAATGGTGAATAAACTGCCTTTTGATCTTAAAAAAATATACCTAACGAAGTTTGTAGATTCCCGAAGGGTCAAATTCAATTGGAAATTCCTCCTACAATTTTTTTCAGAAAAACTGTTGCTTGAAAACTAATTAGTCGATCGCGCTTGGGAAAGCCATAACATTGTTTACCTAATACCTACTTAAGTGCCTATGAATATGCGATATATGCATTATGTTAACACCTATCACTTCGCACTCAACCTTCAACCCTATAAACCCCCTATCCCACCTTTTTTCTACCGTCCATTGGTGTTGTATCAAAGTAGTCTAGGTAGGTCTTCAGTTGTCTGTATTTTCCTCTTGAAATCTTTTAAACGCACACTCGAAGAACGCATTTTAAAACTGAGCTTTTTTTTCGGAAAAGAACACAATCGTATGTGATCATTCGAACTTAAATATGACCACAATGTGTTAGTGATTTTATCTTCCCCATTTAGTACTTTTAAATGTACCCTGATACGCTATTTTACATATATTTATATTACCTAACGTGATGTATTTAAGGTGTTGAATTAATGTCCTGGCGCGCGAGTGTTGTGTTGTGTGCGAATATGACTTTGGAAGCGTTGTTGTGATTTCACGCCACTAAATTTACTCCATTGACAAGCGTTGACAGTGACAGATAATCACAAATTTAATTCTAGCGATTACCCAAAGGCTGACAGCAGACATTTACTATTTTAAACAATGATATTATATTTAAAAAGAGGTAGATACGTTATACGCTCACAAAACACGAACAAAATATGTACCAAAATGCTGTAGCAACACACAATGACACTTTAAACATTGTCAAAAATTAAAAAAGGATGGCATAATTAATTTGATAGGAAGAAAAAAGACAGCTAGTTTTAGTCATAGCATTCGCTGTCATTGCGAGGTAGGTAGGCTAATTAGCCTACTTTTCGGATCGCACTTTTTGCATGCAAGTAACCTATCTACCTCTTTTTAAATATAATATCATTGATTTTAAATAAATTATTACTGGATATGCTGCTGACATGGGCTAGCTAGATGATAGGTGTGAGTGGACATATTATATATGATTAGGTAGCTGGCAAACTATTTATAGGTATTAGTTTTTAAGTAAAATTTAACAGAGTCCCATCACTGCTAGGAATTAAATGTAGTAGGCTTTTGCCAATTGGAGCGTATACATTTTAAAAGGGTTCATAAAATAACTGCCTATGATTGGGACAAATTAAATGAATAATAATTGTAATCAAACCGGGTATGAGACACGTTTCTTTATACATCGCTCGATAATTGGTGATGACGTAGCATTCTGGGCTTCTGGCCGAAATACGCGCGAATTCTGTAGCAGTTTCGAATACATTACTGGTAGGGCACTACACAACTTTACTAGAGCAACTTCATAAAGAGCAATGCATAACGGAACGCGTCACACTCACCTGGACAGTCTAGCTATCTCTTGTGTAACAAACAAAATCTGAATTCTGCCCCTGTCTACGCCTGTCAGCGGATCGATTCGCGGCACAGAGTACAAAGTGCAAGTTCACAATCCACGCGTGTTATTCGTAATTTAGTTTGTTACAGTTTTACATCCCTATATAAGTTTTTAATGTGATTTTGTTTTACTGAATTCACATAATAAAATTAGTCAAGAAAGTAGTCTATTACGGGCATAGTGTGTTAAGTATACATCTAAAATAAGTATAATCGCTTCTACGTTACGTTTAAGACTGTTCTTGTTTACTCTTTCTGTTATCTGTGGATGTTATCACGGCGGCGGGCGCGCTATTCTATCCGTTTTGGCTTCAATAAAATTCTAATAGTGAAACTGAAGTCGTTGAAAACAAAATGAAATGATTTTTTTCACAACAGGCATTATCGACTTGTTTTGTTTGAAAATGGATGTCTTACAATAGTTTACACAACGAAACCTAGATGGCGCTGTCAGACAGTTCTATTGTCATGCCGACAAAATGGCGGTAGGCCGGCGCGTCCGCCCGCCGTTAGTCTGTTGTACGTTGATTTTGACTGTTTCTCGGATGAATAGTTGAAAAACGAGATGAAAATATTATTTATAGGTATATTACATTATACTCTGTACCTACCTATAGCATAAAAGATAGTTATAATACATACATATGACATATAGATTATAAGGATGATATGATGCTAAATAAATATATAAAGGTATCCGTTGTTTTATTTCAAAAGCCTTACGACACTTCCTGTTTACGTCTTGGTCACTAACATTAATTTTTGATTTTCATCACAATCATCATCTGCTGAGATGGGTCTTGGGCTAAGCTGGTCGCCTATACACCGCATTCATTTTTGGTTTTTCATCATTATCATCATCTGCCGAGATGGCCCTTGGGTTATGTCGCCGACTTTGGCACCATCTTTCTGACCTATTTAACCAGTTTCGGGGGTCAAAGTAGCCATAGCCGTTCTAGGCGTAAGGCCCAAGAGCTGGTCGGGACCGCAGACAGTGGGGGGTACCGGGATCTGGCCTGGAGTAGGCGACCGTCCATCTTTAATCCCGGAAGATGGGGCGTTGACAACTACCCCCGATAAAAATTATTTCATTTCATTTCATATGAGTTAAGCTTCATAGCTTTGCTGAAATCTACCACAGTCGGAGTAGTCTTGGCTAGGGAGTCTTCTGCGTCTAACCTAGGTTTTTAATCACCTCTGCTGAGGCACAGGCGTGTACTCAATATGCCAGAGTGTTGGGTTATGTCCCATTCTCCCCATATTCCATCCTTAGGGCAGGCCAAGTGAGAGAGGCAGAAGCAGAGAGGGGGCTGGTGATGACCACACGAGTCTATCCACAAAACTACCGCAAAGGCTCTACTACCGCAAAATGAGTACTTTAGTCAAAAAAATGGGACCTAACATAGAAGCGAAACGTGGGTGCCAGTGGGTGCTAGTTCACCTCTGCCTGCCCCTTCGGGGATATAGGCGTGATTTAAGTATGTATGTGTATAAGTAAAAAAAAATGACAAGTCAAAACTAGTCGCTATTCTTGGCCATACCTATGGTGCTAGATTTTAATGAAATTTTTGACATAAGTACTCATTAGCGTTGATTGACGTCTCAGAGACGTCAAATAACGTTAATGAGTACTTACTGTCAAAAAATGACAATTCAAAACTAATCGCTATTCTTGTCGGGTCTAGGGTCTAGATTTGAATGAAATTTTTTTGACATTAAGCACTCATTAACTTAAATTGACGTCTCTGAGTGCGGCAGTAAGACAGGCAACCGACAGCAACATGAAATAAAAATCAACATTAAATAAAACTCTATATTAATATAATATAATAATAATAATAATTAATAATTGTGTATGTGTCGATTGCTTGCACGGGCCCGGTTCACGGCTTCAGCCGCTTGTAGGTCGCGAGGTGGCTGTTGAGGTGTTGCGCGAGCTGGTCGGCGCGCGCGAACGACGCCTGTAACACAAGGGAGTAAGGTTCAAAATCCATTACTTATAAACTGCTTTGTTGAACATAACCATAATACTATTTTACTATAAATGTTACAAAATTTTGTACTAGGAATATTGTGGTTAGAAAAAGTCCCGTATCAATACGAACTTTTTCTAACCACTATAATACTTCTCTATCATGAGAGAATATGGGGGAGGGGTGCTATATGCCAACACGCTAGCCTAGTGCGAAATAAGTACATACGCATTTAAATCACACCTATTTATCCCGAAGTGGTAGGCAGAGATCAATCAATAGTTAATACCTACATTACGCCATTTATAGTATGTCCTTTGTAATAGATGGCGTGTCTATTGGCATCTCTCTGGCTGATTAGTCGCAGTATATTGCTAGGTATAAGAACGCTGCTGCTCTTTACTCATAGTTGTTTTCATAGCAATACCACACGCTGCAGGCCAGTTTAATGGGACTAATTGCTCAATCGTAGCACTTACAGCAAGCTATACATACATACATAAATCACGCCTATATCCCCTAAGGGGTAGGCAGAGGTGAACTAGCACCCACGTTTCGCCAGTTATGTTAGGTCCCATGTAATAGGTGGCGAGCCTATTGCCATTTATCGGGCACAAAAGTCGCAGTAGGTACATAGCTAGATGGTATAAGAGGAACGCTGCTGTCCATTCCTCATCACTGATTTATCCTTAGTCGCCTTGTACGACACCCACGGGGGAGATTTGGGGTGGTGACAATCGTATTCTACTCTGCCGTCACCACACGGCATTAGCAAGCTATAATAGGTACTAATCTTATAGCACAGTACCCAGTAGTAAAATATACGTAGCGCAGTGCCACGTCGTTAAATTTCGTAGCACACTACAGCGTAGTAGCATACCGCGATATAGTAAGTGCAACAATGCATCTTCGAACCAAACTGTGATACGTAGTTCACTAGGCTGCCGCAGCACGCTACCGTTTAGCACACGGCGGTGTCGTAGCAAGCTACGGTGACGTAGGCGAAAGTGACTACGATGTCGTAGCTAGCTACGGTGTCGTAGCACTCACCTTACAAACTACGCAGCGGTACAGCTGTTTGGCGTGGTTGTGCATGTGGCGTGTGAGAGAGTGCGCGTGCCCGAACCGCTTGCCGCATTGCGCGCACGCGTGCGGCAAACGGCCCGAGCCGCCGCCGTGAGCGCACGCGCGATGCCGCCTCAGCTGCTCGAACCGGCCGAAGGAGACGCCGCACTCTGAGCAGCGGCCTGGAGGGGTAAATTAAGAAAGAAAAATTTTATTTCCACACAGACATGCAATTCAAAATGGGAACTATATTTTTTGATTGTGTTTCACACCAAACATTATTGGCGAAATTACAACATTACGGTGTATCTACTACCTCATTGAAACTGGTAAAGTCATACCTGAGTGACAGGACTCAAAAGGTAGTGATTAATAAAGCCGAGTCCTCGGGTTCCCGAATGCGAATGGGTGTTCCTCAAGGATCAATACTAGGACCATTGCTGTTCATAATATATATAAATGACCTTCCCTTCTATACAGAATCTCTATGTGACACGGTGCTATTTGCAGATGATACCTCATTAATTTTCAAAATAGACAGAGGTAAAGATAATTATGATGACATCAATATAGCAATTTTCAAGGTTCTAGATTGGTTTACAAATAACAACTTGCTACTCAATTCTAAAAAGACCAAATGTATTAAATTCTCTTTACCAAATGTAAGGCAAGCTAGTAGTCAGATTGCAATTAATAATGAAACAATTGAATGTGTCAATTCTACAGTGTTCTTAGGAATAAGGTTAGACTCAAGATTGCAATGGTATCCCCATATTTCAACTCTATCCGAGAGATTAAGTTCAGCAGTATACGCCGTAAAAAAATACGGCTATTAACTGATGTTCAAACAGCCAGACTTGTATATTTCAGTTACTTTCATAGTGTTATGTCGTATAGTTTACTGCTTTGGGGCACAGCTGCTGATATTCAGGATATATTTATTCTCCAAAAAAGAGCTATACGTGCTATTTATCAATTAAAACCTCGCGACTCACTAAAAAATCTATTTAAAGACATTAATATCCTAACTCTTGCTTCACAGTACATATACGATTGCATTCTATACGTCTACAAATATCTAAACACATTTGCAAAAATTAGTGATATTTATAAATGCAATACTAGAAATAAAAACAAACTTTCCTTCCCTAGACTAAGATTACACAAAGTAGCTAATACTTTTGTAGGTAAATGTATACTTTTTTATAATAGGATTCCAGATTCTGTGACTGAACTGCCTTTACACAAATTTAAGCCCTATATAAAAAATATACTCCTGAAAAAGGGGTACTATAAAATTCAGGACTATTTAGATGACAAAGATGCTTGGAATCAATAACTTTTACATACTTATTATATAAATACTAAATATCTTTATCCAGTATGATTAAACGATTGCCCTTGAGTGTTCTTTATTTAAAATGGACATTGTGTTTGTAATGAAGGATGTTGATAACTTCAGAATTTGTATCTTTATTGACATACTATTACTTGACGTTGTAAGTTATTGACATCTTTCAATTTCCAATTATTAATTAACTTAGATTACTTTTATGTAAAGGGAGGAAAAAACCTGACTGAGTTTCTTGCCCGTTCTTCTCAGGACAGGGCCTCCTGGTAGTTTGCGAACGGATGGCGTAAATTTCTTGTCTTGACGATTCATAAGTGTATTGTAATCATACCAGATATGAATAAACTAATTTTGATTGATTGATTGATTGTCACCAGAATTTATATTTGTCATCAATTTGTATCACCAAATAAATAGATCTGTCACCAAGAAATATTTTTTGTTATCAGATAAACAAAAAGTGTTACCAGGTATGAATTATCAAATTAATGTTTATATATGTCCAAAATAACAGATGGGTTCCCAATAAAATATTAGAGCATTACATGAATATTAACTTCGTTCTTATAATAATAGTTTTATTACATAAATAATAGCTTTGTCCGCAGAATAGTAGATCTGTCACCAAATAAAATAGATTTGTGCTCAGACAAAACAAAATTTGGCAACACAAAACTATTTAAATTGGTGATAGCTTAAATCATACCCATTCAAAATTATAATTATTAAAAAAATATATTAAATAATAGTTGCTACTTTAACTGCTATAGGTATACTGTCTTCATCATTCATTGCGGTCATTATCATTATCATCAACGGCATTAAAGTTAAGACTTTACTTATTATTAAAGAATGAAATTGCTAATAAGTCCTTAATAAACTGGGAACAGTGCAGGAAGATAGATGTATAAGTGGAGTGGAGTTAGTCTGGACTCAGAACTTTCGCAAAATGTCAATGTTAAAATTTTGTAATTTTTACAAAACGTCACTTTTGCGCGAAGTATTCTCAAAACATGCTTATATTGTACATTTGGCGAAAGTGACATTGTGTTTGAAAATGACGTACGATTTGAGGAGCTCGTCTCCTCAAATCATACGTCATTTTCAATCACTATCGAGTTGTACAGTGGATTTACGCTCCCGACCTGCGATTGCTGAAATTAAACAATGTTCGCTAAGGCCGGTCATTGGATGGGTGACAAAAAAATTATTATCTCCAGTTCCTCCGTGCTTTGGAAGGCAAGTTAAGCTGTTGGTCCTGGGTGCATCTACAGTCGTTAAAACCCACCAACCCGCACTGGGCCAGCGTAGTGGGTAATTACACATTCTACCTATATTCTTTCATTCAAAGGGAAGGCCTGTGCCAACCCACGTTAATCGAACTGGTGATGATGACAATTTTTTCCAATTGATATTTTGGGATGATAACTTCACCTCTGCCTACCCCTTCGGGGCCATAGGCGTGATTTATGTATATATGACATTTTGCCAAAGTGACTTTCTGCATAAAGGTGGTGGAGTCCAACAAGTTATTATACTCCGTTCACAGTTATTTTACCTCTGACGTTTCCATATGTGAGAGAAGGATATTTGTATCACATTTTCATATGTTAGAGCAGGATGATGAGAAGTGTCAGAGGTAAAAAAATATTATTATTAAATGTTTATTTATTATATTATGTTATAATATAGTGCATATTTAGGTACTTTTATTTCTTAAGTATTTATTTTAATTTTATTTTTTACTAATATCTAACCTCGTTTTTGGGTTGGCTGGTAGAGATAAGTTTGCCCTTGCAAACTGTATCACTGTATAATTGTTATTTTTGTGTGCAATAAAGAGTTAATATAAAATAACTGTGAGCGGAGTGTTTTTTATCTTTATTAATATAGGCAGAGCGTTTGGCCACAATCATGCCTGATGGAAAACGATGATGAGGCCTAATGTGGTGCACGCTCGCCTAGAAGTTGCCTGTTCACTCTGGCCTTGAAGATGTCCAGATTATATTGATCCGGGAAAACAGACCGCGGCGAAGAATTCCATTCCTATGTACACATACCAGCTCTCTCGTCGGCTGTGTGTGTGCGGTCGTGCGCGGCCAACTCCGCGTCGTCCTCGAAGCACTTGCGGCAGACTTCGCATCGCACCGTCATAGAGCCCCGGTGAGCTTCAGCCCTGAAGAGAGACAGTTTGGTTAAAATTGGGCTTATACGCTCTTACATAAATAAATAAATAATAAATAAATATTTTCACACTCACACCTGTCATCTAGCCCAAAGTAAGTAGCTTAAGCACTTGTGTTATGGATACTAGATGACGGACATATTTTTAATATAATTATCTATATAAATGTTGAAAATATACCTACTACATAAACATATACACAACCATGACTCGGAAACAAACATTTGTGGTCATCACAAAGTTTGCCCCTACCAGGATTCGAGCCAATGCCCAGCAATCTGAGCATTCGACCAAGGCGGCCGACACTCATATAGAGACATTATGCTTAAAATTGAGGTTATACGCTCTACAGGAAGGGAGACAGTTTGCTTAAAATTGAGGTTTATACGGTCTACATATAGAGAGACAATTTGCTCAAAAAGGAACTCAAACGCTTTAACCGCAGAGATGATGTCACATTTACACATATTTTATCCAAATTTTGATTTTTTTCCCATTCGTTTTACAATTACAAGTGTAAAAACTGATAACGGACGTAAATTTTGGCGGCGTCAACGTCACATGATTAAAGATTTAAATAAGTCATCAATGCCTGTCGCTCCGTTTGATTTCTACCACATTCCACTAACAAGTGATGAACATCTTCGATCACCCTGCAAGTGTCACAGTTAGGAGACTTTATCATTAGATGTGCAAACTTGTTTGTGGAGTAGCTCGATAGCGATTGAGTAAACTAAGCAATGTCGCTAAGGCCCGTCACGGGTGGGTGACCAAAAAATTATGGTCTCGAGTTCCTCCGTGCTTCGGGAGGCACGTTAAGCCGTTGGTATGGACTGTATCTGCAGTCGTTAATTTTTATTTATTTTTTTATTTAGGAATTTAGTTATTAATTACCCACCAATCCGCACTGGGTTTAGAGTGGTGGTTTATGGCCAATTTTCCCTATATTCTTCCATGCACAGGGTAGACCTGTGCCCCAGCAGTGGGGCCATAAAAAGGCAGGTGATGATGACCAGGCAAGGTATTCGAGTAGGTTTGTCCTGTAGTGTAGTTCTGTACGGTCGCGGCCAGAAAACATTTACCAGTTTTAGTTAATCAGATTCTATATTATCACACTTTTTTCACTAAAGTTGTCAATTGTGATCCTTAAGGTGGTAAACATTTTTTGTTCCCGACTGTACCAAGGGTCACTCACTTGTGTTCCCATAGTTTCTCCCGGCGGCTGAACGTCTCGTTGCAGCAGTCGCACTCGTATATGTCCGGGAACCGCGTGCGCGACTTCGAGTTCCCCCCACCCTTGTTCTGGTGGACGCGTCTGTGGATTCTGTAGGCGAAAATATTGATTATACATACATACATACACCATATGCCGATAGCGTATCCTTTCTTATTTCGGCCACACAGTGCGTAGTGGCGATGAAAGTCTTGAAAAACTGATTGTAGTTGGAAATACCGAAGGCAAACGATCTCGCGGTCCTTCACCAACAAGATAGACCGATCAAGTAAAAGGCTCATCGTCCTCAAAGTTCTACACAGTTGTGAGGAGCGCGCTGGATAGGAACCGTTGGAGGCAGATCGTCTGCTCCAGATGTAATTACGAAGCTGACCACGATCCTCAGATATGAGGGACCACCACCAACAAACAGCATACCCAAAGAGGGTTGGAGTCAGGCAGGCGGCCGGCTATAAAGACACTACAGAATTAGTATGGATTGGAATTGTAATACCAATCACTCTTTCCGTTCATCAGTCTCTCGGCATGGTCCTTTTCGTCGCTTTTATATAAATTCATTCATCACTAGCACCCCTGTACGGTGTGATGGATGATATGAATCATAAGGGAGTGGATGGCTTGATGACTACTGACCGATATGAATGGAAGAGGAAACATAATGCGCCGACCCCAGATAGAATGGAAACAGGGCAGGGAGCAGAAGAGGTATGAAGGTGAATACAGAAGGCTGTATAGGCTAGATACCGTTGCCTTCCCTAAATAAAGGGGGAATCAAAACTAGATTTAAACATGACATTATTTTGAACTGCGTTCGGCGCGCTGTTTAAGGCGACAGATACGCCTCAGCCACTGCAATGAGAAAAAGAATGAGTAATGGACAGCGGCGTTAGACCTAACCTAATTGGCTAACGTGGATGTTAATTCACCCCTGCCTACCTTCACCTTATGGAACATAGGCGTAATTTATGTATATATGTATGTAGGAATACATATAAGGGGAAGTTTGAAAGTAGCGCCAGTGACTGAGAGCCTGCGGAGTGATAGACTTGGATGATTTGGTCATGTCATGCGAAGAGATGAAAGCTATGTTGGCAGAAGAATGTTAAGTATGAACGTGGAAGGACGCAAAAGGAGAGGAAGACCAAAGAAAAGATGGATGGATTGTGTAAAGGAGGATTTCATAGCGAGAGTGGTGGATGAGAAATTAATGAAGGATAGAGAGGAGTGGAAGAAGAAAACATGTTGTGCCGACCCCGCCTAGAGCGGGATAAGGGCAGGTAGAAGAAGTATGTAGGAATACATTAAAAAAAGTAATAAATAAATAAATATTTTTACACTCACACCTATCATCTAGCCCAAAGTAAGTAGCCTAAGCACTTGTGTTAAGGATACTAGATGACGGGCATATTTTTAATATAATTATTAGAGATGTTCCGACTAGTCGGCAAAAAGTGCCGACTATCCGGCTTCGTACTTTCTATGTATTTCTCAATAAAATGTATACAGAATTAGTAAAACACCAGCAACCTCGCAGGACTAGATATACATATAGCTATATCGTAAACGACATGGTGTGTTCTACGACTTTTAATATTCGTTAAAAACTCTAAACCCAGCAAACAATCTAAATCATAAACCGGGACTTTATTAACATTTCTTAGGAATTTATATTGAATTAATATTAACGTTATAAAAATATACTTAAGATGACAATGTATTAAATTATTTTAAAAGAAAAATAATCAACTTTAATTTTATTTTTATCATCTATAAAAATAAAGAAATATTCCTTGCTAATAATAAATTATAATGTGTTTGGTTTATGGGCTTGTACACAAAACTGCGATGGGACGTCGCATCGTAGAAATCTACGAGCTCCCACGCCGCATCGCAAGAACATGCGAATTGATTCGCATTGGGCATTTCTTCAATTTCATTCTTCTTTGTTTCGCCGCCTTGCCGTACCAAATCGTATCGCAGCACGCCTTTAAGTTGTAATTTTGTGAGTTGCGAATTCTCACAAAACGCTGTGTTTTGGTTTTGTGTACAAGCTCTATTAACGGTTTCCGTGACTCTTGTTTTTTGACATTTGGAATGCGAAAGTTTTTATCGATTGATTGCTGATTGATTTCTAACGTAAAATTTTTAGGTGAGATAAATTGCGCAGAAAATATTAATTTTCGAAACTGTAGACCTGTCAAACATCACCAAGGTTATGGAAACCGTTCGTAATCCAATTCGGAAATTTCTGAATAATCCCAATAACCATTATCGGCTTGGCCGACTAGTCGGCCGATTAGTCGGCCTTTTTACAGCCGACTAGTCGGCTAGTCGGCCAAAGTCATAGTCGGCACATCTCTAATAATTATGTCGACGGTTCCCAAGAACAAAGTCGTATCTTTTAAATTATCTTGTTGCAAGAGGTATTAAAAGAATAGTAACTATTGACTTTTAATACCTCTTGCAACTAGATCATTTTAAAGAAAAAACTTTGTTCTTGGGACCCGTCGATGTATATAAATGTTGAAAATATACTACATAAACATATACAAAACCATGACTCGGGAACAAACATTTGTGGTCATCACAAAGTTTGCCCCTACCAGGATTCGAACCCGGGACCTCTTGGCCAATACCCAGCAATCTGAGCATTCGACCAAGGCGGTCGTCGCAAAAGTGACACTGCAACTACAAATACTCACTTGAGCGTCACCCTGGTCGAGTACCACTTGTGGCAGATGTGGCACTGGAACGACTTGTCGGCGGACTCGTTGTCCGACTCGCTGATTTCGTCGTGCTCGCGAGGCAGGTGCAACTCTGTCTTCTCCGGGTCCGAGTCAGATTGGTTGCCGCTGTTTGACCAGGCGCCGAAGGACCTGTAATAGTTATTCGTTATAAAACAGGCCAAAGTTGCTTTTTAAACGCGTGCTCAATTTTGATAACCGAGCAAGCGAAGGACTCTACATTTGAATCAAAAATGTAGCGAGAGATTTAAAAATTAGAATCCTGAGCATTAGCGAGGGAATCAAAAGAGCTTGTGCTCTTGTGCAAAGATTTCACATTTCACTCGAGTGCAACAACACGTAACTTTTCATTCCACCTCAGCGAGTATATGACTAAATGCAAAAAAAATACAATCACACCCATCCTCCCAGACACACACGCCCGCCCACTCATCCAACCAGACACACCCACAACACCCACCCGTCCACCCATCAACCTAGACGCACCCACAGCGTCCACCCAGACACACCCATCCACTCAAGACACACCCACAACACCCACCCATCGATCCAGACACAGACACAACACCCACCCGTCCAACCACAAGTCACAAGTGTGTGTGTTCAGTGCCTGCCTGTTTATGTGAGTGTGTGTGTGAGTCTGAGTGAGAATGAATGTTGTGTGTGTGCGATCTCTCTCTCTGTGTGTGCGTGTGTGTATCTGTGTGTCCTGCCCGTTTCGGGCGACACACAGCGTTCAAGAACCTCAAGCTCAATACAGAATACTCACAGGTCGTCCTCGTTAACGCTGCTCTGCTGCTGTGGCCGCTCAGTCTTTTTCTCGTCGTCGGACTCGCTGTCGGAGCTGTCCGACGAGCTGGAGCTGCCCGACGAGGACGACGAACTGGAGCCAGAGCTCGAACTGCCTGCGGGAGAGACGGGAATCGCTCAAGGGTTCGGTCAACAAAAGCATAAAAGAGAAGTGTGAAGCATAGGAAAGATGACAATTTTTTAAAAAATTACACACCACGTTGTTTTAACGTATATACTTAAAATAAATTATATTTTTGTAAAATATTAAGATTTTCATCGCCAGCCGTATAATGTTCCCACTGCTGGGGCATGGGCCCTCCCTATGGATGGAAGAATATGGGGAGATTGGGCCATAACCCACCACGCAGGCCCAGTGCAAGATGGTGGGTACTAACGACTGCAGATGCAGCCGGGACTAACGGCTTAGTGTGCCTTCCGAACCACGGAGGAACTCGAGATAATGAAATTTTGGTCACCCTAATTGCTTAGTTTACGCAATCACAGGCCAAGCGTGCTGTGCCACTGCGCTAGCGAACTCCTCATAAAAAACATGTTTTGGACAATGGAAACTAAAATTTCCGCCAAAACACCAATGGCGTGTGTGTGACGTCACTACAGCGTAAAATATGACTATAACGTATAGTGATTAAAATGGACAGATATAATGTCAAAAAATTGTGACGTCACGCGGTGTTTGACTAAGTATGGCGAATTGCTTATTCGCTTGTTTTTATATAATCTACTATTTCATTTACTATTCGATTTTAATTTTAACATTATATAAGGTATTTGTAAAAATATCTGCTTTGGAATGTTTGAAATTTATTTCTACATTGCGAGGGTACCCGTTGGCTTACAACGTGAAGTGTAAAGGTTAGAAGAATTTCGGCAAGTTAATCAGTGTCTTGGGTGGCCGAGCGGTCAGGCACCTGCCCGGATAGCAGCGGACGCGGGTTCGATTCCCGCCTCAAGATCATAATTTTTCGAAATTCTTTTTCTAACCACCAAAATCTTTCTACTATTTCATCTCAAAAATTACTTTGTGTTGAGGATATAGGTATTATTTATTTATGTTAGTGCCAACGGATCAGAATACTCACCAGAACCAGAGCTACTGCTCTCTGTGTCCGAGTTGGAGCTGTCTTCCAACTTCTCTTCTCTTGTGTCCAACTCTTTGACAGACGCGCAACCTGTGCAGACAAAATCAATGTCATTGCAATTTCTTTGGATGTCTATTTTTATTGTTTACCACACTGATCTATATATAACCAACGGAAAACCCACAAAGCGATGATCATAAGCACTAAGTAAAAAAGAATGATCAAAATCGGTCAATAAACGACGGAGTTTCGGTACGAATTGAGTAACCTTCTCCGTTTTATCATACATAATTCACGCCGATATCCCCGAAGGGGTAGGCCGAGGTGAACTAGCACCCACGCTTCGCCAATTATGCTAGGTCCCATGTAATAGGTGGCGAGCCTATTGCCATTTATCGGGCACAAAAGTCGCAATACTTTGCTAGGTGGTAGGTATAAGAGGAACGCTCCTGCCCATTCCCCATGACTGATTTATCCTTAGTCGCCTTGTACGACACCCACGGGAGAGATTTGGGGCGGTGACAATTGTATTCTACTCTGCCGTCACCACACGGCCATCTCCGTTTTATCGTCGGTTAAAAATAACTGTTTGACATACGCCCGGACAAGAAAGTGGTGTACCAGCCTAAGGCTACGGCCCTTTCATTCTTCGGCGTGTCGCCGGGTGCGTGCGAACGCGACCGTCATAATTCGTATGAAGCTTCTTACCCCCGAATATAGAAACGCAACTCAAAGTTTGAGCTCTGCTTAAAAAGTTAAGTGGACAAAACCTGTCAGAATTTGTATGGAGAAACGTAAATTTTGACAATACTTAAAAATTTTAAGCAGTACTCAAACTTTGAGGAGTGTTTCTGTATTCGGGGGATAGTAGCTTTCATGTGTTCCGCGTGCGGTAGGTTGCGTAACTTCATACAAAATGCGCCGGTTGACCGGCGGCGACACGCCGAAGAATGTTAGGGGACTAAGTGTCGCTTGCAGTTTCTTCTATATTTCTTCTATTCTTCTGCAGTTTATAGAAAAATAAAGATTTGTTTCGCTTGCACGTTGATCTGACAACATGTTGTCTTATGATTTTGACTTTTGTCACAGTTGTCAGCATGAACCTTGTTTTAATTTTAACACCAATTGACCGGCCGTACCATAGGGGAAGTTCCCGGCCGATCTCATTTCGAACGTATTGTGTTGCAATACGGACGAAATGTAGTCGATCTGTAACTTCTCTTCTGGTATATCAAGTAAGAGGAGCTCGGTAACGCAGTGGCATAGCGCGCTTGGCCTGCGATTGCGTTAACTAAGCAAGTTAGCTAAGACCGGTCATAGGATGGGTGACCGAAAATTTATTCTCTCGAGTTCCTCCGTGCTTCGGAAGGCACGTTTGGTCGGTGGTCCCGGCTGCATCTGCAGTCGTTAATACCCACCAACCCTCACTGGGCCAGCGTGGTGGGTTATGGCCCAATCTCCATATATTCTTCCATCCACAGGGAAGGCCCGTGCCCCAGCAGTGGGGACATTAAAGGGCTGGTAATGATATCAAGTAATTGTTTGGTGTGCAGCCCGCGTGGTACCTTCAGAACTCCTCACGGAGAGGACCTCGTCGTCATCTCGCAGTCTTTGGGCCTCTGTCGGTGGTTTCTTGAAGTTGGCGGCCAGAAGGTGAGCTTCGTACAGGTCGTCCTGGTGAATCAAATAAATATCGACTTTTTTTATCTGTTTTCCAAATGTCAAAAGCGTCATTTGCCATATTGGATACTGACGTGACGTCACTCTGATAGAACACACAGTACTATCAGAATAAGGTCGTGGTCTTCCTCAATCGTATTGTTTACTAATAGAGTGACGTCACGAGCCGAAACAGCATGGCGGCTAACGTTTTCACAGAAACATTCTAAATGATAAGTAAATATAAGTTCTAAAGGCAATTATCGGTTTTATGAAATTGAAATAAAAATCCTGATGGGTCATTACGACATCTGACATTGATTTGAAACAACTTTCACAAAAAAATTATAAACTATTATGTTTCATGCATAGCCTAAAATATATCCTTAAGTTTAAATAATACCCCAAATCTCTCCCATGGGTGTCGTACAAGGCGACTAAGGATAAATCAGTGATGAGGAATGGGCAGCAGCGTTCCTCTTATACCACCTAGCAATAGTACTGCGACTTTTGTGCCCGATAAATGGCAATAGGCCCGCCACCTATTACATGGGATCTAACATTATTGGCGAAACGTGGGTGCTAGTTCACCTCTGCCTACCTCTTCGGGGATATAGGCGTGATTTATGTATGTATGTATGTAAGTTTAAATAAAAAAGCTCGGATATTCTCCCTCACCTTGTCAATGTTGGCATACTTTTCGTGTATGTGTCGAATCGCACGAAGATTTTCGTCTAAACTCAATGAATCTGACGCTTGACTCGGTGATCCTGTTGACGGATAGCAAATAATAAAAAAAAAACATTAATAGAAAATAATAAGAAAACATTTCTAACATCTACAATCTAGTCCGCAATAAACATCCTGACCCCGTTTCATTTAATCCGATTTCAGTTGCTTTAGTCTACCCGTCACTCTCAAACATTCTCAATGAGTGAAAGAGACGGATATACCGAAGCAACTGAAATTGGCTTACATAATACGGGGGCCGGTCATCCATATAGTACGTCACAATATTAACTTGTTTAACTCCCCCATAGTGTGACGTCACATATTTAGCATAACATTAGAAATTGAGACGAAACAACATTCCCTGGATTTTCCGTGCGGGTGTCGGGTCTTGTTAGATTTTGAAATGTGACGTGACAAAACTTAGGACCACTCCCACCCACACAGTCACACTTCTTCGACCCCCTCAGCCCCTCTCTAAGGAGTGACGTTCTTTATTAAGGATAGCCCCTAACCGAGAAAACAACATGGCGGCCGTCATGTCAAACGTGAGAGTAAATGTCAAAAGTTGACATTCGTCCGATAGAAGCGTTGTATCGTTTTACACTTGGGCACCCAAGATTGACAAAACGTGTATCTCGTTTATACTGACAAAAGAAAAGGGTGAACTCACCCAAGTCCGGCTCGTCGTCGCTGTCTAAACTAATTGGTTCCGAGTTGAGGGGCATTAGGTTACTTCTTACGCGAATCTCTGTAAAGGAAAAAGGTTTCTATTTAGTCAGGTACTATCTACTTAAATCAGTGGCAGGCGTACAGTCGTAAAAGTTAAGGGAGATTGCCCAGTATACAGTCAACAACATAAGTTGATTAACACTTTAGTCCTCTGTCATGCCAACGACAGCGTATGATCAGGGGGCCTACCGCCTAACTCGATTGCTGATGATAGGTTTAAAGCAATGCACTGCTTACGGCTATAGCAGCCATCCTGATTTTTTAGGCGGTACGGATTTTGTGCCAAATTCATTCAAAATCATTCGGTGATCATTCGTTTAAAGCTATCGCTAATAGTTTAGGTACATTTGGTGCGAAATGACAGCATGACGTCATAAACTATAGCTTTTGCTTTAGCAATCGAGTTAGGCAGTAGGCCCCCTGTAATAGTTGCCAGCAATATTCATGAATGTTCATTATTGTGCTCGCTAGCGCAGTGTCATTACGCGCTCGGCCTGCGATTGCGTAAACAAAGCAATGTTCGCTAAGGTCCTAAACTCCTCCGTGCTTCGGTTTGGCACTTTAAGGCCCTACGGAAAAAATATTTGTATCGAAGTGGCGGCGCTTTAGCTTTAGCTTTATTGAGATAGCTGTATTGTGCCGCACGGTCTCGAAAGCGAGACAGAGTGTAGCGTACCCTGCTCAATAAATTTGACGTAAGCGCCAAATCAAACTTGAATTAACTGTGACTATATTAAGTTTTTATTCAAATTATCGCCGAGCAATCCCCAGAAAATTATATACACTTTACATTGATACAAGTCAATGATAACCGTTTAACTGTAATATTGAAAAATTTTAATAATCAGAGAATCTGCAGTCGTTAATAGTCACCAATCCGCACTGGGCCAGCGTGGTGGGTTGTGGTCCATTCTCCCTATATGCTTCCATCCATAGAAAAGGCCTGCACACTAGCAGTGGAGACGTTAAAGGGCTGGTGATGATGATGATATTGAAATTGTAACTAATGAAATAGGTTTTAAGTATCATTTTGCATTGACACTTACTAGGTTGCTGTGTCGTTTTGTTGTTGACGGCAGAGGGGTCCACCTTCCTTGGTCTTCCGCGTTTCCCTTTCACGCGCTCCGCATTAGGAGTCTGAAATAACATTAATAGACCAAATTAGAGTTGGATGGATTATGTAAAGGATGGTATGATAGCAGAGAGCAGTGGAAGTGGATGATAAATTTATTTGATTGGTCGAATGCTCAGATTGCTGGGTATTGACCAATAGGACCCGGGTTTGAATCCTGGTATGGGCAAATTTTGTGATAAACACAAATATTTGTTGCCGAGTCATGGTTGTGTATATGTTTATGCAGTATATTGTCAACATTTATATACATAATTATTACGATATTAAAAAAATATGTCCGTCATCTAGTATCCATAACACAAGATCTTAGGCTACTTACTTTGGGCTGGACGCTAGATGTGAGTGTAAATTTTTTTTTTAAGGACATGAAGACTAAGACTCACCGAGTCATTTTTCTTGGTTCCCGGCGCACGCTTTGTGTACTTTCGTTTGACGCGAGGCGTGCTTTCCCCCGCCGAAGAGGAAGCGGCCGAGTCTGCAGATCACATGCAAACGCAAAATTAAAACCAAGCACAGCAGAGTCTAGACAAGATGCCAATCTATTCGAACGAATAGAATACAATTATTATTTTTAATTTTAATTTGAACATTATATTAAGGGCCTGTTTCACAATCGACAAGTAAGTTCTAAGTAGCTTACTACGCAGATCATTTGACAGTTATTATATGAAATATATGTCAATTGAGCTGCAAAGTAAGCTACTTTCAACCTTCTTGCCGATTGTGAAACAGGTCCTAAATGTTAGAAATATTATCACAAAGAACATTGTTGGAAAAAGTTCCAAAAGTCTTGAAGTCCGCAAAGGACTGAAATTTTTCGAACTTTTTTAACCACAATTTTCTTTGGAATAGAATACAAATATCCATTTATGACAGCTTATCTTCATTTGACACGACGGTCGCCATATTGTTTTCTATGTAGGTAATATGTCAGTTTCATACATTTGTATTCTATTCATTCGAATAGATTGGCGCCTTGTCTAGGCTAGACGGTCTACTGCCCAATTATAACATTCGATTCGATCATGGAAGAAACAAAGTCAGATGTATCCACACCGCCTCTTAAATACAAAAGATACTACTCAAAATTGGCAAGCCTATTATTCTTCGCTGTCTTTACCCTTAGTCGCCTTGAACGAAACCTGAATATATAAAATAAAATTTTATATTGTATAAAATGAAAATAGGCAATATTTTTCTATTTTACCATAAGTTATCAAAAAAACTTTTGCTATTGATGTGTTGGATGTTTATTTTTTCCGAAATGCTTCTTCCATGATACATCGAACACATAAATAAAGTAAATAAATACCTACTAGCTATTTAAAGTGGTGGTATGAGAGAGGATACTTTTCAATTGAAAAAGCTGGAGTTACGAACTGAGTCTTAATATAACGGAATAAAGTACACAGTTACATGTATGACCTGCACTATACCAATGTGACTACTGTATTGTAAATTATACTATACTAAAACGACCTTAGTACCGTCATACAACCACTAAAATAGCTTGGGAAGCTAAAATTTCGTCACATGCACCAATAATATTATTAAATACAAATAATTTCAAAACCGAATCACATAAAACAGCCATTCAAGATAAACTACACGAACTATGTACGCCTGAATCATATCATTACATATTTCAATATTATTTCCTTAACTTGCGAATTTCTTATATGGAATATAATAATTAAAAATAGTGTTCAAAATTGGGAATTATTATACTTTTCATCCCTCCTTAGGTATTAATTTCTATAAAGTGGGAATGCATTTGAACAATAAAAAATTGTAATTACTCCATTTTCCAAATATGACTTATGCCATTTAAGATTAAAACTGATTTAATTAGCAGTATCTATGTATATTAAATTCTTATTTACCAATTGAATTCTGCCAGATCTGTATACCATGCATATTACACATGAACCAAGACATACCAATTATAATTTTAATCTACGAGCATGCACTCAAATATTTGGTAAAGTATTTCAATTAAATTGTAAATTTTATAAAAAGCAGAAGTTCGTTTATTTATAATGTTCTCTTATATTTGCACGAGCACTACACATTTGAATTAAAACAACTTTTACGGATTAGACTCGCGTATATTTAGATGTTTGGCATTATTATTTATCCCGACGTTTCGATCACTTTACAGCGGCCGTGGTCACGTCACCCGTGACCACGGCCGCTGTAAAGTGATCGATAATAATGCCAAAGATCTAAATATACGCGAGTCTAATCCGTAAAAGTTGTTTTATTTCAAATTCGTTTATTTATTTCTCCAACTAAGGATTGAAAATATAAAAAATACCTAGACTAAACACTCAGTTGATAATTATAAGAATGAGATAGAGAAAATTTATGAGTTAAGAGGCGGTCCTACATAATACCCTTGCGGGACACCTTGAAAAAAAACACTGTTTTAGGAATCAATTTATGGCATCTATAGCTTCATCTTCGTCTAATTAATGTCGAAATCCTAGCAATTCGAATAAAAACATTTTTATGTCAAATACATCATAGTATTATAACTTATAGCTATATTTATCTTATAGTCAATGGTATTAAAAGCGTTATGACAATCTATGATTTTCCTTTCTTCTCTCGTTTCTTTACCCAGAAATCTTAATACTGTATTGTATTCATTTAATCTTCAATTTAATATTTTTATAAAAGATTGAGCTGAAGAAAGACAATGGAAAAAAACTTAAAATTTATTTCATAATAGGCATGATTTATTTATAAGCCAGTACGTATATTGTAGAATAAATATTCGATTGAAATAAAGGCCAAACTATAATATAATACAATATATATTCAAATCTGAATAAATATACTAATGCAAATATCTAGCAACTATCAACAGTCATAACATTACCAATTTCAGGTACCAATACTACGATAGGTTTATCTAAATGTATTCAACCAAATATATTTGCACCATTTTCAATAATCTACACTTTTCATGCATACAATTTCTAGTTTCCAATATGACTTTTACAAATCAACTAGGATATTAAGTATCAAATGTTGATACTGAACAGCCTAGTTGAATTTCAGCCAATATTGGTTAAATAAATAACACAGATTTATAATAGTCCGCGTCCAATAGCACCAGTGGAGGCTTAATTGATTTATATTCAGTATAGCAAAAATATATAAATGATTACAACGACAATAAAATGATTTTGAAGATCTTCTTTCAATATGATATCTACAAAAGATTGCAACAAGATGAATGGTACGTAAAAAATTTATTACCTTCAGTACAAGTCAATCTTTAGACTTTCGACTTTGTACTGCTAAAGAGAAAATAGCAGTGCGAGAAAAATTGTCATCAACTTGACAAAGCGGTTCTTCTTTGCTATGCAATTATAAGGCACGTTTCAGTGCAGTAGGCAAAGCTTGTAAATCACTGGATATTGAGGAAGCCAGGGTGGGTTTGGATCTGAAAATTATTCTCACAACAATAATAAACAAAAAAATGCATAAATATGCTTTAAACATAAAAAAAAATTACAATGTACATGAAAAAACGAGAACCATTTTTTATTATACTGAACACAACTAAATTAGCATCAACAAATACTATTAGACTTTAGGTTTCTACGATGTTTTACAATCCATTAAATAATAGAAACTTTTAAAGACATTTATTGTCTTTTGTGCTCCAGCGAGTGTATCAGACGCTGGAGCTCCATACACAATAAATGCCTCCAGTCCTTATACCGCACGATACCAGTCACGTCTACAAAAACGATTCTTTGAAACAGAAAAGGAAACTAAAGAACATAATACATCTTAGGTCACGTAACAATTGACTCGAAACTTTTATCTAATGTTGAAGTCCAAAGAAAATACTAATAAATGACCGATTGCGCGATGATAATAAAAATTGCATGGTTAACATAGATGTTACTGCTGTACTAGATGATTCTAGTGGTAGATGATACTGCGTGAACTGCTCTATCCTTCTGTAGACGTCAATCAAGTAATCATTTTGAGAATTTTTTAAATTAATTTAGAGCAAAGCAATGCTTTCTATAAGGTATTGTAGTACTGTTTTGTAATGTCAAAATTCTTGCAATGTTCTACGAAATTTGACTTCGTAAGATATAGAGAATTTTATGATAATAATATGCTGGTTCACATGAGGTTCAGACGAGTTTTTTAAAATAAGAATCTAAACGACACGTCGGGATCATCGGGTATATTTACTCTAAACGCAATCCAATTGAGATTGACTAATCGATATATTGAAAATAATGATGTCTTACTCTAGTGAGGCATCATCATATCCAAAATATCGTCACCTAGCACGGTAGAACTCTCAAGCTAGCTGAGTATTTAATGAATTGTAAAACACTGTAGAAGACGATATTATGTCTGCGTTCATAAATTTACCTTTCCGTTTAATAAATTTTTGATTTCTTCTTATGATTGCCTGTTTATCGGCCCCCTTTCTAATGGTCCCCATTTTTGCGGGTACTTTGCGCAGATTCGGTATCGCCTTTTTAACCGTCGGCAGTTTTTTAACCCGCTGGTTAGTTTTAACCGTTGCCTTAACCGCGGGTTTTGCTGTAGGAGCATAAATGCAATTGGTACTTTGATTAACGGCGGGTCCCAATACTATATCTACAGCTAAAAGTAAGCTTACTAAAGTTTAGTTGCCTGGCATTTTTTGGTATATTACGATAAATAACAGAAGTTGCTAAGCAACTTAGCTGTAGTACGTCTCTCTTCAACTGTTGATATTGGGACTTTGGGACCCGCCGTAAGAAATTTTGATTAGAGAATGGCTTTTGTAAAGTATATGTTTACGAACCGCACTTCAAGCCATAACAAAACTATTAAATTTCAGAAGTTCATCTTAAACCTAATGAGGAAAGTTTTTCAAATCGTTAAAAAAAATACATTTTGGGCAAATTGTTAAACGTTGACATTCGCGTAGTCTTGTTGAAGTCACAAATACTTCGACAGTAAGCGTATTTGTTATTATAAGACCAGCAATTTTAAAAATTGATCGTAATTTACAAGAGTATTATCTTAAGCATGTATTGAGTTGAGTGCGAAGTAAACATTTAACATATTCGCAAACTAGAGTTTTATGTATAGTCTAAACTAAATAGAAGTCAGTATAGTTTGAGCTTTTTTGGTACCTTATTACCTGAATATAACAGTATAAACAATGTAATAAAATAAGGAGATTTTAGTTTGATACGAATATTCTAAGCGTTTGAGAGGGTTATTTAATTACGAATGCTGGACTGGAACATATCAAATTATGTAGGACTTTATTCTACACTTGCAAGCATTAAAATCGACTCACTGTTTAAATCAATAAAACTATTTGCGTCAAATTACCGCACACAATAAATAATTCATTAACGAGATACAACTCTTTATATATATATATATATATATATATATATATATATATATAATTTAAAAACCTTAATATATTATAGAGTATCGATCTCGTACAAAGATCCCGCGTCCGCGTTAGCAGCGGACGCGGGTTCGATTCCCGCCTCAAGATCATAATTTTTCGAAATTCTTTTTCTAACCACTAAAATCTTTGTACTAATTTTTCTAACATTTATATAATGTTAAAATTAAAATCAAATAGTTAATATTTCCGTGTAAGACCATTCACAATAATGCTTTGAAATTTGACTCTCGCAAATATACACTAAAGTTAAGAATTCAGAAACCGAACGGTAGAGGGCGAACCACCAACAACAGCATACCCAAAGAAGGTTGGTGTAAGGCAGGCGGCCGGCTGTACAACTAAACCAAAAACCTGGAGCAGTATGGATTGGAACGTTGTCATCCCAATCACTCTCCGTTCACCGGCTTCCATTACTTTTCAATACATTCATCACCAGCACCTTTCCGATGTGATAGGTGATATTAATGAAAAGGGAGTGATTGACTTGATGACGTCTGGCCGATATGAACGGAAGAGGAAACATACTGCGGCGACTGCAGATAAACTGCGAGCCGATGATACAACATGATTCTCAGGGTTGTCCAAACTAAAACAAGTCTTGCGGCCACTCCGTTAGTACGGAACCTTTACAACAATATTCTTGAATACAAAGGAGACAACTCAAAATTGCATTCATGCAACTGTACGTCTTGTTCTCATAAATTTAGATGTTTTTTGAGTTGCCTCTCTCTTGTTTTAATTGAGCCTATTTCGTGTTATGCGAATATAGGTTTTAATTTGTTTGCAATAGCGACTTACCTGCCGTACCCCGCCGTTTGTACTCCTTTTTCGCCTTCCTTTCAATTGCTTCTAGAAGAAATGCAAAGGTCAGTAATCACATCATAGGACATGTAAGTAGTATATAGAATGAAACAGGAAGGTACAATGATGTTAAGGAGGTTGTCCAGGCGATCAAACTGAACAAATTTTATCATGAGATCAAAATCAAAAACCACAAAATTACAAATAGGGGAAAGAAGTCCCAAAGCGGGGCATACTGCCTAAAACGGACAACTTTTGTGCACAAAATTGTTTCCGTTAGAACTGGAATTACCACGTGTCTCATCAAACCAGCAGTCAACAGGACTAACGGGCAAACATCGGTTTTTGACATGTTGTTAACACTTAGTACGACAGTGGCCACTTTAGGCAGTATGCCCGCTTTAGACTCTCTTCCCCCGTCGTGCATTCAGTTAAGCTTTGGTTTTCTTTTTAATTATTATTCATTTAAAATTTAAACATACAAAATAACAAAGAACACTCTTACAATTAAGAAATAGCAAAGGAGATGTTCAAAAATGTATAGGGTCTAGCCCATATACATATTTGTATAGTTATTCAAAATGTAGGCAATAATTTATAAAACATTTCTTAAGTGTTGAATTCCTATCTTTAAGCTCTGTTTTTTGGCTTTTTGTACTTATGTTTAGGCTTATAATGCAACACAACAACCTAGCCTAACGGCATGGCGGAAGGAAGATTACTTCGCCCGGTTAAAGGTTAGTCACTTTATAACATTAACGTGCCTTTTTTATTTGACATTAAATGATGATATTTTAATGGTTTTAAAAGTTTTTTAAGCCAAAAACTATACATTATTTATATTTATTTGCAATTTCTTTCTTAATTTTTTGAGTTTTTACAAATACATGGGCCATTTTGGAACATCTCATTTAATTTCTACTTCTGTATATTTATCACTCGACCGTGCATGCCCCATGCGATTGGAGCGTAAAAACTCCAGTTTCATGCGATTCGGCAATTTGATTGTTGTGGCCGTTGAAATATTGCCATTTATCAATTTGTGCAACGTCGTCGGTGTGGCGATAAAATGACGCTTCATGAGGGCAACACTCCGCATAAATATGAGTAATACCACACAAGTAATAATACACTCCTGTGCTGACCATGTCGCTATTGGACCCACTGTATCATAATTATCCAAATACATTTTATAAAAATATTTATTTACGTTCTAAATTATTATTCATATTTTGAGAAATCTAAATTTTGGATTTTCCCAAGTTTTGCACAACTGTGCAGAATTTTTATTCGTCCTGGCAGCAATATTAACTGTGCGCGCTGTGATACTCAGAACGTAGCTTTATGTTTACTTTGGGCATAGAAGTGACCATCGTCGAAAATGGGACCGTGGTTATACGAGTACACTTGTGTAAACGTGTCACTTGTGAAATGTGACACTGGTAAAATGTGCCAACGTCATATTTGTGACAAGGCAAAAGTGAACTTTTAGCAATGGAGTTGCCTACAGGTACTTAGAACGTAGCTTTAAGTTCACTTTGGTTAAAGATGTGACCATCGTAAAATGAGACACTTGTTAAACGTGACACTTGTCAAATGTAATATTTCTGAAACGTGACACTCGTGAAATATGACGTCATATTTGTGACCAGGCAAAAGTGAAGGTTTAGCAGTGGAGTTAGGTACCTATAGTTAGATGGTAGTAATATGTTCACTTTGGTTATAGATGTTACCATCGTCCAATGTGGCACTAGAGAAATGTGACACTCGTGAAATGTGACAACGTCATATTTGTGACCAGGCAAAAGTGAAGGTTTAGCAGTGGAGTTAGGTACCTATAGTTAGAAGGTAGTAATATGTTCACTTTGGTTATAGATGTTACCATCGTCCAATGTGGCACTAGAGAAACGTGACACTCTTGAAATATGCGTCATATTTGTATCAAGGCAAACGTGAACGTTTAGCAATAGTTAGATACCTATAGTTAGAACGTAGTAATATGTTCACTTTGGTTATAGATGTGACCATCGCCAAATGTGACACTTATGAAATGTGACACTCGTATGTGTGACATCGTATATGAGACAAGGCAATAGTGAACGTTTCGCAATGGAGTGACCTATATTTAGAACGTAGTTTTGGGTTCACTTTGATTATAGACGTAAGTGACCATCGTCCAATGTGGCACTTGAGAAATGTGACACTCGTAAATGGTGACATATTAAACGTGACAAAAGTGAACGTTTAGCAATGGAGTTAGTAGATGGACCTACAGTTTAGACGGTTCATTTTGGTTATAAATGTGACCATCGTCCCATGGGGCACTAGTGAAACGTGACACTTGTGAAAAGTGACATGTGAATGAAATGTGACCACCGTCACGTCCGTCCCCTTTAGCCGCGTATAATCAGCGTGCGACCGCGTCTACCCACCCAGTTCCCTGGCCCTCTTTCTCGCCAAATACTCCGGGCTGGTCTTATCGACCCTCGGCCGGCCGCGCTTGCGTTTCTCGCCCGTGTCACTAGGTGGCGTCCTGTTATTCATCACGGCCGCTGCAACAATGAACACCTTTGGTAAAGGATTAAGCGTCTCGCAGACAGACGCGGTGGCGGGCAGTTGTAACGTAGGTAAACATCATCATCATCATCACCAGCCTTACAATGTCCTCACTGCTGGGGCACGGGTCTTCATTGTGGATGGAAGAATATAGGGAGATCGGGCCATAATCCACCGCGCTGGCCCAGTGCGGGTTGGTGGGTATTAACGACTGCAGATGCAACCGGGACCAAGGGCTTAACGTGCCTTCCGAAGCACGGAGGAACTCGAGATAATAAATTTTTGGTTAACCATACAATGAGCGGCCTTAGCGAAGATTGCTTAGTTTACGCAATCGCAGAACAAGCGCGCTGTGTCACTGCGCTAGCGATCTCCTCTACGTAGGTGACATAAGGACATTATTCAAACCAGCGCGGTCAACGTTTGTGCGGGTTCGCCACCGCCACCGTCTCGCCACCGCTGCTGGCTTAAAGCCTTATGTTATATACCTACGTTACAACTGCCCGCCACCGCTGACCACGTCCGGCTGTGAGACGCTTTAGAATTACTGCCCTCTCGGCTTCTCCATTGGTTGTTAACGAAGGTTAGTATTGTTAGTTTACCTCTCACCCGCGCTCAGCGAAGAAAAGGTCGAAAATGGCAGAGCATGCCGGAATTAGTCACTGAATAACAGAGTGCCACCACTGTAGTGTTGGTGCCTGGCTGAAGAGAGACCTGCAGGCCTATTACGTAAGTATGTTGACAACAAATTGAAACCAATAAAAAGTTGCTTTTGCGATTATGTATTCGCGATTTTACAGTTTGTTAACAGATTGCGATGTGAGAGACTGTCAAATTATAATCATACATAAATACAAAATCGCAAAATCAACAATTTCAATCGAGAATAGTTAGCAACAGAATTACGTAATCCGCCTCCAGGGCTCTGACTCTCCTAATGATAACGTAACCTCAATGGTGTTTGAATAGCATTACTTTTTTTTCAGTACCCGTACAGAACCATATCTTTTTTTATTTTGGGACTAATCTTTGGTGCACACAGCTTAAAATTTAGCCGTATCCAAGTGCGCATTTTCCGAACTTCACATTCGCGAAATGCATCAACTGCAAAATGTGATTTTGGGACAAGTGCTCACTTTGCGAAGTGCACATGTAGCGAAGTGCACACTGTTATTTTGAGTCAAGTGCACATGTCGCGAAGTGCACATTTTGCAGCCTAACCTTTGTAACACAGCAAAATTTAGTGATACATATGCTAGACAAGTGCGCATTTCGCGAAATGCACATTCTGCGCCGAACCCTTGAAAGCAACACTTTTTAATTGTTACGTTAGCATCAGCAGATTATAAGGCATCAGATTCTTAGACAGATAGACCCACGGGTCACAAGCTTAAGAGTTGAAAGGGTCCAAAACTGAGGTTCAGCGCATAGGGTTTTTTTTTATCAAAACATACAACGAACAATGTTACCTAATGCAACACGTAACAGAAATAAATCTCATCCTGAACGTCACCCATGCTAACTTATTCATATAAAATACTATAGTGTTATTAAGAATCGAAAGCGGTAATCTTTTCTGATTCCTCCATACAATTTGTTTGGTCAGTAAAGCAAACTGTATGGAAAAGTCTAAAATTAATTTGACATTTTTTGAATTTTTGATATCACCATAGTTTTTATATGACTAAGCTAGCATGGGTAGTGTTCGGGGTGTGCGTTATTTCTATTACATGTTGTATAGACCAGCCTGACCAGCCCCCGTACTGTATTATGTAAGCCGATGTCAGTTGCTTTGATCTACCCGTCTCTCTCACTCATTGAAAATAATAGCAAATTGTGAGAGTGACGGATAGAACAAAGCAACTGAAATCGGCTTACATAATAAGGGGTCTGAAACGTTTTGTTCTTTGTCGCTGTACAGTCAACAAGTCATACAGTCAACAAGAGAATTACCAAAACTTTTGCCGACGAAATGTCTATTCGAGTGTAAATATGTGCAATTGAGTGAAAAGTAGGTGTGAAAGTTAGTGACAAAAATTAAGAAAGAGTCTTACAGTTCGGTCAGGTAAAGAAAACGGGTGCAAGGAGAGTGACCATAGTACCTTCATTATTACCAAGGGTGGTAAACCAAAGAATGTCTCAGATCGTAAGTATTTGACGCCCGAGTTGAAGGCGAGGGAGTTTAATATGCGAGGTAAGTACAAATTTCTATGTCACCCCCTGCCCAGGAAGTGGGATTTTCCATTCACCTACCGAGCCTGGTCAGGTGTGACATAAAAAGGATTTCTATGTTGGAAATGAATGGAGGAAACGGCAGGCTTCCTCTGCCTAGGCAGATCATACATAATCAAATTGAAAGTTTATTAAAAAACGACCAGGGGGCCTACCGCCTAACTCGATTGCTGATGATAGCTATATTGCAATGCACTGCTTACGGCTATAGCAGCCATCCTGAATTTGTAGGCGGCACGGCTTTTGTGCCAAATTCATACAAAATCTTTCGGTGATCTTTCGTTCAAAGCTATCGCTAATAGTTAAGGTACATTTAGTGCGAAACGACAGCATGACGTCATAAACTATAGCTTTTGCTTTAGCAATCGAGTTAGGCGGTAGGCCCCCAGGTCAATAGTACCCGAACCCGACGGGTATGCATGAAGATATAAATGAAATTAGATGAAGCATTGGTCACCATTTGATGGGTGACCAAAAATTTATTATCTCGAGTTCCTCCGTGTTTCGGAAATCGGAAGGCACGTTAAGCCGTTGGTCCCGGCTGCATCTGCAGTCGTTAATACCCACCAATCCGCACTGGGCAAGCGTGGTGGGTTATGGCCCAGTCTCCCTATATTCTACCATCGATAGGGGAGGCCCGTGTCCCAACCGTTGGGACATTAAAGGGGGTGATGGTTCTAGTGATTTATGAATATTTGGAAAAGTTATGAAAAGGACCATGTCGAGAGGCCGATGACCGAAGAGTTATTCGGAAGAGTACAGGGAGGATTGAGACTGGTGTACAGGGACTATTAACACTGGTACATAGGGACTAATGATCGCTTCCATGCTGGCCTGGGAGCGAACAAATACCGTAGAATAGTCCAGACACGATTCATCCAATGGGTGTCGTAAGTCGACTAAGGAAGATTGTCCAGTGTAGACCAATAAGCACCTTTGGCACCCGAATGGTGGAGGGCAAACCACCAACAGCAGCATACCCAAAGAGGGTTGGTGTCTGGCAGGCGGCCGGCTAAAACCTAAGCCAAAACCTTGAGCAGTATGGATTGGAATGTTGTCATTCCAATCACTCTCTCCGTTCATCGGTCTCTCGACATGATCCGTTCCGTCTCTTTTCTATACATTCATTCATCAATAGCACCTTTACGGTGTGCTGGATGATATGAATCAAATGGGAGTGGATGGCTTGATGACGTCTGACCGATATGAACGGAAGATGAAACATACTGCGCCGACCCCAGATAGACTGGGAACAGGGCAGGGAGAAGAAGGAGACATAGGGACTAATGAGACTGGTTTATGGGACTTTAATTGATACAACTCTTCGATTATAGGATCACAGCGTCGGATTAATATAAACTGGCGTCATTAACATACATTTTAGGAACAGGCCAATTATTTACAGCATTGGAGTGAAAGAAGTTACAAAAACGCTCCCGATCTCAGTCCAACAAACAAGCAAGTGTTAAAATAAGCTCTATGTCCACGCCACAAGGTCCACCCTGGCCAGCCAAGCAAACTGACGTACCCATCTCTTTTGCTTGTTTCCTCGCTGCCATATTGGCTAAGTATTCCGGGCTCGTCTTGTCAATCCTCGGCCTCCCACGTTTCCTTTTCACCGGCGTTATAGCGCTGGTTTCGGCTGAGAAAAAAAATAAAAAAGGGGTAGTTGAAAAAAAAAACAACAAACATGCCGGGTACCAGTAAGAAGGTAGACAGGGTTCCTAAAAGCGCATCTCTGCCCCAAGCAGGAAGCTTGGAGGATAGGATACGTAGCGCAATCGTATCGAAAAGCTTTTTCGTTTTCTAAAAAACTACCAATAGTTTTTAAATGTCAAAGCGGGATTTTTTAAGAACATCTAGCTGATAAAATAAATAAACATTTTGTGCATTGTTTACTCGTGTTTGACGTATGGTGTCGAAACTTACGAAAGCTCGCTGTGGCGTAATACGAAAGCTTTCTAGAGTAGTTTTAGAAAGTGTTTCTGCTTTCTCGATACGAGTACATAAACAAACTTTTCGATACGTATGCGAATCTTTGGATACGATTACGTTACGAATCTTTCGATACGATTGCGCTACGAATCCTGCAAATGTTCGTGCTTGGGGCACTTGCCAACAAAGTACACAGCTCTACAACATTAACACAAGTAAAATTTCTACTACACTACACATACACACACGGGGTTGGAGAACAGAATAATAAATAGCGAAAATCTATTATATATTTTTTTTTAAATAAAGATAACAAATATCTACAAAAACAAGCTGTTCAAAGCGGTCGCCGCGAAAAGTTCCGAAACGTTTGGGTCAAGTTAAAAAAATTATTTAGACGAATCCAAAGCGGGATCCTTGCCAATATGGAAAAAGTGACGCGACGACTTCTCGTGAAAATGTCTAGCTAGCTAGCCTAATATCTTATTGTTGTCGACCAAGTTAGGATGTATGAGAGGAGTTGTTTCAGTATCTGTTTTGTACTGCAAACATGCAGCTAATCAATACCAGCTTTAGAGTGATTTTCCACCGGAGCTGTACGAGGATGTGTTGCGAGGAAACGTGTTTGCGGAGAGCTAATAGAATCACACCAGTTTCAAATTGAGTGATTCTATGGTTCCAAGTCCTCCCTCTAACGTTTAAAGCACACACCGATGCGAGCACAACCGGTTGTACATAAGTCAATAGTTTGTGACAGATACACCATACTTCTCAATTACTACATACTACATACTCTCAATTTTTTTATACACCGTCCGTGTTCTCAGGTATTCATTTTTGTATTAGATGCATCGTTTCACGGTTTATAATTAATTATTATTTATAATTAATTAGTGTTGTATTAATTATTAATTATTGCAAGTTAATTAGTGTCTTGAGTGTCATAATTTTTAGAAATTCTTTTTCTAACCACCAAAATCTTTGTACTAATTATTGTTTCTAACAATCCGTCCCCGGCATGGCATAATGGCAATGTGTTGCCAGTTGTGGCAGTCTACCTACCCACTGTCAACTGTCCACGTCTGCGTGTGTGGGTGGGGGCCCACCCACACACGCACTTTTCAATGTACTAAAGGAAAAGAGTCACCCATACATCTGTAGAGAATTCACGTAATCTATGCCATGGGGGGAGGCATATGTCCAACAGTCTCTCGGATTAATTGACTGACTGAAGATAGAGTTCACACAACTAGTAACGAGACCTGACCCCGTATTATGTAAGGCAATTTCTGTTCTGTTATTCTCAATGAGTGAGAGAGATGGGTAAACCAAAACAACTGAAATTGGCTCAAATAGTACGGAGGTCTGCGCGCCCGCAGACAATTTTATATTACAACCGTCAAATTATCTGCCAAGTTAGCTATTCACAACTCACCCGTCGATTGTGAAACAGGCCCTAAGTAACGTAAGGCTAATTTTTTAGAATTTTTTTAAGAACCATTTTAATTACTATTTAATATTTTTCAATTAATTTTTCATCCACTTGAGCCTATACATTTTCAATCGCTTTTAAGCGTAGCGTCTTCGCATTAATAAATAATTCTTCTTTCTTCTACACAGGAGACATAAACGTTGAGTTACAGCTGGTGTCTCGACCGCTCTGGAAGTTACTTACGTGCATTTAACTGTTCTGTCTTATGTCTTGCTGCATAAAGCTCTACTGCTGGTGGGACGAAGTGGGAGACAGGGGATCGATAGTCCACGCTGAGAGGCAGACCTCCTGGTACTGAAAGTAAAACAGGTAAATGCTTTTAATTTCTAAATTGAATGTATGTTGAGAAACCACTTGTCCCATCCTATTTGGGGTGTGCGCAGTATGTCCACTCTCATCTGTCACTCGTTATCTCCAGACCCATTAACTTCATATCATACCTCTCACAATCAATCCATCTTTTGACTGGTCCTCCTCTATTTTGACATTCATCGATATGTCCATAACTATTTTAGTTAAACACACACATTTATGGCTCAATCAGGGGGCTTAGTGCGGAAAATACCCAGCTAAACTAACCTATTTAAGTCACAGTCATGGCATCCCATTTCACAACACATTCATACCTCTCTCTCAGCTGTGTATAAATATAATGTGAAATCTTCTTCTTCCTGCTGTTATCCTACCCTAGGCGGGGTTGGCACATGTTTTCTTCCACACACACCGACTATCATACCCTCCTTTACACAATCCATCCATTTCTTCTTTGGTCTTCCTCTCCTTCTACGTACTGCCATGTTCATAAATTTAACATTGTACCTAAAATTCATGGGAATTATTGTAAAAATTTAAGGCGACTAATCACCTTTATCCAACCCATATATGTCTCCGTTCTCCAGTTTCGGCTTCTTCTCTGGTGACTCTTTGCTTTCATCTCCACTGCTTGGGTGCGGTGACGACTCTTCCCGCTTCAGCTGCGGCAAGGCTGAATCTAATTGACTCTCACACAGTGCCATTTTGATAAAAATACTTTAAAAATCTGGAAAATAAACGAAACATAATGGTTGAAACAAGCCCATAAGCATAACAATATATCTTTGAGGGATAACGGATAACACATTTCACTGTCGAACTTCTAGTAAAAATTTCTATTACCGTATCTAGTGAATGTTAATAGTACAGTGTTGTTACAGTGCAACACAAAGTATTAAAAAGTATTAAGATATTAAAAAGCAATATTGTCGTAGAGTATTAAGGCCACAACACAATATTACTGTTTTCATACAGATCTGTATAACAGATAACAGTTGTGAATAAAAATTGTAAAATTTTGCTTAATGGCTCATAAGCCACCACTCTGTGCCAGTGTGGATGCGTGCAGATGCAGCCGGGACCAACAGCTTAACATACAGCATCCCAACATAGTGAAACTCGAGATAATAAATTTGGTCACTCATCTAATGACCAGCCTGAGCGAACATTGTTTATGCAATTACAGGTACAAGTATCAATTGAGGTGTCATTAAAACTTTTCCCATAGCAGCAATGGAATGCCCAATTCCATGTTGTCATAAGTCCCAAGCACTGCCACTGACCCCTGTCAGTTATTGTTATTGTCTCTCAAATGCAGTGGATCACTTTATGCAGGAGCTGGTTATTATGACGAGATAGCACTTAACTTAACCTCTCGTCTGTGGCTGTCCCGGTAGCCGGGAAAATCGAGAAGTGCGCATCTGTGGGATTCCCGGGTACCGGGATTCATGAGTCATCGATGAGTCACAAGGTGGACGGTGTCGAATTTCGTTGCCGTACGAAAAATCTATGGTGCATGTTTGTATAGACTCTGTGTAGTTTGGTTGCCGATAAAATAAAAAAAACGTTCTCTCTCATCATTCATAGACTCCCAAAACAAAATTAAAAAGATAAACGTCACGTAAAAGTCAATAGATGACGTAAAAAAAGTAGGTATGGTTTGGGACCAACTTCTACAGTTGAAAAAGCTTGTTATTTACGGATTTTAATTGCTATAATTAGTGAATATCGAAAGGAAAAATGGTGCAGTAAGTACTAATTAACTTTAATTACACATCTAACGTAAGATTTACGAAATTTGCCAAAACAAAGCAGAATAACGCTCGTCCTTGAAACTTTCCTCACTATTTTTAAGTGAGTATTATTCAGTTGAATGTGATGAATGAAAAATTGTAAAATACTTTATCTATATTAGTAATTTAACTATAAACAAATGTTCTAATTGTTCTAATCCACAGACAGTCTGTTGAATGTCGGGACCCGGCATTCAACAGCCTGTCTGTGGATTACCCGGGTCCCGGCGCCACAGATAGGGGGGGTCACAAAATGTCACTGCCACAGACGAGAGGTTAATGGATAGTTTTATCAATTATTTACCTTATGGGATATGCCACATAGTACACACAATATTGCACTATGAGACAATAATCTGCATTCCATGAATTCACCGTGCAGGTGTCCATAGTGTGGCAGAGGGGGAATTCAGTGGCAGCACTTGGAAAAAGTTCATTAAAATATTGCCTAACAATCTCAATTCTATCTAAAATCTTTAAACATCTCAGAGGTATTGAACAAATTTACTAAAAATAATAATAGCTTTTCATGGGATAATGCTTTTTGGCCTAACATTTTGAAGTTGGGTAAGTAGAAGACACAGTTTAGATAATATTTAAATAGTGTTCAACATTGATCATACTTTCACTTAAATTTTGCCAATACAAATTTTACATTAACAGGCCTATGCTACTATTTTCCCACATTATTATCAACCATGTAGTCTCTTAGATATAGATATGCATCTGTGTTCAACTGTTTTTAATTTGCCGTAGAAATACTACCTCCGCAAACGCAAAAACATTCCTAAAAGTCACAAACACAATGAATATGTAAATGTAGGTGTCCAAATATATGTAAGTTGAATAAAGGACGAACTTATTATACCCATTATCTGGCACAACACAAGCCAAAAGTTATTTTCAATCGGGAAAGTTAACCAGAAAATTGGTCATATCTACTAGGACTTTTCAGATATGATATGTAATAATTTTTCAATAGAAATTCATAATGTGTTGAAAGTGAACATATTAAGTAACTTTAATGAATTTATCTCTTGCATACTGTTTCTGTGTCAATGACTAAATTGTACAGTTTCACTGAATTATAATGTTAAAACTGTCATAGTAAACAAATATGTTATTTGTTATTGTTTACGATAAAAAAAACGGTAAAACTCCTCTGGTTTGTCGTCGAAACACACTGCAGACGTAATTACAAATCTTATCAACAAATAAGAAAGCAGTAAACGACACTATCCAAAACAGAAAGGACGTAAGCTACATACCTGTTCGTTCAACACGAAACCATTTTGTTTTGAACCAGTAATAAAACACTATTTTACACTTAAAACCACATAAAACTTACTCAATAACAATTATAATACAAATTCGAGTCAGTATAAAACTTAATACAACAACAAAAATCGATTTTAAAACAAGTTAAGAAAGGAAAAATTTATACACTTCTTTATAGCAATCAATTACACTAGCAGCAAGTGGTGTGGATAAAAGACACGCTAAATTACATAAATAACACAATTTCCTTGAATATTAAATACGCGCACTACATTCTCGTGCAATGTATACTATTTTAAAAGTGATTACAAAAGTTTTCTATGGAGATTATCGAAGATATAAACAAAAATCGCGATGTCCAGATACTGATCCGACGTCCATTACTGTTCCAATGAACTTACGCGACTGCCTACGGAAAGTGTGAGGAAGATGAAAATATTTTTGTAATGGCAACATTTCTTATTACATGACCTTTTTACCAATGGACGATGTGGCAGCGTTGTGCTTGCAATTGTGGTCCGAAACGCACTCGGATAATAATCCGTTTGACGTCACCTACCTACCTTTAATTGACAGCTCTACGCTTTAACTGTCAACTCTAAGGATTCTTGGTTACAATTCGGACAACCTTGTTAGTTCTCAAAATACGCCACAGACTACTGAATTTGGTCGGATTTCAAATAAAATTATCAAAACTTAAGACATTCGCTAGTAAATTTACAACTTATTCGTAAAAATCAAACATAATGTAAAACATAAAAATTGTAATGTAAAATAAATTTCCTCAACAAAGAAATTTAGTCATTAATCTTTAAAGCGTGCAACATTATTATGGGTGTGGGGCAAATCAGTAGAGGAAGACAGACAGTGTAAAAAAGCGATAGTTATAGGTAGGTCGAGCGCTGAGTTGGCATTGTGTATTATTACTATACCTACTAAGTAGACGTCGCGTCGTCGTTATCGGTGCTTGTGATATCGTCCGTCGAGGTTATCTTTTGTGCGGCTTCACCTTGTATTGGGTGCGTTTATTCGCCTCTGAACGTTTGTATTGAATTGAATAAGCTCGCGTGTACAACCTGCATTATAATTAGTAATTCTAAAATTTGAAAACATATGACCAGCCATTTAACAAATACCTACTCAGTTTTTAATACGGTACCTATTATTTATTACAATAATTATTTCGGAAGGTATTTAGAATGAATGTACAAGATAATAGATATAACTGTTAAGTACATAACTGTACTTTAAGTTTAAGTCAAAATTGATTAGAATTAATGACTGCAGTTAGTTAGGACTGACCTATTGAATTTTTTTAAAGGTTTAATAGTTCATAATAACATATTAACCGAAAATTAAGCGTTGCTACAATCAAAAGAATAATAAACAAATTAGGTGTAAATAAATTTAAATAAAAATATATTATTAGTGTCGTAATCATGTTCAGTAGTATTCCAAATTACCAAATATAAATAAAAAAATACTGTCATCATCTTCCTGTTCCAAGTTTATCTGCTGGGGTCATTGCTATATGTTTACTCTACCATTCATATCGGTCTGAGGTCTGACCTAACCAGAGCCATTCATTCTTTCTTGATTCATATTATCACCCATCACACTGGAAAGGTGCCAGTGTCTAATAGTGATGACTTAAACCTTGTACCCGTAAAAAGTACTGGAGACTATGTTGGGCGACTAAACCGACAGACAGAGTGATTGGAATTAAAATATTCAATCAAACTGCTCAAAGTTTTTTGTTTGCGGTTTGCCCCCTACCATTAAGGTGCCCCTAGGTGCTAATTGGTCTTCACGGGGTAGTATTCCTTAGTCGACATAAACGACACCCTAAGAGTGCGTCACGAATTGGCCATTCTATGCTGTTGTACCTACTAGACGCAGAAAAGAAAAATATTTTTTTATAATTACTTAGAATAATAAAGAAATATTTTAATAGTAAGATTCATTCATTATTAGCTTTTTATTCGACATAAATGTTTTACTCCGAAAAGTAATATATTTTAATCTGATATCGAAAAATATCAGTATCACACTGTTTTTTATCAAATTCTCTGAAATGGCATGACGATTTTTTGTGTTTTTTTTTTGTGTGTATTATATGTATGGCTGAGTATAGATCATGGTAGGTACCCTATTTTTATACCCCCTAGGTGGTAACAGCAACGTAACGTTAGCCAACTCAGATAGTTTATAAATAAAAATTAACAACAAAATTAAAACAATAGATGCCTATTTTTCTTTTTTCTATAAAAACTCGGAAGAAAGTAAGTGTGCGCAACCTATTTCGATTAATTCATTAGCATCCATTACGAACCTTTGTATCGATTAGTCTTGCTAATTGGCCTTTGAAAACAGTCTCTAAAGAAAATACCACGATGACTGGTTCGTAATGGATTTTGTAAGCTATCAGTTGATGATATTAATACTTGATGGGCGTCTTTGTTTGTGATGCGACAATGCAGTGTCATCCATGTGCTCAACAAAACGATTATTGATCGGTGTCTATGACCTACAATGAATTGATCAATACTTTTGCAGAGGCGTGGAGCTACCATCGATTGCCAGAAAGAGACGAGGGTATCTAAAACTGGTAGAGAAGAGAGGGTATTTAAGCGATAATAATATGTATCCTAACAATTATTTTATTTCAAATACAATGTTGTGGTTTGACGGTTTTGATAAAGTAGTAATGTAGTGCGTAATAATAACAATAAGTTTTAAAATAACTAAATTAGTAGTATATTATAAGTACATACCTATCTATTGACTAATTTCTTCTATAAACAAAACAATAGTAAAGGCAACAAAGCATCAGGTTGTAAACTGTTTTTCATGGATGCCCTTAACAACCTCACCTAAATAAATGCTATAGATAAAGCAGGTACGGTCAACGGCACTTTAGACCCTAATTTCTCGATTCAATCGAGTGTAAACCTTAACATGTCTATAGTAAAGCACAAAGTCAATTGAGAAAATTTGCTGTTTTGTGGTGTTCTTGCTGTTCTAATTGACGTATTTCATTAGTCCAAATTGTTGGCTTTGGTGAGTCACACGTAAATGCAGATCTATGATTATTGTAAAGGATATGAAAACGACTAGCATTTCTGTGTCTGGATTATCTAGGCTAGGAGGCAAAAACGCCTTTTAAAGTAAATTTGCCGTTCGTCAGAGATGGTTAAGCAAAGTATTGTAGAGGTATCTGCTATCTGAGAATCATCACAAAAGTAATAGCCTTTCTCTAATACATTTTAATTATGCAAAATATATAGCCCAAAAACCATAAGGTTTTAATTCGATTACAGAAAGGTGACAGTTTATATAAGTTATATATGACATGTGGTTGATGGTACGGTGAACGGCACAACAGTCTACCCAAAACCTTTAAATTTCTTCAATCGATTGTCCATCTTAAATATTAAAAGGGGTGTTAACCTGTTAATCTTAACTTGTTGGTGGTAAAGCACAAGGTCGATTGAAAATAATTTACACTCTGTGGTAGCTTATTGTATATTAATATACCAAGGCCTCAGAGTCCTATTTACTCCGAGACCAAGGCACACGAAATGTATAGTGTATACTGATGCAATATTGATGCTAGAATTCTAATAGCACAATTTATTGGTAACTAAAAAGAAAGCCTGCTTAAACATTTTTCAATCACTAGAGGTTCCTTAATTCCTCGTACTACTGTGATCATCTATTAATATCTGTGCGAACTTGATAATGACAGTAATTTACTAATACTAAAATTGCAGCGATGCCGATGTCATTTCATCTTTCACTAGCACATTGCTAACCAAGCATGACAACGTCAACGTAGGTATCAAGTGAAATCAATCTTACGATCTGTAATTAAGAGAACGTTTAGGAATAATTTTTCAATTTCAAGCCACTGCTAACGTGTTCCAAGACTTTGAATCCAGTAGCATTGTCACTTCACTTAAATAAAATTCGGCAACAACGAACAGCCACTACTAAATTTTGGTAAAGTATCCTCCAAAAACATTTTAGGCTTAAGACTTATTCTCCCTATATTCTTTCATCCATAAGGATGGAAGGCCTATGTACCTCAGCAGTGGGGATATAAAAGACGGTGATGATGATGATGAGCCATCACACCAGAGGTGATGGATAGTTGACATTGGGGTGACATTGATTGAAGTTACATTCCTATCAAAACTGCTCAAAGTTTTGGGTTATGAATGAATGAAATAAAGTTTATTTGGCAAAAAAGAAATTAACAATAATAAACACAAATTTAAATATTATTAGGCCAAATAGGTCCCCGCTCAGCTTATGCCGAGGCACATAGTGCTTCGACGCTGGTATTCTGCGGATACCATAATTATATAGATATACTATTTAGATATACTATACAATATAAACCAAATATACATATATACATAATTATATAATATATAACAATTAGGTTAGGTTACCTATCACCAAGATGGACAAGTCTCCACCTCTTGACAGTGTTTTGTCTCGGGATTTAGTGGGAGTTAGAGTAAGAGGAAAAGATTTTCTTTCCCCCGCAGGAGATGTGTCCACGTCCCGTGCTACTGGGGGGCTGGAGTGAGTCGGGGCTGGCACATTCTACTTTATGTTTTCGCTCCCAGGCTGGCATGGAAGAAACCACTTTCCTTATTAGTATTTAAATTATTTAGAAAAAAAATAAGCTATCACCGAGCCTAAGAACCTAGTGTGGGTTGGTATTAACGACTGAAAATGCAGCCTGAACCAACGGCTAAATTTGTAAAAAAAAGCACAGAGGAACTCAAGATAATAATATTTTTGGCCACCCACACAATGACTGGCCTTAGCGAACATTACTATTACCAACAAGTTTACACAATCGCTGACCGATCATCATTCAAAAATCCGATTTTTTTTTTATATAGTCAGGGGAGTAAGTCAGCAATAACATCAAAATGTCGAACGGTTGTGTCCGTAATCGCACACTTCTTGTATGATTAGGATAGATTAGTGTAGGTAGTGACACTACACAAATCTCAATTTGATTAAGTATAGTCATTTGCATTATGTTTAAAAATGAAATAACTATTTAGTAATTCCATGTTGTAATGACACTGTTTGGGTAAATAATAAAGCCCATCACGCTGTTTTTTAATTAATACTAATAATCTTACAATTTAGTCCTTTAATCTCTCCTTAATCTTACATCCATCCTTAGAGAATGGCTGTGACCTAGCCATGGGGTCGTTATAGGCTGGTGATAATGATTACTTGTTACTTACATATATATGTCAGTTCTAATTATCCCCTAAGGAGTAGGTAGAGGTGAAATAATTATATTAGGTCCTAGGTAGTATAAGTGGAACATTGCTGCCCATTACTCATTGCTGTCTGTTGCCTTGCATGACGGTGATGGGTGGTGGCAATGGTATTCTGATTTCTGTTCTACTGTAAACACACGGCATTATATTATAGAAGTCAAAATATTACCGCCTCCGTGGTCTAGTGGTTCACCCACCGCAATGAAGATCCAGAGGTCCCGGGTTCGATCCACAGGGGGGTACACATTTGTGCTGGGTTTGGTTGGTGGTAGGACTTCTTTGAAGTCCGCCTGCAAAATCTGTCGCCATAATAATAATGTTATAACAGCATTATTGTGTTCGGATATTGTGTGATAAGATAGCCAGTCCCTTTGTGGTTGAGGATTCCAGGTGAAGCTCGATTCCATCTTCAGCTCTTATCGTCACTTACCATCAGGGGGCCTACCGCCTAACTCTATTGTTGATGATAGCTTTAAAGCAATGCACTGCTAACGGCTATAGCAGACATCCTGAATTTTTGGGCGGTACGTATTTTGTGCCAAATTCATACAAAATCATTCGGTACTCATTCGTTCAAAGCTCGTTCAAAGCCATCGCTAATAGTTTAGGTACATTTGGTGCGAAAAGACAGCATGACGTCATAAACTATAGCTTTTTCTTTAGCAATCGAGTTAGGCGGTAGGCATCCAGGTGAGATGAAGGGCAAGAGCTTCCCTGTCTAACATAAAAAAAAATATTAATATTTTATCTTCTGTCTCAATTATTCTGTGACTAATAAATACTGGCAATACATTTAATTTGTATAGTGGTTGTACTATATACCTATATTAGAGACAGACCATTAATTTCAGTGATTTTAAATATCAGTTAAGATAACGGGTGGTAGACACCTATAATATTTGAATATATGATTCAAGAAAAATAATACTCAAGCTTTGGCTCTACGGGCTTCATCCTTTTGCCTTCCTTGAAAAGCGAGAATTAAAATAACAAATGAGGAGTGTTTGGCGCGTTTCGTGGTGTCAGTCAGATTTGTTTTCGCTAATTCTAAAATTGTTACAGAGTGGATTTTGTGCAGTGAAAGTGGTGTTATTTTGATGCACAAGCATCCGTGTTGATGTGCAATTATGCAGAATCATCGAAAACAAGTCTTATGATGTGTTTGATGTTGTGGTGAAGATCACTATATAAAGTGGTTTTATCCATTTCATCAGTAACCATCATGAACTCTGTTACCATTAAATTCGCGGCAAGCACTCCCTAGATGCGTTAAAATATGTGGCACCCATATTTTAACGTAAAATTCATTTCATTCATACTTTTCACCCACTCATTATTTCATACGACTACAGATAAAATATACACTAAAGACTTGGCTGTATGGGCTAGACCCTTTGCTTTCCCTAAAATATAGTGAGAATTTAAAACTAAAAAAAAAAAATAACAAATTTGACATTGATATTGACAATTGATATGTTATGACATGAACGACGGAGGCAGCTGGCTAAAGTTGTTGATTGATTGATTTGATTTCGCTGTATTCGATTTTTTGTTTATTTTACGATAAGCCCTCATGAACAATTAATATAGGGTTTTATACGACACGTGTACAATTATGTGTTAAAATCTGTAGTGATCTTGGCAGTAGAGCGACAAATAAAGCAATAACTATCGTAAACATGAGTCGCTGCGACTTTAAAATAGTTTTGCTGGGCAGTGAACATGTGGGAAAAACTAGTCTAGTGTACCGATTTTACAGTTGTACGTTTTGTGGAAGCACTCCCTATCAAAATGTGAGTAAACTTTATATATGAGCGTTTGATCAATCTTGATTAATCAAAAACTTTTGTCTATCTCCCTTGTTTAACAACTTCCGCCTTTGTTGTCATGATTTTGCTGATTCATCTTAAGCCTTATCGTCCTTAACAATGGCTATTATAAAAATGTTTGAATATCGTATTTAACCTGTAGAACTATCCATGCAGATATTATGTATAGAAAGAATATAGATACTTTCGCAAGTTTAACATTGGAAAATGTGTCTTAGACAGCTCTCTCAGAATCTGACCAAATATGGTTGGGCAGAGAGAAGCAAGGCAGGCAAAGGTCAGTGTTGACATGTTGTAAAGGGATGTCAACCTATGTCCCAAGCACTACTCGAACTTTCTTTTTCTTTGATAACTTAGAGCTAAGCTTGGCCTGTGATTACCTAAACTAGGCCTGCGTATGAAGGGATGAGAACCTAAAGATTACAAATAGCTAGATTTGACCTCTTAAAAATTTTTTCTAGACTATTGGTGCAGCATTTTGTTCCAAAGCAATGCAGTCAAAAGGAAAAACCTTCAATATTGGCATATGGGACACAGCTGGGAGTGAACGGTGAGTAAATTACTTGTAATATCGAAAAGATCTCAGGGTTTTTAATTATAAATGCAACAGTATAAGAACAGTATAAGAAAACACATCATCGTAAAAGTTGTACGTAAAATATTTTAGGAATGATATTCTGTTTATTAAGAAAACATCTTTGATATAATAATGTCATACTTATAATAATATTTTATACCCATGTCTTACTGCCGCACTCAGAGACGTCAATAAACTTTAATGAGTACTTAATGTCAAAAATTTTCATACAAATCTAGACCATAGACCCGGCAAGAATCGCGACTAGTTTTGAATTGTAATTTTTTGATGTTAAGTACTCATTAACTTTAGTTGACGTCTCTGAGTGCAGCAGTTAATAATGCAAAATTTATGTATCTTATGCATTTATGTATCCATCTTCCAGATGAACAAAGCTCTTTCCTGGCTGTTTCAGGTACGAAGCGATGACCAGAATGTATTACAGGGGAGCTCATGCAGCTATTATTTGCTATGAACCTTCTTGCCGAGACTCCTGGTCCAGGCTGAAGCATTGGTTACGTGAATTGAAGACTGTTGAGGAGGTAATGTGATTGATGAACACAAAACCGTATTATTGTTGCTGGTCCTTTTCGGTCCAGGTGTCGCAAAGAGGGTGCTTAACACACCTATCACACTATCACTCCTATCACACCAACAATCCCAAAAGACTTGTAATAGTGCTTCAGTAAAATGTGAGAAAAGTCGTTTCTTGCGCTTAGCGGCCGCTGCCGGGGCACGCTCGCTCTTCTCGCTCGGCTCGCGCGTATAGGTCGCAAGTCTAACCTAACTTAACCTTTTTTTTTTAACCTAACCTGCACCCCCTTTGCGACAACCAAACCTCCCTTTCAGTAGGTTAGGCATGGAGAGGTGTCATTGAGATGGTAGCTGCAGGACAACTCGTCGCAAGAGTCAATTTCAAGAAAAAGAGAAGGGAAAAAGAATTGGGTATCTAGCCTGAAGAGAATTGGTTACCTAGCCAAGTGGTAAATGATACAACTTTTCTATCTGACAAATGTCAACATATGATAACCTCTTTTACATTTGACACAACGGTCGGCATGTTGTTTTCTTAGTGATATGTCAGTTTCATACATTTTGTTTTATTCGTTCCAATAGATTGGCCACTTGTTTAGGCCCCTGTTTAATTATTATATTACTATGAGCTGGATTGGATAGGTGTGAGTGTAAGATAGTACATTGGTATATCCAAGGGCTATAGAACGAATAATGCTCCAGATCGCAAGTAATTGATAACTATGCGATGTGAGGTCTTCTTTTGTTGTTGCCCGAGGAAAGATCATAGTTTTATGTCACCCCCTGACCAGGGAGTGGGATTTTCCTTACATGTAGCGGGCGGAAAAGTCTACTTTAGGACAGGTGTGATATAAAAATATTTTCACTTCTCATGCTCTGAAAGTGCTTGTTTGTGCAGGATATAGGCTGCACAAAATCGAATTTTGTGCTCTAGAGCATTAACGTATCTAATCATAAAAGTATCTATATTAAGGCAATGAAAATGAGCTATGCAGCCAAACTCAATAAGAAATTTAGACATAGAATTTGTTATTTTTTAATATTTACTTAAATTTATTCGCCTAATGTGTTTTTTAAGACATAAAAGATAATAAAATTTTAATTCAAGTAGGTACGGTAGGTATAAAATTAATTTAAGAAAATTATTATTTCAAAATTAATTTAATACTTGGCTGTATAGGTCTGCAGCCCAAGTCTAATATCAATGGGAAAAACAATTTCCTTTAGTATTCAAAACTGTAGGCTAGACCCTTTGCCTTCCCTAAAATATAGGGAGAAGTTTAAAACTATCTAACTAATTTTAGTATGAATTTTAAAAATTTCCTCGCAATCGAAGTGAAAAGCAGAGTTTCTAACTCGTCCTAACAAAACCATTTTTATCCTCGACATTACTATCAGCCCTCGCCTTAAGTCTCGGACAAAAATGATTCGTTTTGTGCACTTGATGGAAAATCTACTATTATTTATTGCCTGCACCAACCTCAAATGCTTTTTTCAGTAGGACAGAAAGATCTCCCTATATTCTTCCATCCATAGGGAAGGCCCGTGCCCCAGCAGTGGGGACATTAAAGGGCTGGTGATGATGATGATGACAGAAAGATCAGATGTTTAAACTTTCAGTCAAAGAAGAATGTTCCTTATGTTGCAGGATTGCAAAGTCTATCTTTGCGGGACAAAGAAAGATTTGCTCGACTCTGGTGCTGTTGAAAGGAGGGTGACCGAAGATTTGATAGCGTCTTATGCGGAAGATATTAGGGGTCATTTTTTGACGTCAAGCGCCACTGGAGAAAATGTTGGTGAGTTGGCATTTTGAGTCTTAAATTTTGTTATGCTTTAGGTACAATTTTAACTGAACATAATATACATACGCACATAAGTCACGCCTGCTTATGTCCGAAGGGGTAGGCGGAGGTGAATTAACATCAACGTTTCGCCAAATGTTATGTCCCGTGTACCTAATAGGTGGCGAGCCTATTGCCATCTATCGGGCACGTAAATCGCATAGCTGGTATAAGAGGAGGTGGTTGGCCGAGCGGTCAGGCACCTGCCCGACGCGGGTTCGATTCCCGCATCAAGACCATAATTTTTCGAAATTCTTTTTCTAACCACCAAAATCTTTGTACTAAATTTTCTAACATTTATATAATGTTAAAATTAAAATCGAAGAGGAACGATACTGCCCATTACTCATGGTAACTCTTAGTTGCCTTTTACGCGACACCCGGAGAGATTGGGGGTAGAGTGCGCGCCAGATAAGTCTGCGTGTGGTCAAAATTGGAACTAAAACTTCGTCTGCTATTTTGTTTGTCTAGGAGTGTCAATGTTAGAGAGCAGCGCCACCTATCGCGCGCAGACTTATCTGGCGCACTCTAGTGACAAATTATATTCTCCTCTGCCGTCACCATATGGCAAATGAATCAATCATATTTTTGTTCGTTTATTTTATTTATGTACCTTGATGTACTTAAATCACTTTGTCATATCAATGTTTAGAGAGTGAGCCGTTTAAACTCTCTTTATCGTGACAACATGGCCTTTGTTATTAAAGGATAATTAATTATTAATGTCGTTAAGTAATGTATTTCAGTCCTAATCATTATTATGATAATAAATAACAACTCATTACACATAGTTGAATGTTAAGTGTCAAAGGGATCTCCTTAGTAATGTTTTTTCTCATTTTGCCCAATTTTGTACATACATACATAGTTACATACATAAATCACGACTTTATCCCCGAATGGGTAGGCAGAGATGAACTAGCACCCCACGTTTCGCCTATTATGATTGGTCCCATGTAATAGTGCTATTTATCGGGCACAAAAGACGCAGTACATTGCTTGGTTGTATGAGAGGAACGCTGCTGCCCATTCCTCATCCCTGATTTATCCTTAGTCGCCTTGTACGACACCCACGGGAGACATTTGGGGTGGTGACAATTGTATTCTACTCTGCCGTCACCACACGGCTTCCAATTTTGTGTAATGTTCAATTTTTCTCTTATCTTTCCAGAAGAGCTTTTTCAGAAAATCGTAGATGATTGCGCCGCTGACACTAAAGTGATGGACGAAGTAAAGGAATTGAGGGTCCAAATACAGAAAGAAGAAGCGGCTCGCAAAGGGAAGAACAGAGAGTTTTGCGCTTGTTAATACATACTGGCCGATAGATGGCGTTGTTTACAATACATAATCCCCGTTACTGTTAACAATTGAATTGAACTAATAGGAATCTTTCTTGCTCATTGTTTTGGTAAAGCTCGAGTTCAACAACACGTAAAACAGGCGACTAAAAAATAACCGTCAGGTTTTTTTAATTCATTAATGTCAAAAACTGACGGTTACAAAATAATCGCCTCTTTTTGTGTTTGGTGAACACCAGCCTAAGAGCAATATTAGTATGGTCCCAATAGCGCGCTCGGCCTGCGATTGCGTAAGCAAAACAATGTTCACTAAGGCCGCTCATTGGAAAGGTAACCAAAAATATATTATCTCGAGTTTCTCCCTGCTTTGCATGTTAAACCGTTGGTCTCGGCTGCATTTGCAGTTGTCGTTAATACCCACCAGTCCTCACTGGGCCAGCGTGGTGGGTTATGGCCCATTCTCCCTATGGTCTTCCATCCATAGAGAAAGCCTTTCGAGAGCCAGAAATGTGTCCATTCGACCAAACCGGTCGTCAAATTCATAAAGAATTATTGTTTTATTTTCTTATGAAACATGTTAATAATTTATTGTTAAGGATAAAACAGACTGTTAGTTGTTAGGTATTTGAATAACTGAACGCTGTGTTAATTTTGTATTAAGTCACAATGTAATTATATTTTTTTTGTAAAAAACGATGAAAATAAAATGCTTTATATTGCATGGTGTATTCTTCTTTTATTACTTTTTTATATTAATTTTTAAAGTACACAGCATAATATACCATGCTCTGTTTCTCTCGCGGGTGTCGTACAAGGCGACTAAGGGCAAGTTTTTTGAAGCATAATTAACTCAACTAATTGTTAAATTTTTTTACTAATAGTGATATTATCAGACTGATATTTGACTATTAGTATTTTAAACAATTATTTGTGTTAACTATGCATCAAAAAAGCCCTGTGAGGTTCTCCGCGGCAGTATATCTGCCCCGGGTGATGCCGTCCCCCCATGGGGGAAGCCGGCTGTGGCGGTACCTACCGAGAGCTTGACTGCAAGGCTAGAGGACAAGGTCTTCGCCATCCCCAAAAACCCGGTAGCTGCTGTAAAGGCCTCTCGGCCAACAGCTTATGTCCTTAAAATAAAGAGTGAAGTATAGTTAGGAGAAAGAGTTACTGCTACTCAAACCAAGAACTAAGGGATCTTGGTTTGGGTAGCAGTAACTCTGTTTGGGTAGCAGGAATAAGGGCAGGATGTTGATGAGCTTAAAGCACAAAGATTCCTCGATTGCCTTACCTTGGCTTGTCTAGAGCTTTCGTAAGGTCCTAACTGGAACGTGTGTCTAAGGCGGCTCTCACGGAATCTTACCAAACATAGCTGGGCACAGAGACGGCTCAGTGGTGAAGATGAGTGTTGACAAGTTGTGAAGGGATCCCGTAAACCTACACTTGGATCACAAGTCCTAAGCGCTGCCACTGACTACCCCCTCTGCCTCTGTCGGTGTGTTACTTTGTCTAGGCCCCCAGAGGGCCTAGACAAAGTAACACACCGACGAAGATAACGAAGTTCGATAAAGCAAAATGTATGGGATTTGACGTAAGTGGTCGTGAAATCACGTGACCAAAATCGTCTTCGTAAGTTCCTAGTTATGTTGGTAGCGCAAGCTAAGACGCTGTAGATACCAAAGTAATATGGCCGGTCGTGACGAACTTCGACACGTTATCGTTATGAAACGATTGCCACTTGGCTACGGGCCACTTGGCCAGCTTGACGCGCCGTTGATTGTACCTACTATCGTGGGCTCTGACGCTTGATCAATTTACGAAAATATTATTTTGCCGTGTAAAGTTCACCCCATAGGGACTCGGCACTGAATGGCTGAATATTATAGTAATTTTACTACGTCCAATAAGCGGTTATTCAAATTAGTCTCTAACTGCCTAAAATAAAGTGCAGAATTCAGTGGCCTTTCGAATGTGCAAGCGAGTCCGCGATAGTAACATACTATAATGACCCCGACACATTGTTGAAACGCGACGCGACAACACGTGTAGATGTCGTGGCCAAATCGTAGAATTGGTCACTTCATGATGTGGCCGACCATTTCATGAAATGGTGGCATATCATGAAATGGCCAACTAAAACTGACCATATTATGATAATGCTCTGGTCAGATCAATGAATAAACAAGGTTTAACGATATGAACAGCTAAACGCATGGCTATTTCATGATATGGCCAAACATTATTATTCATATCGCAAAATAGTTACATTAACCACCGTTAGTGGCGCTTATTTCGATTTGTTTTTGTGATGCATCATGGCGGCGGACATTTATCCTAATAAACAAACTATTAGTAACGTTGTAATGGAAGATTAAAGTGAAGTGAAATGTCGTTACGACAGCAAATTACTAGAATTTTACGTTTTAATTCACTCAAAAAACGAGCGCAACGTAAAAATACTAAACATTAACTACATTAATGATATGGCCAAACGTGGATGGACATATCATCAAACGTTGACGGTTCAACGGTATGGTCAGTTTTAGCTGGCCACTTCATGAAATGCAACCATTTCATGAAATGGTCGGCCACATCATGAAGTGATCAATTCTACGATTTGGCCACGACATAGACACCGAACAATCCGGCGTCGCGTCGGACGTTCGGTCATAGAAAACCAATATACAGGGTGGAAAGTTGAGGTGTATAAAAATGAATGATCTTTATACTTGAGAAAATTCCACTTCTTCTAAAATGTATGGTAAAAGTTTTCTTTGATTTGTGGGTTTTCTAGTACCTCAGTTAGTTGTTCTCAAAGAGCGTTTTAATCCTCTATGGTAAAGGGATCAATTGGCATAAAAAAAAATTGTCAATTCTGACGATTTTCTCGCTGACTGTACATTTTATCAAAAATCTGTGAATGTCGATTGTCATCAATCAAAAAGTTGGGTGAGGTATCCTAACACCATTTTCGCTTGGCAGCAAGGGATCTGGTAGCTGCCCTTACTGCCCCATCTCAACTTTATCTATATCCTACCTACATTTGATTCGACTCACACGCGTCGCGCTACACCGGGTCGCGTCGCGTTTTCAAAATGTGTTTCTAAAAATACCCTATTTGCGTGTGGTAAGCCGCTTATTTTTCTCAAAAAATATAGTGCTAATTTCCTGTATGATTCTGACTCTTATTGCTTATAACACAGAACATAGTTTCCTATTTGTTCCAACTACTTAACCTTACAGCACTATCAAGGCTACTGTATAATTAAAGATAATCCTGTTATATCTCCGAAGATAAGATTGTAATTATTGATTGATTAAGGATTAGGAATAAGAGGTGTTTTTTTTATTATATTCTCGCTAGTCATGGTGGAGAGCAGAGTTCTTTTGTTGCTTGCCGGCGCTCTTGCTGTGTCAGGTATGTAAGGGTTTTAAAGTTGACTATTGACCAGTAAGGAAGGCTGTGTGAGGTGTGTGCTATACCTATAGTGTATAAAACGAGCACTTACGCGTAGGCATATATAAATTGAAAATATTGAAAAAAAATCAAGTTAGGATAATTACCAAACCATTTGGAGCTTTGGTCATCTAGAACGCTATACATTATAAGTATTTTTTTAGAATATATTAGTTGCTAAGATAAGAGATATTTCAAAAATAAAACTTAAATTACTTATAATTGGAATTGTAGGATTACTAACAGTGCCTATGCCATCCATATATTTTATAAACACTTCAAAGATTAGACAGTTGTGATGACAATTTTTTTTATTTGTAGAGTTAATTTAACCTATAAAAATCCTACAATTGCACTTTCCTCCGTCGTTTTAGAGTGAATAATTTTTGAAAATTTAAATAAAAAAGTTTCTGCCGCGTTTCTTCCGCGCCGGAACTCTTATTTAAAATTCACTCGAATTTTCGCAGTATCCATCTTTCTTGTCTAAGTTGAATAACAAAAACAATTGAAAGTCGATATTCAAATGTTTCACATTTAAAAAAAAAGAACAGAAACCATGTGAAAAAAGTTTCTTCAAAAGTTTCAAACGGCAATTTCATACTTTAACCCCTATTATTTGTGCTTGGCGGGCTTTCAATGGCGTCAGTCAAATTTTTATTTTAATCATTAAAAAATTGTTTCAGAGTGGACTTTGTGTAGTAAAAGTGGTGTTATTTTGTTGCATAAGGATCCGTGTTGATGTTCAATTGTGAGGAATCATTGAAATAACAGTGTTTTGCCGTGTTTGACGTTGAGAATTTTATAGTGGTTTTCACCACCTCATCGGACACCGTTATGAACTCTGTTACCATTTGACTCGCGCCAAGCACTCCCTAGATGCGTTAAAATATGTGACACCCACATTTTAACGTAAATTCATTTCATTCATACATTTCACCCACTCATTATTTCATAAGACTACAGATAAAATATACACTAAAGACATGGCTGTATGGGCTAGACCCTTTGCCTTCCCTAAAATATAGGGAGAATTAAAAAAAAACCCTATTAATGTCTGTTGAATAGTATGGCAAATGAAATTCGGGCAAGTGTAGGTATACCGTAAACAATGGGTATGACATATGAATTTGCGGTCTACTCTGAAACTCTGAACGATTAACTCACATCTATCCGTCTTTCTCATAGGAGCGACAAAGACGCAGACTCGACACGCTAAATTAATGACCAAGTTTGTCCAAATATTAGAAGGTCCCATGTCGGTCATACATGTGGCAAACCTATTGTCATCTATCGGGCACGTAGGTAAATTATATTGATAGGGTGGTAAATTATATTGATAGACCTACAAGAGGAATGAAGAGCTTACAATACCTACTGCCCATTCCTGGTCACTGTTTTAACCACAGAACAGTAATGTCACAGTATGTAATGTTCTGTAGCTTTAACCCTGCCGCCTTGTAGGTACAACTCTCACAGGAGAGATTTGAGGTGATGACAATTTTATTCTCATCCGCTGCACTAATTAACATAATTTTGTAGATACCTCACCTACATTAACTGCCGCACTCAGAGACGTCAATTAAAGTTAATGAGTGCTTAATGTCAAAAAATTTCATTCAAATCTAGACCATAGACCCGGCAAGAATAGCGACTAGTTTTGAATTGTCATTTTTTGACGTTAAGTACTCATTAATGTTATTTGATGTCTCTGAGTGCGGCAGTAAGTGTAGTAACGGCAGAGCAGACTAAAGGTGTCACCACTCTCTCGTTATGTCGTACTATAACCCCCGAATACTAGAACGCTACTTAAAGTTTGAACTGCGGCAGATGGCAATTGCCTCGCCCCTTTTACATGGCAACTGAAATAAGCTGGCCATATGGTGAGTGTTTATGCAACACTGCCAACAACCCCTTAGGGAAGGAAGGCGTACATACATACATACATACATAACTCACGCCTATATCACCGAAGGGGTAGGCAGAGGTGAACTAGCATTCACGTTTCGACAACTATGTCAAGTCCCATGTACCTATATGTATAATAAAATGGAGTAAAGGCTCCTGCACACCAAACGCGGGTCAGGAGCAGAGCAGGTCAGTAGCAGCGCGGGAGTCGGCACACTGAACGCAGCGGCAGTTTCAAAGCAGCTGCAACGCTGGACCGTTTAGTATGCGGGTTAGACGACGACGCGCAGCGCTGCAATGCCCCGGTGAGCCATGCTAACATGACCGCCATATTGATACAACAGCGCGGGCCCGCACTCGAGCTGCTCCCGCGCCGCCTGGGTTGTATTTAGGCAGTTGCAGTGTGGCGCGGCGAGGAGTAGTTTGAGCACGGGCCTGCGTTAAAATTTGGTGTAACGCAGTTCAAAGAGTTTCTTGTATTACAACTTGCGCCGACCCGCATTCAAACTGCGCTGCTACTGACCTGCGTTTGGTGTGCAGGAACCATAAGACTGCATTCGAAACTCAAAATGGTGATTACGCCATTTGAGATTTTAGGTATCGTACATATTATACAATCTGAAGGTGATTTTCCACCAGAGTGGCGAGACGAGACGAGGCGAGAAGAGAATTGAAATCGCACTGACCCTTTTCCACTAAAAATAGCTATCGCGAGCTCGCGGTATTATCACGTAATAACACGGTAATAATTAGCAAGGATTAAAAATAAGCCTTTCGCGAAAAGCGTGTTTCTGTTGCAGAGTTAATTTGTACTCTATATTAGAAGCAATTATTATTATTATTATTATTATAAATAAATTATCAGGCAGACAGTTGTAAATTATGGTTCATTTTAACACAAACAAATACTTCAATTCACGCCTCGCATAGTCTAGTCAATCCACACTGTTTCCACTAAAGATGCGCTAAGAGCCTAAAAGAGGATTGAAAATTTGCGATACAAATTTAAATTCTCTTCTCATCTCGTCTCGTCTCGCCACTCTGGTTAAAAATCACCTTTAGTTTCTTTAAAACATTATCTATCGAGTATCAAGCTAAGAATAATATTATCTATCGAGTGTGTAGCGTAAATTTTTATGAGTGCAATTCGATGGTTTAAGATATTCCTGGTTTGTTGTAATTTTATCTTTAGGGCATACCTCGGTGTATCATGTTGTTTATCAAACTGTATTTTGTCCTCTGCACCTGTTATTGCTTAGGCACATCAATTATTTCTGTTTTACAACCCCGATAAGCATAATTTGTTGATAAAATTTCTATTAAGAATCTAACAGCCATAAATTACAATGTCGGCATTAATTATATTTATGATTATATAACAGGATAAGCTTATATTATTGTGTGTCTCTTTATCAACTTTCGTCGTTTAGAAAAACGCAATAATAGTTATCGTAAAATGCTTACATACTTTCATACATCTTGCAATGTTAGTCGTATTCTCCCTGCACTGTTCCCAGTCTATCTGGGGTCATCGCAGTATATTTGCATACATACATACATAGGTCACGCCTATATCCCCGAAGGGGTAGGCATAGGTGAACTATCACCCACGTTTAGCCATTATGTTAGGTGTAAATTGCTAGGTGGTATAAGAGGAACGCTGCTGCCCATTCACCATCACTGGATTATCCTTAGTCGCCTTGTACGACACCCACGGAAGAGACTTGGGGTGGTGATAATTGTATTCTACTCTGCCGTCACCACATGGCCGTATATTTGATCTTCCATTTATATCAGTCTGATGTCATTAAGCCATCCACTCACTTTTGATTCATATCATCGATCAAACCTTAAAGTGAACATCATGCAAGCTAGTCTGGGTGTGAAATTACGTAGAACGTGCCAGCCCCAACTTACCCCAGGGTTGTCGTAAAATTCGAGTAATGGAGATTGCCCTGTGTAGACCATACAATTAATGTGAAAAGAGTTTTATTCTAAAATAATTTAGCTGTCCAAGAAATAAATTATTTTCCCTACATCGCTTACCTAACAGAGGAGCTCGCTAGCGCAGTGGCACAGCGCGCTTGGCCTGCGATTGCGAAAACTAAGCAATGTTCGCTAAGGCCGGTCAATGGATGGGTGACCAAAAATTTATTATCTCGAGTACCTCCGTGCTTCGGAAGGCACGTTAAGCCGGTGGTCCCGGCTGCATTGTTTATATGCATTATTTTTATCTTTTTCACCCATCGCCTTCAATCATACCTCACACTATCCCTATCTTTTCAGGGGTTTTTCTCTACTTCAACGTCCAACATCATCAGCATTCCATATCATAAATAAATTTGATTCGCATCTTTCCCAACGGGACATTCCCCCTATTATAAAGTGTGTCCCTGGATAAAGTGCAATCCAGCAAGGGGGTAAAACTAGATCATATATTATCGACAAAAAACATAGAAAAAAAAATTAGATTTTTTAAAATTAATTTATTAAGATATTTATGACTACTATCTATGGACTTCTATGTACAAAAAACTCGATTCTTAAAAAGTAGTGGTATTTATGTAAAATATAAACATAAATTTACAGGGACATACTGTATATTCTTCTACACATAGCGAACGCCTATGTGTCACTACTTAGGACGACTGAGGTCATTGAAAGGCTAATGTTTCAAATCAAATCAAATCAAAATTCGTTTATTCATATCTGGTATGATTACAATACACTTATGAATCGTCAAGACAAGAAATTTACGCCATCCGTTCGCAAACTACCAGGAGGCCCTGTCCTGAGAAGAACGGGCAAGAAACTCAGTCAGGTTTTTTCCTCCCTTTACATAAAAGTAATTTAAGTTAATTAATAATTGGAAATTGAAAGATGTCAATAACTTACAACGTCAAGTAATAGTATGTCAATAAAGATACAAATTCTGAAGTTATCAACATCCTTCATTACAAACACAATGTCTATTTTAAATAAAGAACACTCAAGGGTTTGGTGTGGTCCTTATAAAAATTCTTTTCCCATTAAAGGTCTTCCAAGACCGGACACGGTTCTTCGAAAACTCGACACTGGACTTCGATACCAGTATGAAGAGGACACCGACGGGGGCATCCACTTGGCAGATCATTGGCAGACCGTCGGGGACCTCGCCAGAGCCGCTAGGTTCGATCCTGACCGCCAGATAGTCTACCACCTCTATACCAGGTTAATGACACAAGAATTCTTTGCATTCCATGGAAACATGGTGTATAGTCTGACCACTTGATGCGTGATGCGGAGAGGAGCGAGTTTTCCCTCATCCCCGCATCACCCGCCCCCGCTAGCATCTAGAGTGCCCCGTCCCCCCCACCGTCTCTCATACCGCAGGAGGTCGTGCACGAACTCGTCGGACTATTCGCCCACCGGAATTAAGATCTAGTGGTCTCGGGCTCGATCCCCAGGGGGGTACAAATTTGTACTCGGTTTGACATACATACATAAATCACGCCTATATCCCCGAAGGGGTAGGCAGAGGTGAACTAGCACCCACGTTTCGCCAATTATGTTAGGTCCCATGTAATAGGGGGCGAAGCTATTGCCATTTATCGGGCACAAAAGTCTCAGTGCAATTGCCATTGGTAGGTGGTATAAGAGGAACGCTGCTGCCCATTCCTCATCATTGATTTATCCTTAGTCGCCTTGTACGACACCCACGGGAGAGATTTGGGGTGGTGACAATTGTATTCTACTCTGCCGTCACCACGCGGCAACTCGGTTTGATTGGTGGTCTGGTGGTATAATACTTCATTCAAGTCCGCCTGGTTAGCTACCACCGTTTTATCAAAGTCTGTCGCCATAATAATAATGTTAACAGCATCCAGCACCTCTGTGTTGAGGGTTCCAGGTGAAGCAAGATTCCTTCTTTAGACCTTACCATCAGGTGAGATGAAGACAGCGTTCCAGTGTGGTCCGTAGTGTAACAGAGAGGGAAGTCAGGAATGTACATAATAGCCTCGTACCCTTTACATCATGTCAACACTCACCTTCGTCACCTTCTCTCTTCGACTTCTTTCTCTGCCCAGCTATACTTGGTAAGATTCTGTGAGAGCCGCCTTAGACACACGTTCTAGTGTTGTCATCATTACCTGCACTATAACGTGCCACCTGGGACACGGGTCTTCCCTATGGATTGAAGAACACAGGGATACTGGGCCATAGCCCATCCACGCTGGCCCAGTGTGGATTGGTGGGCACGAGTATTTACGACTGCAGATGCAGCCAGGACCAACGGCTTAACGTCATTCTGAAGCATGGAGGGCTCGGAATAATATTTTTTTTGGTCACCCATCCAACGGTATAAGAAGATAGCTGCTGCCCATTCATCATCACCGATTTATCCTTAGTCGCCTTGTACGACACCCGCGGGAGAGATTTGGGGTGGTCACCATTGAATTCAGCTCTGCCGTCACGACACGGCATGGGTCTGAGTCAAGAAGTATTTATTTATTATAAAGTTGACTGCGCAGATATCCTGGGAGGACAGATTCCTGATGATGCACCGTGTTTGTTACCAGACTCAACCCAACAGTCAGCCAGCCCCTGCTGCTAGGCAGCGAGGGCCTACTTGGCATCACCAACTACAGCCCCAGACGAAGAAATATATTGCTTATGCACGGATGGAGGGTCGGAGCCACTGCCGCTATGAACACTCTGCTAGTGCCAGGTTGGTCAGAGGTCATCCATAAAGTAGATACTTCACACTAATTTCGTTCGAGCAAAGTAGTTTTGAAACAATGGTCTTACGACGATATAGATAGATGATCTTATCCTGAAGTTAGTGTGACTTTGATTTTACATATTTATTTGATCTAGACTAGTGGTCGCCCGCGGCTTCGCTCGCGTTACAGTTGGTTGTTATAACCTTAGATGCATCTCTGGAAGTGATAACAATGAACTGCCAGAAAGCCGCAAATTTTATTAGACTTTGAAATTTGCGGCTTTTCTGCAAAGAAATTTAAATATCATTTAGTACAAACTTGTCGTTATCATACATAAAATGACGATAGGTCTATTACCCCCGAATACAGAAACGCTTCTCAAAGTTTGAGTCGTGCTTAACATTTAAGTATTGTCAAACTTGACGTTTTTCCATACAACTTCTGACAGGTATTATCCACTTAACTTTTTAAGCAGTGCTCAAAATTTGAATAGCGTTTCTGTATTCGGGGGTAAGACAAGAAATGAAAAAATTTCAAATTATAAACAGGAAAACAAAGAAATGTTATTTTTGTTTTGGGGGATTAAAACTCTTGAAATGTCGTCTATTACAGCTTTCCTGCAAGCAGAGGACGTGAACGTTATCGTCGTCGATTGGAGCGCAGGCGCAGGTGACATCAACTATGCCAACGCTGTCGCCAACACGAAAACCGGTGGTAAGTAAAATAAAAAAAATGGTTTATTCATAATTTAACGTATCATTACATACATTGTCACGAATCGTCAAAGAAATAAAACCGTGTGTGTCAAAGTAAAAGATTTCCAATATTTGACTGTTGACGTTCACAGACGATTAGGAGTGTAGGTAGGTACTTATTAGAGTGACCCACCAGTGAGTGTGTCTACACTTTATTTTCACGTATTGATGATTATGAGTGTTTCTATCTACAGTTTATTTTCACGCTTTTCCAGGTGAAGGCATTGCCCGTTTTGTGAATTGGCTCAACCAAGCCACTGGTGCCGTGGCCACCAACTACCACCTCATCGGTCACAGCCTCGGCGCCCACCAGGCGGGCATCATCGGCAGGAATGTCAACGGGAACATCGCTTACATCACTGGTTTGTGACAAAATTCAAAATATCAACTTGGCTAGGCGGACTTGAAAGAAGTCCTACCAACAACCGAACCGAGTACAGTACCCCCCTGGGAATCGAACCCGGGACCTCAGGATCTTATTTCCGTTGGGCGAACCACTAAAGATAGCCACTAGACTACGCAGGCAAAAACTTACATGGTGTGTTTAGCCAGCTCGCAAACAATTTAACTACACAACATACATATATAAATCACGGCAGAGGTGAACCAACACCCAGGTTTTGCCAATTATGTTAGGTCCCACGTGATAGGTGGCGGCGAGCCTATTGCCATTTGTCTAAAGTCACAGTACATTTCTAGGGGGCATAAAAGGAACGCTGCTGCCCATTTCTCATCATTGTTTTAACCCTTAATTGCCTTGTACGACACACACGGGAGAGATGGGGGTGGTGACAATTGTATTCAGCGCTGCGCTCACCACACGGCACTGTAGATTATTGTCAATATTTAAATAAAAAAGGGCTTTTCCCAACGGAGGGATCTATCAGGCTAATAAAAAAAATGTTTCATTTGTCTATTCAGCCCTTGAAGCGGCGTTGCCAGGCTTCATTTCCAACGATGACCGCTTCAGAGCTGATGACGGAGCCTACACCGAAGTGATCCACACCAACGCAGGGGCTCTAGGATACATGACTCCCTTAGGCCATGTCGACTTCTACCCGAACGGAGGTTCAGGAATGCCCGGGTGTGATTCGCAGGAGTGCGACCACGCAAGGTATGCAGCAATATTCCTGATAGCGGTTCTCAATCAAATTACACTCGCTTTGTCTCTGTCTACCTTCTTACTGCAATAGGTAGGTAGGTACCTACCTACTCTTAGAGCGCTTACGCACTACATCCGATCCGAATCCGTCAAAAAATTATTGGTCTAGAAAATTCGGACAGAGTTCGGATGCAGTGCGTAAGCTACCATAGAAATAGTTCAACGGCTGCAACAGACCGTCAAATTCTCTGATTCGGATCGGATGTAGTGCGCAAGAGCTCTAGGCTGTTCTCAGATCAATTACCTTGAGGACTTCACTTTCTCTCTGTCTACCTTCTTGCTGCAATAGGTAGACAGGTACCTACTTAGCACTACCATTGTGGACTTAGCGACATCTAGTTATTCAACTCCAAATTACTACCTACTTACGCGGTAGCAAGGTTCTTAACGGTATTTTATAAAAAGACGGTAGTTACCTACACGGACTCATCATCATCATCACCAGCCCTTTTAATGTCCCCACTGCTGAGGCACGGGCCTTCCCTATGGATGGCAGAATATAGGGAGATTGGGCCATTAACACTGTGCGGGTTGGTGGGTATTAACGACTGCAGGTGCATCCGGGACCAACGGATTAACGTGCCTTCCGAAGCATGTCGGAACTCGAGATTTTTGATCACTCATCCAATGACCGGCCTAAGGGACATTGCTTAGTTTACGTTTAAAAATTATCACTTTTTAACAATTGGTTGAGGTAAATTTAACTATGCATAAAAAAAACGGCCCTAAGTCCACATTGGTAGTGCTAAGTTTATTGATTGCTAGTTCGAATATAGCTTAGTAGATGTCTCTATAGTTTTGACAAGATCTAGTCGCCTTGTACGACACCCATGGGGGTTGGTGGCAAATGTATTTGGCTCTGCCTTCATCATACGGCAATAAACAGCTCCCTTTATACTAAATAAGGCCCTGTACACAAAACTGCGATGCGAGGTCGCATCGTAAAAATCTGCGCGCTCGCACGCCGCATCGCAAGAACTAGCAAATGGATTCGCATCGCGCATTCCTTCAATTCAATTCTTGTTTCGGCGCCTTGCCGCACCAAATCGCGTTGCAGCAATTTACGTTGTAGTTTTCTGTCATGTGTACCGGCTCTATCTGATAAATTGAGGGCTTTTGGGTATTGATGGAAATGCACAATAATAACACACTTCCAAAACTGACGGACCGCAGCGTATAAGAGCCACAGTATAATTTGTAACGCTATCACTATGTTCTTTCAGATCTTACTTCTACCTAGCCGAGTCCATAGAAACCGGAGGCTTCACGGGCCGACGCTGCGCCTCCTACGTCAGCGCTCTTACTGGAAACTGTGCCTTGCCTGGTAGCTTGAGGATGGGAGGCATCGTACCTAAAACTGGGTGAGTTGAAGCTCGAAGAATATATCGTATCGTTAGTTATATTAGACGTTAGTTATTTAGACGGCCGCCTTGGTCGAATGCTCAGATTGCTGGGTATTGGCCAAGAGGTCCCGGGTTCGAATCCTGGTAGGGGCAAACTTTGTGATGACCACAAATGTTTGTTTCCTAGTCATGGTTGTGTATATGTTTATGTAGTATATTTTCAACATTTATATACATAATTATATTAAAAAATATGTCCGTCATCAGTATCCATAACACAAGTGCTTAGGCCATTGAGTTAACGCTAGTAATAGTAGTTCAATGGCTTAGGCTACTTACTTTGGGCTAGATGATAGGTGTGAGTGTAAAAAAAAAAAATTTTTTTTTTTACTAATAAAATATTTATTTGTATCGTTTATATCTCTCTTTAAAATTGTAAAATAATATAATGAATTGGGCAGGTTCATCAACTATTTTCTTGCCCGTTCTTCTCAGAACATGGCCTCCTGGTAGTTTACGAACTAACGTGAAATATTAGAAACCGTTTTTCTTTTCGTTTCCAGTGTTTAACGTTATTTCTTTGACGATTCATGAGTGTATTTAATGTAATGTAATGATACCTTATATGAACAAACCATATTTTCATTTTCATTTCTGTTTCAGGACTGTTGGAATATATTACTTGGAGACAAACTTTGCTCCGCCTTTCTCACAAGGCTAAAACGTACTGATTAGAAAACCGCAGGCCAAACAGAAAGATGCCGCGAATCGGGCATGACTCGAGACAATACTGTGTGCTATTAAGAATTAAATGATATTTTATGATTCAGCGAATTCTCTTTATTTCAACCCATTCATTGGCAAACTAATATTAGTAGCGGAACCGTATTGGTCATGTTATGCGAAGAGATGAAAGCTATGACTGGATGCTGCTATAGCTGGATGTGCAAGGATGTAGAAGCAGAGGAAGACCAGAGAAGACATGGATGGATTGTGTAAAGGAGGATATTATGAAAGCGAGAGGAGTGGATGAGACATTGGTGAAGGATAGAGAAGAGTGTAAGAAGAAAACTTGTCGTGCCGACCCCGTCTAGAGCGAGATAAAAGCAGGAAGAAGAAGAACTGTATTTTATGTAAAAAATACCCATTGAATTAGGTTCTAATATTTATATTTGACGACAGTAGTTATCATCACCGGCTAATCGAACGAATAGAATAAAACGTGCAAGTTGAAAACGGTACAACGTTTCTGTCGAACAAATGTCAATTTTTGACAACTACTCTTACATTTGACACGACGGCCGCCATGGTGTTTTCTGTAGCCTGTTTAACGAAAGAAGTCTCTTGGCTTAAACCTTAACTGTTTGCAATAAGAGTGAAAATAGAGTTTAGGAGGGACTTCTTTAGTGGAAAAAACTCTAATAAGTCAGTTTCATACATTTGTACTCGTTAAAATAGATTGGCTTGTTTGGAGGGGCTGATACCAAATTGTATTTAATATAATTTTTATAACGCCTACTTATTGTCTTGTAAAATTTTGGAATGCAAATAAAATAAATTGTTAGGAACAATAATTTTTAATGTTTATTAATGATTACAATTAGTAAAAACATTTTAACGAACATAGTCACTTGTTAATACAAAAGAGACTCAAGTCAAAAACGCAATGATGATATAAAATTCTCTTGCAAAAAAAGTACTTAATTCTTATTCATATAGAACGTCTTATACATTTAGAACACACAAAAGGAGTTATTAAAAAAAGTGTTTAAATCTGATGTTAACTTTTTAGGGTTTCGCACCCAAAGGGTAAAACGCCACCCTATTATTACATAGACTCCGCTGTCCGTCCGTACATCTGTAACCAGGCTGTAGCTCGTGAACCATGATAGTTAGACAGTTGAATTTTTCACTGATGATTTATTTCTGTAGCCGCTATACAAATACTAAGAAACATAATAAAATAATTAATAAAAGAGGCGCCGCTCCCATACAACAAACATTATTTTTTTTGCTTGTTTTATACATAATGTTAGGTACGGCACTCTTCGTGCAAGAATCCGACTTGGCCGAATTTTTGTCAAAAGTTTGTGACACATCTGATTTAAACACTTCATAAAACATTTTTATATTAAGACCGACCATGGTTATAATAATTTTTCGAGTTGGTCCATTTTTGTATTAAACATATATAGTGAATGTTCGTATTCATACAATACATAAATACTTAAACATTTGTTCTTCAGAAGGACTTACACACGTTTTTTACACTTAAGCAGTCATATTAGACATTTCGAGACATATTAACCTCGAGAAAATGGCTGTGCTGCGTTTGTTTGCAGATAGTATATGCCTTGAGATCTGTAACAGAAAAAAAATACCCTGGCCTGTTCAGAACGTTCTAGAACTTTAAGTTTTGCCCTGCAACGTGTGTCTAAGGGCCGGCGCAGATTGGGGGCACGGCACGGAAGGGTATTTTTAGGCAACGAATAAAAATATAACTTAAGAGTATGCAAATGAAGTTGAAAGTTCAATGTTGAAGGTCGTAGGTATAAAACAATGCTGTGGGATGCTTAGGCATGCCGTGTCGGCAGCCTTAGGAACGCCTTGGCATCCCTCCGTATGCTTTGACAGTCGTCGGGATACCGAGAGATACCGCGACAAGACAAGACCTAAGAACGCCTCGGCAGGCTTAAGGATACCACGGCATTGTTAACGCGAGTGGGCGCTTACACGTAGGGATGCCGATGGATCCCTTGACGTGCCGTGCCGCCAAGGTGCCTTAGGCGGCTTTTGCGGAATTTAACCAAACATGGCTGGGCAGGGAGAGAAGCAGGGGGGCGAAGGTGAGTGTCGATATGTTGTAAAGGGACCCTGTAAACCTACAAGTCGCAAGCGCTACACCTGACTTCCCTCTGCACAACACTATGGACGGCACACGACCCGGCATCCGCACGGAGAATCTATGGAATGCTAAGAGCTTTTTTTCTCTCTCCTTATTAATTCACAGCGCTTTCCCAGAACAATCTACAACTGGACTTACCCCAGAACACAGAAACGAACAAAGTTTGAGTCCTGCATAACATTTAGGTAAGTATTGTCAAAATTGGCGTTTTTCCACAGGTACCAATTCTGACAATGCATTGCCCACATAACTTTGCAAGCAGTGCTCAAAATTCGAGTAGCTTTTCTGTATTCGGGAGTTAGGCACTCTAAACTGTTGGTTCCATTTACTCACCCAGTCTTAGGAGCGCGGCCACCCATCCTCAAAGATGCACCGCTGCAATTGCCCTGCAGGGCAGAGGCCAGGTTGGTGCACCGGGCTCCAGTGAACCCGCCAGTCCTGACTGACTCAGCCATGTAGTGGTAAGATCTGGAAAACAAACAGTAAAGTGAACACACACACTTTACTGCCGCACTCAGAGACGTCAAATAATGTTAATGAGTACTTAACGTCAAAAAATGACAATTCATAACTAGTCGCTATTCTTGCCGGGTCTATGGTCTAGATTTGAACGAAAATTTTTGACATTAAATACTCATTAAAATTAATTGACGTCTCTGAGTGCGGCAGTAAGGGCCGGTTTTTAGACGCATAGTTAACTCAACCTATTGTTAAAAATTGATGGTTGTAATATATATTAGTTTCATAACTAACCATTAGTAATAATTTTTAACAATTGGTTGAGTTAATCATGCATCAAAAAACCGGTGACTCAACCAGTTGTTAAAAATTGTTAGGTATCTACTAATGTTTAAATATCAGACTATAGTAACAATATTAGACTGATATTTCACTATTAGTAACATTAGTAACTAAAATTGTTACCTAATGGTTAAATATCAGACTGATATTTAAACATTAGTATCAATTTTAGTTCGCTAAGCCGGCCATAGGATGGGTGACCAAAAATATATTATCTCGAGTTCCTCCGTGCTTCAGAAGGGACGCTAAGCGGTTGGTCCCGGCTGCATCTGCAGTCGTTAATACCCACTAACCCGCACTAGGCCAGGGTAGTGGGTTATGGCCCAAGTGTGTCTAAGGCGGCTCTTGCAGAATCTTAAAAAATATACATACATAAATCACGCCTATATCCCCGAAGGGATAGGCAGAGGTGAACTAGCACCCACGTTTCGCCAATTATGTTAGGTCTCATGTAATAGGTTGCGAGCCTATTGCCATTTATCGGGCACAAAAATGGCAGTACATTGCTTTTGCTAGGTGGTATAAGAGGAACGCTGCTGCCCATTCCTCATAATTGATTTATCCTTAGTCGCCTTGTACGACACCCACGGGTGAGATTTGGGGTGGTGACAATTGTATTCTACTCTGCCGTCACAACACGTTAAAAAATATGGCTGCCCTTTAATGTCCCCACATTAAAAGGCTAGTGATGATGATTAGTACTCACCTCTCATGGTCACAGACAACGTTAATAGAACAGCCAGGCATGCCTGATCCTCGGTTGGGGTAAAAGTCTACTTGGGCCAGGGGATCCGTCCAGCCATTGACACCGACACTGGTGTGAATGGCTTCTGTGTACGCCCCATCGTTGGGTTTGAGCTCCTCGTTGGCTTCCCACCTGACAGCTGGGTCCAGACCTGTTTAAAGGAAATGGTAGAGTATGAGTAGTAAATGTGTGGTGACGGCAGACTAGAATACAATTGTCACCACCCCAAATCTCTCCCGCGGGTGTCATACAAGGCGACTCGAGGGCAGCAGCTTTCCTCTTATACCACCTAGCAATGTACTGCGTTTTTAGTGGCCGATAAATGGCAATAGACCTAATACATGGGACCTAAGATAATTGGCGAAACTTTATTTTATGTATGTACATTAGTAGTAAATACACCAGACAAACACTTCCATCAATTCAGAGCACGAGCGCAATACATGAAGCGTTTAATTTAAGCGATTTAGGATAAATTGTTTTTCAAGAAAACACAAAACATGGAACAGGCCGTTTTGTGGTTTTTTGTTACAGTTGCAAAGAAAATTTTCAACACCTTTACGTTTCAGAAATAAATGAACACAAAATATTAAAAACCTTTCCACAAACTATATCACTCAAAGGGCAATGGAGATGGCATTCAAAGGTGAACCGTTACTGACAAAAGAACTGATGCGGATCTTTTGTGGTATTGGGCAGAGCACAATGTGAGGACTGACAGCCGTTGGGTCGGAAAGGTAGGCAGGTAAGGTGAATGAGGACCTCGCACCTGGAGAACAACGTTGGTAGGCCACCCACTAAGTAGACCGACGATCTGGTGAAGGTCGCGGGAAGCGTAGGATCTATCGGTTTGGAGATCCTTGGGGGAGGCATATGCACAGTGGCGTCGGTCGGCTGACATGATGATTGCTGGTGATTTCGAGAAACTCTTAGGAGCTCAGTTGCCTTACCAGTTATGTATCCGACATTGCCGTTTACGTGTCTGCCGACGATGCCAGCTGTGTGACCGCCGACGCTGAAGCCTATTATGTGGAATTGACCAGGCGTGGAACCGGTAACAGAGTTCAACCAGTTGATGAATGCACCGACGGCTCGACCTGCACAGTTATTGAGAAAAGATGAAGGTGATGTTTTTAATAACCACGTTTTGGAAATTCGTCATCAAGTGAAGCTGGAAACAGCACTTTCCTCGGGTGATTCCGGACCTTCTCGTGCAAACGATATCGCTTCACCCCGTCGACGGTCCCGTCTTGCTGGTTCGCGGTTTCCCCGCGAGAACGGCTATTTCAAATTGCCAATTTGTTTATTTGTAAGCTATACATCTATATCTTGTTTCCGACACACCTTGAACTTATAGAGTCTAATTCTTGGAAACCAAATGTGTGCTAGTACATCTACATGCAATCTGGTTTCGCTCAGTCGTGATCTGATTGCTTTCTTTAAAATGCGCATTATGTTATTTTTGGCACAATCTTCTCCTGCCAACTGTTTTTCGATAGATAGATTGATCGGAGCGACACCAAACAACTATTACAGCGCCATCTACATTTTATTAATGCAAGTTTTTACAGGCCTTTTAGCTATATTTCGGCGCAGATTTCAATAATCGCAATAATCAGATTATTTCCAGTTCTGCTGCCCGGCTAGGACCACTGAAACACAATAATTATAATGATAAAGCTATTTATCGCTTCGACAGACGACAGTTCTGTCAAAAAACATTGCATTTCATTGCTTTATGACAGTTCAAAGCGATAAATGGCTTTATCTTATCGTGTTTCGTTGGTCATGCTAGCCGGGCTGGTGATGATGATAGGTATGTGTCAGAAATATTTATTTGTTAATTATTCGATTTTAATTTCAACATTATATAAATGTTATATGTTTTATGTTTATATGTGCCGTGTGGTGACGGCAGAGTAGAATACAATTGTCACCACCCCAAATCTCTCCCGTGGGTGTCGTACAAGGCGACTAAGGATAAATCAATGATGAGGAATGGGCAGCAGCGTTCCTCTTGTACCACCTAGCAATAGCAATATACTGCGACTTTTGTGCCCGATAAATGGCATTAGGCTCGCCACCTATTACATGGGACCTAACATAATTGGCGAAATGTGGGTGCTAGTTCACCTCTGCCTACCCCTTCGGGGATATAGGCGTGATTTATGTATGTATGTATAAATGTTAGAAAAATTAGTACAAAAATTCTTTTTCTAACCACCAAAATCTTAACCAAAACCAAGGCCAACCAAGACACTTGTCTTGGTTGGCCGAGCGGTCAGGCACCTGCCCGGATAGCAGCAAACGCGGGTTCAATTCCCGCATCAAGACCATAATTTTTCAAAATTATTTTTCTAACCTCCAAAATCTTTGTATTTGTTAATTGTTCTTACCGACAGCCACGCCGTTAGGGCCCCAATGGGAACCGGCACTCCAGTCAATGACGATGACGTTGACGTCCTCACCAGCCAGGTACGCTGGAGACAAGAAGAATGGTTAAGAGACACGAAGGTGACACCAGTGATTAAAACAGTTAATGCCTACTAGCTACTGTCGTGCCACTCCATAAGCACTTTGGTGCACTCGAACGGCATAAAGCAGCAGTTTTGAATACGCAACCTCTTAACTCGCTAGGGCAGAGGCACAGTGCGCTTAGCTTGCGATTGCGTAAACCAAGCAATCTTCGCTAAGGCCAGTCATTGGATGGGTGACACAATTTTTTTTATCTCGATCTCCTCCGTGCTTCGGAAGGCACGTTAAGCCGTTGGTCCCGGCTGCATTTGCAGTCGTTAAACCCACCAACCCGCACTAGCCAGCGTAGTGGGTTGTGGCCCAATCTCCCTATATTCTTTCATCCAAAGGGAAGTCCCGTGCCCCAGCAGTGGGGACATTAAAAGAGCTGGTGATGATGATGATGATGAACCTCTTAACAGGTTGAAAAATTCTAGCGCCCCCCTTAGGCAATAGACAGACAAAAAGTTAGTCTCTTGTCTCTATTTTATTTTATTTTCACTGAAACGGTGTTTTCTATTGTAGTATAGAACCTTGCTTTATCCTTTTGCTGGCGACCCCCCGAATAAGGCTTACCGACCCCCCTTAGGATTGCTTGAAAATCACTGGTATAGAGCAAACCACAAACAACAGCATATGTCTCTAACTTAGATTGATGTATGTATGTATTGGTAGTTGTGTAGCAATTGTCAACTCACCAGGCACGAGAACGGTGTTGGACCCGAGTGAGCCAGAACCCATCCAGCCGTGAATGAGACAGACTGTCCTTCTGTTCCTGTTGAAGTTGCTGTTGGTGATGGAAGCAGCGTTGTTTCTGATGAGCACCTGGCTCTGGCTGGGGTTCTGTCTGAGGAGAGAGTTTTGGTCATGAATTTTGGGGACTCTTTTAATTTAATTTACTTATTTCAACAAGTTCACAAACAGTTTGTGGTCGTAACATTTTTAGGTGAGTACTCATTTTGCGAAGTGCACATTCTGCGTCAGACCCGACAAAACCTAAACACTATCTTATTTTTTTTCAAGACTACTACCCAGAAAATGTGTACACAACATAACAAATTTTGTTGAGACTTAGTGTAAACAAATGATAAAGATTAAGAATTCTAAATGAATAAATATGAAAGATTAAATGAGAAGGTTAAACCAAATAAAGCCTCAACCTATGCATTCATGCCCAACCCCGGCGCAGAAGGTTGAGAATATCTATACAAGGACATCATTTATCATCCTATTCATGCCGTTCCTGCTGTTCCCAGATGATCTGGGGTCGGCATAGTACGTTTGCTCTTTCAATAATGGTCAGACTTCATCAGGCCATCCACTTCCTTTTGACTCATATCATCCACCACACTTGATGATATGAGTCAAAAGGAAGCTAGTGGATAATGAATTTACAGAGGACGTCAAGAGGCCAATGAACGGAGAGAGTGATTGGTGTGATAACACTCCAATCCATATCTGCTCAAGGTTTTGGCTTACTTTACCGACTGCCTGCCAGACACCAACCTCTGTGGATTTGTTATTATAGTTGGTATATACTTGCCTTTATGTATAGAAAAGCGTTTTCGTCGGAAAATCCCTAAATAGCGTTTGTAAGAGAGCTCCAACTTTTAGCAACCATTTAAAAATTACTTTTCATTTTCCGATATCTGTCGTCATCATCTCCAGCTCTTTAATGTACAGGCTTTCCCTGTGGAGGGAAGAATATAGGGAGATTGGGCCGCAGCCCACCACGCTGGCCCAATGCGGATTGCTGGATGTTGGTTAGTAGTCTCACCTAGTAAATAAATGTTGGTGGGTCTGTAGTCTCACCTGGTAAATAAGTGGTACTCCGTCTGCGTATTGGCATCGAATCTGGCAGCGAGATCGCTGACCTTCACCCAGGTATCAACGAGACGTAGGGAGCCTTCGTCGTCATCAGCGACCACGTACTGGTACCGGCGGTCTTCCGGGAGCATCTTCATTATTACCGGGTCTGCGGGCAGGGCTGGAAAAGGCAATACTCGGTGGTTTTACTTACAAAAAGGAAAAAATTGGACTTAGGCCCCTTTCATTCTTCGGCGTGTACCGGTCGACCGGCGCATTTTACATGAAGCTACGCAACCGGCCTCACGCGGAACAATTGAAAGCTACTATGAAGCTTCATACAAATTGTGACGGTCGCGTTCGCACTCAACGCTACGTTGACGGCTGCTGACGGCCCTTCAGCGCGTTTATTATTATCCATTGCCGGCTCCATCGTATGCTATATTGATACACTGTCATATAAAAACAGTAATGATCGATCCACGCGCTGGCTGTCGTCGGTTCATTAGCTTAGCAGTAAATGCGATCTTATGTAGGGGATACTCTCGTGCCATTATCATCTTCCTGCCTTTTCCTAGTTTATCTGAGAACGGCGCAGTATGTTTCCTCTTTTATTTATATCGGTCAGACGCCATCAAGCCATCCACTCCCTTTTGCGATTCATATCATCCATCATACCGGAAAGGTGTTCGAGATGAATGCATATACCAAGAGACTTTTTTGTCACTGCAAACATTTTTAGAATTCGTTTAGACCTTCAAACTGAACAAATTTCACTACGGGAGCAACTCCAAATTCACGAAATAAAAACAGCTGTTTCATAAATTTGGGTCAAGTAGGTATTACCAGTTTGTATGAAACAACTGTTATTTTTTTTCGTGAATTTTGAGTTGCTGCCATAGTGAAATTTGTTCAGTTTGATGGTCTGAACGAATTCCAACAATTTTTGCACTGACCAAAAAGGCTCCTGGTATAATAAAGTTATGGAAACGATCTTGTCGAGAGACCAATAAACGGATTGAGTGATTGGGGTGACATGCCAATCTTCACTACTTAAGGTTTTGGCTTACGTTTTATAGTCGGTCGCCAAACTGACACCCTCTTTCGATATTTTTTACTTTTTTCGAATCTACAATATCAGGTCAGATAGTATACTGACTCCTGGCATAATTTACTTCGAGATAATACGAAATCACTTTTTTTTAAATAGCTAATTATTTTAGGAGCTTGAAGGCGCAGTTGCTAGCCCTCCGCCTGTTAGCATTAACTATTTCTAGCAGAAGTCTATAGAACCAAGATTTACCAGCTATTTAAATCTACGTACCAGAAACTGCCACCATCGCTGCTAGAAGAATCACACATCTTGTAGCGGCCATTTTGCAGAATGCGCCCGGCAGCGAGAGGATTACCATTTTATTTGACTATAGCACATATAGCACTCCAGCACGATCAAATTAATTCTTCGATAGGTTTCGATAGGTGCCAGGGTTGGCACTCAAGACTTTCATTGCCATACTATAATATTAATATAATTTCAATGTAAATGAAATACTTTATATGTACTCAAGCTCTAATTTGTTATTTCTAGAAACACTTTCCAGTACCTCTTACTTTGTTACGACTTATTTCAATTTATTAATGAAAGCGACGGGCAATACGTACATATTTTTGTTTGTTGATGTACCATGTGGTGACGGCAGAGCAGAATACAATTGTCGCCACCCCAAATCTCTCCCGCGTGTCATACAAGGCAACTAAGGGTTAAAAAGTGATGAGGAATGGGCAGCAGCGTTCCTTTTATACCACCTAGCATGTACTGTGACTTTCGTGCCCGATAAATGGCCATAGGCTTGCCGATTACATGGGACCTAACATAATTGGCGAAATGTGGGTGGTAATTCACTTCTGCCTACCCCTTCGGAGAGATAGACGTGGTTTATGTATGTATATTTATTGATTAATGGATGGATTGCGTGATAGATGAAAGGCGATTGCATGCAGCAGATATGAGTATGTTAAAGTTGATGAGTAGCCATTTTACAATACATGGTGAAATACGATATTGTCTTAAACACGCATCAACTTTATCGAGTAAGGATTTTTTTTATTGACTTTTCTTTATTATTACATACATACATACATAAATCACGCTCATATCCCCGAAGGGGTAGGCAGAGGTGAATTCTCACCCGCGTTTCGCCAATTATGTTAAGTCCCATGTAATAGGTGGCGAGCCTATTGCCATTTATCGGGCACAAAAGTCGCAGTACGTTGTCAGGACGGTAGTATAAGAGGAACGCTGCTGCCCATTCCTCATCACTGATTTATCCTTAGTCGCCTTGTACGACACCCACGGGAGAGATTTGGGATGGTGACAATTGTATTCTACTCTGCCGTCACCACACGGCTATTATTCTTTATTATATTCTTTATTATTAATTGGCAAAATTAAAGTATATACTTTATTTTTGTCAATTACGACCAACCATGCATCGGCAACCCTAAGGTAATTTATTTTATTTTGAATTATTAGGACAGATTAAGATGTCTACATTGTGCTTTTTATCGTCAGTTGATTTAGTGCTTTGTAAGATTATTTTACACTTACTTAATTAGTTTCTATTTTTGGTACGCCTAGTTAGGTATAAAAGTTTAAAAAAATTTACTGATAACTTTAATAATTATTTCAATACCATGTATAGAACGTAATCGTTTCACTGTCAAGCTTTAATTTGTGTGAGTTAAAGAATAGGCCGGCCACTCTACATAAACGAACAATTAAATGGACTTTCTAAAAATTACTCCTGTGCTAATTTATATGCCGTGTGATGACGGCAGATCAGAATGCATTAATTTGTCACCACCCCTGATCTCTCCTGCAGATGTCGTACAAGCGGTGACTTACTGCCGCACTCAGAGATGTCAATTAACTTTAATTAGTATTTAACGTCAAAAAAATACAGTCAACATTGAATTAAATACTTTATTTAGGAACAACTAGGACGCGTGGACAAACTTTTTAATCTTCTATCATCAACCTGTCAACCCTGGTTGAATGGACTGTTGCGGTTGGTGCGCAGGAAGTAGATACCGGTGCTCCTGCGGAGAAAGAAAAATACAATTGAAGCGGGAATAAAAATAATGATTATATGGATGACTTGCCGAGAATAACCTATTATTTAATATATAAGCCTTCCTCAATAAATGGACTATCCAACACAAAAAAAAAATTCAATTTGAACCAGTAGTTTTTGAGATTAGCGCGTTTAACCAACCCATCAAGCAAATGAGCAGTTTGCTTCTGCTTTATAATTAGTATAGATGTCGTGGCCAAATCGTAGAATTGATCGCTTCATGATGCGGCTGACCATTTCATGAAATGGTTGCATTTCATGAAATGGCCAGCTAAAACTGATCATATCATGATAATAGTCTGGCCAGATCAATGAATAAACGACGCTTAACGATATGAACAGCTAAACGCACGGCTATTTCATGATATGGCCAAACATTATTGATCATATCGTAAAATAGATACATTAACCACCGTAAGAGGCGCTTCTGTCGATTTGTTTTTGTGATGCGTCATGGCTGCGGCCACTTATCCTATTATACAAACTATTAGTAATGTTGTAATGGAAGGTCGTATCATTACGACATTAAATTACTAGAATTTTAAGATTTAAGTCACTCAAAAAACGAGCGCAACGTAAAAATACCAAACATTAACTACACTAATGATATGGCCAAACGTGGATGGACATATCATCAAACGTTGACGTTTCAACGATATTGTCAGTTTTAGCTTTAACTTTACGCTTCGATTCCCGCATGAGGACGATTTTCATTTTCGTTTTCATTTCATTTTCATGTTTCACAATCGACGGGTAAGTTCTGGATAGCTTATTTGGCAGTTCAATCGACATGTGTTTCTTATTACGACTGTCAAATTTTAATAATCTTCCAAGTAAGCTATCCAGAACTTAGCCGTCGATTGTGTAAGCAGGCCCTTATAGTAAAATGTTCTAATTAAAATCTTAAATACATAGTACAATATTACTTACCCAATTTTGGGTACACGGCCGCCCATGTTGAGCCTGCCAGGGAGGTTGCAGGAGCCAATAGAAGCAGATGCTTGGTTCTGGCACTGCCAGCCGGTGAAGATGGGCCCGCTAGCCCTTACAGACTCCGCCATGTATTCGTAGGACCTGGCGACAAGAGCACACACATGAAACGCTTTAGCCAGCATGCCTCTTAAGGCCTCGTCTACACACACGTTATTTCGCCGTCAAAATCTTTGGTTAATTCGCCGTGTTTGGTCGCGTTGGTCGTCAGTGTTGTGTGGATCACTATGGAAGCTTGTAGGTAGACGTGCACGTTGAACCATCGTGATATGGACATGAGGCCTAGCGCTCCTTTCATTCTTTGGCATGTCTTCTTTAAGTCTACATTCTCCAGCACAATTTGCATGAAGCTTCATAGTAGCTTTCATTTGTTCCGCGTGCGACCGGTTGCGTAACTTCAAACAAAATGCGCCGGTCTGATGCGCGCGCGACCGGTACACGCCGAAGAATGAAAGGGACCTTAGACCGCTTTCAGCTTAGTCAATTCGCCGAGAGGCTCCCACTGTTGGCCATAGGCCTCCCCCAAGGATCTCCAAACGTGCGCAACTGCACAGTCGCCATTCGAAGACCTTTTTGCCCCAACGACCGTCAGTCCTCCTCGCAATGTGCCCTGGCAACTGTCACATAAGGTCCGCAATTTTTCAGGCCTCCCCCAAGGATCTCCAAACGTGCACAACTGCACAGTCGCCATTCGAAAACTTTTTTGCTCCAACGGCCGTCAGTCCTCCTCGCAATGTGCCCTGGCAACTGCCACATCAGGTCCGCAATTTTTCAGGCTATGTCGGTGACCTTAGTTCTCCTGCGGATCTCATTATTTCTGATATGATCACACAGGGAAACACCGAACCTATGTTCGGTGTTTGACTGACTTTGTGCCTTCTTACGGCCACGTTTCAGTACCGTGTCCCATTTTATAGAATACAGAAATGCAATACAACACTTTTGTTTTTTTTTTTAGAATCAGCCAGTTATGGTGTATTAGCATTATAACCTCTAAAATTACCTCTGGTGGTCGCAAACGATGTTAAGATTGCACCCAGGCATGACGTTGCCTCCGTTGGGATAAAAGTCGGTGTGTCCCAGGGGATCTTCCCAGCCGTTGACTCCGGCGCTGGTGTGGATGATCTCTACGTAGGCGGCGTCACGAGGTCCCACCAGCTCGTCGATTTCCCAGCGAGAAGCGGGATCCAGACCTTAAAGAGAATTAAGAATAATTTAAAATCACTATGTACTAAGTATGTATAATGACCTGCATTATGCATAAATGTTCTTCAAAGTATTAGTGTTTCTGGTCATTGAAAACCAAAAAGTATTTGACTCGACTCACACATATCGCGTCACGTCGTGTATTAAAAATGAGTTTCTAGCATTAATGACGCCTGTTGATAAACATCCAATATTTTTCCCAACAGATATCCGAAGGGGTAGGCAGAGGTGAAACAACAGCCACGTTATGTTAGGTCTCATGTAATATGAAAATAGAAAATACAGGTAAGAAATTTTATAAAATATGGTATATGGTGTGCTGCTGAGAAATAATTATTCTGACCATAGGTTTTCTGGGCATAGGTAACTATGAGACAAACTGATGACGATGACTGTTAACAATGGACCAAGAAACATTCTGCGCCGACTGCTGATAAACTGTTGACAGAGCTGCCCTGTCGCCAGGAAAATGATGATCAAGATAATGATAATCAGGATATTGTTGATCAGTGTATCATTGATATGTACCCAGTTATACCCTAGAATAATGTTGGTCTTACCAGTAACGTAGCTGACTTCCCCCGTGACGTGCCTGGCTGCGATGCCAGCTGTGTGACCGCCGACACTGAATCCCATGATGTGGTACTGAGACGCGGTAGCCCCAGTGACAGAGTTGACCCAGTCAATGAATCTTGCAATACCACGACCTGAAACACGCGTAATGTGTTAAACTAAACATGGCTTCGTCCTCGACTGTTTTTATTTTATTTTATTAATGCTAGACAGGGAAGCTCTTGCCCTTCATCTCACCTGATGGTATGTGACGATAAGGGCTGAAGATGGAATCGAGCTTCACCTGGAACCGGAACCCAGAGAGGGGCTAGCTATCTTATCACACATTGTCGGAACAAAATAATGCTGTTAACATTTTTATTATGGCGAGAGATTTTGATAAGATCCTAGTAACTAGCCAGGCGGCCTACCACCAACCAAACCGAGCACAAATTTCTACCCCCCTGGGGATCGAACCCGGGACCACTGGATCTTAATTTATTTCGGTGGGCGAACCACCAGACCACGGAGGCGGTTAATTACAACATTAAACAAAGTACAGGCTTAACGCGAAGTGTTGCTGTCTACGCTTGATCCTCACACACTATCAAAACGTCTCATCACCATCGGATTACCTTTCATCATCGGCCGCCCCCGCCAGGGAAGTACGGGAAGGAAGTGATAGTCATTCGGCTTTGACCTACATCCTATGATTTATGTTAACGGTGGTTGTTCTTATTTATTTATCAATACATATACACGACCACCCGAGAACATGGCTAAGTCCTCGACTGTGCAAGCAACAGCGTCAGCTCGTAAATTTTAGACTTTCTTCCATTGGAATAACGTATCCTCAGTGATTACTGCCAATGACGAGTACGGATAGCGTCGTACAAAATCGTTTCTCACTGACACTGACTGATGGATACGTTACTGATTGGCACGTGTCGGCATTGTAGTGTGCGGAGGCTAGGCTTACTCAAAGAGACCAAAAATCTTACCAGCTTGGATTCCGTTGAGACCCCAATGGGCACCACGGCTCCAGTCTACCACGATGACGTTGAGGTCCTCACCGAACAAGAGAGCTGTGAAACAGGAGTGATTATTTAGTAAAACATACACGCCTACATATAACACGCTTTTCTTTTCTAAAATTATATTGTCAGAAATTGCAAAGTGATAAATGGCTATACCTATTTAAATGATATTAGCCATATAGCCTACATGATAAATATCCATTTAAAATCCAATGATTTCTGACAGTTCAAAGCGGGAAATGGCTTTATGGTATCGTGTTTCGATGGTCATGCTAGCTGGGCAATAACGCTGTTGGCCATTCCTCGTGATATTATTACTTTTAGTCGCCTTGTCCGACACCCACGAGGGAGGCAGGGGTGGTGACAAACGTTTTCTTCCCAGGGGTGATGTCTATGTCGTCACCACATGGCAATATAGATAAGCCGGGAACAGAGCAGGAAGAAGAAGGACAAATTGAAAACACAATGCCAAAGTTCCATTTCTTTTTAAATTTTGCTACGCTTGTCAACAGGGCCCTATGCACACGATACAACATTTCTATCGAACAAATGAATATAAGTTTTGACAACTACTCTTACTGCCGCACTCAGAGACGTCAAATAACGTTAATGAGTACTTAGCGTCAAAAAATGACAATTCAAAACTAGTCGCTATTCTTGCCGGGTCTGTGGTCTAGATTTGAATGAAAATTTTTGACATTAAATACTCATTAAAGTTAATTGACGTCTCTGAGTGCGGCAGTTAGGTACATTTGACACAACGGTCGCCAAGTTGTTTTCTTTGTAAAAAGTAAAAGCAAAATACAATGATATTTAGTGAGGAGCTGGTGTCTGAAATGGGTATTTTCAACTGTATTACAGATTACCAGGACGTATAAAAGAGGGGAATTCACTACACCGACATGCCCGCCGGACCTCGCTTCTATTAGGACTGTGCGATGTTTGCCTAGTGTAGGTGTACCGTCACAGTCAGTCTGGCCTATACAAAGGAAGTCCGCGCAGGCATGTCCATGTAGTAAATTCCCCTCTTTTATACGTCCTGGTAATCTGTAATACAGTTGAAAATACCCATTTCGGACACCAGCTCCTCACTAAAATATCATTGTATTAATTTACATTCTATGTTCTTACCCGGCTAGCATGACCACCCAACCACGATATGATATCGCTATTTATCGCGTTGAACTTACGAAAATCATTGGATTTTCGATAGCTTAAAGCGATCAATGCCTATTCTTTATGATATAGCCGTAGAGGCTGTTCAATTTAGGCATAATCAAGTGTTAAAATCCAAAGATTTTTGAATGTTCAACGCCATAAATGGCTATATCATATCGTGTTTCGGAAGTCATGCTAGCCGGGCTGCTATATTTTGTGAGGAGATATAAACGTTATTATTATTATGAAAATCAACATAAATTTTCTTCCCGATCCCTCGACATATCGAGGGATGGGAGAATACCCCTCGGCAGAGGAGACCAGACGGCCGAGGGTCAGGACGACAGAGAGAGGAATCGGCGGACAATCCTGGCGTTATCGAGCAATATCACCCGCTGGAACCTCGCTATAATTGGTCCGTCACGCAGTCCCAACCTCTTCAGATGTTCGCGAAGAGATGTTGGGACGAGGCTGTTGATCGAGACTACGTCTGGTATGGTCTCAGTGGACGTCACTTGCCACATATCGACATTATTATTCGTTCGAATAACTGAACTTTATTAAACAAATACGCTGGACTGAATACGTCTACTAAAATGACAAATGTTTCTTGTGCCGAATTGAAGCACCCCACCGAGCGGCAAGGGTACCTACCAAATTTGACGTTTGTTGCTTGTATTTGACATTACAAATTCATCTCTAATATTAGTTTTGTGGACCTTCACGTTCGCACACCAGTGCCATCAGCGTCAAGATGGCGATAATCAAATTGGCTTCATTTTTTGGATGATAACCATCAGACCAGCGTACTTGTATAATAGATGTAGTGGTTCGAATAGATTGGCTACTTGTGTAGATAGGCAGAACACTTACCCGGTACCAGAGCCTGGTTGGAGCCAGCAGTTCCGGAGCCAAGGAAACCGTGGATCAGGATGATGGAGCGCTTATTGTTGTCGAAATGGGACGCCAATAGGCGGTTGGCATCTCCAGGCACGAGGGGCTGGCTCAGCGTGGGGTTAGCTCTGAGGGATGGGTTATTTATTTATTTTAAACATACATTAGTACATTCACATCACAGTCACTCTCTTCGTTCATCGGTCTCTCGACTTGTCGAGGTCACACTGTAAAGGTGCTAGTGATGAATAGAAAAGAGACGGAACGGACCATGTCGAGAGACCGATGAACGAAGAGAGTGATTGGAATGACAACATTCACGTTTTACAGCCGGCCGCCTGCCTGACACCAATCCTCTTTGGGTATGCTCTTGTTGGTGGCTTGCCCTCCACCATTCGGGTGCCCCAAGGTGCTAATTGGTCTACACCGGGCAATCTCCTTTAGTCGACTTTTACGACACCCGTGGGATGAGTCGGGGCTAGCCTATTCTACGTTATTTGTTTTGCATAGAAGAATGCAATTGTCACCACCCCAAATCTCTACCGTGGGTGTCGTACAAGTAGACTGCGGATAAACAGTGACGAGGAAATAGGCAGCAGCGTTCCTCTTATACCACCTAGTAATGTACCGCAACTTTCGTGCCCCATAAATGGCAATAGGCTCGTCGTCTATCACATGGGACCTAACATAATTGGCGAAACGTGTGTGCTAGTTCACCTCTGCCTGACCCTTCTGGGATATAGGCGTGATTTATGTATGTATTTAAATAAAAAAGTTTCTTCACAAAAACTGACCTGGTGAAAAGGTGGTACTCATTGTCGTTGTCGGGGTTGTACCGTGCGCTCTTGACGAGGTCGCTGACCTTTACCCAGGAGTCGACGAGCTGGATGCCGTCGTCCTCGGTCTGGGCGTAGTTGAACCTCGGGCCGTCAGGTACTAGTTTCCTGATGACGGGGTCGTCGGCAGGGAAAGCTTTAAACATAAATTAGGTATCATCACGAGAAGCGCGAGCTTACATTATTTTAAATTCAAGGGCCCGTAGCCAAGTGGCAATCGTTTCATAACGATAACGTGTCGAAGTTCGTCACGTTCGGCCATATTACTTTGGTAACTACAGCGTCTTAGCTTGCGCTACCAACTTAACTAGGAACTTACGAAGACGATTTTGGTCACGTGATTTTACGTCTTACGTCAAATCCCATACATTTTGCTTAGTCGAACTTCGTTATCTTTGTCGGTATGTTACTTTGTCTAGGCCCCAAGGAGTGTTTACGACACGGGCAGGTTTTTTGATGCATAGTTAACTCAACCAATTGGTTAAAAATTGTTACTATTGTTTAAATATTAGATACCTACCTATGCATCAAAAACCGGCCCAAACCCTCTATGTCAAACATAAAAGGAAATAGCTTGAACAAGATTTTTAATTTGTTGATTATGATAAACATAATGTATTATTTACTGCGATAACTGTAATCTTTCATTAATCGTCGGTACTAATTACGATTGACTAAAACCAACAAGATCGACGATTACATGCAGCTTATGTTGATATGAAAAATTCAATTCAATTGAATATCTGTTTCCTGATTCATTATAGGCTACTTACTTTGGGCTAGATGATATGTGTGAGTGTAAAAAAAAAAATTATATTTATTTATTATTATATTTTTATATGCAGAGCAGAATAAAATTGTCACCACCCCTAATTTCTCCCGCGAGTTTGGTAAAAAGCGACTAAGGGTTAAAACCCGTGTTAAGGAAATGGGCAGCAGCGTTTTTATAGCTCTTATAGAAAAATAAATAATGAAAATGATACAAATTAAATACACGATTAGTTCAGGATAAGCAACGAATAAACCTTGAACTAAAAACCTTAAAAAATATAATGTAATAACTAAAATATATAGCTCTTATAGTATACCTACCACCTAGCAATATACTGCGATGTACGTGTTCAATAAATGGCAATAGCCTCGCCCTCTTTTATAAGGGACCTTAATTGGCGAAACGTGGTGTTTATTCACCTCTGCCTACACCTTTGGGGATGAATAGGCGTGATTTATGTATGAAAAACCAAAATAATGTCACAAACATACATACATACACATACACAAATCACGCCTATATGTGCGTGGGTGCTAGTTCACCCACTAGTTAGAGGTGAACCCCGACGTTTCGCCAACTATGTCAGATCCCATGTAACAGGTGGCGAGCCTATTGACATTTATCGGGCACATTAGTCGCAGTCCATTGTTAGGTGGTATAAGAGGAACGCTGCTGCCCATTCCTCATCACTGTTTTATTCTTAGTCGTCTTGTACGACACCCACGGGAGAGATTTGGGGTTGTGACAATTGTATTCTACTCTGCCGTCACCACACGGCTAAACCAATAAATACCTTGTCTAAACAAACCTACTACAAAAAATGGCTACACTGTTGCTGTGTATGCTGTTGAAGTTGGAGCGAAGGGTATACCAACTAATTTGCTTGTCTAGAACTATCATAAGTTCTACACCGGAATGTGTGTCCAATTAAGGCGTCTCTCACAGTATCTCACCAAATATGACTGGGCAGAGAGAGAAGACTGGGTGGCGAAGGTGATTGTTGATATTTTGTGAAGGGCCCCCGTTAACCTTCACTTGGGTCACCACTCCTAAACGCTGCCCCTGGCTTCCCTCTCTACAACACTATAGACCCGGCACCCGCAAAATTATTTTGTGATGGGGTCCCGTAAACCTACACTTGGGTCACAAGTGTCACAAATCCTTAACGCTGTCATTGGCTTTCCTCTCTAGAACATTATGGGCCCGGCACCCGCAAAGTGAATTCATGGAACGCTAAGAGCTTTCGTCCCTTTACATGTGGCGACGATGAGTGTTAACATGTAAATCTACACTTGGATCACAAGTCCCAAGCGCTGCCACCAACTTTCCTCTTTGTCACAATAAGGACCCAGCACCCGCAAAGTGAATTTATGGAATGCTAAGAGCTTTCGTCCCATTACATGTGGCGACGATGAGTGTTAACATGTAAATCTACACTTGGATCACAAGTCCCAAGCGCTGCCACCAACTTCCCTCTTTGTCACAATAAGGACCCAGCACCCGCATAGTGAATTTATGGAATGCTCAGAGTTTTCATCTCTTTTTCGTCTCTTTAATTGTTAGCGACCAGCATTGCCCCTTGCAGCATTGGCTTTGACAATAATTCAAAATCCTCAATGTAATTTTTAAACAAACAATTATTGTTAAACAATCAGTACTTAGTTGTTGTCCAGAAGAATATGGAGCTCACTCAAAAGTAATCAAAAGTACGGGTTCTAATTTATGCTCAGGCCTAAACACTACTGATACATTTGTTTCTCTAGCACAGCTAATTCCGGCCATTGTAATATGAACAAATATTTAATTTGAAAATGTATTAAATACCTGTTACAGCAACTACTAGAGCACAGAGCACAATCAACGCGCGCGCCATCTTAGCTGATCACTCGATTTTTGACTAATTATTTGAGCCTCGTTATATAGGTTTGCCACGGATCGATATCTATCGTTCTGAACTGTTTATCCAATACCAACACCCAAAGATTTACTATAAAAACAAGATTGTGATCTAGTAAAATTGATAATTCATATCAATTGATGGCCTGACTGATTGATAATTGTTTACGTCGGTATAATTATTGACTTAACATAGGGGTAGAATCGGATAAGTTTGACATAGTTTTTCGTGTAGAGGGAGGGACAAAACTTGATAAGTTACTTGCTCGTTCTTCTGGGAACAAGACCTCCCGGTAGTTCGCCAATGGATAAAGCATAAGTGAACATTACAGATCCTTCCGCTATCGTTAAGATATTAGCTTTCAGTAAAGCTTTCTTTATAGATAATTTGCATCGTATAAAACCTCATTCGATGTAAATTACTCATTCGATGCTAATTTATTTAATAAAATATGCAATTTTTATAAATTAAAAATCCGAAACCGATGGGCATGCATGAGGACATTAATGAGATTGGATCAAGTTTGTATGACGTGTTGGAATGCGGTAGGATCGCCGCATTTCCAGCGAATAGGGAAGATCTTGCTTCGAGCCGGGCGTGCGCCTGGAGATCGCGTTCACATTGTACTTTGTCAGATCTTGTATATGTCGTGGCCAAATCGTAGAATTGATCACTTCATGATGTGGCTGACCATTTCATGAAATGGTGACATTTCATGAAACGGCCAACTAAAACTGACCATATAGTATAAACGTCAACGTTTGATGATATGTCCATCCACGTTTGGCCATATCATTACTGTAGTAAATGTTTGGTATTTTTACGTTGCGCTCGTTTTTTGAGAAACTTAAAACGTAAAATTCTAGTAATTTGATGTCGTAACGACATTTCACTTCCCTTTTATCTTCCGTTACAACAATATTATTAGTTTGTATAATAAGATAATTGTCCGCCGCCATGATGCATCACAAAAACAAATCGAAATAAGCGCCTCTTACGGTGGTTAATGTAACTATTTTACGATATAGTTAACAATGTTTGGCCATATCATGAAATAGCCATGCGTTTACTTGTTCATATCGTTAAACGTTGTTTTCATCCCACCATCTCGGAAAAGGCGTTTTTGCTCTTCGATATCTGAGTGCAAAAGCCGTTTTTATCCTCTAGAGGATAAAGTAAATTTGAATTTAGAACATCGTGTGCAATGAGTTTGTGAATTCAAAACATCTAACAATAAATAGGTATAACCTATTTATTTCTACCTCCATGGTGCCGAATTTATATTTAATTTGTTAAAAACTCAGACTCGGAACCTTCTTGGTGTACTTTTTTTGTAATTTGCTTTGCGCGCGCCATTTTCTTTTCACGTCATAAATTTGTTAAAACCTTGGAGTTCCGTGACGGTCAATCAGCTTGGCGTCAATCTTGCTTTAAACATTTTGATCGTCTACAATGCTTGCTTGATGCTTGAGTCAAGCATTTAAAAGCTTTTTAGGTGTGTTTGATTTGTTTACGCTAGCAACGGAACAAAAACATACAGAAAATCAACGTGCTTGACTCAAGCTGATTGACCGTCTCGGAACTCCATTAGGGACGGTAATTTTTATTAGGTACTTACATGTGTGTCTGGATAAATTTTGCGGGTGTGGCTGGGTGGATGGGTGGGTGTTGGAGGCGTGTCTGGGTGAATGGGTGTTTTGTGGGTGTTTCTGGGCGAATGGGTGTTTTGTGGGTGTTTCTGGGTGACTGGGTGTTTTGTGGGTGTTTCTGGGTGAATGGGTGTTTTGTGGGTGTTTCTGGGTCAATGGGTGATTTGTGTGTGTTTCTGGGTGAATGGGTGTTTTTGGGTGTTTCTGGGTAAATGGGTGTTTTGTGGGTGTTTCTGGGTGAATGGGTGTTTTTTGGGTGTTTCTGGGTAAATGGGTGTTTTGTGGGTGTTTCTGGGTGAATGGGTGTTTTGTGGGTGTTTCTGGGTGAATAGGTGTTTTGTGGGTGTTTCTGGGTGAATGGGTGTTTTTTGGGTGTGTCTGAGGGGATGGGTGTGTATTGCGGGTGTGAATGTTGTGGGTGTTTCTGGGTGGGTGTTGAGAGTGTGTTTGGGTTAATGGGAGGGTGTTGTGGAAGTTTCTGGGTGAAAACAGAAACTGTTGTGATTGTATTTTTTTTTTGTATTTTGCAATTTCCTCGTTGGGGGGGATGAAAAGTTACGTGTTGCACTCGAGTGCAAAGATTTTGAAAACTGAGCACGCGGTTAAAAAACAACTTTGCACTCACGTACAACAAATAACTATTAATCATTGATCTGGCCAGACCATTATCATGATATGGTCAGTTTTAGTTGGCCATATCATGAAATGCCACCACTTCATGAAATGGTCGGCCACATCATGAAGTGATCAATTCTACGATTTAGCCACGACATATAATATATATTCTGAGTTCTGTCAGAAACTCTGTAGTCGTGATTCAGGTCTTGCTGATCTTGTTCCGCCTTATCACAACAGTCATTAGGGCTAATATTGATTTGGCTTTATTGTAATCGTGAGTTTTCGCACTTTTTGCTTATCTACTATTTCTCATTTACTAGCCTATAATAAGCTCTACAACTAAGCCGCTACAGTATGTATGGATCCGTAGCAAGTGGAAAGAAGTGATCTCTGCATACCCCTATGGGAGATAGAGGTGACGTTTGTATGTGTGTATTCTTGATGTGCTATTATTGTATTATTAATTGTATTAAGGCTAAGATGCTTGCTTAATTCTGAAACGCCACAACTCTAAAAAAAACTAAGAAACATTGTGTGTTCTAAATGTATGGCAATAAGAATTACTGTTGCATGAAAATAATGCCATGCGTTCTGTGTTATGTCCTTCTCGTATTTCAGAAACGCAATCGTCGAAATCGATTACGTTTAATACATTCAAGGTTTATAAATCAACTCTTTATCTAAAGAGTGTAGTTTAATGGATTACGTATCATGAATTTGTACTTTCCAAGTCTTTATATCTCTAAAAGAAGACCTTTGACTGTGATCAGACACTATTTCATGGTAATCATTTATTGTTTATTACAAAACGTGAATATTTAAAGATAAATGACTTATTTTAGATAGTAAGTTTGATAGTGATGAGGCTAAATTCGTCCATTAAACAATAATTAGATTGAAATCTATGCACGTGTGTGATTGTTTTCAGTTAAAGACAATTATTCGCTCAATAAAGCTTTCCCAAAGTTTTCTCCAAAGATTCTATTTCTCTAGCTATCCTGCACACCAAGCCTGTTAGGTAAAGCGGACGGGCTAGCGGGCTTAGTATACTATAGTATTTATATGACTATGTTAGCACGGGTAGGTGCCGGCTTGATACCCCGTGTACACCTTGTAAGCTATCTACAAGGTGTACATAATAATATGTGTACAAAGGATATACTAAAATCTACTGTACAAGAATTTAAGACTGATTCTGTGTAAGAGTAATTGAGGCTTTTCAAAATCATAATTATCTGAATGCACTGTAGACTTATAAAAATACCTCCTAAAATTAGTTGGCCCGGCACATAAGTTGACCTATGCGCAGCGCAGAAAAACGCTTTCATGGAGGTTTTTTTATGAGGTGCCACGTGTGTTTGTAACCATAGACACGTAAGGATACCCGTTTATCTGCGTTCAAAATTTAGTTTGAGACACTTTTCTTTCAACTATACCTGCGCAGATGACCGTCATTTTGGTTCAACTTACGTGCCGGGAACTGTATGTATGTAGTGTTATGTAATTAGGAGCGCCCCTTATAATAACATAGTTATTAAATAACTGTTAATCACGTTTTATCAAACAAATGCCGGCTATCTCTATAATTATATATTCTAGTATATCTATCGCATTGAATTATGTATTTTCATGATAAAGTTCGAACAGCACAAAATAACTTGTACAGATAACTACTTAATATTTTATTACCAGAATTTACAGTGCAATCAATCATCAAAACATTTAAAAAAATCGCCAGTCATCATCACCCTGCCCTTATCCAATTTTTTACCTCCGATCCCTCCTTCTCTTGTAGTGTTTTGTGTGTAAATCTTTTCTGTTATTTATATGTTAGGTAATGTTCTCTTATATTTGCACGAGCACTACACATTTGAAATAAAACAACTTTTACGGATTAGACTCGCGTATATTTAGATCTTTGGCATTATTATTTATCCCGACGTTTCGATCACTTTACAGCGGCCGTGGTCACGGGTGACTAAAGATGACAGGTGTCTTCATCGTAAGTTATAATTAACTACCGTCAAATTATTTAATATTTATGTGGTCCGATTTAAGCAGACGGAGCTCACGTCGGGATAAATAATAATGCCAAACATCTAAATATACGCGAGTCTAATCCGTAAAAGTTGTTTTATTTCAAATGTATGTTAAGTGTAAAATAAAGGATATTATATCAATTAAATTGAATATCCATACAAAGCTAAACGGCTCCCAATTAACTTTTCTGTAACTGGTGCCTTTTTCAAACTCTGTGCTATGTACTCATTCCTTATCTAATCCATTTTTGTTATTTTGCACATCCACCTCAACATTGCCATCTCTGCTGCATTCAATTTTCTTTCATCCGCCTTTTTCACCCCAAATTTTAATTAAGTCGTCAATACCCACCAAACCGCATTGGGCCAGCGTGGTAGGGTTATGGCAATCTTCCTATATTCTTCCATCCAAAGGAAAGGCCCGTTCCCCAGCAGTGGGGACATCAAAAGGGCTGGTGATGATGATGATGATTAAAGGGCATGGAAATCAAAATCTCCGAGTCAATATTTTTCAAGAATAGATTACTTATCAATAAATATCTTCAGCATTGCAAGACTACAAATCTAATCAGCCCGATAGAATTTTATAAATAATCCCTCTGCAACTAGTTTATTTTTAATTATTTTGGCGACACACTGTATCAATATTTATTATTATGACAGACAATTTAGGGTTGGTATAAGTTAATTTGCAGTAATATTAGCGTCAATAAGTCTTCAATTACTGTGTATATAGTCGGTTGTTGAACCAGTGATGAGGAATGGGCAGCAGTATTTTGTTTACACTCATACCTATTATCTGGCCCGAAGTAAGTAGCTTAAAGATTTCTGTTATGAATAGATGACGGACAAGTTATAAATACACAAAATCTTCAAATATAGTGTGATTAACCCACTAACTACTAACGCTGCACTCTACTTAACTTATGTTACACTGCTGCTTTGATTCCGCCTCCGTGGTCTAGTGGTCCGCCCAGGTTTCGATTCCCGGGGGTGTACAAATTTGCACTCGCTTTGGTTGGTGGTAGGACTTTATTCAAGTCCACCTGGCTAGCTGCCACCATCTTATCAAAATCTGTCGCCATAATATTTATGTTAATAGCATTGCTGAGTTTCGATAATTTGTGATATAAGCCTCTCTGTCTCTTGAGAGATCCAGGTGAACTTCGATTCCTTCTTCAGTCGTTATCGTCACTTACCATCAGATGAGATGTAGGCCAAGAGCTTCCCTGTCTAACATAAAAAGACTACGTAATACGTCTTTCTTTGAGTATTTAAGTGTAATTGGTACGACTCTTAAATCAACTGCTCGCCAACCCTGAAAATTTATCAAAACAGGATTAAACATCAATCAAATGAGTTGCAATAAAAAGATTGCGTCTCCGCGACATCGTGTATTCAGCAAAATGGTTGCGGCAACGACTGTTGTGTTCCTGCTAGGTGTGGTGGTGGCTTCGGGTGAGTTTAGCGATGACATTTGATGATGATGATGATGATAAAATCTGCACTGGGCCAGCGTGATGGGTTTAGCTCTAACTCCCTGTATTCTTCCTTCCATGGGGAAGGACTGTGCCCAAGCAGAGGAATTAAGGGACTGCTGATGGTGATAAGAGACGAGACGATAACTCTTAGATTTCCATGGATTCCCCGTGCGGGTGCCGCCGGGTCCATAGTGAGGCAAAGAGGAAAGTCAGTAGCAGCACCTGGGACTTGTGACCCATGTGACCCAAGTGTAGGTTGAAGGGTCCCTTGACAACTAGCCAACACTCACCTCCGCCACCCTTACTTCTCTCTCTCTGCTTAGCCATATTTGATAAGATTCCGCGGGACCCGCTTAAGACACACGCTCCAGTGTAGAACTTATGATAGATATGCATTTTAAAAGTAGGATTACATAACAAAAATACTTAAAAATGAATCTCTTCCAGCCATGCCGCAAGACCCCGTCATTATGAAGCTACTTCCCAAAGAACATCGCTTCCAGTACGTGGAGGTGGACGATGATGCAGCGTCCATCAGGCTGGTAGACACCTGGGCTAAGGTCAGCGACCTGACAGATCCTGGAAGGTTTAACGCGGACACACAAACCCAGTACCATTTGTTCACCAGGTGAGCTTAAAACGTATCGTACTTAACGTTGCTTGGATTGAAAGACAGACTTAGGGCCTGTTTCACAATCGACGTGTAAGTACTGAAATAAATTGACTTATATTTCATATTAAAACTGTCAAATGATCTGCCAAGTAAGCTATTCAGACCTTATAAGCCAAAACCTTGAGCCGCTTGTAAAATCTGAACCAAAATCTTGAGCGGTTTGGATTGGAAGTTGTAATGAATTTATACATAGACAAATGAGGGGAAAGGACAGGTGAACGGAGAAGCCGATTGGGATCATAACGTTCAAATCCATGCTGCTCAAGGCTTTGGCTTATTTTTAACATCTGGTCGCCTGCCTGCAAATAACTCTCTTTGAGTATCCTGTTGTTAGGCCTCCTTTATTCAGTTGGGCCCAGGTGCTTATTGCTCTACACCTGCCAATCTCCCTTAGTCGACTTTGATGTGCCAGCGCTGACTCAACCCAGGGGGGGTTGAGTCAGCGCTGGCACATCCATGTTGGGCTTCCAGGCCATTATGGAAGATATTACCTATAACATACCTCATATTTATGCTCGTACCCTGATTTCCTCGAGCTGTCGCCAATAGTAACCGCTGCAGCCAGTTTATAGGCATTTTTACAACCATTAGGGAGCTTTTTCCTAAGCATGCGAAATGGAGTGATTCTATTGGTTCTACTCAAACACATCCCTCGCAACGCATCCTCTCACATCTCTAGTCGAAAAGCACTCTTAGTCGCTTTGCATCCACGGGGGAAGAAGGGGGTAGTGACAACTGTATTCTGCTCTGCCGTCCCCACCTAGCATACCTACTTTAAATAGTTACCCTTTGTTATTTTCTCTTTTTACCCAATCACTTATTTTCCACTTACTTTATTTTCAGACAAAACCCAACCCTGAGCCAGGTGCTGATCCGGAACAATGCCGCGTCCATCACCAACAGCAACTTCAACAGAAACAGAAGGACAGTCTGTCTCATTCACGGCTGGCTGGGATCTGCTACTGCCGGGTCCAACTCTGTTCTAATACCTGGTAAGTTAAAATAAGTGGTTATTCTTACTCATCTCTTATTATCTTAATAATCAAGATTGAAGCAATCTGTCTGCATAATAATACTTTATACACGTAATATATACTACGTCAAAAATATACTCCATATGCACTGTGCCAGCGTTGTGGGTTATGACCCATCCTCCCTTTATTTTCCTATCCATAAGGAAAGCCTGTGGCCCAACAGTGGGCAAATACCTCTCATACCTCAAAACTCCACCAAACTTATACAAATATCTGATCTACTCTTCCTCCTGGTCTCCAGCGTACCTGGCCGGTGAGGATGTCAACGTCATCGTGATTGATTGGAGTGCTGGGTCTCACTGGGGTCCTAATGGTCTCGCTGTTGGTAAGTTTCAATCATTCAATCAGTAGGTTATGATTACTGTTGTTTGGTGTTAGAATTTTATTAAGGTCCGCCTGGCTAGCGTCAGTTTGTGATAAGACAGCCAGCCCCTTTTGTTGTAGAGGAATACAAGGGAAGTTTTGTTCCTTCTTCGACCTTTATCCTCACTTACCATCAGGTAAGACAAAGGTCCCAAAGGTCCATCTAGCATAAAAAACTGTCATGCACAATTCCAGTAAGTTGAGGAAGGTGGAGTAGCGACTGCGAAATAAAACAAAGTGTCGAGTAACCGGGAATGTTTGATGAAGGCGGAAAGTGCGACAGCTGACAGTTATAAATCAACACTAGACCTAACGACTGTTGTGTTAAGCGCAGAACGACTAGCAAGACCTGAATCACGATTACAAAGTTTCTGGCAGACCTCAGAATATATAATTGCTAAAATGCTAATGAAGAATGAATGTGCAGAGGATCGTGTCGAGAGAGTGATTGGAATGACAACATTCAAAACTCTACGTATAAGTAATACTGCTCAAGGTTTTATTTAAGTTTTACAGCCAGTTGTCTGCCTGACACCAATCCTCTTTCGGTATGGTATTGTTGGTGGTTGGACCATCATTGGCTGGAAATAGGTTCAGTGAGAATACCAGCGAATCCAGCGATGCTGTGTCGGTGGATTCATTGTCACAGTCAGCTGAGACTCGGGCCTTTTCGCCTCCGACGACATTCCACATTGATTTATTGTCTTTTTTTCATGTTTTCTGTTTTTTATGCAAGGTATTTCTTTCTTTCCTTCATCATCACTATCACAATCTCTTGGAAATACAGACCCTAAAGCGTAAACTCTTTCACATGTTCAACCTTCTCACTTTTAATTCTATATAAAATATTATTAAAGGTCGCGCCGTGGGTGCTTTCATCAACTGGTTGAATTCTATCACTGGTGCCACCCCCAGCCAGTACCACATCATCGGCTTCAGTGTCGGAGGCCATGCCGCTGGCGTAGTCGGCCGAAGCGCCACCGGAAATATCGGCTACATCACTGGTGGGTACATAAGACAAACGATAACTCTTAGCATTCCATGGATTCACTGTGCGGTGCCGGGTCCATAGCGTGGAAGTCAGTGGCAGCGCTTGGGACTTGTGATCAAGTGTTACGAAAGCTCTAGAGCTTACTAGCTACAAGCCAAGATATATTAGTAATGGGTTGTACTGATTTAGCTGGTATAAAGAAGATTTAAGATCCTTTTAAAGCACGTCCGAACTCGCATCCTCTGCAATCCGGGCCTATACCATTGGCCTACCAAGACGTTAGTTAACTTGGCGAAATTTCTCTAACCTTTACACTTATAGTACCCGTTGGCTTACAACTCACGTTACAATTTTTCTAATCTTTTCTAACCACAATTTTCAAGTAATAACTTAATGTTCAAATAAAAAAAAACATACGGGTACGAATTGAGTAAACCTCCTTTTGTTCGTCGGTTAAAAATAAAGAACCAAACAAGTCTCACTCGTGCGTACTTAATCATTAATCTTCAAATGGAAAGAGTCTTACCACCCAAAAGTTGACAGAGTTTTTCTGTACGCTTGAAAACTAATCTGCCTTCAGGTCTGGACCCCGCTGTCAGGTGGGAGGACAACGAGGAGTTTCGACCCAATGATGGCGCTTACACCGAAGTGATCCACACCAGTGCTGGTGTGAACGGCTGGCAAGCTCCTCTGGCCCAAGTGGACTTCTATCCTAACGGAGGAACCAACATGCCTGGGTGCTTCCTCAGCGTTGTTTGCGATCACGATAGGTATATATGCTTCAGTCTATTCTGTGTGAATTTGAAGTCTGTAAAGGGGTGTATTAACACCAATGTCCATGAGGAGCTCGATGGCTGCGGCTGGCTAGCGCGCTGTGACCGAGTTGCGTAAACTAAGCAATTTTCTCTAAGGCTGGTCATTTCGTATGGGTGCCAGAAATAATATAATATTAGTTCAGGACAAAAGCACAACAGAACGGCAGGCGGCAGGCCAAGTCAAGCAATAAAAATATTGAGTATTAAGTCGTGGTGATTCTCTCCAGCGCTTGTCGTACAGTGCGACTACCAGCGGTGATAGATGTCAATAATGCCGATAGTTGTCAATAACCTTGCCCCCTTCTACATACATACATAAATCACGCCTATATCTCCGAAGGGGTAGGCAGAGGTGACCTAGCACCCACTACATGGGACTTAAAAAATTGGACTTAACATATTGGCGAAAATTTAGTTCTTCTGGGATAAATTGGCATGATTTATGTATGTGTCTAAAGTTTATGATCATGTCTTCATATCTCTGGTTGCATTTGTTTACGGTTTGTCTTTCTTTTCTGCAGGTCCTACCATTACATGGGAGAGTCTCTAAGGACCGGTGGGTTCAACGGGGTCCGCTGTAACACCCACTGGGACGCATACCTCGGCAACTGTAGCGGCGCCAGGCTCACAATGGGCGGCCGTACTCCCAAAACAGGGTAAGTAATTCGACAGTTCTCCAATGACTCTAGTCCGACAATTTCATGCGCGACCTTCCTGCGGGGTGAGAGACGGTGGCGGGGACGCGGCACTCTAGATGTTAGCGGGGGCGGGTGATGCGGGGAGGAGGGAAATCTCGTGCAATACAGCATACTCAGCCCCCCAACGTCTTTCACCCCGCATGAAGGTCGCGCACGAAGTTGTCGGACTATAACCCCCAAATACAGAAACGCTACTCAAATGTTGAGCGCTGTTTATTAAGTTAAGTGGACAAATACCTGTCGGAATTTGTAGGGAAAAACGTCAATTTAACAACACTTAAATGTTAAGCAGGACTCAAACTTTGAGTAGCGTTTCTGTATTAGGGGGTTTGTTAGATAAATTAGGTAAGATAAGGGAATTGGTGACGCTACCGCTAACCACGTCATAATCTCTTTGCCCTGCCCCTCTACCTAGTGGCTATCTAATCTAATCTATTCGAGCAAACAATTGTATAAATTCTTATAGGCCCATTCTTCCTGTATTCTTCTATCGACAGTGAAGGCAATATCGTTTATTGCTCCAGCAGTGGTGCAATAAAGGATTGTACATTGTGTAAAGTTTGGCATGTTTAGAATAGGTTTAAAAATCTACCAGCAGTAATGATATCTATTGCATATGCTTTGTACTCTCTATAATATAGTAGTATAGTATAGTAGTACCAAATAATTATGTCTATTATATTCTGCTTTGCCTTATTATGGTATTCACGGTTTTGTATTTATTTCAGGTCACAAGGCGTTTACTACGTCAGGACCAACTCGTCACCGCCTTTTTCTCAAGGATAATAGCTTTTATTTGTATTCACAATCAATTAATTTATTCAGTTTCATCAACTTGTTCGGATCCTACAACATTTTGTATACACCTAAGTACATTACACTGTACTATACTTTTTGGGAACCAACTAGATTTACTTCAACATCAGGCACTTGCTTAGATAACGCGTTATGTAATTGTAATATAATATATTAGATAAATCAATTATGAATTGTATTATTTCAGATCGTACTGGCCAAAACATTATTGATGAATATCAAAATGTTCATAAACCCAAGACAATAAATAATATTTCGGCCAGTGAAAGCAGTTGCAGTTATTTGAAATAATATTAGGTAGGTACAAATTGCGCGCAACGAAAAGTGTGCGCCGGCGCAGATAGCGCCTTAAATTCTGTTTAAGCATTATTTTAAAGCATTGTATCGATACTCTTTGGTAGTACACACACTTCGGTTGCTTTAACCTGAGATTATTGAACGAATCTTAAATTCCAATCTGTTACATATTAGAATTTAAGATTCTAATCTGTCTTTAAAATTCTTATCTGTTATAAAGAAAAATGAAACAATTTTTTTTATATTGCTTTTAATGCTCTTTACATCTTATAAAAGTTAATGGTCATTTACAGTTTGATTTACAGAATTGAGCCAACTGAGACAGACAAGTCCACCGAGAGCAGGGAACCGTAGAGGCTGTCTCTTTTGCACGTAGAAATGTTTTGTTTGATGATAGAGATGTATACGCTTAGGTCTGAAAAAAAAATCATTAACGTTAATGGGTATGCGTGAACATATAATATATATTTAAGAAGAACCAATAAACTAGGAAAATGGGCCAGGTAAATTTGGAAAATGTATAAACACCAATTAAATACGGCATAATGAAATTCTACTAACTTTTTTCCATAAAGGATGTCAAGATTTTATATCATTAATACAAGCAATGAAATAGATAAATCTTTAGAAAAAAGAAAAGTAGATGAGGCAAATTTGAGTAAGAATATAATAATATTAAATTTGAAAATACTCATGAAGTTCAAGGTACGGAATAATCAAACCATAAAAATGTGTAAATAATATGTGCCAGTGATTTGTGCTATTATAAAATTAAACAGATTTTTCTCAACATATAAATGCTAAGATTTTCAAACTGAATGTTAGTAAAAGTTCGAAAATAACGATAATCACATAACTATTCGGTCATTTACCATTAAGAGTTGGTAAATATTAGGTTTTACCGGAATATCTTAGGAGGTTCGGGGTTTTAGATTTTAATAAAAATTTTAATATATAAAGATTTTTTCTGTGCAAAACTATTATAATTGGTTAATTGTAAGAAAACATATTTACTTACACATATTTATGGTTTGTTTATTAATCAAGCATAAGTACATAAATAGATGTCTCACCGATTCCTCCAAGAACATTGGCGTCCACAACAGCGCAAATTGGTCCTATGAGATCTGTTGAAAAGCAATAGTATTATAGGTTTTCACAAACATAATAAATAGTTGTAATTAAAAGCTGACTTTGTCAGATCCATTCGTAACCTTAATACATTCAGTATAAAGTGCTAAATCAATTGAAGAATTTTACCTAAAATTTTTAAGTACCTTTCTGATGACGATTTTCGGAAAAGTAATATCTTATAATAATTTAGGTGTAACCCACTAGAATGAAAATGCGCCTATTGGAGGGTAGGTAGATAATCTATTCTTAAGAAAACAGGGTAAAACATGCATAAAAATACATAATTCACGCCTGTTTATCCCTTGTTATGGGTGTAACCTATCTCGAAATGTTGATGTCAATAAGCCTCTATCTAAAAGATACAGATAAAAGATACAAACTATACAGGTATACATTTACAGTCGTCTATCTAAGGTCTTAAAATTCCCTGTAGAAATTTAAATTAATTTTTATTTAATAAACACCAACGGCAGATACTTACCGTCTACGATCTTTTCACCAACTGTAAAAAAATAATGATACGTTTAGTGTCTACGTTTATTATTTTTTTAAGCTTCAGAGGTACTATCTACGTTTTATTCCTTGAATATTTGTACACAAAAGTCTTTGGAGATAAGGTAGTTTTCACTGATTTTGAATTATTTCAAAGTGTGCAATATTGTTATGACATAGAAAAAAGTGGGTTCAGAGCCGAGAAATTACATAAACAGAAAAAACGGCAAATGGAAGTTCGGGAGTGGAAGAGATATACGGCTTAAGCAAATAAAAGAAGATGAAGATTAGAAACAGAAGTTGATTTAGCACTTACGTCCAACTTGTGCGCTGTTAGCAATGGCTCCGATGATTGAAGTCACTGTAAATGAAAAAATAGCGTCAATTAAACATATATTTAAGTAGTTCGTATTGTTGGGTACTCTCATCACCAAGGTGTAAAGGTAAAACAGCCAGAAAAGAAGATCTTAAAAAAAAAGAAAATTTCAACAGTCTCTCTCACACGTAGGGAGAGAGAGGTTAAAACCTGATTGAACGAATTTATCCTACAGAATAGCGGCCTCTTATGCCTTGAGTATCCCAGCCTTAGGGCAATATGTTTTAATAATTATAATAATTATGAATTATACTTACAGTTGACGATGATGGTGACCAAATCCTTGCTGCTGTAGCTAGTTTCTGTGGAGAAGGTAAATCAGAATGAGGCAAAATAATTTAACTACCTTAATTTATATAACATCGTGTTCAAAGTTAGACGGCTTGATTTTCAGAAATGGATAAAGTGTTATTATAGTATACATCTTTCGTATTTTTAAATGAATTTCGTAGATAAAGAGACGTGTATCAATAACTTACTTAAACAAAATACTTACTCTTGCACAGACCAGCGATTTCAAGCACCCATCCAAGGATGATACGGACGTTTCCTGCAATAGAACAGAATTATCTTAACGGTGTAAGAAACCTTTGAAATGAATCGAGAAGTAAACAGCAAAGATAATATAAGTATAGATTATCATTATTAGAATACGTCAAGTACAATTCATTGCAGGCAAATATATAGTAATGTTAAGTAAGGGCAATGCATGCAATTTTTTCAAGTGGTTTTAGACCTTATTCCAAATAGTTAAGGCACAAATTATGGTGGCAACTATTAGAGTGGTGAATTTCAGTTTGATAATGATTACAATCTTAGGATAGTCGCTATTGACAGCAAGTACGAACCGTACTCATATAATACAAATATCAGTAATTGTTTTTTTTTTCGGGTGTACGGTCAGCATCATAATTCGATTACCACTTGAGCCCTCTGTCATACCAAAGACATCGAACGCACAGTAATAATTGCCACCAATTTGTACGAACAACTATTGTGACAAGGTAATAAAGTGTTAATCTATATCTGTACAGTGAGCAATTCTGTCAAAGCCTTACCAGTTACTCCGGAAAGTCCAACACCATTGGTGAGTTTGTTGATGGCTCCAAGCAAATCAGCCTCGATATTGATAAGGGCGTAGAAGTCGATGAGCTCTTGGATGTTCTTGTAGCCACCATTGTATGCCGGGCAACCACAGCTGGTTCCGAAAGATGGCGAGCAGACTCCTGGGAAGTAGTCGACACCTGCAAAAGAATTACCACAATCAGCCTCGTCGAATCACTACCATGATTGAGTACCTAAAAAACGAAAAATATGCCAGCCCCGACTAACTCCAGGGGTGTGGTAAAAATCGAAAAACTTTAGGGATATTCAACCCGTTGTAGAGCAAAAAACACCTTGAGTCATCCGAATGGAAAAGAGGGTTGATTTCGGCTGTGACACCTAAGCTAAAATCTTGAGCAGTATGGGTTGGAATGTCGTCATCCCAATAATCCTCCCTGGTCATCGATCTCTCAACATGGTCCATTCCATCTCTTTTCTATAATTTCATCCTTTAAGTGATCTGAATGAACTGAACCAAAAGAGAGTGAATGTCTAGAAGATATCTGACCAATATGAATGCAAGAGGAAACATACTGCGCCGACTCCAGATAAACTAGGAACAGAGCAGGATGATTACGAGGCTTGTCAACATTTTTTTGAACTCTCTTTTTTTGTCATCTTCATCTCATAAGGAGGCATTTTGTAGTACAAACATACATACATACATAAATCACGCCTATATCCCCGAAGGCGTAGGCAGAGGTGAACTAGCACCCGCGTTTCGCCAATTATGTTAGGTCCCATGTAATAGGTGGCAAGCCTATTGCCATTTATCGGGCTCAAAAGTCGCAGTAAGTACATTGCTAGGTGATATAAGAGGAAAGCTGCTGCCTATTGCCATTTAGTTCAAACATGTTCATAACAAACCTGGACGTTTGTCGTCAAGAAGGCTGCCAGTGAGCCCCTGCGATCCCAGAGTGCAGGCAAGGATCTTGAACAGACCGACGAGAACTGAAACGTAATAGATGAAGCTTAATAAAATCCTTGGTAACAAAACAAAAAACTCAATAAACAACATAAATTAATTGCAAGCGACTTTAAATGCCTGAGTGTATTATATTTATTTATTATGTGATTGTTATTTGTAATACATTATTATATTTCACAGATTTTATATCAAAACCCTTCCTTTAAAACGAGTCAACAGTAAAAGAAAAACTGGATACATACGTAACATTTTTTTCCTGAAACTTTTATTAAGCTTCAGCTTTAACCAATGTCTTTAGAGTAAACTATTATTTGGTTCAAGATATTCATATGCTGTCTACCACTTGGCTAACAAGGACGTTAGTTGACTTGCCGGAATTTCTCAAACCTTTAAACTTCACGTCGTAAGCCTACGCTCGCAATGATTATTACTGTCGACGAATAAAACTTTGTTATATTTATTTATTTAATCATTTATTGGACACGAGAATTAAAAAAAAATAGGAATAATAACAATTTATAAATAGTACAAAAGGTGTGGTTTATTTCTAATAGATATCTCTTCCAACCCACCTGTGATGCTGAGAAACGTGTTATACTATAGGTTATATTGAGTTATACTCACGGTTGGAGATAGAAGTGCCGACTCCTGGGAGGATACCGTTGAGGATTGATCCAACGATGCGGCCAATGATGATGAGCAAGTGGAACACGCCGTCGACGGTAGCAGGGATCCTCAGGTCAAGAAGGTTGGCAAGAATGCTCTGGATGTTACCAGTAATCTTGGTCAAGTTGCCGCCCAGGATTCCTATTTGTAGAATATAAATCATTAGTAAATTTGGAAGCAGCAAGAGGTATGTTAGAAAAAAATAAAGGAGAGAAAGCAGATGATATATAAGATAACGAACATTGTAAAGTTTAATAAATAACGACACTAGATTCATATCATTTATTTCTTCGTCATGAAATTGGGGATTGGATATGTTTGTACCATAGCACTAAAATTATGGTTATTGTAACATGCCTGCTTCTAAATAGATAAATAGCACGAGTTTTACAATTACTATTTCTATCTCAGTGGCATCCGTTGCTTTTTCTACGAGGTCAATAAAACAAAAGTGTAACCGAAAAAAACTACTATTTTCTGCTCACATTTAGAACTTTTCCAATTTTAAATTTAAGGACGGTAAGTCGTCCGTAGCGCGAAAATAAATTTGAGAATAAAGTTGTGCATACTTTTCATCTTAATTATTATTACTTATCATCTTTCGTTCGCTTCCAAGTTTGTCTGAAGTTACTTACCAAGAGTTTTAGCGAGGACACTGGTCTGGAAAGAAAAGAACCCATATAAATAAAACCATCATGATCATCATCATTGAAAACTAGGATAAAAATATAGTGTAAACCAATTAAAAAAATGGCTACATTGTTGGTTTGTATGCTGTAAAAGTTGGAGCTCTCGCTCGCTCGGTTTACCAGCTATATTTACATCTATCTATCTACATGAGGAATATTAATACATATATACATACATACATAAATCACGCCTATATCCCCGAAAGGGTGAGCTTAAAACGTATCGTACTTTACGTTGCTTGGATTGAAAGACAGACTTAGGGCCTGTTTCACAATCGACGGGTAAGTTTTGAATAGCTTACTGCCTTAGCAATTCACACATACATACATACATAATTTACGCCTATATCCCCGAAGGGATAGGCAGAGGTGAACTAGCACCCGCGTTTCGCTAATTATGTTAGGTCCCATGTAATAGGTGGCGAGCCTATTGCCATTTATCGGGCACAAAAGTCGCAGTAGGTACATTGCTAGGTGGTATAAGAGGAACGCTGCTGCCCATTCCTCATCACTGATTTATCCTAAGTCGTCTTGTACGACACCCACGGAAAAGATTTGGGGTGGTAACAATTGTATTCTACTCTGCCGTCACCACACGGCTCTAGGAATATTCATTATTAGTAATAATATGTTACCTGTTGTTCCATTAGATAAAATATCATAGCAGATGAAATAACACTTACCAGCAAGCTTTTGGTGGTCGTTGTAGTTATCGCTCCTGTGTTGCCAGAATAATTGTTGTTGGAATTATTGCTGGAGGAGCTGGTAACGGTGCTGGACGAGGTGCTGGAAGAGGTGCTGCTAGCGGAGTTGGAAGCGGAGTTGCTAGCGGAGTTGGTAGCAGTGTTGCTGGCGGAGTTGGAATAGTTGCTAGATGTACCAGAGCCATTGCTTGTGCCAGATGCCGAATTCGAGTAGTTCGAGTTTGTTGTGCTGCTAGTCGACGAACTGGTGTTCGCATTGTTAGACGATTGGTTGGAGGTGCTGTTGTTGGAATTGTAGGAATTGTTGTTGCTGGAGTTGTTGGTGTTCGCGCCGTTTGTGTTGGAGTTGGTTGAGCTGTAGCTGCCGCTGCTCGAGTTGTTGGTGGTGGCACTGCTGGTGTTGCTGGAGGAAGTGTTGCTGTTCGAACTGGTGCTAGTGCTACTGCTTCCGGAGTTGGTCGTGCTGTATGAACTGTTCCATGTGCTGCCGGTGTCGTCGACTTCTTCTTCGATGACAGTGCCGCTGAGTCTGTCTCTCTTGCACCGAGACACGTAAGTCTTTGCAGTTGCGATGTACAACTTTAGATCTGTAAAAGATGTGACATGGATATTATTAAAATTGTTTGGTGTCATGTGCCGTGTTGCGAAGGCGGAACTTTATACTCAGTGGCGGCTGTACATTCGACCAAATTGAATCATGTCCCACCTTAAGATCATTTTCCTACATTCACTATCTCTAAAGTAGGTTGAAGTTCGCTTGATCATACATTTTTTAGTAACGAACCAGCGGGCCTAGCACGGGGATGTAGACAATTCTCTCTTCACCACTTGACAGTATTTTGTCTTGGGATTTAGAGCAAGAGGAAAAAAAATTTTTTCCCCCAAAAGAGATTTGTCCACGTCCCGTACTTCGGGGACTGTTATCAATTTATTAGACAATGACAGTGGCTGACAATTACAAATATTTTATTTAATTCAATTTTGTTATGGGCCCCGGAGACGGTCAATCAGCTTCGCGTCAAGCAAGCTCGTTAATTTTTAGTATGTTTCATTCTGTTGCTAGGTAAAACAAATCTTTTTTATGTCAAACAAATCAAACAGACATAAAAACGATTTGTTTGACCTAGCAACAGAATGAAATACACAGAAAATGAACAAGCTTGAAGCGTAGCTGATTGCCCGTCTCCGAGGCCCATAGGGCTTTATTAATATTTTCAGGCTACTACATGACATCTGACAAACAACTTCATTTTATTTTTAAAATTGTTATAGTTTTTCTCAGTAGTGAAAAGAGTTTAGATTATGATCGACATTTTATTTAAAATTTCAATTGAGACTTTAGTGAAGCGATAACAAAGATTAAAATTGCATAGATATCTGACCCGTAATGACGCATTTTTATTCATATTTAAAACGTACTAAATGCAATACGCATGACAGCGTAGAAAACCTAACTAAATTATGATTCTAAAGGAATGATCGGCCAAGTGGGTCATGATTCAATTTAATCGACTGTACCTTAAGTGCGCTTGTGCGCTGCCGCTGAACCACCAATTCAGAAGATTTAAAAATTACAAAATTTTAATGTTACTTCATCTTCATTTTTAAATTACTATAATTATATATTTTTTCTTTAAACAAACATCCGGCGAGCGCACGAGGGCTGCAAATATAACTTGCGAGCTAAGCTAAGAGGCCTGGCGCGTGAGACAAAAGATAGTTCATAGAAATGTACCGAAAAATTAGGCTATTCTCGTGCGCCGTACGAGCGAACCGAAGACTACCGAGAGTCACCGAGAGCACCCGATGGTTAAGCAAAATTCGCGCGATAAGGGGTGACCGATGACCTCTCGCTATTAGTATAGTTTCGCTGTATCAGTGATGCGTTAATTATTGTTTGTTTTTGTTTACATTACGTAATTGTTTTGTGTGTTGATTCTATTTTATACTGTGTGTGTGGTGTTAGAGCATAAACGTTATTATAGTGAGCAAATAAAGTGCACCAGCATTTCGACGACCCACCAGCGGCCACTGATCATTACCACCCACCTATACTTATTATACTTACATAAATAACGCCTGTTTGTCCCCGAAGGGATAGGCAGAGGACTATTAAAACCTACGTTATGCCAATTATGTTGGATCCCATGGTACAAGGGGCGTGCCTATTGCCATCTAACGGACACGTCAAATAAGTTTCGTTGTTTTCCAGCGGCTCAAGGAGGAGCTCGATAGTGCAGTGGCTTAGTGCGTTCGGCCTGCGATTTCGTAAACCAGGCAATGTTCGCTAAGGTCAGTCATGGGTGACCAAAAATGCATGATCTTGAGTCCCTCCGTGCCTCGGAAGCCACGTTAAGCTGTTGGCCGCGGCTGCATATGCAGTCGTCAATACCAACCAATCAGCACTGGGCCACCGTGGGTTATGATGGCCCGTTCTCCCTATATTATTCCATACTGGAAGATGAAAGACCTGTGGCCCAGCATAGGGACATAAAAGGGCTGGTGATGATGATGATGACAGCTGCTCAAGCAATCAGCTAATCAGCTTCCAGCTAGATTATAAGAAAATAGACGAGAATAAGCAGAGCGTTCGACCCAGCCTGCCCCGTACGCGATCATCTGTGGGCTCGGCTGGCGCGGCTAAGGGTGGCCTACTGCTGAGGAGGGCAGAGGGAATCGGCATAACACACGCACACGCTCCCTCACACACGCACAGTTACAATAACATATCCCATCTCGTTCGGTCTCTACTGCTCAGCCGAATAGTTACTATTCGGGAGGGTAGTCTGCAGCAGGATAGGGAAAATTTATTGATTAGCAAAATATCTTACCGATTCCTCCCAAGATGTTCGCGTTGAGGATGCCAGCCAAGACGCTTATGAGATCTACAAAGAACACGACGTTATTACAGACAGACAATATTTTTTTATGCTAGAAAAACTTGACTCCACCAACAAAAATTTACATGGCAAAGGGTTCTTTTAACGCTTTTGTTCAGTGAATTTAGTATTGGGTAGACCTTTCAAGAATTAAAATTTAAAAGCGATCTATTCGTCAGTATGAAAAAATATCCACCATCAGGTTTTATTTAAAAATGTCTAACGATTGCAATCGTTATAGGAGACAATTCATGAGCGGATGTAACGAGAACCAAATTAAATGTTACTTACCACTGACAAACCTGTCGCCAACTGAAATAGACAAAAAATATTAAAACATCGTATGTATTCGTGACTCTGTTGTTCTTTTACTAGAAAGCCGCTGACTCTCAATTGAGCAGTTTTGGTATTTTGTTACAGTTAAGATTCTCTATTTTTTCTATCTAAGAACTATTCCTCTATCAATGATAGTCCCATAGAAATAAATGAAAATTATAAAGCTAATAATACTCACGTCCTACTTTCATGCTGTTGGCGATGCCTCCAAGAATTGAGGTGACTGAAAAAAATAGAGTTGTTAAAGAACACATAAACCGTATTTGGATAATCTCTATGAGTGTTCTAAATGCGACTTTTGAACTAGGAATGCATCTGGGGAGTGCTTGGCGAGAATTGAATGGTAATAGACTTCATGATGATGACTGATGACGTGGTGGAAACCACTATAAAATAATTCTTAACGTTAAACACACCATGACACCTTTATTTCAATGATTCCGCATCACTGAATGCCAAAACGGATCCTTTTGTCAAAAACACACTTTTGTTAAAAAAACACCTTAAAAAACGAATTAATGAAACAAAAATTTGACTGAAGCCATTAAAAAGGTGCCAAACACTCGTGAACAATCGCGCATCGTTATTGCATCACGTAAATGGCCAAAAGTTTCTATGTCTATCGGTGAATGTATCTAATATGATTGAGCTTATGAAAGTTACTTCAAAGTCATTAATTAATTTGAATAAAATTATTCACAATTGTTGGCAAATGCAAGATTAGTATACAAACACTTAAATTTACGACTTCGGTACAGCAGAAATCGAAATGATTTTTAAATTTACAAGTACCGGTTTTTTAATCAGTCTGGGACAGGCTTTTAACAATAAAAGAAAATTGCTGAACTTACGATTCACGATGACAATGACAAAATCTTCGTTGGTGTATTTGCCTTCTGCAAAAACAGAAAATACGTAATTTAGATATTAATATAATTATTATGAATCACACGTAATCATTTGTTACAAGATAATAGTAACTAAAATTATTATGTAATGTAATTTATGACGGAGCTCGGAGGGGTTTTTTCGATACATACACAAATTATTACATCAACCCTATTAATCCCTGAAAGGGTAGGCATAGGCGAATTAACACCCACAATTCGCCAAGTGTGTTAGTCCCATGTAATAGGTGGCAAGGCTATTGCTATCTATCGGGTACGAAAATCGCTAGATGATATAACAGGAACGCTGCTGCCCATCCTTCATCACAGTTTTATCCCTCAGTTACCGCTTGTACGATACCCGTGGGAGAGATTTGGGTAGTGACAACGTTATTCTGCTCTGGCACCACCACACAGCAATTGCGTTATAACACGACATAACCACACAGCAATTGCGTTATAACACGACATATATTACGCCTATTTATCCCCGAATTGGTAGATAAAGATAAATCAGCCGCATTTTATTTTGATATTTAGTTTTCTTAAGGTTCCTTGGGCGACACGGGTAAAATGGACTAAATATTCTGTTGGCAAACCGCTTCATGGATCTACCGTCTGCTGGTCAATCGTTACAGAATTATTTCATTGACATAGTCACAAGAAAACGGTTCCTAATCATGGTGTAAGCGTAAAAGAAATGTTTAAGACATTTTGTGAAATCTAGTAGTACCAAATTCTAAATATTAGCTCTATTATAAAATTGTATTATCGTTGGCATACTTACTCTTGGTAATCGCGACAAGTTCCAGGACTAAATCAAGGATAACTCTGATGTTACCTGGGAAGAAAAGAATCAAATTAAGCTACATAATATCCTGAATGCAGAGCAGAGCATAGTCAGAGCCTCTTTGACATACCATAATTCGCTGCTCCATTTACAGATTATCTGGATTGGTAAGTATTTTATTCTTACTTCTCATATTCCCACATATCAGACGCCGGTCATTTGCAGAAAGCAAATCATCAATTACCCTGCCACTCATGTCATCTTTCACAGAAAGCATCCCTTGTTTTTGGGGCAGTCTTTTTTATAGTCTCAGTTAATGTTGTATAATTTATGAAATTATGATTGACAATTTTTGCATGTAAAGGGAAGAACGAAAACGCCCTTACCAGTCAATCCGGTAATGCCAACGCCGTTGGTGGCTGTGTTGATGGCGACAAGGATTTGCGTTTCGATGTTAGCGAGAGCATAGAAATCGATGACCTCCTGTTGGCTGTTGCCACCGTTGTAAGGCTTGAGTCCGCAAGTGGTGCCGAAGGCAGGGCGGCAGACGTAGGAGTTGTCGAATCCTGTGATGAAAATGAAATTAGTATACCTAAGTTTTTTTTAATGCTAGGCAGGGAAGCTCTTGGCCTTCTTCTCATCTGATGGTAAGTGACGATAAGGGCCGAAGATGGAATCGAACTTTACCTGGAACCCTCAACCACAGAGGGGCTGGCTATCTTATCACAAATTGACGGAACACAATAATGCTGTTAACATTATTATTATGGCGACAGATTTTGATAAGATAGTGGTAACAGCCAGGCGCACTTTAAAAATTCACGCCACCAACCTCACCAGAATAAATCGAAACTCAGACATTTTAGTCCTCAATGAAATTGAGATCAATTTTTCGTGTACAGAAGTATTTTGTTTCCATTTTAAGTTTTTTAACTTTCAGTTTAAAAAAATTTGATCTTAATGCGTTTTAAAACTAAATATCGCACAAACCTGGACGTTTGTCGTTCAGAAGAGAGCCAGTAAGTCCTGGAGATCCCAAGGTACAGAGGAGAAGTCTGAAGAGGCCAACCAAAACTGAAATGGAAGTTAAAATTAGGATCCAGCAAGTAGTTGAGAGAGGGTTGAAAAAGAAAAAGAGATATTTATTCTTTGCCAAACATGCAATTATTATTATTATGCTAAAAATATAAAATAAAATATTAATTAAGCAGTGTTAAAAGAAGAATTTGTGAACTCACGGTTGGAGACTGCAGTTCCGGCTGGAATATAAATAACAAGATTAGAATTATATCTTTCAATATTAGTCTAAATTAGTTTTAGCTTTGTTTTGTAATACCAATGTATGATTAACCAATGTATGGTAACCTTATTGTAAACGTCACTAAGATTTAGATTTGCTAGGCAGCGATCTCTTCCAGGCAACTTATTTTATAGTCATCAAAATAATAGGTATATCTTACAAACAAAAATTGTGGAACTATCGTATCAAAAATATTAAAATTATGGTGTGGAATAATATTGTATTGTAATGGTCACTAATTAATTTTAGAACCCGCGTGACATACCATACGACAAACCAGGACATTGGTTAACTAGCCGGAATTTCTCTAACTTCCTACTTCACGTTTACGGCTACACTCGCAATGTGGTAATAAATGTTTAAACATCTAAAGCAGGTATTTTTACTAATACCGTGCATTATGTTTATTCTTTGTCTTTAATTAATATAATTATTAATAATTAAATAACGATACTCACTTCCAGGAAGGATACCGTTGAGGACGTTGCCGACAACTTGGGCGACTGGAAGAAAAATAATACATTATTTATTTTTGAAATAAAACAAATTAACGGATTCGACTTGCGTGTATTTTGGATGTTATCAAAATGGAAGACTTACTTGTTATAAGAAGGTAGAATACGTCATCTACTGTGGCTGGCACATCTGAAATTTAATTAAAAATTAATTACTTTCTTAATCGTTATTGAATGAATGAATGAATGAAATAAAGTTTATTTGGCAAAAAAGAAATTAACAATAATAAACACAAATTTAAATATTATTATTAGGCCAAATAGGTGATTATTCATTGTTATAGTGACATCTTTAATAAATCCAGATTGTTTATTTAATTGAATCGTTATGTGACGTCAAGCATCCCCACCACTTTAGTCATAGAGTTTTTAGCTTACACACAGAAATCATGCCTATTTATCCCCGAAGGGGTAGGCAGAGGTGAATTAACACCCACGTTTCCCCAATAAAGTTAGATCCCATGTAATAGGGGGCGAGTCTATTATGTCGGGCACGTAAATTGGAGTATATTGCTAGGTGGTATAAGAGGAATGCTGTTGTCCATTCCGTAACACTGTTTTAAACCTTAGTCGGCTTGTTGACTCGTAAGTGTCGTACCCACGAGAGTGATTTGGGGTGGTGACAATTGTATTCTGCTCTGCCATCACCACACGGTTATTGTTAAGTCTATGATAAATCCAGGTTTCATAATTCAATCGTTTTTTGATGTCATGCATAGTGGTGATACAAGGCATAACTGTAATAACTGACATAATTACTCACTCAAAACAGAAAGGTCCTTGAGGATAATTTGTGCGTTACCAGTGATTTCTGCAAAAAAAGTAAAACAAACAAGTGTACATTGCTTATCATAAAAAAGAATATTCACTATAATGACATTAAGAATCGACGTAATAAACATACATACATACATAAATCACGCCTATATCCCCAAAGTGGTAAGCAGAGGTGAACTAACACCCACGTTTCGCCAATTATGTTAGGTCTTATGTAATAGTTGGCTAGCCTATTGCCATTAATCGGGCACAAAAGTCGCAGTACATTGCTATGGCTAAGTGGTATAAGAGAAACCCTCTGGCCATTCCTCATCACTGATTTATCCTTAATTAAGATTCATTATGATTAGTTAAACTTCCATAATAAAGATGTTTTATATTTTTGTTTGTTTGTTACAACTGCGACTTCTACGTTTCAAGTTTTTCTTGCTTCAGTTATAATACTTACTGGTAAGGCCTTTGCTGACGACGCCTGAAAATAAAACAGTTTTATTATAAATAACAGTTGTTATAAGTTTTAGACAGCTTTATATTAGCTATATGTATATAAGAACGGTTTTTAAATTTAAAATAAAATTAATCTTATCATTTAACTCACCCAAAATACCAGACAGAAGTTCATTCTGTAAAGAATTTAAAATTTGTGTTTAGAAAAGAAAATAAAATAAGAAGAGGAAACTGCGCCTGTGATTGAAGGTACTACGCAGGAAATATTGGACAATATTTCCTCAACTTTAGCACTAAGATTCAAACATATACTTGCATAAATGGCGGGCTTATAAATCCGCGACAGGGCAGGCAGAAGTGTATTAAGACCCACGTTTCGCGAATTATATTAGGTAGTCCCAGTATATTGCTAGGTGGTATAAGGAAACGCTGCACATTACTCGTCTTTGCCTTAACCCTTAGTACCTCGTACGACACCCGCAGGAGAAATAGGGGGAATATGGTGACAATTGTACTGATCTGCCGTCACCACACGGCTGAAACGTATATTAAATATTTTTTTTATGCTGTATTACATGGATGCTCTTCTCACCTGATGGTAAGTGACTTTAAGGCCAAAGATAGACAAGAGCTTGACCTGGAACCCTCAACTACAAAGGGGCTGGCTATCTTATGACAAATTGTCGGAACACAATAATAATGCTGTTAACATTAATGATTTTGATAAGATGGTGGTAGCTAGCCAATACTACCACAACCAAATTGAGTACAAATTTGTACTCCCCAGGGTATCGAACCAATCCTCGAGATCTTAAGTCCATGGAGTCGCAACCCCATGGACTTAAGATCCCGGGGATTCTTTCATTTCTTTTTCAACGTTCAACCAATGCAGCTCACCAGAGTTCCTTTTCCAAGAAGGCTGCCAACAACGTTGTCTACAGTCTTCACTACTCCGCCAACTACACCACCTACTCCACCAACTACTCCACCTACTCCACCAACCACCCCACCGACGACAACGTCAACATCTACTCCTACGACGCCAAGCAGCTTGTCTTTCTTGCAGCGAGATATTTTGCTTTTGGCAATATTGATGTACACTTTAAGATCTGTAAATCAAAGTTGAGTTTAGTAATTGTTTCAAATCGTCTGTAATCTGTAATGTAATCGTCAATTCGATGATCACCATACAGTTTGTGGTAATTAAACTTATCTTTTTAATGCCATAAACAAAAGTTTAATTCCGAAATTCAGGACATTATCAAATTATGGGTGTTATTTGTGGTGAAGGCGATTCTTAATTTTTTTGTACTTGAGAGAAGTCTAAATGTGTATAACCTTGGGGTGTTATATGAATGTTAACTTGACCAATGCTTAGAAATTGTAACAGTAGTGATTCGGTCGTAATTTTAATTCAAACAGAAAAAAAATCCAAAGTTAGCTACAATTTGAAAATTATTTTAGTTAACTACAAATCTAACAACAATAATACATACCAATTCCGCTCAATATATGGGCGTCCAGAATATAACAGAGGTGTGTGAGAAACTCTGAAAACAAAAGATTTTAAGTCAACGTTATGGAGATTTATTTTGTGTGATTATAAAGTTGAAAAAAATTCGACTTTAATAATAATTATATTGAAAAAAAGGATATTAAAAGAAATTATGCATTTATGTCAGTCATGAAATAATTACCTATTGATGCATAAACATACCTATATTTTATGGAACACACTACCCTTTGTTCCTGCACCATTAGGTAACATGATTTATGATTTTTTTTATTAGGCTGAGTAATCGCCATATGAGAAGAAAATAGCAATGTCATTTAATTTTTCTTTTGCATAATTTGTTGCCAAAAACTTTTAAATGAAGACAAATAAAAATTATATTGTGAACTACTACGGCATATGTAAAAATATCAAATTCATTTACTACGTTCAAGTTCATAATTGCTTAGTATGATGTTTCACGAAACTTACCTTCAACAAACTTGTCACCAACTGCAAAAAAAATTAACTTTAATAATCTGTTAAGGAGTGATCTTAAATTAAAAATTAAATTAATATAAATTAAATTTCTATAAATCTTAATTTTCTTAATTCTTAAATTTCTATAATGTTTCTCATCGGCTTAAGAAGGTACTTACGTCCTATTTCAACGCTGTTGCCGATACCTCCCAGAATGCTGGTGACTGTGGAAAAAGATTAATCTTAACAAAAATATTATGGGACTGAGTGCATTAACAGTAATCACTAATCACCCTCAAAATTATGGCAAAATTTTGAAGCCTTCTAACTAAGACTTCGAAAAGAATTGATTGAAAAAACTTAATGGCATATTATTCTGTAACATCGCAGTTATACTTACGATTGACAATAACCAAGACGAAGTCATAGTTGCTGTAGTTATTCTCTGAAAAGAGAAATTTGTAGTTAATTCGAAGCACAAATATAAAATGAAATATTTGAAATATCTTTGTCTTGATGATTATGATTTGATATCAGTTTATTTATTGCATTGTTCTAAGGCATCAAGTTAAAAATTATAGTTTTAGTGCAATGACAGTATTTAATATACGTAACAAAATTAATAAAACAATGACTTACTTTTGACTAGACCCACGATCTCAAGAACCAAGTCAACGATAACTCTAACATTCACTGAAAAGAAAAAGTGGTAGATTATTTAACAAAGTTTTCGAATTTGGAACATTGGAAAATGAAGAAGTTACATACATAAATCACGCCTATAGCCCCGAAGGGGTAGGCAGAGGTGAACTAGCACCCACGTTTTGCTAATTATGTTAGGTCCCATGTAATAATTAGGTGGCGAGCCTATTGCCATTTATCGGGCACAAGAGTCGCAGTACTATTGCTAGGTGGTATAAGAGGAATGCTGCTGCCCATTCCTCATCACTAATTTGTCCTTAGTCGCCTTGTACGACACCCACGGGACAGATTTGGGGTGGTGACAATTGTATTCTACTCTGCCGTCACCACACGGCAAATGAAGTAGTTATATTTGATTATTCAAATAAGTGATTAAAGAGTCTTAAAAACTTTCTTACCGTTCAAGCCGTCAAGCCCAACACCATTGGTGAGTTTATTGATGGCAACAAAAAGATCAGCCTCGATATTAGCAAGGGCGTAGAAGTTGATGACGTCCTGAGGGTTATTGCCACCGTTGTAGCTCTTGCAGCCGCATTTGGTGCCGAAGGTTGGTGCGCAGACATATGTGTTGTCGAATCCTGTGAATAAGCACACACATGACATTAAATGGGTATTGTTATTTTGTTTATTGCATCACAGATCTAGTTTGTATCTTACAAGAGAGGCGTTAACAACCACACGACATCTTCAATAGATAGAATTCATCGGGAGATAGTATAGAAAAGAAAGTTTAAAAACTTTTTTATGTAAAAATGACGGCTAGAAAATCTGTAATTTACCAGGACGTCTGTCATAAAGGAGTGATCCAGTAAGACCTGGGGAACCCAATGTGCAGAAGAGAAGTCTGAGAACGCCAACAAGAACTGTAAAAAAGATAATGCGACATGTTAGAACATAAAGAAAAACCAAATAACATCCTCAATAAAATGCAATTAAAGCCTATTAAAAGGTAAAATGACTTACGGTTGGAGATGGCGGTTCCAGCTGAAAACAAAGAAGTCAATTAGAATTGTGAACTTAATAAGGAAAATAAATTTGTTGATTTGAAAAAATAACAGAAAAGTATTTTTGTAGCTTTTTTGACACTTAATTTAAATAACTGTAGAAGTACTTACTTCCTGGCAGGATGCCGTTCACAACATCCCCAACAACCTGTACAACTGCAAAAGAACATATTTTTTTAATAATATGATTATGATATAGGCAGATAATGTCTCATAACATACCACGTAACCATATGTAGGTGTCTCTTAATTGTACTTTGTTGTTGCATAGTTAGTGACTCCATCTTATACGAATATCTATTTATACATATATTCAAGGAATTTGTTCATTATAGTACTGTAATTCATAGTACTTTGGTGGTATTATTTTTCAAATAGGATAAGATAAAAAATCGGGAATATAAGTGCTTAAAAAGTGCTTTTAGTACTTAATAAATTGGCTTAAAAAGTGTACTTACCGCTTATGAGGAGACTGAACACATCGTCCACCGTGGCTGGAATTTCTGCAAGAAAATAAAGCAACTCAGTATTTTGTCTTTTATAAGACCGATTTTACTAATTTGTGTCACTAGTACAAGTAAGAGTATTTTAATTACTTGGATCATGAATGGTACTTGGTATGGAGCAAATGAAGACCATTGAGGGTCCATTTCACCTCCGAGCCGCGGGAAGTTTAGGTTTTTAGCGTTACTGTCACAACGATATGTGTATGTAGTGGACACACGCACCCATATACAGTATGCGCAGTGGGTCTTGTGCATACGACTTTGTTGCTACGTTCTTCCGTAATCAAAACTCAGATAGAAATATTTCTGTTTTATTTTCTCACTGTTAAATGTAGTACATTTTTTGCACTACTTATTTTTATAAAGTAAGGAACTCCACAGGGATCGCATCATTCAAAATAATTATAATTTCCAACTTATTTTATAATAAGATTTAATTGGATTGAATATAACAGTTGCAAATATTATACAATAGCTATTTGACAGAAAAGTTACAATCTAATGTTTCCTCGCCGCACTATCCCCGCGTACCCAGTATTATCTTATATGTTTTACATTTCCGATTGCTATTTAGGAAATATATAGAATTCCTAGGAAATGTGTCTGTTATAATTTATTTCATACGTTTCCGGGCGATTTTAGGACCGACATATATTTCCTAGGAATTAAATACAATGACGGATAACATACATTTCCGTTAACATCATCATCCCATTGTAAGTAATTATCAAAAAGAAGCAATATCTTCGATAGCTTTTTGAAATTTTTTCTATATTATTATTTTGTTATTTTTACACTTCCAAATTGTATCCATAATATCAAAAGTATATGTATAGCATTACATAGAAGTTTAAGTTTTTAACGTGCACTGTGCAATATCATTTCTGTCAACACACGGTTCGATCACGATCTGTCGACACGGCGCAAAGCGACGTGCGATTGCCTTGAAGGCCTTCGCTTCGGGCGTCAGAACTTTCTGTTTAAACATCGTACTCTTCGGGCTGAACAAATTGAACGATCGCCGCGAGTTCTCAGTGATGCGTTCTGCTTCATAGTAATTTATATGAAGATTTTGAACGGTAAAATTGGGCAAGTTTGTGATTTTTCTACACAAAATAGAAATGTATTAGTTAAGAAATGAAGACTGCAAGGACTTAATTATAGTTTTAACTTTATTATTTCATAAATTTCATTTAATAAATCTTGATACTTACGATACGGTTGTTACAATACGGGAGCACGATTTTCACGTTTTTAGTGATAATTGATTTTTTTTAACAATTATCCATAAGCAATACGTTAAATTCAAACATTTCAAGAACAAGTTAGATTGTTTGGCTAGCTGTGTGATTTTTTTCAAGTTTGTGGGGCATCATTTTCTATTTAATTCTATGACAATCCCGACCCTCGATTGGGTAATACCTATCCTTAATGGTACTAGTGATACAACTTATTATCCTTAGTACTATCAAAGAAAAGTATAGATATATCTTCAAAGAATTAGCTTAGGCGCTTGTAAACCTAGATGACGGACAAATTACCATGTTCTTCTTACCCTGTTCTTAGGTCATCTGGGGACGGCGCAATATATTTCTTATTCAAGTCATATCATCATTTAACCATCCATATCCCTCTATTTCATATCATCCATTATATAGAAATGAATGTTGTTCGCAATAAATATTCGCCTAGAAATTTGTGAGCAGAAAGAAGCAGAAGATTTTCTTAGTAAGGTAAATTCTATAATCATTATACTTACTCAGCAGAGAAAGATCAGCGAGGATGCTTTTGGCATTGCCGGTGATTTCTGAAAGAATAGAATATAGCAATGAAATTAATTTTATATTAACTTTGCCAATATTAAGTGAGAATAAAAGCGGCCAGAATGTGGAAATAGAAGTAAACAATAAGCCTAATTTAACTGAAACAGAACTGCAACTTGATTAAAAGTAGACTCTCCATTGAATTAGAGTGTAACAAGCCCGAGTACATTAGTTCAGTCAGTTTACTCGCTTCGTGCCTCACAACTAAATAATAATGTCATCGTAAGTTACTTTTAACATTCAAAATTTTCGCGTTGCATTTACAATACTTACTGGTAAGGCCGTTGCCGATAGTTCCTGAAAATAAAATGTTATTATTTTAGATAATACGTTTCAAAATATGTTAGTGTTAGCAAAAAATTTGGTTTCTAAATCGAATAAATTTTTTTTTAATGCTTTATTTTTATTTTTGTAAAATTTATTCTCGTAGTTTGACTTACCTAAAAGACCCGACAGGAGTACATTCTGAAAAAATATGAAATTTGTGTTTTAAAACGAACATATCTTAATCATATAGATTAAGATTAAGAGAGGTGAACCATATTTGGACGTAGATAAGCAACAATGTGTCAAGCCACATGAATATCAATTAGAGAAAATGGCGCCCATAGATTCTAAGCATGATCTGATTTGCTATTTTATTAAACATTGTTATAATCTTTTTGTTAAAGAAAGTGTTTCAAGTCAGTTAGAACTCTTTTGAAAATTGTAGAAGAAATAATGCTTTATCAACCTATGTCGAAATCTCGGAATATGGGTTTTTGTGGGTTGGCACATTATTGCTTATCACCGTCCATTTGACATTTCCTGCAAATATGACTGCATCCGAATATTCGAAAATGTCACTTAAGCAGAAAACAGTAAGGTACATTTCTCGTAATATGAACATGGAAGTTTGTTAATTATTGCATGACACATTACAAACTAACTGCCGCACTCAGAGACATCAATTAACTTTAATGAGTATTTATTGTCAAAAATTTTCATTCAAATCTAGACCCGGCAAGAATAGCGCCTAGTTTTGAATTGTCATTTTTTGACGTTAAGCACTCGTTAACGTTATTTGGACGTCTCTGAGTGCGGCAGATAGGGTGGTACATATAAAAGGTATTATTCATTTGACGCCTGCAACGGCATGGCAATCAAAATTGAGCTATTTAAATTAAACTGCTCAAAGATTAAAATGTTTAATAAATTTATATAATATATAACAATCAAATTAATAACAATCATTAGTATTTCAATTATAATTAATAATACGAATTCAATAACCTTCTTCTTTCTGCCCTGTTCCCAGTCTATCTGGGGTCGGCACAGTATGTTTCCTCTTCCATTCATATGTCAGACGTCATCAAGCCATCCACTGCCTTTTGATTCGGATCATCCATCCGACCGTAAAGGTGCTAGTGATGAATGAATGTATAGAAAAGGGACGGAACGGACCATGTCGAGAGACCCATGAACGGAGAGAGTGATTAGAATGACAACATTCCAATCCATACTGCTCAAGGTTTTGGCTTAGGTTTTACAGCCGGCCGCCTGCCTGACACCAACCCTCTTTGGGTACGCTGTTGTTGGTGGTTTGCCCTCCACCATTCGGGTGCCCCAAGGTGCTTATTGGTCTACACCGGGCAATCTTCCTTAGTCGACTTTTACGACACCCATGGGATGAGTTGGGACTGGCCTATTCTACGTTATTTGTTCGCTTCCAGGCCAGCATAGAATGCTCCCGGGCCAGCATAGAAGGCAATACTAATTCAATAATATGGCGTGGAAATTAAAATTAATATTTTCCATTGTCAATTACCATTAAATCTAAAATAAAAATTATCTTTAAATATAACAATATCATTAAATTGTCATCAGAGTAAAATTCAGTCTTATTTTATTTCCTTAAATCCATTTTTCATCAAAATATTCTTTTAATTCGTAATAAAATTTAGTTCTGAGGAGAGATCTCAGTGGAGAATTAAACTGTATAGGGCTATCTAATTGTTTTATGTGGCTTGGTAAGTGTTTAAACATTTGAATTAAGATGGTAGGAGGGCCAGATGACCACTAGCTTTGGTTTTGTAAATGGTACCTACTTTAAATTTATTTAAGTTTCGGTTGTTTCTTTTAGTGCCAGTGGCTGGTGAATATATTTCTGAATTAGTACAAAGATTTTGGTGGTTAGAATAATCCTGAATGTTTTTTGACAAACTTACATGATTCCAAGATATAAACTGAGGTGAGGGTGAGTATTTTATGTTTAATGAAGTGGGGTCTGCAGGATTCCAATTGTTCAATATTTACCAGTATTCTTATACATTTCTTTTGTAGTATAAATACTTTATCTACGTCACAACAATTTCACCATAACATGATACCGTATAATTTAACAGAGTAAGCATATGCGTAGTAGGCCGCAAGGGCCGTTTCAAAATTAGTAACGCGTTTTAGATATTGAAGTGCGTAGATGAAAGAGGAAATTTTATTTCATATTTTCTGTATGTGTTGCTTTCAATTTAAATGTGTGTCCATCTCTATTCCTAATAACGTAGCGGTATTGACAGTTTGCAACTTTGAGTCCCTATAACTGTATGATATATTATAATGGTGGCTTCTGATATGGCTTAAACTGCATGATCTTTGTTTTTCTTAGATTGAGCTGCAGGTTGTGGAGCTCCAATTTCTACATATTGGTAGCGGTTACTGAGATAAGATTTGAACCAGCTGTGAGTCACGCCTCTAATTCCTGTTTGGTATAATTTATCAAGGAGTGATTTGTAGCAGACGCGGTCATATGCCTTGCTCATATAAAGTAAGAGGCCGACAGAATTTTTTTTTAAATTATCTCGTCTAAAATGTGTTTAACGTATCTATAAATTGCAAGTATCGTGGAGTGATTTTTTGTAAACCTGTTTTGGTTTTCGTGTAGGATTTAAAATTTTTCGTAGAACGGAGAGATACGCTTCATTAAAGAACTCTCGAATATTTTAGCTGACGTTGGCAATAGAGCAATAGGTCGATAGTTATTGATGTCCGACGTTTCTCCCTTTTTATTCACTGACTTAATTAATGAGATCTTTTGGGCATCGGGGAAGATCCCTTCCGAAAAAGATTGATTAACTAAGGTGGTGTATGATATTGTCAATTGCTCAGCACAGGTTTTCACCAGCGCCGGGGGTATTTCATCTATGCCAAAAGAGGTTTTGTTTTTTAGGTTTTTTAGTATGGTATACATTTCTATAGGGTTTACAGCTGAAAAATGTATTTTCTATATTGTTTGTGGAACATCCTATAGCAAAGCGTGTTTCATTAGTGCTCGAATTTCCCACAGACGCGAAATAAGTGTTAAATTCGTTCGCAACCATTTAAGGATCAGATATTACACGTTTATTAGGTGTAAGGATATGTATGTTTTTTTGTCTCCTTATATTCTTGTTTGTCGCGCTATTTTTTTGTATACGACATGGATTTTATTTTATTTTCTGACTTCTTAAATTTACGTCTGTTACCTATTTTTTTTTTGTATTAATTCACAGCTTTTTTTAATATTTTGCAATACTTTTATCATACTTTTACTTTTATCTTTTATTTTACATTACCATAGTTTTAGGAATGTTTAAATCGACACGAGGTACATAGTCCCACTGTTGGGTATTGGACCCTATATGAGCATTTCATTTTTATTTTAATTTCGGGTATGCATTCATTTAGAATTGACTGTAGGGTTTTGTCAAATAAATTGTAATTTTCGTTTACAGTACCATTGCAATCAAATAAATCTTCCCAAACTATTTCTGATAGTTTATCTTTAACTTTATAATTATTTGGTTTATTGAAGAGTCTTTTATATAATGTTAATTGTTTTTAAGTTTTGTAAAAATATAGGTACAGATATTATAACGCCGCGGTGATCTGACTGACTAAACTCATGTACGGTTATTTTAGTATTTTTAATTTGGAAGTTTGTAAATATTAGGTCAATACCTGAGAAGCACGTTGCAGTGATTCTCGTGGGTTCTTTAATATGTTGGCGAAAACTATACAATAATATACGATAATAAAGAACAACAACACATTGAAATCTCCGCCTATTACAATGTTTTTCGAATTGTCTTTTTTGGAAATGAGTTTCAAGAGTTTCTCTAAACATGAATAAAATATATCAATTTGTCTTTGACTATTTGGCCAATAGATATTTATTATTCTGGTTTATTTTTGGGATGTCTACTGCACAAAATTCATATACCATCTCTACAGACAGCGACATTATATATTATCTAGTCGTTCTCAAAACTCAAATGATTTCTTCACTAGCACACAAACACCACCGCCATCGTGCTCTTCACGGCAAAACGATGTGCTTATGATGATGTCCCCGTTTTTTTAGGGAATCTTTTTTCTGTTTATTCAACCAAGTTTCGGATATGCAAAGAACATTCAGAGCAGATTTTTCTTCTAGCAGAGCTTCAAGGAGAGGTGTGTTTTACTATAGATACTATGAATATTTTGATACATTATAAACTAAGTGGCGAAAAGTAGAGTTTCCTTTTGTAGGAGCGGAAAGTTCCTTGGTAACTGCTCCTTTTCTTGATTTTTTTACATTTGTATGAGTTGCAGGAGGATTTCCGGAGCCTGAGCCGGATGATGGTTGAAAACTAGTGGAGAGTTGGCTTACAAATGTTGTATTATTTATTTCTTGGTTCGTCGTATGGGGGTTCACTGAGTGGTCATTGTTTTTAGGCGTACCTTCCGTTTCTTTCCCATTAATAAACCATTTGTTATTTCTGAAAACTGCGTGGTGTCCTTATCGCCGTGCTTGATGTAATGCATTTTATGATAATGCATGCGGATAAATAACATTATAAATAATTTTCACATTTTAATTACTCATGACAACTACACACATATTGACAAGACACGAGAATTCTTTTATTTTTACACATTAGTTTTTCTACGAATCGACGAGACGACCTATATACTTAACAAGGCATTGTTAAGATTTCTTTTTTCGTGCAATTCTTGCGGATTCAGATATTCTGTCACACTAAACCCAACTTCCCTCAAGTGAATAAACTTTTCAATTTGTAATTTTTCATTCTTTTACTGAGTAATTCAATTTTAGCGGTCTATTTCTATTGTTTATTCGGCCCATCTAAGTTATGTACTCTATGTAAGTTGTTAAATCTATGTTTAATATATCATAAAAAATATTTACAATACAGTCTATTAATTTTTCTTCCGGTTCCCAGCTATTTACCGCAAGGCTATGCAATATGAATATTTTATCTTTGTTTTCGTACTTTTGTTGCTGTATGTTCGAATGAAGACATTGTATCTCAATTTTTTAGATTTTCAATTTCGGTTTGGAGAGATTGGCATTTGTCGTCTAACAGTCCTATTTTAGAATTTAATTTCGATACATCCATGTTTTAGCTTTGTTTGTTCGTTGCATATTTTTTCAAAAGTATCTGTGATATCTGCTTTGATTCCGGGCCTTGCCTATTGCCTTTTCTATTTCTATACGAAGGGAGCTTTGTATAGCTGATAAAATATGTGTGTTATTTTCCTGTAGTATAGAAGTGAGTTTTTTCAGAGTAATCTGTTCATTGTTTTCCTCAGAACATAAGGTTGGAGTTTTGTCTGTCTGGGGTTTTGGGGTTGCTATTTGGGGCCTTTTGATTGGGAGGAACCCTTTGATTTGTGCTACTCCTAAGTAGCACAAATCAAAGGGTTCCTACTAAGCGTGATGAATGAGTCTGCATCTCTATCCTAAGTGCGGCAAGTTCCCTTCCTCCTTTTTGTTACATTTGTATCTGTTGAAGTCTCTCCTAATAGAAGATCATACTTTTCAGATTGATGGTGGTTTCTGATAGGCGACAACATAGCTTAATAGTAGCGGACAGTTTCGCTAGATGGCGACAATAGAACAATTTTGTAGGATATTGCGGTCAATGTTGGGTATCTGTCTTTCGTTTACTTGGAGCCAATAATAATCGCTATGTAATTTAAAATTTAAGCACTGTTAGCTGGCGTTTTACTTTTATTTATGATCCTTACAGACAGGACAGTTTTGATATTCTTCACAATTAATATAATATTTTCAATATTGATTGTTCAATGAAATTGTCAATTTATTATTTATATTTTCACTTTAAATAATTATGTTTAACTAGTGGTATTTTTCACCACTAACAATGTCACACAGTTTGTTACTTAAGTATCACTTTTCTTACGTTTCTATTTTAGAACTATCACATTTACTATCAGCTGTTATGTCTTGTAGTGGTATTACCTCAGGCCAGCGTGTGAACCTATCAACAGGTCCTCATAGTATGCTATTGATTGACTAGAGGTACTGTAGTAAGATTACCATTTAAAAGAGTTTAATTATTTAAGTGATATAAGGAGCACATCACCAAAATACATTTTTAAAAACAGAAACCCTTAAACTTCCAAGATAGTCGGTTACTTCTTGTGCAGCCTACGACGACAGCTTATTAACATAGAATAAAGAAGACTGGGTTAATCACGAACAAATTTTGAAAGGACTCCTTAGTTGAGTGGTTCGCGCATCGGAATTAAGATCCAGAGTTTCGATTGCAAGTGTAGTACAAATTTGTACTCGGTTTGGTTGGTGGTAGGATTTTTATCAAGTCCGCCTAGCTAGCTACCATCATTTTATCAAATTTTGGTTGCTTTGTATTGTTAACAGCATTATTGGATTCAGACAATTTGTGATAAGATAGCTAACTTCTCAGTGGTTGAGGGTTCCAGGTCAAGCTCGATCCCATCTTCGGCCTTTATTGTCACTTACCATCAGGTGAGATGAAGGGAAAGAGCTTCCCTCTCTTCGTCTAGCATAAGAAAAACATTTGCCTCTGCCAAAATTAGAACCTTAGCTAACGATCTGTCCATTCGAACAAATTGGTCTAATTTAGCACAAAGTTCAAAACTGTATTAATTAATGGAAGCATTCACTTTATTGTTAGTACTTTCATTAAGAGTTCTCACCACAGTTCCTTTGGTTCCAAGAAGGCCTCCAAGAACGTTGTCAACGGTCTTCACTACTCCTCCAACCAGATTACCTACGCCATCAAGATCTACGGCAACTACAGCTCCAAGAAGCCTGTCTTTCTTGCAGCGAGATATTTTGCTTTTGGCAATACTGATGTACACTTTTAGATCTGAAAGTCAAATTTTTTAATTTATATGTTATTATTTTTAATACGTCATAAAGAAAAAATCGAAACGATTACCAAAATGTTAATTTCATATCGATGCTTAGGACAGTATTAAATTATGAGTATTATTTGTGGTTAAAACATATCAACTATCTTAAATCAAATTCTTAGACATACTATCTTTTTTTAAGGTTATTATCATTTTTACCATTGCTTAAAAACACAGTTTACGGCAGTAAGTCGTTTGTCATTTTATTCAAACAGAATAAAATTTTCAAAAATTAGCACAATATGAATATTATTTCAGCTCTATTATAACCTAATAACAATAATACATACCTATTCCACCCAAGATGTTGCTGTTCATAATACTCGCGATATGTGTAAGGAATTCTGAAAACAATAACAACAGATTTCAAGGCAATAAAAATAATTGGAGTTTTATTTTTGCATGGTCGATTGAAAAATTTGCTGCAATTTGTTAAATTATTTCATTACAAAAGGTGACCAAGACAAAGGTATTTCGATATACCTTGTTTTAAGATATTGTATGCATTCACAACAAATAAAATAAAATAGTTCAAAACGCTAATTCATTTAATGTTTCTTCTAAAATAAAATTCCTAATAAAGACAACATTTAAACGATAAAATAAAAATCACTATTATGTGCTACTGTGAGCCAAATATTTATGTAATTATCAAATTCTCATATTTGCTACGTTAAAGTTCCGTTCAAATTGGATTCATAATTGCTAAGTATTAAAAATGTTTCAAAAAACTTACGTTCAGCGAATTTGTCACCAACTACAAAAAAAATAGATCTTTATTAATCTGTCAAAGAGTGATTAGTTTATATAATACAACTTTTGTATAATTAATTTATGTTTCACGTCTCCTCGTGAAGGTACTTACGTCCTATATCAATACTGTTGCCGATACTTCCCATGATGCTGGTGACTGTGGAAAAAGAAAGAGAGATTAATGAACCATAGAAATAAAGGAATAGGTCTGAGATAAGTGATATCTAAATTACTCCAAAGGAGCGCGACTTCACATAATGCACTCCTATTTTTCCATTTGATTGAAATATGCAGGCAGAATATATAATTTTCGAGTAAATATTTAAAAAAATTTATAAGACACGTCTGAATTCGTCAGAGGTGGAGAGAAAGAGATATTAAAGTTTTTTTATAAAAAAATATATCGAATACATATTCTTAAAATATTGCAGTTATACTAGATGACAAGGATGTTTGGAATAAATAACTTTTATTTTTATATAATCGATGATTAATATGCTGTTCTGTCTGTAATGAAGGATGTTGATAGCTTCAGAAATTGTGACTCTAATTATTATTACTTGACGTTAAAGCTATTGACATCTTTCATTAAATTTAGATTATATATTATATATGTAACTAAGGGAGGAAAATACCCGACTGAGTTTCTTGCCCGTTCTTCTCAGAACAGGGCCTCCCGGTAGCTTACGAACGGATGGCGTAGATTTTTCGCTAGATATTGAAAACTTGTGTGTCCGTATAGGTAGGGTGGGGGATGGGGGGTTGATTGGTAGTGCGCGGCATGAATCGGTTTATGTGATTGGCGAGTTGTGGGATTGTATTTGGTGCATAATTTACAATGTACCTGCAATGTCATAACTCGTTGACAATGGTGGGTTTCTCTACAGCCTACTTGCGTGCCGTTCTGCTAGCGGAGCGTTGGGCCCTGATGCGTTTAGTACCATCTTGGTATTGAACGCGGCAGGGTCGGCGCTTCGTTGCGGACCGGGGCGTGGGCGGGTTTGGGAGACCTATCATTACAGACTGAGGCATGCTGCGCACTCCACTGTTTTTTTTTCTACTATTTTTTTTTTCTTGGACACACGGGTTTTCGGTATCTAGCGTCTTGACGATTCATAAGTGTATTGTAATCATACCAGATATGAATAAATGAATTTTGACTTTGACTTTGACTTTGATACTTACGATTTACAATAACTAAGACGAAGTCGTTGTTGCTGTAGCTGGTCTCTGAAATTGGAAGTTTGAAGTCAATTCAAAAATTGGAAGTCAATTCAAAACCCGAAGAATCTCAAGCTAAAACAGGAGACAGTATGCATGTGAAAAGTGAAATTGGGAATCAATGCAGTAAATGCAATGGATCATAATAATGGCAGTCATAGATCTAAAATAAGGATTTCTAAATTTTATTTTTATGTAATGATAGTAATAACTACGCAATGAATAAAACAAATACTTACTTTTGACGAGACCCACGATCTCGAGAACCAAGTCAAGGATAACTCTAACATTTACTGAAAAGAAAACGAAAAATATTTAGTTGATTTGCAGTATAATAAATATAATAAAGTGTACGAATTTGAAAACTGATGTAAATTAGTGAGACATTTCATTGATTTAAGATAACTCCAAAAATTATGTCTAGAAAAAATACTTTTTAGAGTTCAAATATCAAAATTCGATATCAAAATGGAGTAAAATATCAGTACAGGGAGTCCGGTCTCTCAAAGAAGCGTCGTCGGCAAGGTGAGGTGATATCTATGTTGCTGATACAACGCTTTGCGAAGCTTACGCAAAAACGTGATCATAGGTATGATATATTACCACCTGGTTGACTGTCTTACCTGTTAGCCCATCAATTCCAATGCCGTTGGTGAGTTTGTTGATGGCACCAAGAAGATCAGGCTCGATGTTAGCAAGGGCGTAGAAGTTGATGACGTCCTGTGGGTTGTTGCCACCGTCGTAGCGCTTGCAGCCGCATTTGGTGCCGAAGGTTGGTGCGCAGACATACGTGTTATCAAATCCTGTAAAAACGTACACAGATGACATGAAACGGTTATTTTATTTGTTGCATCAGAGATCTGGTTTGTATCTTGTAAGAGAAGTGTTGAAACACACGATATTATTAGAGATAAATTATATATTACCTGGACGTCTGTCATTAAGCAGCGATCCAGTAAGACCTGGGGAGCCCAAAGTGCAGAGGAGAAGTCTGAGAACCCCAACAAGAACTGTAAAAAAAATAATACGACATGTTAATAGGTACATTTAAAAAAAAACAAGAATATCCTGAATAAAATGCATTTTGTTGTTCTTTTTATGTTTCATGAATACATTTCAAATACGACGAAAAAGAATAATTTTAAAAAAAATTAAAAAGACTCACGGTTGGAGATGGCGGTTCCGGCTGAAAAAAAGGAGTTATTTAGAATTGTTAACTTAAAAAGGAAAATAATTATGTTGTGTTTATTTTAAATTTTAAATTAAATAACTATGAATTTAAAATATCTTTAAGAGTACTTACTTCCTGGCAGGATTCCGTTTACAACCTCCCCAACTACCTGTACGACTGTAAAAGAACATTATTTTAAAATATGATTACGGTAAAGGTAGAGAAAGGGTCCACAGATCACTTGGACCGGCAAAGACATCCTTTTTTCTATTTTGTTGTTGCTTAGTTAGTCTCAATATAAATCATAGTCTTACACGAATAGCTATGTAATCAAACCATTTTTTAATATATTTAACTATAATTTTTTACTGAGTTGGCTTGAAAAGTATATTTACCACTTATGAGGACATTGAATACATCGTCCACCGTGCCCGGAATTTCTGCAACGAAAATAAGGTAAATGAGTATCTTATCTTATAGCGTCACTTTCACGGTTTTATTAAGACCGATTTGGTGCCTTTATGTCACCAGTATAATTGTAATTAGCAAATTATCTGGTGTCTGCGCAGTATTTTTCCATTTTAGTTCATATCTGCCAGAAGTCATTTAGCGGACGCAAATGAAATTATAAAACATAACGTCTTTCATCATTATACTCACTCAGGAGGGAAAGATCAGCAAGGATGCTTTTGGCATTGCCGGTGATTTCTGAAAGAATACAATACAGCACTTAATGAGATCCATTTCTATATGTATTTACATACTTTATCAATACATGGAGTGAAATACTAAATATAAAACAGATAGTATACGCCTTAACTAGGATATGACATATTTCCTGTAATTGAGAATAATAAAATTTATCTCAAACATTGAAAGGCAATAGGAATTAAAGTTCAACTAAAAAGGCAATTCTCAAAAAAGAAAAATCCTGTGAGATTGAAAAAAAAACCTTAAGACTGAAACAGCTATATAGTTTTAATATTCAAAATCGTCTTTTTCATTTTTTATACTTACTTGTAAGGCCATTGCTGATGGTCCCTGAAAATAAAATGTTATTATTAATGATAACAGATACTGTAAGTTTCAAAAATGTTAGTTAGTCAGAAAATAATAATTACTATAATTTTTCTAACGTTTCAAATAGCTAAGAGATGCTATTCAGAATATTATTTTATCACGGTCATGGAATAAAAAAATTCTATTCTTGTTGTTTGACTCACCCAAAAGACCAGACAGGACTACATTCTGGAAAGAAATATGGATTTGTGATTTAAATCAAACTCATTAAAAAAAATCCTCTCTTGTGTCATAGCTAACTTGAGTAGGTACTTCATTATCATTGTGTCGATTCAAATTCGACCGCGCTACAAAGCACCACAATGTAAAGTTAATGCTATTCTAAATCCAACAAAATAGCATTTATTTACATCATTGTCTTGCCTAAACAAGAAAATTGGCCACTGTTCTCGCCAATATTTATTTCTGAGTATTTATTGTATCTTTGCGTGAACAGTCATCATTCAATCAATGCGAGCCCTTACCAGAGTTCCTGTTCCAATAACGTTGCCGACAACGGCGTCAACGTCAACTATGACGCCAAGCAGCTTGTCTTTCTTGCAGCGAGATATTTTGCTTTTGGCAATACTGATGTACAGTTTAAGATCTGAAAGACAATGGTCGAGCTTAGTAAATTGTTTTCCGTCGAGAAATTACAATATTAAGAACAAAACGAAATTCTTTGTGGTGAAAACGGTCCTCTATTTTTTAGTAAGTATTTAAGAGTAGTGTAAATGCATTACAGTTTTGAATTAACGTTTTATTTAACGTTGTTTAAAATTGTAACAATTTTATTGAAACACTATAAAATATTCACAAAATTAACTGACTGTAATAACATGTATTCTACATACCAATTCCACTCAAGATATTGCAATCCAAACTATGAGACATGCCCGTGAGAATTTCTGAAAACAAAAAAAAACAGAATTTAAGTCATTTCAAAATAAAAACTTGCAATAAAATTGCTAAATAACTTTACTTAAAAGATTTCCGCAATTGTTATTTTAACAATTTTGAGTGCATTTTTCAGTCATGAAGTAATCACCCATTGATACATATACATTCATAGATGTATTGTATTCACATTAAGGTTATGTTCTTATATTTAAATTTACATGTTAATTTCAGTATTAACATATACAAATAATATTAACTTAAAATAAATAAAATATATTTCAATATGAACTAGTGAGCAAAAAAATTTGACAGATGTTCTCATATTTACTACGTTAAAGTTCAAAAAACAATTTGAATTCATAATAACTTAGCATATGATGTATTTTCAGAAACTTACCTTCAACAAGCTTATCACCAACTGAAAAAAAAATATTTAAAAATTAAATTATTTTTAGACTTTAATAATCTGTAAAAGAGTGATCTTACTCAAATAGCACAACTTTTTTAGTTGTAATATAATGTTTCACATCAACTCATGAAGGTACTTACGTCCTACTTCAATACTGTTGCCGACACCTCCCAGAATACTGGTAACTGTGGAAAAAGAAAGGAAGATTAATAAATCATAGGAAAAAAAAATTATTTAATTTTGGGACTGAGTGCAATGACAGTAATCATCATAGCACAATAGTAACATAAGAATACAAACATAATAGTAAAACGTCCAAAGCCGGTGACTCTTCGGAAGTGCACGCTACTATAACCATAACACTTCATTTTTTCATTTGAATGTACAAAAATATTTTTATGTCACATCTAACCATAAAGTGGACTTTTCCGCCCGCTACGCGTACGCATAACCCCACTTTATCGACAGGGGGTAACATAAAACTATTATCGCATATTTATTGCCCTTGCCTACAGCTCGGACGTCATTTACTTGCGATCTGAGGCATTCTTTGTTTTATCGCCCTTGGTATATAAGGTACGTATTTGCAACATAGCAGTTGTACTTACGATTGACGATAACCAAGACGAAGTCGTAGTTGCTGTAGTTATTCTCTGAAAATAGAGATATATAGTTAATTAAAAGCGCAAAGGGGAAAAATGGAAATAAATATATTCGATTTTAATTTTAACATTATATAAATGTTAGAAAAATTACTACAAAGATTTTGGTGGTTAAATATGTCTGTGAAAACTGAATTGGGTATTTTGCAGTTATTGCAGCAATTGCTCTAAGACATGAACTTCTAAATGCCAGTTTTAGTGCAATGACAGTAAATTAAGTACGAAATGAATATACAACAATTACTTACTTTTGACGAGACCGGCGATCTCAAGAACCAACTCAAGTATAACTCTAACATTTACTGAAAAGAAAAATGTAGATTCAGTTAACATTACAAAAATATAACAAGGTGTTGTTGTGGTGTTCGAATGTGAAAGTATGTGAGAATAAAGTAGTGATACATTTCATTATTCTAATAAGTGATCGAAGGGAGAACATCGCACTGATAATCGAATATAAACTCCAAAAATGATTCCAAAAATAATACGAAACAGGGCTAAAATTTCCACGTTCTAAATACTTAAGATTTTATCAGAAACACAACGATTTGCTGTAGTTTCAATCGTGTCCCTGCAGCGCCAGAGTGTCTAAAAGAAGTATTTTCTTAAAGGAGAAATGGTCCCTATGTCGATATAACGCTTTGCGAAACTTACGCAAAGACGTGATAATAGTTATAATAAACATTTCCACCTGGTGGACTTAAAATCTTTCTTACCATTTAGCCCAGCAAGTCCAGCGCCGTTGGTGAGTTTGTTGATAGCAACAATAAGATCAGCCTCGATGTTAGCAAGGCCGTAGAAGTTGATGACGTCCTGAGGGTTGTTGCCACCGTTGTAGCTCTTGCAGCCGCATTTGGTGCCGTAGGTTGGTGCGCAGACATATGTGTTGTCGAATCCTGTGAAAAAGTACACACATGACATGAAAAGGGTACTGTTATTTTATTTGTTGCACCACAGATTTGGTGAAATATTGACAACCACACGACGACTACTATCGTTAGAATTTATCGGTAAATAAATATGGTGACTTTTCGAAAATAATTATATTTAATTGGCTTTTTTTAGACAAATACCCTTTTCAGCTTAGGATATTTACCTGGACGTCTGTCATAAAGCAGTGATCCAGTAAGACCTGGAGAACCCAAGGTGCAGAAGAGAAGTCTGAGAACCCCAACAAGAACTGTAAAAAATAAACGTTATATTAAAAAACGAGAACATCCATAATGCAATGCATTATTTTCTTCTCTTGATGTTAGAAAATTTTAAATTAAATATAATTAAGGTGTTAAAAACAAACTTAACGTCAGGTTTGGAAAGTTTGGTAAAATATAAAACGACTCACGGTTGGAAATGGCGATTCCAGCTGAAAACAAAGAAGTCAATTAGAATTGGTAGCTTAAGTTTTTATAAGGAAAATAATTTTGTCTAATAAACCAAGCCTAGTAAAGTTGTTTTTTGACAAAAAAAATTATAAAATCCTCCAAAAGTACTTACTTCCTGGCAGGATGCCGTTCACAATATCCCCAACAACTTGTACAACTGTAAAAAAACATTATTTATAAATATGACACCGATAAAGGTAGAGAATGGGTCCTATCACACCAAAAGGTTTGTATTTTGTTGTTGGTTAGTACGTAACTATATCTAAAATGAATAGCTATATATGTATTTAAGCAATTTGTACATTATTCATATAGTTCATTTCAATAATTGCGGGTATTGTTTATCAAATAGGACAGGGTAAAAATTTCAGACTTCATCTAAGTAAGTAGTATTGAGTTGCTTAAAAAGTATGCTTACCGCTCATGAGGACATTGAACACATCGTCCACTGTGCCCGGAATTTCTGCAAGATAATAAGGCAAATAAGTAACTAGTCTTATAGCGTTACTATAACGGATTTTACAACACCAAATTGACGACTTTATGACACTAGTAGAAGAGTATTTAAACACTAGGATTTTAAATGCTGATAATGGCATGGAGCAATGTATCAATACATTTAACAATACTATTGATACAACTTGGTATCTTAAGTGCTATCAAAGAAAAATATAGATAATTTGCTCCAAAGAATTGGTTTAAGCTGTTTTAAAATTAAAAGCCAAAGGCAAAAGATTATCTAAGTAAGGTAATTTCTGTCATCATTATAGGTACTTACTTAGGAGAGAAAGATCAACGAGGATGCTTTTGGCATTGCCGGTGATTTCTGAAAGAATACATTATAGCTCTGAAATTCATTTCATCACTTTGCCAATACGTAAGTGACGAATAAAAGCGGCCAGGATGTGGCAAAAGGAATAAACTTTATTTAACTTAAACAGTACTCTATTTAAGGTTGACTCTCCAGTTAAGTAGAGTATGGGTTGTTTCTTCAATATACAGCTTGGCCGAATGTATATCGTCCCCTCATATACTTCCAGAGTAGACTATTACAAGCCCGTGTGATATTCAGTCAATCAGTTCAGTCAGGTTACTCGATCCATTCCTTACCACTTTAAAAGAGTGTCATCCTTAGTTTATTTTAATTTTCAATACTTTCGCGTTGCATTTATAATACTTACTGGTAAGGCTGTTGCCGACAGTTCCTAAAAATAAAATATTATTATTATAGATAACAATTACCCTTAGTTTTAAATGTTAGTGTTAGCCAAGAAATAAGTTTCAAAATGTAATAAAATAAATTGCTTCCATACTTTAATTTTGGAATTATTTTTAACAGTAAAATAACTAACAAATCATGTTTAATAATACATGGTTAAAAAAAGATGTATTTTGACTCACCCAAAAGACCAGACAGCAGTACATTCTGCAAAGAATATAAAATTTGTGTTTTAAAACGCACATATTATTATTAATAAGAATACGCGAGGTGAACTATAATTTAATAACCAAAAATGTTTACTACTCTATCCAAGTCTTCAAAACCATTTTTGACTTTATCTAAGTGCATGGTTTTGTGGTCTCAAAACCTGCTTGCACTATTTTATTTTTACTTTCACTGAGTATTTAATATAAGCCGTTTACGCTGATAAACATTAGAAATGTGTTTTATATTGCCTTCTTTAAAGCCGATTTTGATCGAGTCTGTTATAAAAAATATATTATAAAATACGGGGTATTCTCGGAATTATATAATACTGATTTGTATTATAATTATTTACAATAATGTTATTAAGGTTGTGAATACTAAGTTTTCTAGGTTAGTGAAATTTCAATTAGGTATAGATTGAAGGAAGTAGTGACTTCATTGTTAGTACTTTCATTAAGAGTTCTCACCACAGTTCCTTTGGTTCCAAGAAGGCCTCCAAGAACGTTGTCAACGGTCTTCACTACTCCTCCAACCAGATTACCTACGCCATCAAGATCTACGGCAACTACAGCTCCAAGAAGCCTGTCTTTCTTGCAGCGAGATATTTTGCTTTTGGCAATACTGATGTACACTTTTAGATCTGAAAGTCAAATTTTTTAATTTATATGTTATTATTTTTAATACGTCATAAAGAAAAAATCGAAACGATTACCAAAATGTTAATTTCATATCGATGTTTAGGACAGTATTAAATTATGAGTATTATTTGTGGTTAAAACATATCAACTATCTTAAATCAAATTCTTAGACATACTATCTTTTTTTAAGGTTATTATCATTTTTACCATTGCTTAAAAACACAGTTTACGGCAGTAAGTCGTTTGTCATTTTATTCAAACAGAATAAAATTTTCAAAAATTAGCATAATATGAATATTATTTCAGCTCTATTATAACCTAATAACAATAATACATACCTATTCCACCCAAGATGTTGCTGTTCATAATACCCGCGATATGTGTAAGGAATTCTGAAAACAATAACAACAGATTTCAAGGCAATAAAAATAATTGGAGTTTTATTTTTGCATGGTCGATTGAAAAATTTGCTGCAATTTGTTAAATTATTTCATTACAAAAGGTGAACAAGACGAAGGTATTTCGATATACCTTGTTTTAAGATATTGTATGCATTCACAACAAATAAAATAAAATAGTTCAAAACGCTAATTCATTTAATGTTTCTTCTAAAATAAAATTCCTAATAAAGACAACATTTAAACGATAAAATAAAAATCACTATTATGTGCTACTGTGAGCCAAATATTTATGTAATTATTAAATTCTCATATTTGCTACGTTAAAGTTCCGTTCAAATTGGATTCATAATTGCTAAGTATTAAAAATGTTTCAAAAAACTTACGTTCAGCGAATTTGTCACCAACTACAAAAAAAATAGATCTTTATTAATCTGTCAAAGAGTGATTAGTTTATATAATACAACTTTTGTATAATTAATTTATGTTTCACGTCTCCTCGTGAAGGTACTTACGTCCTATATCAATACTGTTGCCGATACTTCCCATGATGCTGGTGACTGTGGAAAAAGAAAGAGAGATTAATGAACCATAGAAATAAAGGAATAGGTCTGAGATAAGTGATATCTAAATTACTCCAAAGGAGCGCGACTTCACATAATGCACTCCTATTTTTCCATTTGATTGAAATATGCAGGCAGAATATATAATTTTCGAGTAATTATTTAAAAAAATTATAAGACACGTCTGAATTCGTCAGAGGTGGAGAGAAAGAGATATTAAAGTTTTTTTATAAAAAAATATATCGAATACATATTCTTAAAATATTGCAGTTATACTTACGATTTACAATAACTAAGACGAAGTCGTTGTTGCTGTAGCTGGTCTCTGAAATTGGAAGTTTGAAGTCAATTCAAAAATTGGAAGTCAATTCAAAACCCGAAGAATCTCACGCTAAAACAGGAGACAGTATGCATGTGAAAAGTGAAATTGGGAATCAATGCAGTAAATGCAATGGATCATAATAATGGCAGTCATAGATCTAAAATAAGGATTTCTAAATTTTATTTTTATGTAATGATAGTAATAACTACGCAATGAATAAAACAAATACTTACTTTTGACGAGACCCACGATCTCGAGAACCAAGTCAAGGATAACTCTAACATTTACTGAAAAGAAAACGAAAAATATTTAGTTGATTTGCAGTATAATAAATATAATAAAGTGTACGAATTTGAAAACTGATGTAAATTAGTGAGACATTTCATTGATTTAAGATAACTCCAAAAATTATGTCTAGAAAAAATACTTTTTAGAGTTCAAATATCAAAATTCGATATCAAAATGGAGTAAAATATCAGTACAGGGAGTCCGGTCTCTCAAAGAAGCGTCGTCGGCAAGGTGAGGTGATATCTATGTTGCTGATACAACGCTTTGCGAAGCTTACGCAAAAACGTGATCATAGGTATGATATATTACCACCTGGTTGACTGTCTTACCTGTTAGCCCATCAATTCCAATGCCGTTGGTGAGTTTGTTGATGGCACCAAGAAGATCAGGCTCGATGTTAGCAAGGGCGTAGAAGTTGATGACGTCCTGTGGGTTGTTGCCACCGTCGTAGCGCTTGCAGCCGCATTTGGTGCCGAAGGTTGGTGCGCAGACATACGTGTTATCAAATCCTGTAAAAACGTACACAGATGACATGAAACGGTTATTTTATTTGTTGCATCAGAGATCTGGTTTGTATCTTGTAAGAGAAGTGTTGAAACACACGATATTATTAGAGATAAATTATATATTACCTGGACGTCTGTCATTAAGCAGCGATCCAGTAAGACCTGGGGAGCCCAAAGTGCAGAGGAGAAGTCTGAGAACCCCAACAAGAACTGTAAAAAAAATAATACGACATGTTAATAGGTACATTTAAAAAAAAACAAGAATATCCTGAATAAAATGCATTTTGTTGTTCTTTTTATGTTTCATGAATACATTTCAAATACGACGAAAAAGAATAATTTTAAAAAAAATTAAAAAGACTCACGGTTGGAGATGGCGGTTCCGGCTGAAAAAAAGGAGTTATTTAGAATTGTTAACTTAAAAAGGAAAATAATTATGTTGTGTTTATTTTAAATTTTAAATTAAATAACTATGAATTTAAAATATCTTTAAGAGTACTTACTTCCTGGCAGGATTCCGTTTACAACCTCCCCAACTACCTGTACGACTGTAAAAGAACATTATTTTAAAATATGATTACGGTAAAGGTAGAAAAAGGGTCCACAGATCACTTGGACCGGCAAAGACATCCTTTTTTCTATTTTGTTGTTGCTTAGTTAGTCTCAATATAAATCATAGTCTTACACGAATAGCTATGTAATCAAACCATTTTTTAATATATTTAACTATAATTTTCTACTGAGTTGGCTTGAAAAGTATATTTACCACTTATGAGGACATTGAATACATCGTCCACCGTGCCCGGAATTTCTGCAACGAAAATAAGGTAAATGAGTATCTTATCTTATAGCGTCACTTTCACGGTTTTATTAAGACCGATTTGGTGCCTTTATGTCACCAGTATAATTGTAATTAGCAAATTATCTGGTGTCTGCGCAGTATTTTTCCATTTTAGTTCATATCTGCCAGAAGTCATTTAGCGGACGCAAATGAAATTATAAAACATAACGTCTCTCATCATTATACTCACTCAGGAGGGAAAGATCAGCAAGGATGCTTTTGGCATTGCCGGTGATTTCTGAAAGAATACAATACAGCACTTAATGAGATCCATTTCTATATGTATTTACATACTTTATCAATACATGGAGTGAAAAACTAAATATAAAACAGATAGTATACGCCTTAACTAGGATATGACATATTTCCTGTAATTGAGAATAATGAAATTTATCTCAAACATTGAAAGGCAATAGGAATTAAAGTTCAACTAAAAAGGCAATTCTCAAAAAAGAAAAATCCTGTGAGATTGAAAAAAAAACCTTAAGACTGAAACAGCTATATAGTTTTAATATTCAAAATCGTCTTTTTCATTTTTTATACTTACTTGTAAGGCCATTGCTGATGGTCCCTGAAAATAAAATGTTATTATTAATGATAACAGATAATGTAAGTTTCAAAAATGTTAGTTAGTCAGAAAATAATAATTACTATAATTTTTCTAACGTTTCAAATAGCTAAGAGATGCTATTCAGAATATTATTTTATCACGGTCATGGAATAAAAAAATTCTATTCTTGTTGTTTGACTCACCCAAAAGACCAGACAGGACTACATTCTGGAAAGAAATATGGATTTGTGATTTAAATCAAACTCATTAAAAAAAATCCTCTCTTGTGTCATAGCTAACTTGAGTAGGTACTTCATTATCATTGTGTCGATTCAAATTCGACCGCGCTACAAAGCACCACAATGTAAAGTTAATGCTATTCTAAATCCAACAAAATAGCATTTATTTACATCATTGTCTTGCCTAAACAAAAAATTGGCCACTGTTCTCGCCAATATTTATTTCTAAGTATTTATTGTATCTTTGCGTGAACAGTCATCATTCAATCAATGCGAGCCCTTACCAGAGTTCCTGTTCCAATAACGTTGCCGACAACGGCGTCAACGTCAACTATGACGCCAAGCAGCTTGTCTTTCTTGCAGCGAGATATTTTGCTTTTGGCAATACTGATGTACAGTTTAAGATCTGAAAGACAATGGTCGAGCTTAGTAAATTGTTTTCCGTCGAGAAATTACAATATTTAGAACAAAACGAAATTCTTTGTGGTGAAAACGGTCCTTTATTTTTTAGTAAGTATTTAAGAGTAGTGTAAATGCATTACAGTTTTGAATTAACGTTTTATTTAACGTTGTTTAAAATTGTAACTATTTTATTGAAACACTATAAAATATTCACAAAATTAACTGACTGTAATAACATGTATTCTACATACCAATTCCACTCAAGATATTGCAATCCAAACTATGAGACATGCCCGTGAGAATTTCTGAAAACAAAAAAAAACAGAATTTAAGTCATTTCAAAATAAAAACTTGCAATAAGATTGCTAAATTATAACTTTACTTAAAAGATTTCCGCAATTGTTATTTTAACAATTTTGAGTGCATTTTTCAGTCATGAAGTAATCACCCATTGATACATATACATTCATAGATGTATTGTATTCACATTAAGGTTATGTTCTTATATTTAAATTTATATGTTAATTTCAGTATTAACATATACAAATAATATTAACTTAAAATAAATAAAATATATTTCAATATGAACTAGTGAGCAAAATAATTTGACAGATGTTCTCATATTTACTACGTTAAAGTTCAAAAAACAATTTGAATTCATAATAACTTAGCATATGATGTATTTTCAGAAACTTACCTTCAACAAGCTTATCACCAACTGAAAAAAAAATATTTAAAAATTAAATTATTTTTAGACTTTAATAATCTGTAAAAGAGTGATCTTACTCAAATAGCACAACTTATTTAGTTGTAATATAATGTTTCACATCAACTCATTAAGGTACTTACGTCCTACTTCAATACTGTTGCCGACACCTCCCAGAATACTGGTAACTGTGGAAAAAGAAAGGAAGATTAATAAATCATAGGAAAAAAAATTTATTTAATTTTGGGACTGAGTGCAATGACAGTAATCATCAATAGTAACATAAGAATACAAACATAATAGTAAAACGTCCAAAGCCGGTGACTCTTCGGAAGTGCACGCTACTATAACCATAACACTTCATTTTTTCATTTGAATGTACAAAAATATTTTTATGTCACATCTAACCATAAAGTGGACTTTTCCGCCCGCTACGCGTACGCAAAACCCCACTTTATGGACAGGGGGTAACATAAAACTATTATCGCATATTTATTGCCCTTGCCTACAGCTCGGACGTCATTTACTTGCGATCTGAGGCATTCTCTGTTTTATCGCCCTTGGTATATAAGGTACGTATTTGCAACATAGCAGTTGTACTTACGATTGACGATAACCAAGACGAAGTCGTAGTTGCTGTAGTTATTCTCTGAAAATAGAGATATATAGTTAATTAAAAGCGCAAAGGGGAAAAATGGAAATAAATATATTCGATTTTAATTTTAACATTATATAAATGTTAGAAAAATTACTACAAAGATTTTGGTGGTTAAATATGTCTGTGAAAACTGAATTGGGTATTTTGCAGTTATTACAGCAATTGCTCTAAGACATGAACTTCTAAATGCCAGTTTTAGTGCAATGACAGTAAATTAAGTACGAAATGAATATACAACAATTACTTACTTTTGACGAGACCGGCGATCTCAAGAACCAACTCAAGTATAACTCTAACATTTACTGAAAAGAAAAATGTAGATTCAGTTAACATTACAAAAATATAACAAGGTGTTGTTGTGGTGTTCGAATGTGAAAGTATGTGAGAATAAAGTAGTGATACATTTCATTATTCTAATAAGTGATCGAAGGGAGAACATCGCACTGATAATCGAATATAAACTCCAAAAATGATTCCAAAAATAATACGAAACAGGGCTAAAATTTCCACGTTCTAAATACTTAAGATTTTATCAGAAACACAACGATTTGCTGTAGTTTCAATCGTGTCCCTGCAGCGCCAGAGTGTCTAAAAGAAGTATTTTCTTAAAGGAGAAATGGTCCCTATGTCGATATAACGCTTTGCGAAACTTACGCAAAGACGTGATAATAGTTATAATAAACATTTCCACCTGGTGGACTTAAAATCTTTCTTACCATTTAGCCCAGCAAGTCCAGCGCCGTTGGTTAGTTTGTTGATAGCAACAATAAGATCAGCCTCGATGTTAGCAAGGCCGTAGAAGTTGATGACGTCCTGAGGGTTGTTGCCACCGTTGTAGCTCTTGCAGCCGCATTTGGTGCCGTAGGTTGGTGCGCAGACATATGTGTTGTCGAATCCTGTGAAAAAGTACACACATGACATGAAAAGGGTACTGTTATTTTATTTGTTGCACCACAGATTTGGTGAAATATTGACAACCACACGACAACTACTATCGTTAGAATTTATCGGTAAATAAATATGGTGACTTTTCGAAAATAATTATATTTAATTGGCTTTTTTTAGACAAATACCCTTTTCAGCTTAGGATATTTACCTGGACGTCTGTCATAAAGCAGTGATCCAGTAAGACCTGGAGAACCCAAGGTGCAGAAGAGAAGTCTGAGAACCCCAACAAGAACTGTAAAAAATAAACGTTATATTAAAAAACGAGAACATCCATAATGCAATGCATTATTTTCTTCTCTTGATGTTAGAAAAATTTAAATTAAATATAATTAAGGTGTTAAAAACAAACTTAACGTCAGGTTTGGAAAGTTTGGTAAAATATAAAACGACTCACGGTTGGAAATGGCGGTTCCAGCTGAAAACAAAGAAGTCAATTAGAATTGGTAGCTTAAGTTTAATAAGGAAAATAATTTTGTCTAATAAACCAAGCCTAGTAAAGTTGTTTTTTGACAAAAAAAATTATAAAATCCTCCAAAAGTACTTACTTCCTGGCAGGATGCCGTTCACAATATCCCCAACAACTTGTACAACTGTAAAAAAACATTATTTATAAATATGACACCGATAAAGGTAGAGAATGGGTCCTATCACACCAAAAGGTTTGTATTTTGTTGTTGGTTAGTACGTAACTATATCTAAAATGAATAGCTATATATGTATTTAAGCAATTTGTACATTATTCATATAGTTCATTTCAATAATTGCGGGTATTGTTTATCAAATAGGACAGGGTAAAAATTTCAGACTTCATCTAAGTAAGTAGTATTGAGTTGCTTAAAAAGTATGCTTACCGCTCATGAGGACATTGAACACATCGTCCACTGTGCCCGGAATTTCTGCAAGATAATAAGGCAAATAAGTAACTAGTCTTATAGCGTTACTATAACGGATTTTACAACACCAAATTGACGACTTTATGACACTAGTAGAAGAGTATTTAAACACTAGGATTTTAAATGCTGATAATGGCATGGAGCAATGTATCAATACATTTAACAATACTATTGATACAACTTGGTATCTTAAGTGCTATCAAAGAAAAATATAGATAATTTGCTCCAAAGAATTGGTTTAAGCTGTTTTAAAATTAAAAGCCAAAGGCAAAAGATTATCTAAGTAAGGTAATTTCTGTCATCATTATAGGTACTTACTTAGGAGAGAAAGATCAACGAGGATGCTTTTGGCATTGCCGGTGATTTCTGAAAGAATACATTATAGCTCTGAAATTCATTTCATCACTTTGCCAATACGTAAGTGACGAATAAAAGCGGCCAGGATGTGGCAAAAGGAATAAACTTTATTTAACTTAAACAGTACTCTATTTAAGGTTGACTCTCCAGTTAAGTAGAGTATGGGTTGTTTCTTCAATATACAGCTTGGCCGAATGTATATCGTCCCCTCATATACTTCCAGAGTAGACTATTACAAGCCCGTGTGATATTCAGTCAATCAGTTCAGTCAGGTTACTCGATCCATTCCTCACCACTTTAAAAGAGTGTCATCCTTAGTTTATTTTAATTTTCAATACTTTCGCGTTGCATTTATAATACTTACTGGTAAGGCTGTTGCCGACAGTTCCTAAAAATTAAATATTATTATTATAGATAACAATTACCCTTAGTTTTAAATGTTAGTGTTAGCCAAGAAATAAGTTTCAAAATGTAATAAAATAAATTTCTTACATACTTTCATTTTGGAATTATTTTTAACAGTAAAATAACTAACAAATCATGTTTAAGTATCTATTCAGGATATTATTTTATATACATAATACATGGTTAAAAAAAGATGTATTTTGACTCACCCAAAAGACCAGACAGCAGTACATTCTGCAAAGAATATAAAATTTGTGTTTTAAAACGCACATATTATTATTAATAAGAATACGCGAGGTGAACTATAATTTAATAACCAAAAATGTTTACTACTCTATCCAAGTCTTCAAAACCATTTTTGACTTTATCTAAGTGCATGGTTTTGTGGTCTCAAAACCTGCTTGCACTATTTTATTTTTACTTTCACTGAGTATTTAATATAAGCCGTTTACGCTGATAAACATTAGAAATGTGTTTTATATTGCCTTCTTTAAAGCCGATTTTGATCGAGTCTGTTATAAAAATTATATTATAAAATACGGGGTATTCTCGGAATTATATAATACTGATTTGTATTATAATTATTTACAATAATGTTATTAAGGTTGTGAATACTAAGTTTTCTAGGTTAGTGAAATTTCAATTAGGTATAGATTGAAGGAAGTAGTGACTTCATTGTTAGTACTTTCATTAAGAGTTCTCACCACAGTTCCTTTGGTTCCAAGAAGGCCTCCAAGAACGTTGTCAACGGTCTTCACTACTCCTCCAACCAGATTACCTACGCCATCAAGATCTACGGCAACTACAGCTCCAAGAAGCCTGTCTTTCTTGCAGCGAGATATTTTGCTTTTGGCAATACTGATGTACACTTTTAGATCTGAAAGTCAAATTTTTTAATTTATATGTTATTATTTTTAATACGTCATAAAGAAAAAATCGAAACGATTACCAAAATGTTAATTTCATATCGATGTTTAGGACAGTATTAAATTATGAGTATTATTTGTGGTTAAAACATATCAACTATCTGAAATCAAATTCTTAGACATACTATCTTTTTTTAAGGTTATTATCATTTTTACCATTGCTTAAAACACAGTTTACGGCAGTAAGTCGTTTGTCATTTTATTCAAACAGAATAAAATTTTCAAAAATTAGCACAATATGAATATTATTTCAGCTCTATTATAACCTAATAACAATAATACATACCTATTCCACCCAAGATGTTGCTGTTCATAATACTCGCGATATGTGTAAGGAATTCTGAAAACAATAACAACAGATTTCAAGGCAATAAAAATAATTGGAGTTTTATTTTTGCATGGTCGATTGAAAAATTTGCTGCAATTTGTTAAATTATTTCATTACAAAAGGTGAACAAGACGAAGGTATTTCGATATACCTTGTTTTAAGATATTGTATGCATTCACAACAAATAAAATTAAAATAGTTCAAAACGCTAATTCATTTAATGTTTCTTCTAAAATAAAATTCCTAATAAAGACAACATTTAAACGATAAAATAAAAATCACTATTATGTGCTACTTGTGAGCCAAATATTTATGTAATTATTAAATTCTCATATTTGCTACGTTAAAGTTCCGTTCAAATTGGATTCATAATTGCTAAGTATTAAAAATGTTTCAAAAAACTTACGTTCAGCGAATTTGTCACCAACTACAAAAAAAATAGATCTTTATTAATCTGTCAAAGAGTGATTAGTTTATATAATACAACTTTTGTATAATTAATTTATGTTTCACGTCTCCTCGTGAAGGTACTTACGTCCTATATCAATACTGTTGCCGATACTTCCCATGATGCTGGTGACTGTGGAAAAAGAAAGAGAGATTAATGAACCATAGAAATAAAGGAATAGGTCTGAGATAAGTGATATCTAAATTACTCCAAAGGAGCGCGACTTCACATAATGCACTCCTATTTTTCCATTTGATTGAAATATGCAGGCAGAATATATAATTTTCGAGTAATTGTTTAAAAAAAATTATAAGACACGTCTGAATTCGTCAGAAGTGGAGAGAAAGAGATATTAAAGTTTTTTTATAAAAAAATATATCGAATACATATTCTTAAAATATTGCAGTTATACTTACGATTTACAATAACTAAGACGAAGTCGTTGTTGCTGTAGCTGGTCTCTGAAATTGGAAGTTTGAAGTCAATTCAAAAATTGGAAGTCAATTCAAAACCCGAAGAATCTCAAGCTAAAACAGGAGACAGTATGCATGTGAAAAGTGAAATTGGGAATCAATGCAGTAAATGCAATGGATCATAATAATGGCAGTCATAGATCTAAAATAAGGATTTCTAAATTTTATTTTTATGTAATGATAGTAATAACTACGCAATGAATAAAACAAATACTTACTTTTGACGAGACCCACGATCTCGAGAACCAAGTCAAGGATAACTCTAACATTTACTGAAAAGAAAACGAAAAATATTTAGTTGATTTGCAGTATAATAAATAAAACAAAGTGTACGAATTTGAAAACTGATGTAAATTAGTGAGACATTTCATTGATTTAAGATAACTCCAAAAATTATGTCTAGAAAAAATACTTTTTAGAGTTCAAATATCAAAATTCGATATCAAAATGGAGTAAAATATCAGTACAGGGAGTCCGGTCTCTCAAAGAAGCGTCGTCGGCAAGGTGAGGTGATATCTATGTTGCTGATACAACGCTTTGCGAAGCTTACGCAAAAACGTGATCATAGGTATGATATATTACCACCTGGTTGACTGTCTTACCTGTTAGCCCATCAATTCCAATGCCGTTGGTGAGTTTGTTGATGGCACCAAGAAGATCAGGCTCGATGTTAGCAAGGGCGTAGAAGTTGATGACGTCCTGTGGGTTGTTGCCACCGTCGTAGCGCTTGCAGCCGCATTTGGTGCCGAAGGTTGGTGCGCAGACATACGTGTTATCAAATCCTGTAAAAACGTACACAGATGACATGAAACGGTTATTTTATTTGTTGCATCACAGATCTGGTTTGTATCTTGTAAGAGAAGTGTTGAAACACACGATATTATTAGAGATAAATTATATATTACCTGGACGTCTGTCATTAAGCAGCGATCCAGTAAGACCTGGGGAGCCCAAAGTGCAGAGGAGAAGTCTGAGAACCCCAACAAGAACTGTAAAAAAAATAATACGACATGTTAATAGGTACATTAAAAAAAAAACAAGAATATCTTGAATAAAATGCATTTTGTTGTTCTTTTTATGTTTCATGAATACATTTCACATACGACGAAAAAGAATAATTATAAAAAAAATTAAAAAGACTCACGGTTGGAGATGGCGGTTCCGGCTGAAAAAAAGGAGTTATTTAGAATTGTTAACTTAAAAAGGAAAATAATTATGTTGTGTTTATTTTTAATTTTAAATTAAATAACTATGAATTTAAAATATTTTTAAGAGTACTTACTTCCTGGCAGGATTCCGTTTACAACCTCCCCAACTACCTGTACGACTGTAAAAGAACATTATTTTAAAATATGATTACGGTAAAGGTAGAAAAAGGGTCCACAGATCACTTGGACCGGCAAAGACATCCTTTTTTCTATTTTGTTGTTGCTTAGTTAGTCTCAATATAAATCATAGTCTTACACGAATAGCTATGTAATCAAACCATTTTTTAATATATTTAACTATAATTTTCTACTGAGTTGGCTTGAAAAGTATATTTACCACTTATGAGGACATTGAATACATCGTCCACCGTGCCCGGAATTTCTGCAACGAAAATAAGGTAAATGAGTATCTTATCTTATAGCGTCACTTTCACGGTTTTATTAAGACCGATTTGGTGCCTTTATGTCACCAGTATAATTGTAATTAGCAAATTATCTGGTGTCTGCGCAGTATTTTTCCATTTTAGTTCATATCTGCCAGAAGTCATTTAGCGGACGCAAATGAAATTATAAAACATAACGTCTCTCATCATTATACTCACTCAGGAGGGAAAGATCAGCAAGGATGCTTTTGGCATTGCCGGTGATTTCTGAAAGAATACAATACAGCACTTAATGAGATCCATTTCTATATGTATTTACATACTTTATCAATACATGGAGTGAAAAACTAAATATAAAACAGATAGTATACGCCTTAACTAGGATATGACATATTTCCTGTAATTGAGAATAATGAAATTTATCTCAAACATTGAAAGGCAATAGGAATTAAAGTTCAACTAAAAAGGCAATTCTCAAAAAAGAAAAATCCTGTGAGATTGAAAAAAAAACCTTAAGACTGAAACAGCTATATAGTTTTAATATTCAAAATCGTCTTTTTCATTTTTTATACTTACTTGTAAGGCCATTGCTGATGGTCCCTGAAAATAAAATGTTATTATTAATGATAACAGATAATGTAAGTTTCAAAAATGTTAGTCAGAAAATAATAATTACTATAATTTTTCTAACGTTTCAAATAGCTAAGAGATGCTATTCAGAATATTATTTTATCACGGTCATGGAATAAAAAAATTCTATTCTTGTTGTTTGACTCACCCAAAAGACCAGACAGGACTACATTCTGGAAAGAAATATGGATTTGTGATTTAAATCAAACTCATTAAAAAAAATCCTCTCTTGTGTCATAGCTAACTTGAGTAGGTACTTCATTATCATTGTATCGATTCAAATTCGACCGCGCTACAAAGCACCACAATGTAAAGTTAATGCTATTCTAAATCCAACAAAATAGCATTTATTTACATCATTGTCTTGCCTAAACAAGAAAATTGGCCACTGTTCTCGCCAATATTTATTTCTGAGTATTTATTGTATCTTTGCGTGAACAGTCATCATTCAATCAATGCGAGCCCTTACCAGAGTTCCTGTTCCAATAACGTTGCCGACAACGGCGTCAACGTCAACTATGACGCCAAGCAGCTTGTCTTTCTTGCAGCGAGATATTTTGCTTTTGGCAATACTGATGTACAGTTTAAGATCTGAAAGACAATGGTCGAGCTTAGTAAATTGTTTTCCGTCGAGAAATTACAATATTTAGAACAAAACGAAATTCTTTGTGGTGAAAACGGTCCTCTATTTTTTAGTAAGTATTTAAGAGTAGTGTAAATGCATTACAGTTTTGAATTAACGTTTTATTTAACGTTGTTTAAAATTGTAACTATTTTATTGAAACACTATAAAATATTCACAAAATTAACTGACTGTAATAACATGTATTCTACATACCAATTCCACTCAAGATATTGCAATCCAAACTATGAGACATGCCCGTGAGAATTTCTGAAAACAAAAAAAAACAGAATTTAAGTCATTTCAAAATAAAAACTTGCAATAAAATTGCTAAATTATAACTTTACTTAAAAGATTTCCGCAATTGTTATTTTAACAATTTTGAGTGCATTTTTCAGTCATGAAGTAATCACCCATTGATACATATACATTCATAGATGTATTGTATTCACATTAAGGTTATGTTCTTATATTTAAATTTATATGTTAATTTCAGTATTAACATATACAAATAATATTAACTTAAAATAAATAAAATATATTTCAATATGAACTAGTGAGCAAAATAATTTGACAGATGTTCTCATATTTACTACGTTAAAGTTCAAAAAACAATTTGAATTCATAATAACTTAGCATATGATGTATTTTCAGAAACTTACCTTCAACAAGCTTATCACCAACTGAAAAAAAAATATTTAAAAATTAAATTATTTTTACATACATACATACATACATAATTCACGCCAATATCCCCGAAGGGGTAGGCAGAGGTGAACTAGCACCCACGCTTCGCCAATTAGGCTAGGTCCCATGTAATAGGTGGCGAGCCTATTGCCATTTATCGGGCACAAAAGTCGCAGTACTTTGCTAGTTGGTAGGTATAAGAGGAATGCTGCTGCCCATTCCTCATCACTGATTTATTCTTAGTCGCCTTCTACGACACCCACGGGAGAGGTTTGGGGTGGTGACAATTGTATTCTACTCTGCCGTCACCACACGGCCAAATTAAATTATTTTTAGACTTTAATAATCTGTAAAAGAGTGATCTTACTCAAATAGCACAACTTTTTTAGTTGTAATATAATGTTTCACATCAACTCATTAAGGTACTTACGTCCTACTTCAATACTGTTGCCGACACCTCCCAGAATACTGGTAACTGTGGAAAAAGAAAGGAAGATTAATAAATCATAGGAAAAAAAATTTATTTAATTTTGGGACTGAGTGCAATGACAGTAATCATCATAGCACAATAGTAACATAAGAATACAAATATAATAGTAAAACGTCCAAAGCCGGTGACTCTTCGGAAGTGCACGCTACTATAGCCATAACACTTCATTTTTTCATTTGAATGTACAAAAATATTTTTATGTCACATCTAACCATAAAGTGGACTTTTCCGCCCACTACGCGTACGCAAAACCCCACTTTATGGACAGGGGGTAACATAAAACTATTATCGCATATTTATTGCCCTTGCCTACAGCTCGGACGTCATTTACTTGCGATCTGAGGCATTCTCTGTTTTATCGCCCTTGGTATATAAGGTACGTATTTGCAACATAGCAGTTGTACTTACGATTGACGATAACCAAGACGAAGTCGTAGTTGCTGTAGTTATTCTCTGAAAATAGAGATATATAGTTAATTAAAAGCGCAAAGGGGAAAAATGGAAATAAATATATTCGATTTTAATTTTAACATTATATAAATGTTAGAAAAATTACTACAAAGATTTTGGTGGTTAAATATGTCTGTGAAAACTGAATTGGGTATTTTGCAGTTATTACAGCAATTGCTCTAAGACATGAACTTCTAAATGCCAGTTTTAGTGCAATGACAGTAAATTAAGTACGAAATGAATATACAACAATTACTTACTTTTGACGAGACCGGCGATCTCAAGAACCAACTCAAGTATAACTCTAACATTTACTGAAAAGAAAAATGTAGATTCAGTTAACATTACAAAAATATAACAAGGTGTTGTTGTGGTGTTCGAATGTGAAAGTATGTGAGAATAAAGTAGTGATACATTTCATTATTCTAATAAGTGATCGAAGGGAGAACATCGCACTGATAATCGAATATAAACTCCAAAAATGATTCCAAAAATAATACGAAACAGGGCTAAAATTTCCACGTTCTAAATACTTAAGATTTTATCAGAAACACAACGATTTGCTGTAGTTTCAATCGTGTCCCTGCAGCGCCAGAGTGTCTAAAAGAAGTATTTTCTTAAAGGAGAAATGGTCCCTATGTCGATATAACGCTTTGCGAAACTTACGCAAAGACGTGATAATAGTTATAATAAACATTTCCACCTGGTGGACTTAAAATCTTTCTTACCATTTAGCCCAGCAAGTCCAGCGCCGTTGGTGAGTTTGTTGATAGCAACAATAAGATCAGCCTCGATGTTAGCAAGGCCGTAGAAGTTGATGACGTCCTGAGGGTTGTTGCCACCGTTGTAGCTCTTGCAGCCGCATTTGGTGCCGTAGGTTGGTGCGCAGACATATGTGTTGTCGAATCCTGTGAAAAAGTACACACATGACATGAAAAGGGTACTGTTATTTTATTTGTTGCACCACAGATTTGGTGAAATATTGACAACCACACGACGACTACTATCGTTAGAATTTATCGGTAAATAAATATGGTGACTTTTCGAAAATAATTATATTTAATTGGCTTTTTTTAGACAAATACCCTTTTCAGCTTAGGATATTTACCTGGACGTCTGTCATAAAGCAGTGATCCAGTAAGACCTGGAGAACCCAAGGTGCAGAAGAGAAGTCTGAGAACCCCAACAAGAACTGTAAAAAATAAACGTTATATTAAAAAACGAGAACATCCATAATGCAATGCATTATTTTCTTCTCTTGATGTTAGAAAATTTTAAATTAAATATAATTAAGGTGTTAAAAACAAACTTAACGTCAGGTTTGGAAAGTTTGGTAAAATATAAAACGACTCACGGTTGGAAATGGCGATTCCAGCTGAAAACAAAGAAGTCAATTAGAATTGGTAGCTTAAGTTTTTATAAGGAAAATAATTTTGTCTAATAAACCAAGCCTAGTAAAGTTGTTTTTTGACAAAAAAAATTATAAAATCCTCCAAAAGTACTTACTTCCTGGCAGGATGCCGTTCACAATATCCCCAACAACTTGTACAACTGTAAAAAAACATTATTTATAAATATGACACCGATAAAGGTAGAGAATGGGTCCTATCACACCAAAAGGTTTGTATTTTGTTGTTGGTTAGTACGTAACTATATCTAAAATGAATAGCTATATATGTATTTAAGCAATTTGTACATTATTCATATAGTTCATTTCAATAATTGCGGGTATTGTTTATCAAATAGGACAGGGTAAAAATTTCAGACTTCATCTAAGTAAGTAGTATTGAGTTGCTTAAAAAGTATGCTTACCGCTCATGAGGACATTGAACACATCGTCCACTGTGCCCGGAATTTCTGCAAGATAATAAGGCAAATAAGTAACTAGTCTTATAGCGTTACTATAACGGATTTTACAACACCAAATTGACGACTTTATGACACTAGTAGAAGAGTATTTAAACACTAGGATTTTAAATGCTGATAATGGCATGGAGCAATGTATCAATACATTTAACAATACTATTGATACAACTTGGTATCTTAAGTGCTATCAAAGAAAAATATAGATAATTTGCTCCAAAGAATTGGTTTAAGCTGTTTTAAAATTAAAAGCCAAAGGCAAAAGATTATCTAAGTAAGGTAATTTCTGTCATCATTATAGGTACTTACTTAGGAGAGAAAGATCAACGAGGATGCTTTTGGCATTGCCGGTGATTTCTGAAAGAATACATTATAGCTCTGAAATTCATTTCATCACTTTGCCAATACGTAAGTGACGAATAAAAGCGGCCAGGATGTGGCAAAAGGAATAAACTTTATTTAACTTAAACAGTACTCTATTTAAGGTTGACTCTCCAGTTAAGTAGAGTATGGGTTGTTTCTTCAATATACAGCTTGGCCGAATGTATATCGTCCCCTCATATACTTCCAGAGTAGACTATTACAAGCCCGTGTGATATTCAGTCAATCAGTTCAGTCAGGTTACTCGATCCATTCCTTACCACTTTAAAAGAGTGTCATCCTTAGTTTATTTTAATTTTCAATACTTTCGCGTTGCATTTATAATACTTACTGGTAAGGCTGTTGCCGACAGTTCCTAAAAATAAAATATTATTATTATAGATAACAATTACCCTTAGTTTTAAATGTTAGTGTTAGCCAAGAAATAAGTTTCAAAATGTAATAAAATAAATTGCTTCCATACTTTAATTTTGGAATTATTTTTAACAGTAAAATAACTAACAAATCATGTTTAATAATACATGGTTAAAAAAAGATGTATTTTGACTCACCCAAAAGACCAGACAGCAGTACATTCTGCAAAGAATATAAAATTTGTGTTTTAAAACGCACATATTATTATTAATAAGAATACGCGAGGTGAACTATAATTTAATAACCAAAAATGTTTACTACTCTATCCAAGTCTTCAAAACCATTTTTGACTTTATCTAAGTGCATGGTTTTGTGGTCTCAAAACCTGCTTGCACTATTTTATTTTTACTTTCACTGAGTATTTAATATAAGCCGTTTACGCTGATAAACATTAGAAATGTGTTTTATATTGCCTTCTTTAAAGCCGATTTTGATCGAGTCTGTTATAAAAATTATATTATAAAATACGGGGTATTCTCGGAATTATATAATACTGATTTGTATTATAATTATTTACAATAATGTTATTAAGGTTGTGAATACTAAGTTTTCTAGGTTAGTGAAATTTCAATTAGGTATAGATTGAAGGAAGTAGTGACTTCATTGTTAGTACTTTCATTAAGAGTTCTCACCACAGTTCCTTTGGTTCCAAGAAGGCCTCCAAGAACGTTGTCAACGGTCTTCACTACTCCTCCAACCAGATTACCTACGCCATCAAGATCTACGGCAACTACAGCTCCAAGAAGCCTGTCTTTCTTGCAGCGAGATATTTTGCTTTTGGCAATACTGATGTACACTTTTAGATCTGAAAGTCAAATTTTTTAATTTATATGTTATTATTTTTAATACGTCATAAAGAAAAAATCGAAACGATTACCAAAATGTTAATTTCATATCGATGTTTAGGACAGTATTAAATTATGAGTATTATTTGTGGTTAAAACATATCAACTATCTTAAATCAAATTCTTAGACATACTATCTTTTTTTAAGGTTATTATCATTTTTACCATTGCTTAAAAACACAGTTTACGGCAGTAAGTCGTTTGTCATTTTATTCAAACAGAATAAAATTTTCAAAAATTAGCATAATATGAATATTATTTCAGCTCTATTATAACCTAATAACAATAATACATACCTATTCCACCCAAGATGTTGCTGTTCATAATACCCGCGATATGTGTAAGGAATTCTGAAAACAATAACAACAGATTTCAAGGCAATAAAAATAATTGGAGTTTTATTTTTGCATGGTCGATTGAAAAATTTGCTGCAATTTGTTAAATTATTTCATTACAAAAGGTGAACAAGACGAAGGTATTTCGATATACCTTGTTTTAAGATATTGTATGCATTCACAACAAATAAAATAAAATAGTTCAAAACGCTAATTCATTTAATGTTTCTTCTAAAATAAAATTCCTTATAAAGACAACATTTAAACGATAAAATAAAAATCACTATTATGTGCTACTGTGAGCCAAATATTTATGTAATTATTAAATTCTCATATTTGCTACGTTAAAGTTCCGTTCAAATTGGATTCATAATTGCTAAGTATTAAAAATGTTTCAAAAAACTTACGTTCAGCGAATTTGTCACCAACTACAAAAAAAATAGATCTTTATTAATCTGTCAAAGAGTGATTAGTTTATATAATACAACTTTTGTATAATTAATTTATGTTTCACGTCTCCTCGTGAAGGTACTTACGTCCTATATCAATACTGTTGCCGATACTTCCCATGATGCTGGTGACTGTGGAAAAAGAAAGAGAGATTAATGAACCATAGAAATAAAGGAATAGGTCTGAGATAAGTGATATCTAAATTACTCCAAAGGAGCGCGACTTCACATAATGCACTCCTATTTTTCCATTTGATTGAAATATGCAGGCAGAATATATAATTTTCGAGTAATTATTTAAAAAAATTATAAGACACGTCTGAATTCGTCAGAGGTGGAGAGAAAGAGATATTAAAGTTTTTTTATAAAAAAATATATCGAATACATATTCTTAAAATATTGCAGTTATACTTACGATTTACAATAACTAAGACGAAGTCGTTGTTGCTGTAGCTGGTCTCTGAAATTGGAAGTTTGAAGTCAATTCAAAAATTGGAAGTCAATTCAAAACCCGAAGAATCTCACGCTAAAACAGGAGACAGTATGCATGTGAAAAGTGAAATTGGGAATCAATGCAGTAAATGCAATGGATCATAATAATGGCAGTCATAGATCTAAAATAAGGATTTCTAAATTTTATTTTTATGTAATGATAGTAATAACTACGCAATGAATAAAACAAATACTTACTTTTGACGAGACCCACGATCTCGAGAACCAAGTCAAGGATAACTCTAACATTTACTGAAAAGAAAACGAAAAATATTTAGTTGATTTGCAGTATAATAAATATAATAAAGTGTACGAATTTGAAAACTGATGTAAATTAGTGAGACATTTCATTGATTTAAGATAACTCCAAAAATTATGTCTAGAAAAAATACTTTTTAGAGTTCAAATATCAAAATTCGATATCAAAATGGAGTAAAATATCAGTACAGGGAGTCCGGTCTCTCAAAGAAGCGTCGTCGGCAAGGTGAGGTGATATCTATGTTGCTGATACAACGCTTTGCGAAGCTTACGCAAAAACGTGATCATAGGTATGATATATTACCACCTGGTTGACTGTCTTACCTGTTAGCCCATCAATTCCAATGCCGTTGGTGAGTTTGTTGATGGCACCAAGAAGATCAGGCTCGATGTTAGCAAGGGCGTAGAAGTTGATGACGTCCTGTGGGTTGTTGCCACCGTCGTAGCGCTTGCAGCCGCATTTGGTGCCGAAGGTTGGTGCGCAGACATACGTGTTATCAAATCCTGTAAAAACGTACACAGATGACATGAAACGGTTATTTTATTTGTTGCATCAGAGATCTGGTTTGTATCTTGTAAGAGAAGTGTTGAAACACACGATATTATTAGAGATAAATTATATATTACCTGGACGTCTGTCATTAAGCAGCGATCCAGTAAGACCTGGGGAGCCCAAAGTGCAGAGGAGAAGTCTGAGAACCCCAACAAGAACTGTAAAAAAAATAATACGACATGTTAATAGGTACATTTAAAAAAAAACAAGAATATCCTGAATAAAATGCATTTTGTTGTTCTTTTTATGTTTCATGAATACATTTCAAATACGACGAAAAAGAATAATTTTAAAAAAAATTAAAAAGACTCACGGTTGGAGATGGCGGTTCCGGCTGAAAAAAAGGAGTTATTTAGAATTGTTAACTTAAAAAGGAAAATAATTATGTTGTGTTTATTTTAAATTTTAAATTAAATAACTATGAATTTAAAATATCTTTAAGAGTACTTACTTCCTGGCAGGATTCCGTTTACAACCTCCCCAACTACCTGTACGACTGTAAAAGAACATTATTTTAAAATATGATTACGGTAAAGGTAGAAAAAGGGTCCACAGATCACTTGGACCGGCAAAGACATCCTTTTTTCTATTTTGTTGTTGCTTAGTTAGTCTCAATATAAATCATAGTCTTACACGAATAGCTATGTAATCAAACCATTTTTTAATATATTTAACTATAATTTTCTACTGAGTTGGCTTGAAAAGTATATTTACCACTTATGAGGACATTGAATACATCGTCCACCGTGCCCGGAATTTCTGCAACGAAAATAAGGTAAATGAGTATCTTATCTTATAGCGTCACTTTCACGGTTTTATTAAGACCGATTTGGTGCCTTTATGTCACCAGTATAATTGTAATTAGCAAATTATCTGGTGTCTGCGCAGTATTTTTCCATTTTAGTTCATATCTGCCAGAAGTCATTTAGCGGACGCAAATGAAATTATAAAACATAACGTCTCTCATCATTATACTCACTCAGGAGGGAAAGATCAGCAAGGATGCTTTTGGCATTGCCGGTGATTTCTGAAAGAATACAATACAGCACTTAATGAGATCCATTTCTATATGTATTTACATACTTTATCAATACATGGAGTGAAAAACTAAATATAAAACAGATAGTATACGCCTTAACTAGGATATGACATATTTCCTGTAATTGAGAATAATGAAATTTATCTCAAACATTGAAAGGCAATAGGAATTAAAGTTCAACTAAAAAGGCAATTCTCAAAAAAGAAAAATCCTGTGAGATTGAAAAAAAAACCTTAAGACTGAAACAGCTATATAGTTTTAATATTCAAAATCGTCTTTTTCATTTTTTATACTTACTTGTAAGGCCATTGCTGATGGTCCCTGAAAATAAAATGTTATTATTAATGATAACAGATAATGTAAGTTTCAAAAATGTTAGTTAGTCAGAAAATAATAATTACTATAATTTTTCTAACGTTTCAAATAGCTAAGAGATGCTATTCAGAATATTATTTTATCACGGTCATGGAATAAAAAAATTCTATTCTTGTTGTTTGACTCACCCAAAAGACCAGACAGGACTACATTCTGGAAAGAAATATGGATTTGTGATTTAAATCAAACTCATTAAAAAAAATCCTCTCTTGTGTCATAGCTAACTTGAGTAGGTACTTCATTATCATTGTGTCGATTCAAATTCGACCGCGCTACAAAGCACCACAATGTAAAGTTAATGCTATTCTAAATCCAACAAAATAGCATTTATTTACATCATTGTCTTGCCTAAACAAAAAATTGGCCACTGTTCTCGCCAATATTTATTTCTAAGTATTTATTGTATCTTTGCGTGAACAGTCATCATTCAATCAATGCGAGCCCTTACCAGAGTTCCTGTTCCAATAACGTTGCCGACAACGGCGTCAACGTCAACTATGACGCCAAGCAGCTTGTCTTTCTTGCAGCGAGATATTTTGCTTTTGGCAATACTGATGTACAGTTTAAGATCTGAAAGACAATGGTCGAGCTTAGTAAATTGTTTTCCGTCGAGAAATTACAATATTTAGAACAAAACGAAATTCTTTGTGGTGAAAACGGTCCTTTATTTTTTAGTAAGTATTTAAGAGTAGTGTAAATGCATTACAGTTTTGAATTAACGTTTTATTTAACGTTGTTTAAAATTGTAACTATTTTATTGAAACACTATAAAATATTCACAAAATTAACTGACTGTAATAACATGTATTCTACATACCAATTCCACTCAAGATATTGCAATCCAAACTATGAGACATGCCCGTGAGAATTTCTGAAAACAAAAAAAAACAGAATTTAAGTCATTTCAAAATAAAAACTTGCAATAAGATTGCTAAATTATAACTTTACTTAAAAGATTTCCGCAATTGTTATTTTAACAATTTTGAGTGCATTTTTCAGTCATGAAGTAATCACCCATTGATACATATACATTCATAGATGTATTGTATTCACATTAAGGTTATGTTCTTATATTTAAATTTATATGTTAATTTCAGTATTAACATATACAAATAATATTAACTTAAAATAAATAAAATATATTTCAATATGAACTAGTGAGCAAAATAATTTGACAGATGTTCTCATATTTACTACGTTAAAGTTCAAAAAACAATTTGAATTCATAATAACTTAGCATATGATGTATTTTCAGAAACTTACCTTCAACAAGCTTATCACCAACTGAAAAAAAAATATTTAAAAATTAAATTATTTTTAGACTTTAATAATCTGTAAAAGAGTGATCTTACTCAAATAGCACAACTTATTTAGTTGTAATATAATGTTTCACATCAACTCATTAAGGTACTTACGTCCTACTTCAATACTGTTGCCGACACCTCCCAGAATACTGGTAACTGTGGAAAAAGAAAGGAAGATTAATAAATCATAGGAAAAAAAATTTATTTAATTTTGGGACTGAGTGCAATGACAGTAATCATCAATAGTAACATAAGAATACAAACATAATAGTAAAACGTCCAAAGCCGGTGACTCTTCGGAAGTGCACGCTACTATAACCATAACACTTCATTTTTTCATTTGAATGTACAAAAATATTTTTATGTCACATCTAACCATAAAGTGGACTTTTCCGCCCGCTACGCGTACGCAAAACCCCACTTTATGGACAGGGGGTAACATAAAACTATTATCGCATATTTATTGCCCTTGCCTACAGCTCGGACGTCATTTACTTGCGATCTGAGGCATTCTCTGTTTTATCGCCCTTGGTATATAAGGTACGTATTTGCAACATAGCAGTTGTACTTACGATTGACGATAACCAAGACGAAGTCGTAGTTGCTGTAGTTATTCTCTGAAAATAGAGATATATAGTTAATTAAAAGCGCAAAGGGGAAAAATGGAAATAAATATATTCGATTTTAATTTTAACATTATATAAATGTTAGAAAAATTACTACAAAGATTTTGGTGGTTAAATATGTCTGTGAAAACTGAATTGGGTATTTTGCAGTTATTACAGCAATTGCTCTAAGACATGAACTTCTAAATGCCAGTTTTAGTGCAATGACAGTAAATTAAGTACGAAATGAATATACAACAATTACTTACTTTTGACGAGACCGGCGATCTCAAGAACCAACTCAAGTATAACTCTAACATTTACTGAAAAGAAAAATGTAGATTCAGTTAACATTACAAAAATATAACAAGGTGTTGTTGTGGTGTTCGAATGTGAAAGTATGTGAGAATAAAGTAGTGATACATTTCATTATTCTAATAAGTGATCGAAGGGAGAACATCGCACTGATAATCGAATATAAACTCCAAAAATGATTCCAAAAATAATACGAAACAGGGCTAAAATTTCCACGTTCTAAATACTTAAGATTTTATCAGAAACACAACGATTTGCTGTAGTTTCAATCGTGTCCCTGCAGCGCCAGAGTGTCTAAAAGAAGTATTTTCTTAAAGGAGAAATGGTCCCTATGTCGATATAACGCTTTGCGAAACTTACGCAAAGACGTGATAATAGTTATAATAAACATTTCCACCTGGTGGACTTAAAATCTTTCTTACCATTTAGCCCAGCAAGTCCAGCGCCGTTGGTTAGTTTGTTGATAGCAACAATAAGATCAGCCTCGATGTTAGCAAGGCCGTAGAAGTTGATGACGTCCTGAGGGTTGTTGCCACCGTTGTAGCTCTTGCAGCCGCATTTGGTGCCGTAGGTTGGTGCGCAGACATATGTGTTGTCGAATCCTGTGAAAAAGTACACACATGACATGAAAAGGGTACTGTTATTTTATTTGTTGCACCACAGATTTGGTGAAATATTGACAACCACACGACAACTACTATCGTTAGAATTTATCGGTAAATAAATATGGTGACTTTTCGAAAATAATTATATTTAATTGGCTTTTTTTAGACAAATACCCTTTTCAGCTTAGGATATTTACCTGGACGTCTGTCATAAAGCAGTGATCCAGTAAGACCTGGAGAACCCAAGGTGCAGAAGAGAAGTCTGAGAACCCCAACAAGAACTGTAAAAAATAAACGTTATAATAAAAAACGAGAACATCCATAATGCAATGCATTATTTTCTTCTCTTGATGTTAGAAAAATTTAAATTAAATATAATTAAGGTGTTAAAAACAAACTTAACGTCAGGTTTGGAAAGTTTGGTAAAATATAAAACGACTCACGGTTGGAAATGGCGGTTCCAGCTGAAAACAAAGAAGTCAATTAGAATTGGTAGCTTAAGTTTAATAAGGAAAATAATTTTGTCTAATAAACCAAGCCTAGTAAAGTTGTTTTTTGACAAAAAAAATTATAAAATCCTCCAAAAGTACTTACTTCCTGGCAGGATGCCGTTCACAATATCCCCAACAACTTGTACAACTGTAAAAAAACATTATTTATAAATATGACACCGATAAAGGTAGAGAATGGGTCCTATCACACCAAAAGGTTTGTATTTTGTTGTTGGTTAGTACGTAACTATATCTAAAATGAATAGCTATATATGTATTTAAGCAATTTGTACATTATTCATATAGTTCATTTCAATAATTGCGGGTATTGTTTATCAAATAGGACAGGGTAAAAATTTCAGACTTCATCTAAGTAAGTAGTATTGAGTTGCTTAAAAAGTATGCTTACCGCTCATGAGGACATTGAACACATCGTCCACTGTGCCCGGAATTTCTGCAAGATAATAAGGCAAATAAGTAACTAGTCTTATAGCGTTACTATAACGGATTTTACAACACCAAATTGACGACTTTATGACACTAGTAGAAGAGTATTTAAACACTAGGATTTTAAATGCTGATAATGGCATGGAGCAATGTATCAATACATTTAACAATACTATTGATACAACTTGGTATCTTAAGTGCTATCAAAGAAAAATATAGATAATTTGCTCCAAAGAATTGGTTTAAGCTGTTTTAAAATTAAAAGCCAAAGGCAAAAGATTATCTAAGTAAGGTAATTTCTGTCATCATTATAGGTACTTACTTAGGAGAGAAAGATCAACGAGGATGCTTTTGGCATTGCCGGTGATTTCTGAAAGAATACATTATAGCTCTGAAATTCATTTCATCACTTTGCCAATACGTAAGTGACGAATAAAAGCGGCCAGGATGTGGCAAAAGGAATAAACTTTATTTAACTTAAACAGTACTCTATTTAAGGTTGACTCTCCAGTTAAGTAGAGTATGGGTTGTTTCTTCAATATACAGCTTGGCCGAATGTATATCGTCCCCTCATATACTTCCAGAGTAGACTATTACAAGCCCGTGTGATATTCAGTCAATCAGTTCAGTCAGGTTACTCGATCCATTCCTTACCACTTTAAAAGAGTGTCATCCTTAGTTTATTTTAATTTTCAATACTTTCGCGTTGCATTTATAATACTTACTGGTAAGGCTGTTGCCGACAGTTCCTAAAAATAAAATATTATTATTATAGATAACAATTACCCTTAGTTTTAAATGTTAGTGTTAGCCAAGAAATAAGTTTCAAAATGTAATAAAATAAATTGCTTCCATACTTTAATTTTGGAATTATTTTTAACAGTAAAATAACTAACAAATCATGTTTAATAATACATGGTTAAAAAAAGATGTATTTTGACTCACCCAAAAGACCAGACAGCAGTACATTCTGCAAAGAATATAAAATTTGTGTTTTAAAACGCACATATTATTATTAATAAGAATACGCGAGGTGAACTATAATTTAATAACCAAAAATGTTTACTACTCTATCCAAGTCTTCAAAACCATTTTTGACTTTATCTAAGTGCATGGTTTTGTGGTCTCAAAACCTGCTTGCACTATTTTATTTTTACTTTCACTGAGTATTTAATATAAGCCGTTTACGCTGATAAACATTAGAAATGTGTTTTATATTGCCTTCTTTAAAGCCGATTTTGATCGAGTCTGTTATAAAAATTATATTATAAAATACGGGGTATTCTCGGAATTATATAATACTGATTTGTATTATAATTATTTACAATAATGTTATTAAGGTTGTGAATACTAAGTTTTCTAGGTTAGTGAAATTTCAATTAGGTATAGATTGAAGGAAGTAGTGACTTCATTGTTAGTACTTTCATTAAGAGTTCTCACCACAGTTCCTTTGGTTCCAAGAAGGCCTCCAAGAACGTTGTCAACGGTCTTCACTACTCCTCCAACCAGATTACCTACGCCATCAAGATCTACGGCAACTACAGCTCCAAGAAGCCTGTCTTTCTTGCAGCGAGATATTTTGCTTTTGGCAATACTGATGTACACTTTTAGATCTGAAAGTCAAATTTTTTAATTTATATGTTATTATTTTTAATACGTCATAAAGAAAAAATCGAAACGATTACCAAAATGTTAATTTCATATCGATGTTTAGGACAGTATTAAATTATGAGTATTATTTGTGGTTAAAACATATCAACTATCTTAAATCAAATTCTTAGACATACTATCTTTTTTTAAGGTTATTATCATTTTTACCATTGCTTAAAAACACAGTTTACGGCAGTAAGTCGTTTGTCATTTTATTCAAACAGAATAAAATTTTCAAAAATTAGCATAATATGAATATTATTTCAGCTCTATTATAACCTAATAACAATAATACATACCTATTCCACCCAAGATGTTGCTGTTCATAATACCCGCGATATGTGTAAGGAATTCTGAAAACAATAACAACAGATTTCAAGGCAATAAAAATAATTGGAGTTTTATTTTTGCATGGTCGATTGAAAAATTTGCTGCAATTTGTTAAATTATTTCATTACAAAAGGTGAACAAGACGAAGGTATTTCGATATACCTTGTTTTAAGATATTGTATGCATTCACAACAAATAAAATAAAATAGTTCAAAACGCTAATTCATTTAATGTTTCTTCTAAAATAAAATTCCTTATAAAGACAACATTTAAACGATAAAATAAAAATCACTATTATGTGCTACTGTGAGCCAAATATTTATGTAATTATTAAATTCTCATATTTGCTACGTTAAAGTTCCGTTCAAATTGGATTCATAATTGCTAAGTATTAAAAATGTTTCAAAAAACTTACGTTCAGCGAATTTGTCACCAACTACAAAAAAAATAGATCTTTATTAATCTGTCAAAGAGTGATTAGTTTATATAATACAACTTTTGTATAATTAATTTATGTTTCACGTCTCCTCGTGAAGGTACTTACGTCCTATATCAATACTGTTGCCGATACTTCCCATGATGCTGGTGACTGTGGAAAAAGAAAGAGAGATTAATGAACCATAGAAATAAAGGAATAGGTCTGAGATAAGTGATATCTAAATTACTCCAAAGGAGCGCGACTTCACATAATGCACTCCTATTTTTCCATTTGATTGAAATATGCAGGCAGAATATATAATTTTCGAGTAATTATTTAAAAAAATTATAAGACACGTCTGAATTCGTCAGAGGTGGAGAGAAAGAGATATTAAAGTTTTTTTATAAAAAAATATATCGAATACATATTCTTAAAATATTGCAGTTATACTTACGATTTACAATAACTAAGACGAAGTCGTTGTTGCTGTAGCTGGTCTCTGAAATTGGAAGTTTGAAGTCAATTCAAAAATTGGAAGTCAATTCAAAACCCGAAGAATCTCACGCTAAAACAGGAGACAGTATGCATGTGAAAAGTGAAATTGGGAATCAATGCAGTAAATGCAATGGATCATAATAATGGCAGTCATAGATCTAAAATAAGGATTTCTAAATTTTATTTTTATGTAATGATAGTAATAACTACGCAATGAATAAAACAAATACTTACTTTTGACGAGACCCACGATCTCGAGAACCAAGTCAAGGATAACTCTAACATTTACTGAAAAGAAAACGAAAAATATTTAGTTGATTTGCAGTATAATAAATATAATAAAGTGTACGAATTTGAAAACTGATGTAAATTAGTGAGACATTTCATTGATTTAAGATAACTCCAAAAATTATGTCTAGAAAAAATACTTTTTAGAGTTCAAATATCAAAATTCGATATCAAAATGGAGTAAAATATCAGTACAGGGAGTCCGGTCTCTCAAAGAAGCGTCGTCGGCAAGGTGAGGTGATATCTATGTTGCTGATACAACGCTTTGCGAAGCTTACGCAAAAACGTGATCATAGGTATGATATATTACCACCTGGTTGACTGTCTTACCTGTTAGCCCATCAATTCCAATGCCGTTGGTGAGTTTGTTGATGGCACCAAGAAGATCAGGCTCGATGTTAGCAAGGGCGTAGAAGTTGATGACGTCCTGTGGGTTGTTGCCACCGTCGTAGCGCTTGCAGCCGCATTTGGTGCCGAAGGTTGGTGCGCAGACATACGTGTTATCAAATCCTGTAAAAACGTACACAGATGACATGAAACGGTTATTTTATTTGTTGCATCAGAGATCTGGTTTGTATCTTGTAAGAGAAGTGTTGAAACACACGATATTATTAGAGATAAATTATATATTACCTGGACGTCTGTCATTAAGCAGCGATCCAGTAAGACCTGGGGAGCCCAAAGTGCAGAGGAGAAGTCTGAGAACCCCAACAAGAACTGTAAAAAAAATAATACGACATGTTAATAGGTACATTTAAAAAAAAACAAGAATATCCTGAATAAAATGCATTTTGTTGTTCTTTTTATGTTTCATGAATACATTTCAAATACGACGAAAAAGAATAATTTTAAAAAAAATTAAAAAGACTCACGGTTGGAGATGGCGGTTCCGGCTGAAAAAAAGGAGTTATTTAGAATTGTTAACTTAAAAAGGAAAATAATTATGTTGTGTTTATTTTAAATTTTAAATTAAATAACTATGAATTTAAAATATCTTTAAGAGTACTTACTTCCTGGCAGGATTCCGTTTACAACCTCCCCAACTACCTGTACGACTGTAAAAGAACATTATTTTAAAATATGATTACGGTAAAGGTAGAAAAAGGGTCCACAGATCACTTGGACCGGCAAAGACATCCTTTTTTCTATTTTGTTGTTGCTTAGTTAGTCTCAATATAAATCATAGTCTTACACGAATAGCTATGTAATCAAACCATTTTTTAATATATTTAACTATAATTTTCTACTGAGTTGGCTTGAAAAGTATATTTACCACTTATGAGGACATTGAATACATCGTCCACCGTGCCCGGAATTTCTGCAACGAAAATAAGGTAAATGAGTATCTTATCTTATAGCGTCACTTTCACGGTTTTATTAAGACCGATTTGGTGCCTTTATGTCACCAGTATAATTGTAATTAGCAAATTATCTGGTGTCTGCGCAGTATTTTTCCATTTTAGTTCATATCTGCCAGAAGTCATTTAGCGGACGCAAATGAAATTATAAAACATAACGTCTCTCATCATTATACTCACTCAGGAGGGAAAGATCAGCAAGGATGCTTTTGGCATTGCCGGTGATTTCTGAAAGAATACAATACAGCACTTAATGAGATCCATTTCTATATGTATTTACATACTTTATCAATACATGGAGTGAAAAACTAAATATAAAACAGATAGTATACGCCTTAACTAGGATATGACATATTTCCTGTAATTGAGAATAATGAAATTTATCTCAAACATTGAAAGGCAATAGGAATTAAAGTTCAACTAAAAAGGCAATTCTCAAAAAAGAAAAATCCTGTGAGATTGAAAAAAAAACCTTAAGACTGAAACAGCTATATAGTTTTAATATTCAAAATCGTCTTTTTCATTTTTTATACTTACTTGTAAGGCCATTGCTGATGGTCCCTGAAAATAAAATGTTATTATTAATGATAACAGATAATGTAAGTTTCAAAAATGTTAGTTAGTCAGAAAATAATAATTACTATAATTTTTCTAACGTTTCAAATAGCTAAGAGATGCTATTCAGAATATTATTTTATCACGGTCATGGAATAAAAAAATTCTATTCTTGTTGTTTGACTCACCCAAAAGACCAGACAGGACTACATTCTGGAAAGAAATATGGATTTGTGATTTAAATCAAACTCATTAAAAAAAATCCTCTCTTGTGTCATAGCTAACTTGAGTAGGTACTTCATTATCATTGTGTCGATTCAAATTCGACCGCGCTACAAAGCACCACAATGTAAAGTTAATGCTATTCTAAATCCAACAAAATAGCATTTATTTACATCATTGTCTTGCCTAAACAAAAAATTGGCCACTGTTCTCGCCAATATTTATTTCTAAGTATTTATTGTATCTTTGCGTGAACAGTCATCATTCAATCAATGCGAGCCCTTACCAGAGTTCCTGTTCCAATAACGTTGCCGACAACGGCGTCAACGTCAACTATGACGCCAAGCAGCTTGTCTTTCTTGCAGCGAGATATTTTGCTTTTGGCAATACTGATGTACAGTTTAAGATCTGAAAGACAATGGTCGAGCTTAGTAAATTGTTTTCCGTCGAGAAATTACAATATTTAGAACAAAACGAAATTCTTTGTGGTGAAAACGGTCCTTTATTTTTTAGTAAGTATTTAAGAGTAGTGTAAATGCATTACAGTTTTGAATTAACGTTTTATTTAACGTTGTTTAAAATTGTAACTATTTTATTGAAACACTATAAAATATTCACAAAATTAACTGACTGTAATAACATGTATTCTACATACCAATTCCACTCAAGATATTGCAATCCAAACTATGAGACATGCCCGTGAGAATTTCTGAAAACAAAAAAAAACAGAATTTAAGTCATTTCAAAATAAAAACTTGCAATAAGATTGCTAAATTATAACTTTACTTAAAAGATTTCCGCAATTGTTATTTTAACAATTTTGAGTGCATTTTTCAGTCATGAAGTAATCACCCATTGATACATATACATTCATAGATGTATTGTATTCACATTAAGGTTATGTTCTTATATTTAAATTTATATGTTAATTTCAGTATTAACATATACAAATAATATTAACTTAAAATAAATAAAATATATTTCAATATGAACTAGTGAGCAAAATAATTTGACAGATGTTCTCATATTTACTACGTTAAAGTTCAAAAAACAATTTGAATTCATAATAACTTAGCATATGATGTATTTTCAGAAACTTACCTTCAACAAGCTTATCACCAACTGAAAAAAAAATATTTAAAAATTAAATTATTTTTAGACTTTAATAATCTGTAAAAGAGTGATCTTACTCAAATAGCACAACTTATTTAGTTGTAATATAATGTTTCACATCAACTCATTAAGGTACTTACGTCCTACTTCAATACTGTTGCCGACACCTCCCAGAATACTGGTAACTGTGGAAAAAGAAAGGAAGATTAATAAATCATAGGAAAAAAAATTTATTTAATTTTGGGACTGAGTGCAATGACAGTAATCATCAATAGTAACATAAGAATACAAACATAATAGTAAAACGTCCAAAGCCGGTGACTCTTCGGAAGTGCACGCTACTATAACCATAACACTTCATTTTTTCATTTGAATGTACAAAAATATTTTTATGTCACATCTAACCATAAAGTGGACTTTTCCGCCCGCTACGCGTACGCAAAACCCCACTTTATGGACAGGGGGTAACATAAAACTATTATCGCATATTTATTGCCCTTGCCTACAGCTCGGACGTCATTTACTTGCGATCTGAGGCATTCTCTGTTTTATCGCCCTTGGTATATAAGGTACGTATTTGCAACATAGCAGTTGTACTTACGATTGACGATAACCAAGACGAAGTCGTAGTTGCTGTAGTTATTCTCTGAAAATAGAGATATATAGTTAATTAAAAGCGCAAAGGGGAAAAATGGAAATAAATATATTCGATTTTAATTTTAACATTATATAAATGTTAGAAAAATTACTACAAAGATTTTGGTGGTTAAATATGTCTGTGAAAACTGAATTGGGTATTTTGCAGTTATTACAGCAATTGCTCTAAGACATGAACTTCTAAATGCCAGTTTTAGTGCAATGACAGTAAATTAAGTACGAAATGAATATACAACAATTACTTACTTTTGACGAGACCGGCGATCTCAAGAACCAACTCAAGTATAACTCTAACATTTACTGAAAAGAAAAATGTAGATTCAGTTAACATTACAAAAATATAACAAGGTGTTGTTGTGGTGTTCGAATGTGAAAGTATGTGAGAATAAAGTAGTGATACATTTCATTATTCTAATAAGTGATCGAAGGGAGAACATCGCACTGATAATCGAATATAAACTCCAAAAATGATTCCAAAAATAATACGAAACAGGGCTAAAATTTCCACGTTCTAAATACTTAAGATTTTATCAGAAACACAACGATTTGCTGTAGTTTCAATCGTGTCCCTGCAGCGCCAGAGTGTCTAAAAGAAGTATTTTCTTAAAGGAGAAATGGTCCCTATGTCGATATAACGCTTTGCGAAACTTACGCAAAGACGTGATAATAGTTATAATAAACATTTCCACCTGGTGGACTTAAAATCTTTCTTACCATTTAGCCCAGCAAGTCCAGCGCCGTTGGTTAGTTTGTTGATAGCAACAATAAGATCAGCCTCGATGTTAGCAAGGCCGTAGAAGTTGATGACGTCCTGAGGGTTGTTGCCACCGTTGTAGCTCTTGCAGCCGCATTTGGTGCCGTAGGTTGGTGCGCAGACATATGTGTTGTCGAATCCTGTGAAAAAGTACACACATGACATGAAAAGGGTACTGTTATTTTATTTGTTGCACCACAGATTTGGTGAAATATTGACAACCACACGACAACTACTATCGTTAGAATTTATCGGTAAATAAATATGGTGACTTTTCGAAAATAATTATATTTAATTGGCTTTTTTTAGACAAATACCCTTTTCAGCTTAGGATATTTACCTGGACGTCTGTCATAAAGCAGTGATCCAGTAAGACCTGGAGAACCCAAGGTGCAGAAGAGAAGTCTGAGAACCCCAACAAGAACTGTAAAAAATAAACGTTATATTAAAAAACGAGAACATCCATAATGCAATGCATTATTTTCTTCTCTTGATGTTAGAAAAATTTAAATTAAATATAATTAAGGTGTTAAAAACAAACTTAACGTCAGGTTTGGAAAGTTTGGTAAAATATAAAACGACTCACGGTTGGAAATGGCGGTTCCAGCTGAAAACAAAGAAGTCAATTAGAATTGGTAGCTTAAGTTTAATAAGGAAAATAATTTTGTCTAATAAACCAAGCCTAGTAAAGTTGTTTTTTGACAAAAAAAATTATAAAATCCTCCAAAAGTACTTACTTCCTGGCAGGATGCCGTTCACAATATCCCCAACAACTTGTACAACTGTAAAAAAACATTATTTATAAATATGACACCGATAAAGGTAGAGAATGGGTCCTATCACACCAAAAGGTTTGTATTTTGTTGTTGGTTAGTACGTAACTATATCTAAAATGAATAGCTATATATGTATTTAAGCAATTTGTACATTATTCATATAGTTCATTTCAATAATTGCGGGTATTGTTTATCAAATAGGACAGGGTAAAAATTTCAGACTTCATCTAAGTAAGTAGTATTGAGTTGCTTAAAAAGTATGCTTACCGCTCATGAGGACATTGAACACATCGTCCACTGTGCCCGGAATTTCTGCAAGATAATAAGGCAAATAAGTAACTAGTCTTATAGCGTTACTATAACGGATTTTACAACACCAAATTGACGACTTTATGACACTAGTAGAAGAGTATTTAAACACTAGGATTTTAAATGCTGATAATGGCATGGAGCAATGTATCAATACATTTAACAATACTATTGATACAACTTGGTATCTTAAGTGCTATCAAAGAAAAATATAGATAATTTGCTCCAAAGAATTGGTTTAAGCTGTTTTAAAATTAAAAGCCAAAGGCAAAAGATTATCTAAGTAAGGTAATTTCTGTCATCATTATAGGTACTTACTTAGGAGAGAAAGATCAACGAGGATGCTTTTGGCATTGCCGGTGATTTCTGAAAGAATACATTATAGCTCTGAAATTCATTTCATCACTTTGCCAATACGTAAGTGACGAATAAAAGCGGCCAGGATGTGGCAAAAGGAATAAACTTTATTTAACTTAAACAGTACTCTATTTAAGGTTGACTCTCCAGTTAAGTAGAGTATGGGTTGTTTCTTCAATATACAGCTTGGCCGAATGTATATCGTCCCCTCATATACTTCCAGAGTAGACTATTACAAGCCCGTGTGATATTCAGTCAATCAGTTCAGTCAGGTTACTCGATCCATTCCTCACCACTTTAAAAGAGTGTCATCCTTAGTTTATTTTAATTTTCAATACTTTCGCGTTGCATTTATAATACTTACTGGTAAGGCTGTTGCCGACAGTTCCTAAAAATTAAATATTATTATTATAGATAACAATTACCCTTAGTTTTAAATGTTAGTGTTAGCCAAGAAATAAGTTTCAAAATGTAATAAAATAAATTTCTTACATACTTTCATTTTGGAATTATTTTTAACAGTAAAATAACTAACAAATCATGTTTAAGTATCTATTCAGGATATTATTTTATATACATAATACATGGTTAAAAAAAGATGTATTTTGACTCACCCAAAAGACCAGACAGCAGTACATTCTGCAAAGAATATAAAATTTGTGTTTTAAAACGCACATATTATTATTAATAAGAATACGCGAGGTGAACTATAATTTAATAACCAAAAATGTTTACTACTCTATCCAAGTCTTCAAAACCATTTTTGACTTTATCTAAGTGCATGGTTTTGTGGTCTCAAAACCTGCTTGCACTATTTTATTTTTACTTTCACTGAGTATTTAATATAAGCCGTTTACGCTGATAAACATTAGAAATGTGTTTTATATTGCCTTCTTTAAAGCCGATTTTGATCGAGTCTGTTATAAAAATTATATTATAAAATACGGGGTATTCTCGGAATTATATAATACTGATTTGTATTATAATTATTTACAATAATGTTATTAAGGTTGTGAATACTAAGTTTTCTAGGTTAGTGAAATTTCAATTAGGTATAGATTGAAGGAAGTAGTGACTTCATTGTTAGTACTTTCATTAAGAGTTCTCACCACAGTTCCTTTGGTTCCAAGAAGGCCTCCAAGAACGTTGTCAACGGTCTTCACTACTCCTCCAACCAGATTACCTACGCCATCAAGATCTACGGCAACTACAGCTCCAAGAAGCCTGTCTTTCTTGCAGCGAGATATTTTGCTTTTGGCAATACTGATGTACACTTTTAGATCTGAAAGTCAAATTTTTTAATTTATATGTTATTATTTTTAATACGTCATAAAGAAAAAATCGAAACGATTACCAAAATGTTAATTTCATATCGATGTTTAGGACAGTATTAAATTATGAGTATTATTTGTGGTTAAAACATATCAACTATCTGAAATCAAATTCTTAGACATACTATCTTTTTTTAAGGTTATTATCATTTTTACCATTGCTTAAAACACAGTTTACGGCAGTAAGTCGTTTGTCATTTTATTCAAACAGAATAAAATTTTCAAAAATTAGCACAATATGAATATTATTTCAGCTCTATTATAACCTAATAACAATAATACATACCTATTCCACCCAAGATGTTGCTGTTCATAATACTCGCGATATGTGTAAGGAATTCTGAAAACAATAACAACAGATTTCAAGGCAATAAAAATAATTGGAGTTTTATTTTTGCATGGTCGATTGAAAAATTTGCTGCAATTTGTTAAATTATTTCATTACAAAAGGTGAACAAGACGAAGGTATTTCGATATACCTTGTTTTAAGATATTGTATGCATTCACAACAAATAAAATTAAAATAGTTCAAAACGCTAATTCATTTAATGTTTCTTCTAAAATAAAATTCCTAATAAAGACAACATTTAAACGATAAAATAAAAATCACTATTATGTGCTACTTGTGAGCCAAATATTTATGTAATTATTAAATTCTCATATTTGCTACGTTAAAGTTCCGTTCAAATTGGATTCATAATTGCTAAGTATTAAAAATGTTTCAAAAAACTTACGTTCAGCGAATTTGTCACCAACTACAAAAAAAATAGATCTTTATTAATCTGTCAAAGAGTGATTAGTTTATATAATACAACTTTTGTATAATTAATTTATGTTTCACGTCTCTTGGTGAAGGTACTTACGTCCTATATCAATACTGTTGCCGATACTTCCCATGATGCTGGTGACTGTGGAAAAAGAAAGAGAGATTAATGAACCATAGAAATAAAGGAATAGGTCTGAGATAAGTGATATCTAAATTACTCCAAAGGAGCGCGACTTCACATAATGCACTCCTATTTTTCCATTTGATTGAAATATGCAGGCAGAATATATAATTTTCGAGTAATTGTTTAAAAAAAATTATAAGACACGTCTGAATTCGTCAGAAGTGGAGAGAAAGAGATATTAAAGTTTTTTTATAAAAAAATATATCGAATACATATTCTTAAAATATTGCAGTTATACTTACGATTTACAATAACTAAGACGAAGTCGTTGTTGCTGTAGCTGGTCTCTGAAATTGGAAGTTTGAAGTCAATTCAAAAATTGGAAGTCAATTCAAAACCCGAAGAATCTCAAGCTAAAACAGGAGACAGTATGCATGTGAAAAGTGAAATTGGGAATCAATGCAGTAAATGCAATGGATCATAATAATGGCAGTCATAGATCTAAAATAAGGATTTCTAAATTTTATTTTTATGTAATGATAGTAATAACTACGCAATGAATAAAACAAATACTTACTTTTGACGAGACCCACGATCTCGAGAACCAAGTCAAGGATAACTCTAACATTTACTGAAAAGAAAACGAAAAATATTTAGTTGATTTGCAGTATAATAAATAAAACAAAGTGTACGAATTTGAAAACTGATGTAAATTAGTGAGACATTTCATTGATTTAAGATAACTCCAAAAATTATGTCTAGAAAAAATACTTTTTAGAGTTCAAATATCAAAATTCGATATCAAAATGGAGTAAAATATCAGTACAGGGAGTCCGGTCTCTCAAAGAAGCGTCGTCGGCAAGGTGAGGTGATATCTATGTTGCTGATACAACGCTTTGCGAAGCTTACGCAAAAACGTGATCATAGGTATGATATATTACCACCTGGTTGACTGTCTTACCTGTTAGCCCATCAATTCCAATGCCGTTGGTGAGTTTGTTGATGGCACCAAGAAGATCAGGCTCGATGTTAGCAAGGGCGTAGAAGTTGATGACGTCCTGTGGGTTGTTGCCACCGTCGTAGCGCTTGCAGCCGCATTTGGTGCCGAAGGTTGGTGCGCAGACATACGTGTTATCAAATCCTGTAAAAACGTACACAGATGACATGAAACGGTTATTTTATTTGTTGCATCACAGATCTGGTTTGTATCTTGTAAGAGAAGTGTTGAAACACACGATATTATTAGAGATAAATTATATATTACCTGGACGTCTGTCATTAAGCAGCGATCCAGTAAGACCTGGGGAGCCCAAAGTGCAGAGGAGAAGTCTGAGAACCCCAACAAGAACTGTAAAAAAAATAATACGACATGTTAATAGGTACATTAAAAAAAAAACAAGAATATCTTGAATAAAATGCATTTTGTTGTTCTTTTTATGTTTCATGAATACATTTCACATACGACGAAAAAGAATAATTATAAAAAAAATTAAAAAGACTCACGGTTGGAGATGGCGGTTCCGGCTGAAAAAAAGGAGTTATTTAGAATTGTTAACTTAAAAAGGAAAATAATTATGTTGTGTTTATTTTTAATTTTAAATTAAATAACTATGAATTTAAAATATTTTTAAGAGTACTTACTTCCTGGCAGGATTCCGTTTACAACCTCCCCAACTACCTGTACGACTGTAAAAGAACATTATTTTAAAATATGATTACGGTAAAGGTAGAAAAAGGGTCCACAGATCACTTGGACCGGCAAAGACATCCTTTTTTCTATTTTGTTGTTGCTTAGTTAGTCTCAATATAAATCATAGTCTTACACGAATAGCTATGTAATCAAACCATTTTTTAATATATTTAACTATAATTTTCTACTGAGTTGGCTTGAAAAGTATATTTACCACTTATGAGGACATTGAATACATCGTCCACCGTGCCCGGAATTTCTGCAACGAAAATAAGGTAAATGAGTATCTTATCTTATAGCGTCACTTTCACGGTTTTATTAAGACCGATTTGGTGCCTTTATGTCACCAGTATAATTGTAATTAGCAAATTATCTGGTGTCTGCGCAGTATTTTTCCATTTTAGTTCATATCTGCCAGAAGTCATTTAGCGGACGCAAATGAAATTATAAAACATAACGTCTTTCATCATTATACTCACTCAGGAGGGAAAGATCAGCAAGGATGCTTTTGGCATTGCCGGTGATTTCTGAAAGAATACAATACAGCACTTAATGAGATCCATTTCTATATGTATTTACATACTTTATCAATACATGGAGTGAAATACTAAATATAAAACAGATAGTATACGCCTTAACTAGGATATGACATATTTCCTGTAATTGAGAATAATAAAATTTATCTCAAACATTGAAAGGCAATAGGAATTAAAGTTCAACTAAAAAGGCAATTCTCAAAAAAGAAAAATCCTGTGAGATTGAAAAAAAAACCTTAAGACTGAAACAGCTATATAGTTTTAATATTCAAAATCGTCTTTTTCATTTTTTATACTTACTTGTAAGGCCATTGCTGATGGTCCCTGAAAATAAAATGTTATTATTAATGATAACAGATACTGTAAGTTTCAAAAATGTTAGTTAGTCAGAAAATAATAATTACTATAATTTTTCTAACGTTTCAAATAGCTAAGAGATGCTATTCAGAATATTATTTTATCACGGTCATGGAATAAAAAAATTCTATTCTTGTTGTTTGACTCACCCAAAAGACCAGACAGGACTACATTCTGGAAAGAAATATGGATTTGTGATTTAAATCAAACTCATTAAAAAAAATCCTCTCTTGTGTCATAGCTAACTTGAGTAGGTACTTCATTATCATTGTGTCGATTCAAATTCGACCGCGCTACAAAGCACCACAATGTAAAGTTAATGCTATTCTAAATCCAACAAAATAGCATTTATTTACATCATTGTAAACAAGAAAATTGGCCACTGTTCTCGCCAATATTTATTTCTGAGTATTTATTGTATCTTTGCGTGAACAGTCATCATTCAATCAATGCGAGCCCTTACCAGAGTTCCTGTTCCAATAACGTTGCCGACAACGGCGTCAACGTCAACTATGACGCCAAGCAGCTTGTCTTTCTTGCAGCGAGATATTTTGCTTTTGGCAATACTGATGTACAGTTTAAGATCTGAAAGACAATGGTCGAGCTTAGTAAATTGTTTTCCGTCGAGAAATTACAATATTAAGAACAAAACGAAATTCTTTGTGGTGAAAACGGTCCTCTATTTTTTAGTAAGTATTTAAGAGTAGTGTAAATGCATTACAGTTTTGAATTAACGTTTTATTTAACGTTGTTTAAAATTGTAACAATTTTATTGAAACACTATAAAATATTCACAAAATTAACTGACTGTAATAACATGTATTCTACATACCAATTCCACTCAAGATATTGCAATCCAAACTATGAGACATGCCCGTGAGAATTTCTGAAAACAAAAAAAAACAGAATTTAAGTCATTTCAAAATAAAAACTTGCAATAAAATTGCTAAATTATAACTTTACTTAAAAGATTTCCGCAATTGTTATTTTAACAATTTTGAGTGCATTTTTCAGTCATGAAGTAATCACCCATTGATACATATACATTCATAGATGTATTGTATTCACATTAAGGTTATGTTCTTATATTTAAATTTATATGTTAATTTCAGTATTAACATATACAAATAATATTAACTTAAAATAAATAAAATATATTTCAATATGAACTAGTGAGCAAAATAATTTGACAGATGTTCTCATATTTACTACGTTAAAGTTCAAAAAACAATTTGAATTCATAATAACTTAGCATATGATGTATTTTCAGAAACTTACCTTCAACAAGCTTATCACCAACTGAAAAAAAAATATTTAAAAATTAAATTATTTTTAGACTTTAATAATCTGTAAAAGAGTGATCTTACTCAAATAGCACAACTTATTTAGTTGTAATATAATGTTTCACATCAACTCATTAAGGTACTTACGTCCTACTTCAATACTGTTGCCGACACCTCCCAGAATACTGGTAACTGTGGAAAAAGAAAGGAAGATTAATAAATCATAGGAAAAAAAATTTATTTAATTTTGGGACTGAGTGCAATGACAGTAATCATCAATAGTAACATAAGAATACAAACATAATAGTAAAACGTCCAAAGCCGGTGACTCTTCGGAAGTGCACGCTACTATAACCATAACACTTCATTTTTTCATTTGAATGTACAAAAATATTTTTATGTCACATCTAACCATAAAGTGGACTTTTCCGCCCGCTACGCGTACGCAAAACCCCACTTTATGGACAGGGGGTAACATAAAACTATTATCGCATATTTATTGCCCTTGCCTACAGCTCGGACGTCATTTACTTGCGATCTGAGGCATTCTTTGTTTTATCGCCCTTGGTATATAAGGTACGTATTTGCAACATAGCAGTTGTACTTACGATTGACGATAACCAAGACGAAGTCGTAGTTGCTGTAGTTATTCTCTGAAAATAGAGATATATAGTTAATTAAAAGCGCAAAGGGGAAAAATGGAAATAAATATATTCGATTTTAATTTTAACATTATATAAATGTTAGAAAAATTACTACAAAGATTTTGGTGGTTAAATATGTCTGTGAAAACTGAATTGGGTATTTTGCAGTTATTGCAGCAATTGCTCTAAGACATGAACTTCTAAATGCCAGTTTTAGTGCAATGACAGTAAATTAAGTACGAAATGAATATACAACAATTACTTACTTTTGACGAGACCGGCGATCTCAAGAACCAACTCAAGTATAACTCTAACATTTACTGAAAAGAAAAATGTAGATTCAGTTAACATTACAAAAATATAACAAGGTGTTGTTGTGGTGTTCGAATGTGAAAGTATGTGAGAATAAAGTAGTGATACATTTCATTATTCTAATAAGTGATCGAAGGGAGAACATCGCACTGATAATCGAATATAAACTCCAAAAATAATACGAAACAGGGCTAAAATTTCCACGTTCTAAATACTTAAGATTTTATCAGAAACACAACGATTTGCTGTAGTTTCAATCGTGTCCCTGCAGCGCCAGAGTGTCTAAAAGAAGTATTTTCTTAAAGGAGAAATGGTCCCTATGTCGATATAACGCTTTGCGAAACTTACGCAAAGACGTGATAATAGTTATAATAAACATTTCCACCTGGTGGACTTAAAATCTTTCTTACCATTTAGCCCAGCAAGTCCAGCGCCGTTGGTGAGTTTGTTGATAGCAACAATAAGATCAGCCTCGATGTTAGCAAGGCCGTAGAAGTTGATGACGTCCTGAGGGTTGTTGCCACCGTTGTAGCTCTTGCAGCCGCATTTGGTGCCGTAGGTTGGTGCGCAGACATATGTGTTGTCGAATCCTGTGAAAAAGTACACACATGACATGAAAAGGGTACTGTTATTTTATTTGTTGCACCACAGATTTGGTGAAATATTGACAACCACACGACAACTACTATCGTTAGAATTTATCATATGAATCGGAATCGGAAAAAAATATGGTGACTTTTTGAAAATAATTATTTGTAGAAGATAAAGAAGAATGGAGTAGGGCGACGCTCGCTATTGCGTCATCCCGTCGTATAAAAGACAGCGCGTCCCCCATATCCCCCCAGCCCCCGTATCATGGGACGTTTACACGTCTCTTTCGGGGGCAGAAAATCTTTTCCTCTCGCTCTAACTCGCACTAAATCCCTAGACAAAACACTGTCAAGTGGTGGAGAGAGACTTGTCCACGTCCCCGTGCTAGGCCCGCTGGATGGCCTTGTGGTGAACTGATTAGGTTCCCACCTCCCTCCCGTGAAGGTTGCCCTTTCCAACTTCGGGCACAAAAAAAAGGCCCGGAACATATTCTTAATTGAGCCTTCCTTGTGGAAACGCCGTCCGAGATCTTTGTTGTATTTAATTAATTGTGTTAATTGTCAGCTAGTGGTGCAAATTACTTTTTATCATTTCAATTTTATAAATTAGTTTGAGGGTAGAATTACCTTGTTTTTTTTTTAATCTTTAAATCATTACATTGTTAAGATATATTAAATTGACTTTTTTTTAGACAAACACCCTTTTGAGCTTAGGATATTTACCTGGACGTCTGTCATAAAGCAGTGATCCAGTAAGACCTGGGGAACCCAATGTGCAGAAGAGAAGTCTGAGAACGCCAACGAGAACTGTAAAAAAATAATGTGGCATATTAGATAATTGAAAAACGAGAATATCCTTTAATATAAAATGCACTGTATTGTTGTCCCTTGATAATAAAAAAATTTACAGTTGGTACTGTGTTAAAAACTAGTTTAATAAATAAATAAATAATAAATATTTTTCTTTTACACTCAGACCTATAATCTAGCCCAAAGTAGCCTAAGCACCTGTGTTATGGATTCTAGATGACGGACATATTTTAATATAATTATGTATAGAAATGTTGAAAATATACTACATAAACATATACACAACTATGACTCGGAAACAAAAATTTGTGGTCACCACAAAGTTTGCCCCTACCAGGATTCGAACCCGGGACCACTTGGCCAATACCCAGCAATCTGAGCATTCGACCAAGGCGGCCGTCGTTAATGTCAGGCTTCATGCAAAAAAGGCAATAAAAATTAAAAAACAGTTGCATTTAAGAAATTTGGTAAAAGACATAAATACTCACGGTTCGAGATGGACGTTCCGGCTGAAAAAAAACAATTCAATTAGTATTGTAACCTTTATGAGTAAAATAATTTTGTTGAAAAAAAAACAGAGAAAACTAAATTTAATATTTTTTGATATTAAATTTAAATACAAAGATTTTGGGGTTAGAAAAAGAATTTCGAAAAATTTTATTTTATTTTATATTTATTTCTACATTGCGAGGGTACCCGTTGGCTTACAACGTGAAGTGTAAAGGTTAGAAGAATTTCGGCAAGTTAATTAGTGTCTTCGGTGGCCGAGCGGTCAGGCACCTGCCCGGATAGCAGCGGACGCGGGTTCGATTCCCGCCTCAAGATAATAATTTTTCGAAATTCTTTTTCTAACCCTAAAATCTTTGTACTAATTTTTCTAACATTTATATAAATGTTAAATTAAAATCGAATAGATTAAATTTAAATTTTAGAAGTACTTACTTCCTGGCAGGATGCCGTTCACAATATCCCCAACAACTTGTACAACTGCAAAAGAACATTATTTTTAAATAAGATTACGATATATTATATGCAGAGAATGCCTCATAACACACCACGTGGCCCCATGTAGGTGTCTGTTAATTGTATTTTGGTGTTGCTCAGTTAGTAATGATAATTTATACGAATAGCTATACATGTTCACTCATCTACTTTATCTAATGATTTTTTTAATTTTCTTTATGTTGTATCGGCGATCATTCTAAAAATACTGTCGATTTCTATGCAATTAATTCAATGTTATGACGCATGACCATAATTAAGTAAGTCATCAAAAAATTTCAAAGAATATGCAAGTATTATAAAAATGGAAGCTGATAGAACATGAAGTAGGTGTATATCCCTAGACATTGTTGAGCAATTTGTTAATTTAAAATATCAAGGGCCTGTTTCACAGTCGACAAGTAAGTTCTGAGTAGCTTACTTGGCAGATCATTTGACAGTTGTATTATGAAATGTATGTCAATTGAATTGCCAAGTAAGCTGCTCAGAACTTACTTGTCGATTGTGAAACAGGCCCTGAATGTAACTATGTAGTAAAAAATCCCGGTGACGTTTATCAAATAGAACAAGGTAAATATTCAGACTTTATTTCTGTAAGTAGTACTGAGTTGGCTTAAAAAGTCTACTTACCGCCAATGAGGAGATTAAATACGTCGTCCACCGTGCCCGGAATTTCTGCAAGATAATAAGGCAAATAAGTAACTAGTCTCATAGCGCCATTTTCGTGTCTGTTATAAGACCGATAGAATCACTTGGATCATGAATAGAACTAATGGTATGTTGCAATTTATTAATAACATTAATGATACAAGTGATACAACTTGGGACCCTTAGAACCATTGAAAAAAAGGGTAATTTAAAAAAAGCGCTTGGTAAACTAGATAATGGAAAAATCATCAGACATTTCTGCCCAAAGAAACAGAAAATTAAGTTCTAAGTACGGTCGTAATTTAACTTACTCAGGAGAGAAAGATCAGCGAGGATGCTTTTAGCATTGCCGGTGATTTCTGAAAATATAAATCATAGCACTGAGATCCATATAATATTCATTTTTCCAAATCGTTAAGTTAAGAATATTAGAGGATACGACATTCAGTTATTTCTAAATAAATATAAATATTTTTACACTCACACCTATCATCTAGCCCAAAGTAAGTAGCCTTAGCACTTGTATTATGGATACTAGATAACGGACTTATTTTTAATATAATTATGTATATAAATGTTGAAAATATACTACATAAACATATACACAACCATGACTCGGAAACAAACATTTTTGGTCCACACAAAGTTTGCCCCTATCAGGATTCGAACCCGGGACCTCTTAGCCAATACCCAGAAATCTGAGCATTCGACCAAGGCAGCCGTCAAAAGAAGCCCCAGTAGCGCGGAACGTGGAGAAATCTCCTCGGGGAAAAGATAATCTTTTCCTATCACTCTTATTCTCACTAATCTCCCGAGACAAAACACTGTCAAGTGGTGGAGAGAGATTTTGTCCACGTCTCGTGCTAGGCCTACTGTTCCCCACCACTTGATAAGAGTGTCACCGTTCTTTTTCAGTTTCTTTCAATATTAATATTTTCGCGCTGCATTAATAATACTTACTGGTAAGACTGTTGCCGACAGTGCCTGAAAATAAAAAGTCATTATTATGGATGACAGGTACTATTAGTTTGAAATGTAAATGCTAGCAAAGATTTAGGTTTAAAAATGGAAAAAATGTTTACATCTTTTTCCCTTTTTTTTTTACAAAATAAAAACAAAAATAATTTTAAACTTTTTTTTTGTTTTTATTTTCAAACGTAAAAAATCTAACAAGCATAGTTTGAGTGTTCATAAAGAATATTATTTAATATAAGCAACTAGGTTATGAAAAAATATTTGTAGTTTGACTCACCCAAAAGACCCGACAGGAGTACATTCTGTAAAGAAAGAGTAATAAAATTAACGAATTAGTTAATAAGATTACGATAGGCGAACTTGTTTTCTGCGAATCATCTGAATATTCGAAGACGTAACTTTAGCCGCTAAAGATGCGACTGAAATTTCCCATGATATGAACATGCAAGTTTCCTAACTATAGTTTGACAACTTCGTGCGCGACCCTCCTGCGGTACGAGACTTTCTTTCTTTTTTTTTCTTTCTTTCTTCTTCCTGCCCTGTTCCCAGTCTATCTGGGGTCAGCGCAGTCTGTTTCCTCTTCTATTCATATCAGTCAGACGTCATAAAGCCATCCACTCCCTTTTGATTCATATCATCCATCACACCGGAATGGTGCTAGTGACGTATAGAAAATAGACGAAATCGTATCACTTTTACCTAGTCGAGAGATCGAGAACGGAGAGAGTGATTGGGATGACAACATTCAGATCCATACTGATCAAGGTTTTGGTTGGGTTTTATTAGGTTTTGCAGGACAAGGACTAGGTTTCGCAAGACACCAACCCTCTTTGGTGTCTTGCGAAACCTAGTCCACCATTCAGTCTCCACCATTCAGTCCCTCCACTTATTGGTCTTCACCGGGCAATCTCCCTTAGTCGACCCCTGGGATGAGTCGGGGCTGGCACATTCTACGAAATTTTTTCGCTCCCATGCCAGTATTAAAGACAGGTTTTGTAGAATTAGATTAAATGGGTTTTATTTAAAAGATATAAGGAGAACACCATCAAAATATTTTTTTACGAACAGAAATCTCTAAAACTATTTAAACCATCTAGAAAGAGCTTTAGGGATTCTCGTACAGGCTGACAAGAACCCAATAAAACATATTCTTGGTAATCACACACACATTTGACCGTGGCAAAAGAACCTTGGGTTCTTTATCTTGGCCAACAATCTGACCATTGGAACCAATTGGTTAACTTTAGCACTAAGATTCAAACAAGTATAGATTGATGGAAGCAGTCACTGCCTTGTAAGTACAGTCAGCGGCACTTCAGACTACCCAAAACTGTCAAATTTCTTCATTCGATTGTCAACCTTAACTTAATCAATTGAATTGCCAAATCAATTGAGAAATTTTACCATTTTGTGATACTCTGAAGTGCTGTTGACTGTATATTCAATGTGAGCTCTCACCACAGTTCCTTTTGTTCCAAGAAGGCCTCCAAGAACGTTGTCAACGGTATTCACTACTCCTCCAACCAGATTACCTACGCCATCAAGATCTACGGCAACTACAGCTCCAAGAAGCCTGTCTTTCTTGCAGCGAGATATTTTGCTTTTGGCAATACTGATGTACACTTTTAGATCTGAAAGTCAAATTTTTTAATTTATATGTTATTATTTTAATACGTCACAAAGAAAAAATCGAAACGATTACCAAAATGTTATTTTAATATCGATGTTTAGGACAGTATTAAATTATGAGTATTATTTGTGGTTGAAACATATCAACTATCTTAAATCAAATTCTTAGACATACTTCCTTCCTTAAGTCCTTTTTTAAGGTTATTATCATTTTTACCATTGCTTAAAAACACAGTTTACGGCAGTAAGTCGTTTGTCATTTTATTCAAACAGAATAAAATTTTCAAAAATTAGCACAATATGAATATTATTTCAGCTCCATTATAACCTAATAACAATAATACATACCTATTCCACCCAAGATGTTGCTGTTCATAATACCCGAGATATGTGTAAGGATTTCTGAAAACAAAAACAACAGATTTCAAGGCAATAAAAATAATTGGAGTTTTATTTTTGAATGTCGATTGGAAAATTTGCTGCAATTGGTGGATTTCATGTTGGATGTATTGATTGAAAATACTAAATTGTGATATTCAATACGTTCCAGTATCCAATACGAGTGATATATAATAAGTTCCAAATGCAAATTGTATTCATAATGTCTAAGAATATAATAATTCAAGAAACTTACCACCAACAACTTTGTCACCAACTGCAAATAAATAAGACTTTAATATTCTGACACAGTGTGATCGTAACTATCATTAGTTTTGTTTAGATTTATATTTCACTTTGTCTCATGAAGGTACTTACGTCCAATATCAATGCTGTTGCCGATACCTCCCATGATGCTGGTGACTGTGGAAAAAGAAAAGGAGATCAATAAATAAAATATAAACAAAATAGGACTGAGATCATTGTCTTTATTTATACTTACGATTGACAATAACCAAGACGAAGTCCTCATTGCTGTAATTATTCTCTGAAAAGATAAATTTGGCATTAATACGTAGCACAAAGAATTCAAAGCTAAAATAAGAATAAGTCTGTGAAAAGTGAAATTAGGAATCATTGTGCATATTATGTGCAGTGATTGCAGTCATTGCTCTAAAAACTTTCTAAATCCTAGTTTCAGTTCAATTAACTATTTATTTAGGAAATAAAGTCACTTTACTATATACTTACTTTTGACGATACCCACAATCTCTAGGATCAAGTCAAGGATTACTCTAACATTAACTGAAAAGAAAAAGGAGTAGATTTAAATTAACCTAGCATTATAATAAATATAAAAAAATTTACGAATGTGAAAATAAAGTGGTGATACATTTAATTATTTTAGGAATTGATCCAAATGTGAACGAAGCTCTGATATAAACTCTTAATATAAACAACGAAAATGTTACGTAATCGTATTGCTAAGTACTAATGTGTCGCTGTGGTGAATACGGAGGCCACGGATTATTAAAGAAGCGTTGTCGACCTAGGATTGACCTCTATATTGCCGACACGTTTTGTGTATCTTTTTTTTTTCTTTACAGGTTTTTTGGGGAAGGCCAAGACCTTGACCTAAAGCCAAACGTGTCCTCAAGCCTTGCAGTCGAGCACTCCCTGTGAGGGTGCCTTCACGGCAGGCGTGAACCCCGTGTGGGGACGGCATCTCCCGAGGGAGATATACTGCCGCGGAGAGCCTCACAGGGCGCCCGAGTCGGAGCTTGGATCGGCAGGCCTGAGGGTGCCTCTAAAGGCGCGGACCTCGGCTCAGGCGTGCCGTGTAGTGGGGGGAGCGGGCGAGAAGCGCCCAGGGACACGAGTGTACCTGGTAAAGCGCCTTGTGTGTAGACCGGGTCTTCGTACTCTTATGCGACGGGTGCGGTGTATTGGCAAGGTGTTATAGCTAGTGCCTGTGATGAATTCGGCTCTTTGGTTGGCCTGTGTGATTGGGTCATCCGGATCGATGAGATCGTTTTTGGGCCTACGGAAGGCCCGCCCTACATTAGGCAATGGAGAATAATACGCCGCTTTGACTACCAGCGGGTTTGGGTGGTGGGGAGCATTGTTAAAGAATCGCATCGAAGCGTTCTTCATGTACTGCGCTATGGTTGGAAGATCGAAATCGCGATGTAGGTCTACGTTGCGCATGTACCATGGGCTCCCGGTGGCCACGTAGAAAGCGATTTTGAATTACTTGCAGCCTATTGATACGCGACGGGGCTGCATGCGCGAATACTACACTAGCATACTTCATGATTGGACGGACGCATTATACTTTGTAAAGTGTCAACTTATTTCTAAGTAACATTTTACTTCGCCTGCCTAGAAGATGGTAGAGACGCCCACCCCGATTAAAATACATGGCTGCACTTTTATCGGGGTTGGCCTCTATCCTCCACTTGCGGAACCATTCGCCCAGGGCGTTCGCGGCTATCTGGAGTTTACGTACGGCATAATTGCGTACGACCAGTGAAAATAAGAGCGGGGCGAGTACGGAGCCTTGCGGGACTCCAGCACGTGTCGGTCGGTGGCGGGAGCGCGTTCCCTCGACGCGGTAACGAACGGAGCGATTTGACAAGAAGTCTCGTATGATGAGCACGAGTCTGTCTGGCATGTTGAGTTGAAACAGCTTGTAAATCAAACCGTTGTGCCACACCTTGTCAAAGGCCTTTGCTACATCGAAGAAAAGCGGTCCCGTGTTGATGGGGCGCAAGGGATATGGCGTTCGTATCCCTGTGAGGAGAGGGTGTGATGTGTTAAGCGGTGCACCCGATGCGTACACGAGTGTTTGGCCTGGAAGCCAAACTGTTCGTTGATGAGAATGTTGTGCAAAGACACAAAGTCTTTGAGACGGGAGAGTAGGACTCGCTCGTAGAGCTTGCCCAGAGACTGGAGCAGGCTGATAGGCCTATAGCTCGAAGGGGATTTCGCGTCTTTGCCGGGCTTCCGGATCCCGATAACGTCGGCCTCTTTCCATGCGTTAGGAAAAGACCAGTGGGTCATGGCGCCATTAAAGATGGCCACCAGAAGCAGGATGAGTTGCGCGGGCAGGATCTTAAGGACCCTGTTGGAAATGCCGTCGGAGCCGGGGGCTTTGTGCGGTTTGAGGTCGGAGATTAACGTTCGCTCCTCGTCATATGTGACCGGCGGGAGAGGTGACGCGGTAGGTGGTAGAGAGGAGAGTCTTTCGACTTGCCTGTCTACCTCCTGCACGTAGGAGAGATCCACTGGAAGTGTACTCGGAGTACATTGGGATTCTAAGCTGTCGGCCAGGCACTCGGCCTTCTCGTCATCATCAAAGCCGATGGTGAGGTCGGGTCTGGTGAGGGGAGGCATGGTTGGCACGTGGTCGGACTGAAAGGTTCTCGCCATCCTCCAGTAGGCCTGGTGGGATGGCGAGATGCTTTCCAGAGTGTCGTGCCACTGCTGCTCATAAAGATCGCCGATGCAAGTCCTCACTTGACGTTGTAAGGACCGCATCCGCGCTCTGTTCGCATCAGTGGGACGGCTGAGCTTTCAGCGTTGATGAGCATTCAGCGCTGGAACCTCCCTGGACGCCTGGCTAACGGCTGAGCGGAGGTGACTGTTAAGGACCCCGATCGCATGCTCAGTGTCGTGGAGGGACGTGAGGTGGTCGGGAATGGTGTCCAGCTCCGGACTGCGAGAGGTGTCGAGTAAGTTCCCGAGCCTCCCCCAGTTCGTAACTGTTCTCATTGCAGTTGGGTCCAGGATGGAGCCAAGCTACATGATCACCGGGCGATGGTCCGAGTCGGGGGCATGGTGAACCTGCAGGGAGCACAACCTGAGGGTTACATTCCTAAGAAGAGCCATGTCCAGGGGATTCGGTGAGTGGTTGGGATTCCTGTGATAGTGGGAGGGAACCATGGGACAGATGATGTCGAACAGGAGGTCATCAGTGTAACTGCGCATCCGCCGGCCATTGGGCAAGGTTGATGTGCAGTTCCACAGCGTGTGATTGCAATTGAGGTCGCCGGCAATAATGACGGCTTCCCCCATCGCAAACAGGGCCTCTAGGTCGGCTCTGTGCAGGAGCTGGTCGGGAGCAAGGTAGGTAGACGCTATGGTGATAGGGAGGTGGCCGGTTATGGTTAGCCGACAGACTGAGACTTCCATGGTGAGAAGATGGGGCAGCGGGTCCAACGGGACGCAGTGCAGGGTACGCTTATAGTAGATAAGCGTGCCCCCACTATTTGTGTATCTTACGCGTAGACGTGATTATACGGTATATTCTATTTCAACTTCGAGGACTTAAAGACTTTCTTACCTGTTAATCCGTCAAGCCCAGCGCCATTGGTGAGTTTGTTAATGGCAAGGATAAGATCAGCCTCTATGTTAGCAAGGGCGTAGAAGTTGATGACGTCCTGAGGGTTATTGCCACCGTTGTAGCTCTTGCAGCCGCATTTGGTGCCGAAGGTTGGTGAGCAGACATACGTGTTGTCGAATCCTGTGAAAAAGCACACACATGACATGAAATGGGTACTGTTATTTAATTTGTTTCTGATCTAAGCGTGAACTATATCTGGTTTATTTCTTGCAGGGGAGGTATTGGAAACCATATAACAACAAGATATTATTAAGTTAGAATTTTTACGAATAATTTTATATTGACTTTGTTAGAAAATCCGTTTTTGGCTTCGGATATTTACCTGGACGTCTGTCATTAAGCAGCGATCCAGTAAGACCTGGGGAGCCCAATGTGCAGAGGAGAAGTCTGAGGACCCCAACAAGAACTGTAAAAATGAATTTGACATGTTAGTAAATTTAAAAACACAAAAATATTCTTAAATATTTTGTGCCCTGATGTTAGGAGAATAGAATGTAATCTTCAGGCTTAATGAAAAATGTATTTGTTTTTAAAGTTGCTTGAATATGAAATTGGTAATATTTAAAAAAACTCACGATTAGAGATGGCGGTTCCGGCTGAAAACAAATGAGTCAATTAGAATAGTTTACTTGTGAAGAAAAATTTTACGTTCAAATAAACATAGAAAGCTATTTTTTGTTTTTTGGCAATTAGTAACAGTAGAAATACTTACTTCCTGGCAGGATACCGTTCACAACATCTCCAACAACCTGTACAACTGTAAAAAAAACATTAATTTTATATGATTACGATATAGGCAGTAAATGAACACACCAGGCGGATGTAGGTGTCGCTTTATTGTGTTTTGTTGTTGCTTTGTTAGTAACTATAATCTTACTCGAATAACTATGTATTTAAATAATTTGTCAATTACATTCCAGTACCTATTGTTTATCAAATAGGAAAAAGGTGGAAATTTCAGATGTTGTGTAAGTGAGTGGTAGGTATTGAGTTATCTTGAAAAGTATACTGACCGCTTATGAGGATATTGAACACATCGTCCACCGTGCCTGGAATTTCTGTAACGAAAATAAGGCAAATGAGTATCTATTCTTACGGCGTTACTTTAATGGATTTTGCAAGTCCTATTGGACGCGAAATATTTGCCTCAACCAGGATTCGAACCCTAGCTTGGCCGATCTGAATAATCAACCAATTTATAATAGTAAGATAATTCTAGTAATCATTATACTCACTCAGGAGAGAAAGATCAGCGAGGATGCTTTTGGCATTTCCGGTGATTTCTGAAATAAATATAGCAATGAGATTCATTTCATATTTAAGCGTTAAGTGAAGAATATTATGTTAGGATTTTAAACACCGAAGGATGGCAAGACAAGTGTTATGTAATAATAAACCTTACTTCACTAAAACAAGACCTATTTAAGGTGAACTCTCCATTTAATTAGAGTGTTACAAGCCCGTGTGATATTCCTCACCACTTAAGAAGAATGTCACCCTAAGGTTAAGGTTCACCAACACTTAAACTAGCGATTAAAAGATAACCGATTTTTTGCGACTTTACCGTAAGGAAATTAAAGGTAAAGTCGCAAAAAATGACGGTTGAACTGGCAAAAACTGCTGGTTTTATATAATCGCCTGATTTACGTGTTGGTGAACTTGGGCCTAAGTTTCATTTAATCTATACTATATACGAGTACAAATACTATATAAATATATAATATTATGAAGCTGAAGAGTTTGTTTGTTTGGTTGGTTGGTTATATACTCCGTCTATCCGAATTACTCCGTCCAATCCTTTATGCTCTATTTGACAGTTCTTAAAGTGGTATAGGACCAAAAATGGACTACTACATACGATATCGATAATACAAATTCCCTTTTCAGTGCGAACAACATTCAAAATCTATAAATAAATGACTGTCAGTCATGAATCAAATCCATTGTCATTAATTGTCGTCGTCGAAAATAACATTAATAAAGTAACAATACATTTGAAATCCTTTCCGGGATTTTAACTAATATAAAACGTATTTTACTTGAAATTAATTTCAACCATTTCTAATAATTATTTCTAATAATAACATATTATGTTATTACTTTTGCCACCGGAAACGCCAGATTGTCATTTCGCCATTTTAATAACTGTGACGTCATTTGGCGCTTACGTCTGTTTAGAATGACTGGAATTTTAATCATGATTTTTTTGTATGAAAACGAAAGAATTCAGAAAAAATAAAAAATATGGGTGTCTTCATTTTCTATCTTATTTTATATAACATCATAATATAAATATGTTGAAAAAATTAAATGTTGTCAATTGTTTTGCTTCATGTGCGACCAGATCACTTTTTTATCACTGCAAAAATTTTTGGAATTCGTTCACACCATGAAACTCAACAAATTTCACTAAGGGAGCAACTCCAAATTCACGAAAAAAAAAAATATCAGCTGTTTCATACAAAATGATAATACCTACTTGACCCAAATGTATGAAAAAGCTGTTATTTGTTTCGTGAATTTGGAGTTGCTCCCGTAGTGAAATTTGTTCAGTTTGATGGTCTGAACGAATTCCAAAAATTTTTGCAGTGATAAAAAACTGACATGGTATATACTTAATTATTTTACTTTCGTTACATTAAAATGATACATTATATCTGAATAACTAAGCTACTTTTTATCCTGCGAAAAAATTAACGCCCACAAAGTCGCGGGTACACATGTAGTTCCAAATAAATACCGATACAATAATGTTATGTCAATCATAACATCACTGTTTTGGTTGACATAGAATGTAACTTTTTTCTTATCAAATGTTTGACATCTGTTATATATCGTATTTTTTAAAAATTACTGCACTTATGGACTCAATTTGCCTTAGATTAATATTATATGGGATTAAGGAACAAAATTAGGCAGTCGTCATATTTTTTAAACCTCCCATTTAAATTTCTTCCTAAACATTACACTGGTACATTCTAAGGGAGCTGTCAAATAGAGCATTAAGGATTGGATGGAGTATAATCTCAGTAACTACTGGTTTAAATTGAAAAAATATTTTTGTGTTGGATGGACAGTCCATTTATTGAGGAAGGCTATACAGGGCGTCCCACGGCCATGCCACACGGAGGGAAAGTATATTAAATATTGAACGTAGGATATTTTACTAAAAGAAGACATCGTTTTATTTTTAATAATAAGTAGAACTGCATTCACATATTTTTTAAAAATCGCCTGCCTCAACCGGGAATCGAACCCGCCAAATGTGATAGAAAAATTACATGTATTTTAAATAAAATTTTTCATATTATTTAAAAAAAAAATATTTTATCAAATGCTCAAAATGTGATCCGTTCTGTTGTATACAAATTCTCACTCTTTTGATAATTTCTCTCCCTGTCGATTTATTTATTTTTGCATGGTGGATGTTTGAAATAATACATCTAAGTTCATTTTGTAACATTTTGTATCTCAAGTGGGTAGGTCTTTGAAATGATGATGTTAGTTGTTGGAAGCATGGCCAAGTCAGAGGAAATTTCCCTGAACAAAATTTTAAATAAAATGAAAATTTTTATGATCTTAGTTTCATTTAATATGCTAGGTTATTTAGGAAAAAATAATGCTTATGAGTAGCCCTTTCAAACGCTATTATAAAATACAAGTTATTTTTCTATCACATTTGGCGGGTTGGATTCCCGGTTGAGGTAGGCGATTTTAAAAAAATCTGTGAATGCAGTTCTACTTATTATTAAAAATAAAACGATGTCTTCTTTTAGTAAAATATCCTACGTTCAATATTTAATATACTTTCCCTCCGTGTGGCATGGCCGTGGGACGCTCTGTATATAGGCTCTATAACAATCGGTATTAACGCGAGCGAAGCTGCGGGCGACCACTAGTTTTTTTTCATATAATACTTACTGGTAAGGCCATTGCTGACGGTCCCTGAAAATAATATATTATTTTCTAAGTTACACGAATAAAAAAATGTCACACATACTTTATTTTTGTAATTTTTCCAAACATTTGAAACAACTAACAAGTAATGTTAGTGTCTATTCAAAATACAATTTTATATTAGCAACACATTAAAAAATTCAATTCTTTATTAGTAATTTGACTTACCCAAAAGACCAGACAGGACTACGTTCTGTAAGGAATGAAAAAATGTGTTTTAAAACGAAAATATCAAAATATTATTACTATCATAACAGTGCAGTACCAAAAATCTCCGTGTTTAGGAAGGCAAGTTAAGCCGTTGGTCCTTCCTGCATATGCAGTCGTTAATACCTTCCGTGTGGTGACGCAGAATACAACTGTCACCACACTAAATCTCCCCCGCGGATGTCGTACAAGGCGACTAAGGGTTAAAAGAATGATGAGGAATGGGCAGCAGCGGTCCTCTTAGTCCACCTAGCAATGAACTCCCATTTCCGTGCTCGATAAATAGCAATAAGCTCGCCACCTATTACATGGGACCTAACCTTATTGGCGAAACGAGGGTGTTAATTCACCTCTGCCTACCCCTTCGGGGATATAGGCGTGATTGATGTATGTATGTATGTATACCTTAAAATCCTTACTGGGCCAGCGTGTGGCCCAAACTCCCTATATATTCTTCCATCCATAGGGAAGGCCTGTGCCCCAGTCGTGGGGACATTAAAAATCGGGTGATGATGATGATGATGAAACAAAATTACTTTAAATATATAAAAACAAGGAAATATTAGCCTTAGATATAGAGCGCTTGTGCTAAGGAAACTAAATTATACTAAATCTACATAACAATTTATTACGAACTATTGTAATAGTTCATTATAATTCTTCATAAACATTAAGCAACCATAGTAATATCATGATTAGTCATCGTAAACGATAAAAGAAAAATGTCGGTGCTTATCACCCAATTTTTTCCCCTTGCCAGGGTTAGAACCCAGGATATCTAGGCTCTTAGTCAACGATCATTCATTCGAACAAATTGATCAATTTTAGCGCTAAGTTTCAAACAAAATATTTATTGATGGAAGTGGTCACTTTATTGTAGTACTTTCAATGCGAGCCAAAGAGGGTCTTTATACACAAAGAGGGTTGGTGTCAGGCAGACAGCCGGCTGTAAAACCTAAGCCAAAACCTTGAGCAGTATGGATTGGAATGTTGTCATTCCAATCACTCCCTCAAATTAATCGGTCTCTCGGCATGGTCCGTTCCGTCTCTTTTGTATACATCCATTCTTCACTAACACCTTTACGGTGTGATGGATGATATGAATCGAAAAGGAGTGGATGGCTTGATGACGTCTGACCGATATGAATGGATGAGGAAACATACTGCGCCGACCCCAGATAGACGGGGAACAGGGCAGGGAGAAGAAGACTTTCAATGCGAGCTCTCACCACAGTTCCTTTTGTACCAAGAAGGCCTCCCAAAAGGTTGTCAACGGTCTTCACTACTCCACCAACTACTCCACCAACTAGTCCACCGGTGCCAACGTCAAGATCTACGCTAAGTACTGCGCCAAGGAGCCTGTCTTTCTTGCAGCGAGATATTCTGCTCTTGGTGATATTGATGTACACTGTTAGATCTGAAAATCAAGATTTGTGTTGGATTTAGTAAATTCAGTTCGTCTGTACTTACGTTCTAAAGAGTTCAAGACTCATATTTCAGAACGATGTCAAATGGGGTCGTTAAAAACATAAATTTGACATCTTAAAACGTCTTTTGATGTATGAGTAGGTGCCTTAATTTAAGATAAGTACCTATGACTTTAGGGTGTTATTATATCAGTATTTAACTCAACCATTGGCTTAAAACAATTACATTGGTACTTCTATGGCTCATCATCGTCTCATTCATTACAAAAACATTTGCCTTTGTATGTAGATAAATCTCACGGTTGATAATAATCGAATCCATGACCACCTTGTCACTAGGCAGCGCATCTGACCATGCAACCAATTCAGCCGTCAGATTTATTCAATCAAAAGAATTAGATTAAAATTTTCAGAAATTAGCTACTATTTGAACTTTGGTATAGTTACGATTGAGGAGCTCGCTAGCGCAGTGGCATAGCGCACTTGCCCTGCGATTGCGTAAACTAAGCAATATTTGCTAAGGCCGGACATTAGACCAACCCACACTGGGTCAGCGTGGTGGGTTATGGCCCAATCTCCATCCATAGGGAAGGCCCGTGCCCCAGCAGTGGGGACATTGAAGGGCTGGTGATGATGATGATGATGATAGTTACAATTTGAACTTTCTTTACATCTAATATTAAAAATACATACCAACTCCACCCATGATATTGGTGTCCAGGCATAAAGAGATGCTTGTTAGAAGCTCTGAAAACAAAAACAGTAGATTTTAAGTCAACACTATGGGGATTAATTTATTTTTGATTGCATTAAAATTAAACATTGCTGGTTTATTTATCTCTTAAAAGTGGGTGAGTACTCAGTGTTTTGTCTTCGTCTAACAAACATGATTTTGAATGCAAGGAAAAGAGACAAATCACATAAGTAAGGCCGTCAAAATGTATGTACTATGTATTATTATAATATTTCAAGTAACTTACCCTGGACAACCTTGTCACCAACTGGAAAAAAATAGGAATTTAATAATCTGTCAAGGAGTCATCTTAACTATCGCAACTTTTAATTAGTTGATTTATATTTCATCTTGCCTCATGATGGTACTTACGTTCAATTTCAATGCTGTTTCCAATACTTCCTAGGATGCTGACAACTGTAGAAAAAGAAAGAGAGATTAATAAATCAAAGAAATAAAGAAGTAGGTTTGGGACTGACATTATTGACACTAATCATCAGAACATAATTTTATGACCTAAACAATAAATAATAGCACAATTCTAAAGCCTTCTAAGATTCTTCAGAAAAGCGGCTATGACGTAACGCTTCACATCAATGTTCCTCGTTTTTTTAATTGAAAGAAACATGCACAATTTAATTGTTAAGTAATCCTTTAAGACAAAAAGGGGTATTATTATACACGTCAGGACGTGTCGGAGGTCCAAGGGAAAAGAGATATAAAAAAAGGAATAATTTAAAACATTTTAAAATATGTTTAAGTAAACATCGCAGTTATACTTACGATTAACAATAACCAAGACGACATCCTTGTTGCTGTAGCTATTTCCTGAAAAAATAATTGTGATTAAGTCAAAGCACAAAAAACTTTAAGTATAAATTAATAGAAGTAAGTATTTCTGTGAAAAGTGAAATTGAATAAAAAAAATTCAAAGCCCATAGCAGTTCTTATAATCAGTAGGTACCCTAAACCTAGAATTTCTAAATTCCTTGCAATGAACAAAACATCTGTTTATTCGATTTTAATTTCAACATTATATAAATGTTAGAATAATTAGTACAAAGATTTGGTGGTTAGAAATAGTTCGAAAAATTATGGTCTTGATGCGGGAATCGAACCCGCGTCCACTGCAATCCGGACAGGAGCCTAAACCGTTCGGCCAACCAAGGCACTAATTAACTTGCCGAACATCTGTTTGTGTTGTTGCAACAGAAATTAGTGTAGATTTTGATTTAGAATAAAATAAATTTCGGGAGCCAAAAGGGCTTAATTAAAAGTAACATCTCTCAGTGACCACGGCTATATACTTCAAATTGATCAAAACGGAATGTCAGAAACAGCAACTTTAGCCGAAATTAAATCTGTAAAAGTTTTTATGTCATTCATTAGGGACGCTAATGTCCCTGTGGAGCTTTACTAGTTCTCTGTAAATCTATAAAGCGGAATTCTACACGACCAACATCCAAGTCAAAGCACCTTGTCTCATAAATCAGTACGTCTGTTTTTAATACAGAGGTAAAAATTAGAGAATACTACTTCTATATAGAAATTAGCTTATATGAATATATAACTTTGTTTTTATTATTGAGGTTCAATTATTAAAATCATAGTCATAAAATAAGCTTTTTGTAATAAAAATAAAAACCGGAACAAGGTAAAATAGAATACAGGAAATATAAAATGAAACGACAAAATGATGTTATGTCTTCGAGATTAAATTAAAACAATTTGGTACTTACTTTTGACGAGAGCGGTGATCTCAAGAAGCAAATCAACGATCACTCTCACATTTACTGAAAAGAAAAAGAAGGAGATGTAGTTACCCTTAACATATCAAATATAACTTAAATATATCATAATCATCACTTTAATTCTGTATGGTTACTAGAGTTTGTAAAGGAACCGTTGTCAGCGATCAGTGTTGCCGACAATGAAACTCAAGACATGAAACGAAGAAGAAACTAAAAAGTCAATATAAACATGATTATGGTAAGCAAATAAAATGTTTGATTTGATTTGTAGCCGAACCGGTCTATGTCGGTTTTTTATCACAAATAAAAGGGAATTTGTCGCAATTGTTTTGTAGCGTTTACTTTGAGTGAGAAGTTTACGCGTCAAAAGTATGGATCTGACAAAACAAGTAAAAAGAAGTGATCTCAGCGTACCGATGTGTGAGACCATACCATCATCATCATCCCCACTTATCTCGCCGACCCACCACCAGGTTCCTTCCCCCCTACTTTCTGCTCCTTCGGGTACATGGCATAAGTCGAGGCCCGCTCGCTGGCTCCTAGCTGGGCCTTGCCCCACGGCAAACCACCCGGCATATGGTTAGACCGCGCCGAGGGCCTCGCCACCAGACCGGGGTCGAGCACAGGGGGGCGATGGGGAGCCCCGCCGTCTTAGACGGCGGCTCAGACCACCGGGGGACTGATGTCCCCTGAGTTGATGCCCGGGCCATGAGCTACCGCTCGATGCCCGCAGCCCGCCATCAGGCGGATGACCCGGATGATGATGTGTGAGAAAGACGTGATTATAGATACGTTACATTTCTGTCTCGTGGACTCACAGACTTCCTTACCATTTAAACCAGCAAGCCCACCGCCGTTGGTGAGTTTGTTGATGGCAATGAGAAGATCGGCTTCGATGTTAGCAAGACCGTAGAAGTTGATGACATCCTGAGGGCTATTGCCACCGTTGTAGCTCTTGCAGCCGCATTTGGTGCCGAAGGTTGGTGAACAGACATACGTGTTGTCAAATCCTGTGAAAAAGCACACACAACATAAAACAGTCTTTAAATTTAGTACTGGTCTGGTTTGTAATTAGCAAAAGGGATGTTAACCACCATGAAATCTGGTTACGACAGAATTCACCAGGAGACAATTTGGATAATATCTCGCAAAATTTTAATGTGACATGACTTTGTTAGAAAATCACTGTTTTAGGTTTCGCATATTTACCTGCACGTCTGTCACCTAGCAGTGATCCAGTAAGACCTGGAGAACCCAAGGTGCAGAGCAGAAGTCTGAGAACACCAACAAGAACTGGAAAAAAAAGTTTATCGTGTTACTACATTATCTTCAATAGACTGTTTTTTTTGCTCCCTCGATTATAATATAACCGACTGTGTTAAAAATCTGCTCTGAAAATGAGAAAATGAGCTCTGATACTTTAGCAGATTTGGCTTAAATTAAAGACAGGCCATAAGTAAAAACTGGTATTAACACAAAAAGTTGACTATTCGATTTTAATTTTAACATTATATAAATGTTAGAAAAATTAGTACAAAGATTTTTGTGGTTAGAAAAAGAATTTCGAAAAATTATGATCTTGAGGCGGGAATCGAACCCGCGTCCGCTGCTATCCGGGCAGGTGCCTGACCGCTCGGCCACCCAAGACACTAATTAACTTCCCGAAATTCTTCTAACCTTTACACTTCACGTTGTAAGCCAACGTGTACCCTCGCAATGTAGAAATAAATTTCAAACATTCCAAAGCAGATATTTTTACAAATACCGTGCGTTCGGTTAAGCTTGGGTTTGCTTTATAAACTATTCGATTTTAATTTTAACATTATATAAATGTTAGAAAAATTAGTACAAAGATTTTGGTGGTTAGAAAAAGAATTTCGAAAAATTATGATCTTGAGGCGGGAATCGAACCCGCGTCCGCTGCTATCCTAACCACTAAAATCTTTGTACAAAAAGTTGATTTAAAAAATTTTGATAAAATTTTAAAATACTTACGGTTGGAGATTGCGGTTCCAGCTGTAAACAAAGGAGTCAATTAGGATTGCTAAATTGATAAGGAACAATGCAAAAAGTCAAGAAAAACTAATTTTAATATATTTTGTTTTCAATAAAACCATGGATGTACTTACTTCCTGGCAGAATGCTGTTCAGGACGTCCCCAACGACCTGTACAACTGTAAAAAAAACATTATTTAAAATATGATTACGATATATTTTTTTTATTTTATTGTTTATTGTTTTTTTGTTAGTACATTGTAAATTGCGTCAATCAATTCGAATGTACAGTTTATACTATTTTTCATTAACTCAATATCTCATGTCAAGGAAAAACCAAAACTTCCTTTCAAAAATTACTTGTCTGTTCTTCTCCGAATAAGACCGGTAGTTAAAAAATGGATCTATCGTTTTTATTTGCGATACGTGAAGTTTATCTTATATGTATAGTTACACGATGTTACTCGAAATATTCATTCCCTCCTTATAATTCATATTTTTCTCTCTTGTTCTTATTGGATTTTTTTAACAAATATAAAAAAGTAGTAAAATTAGACTATAATATAGGACTGAGGTTTAAAAAGAATATACTTACGGCTTATGAGGAGATTGAATACATCGTCCACCGTGCCCGGAATTTCTGCAACGAAAGTAAGGCACCTGAGTGTTTAATCTTATAGCGTCACTTTCATGGCTTTTATAAGACCGATTTCCAGTCATATTTAATCACTTGAACCATCAATGGTAGTAATGGTATGAATCAATACATCAGTACCATTGATGGAACAAGTATGATAAGTTAGCATCCTTAGGGCCTGTTTCACAATCGACAAGCAACTTCTAAGTAGCTTACTTCGCACATCATTTGACAGTTGTAATATGAAATTTATGTCAATTAAATTGCAAAGTGAGCTACTTCGAACTAACTTGTGGATTGTGAAACAGGACCTTAGTGTCATTAAAGAAAAGTATAGATATTCCCCAAATACAAGGCGCTTGTAAATCACGATGATGGATAAAATATCATCAGCATCATCTTCCTCCATGTTCCTAGGTTATCTGGGTCAGCGCAGTAAGTAGGTTTATTTCCTTATTAATTCATGTCGGTCAGATGTCATCTGCCAATCCAATCCCCGTTTTAATAATTATATAAGTAAGATATTTCTGTCATCATTATACTTACTCAGAAGAGAAAGATCAGCGAGAATGCTTTTGGCATTGCCGGTGATCGCTGAAACGATACAAAATAGCAATTTACATCAAATTTACTTTACTAATACGTAGTGAAGAATGATATTTTAAAACCATGATACGCCAATCAAGGATTTTATATGTACAGCAAAACAAGTGGTTTGTAAAAATAAATTTCATTTTATTAAAACAAAACTCTTTTTTAAGCGCGCTCTGTGTGCGATCCGTGTGACCTGCCCCCGTAATAATATGTAAACCGATTTCAGTTTATTTGCTAGTCTCTCTCACTCATTGAGAATATTAGCGAAGTCAGAGAGTGACGGGTAAACGAAAGCAACTGAAATCGGCTTCTATAATATAGGGTCTGTGCTTAAATAACGCAGTTAACGAAATATTTTATTTGTGTTTATTTACTTAATGGTTAAAGCGAAGAAAGAAAAAGTGGATGAGTTTAAAATTCTTATCTATTTCTATTCTCTACTATATTTTTTAAGTCCGTGATACCAAAAATGTTACTCACAACTCAAACCCTTTCCGAGAGGACCTGGAAATAAAAAACTCACGTAAGAAAACAGTTTTAAAGTGCCAAATATACATACATAAATCATGCCTCACAAATATAAAAAGAATAAAATAAAAGAATATACCTCGGTTAAGATAAAAGATTTTGCAAATCAGAATTTAAAAAAATGACAAGACTTTTTTGACAAACAACAATCCTAATAAACTTCTAGCAAGCAAACATTTCAATGATAAAGATTAATCATAAACTTGTTAATAAAATGCTAAGCAATAAAACTTAAAACAATAAAATTACAACATGTTTTCCCAAACATTCACAGGTAATAAGATGTAGATGTTGCAATTATGCTTAGGTGATCGAGATTAAAAATTTATTAACTCGAGTTCCTCCCTGCTTCGGAATGCACGTTATGCCGTTGGACCCGGCTGCATCTGCAGTCGTTAAAACCCACCGACCCGCACTGGGCCAGCGTGGTGGTTTATAGCCCTATGTTGTTCCATCCTAGGGAAGGCCCGTGCACCAGCAGTGGGGATATTAAAGGGCTGATGATGATGATGATGACCAAGATATGAAAATGTTTAAATTTCATCATAACTTACCGAGAGATCCACAGAAAAGTCCTCCCTGAAAAAAGTAGATTAAGTTTCAATTATTATTTATAGTCGCCGTGTTAGCAAAATAATGATTAGATTTTTCATTATAAAAAGAAACACAATTGTCCTTACCACAATTTTCTTGGTGGTTCCTCCTAGGAGTCCCCCTGTTACAAACAATAAATTGTAAAAAGTTATCAATGAATCACTCACATATATCACAAACTTCGAGTAATTTCTTTTTCAGGTTACCGGATATTCATAAAATATTTTAACCTCTGGGGGCCTACCGCCTAACTCGATTGCTGATGATAGCTATATTGCAATGCACTGCTTACGGCTATAGAAGCCATCCTGAATTTTTAGGTGGCACGGATTTTGTGCCAAATTCATACAAAACCATTCGGTGATCATTCGTTCAAAGCTATCGCTAATAGTTTAGGTACATTTAGTGTGAAATGACAGCATGACGTCATAAACTATAGCTTTTGCTTTAGCAATCGAGTTAGGCGGTAGGCCCCCTGTTTTAGCCTCTGTACTCCAGTGATACGTCCATAATAGAGCAGTCAACTATTACCTAGTGAGTCTGATACGGTGAATCCTAATATTCTATCTAGAGTCAAAAGTAAACTTGCTAAAGCTTAGTTGCCTGTCATTTTTTGTTATTTATAAATATTACGATAAATAACAGAAGTTGCTAAGCAACAAAGCTGTAGGACAGTATCTTCAACTATTGATAGAATATTGGAACCCGCCGTTAGTGGCATTGAGCCTTTTAACTATTTTGTTTTCGGTTTTTAATGTGTTACATAGGTACGATATTATAAAATCTAGGAATCACTTGGTTCAGTGCGGCAATTTTATACATACATACATAATACAAAAATCACGCCTATATCTTCGAAGGGGTAGGCAGAGGTGAATTAATACCCACGTTTCACCAACTCGGTAAGGTCTCATGTAATAGGTTGCGAGCCTATTTCCATTGATCGAGCACATAAATTGCAGAATATTGCTAGGTGGTATAAGAGGAATGCTGCTGTCCATTCCTCATTGCTGTTTTTACCCTTAGTCGTGTTGTACGACACCCACGGTAGAGATAGGGGTGGTGAAAATTATATTCTGCTCTGCCGTCACCATATGGCTTTTTTATTACCAACTTAAAAATATAAATGGTGTTTACAGCCTCACCAGCATCTCTCAATGGTTAACTGCCGCACTCAGAGACGTCAAATAACGTTATTGAGTACTTAACGTCAAAAAATGACAATTCGAAACTAGTCGCTATTCTAGCCGGGTCAATGGTCTAGATTTGAATGAAATTTTTTGACATTAAGTACTCATTAAAGTTAATTGACGTCTTTGAGTGCGGCAGTGAAACTTGTAGCTTATGACTTACCGAGTAAACCGCCCTGTCCCAAGAGGCTTACGCTGCTACTACTTCCACTGGTTTGAACCGTACTTGAGGAACCTCCTAAGAGGCCAAGTAACGGATTAGCAACAGCCACTGCCAACTGAAGAAGATAACAGAATTTAAAAGGCGAAGACAATGTCACGACCTTACCTTAGGGTAATTATTAATAATAAGTAATCTACAGATTGAAGTTACTGAAGTTTTATTTCCTGGCGTTTTTCCGTGCAATTCTCAATAAAGAGGTCTAGTTTATCTTGATCTGACAGAAAAATATTGAATCGGGCTGTAAGTGCATAGTTGTACGCTTCTCAATGACGTACACTAACACAAGCCACTCGATTTAACAGAAATATGTATATTCCGCGACAGGTCGACGTGGCAACCGGTGTATGCAATTTATTCGTTAAATGTTATAAAAAAATTGCATTTCAGTGGTATTGTGGGGTATATAATAATAAGAAAGAAATAGTAACATGCAAATCACTAATTTATTTAATATATCAAACTTCGCGCTCTTATTGCATTGTTGATCTGCCGCGCATACCATTTGACTGGCAGCAATCCAATATAGTATTAAGATCCCCTTGAAGTTTCATTGCATCACTTCTAGGTCGTTTAAATTATACACTTTTAGGTCGTTAGCATAGAACAGGCATGCATGACATCATCATCACCAGCCCTTTTAATGTTCCCACTGCTGAGGCACGGGCCTTCCCTATGGATGGAAGAATATAGGGAGATTGGGCCATAACCCACCACTCTGGCCCAATGCTGGTTGGTGTGTATTAACGACTGTAGATGCAGCCGGGACCACCGGCTTATCGTGCCTTCCGAAGCACGGAGGAACTCGAGATAATAAATTTTTGGTCACCCTTCCTATGACCGGCCTTGCTTAGTTTACGTAATCGCAGACCAAGCGCGCTATGCCAGTGCGCTAGCGAGCTCCTCCATGCATGACATAATAGTTATAAATAAAGTTCCCAGACGAGATCCCTGTGGAACACCGAATGAAAAGTGTAGGCCGTAGAGAGATCGCCCTTTAAAGCTTCTAGCTGATTTCTTCTGTACAGGTAATATATTTCATCCACTGAAGCAAATCCCCATTTACACCATACAATTCCAATTTCTGGTAAAGCAATGCGTCCTTAGTCCTGTCCAAGGCTTTGGAGAAGTCATTAGACTACACAAATAGTTTTATATTCTAGAAGGTTCTTGGTATTACGATTGGGTAAACGAAACCATTGCAAAGGCTGTTAATTGGAAAGATTGTAATTTTTTTCCTGTATTGATTCTCAGTATGTAGCTGAGAAAAATTTAGATTTGATCTATGGATTAGCTTTATAAGCGTGAAGATCTTTTTGAAATTGGCTTTTTCCGATAACAATGGTAACTAGGGATTAGATAAAATTATTATCGTAATCGAATACAATAGAAATAAAGCTAAATACATTGAAGGCAGTGCAGATGATATTGAATTATAGTCTAAAGTAAAGAAAACAGATAATTAAAAGCATGACGCGGCTATTAATGAAGTAGTCACAGCCTATTACTTATGACGCAACTGCTTTAGAAGACTATATGCTAATACAGCTACTGTTTATTTGGCTGAACTAAATGATGATGAAGGATACTTAAAACTTTGGTCTAAATCTGGATATTAGTAATTGTTCAGACTATCTATTTTCTTAAGGCACACATGGTTTTTTAAACCCGTCGACGACCCGTAGAGGTTTGCGTTTCATAAAACACTCGTATAAATTACGCCACGTGCATAGGCCCTCACAGCATATCGTTTCATCATTAGATTATTCCCAATAATCTTCCTGTGTTCTTAAGTTATAAATTGACTGCGAATTAAAAATTTCCATTTCTGCGTCACAATATATTATTATTATGTTCGTAACACTTCAAGTAGGGTAAATATGGTTTCGTTACAAAAGATAGAATCAGGAGAAACATCCCAAAAAAAAATATCATTGGATCTTTGGTCGTTTTGAGATTCTCTTATAATCTTGGTTGGCACAAAATATTGAAGGCTATTTGGCCAACCGAGCAAAGTCAAAACTCACCAGGCAAGCGAGCACCAGGAGTTTCAGACTCGCCATCGTGGTTTCCCCCTCCGGTTTGGGCGCCTCTCCGAACCTCCCTCTATATATAGATTCGTGGATTATTGATCTTCCATATTTTTACAGCTGCTACTATTCGTAAGTGTATTTTAACTAAACTTAATTATTTAATTTATTACCAATACGTTAATGGTTTCGCAAACAGGAACAAAGCTGTGCAAATAGTGACGTAAGTTGTTCATCACTCTTTAAGCTGAAGCTTCAAGATTTGGCGATTGTTGTGAAAGTAGATTTCCAATTTCCTGTACTACTAAGGTAGTACAGGAAATTGTCTATGTTGTCCTGTCCGAAGCTCCACAGCAATTTTTTTATTGTCTTTAGAAGACGATCCATAGAAAAATTTAATTCAGAGTTCTTACCAAAAATTTTTGAAATATCTAGTCGGCAGTTACATTTTAACTCTAAACACTCTTTAATTAAAATAGCCTTCTTCATCTTTATTTTAAGTTCTTTAAGGTGTTTTTGTCTTACTGCTCTAGGCTCTGTCTGTGTTCTTATTGCCATCTGCCATCTGCCTGAGACTAACCCTCCCAGGGAATGCTACTGTGGGAGGTTGTCTCATCACCGCGCGAGGAACCACATGTGAGTTAGTCGCTTCTTACGAAACCCACGCTATGTGAAAGATGGTAAAAACTGTATTCTGTATTGGCGTCAAGTCTGTAACATTTACAGTTTCTATTTTGTATAGAATTCTATTTTAAAAGATCAAGTGTAACCGGAAGAACACTTTGAGAACACTTTGAGGCATTGTGACAAAGTTTAAAATTGTGACATACCCAAAGAAGGTTAGTGTCAAGCAAGCGGCAGGCTCCAAATCCTTAGCCAAAACCTTGAGAAGTATTAATTGAAATGTTGTCATTCTGTGCTAGTGGAATATGGAAAGGTAATGAAAAGGACCATGTCGAGAGACCGATGAACTGAGAGAGATATTGGGATCAAAATTCCAATTGGTACTGCTCAAGGTTTTGACTTAGCTGTTACAGCCTGCTGCCTGCCTAACTACAAGAAACCACTCTAGATAAAAAATGTAACTGTTAATACACCTCTGCCTCACCTTTGGAGAAAAATATGCGTCATTTATATACATACATACGTCTGATAACTACTTATGTTTCATAATAATAGATGAAGAATAAGGTAATTAATTGCATTTAAATGTACCTATGTAGATGTATTGTTCGATTGCTCGACAAGAACTCAGTGCTTTTCCTCGTCTTTTTAGGATTCCGTACCCAAAGGGTAAAACGGGACCCTCTACTGTCCGTCTATCACCAAGCTTTATCTCATGGACCGTGATAGTTAGACAATTGAAATTTTCACAGATAACATATTTTTTAGACATGTGATGGATATCCGGTCACTATCCAGTATCCGGCGTATCCGGCCTTATTTTATTGTCCGGCGGATACCAGATAGTGAGGCCGAATATCCGGCCAAACGGGATAGTGCGGATTAATATTTAGAAATTTGGGGCAAGGCTTTTGAACTCATATAAATTGCCCACTTCTGAAAAACCCTTTCGCAGCAAAATGTTTTTTTTTTTATATATATATATGGAACATAAATTTTAATATTTAGCTGCGAAACGTATCAGTTTCGGGTATCGGTTTTGTTTAGTAGCCCACCACAAACGGATAGCAGGTTCTGTCGGCGCTTGTAGTATTAATGTGATGATCAAATTCTGCAGCTGTTGAGTTTTTATTGGCTACCTACGTAGCCAATAAAAACTCAACTACGTAGCCAATAAAAACTCAACAGCTGAACTGAACCGTAGAGTACGGGTAGATCAAAGCAACTGAAATCGGCTTACATAATACGGGGTCAGTACCTTATCTGCATGTTTCATATTTTTTTTGTGTGTGTTATCTCAATAAACGTTTCTTTCTCTCTTTCACTGGACCTACCTAGTGGGCCATTTCTTTTTCCTAAATTCTTCCAACCATAGGGTAGGCCTGAGCCACTGCAGTTTGTACGACGTTTCGATCTCTTTGTAAAGTGTCAAGAGATAGAAACGTCATCGGCCAAACATCTAATTATACAGGAGTCTAATTCGTTAAAGTTGTTTTATTTCAAAGGACGATCATGATGTTCTGAATCACCTTTAACGACTCCATGTTCTGGCTTCATGGCCGTTGTGTGAAAGAATGGTAGGTTCTAGGCATCTAAAATTATTTTTTACTGTCAATGTTACCGTTCGTTATAAGCTGAAGAACATAAGACAACTTAAATTATTTGAACAGATTTCTCCGTAAATTTTATTATTTAATAAATTAATTTATTTTAATTTATTCACATACAACCGCTGCTACAATTGATGTTTGTTTATAGTTTGCAAGTTTTGTTAATGAAACGTTAAATTCTGTGTGAGATTATTTTGTTTGTTACAAGAACGCAAAGGAGCGTAAAGTGCTATGGATCAAGACCGTGAGCGATATTTATCTTGAAAGGATTTAGCTGCAGTAAGTGGTTACCCTTCGGTTGATCAACAGTTATTAAACAAATTTACAGTTAACAAGCAACGAAATTCAAAGTTATCACTTCGCAAATCATCGTTTCATTTATTTATGTTTCACAAACTGTACATCTCAAAAAATTAATTTCTTCATATATTGTCATTTTTCAAAAGAACATTAGTAAATTTTTCCTAACACAAAACGTTAAACGAAAGATCTATTGACTAATTTTTCTTTAATAATATGGTTACTTAGTCTAACGAGATTAGGCAATTTATGGTATGGCACCGTAACATTTGTTAATCGTGTTGGTTAGGTTAGGTGAGAACTGTGACTACGCCAGGGGCGGGCCACCGCACCATTCAGGCCATCCGACCTGTCTTTGCGGAGTGGCTGGATTGCCGAGAGAGCAGTCGGGGTTTGCTCTCTTACCGCCTTGTGCAGATCTTCTCAGGGCATGGCTGCTTTGGGAGGTACCTGTGCAAAATTGCGGGAAGGGAGCCAACCCCGGCATGCCATCAATGCGGCTCCGTAGAGGACACGGCGGACCACACGGTCCAGGAGTGCCCAGCATGGGCCATGGAGCGGGCTAACTTAACTGCCGCAATAAGTGGTGACACTGCATGGGAGGCCGTTGCCGCTTTTTGCGAAGCGGTAATGGACCAAAAGGAGGCCGAGGAGAGGCGCAGGGAGGACGACCCCAACGCGCATCCCCTCAAGCGAAAGAGGGCTGGACGACGTCGGCGCATTTACGCCGGCACCGTCGTCCCGTAAGTGGCCCCTGGACATTGGGCGGGACACGACATTTCCCAATGTCCAGGTTTGTGGCCTGGAGTTGCCGCGGCATGCTGCCGCTTGTTCTTCGGTATGCTGCCACGATGGATGGAGCCGAGCGCGCGGGTTTTAGCCGCGACCGCGTCTATTGACGCTCAGGGTGAGCCCGGGAACGGACAAAGAAGTAGAGTGGGGGATTTTGGGAGAAGACGCCGCTGAAGCCCTCTTTCCCACTTTACCGAGGGCGAAGAACCGGGGAAATTTTTAGTGGAGTAGTCCCGGCGCATTTTACACGCCGGGGAGTCCCACACACCCAGATGTGCGTAAACAGTCATTTTTGAGCACGTTAAAAAAAAAAAGAACTGTGACTACAACGACCAGAAACGACTTATCTTTGTTAATCGAGTTCAGCGCATTCCGACTTGTTGGTTAGGTTAGGTTTGTAACCACAAAGCGCGAGCCGAACGAGCGAAGCGAGCGTGCCGCAGCAGCGGCCGGCGAAGCGCCAGAAACGACTTATCTTTGTTAATCGAGTTCAGCGTATTTTGACTTGTTGGTTAGGTTAGGTTAGAGCTGTGACCACAACGATTTGAAAAATAGCAAATTGAAATTTAAGTAAACAAAAAGTTTCTAATTTAAATTTAGTCAAACAATTATTTGTGACAAAGATTTGGTGGTTATAAAAAGAATTTCGAAAAATTATGGTCTTGATGCGGGAATGTGGGTTCGATTCCCGCATCAAGACCATAATTTTTCGAAATTCTTTTTCTAACTACCAAAATCTTTGTACTAATTTTTCTGACATTTATATAATGTTAAAATTAAAATCGAATAATTATTTGTGAAATATTATTTTTGGTTTTTATAACTTGTAGATACGTCTGTATGTCTTTTAAAAATTTAATTAATAATGCATTTTTGAAATGCCTGCAACGCAATACATAAGCATGTATTGCGTTTTGATGTCCTTGGTAAAGCATCAGTTTGCGTAATAAAACATCGACAAATGTTGCTTGTGAAATGGTAATTTGCGAATGAATTGTGTGTGAAACATTAGAAAACTGCAGTAAGGTTTATGTCAGTATGAATAACATGTGAAAATAATGTAACTTAATGTTTGCTTCAAAACTAGATCTTGAAATACTTACATGGAGCGAAAATGCGCAAGTCCTTATAATTTTATATGAATTATTCATGTTCACAATTTGCAATATTTTGTTTACCATTCTATAAATAGTTCAGACAGAGAGGTTGAAAGTAGAACTGTGAAACACTGTGGGTATTTCGACAGATTCGAATTCATCTAAAACGACTAACGAAAAGTATTCGGTAAATTAAAACACCTTCAGTATTGGGCGAGAACCTCAATTGCACGACGATCATACGTTTATCTCTTAACCTAAAATCTCAATAGTAACTCTTAAAACCGGGTTGGTTAAATGGGGAGTTAACAGTACGCCAGGGTTTTCCAAGACTTTTAGCAAGAGAACTTGAGACCTTTCCCAGACTTTTGCCAAGAGGACTTCAGACAGACCCTTGATTATGGTGTGACTGGCATCACAACAGTTTGTGACCGTGCAAGACGCACCCCTCTGGATTTCCACATCTACATGACATTAAATATGCCCATCATACAATCCTTTTCAAAGGTTCGCCACCGTGCCAGTTCTGCTGCACTAGATAATCATCATCATGTTGTTGACATTCCACCTATCCGCACAAAGCGATTTGCTTCTGCCTTTATAATGCGAACAGCTAAGGAATGGAATTCTTTGCCGCGATCTGTTTTCCCGGATCAATATAATCTGGACATCTTCAAGGCCAGAGTGAACAGGCAACTTCTAGGCGAGCGTGCACTACATTAGGCCTCATCATCGTTTTCCATCAGGCATGATTGTGGCCAAACGCTCAACCTATATAAATATTTTAAAAAAATCATCCTGTTACCCAAATCCCATTTCATTTGGGGTTAACTGTCATCTCCTCATCCGCACCATTCTTTTTCCTCATATCCTGTATTTATCTGGGGTCGGTGCAGTATGTCTTCTCTTCCATATCGGTCTGACACCATTAAGGGCCGATTTCACCGTCTCTCATGGAAACTGAGTTTAATAAAACTTGGTTTTGATTATTGCAAACTATGTAGCTATACTCAGTTTAGAGCATATACCAAGTTCAACTTCAACTGATCGCGTTTAATTCTGCGGTGAAATCGGCCCTAAGCCATCCGTACCCTTTTGATTCATATCATCCATCATACCGGAAAGGTGCTAGTGATAACTGCATGTATAGAAAAGAGACGGAAAGGACCATTTCGAGAGACCGGGACGGACAGGGTGATTGGGATGACAATATTCCAATCAAAACTGCTCAAGGTCTTGGCTTAAGTTTTGTAGCCGGCAGCCTGCCTGACACCAACCTTCATCGGGTATGCTGTTGTTAGGGGTTTGCTCTGCACTATTCGTGCTTATTGGTGTGCACCGGGCAATCTTTCTTTCATTCTACTTTATTTTGTCGCTCCCAGGCTAGCATGAACATTCGCGTAATTTCTCATACACCCAACCCATCTCTTCTGGAAAAAGACCTTCTCTTCCTCCCTATTCGTGTTCATCGCTCTTTCAATCACATCCATTTCGTTTCTTCTCATAACAGGTCCATAAAAAGCCGAAGGATTCCCTATTATCTTCTCTTTCAATGGTGCTACTTTCAAACTTCCTCTTATAAAACCTCATAATACCCTACTTTATTCATTTTTGTAACGCCATATATTCATCGCAACATCCTTATCTCTGCACCATGTATTTTTCTGTCATCAGTCTTCTTCACAGCCCAAAATTCCGAAATATACATAAAGACAAGTTTAATAACCGACTCGTAAATGACCTTTAACTTATGTAGCATTCGTGAGGAAAGTAATGTAGTATGTAAGGTAAAAAAACAAAGTCACATTTTGATAGTTTATTATGGTTTCACTTTCATGTTAGCTTTGTTTTGAACTTCGAGGGTGTGTTTGGAATAGTTTTCTGTGCCCTGTAGTCTCAACTCAACCTCTTTTGGGTGCATCTGAAAACGAAAGCATTCTAGTATAGTGGACAGAAGATACGCGTTTTAGCCTATCGTAAGAATAAGTTATGATTGTGTTCTAGGTGCAATGATCTTTTATTGCTGAAATAGTGCCCGTTAGACTTTTTTTATGTTGGAATCAAGCTTCACCCGAAACCCTCAACCACAGAGGGACTGGCTATCTTATCACAATTGTCGGAACACAATAATGCTGTTAACATTATAATTATTGCGACAGATTTTGATAAGATGGTGGTAGCTAGCCAGGCGGACTTGAAAGAAGTGCTACCACCAACCAAAAGCCAAAATGGCAATAGACGCGTCCCGTGGGTGTTAATTCACCTCCTGTTAACGTCAAACATTGGAGATATTAAACAGTTTTGTGAGAATGACGGGTAAACTGCACTAAGACGTACTTACCTCGTGAATGTTTGGTTGTAGTATCAAATAGTTTTTTACTGTTCCCTCCGGAGGGTTGCCTCGTTGATCGTAGCGTATAGTCTTCTTCACCCATGTTCTTAATAATCATCCGGATCATATTCCTTTACGACGGAAAGCGTGAAAAGAAAAACAATCGTATACAAGATTACACTACATACTAATAACTATTGTAGTTATTATTTAAGAGGAGACAGGAGCTCGCTAGCGCAGTGGTATAGCACGCTTGGCCTGCGATTGCGTAAACTAAGCAATATTCGCTAAAGTATCCTTTATATCATTGGAAGGGTGACCAAAAATTTATCAACTCGAGTTCCTCCGTGCTTCGGAGTTGCTTGCATGTTAAGCTGTTGGTCCCGGCTGCACCTGCAATTGCTAATACCAGCGTGGTGGGTTATGGCCCGATCTCCTTATATTCTTCCATCCATAGGGAAGGACTGTGCCCCAGCAGTGGGAACATTAATGGTGATGTTGATGTTATTAAGAAGATGCTAGCCCAAAGAATTCATCTGTCTCTTTGGCGGCGAGAATAATTATACGCCAAAGAATCCGATATGCCCGTTTTGGGCCCCCTTTCTCTATCAATACACCTAAATATACCAATTGGACGGTTCTCTATTCCATAATTTCATTTGCCATAAAAAGTTTTTATCATAATCATCGTTTGTCCGAATGATCATTTGCCCGAAGTTCATGTCACATAATATCACATGCCATAAAATTAAAATCCATAAATACAATATGTACCCTAAATTTGTTTGTCATAAATATTACAATAGACTTAAAATAATTTTCAATAAAAGTTATAATTCTCAAATTTATACATAATGTTTATTTATACTAATAATGTTTTAAAAAACTAATTTGTATTAAAAAGTTTTTGCTATAAACGTCTCTTAGGCGTTACCTAGACGAGTTATGACAGCGGGCAAAATTTTTCTTCTTTCTGTCGACTTCAACCGATTCTCACTCCATAAAACAGTTGATTGTGTACATGTAGCTTTTATTTACCTGTCTGCGTGGAGTCGGATAACAGCGATTCGCTAATGTAATAACTAATTTTAGCACATAATTTAGGACTAACAATTTTATTATAAATGAACATTCGGAATAATACACATTATACAGGGTTATTTTTAAAACACCAAATCCTCGCAGGAATATATATATATAGCTAACATCATAATGTTTGTTCTACGACTTTTGATGATTCTTAAGAGTTACTTTCATACAAAAATAAATACTAATTTACCGCTCTAAAAGTCAATAACTCTATGTACACCTACACTTGCATTGGCATTAAGCAGCGCGCGGGCCTAGCGTAGCGTCGTCCTTTCGTTTTTGAATGAAAAATTAGACAGTATAATAAAACTTAAAAAAAATAATTTTGCGCTATATTAAAACTCAAAACAAACGTTGTTGTTTATGATGTGTGCTATCTACTCCTGCGAGGTTTCTGGTGTTTTAAAAATAAACCTGTATAATACCATACTTAGGACATATGACTTTATGTCATGCAAAATTAGGAGATTCAAGTATTATAGTACTCGATATTATGATCAAAATACCTTTAGAAGTAAAGATAATTAGGTAAAATAAAATTTCGGAGTTTTGAACTTTATGGTTACTGAACTTTATAGCAAACATGTTATGGATAATGATTTTCGGACAAACAATTTTAGGTGATAAAAGGGATCACTCAATTAGACTCACCCAGCAAATTCATAACCCAAATCTCTGAACATGTTCCTCTCTTGCAGGGTGAGGCTAGAATCCAACTTGCTGTAGTGGTCTAGTCTATCTATAGGCGACTGAGTGGCCTTTACAGTTCTCGGAGCCATTTTGTTTCTCTTGTAAGGATTCAAGAAAGGACCATTAACGAACTGCGATTGTCTGAGAACCCTGCAGAGGAAAAATGTGATGTCATTATGGGGCTTAAAGCCGAGTGGTGATGGCAGAGTTGAATTGTTACCACCGTAAATCTCTCTCGTGGGTGTCGTACAAGGCGACTAAGGATAAAACGGTGATGAGGAATGGGCAGCAGCGTTCCTCTTATACTAACCTAGCAATGTACTGTGACTTTGTGCCCGATGAATGACAAAAGGCTCGCCACCTATTACATGGGACCTAACATAATTGGCGAAACGTGGATGCTAATTCACCTCTGCCTACCCCTTCGTGGGTAAAGGCGTGATTCATGTATGTATTATGGGGTTTATTGCTCAAAGAGTTGGTGTCAGGCGGCAGTCTGTAAAACCTAAGCCAAACCCTTGAGCAGTGTGGATTGGAAGTTTGACATCCCAGACTCTCGTTACGTTTATCGGTCTCTCGACAGTCGATTCCGTCTCCTTTCTATACATTCATTCATCATTAGCACCTCTCCAGTGTGATAAATCAAAGCTTGGATATGATGGCTTTATGATGTCCGACCGATATTAATGGAAGAGGAAAAACTCTGACAGTATTTTTATGCTAGACAGGGAAGCTCTTGACCTTCATCTCACCTGATGATAAGCGATGATAAGGGACAAAGATGGATTCGAGTTTCACCTGGAGCCTTCAACTAAGAGGGAAGGGCGACAGAATTTGACAGGATGGCGGCTAACCAGATTGACTTGAATAAAATCGTACTACCAACCAAACCTAGTACAAATTGGTACTCCCCTGGTGAGCCACTGGACTACGAAGGGGGTAAAATTACTATTAATTAAATTGGAAATACATTGGCATATTTACTCAGTGCTGTTATCGGCCCCATACTTCCCGGTTATGATTTCTGTGACACGATCACGTAGTTTCGAGTCCCAATAAAACATTGATTGTATTGATATGTGATGAAAGTCATCAATTATTTGCTCCACCTGAAAGATGAAGTGCTTTATTAAACGGGCATCTTCCAAGATGGCTCCAAAGTTTTTAGGTTCAGTGCAGTCTATTCGTAGTCTGTTTTTGGATTTGTCTATGTTTTGATGACCGGCTCAATTATACTCGCTCCCACCTCTACAGCATACAAACCAACAATGAAGCAATTTTTTCTTCGTTGATTAATTAAATCTAAGTTTTTAGCGTGGCCTTTAGGGATATTCGTTCCCACCCAGTACAGTCAGTTCGACTGGTAGGTACACGCTTGAGTATCGGTGAGTTATGTAATAACCGATCTGGATGCAGAAACCGCTACGTCTTTGGTATTTGGTTGAGCTTTTCATACTAGATACCTTATCGTTCAGAATTTTCAGATAACCCGGTGTCCGTCTGAACCGTTTTAAAACACGAGCGAGATCTTCCCCGAAGAGTTTCAAAGATTCTTCTTCCATATCATATTTTTTAGCTGTGACATGATCAGTTATTGCTGAAAGCAAATTTCCTTTGTAATATTTTTCATGATATTTGTACAACGTGTAACAGAAATAACTCACACCCTGAATATAACTACCCATGCTAACATAGTAATTCCAAAACTACAGTGTTACTTATTATAAAATCGTGGTAATTTTGTCTTCCTCCATACAAATTGTTCGGTCAGTAAAGCTTACCTACAAACAAAATTACCACGATTTTGGTAATTTTGTCTTCCTCCATACAAATTGTTCGGTCAGTAAAGCAAAATGTATGGAAAATTCGAAAATAAATTTTAATATTTTGATTTTCTGATATCAACATAGTTTTTATACGACTATGTTAGCATGGCTAGTGTTCCAGCGGGCCTACCGCCTAACTCTATTGCTAAAGCCAAAGCTATAGCTTATGACGTCAAGCTGTCACTATCAGCTATAGCTTTAGAACTTATCACTATCAGCAAAAGCTTTTGATTTTGGCAGAAAATCCGTACCGCCTAAAAATCCAAGATGACTGCTAGCTAAATTGATAGCTGTCAATACTGCAGACCCCGTAGCACGGGACGGGGACATATCTCTTTCGGGGGAAAGAAAATCTTTTCCTCTCGCTCTAACATCCACTAAATCCCGAGACAAAACACTGTCATTTTTAAAATATTTAATTTTATTTTTTCACTAACCCTACTTTTGCGATCACTCACTCAAATGCAAAGCTCATCTTATACCAAAAGAACTATATCGTTCCTTCACGTTAGCCGTTGTTGTTATACTCTGTGCTTATTGCTGATACAATTTTAAACTTGCTATAAAGCTATCATCAGCAATCGAGTTAGGCGGTCGGCCCACAGGTTAGCGTTATTTCTGTTACATGTTCTATTGTTAAAATGAAAGTCATATAATAATTAAAAATCAAACCCAAATTAAACGAATGCACGGTGTTTATAAATTAACCTGCTATGTTTACTAGAATTTTATTTCTACATTAAAACTGTAATATCCGTAGCAGGTATGTTTCCTTGGCTTACAATGTGAAGTTGAAGGGTTAGAGAAATTTCAGCAGTTGGCCGAGTGAAATAGGCCTCCGCCATAATTGCGAAAGACGCGATTTTGATTCCAGCATCATGAATCGGATTTTTTTTTAAATTATCTTTCTCTTGCTGAGTGGTTTTATGTTTTCATCACCATATAGCACCCCTACAGTAGCACTAAAAATCTGAATTAAATTAAACGCCTTTGTAGTCTACTTGGTTCGCCCACCGGAATTAAGATCTAGAGGTTCGATCCCCAGGGGGGTGCAAGTTTGTACTCGGTTTGGTTCGGTAGGACTTCTTTCAAGTCCGCCTGGCTAGCTACCACCATCTTATCAAAATCTGTCCCCATAATGATGATGTTAACAGCATTATAGTGTTCCTATAATATTATTATTGTGATAAGATAGCCAGCCCCTCTGTGGTTGAGGGTTCCAGGTGAAGCTCGATTCCATCTTAGGCCCTTATCATCACTTACAATCAGGTGAGATGAAGGGCAAGAGTTTCCCTATCAAGCAGAAAAAAAAACACACTTTTGCATGTCAGCCTGTTGGAGCTATCTACATTTAGATTAATTGATTTTTCTAAATCTATTTTCTTTTACCTGCTGCCGCAAGGACTACTAGCAGAAGAGCTTCCATTTATTTCATAATTTTACTCTTTACTTTCTGTATTTTCCCACGCAATGAATTGTTCTCCTGTTCACGGTTTATCGTCTGCAATAACACTTGTCGATTATTATTGCGGCGTTCATGCTACGCATTCAATTTTATTTTACTGTTTCCGTTTTATAGCAACGTTACTAAAATGGCGACTCAAAATGTGTGTAGCATAAATTCTTTCCATACAATACGTAAATCACGCCTGTTTATCCCGGAAGGGGAAGACGGAGGATTAATCACCCACATTTCGCCAATTATTTTCGGTCCCATGTTATAGGAGGCGGGCCTATTGCCACCTGTAGACCACGGGCAAGTCAATCCCAATATCTTGTTAGGTGATTTATCAGGACCCCGCTGCCCATTACTCGCTGCTTAACCCTTATTTTCCATACCTTGTGATATTAATACTACTACTACCTGGTTAACATACATACATACATAAATCACGCCTATATCCCCGAAGGGGTAGGCAGAGGTGAACTAGCACCCACGTTTCACCAATTATGTTAGGTCCCATTTAATAGGTGGCGAGCCTATTGCCATTTATCGGGCACAAAAGTCGCAGTACATTGCTATTGCTAGGTGGTATATGCTAGTAGGAACGCTCTTGCCCATTCCTCATCACAGATTTATCCTTAGTCGCCTTGTACGACACCCACGGGAGAGATTTGGGGTGGTGACAATTGTATTCTACTCTGCCGTCACCACACTACCTGGTTTATCTTTTATTAAAATGCTCTGAATATTTCGTCATCATCAACAACCCTTCAAACTTCACTGCTAGGGCACAGGCCTTCCCTATACATTAAAGAATTCTTAAAAAAATCGGTTTTAGCCTACCATATTAACTCAAAGCGGTTGGTGGGTATTGACGACTGCAGATGAAGCCAGGACCAAATACATCATCTGCAGTCGAGCTCCCAAGAAAAAGCGCCCTCAAGCGCATTGACTTCATTAGGTAATGCGCGTAAGCTTCATTTAGCCCCTTTCCCTCATTATTTCGTTTACCTCTAGACGCGTCTCTATTTTCACCTTAGGAATTCGATTCGTGAATCGAAGTATAGGTCCCATGTAATATTGGGCGAGTCCGATAGACGGCGGGCTCTGCAATCGCAGGATATTGCTAGGTTTATGAGGCACGCTGCTGCCCATTACTCACCGCTGTCATTACCCTTAGTCGCCGCCTTGTACGACACCCGCAGGAGAGAGAGTATTGACAATTGTATTCTAATCAGCCGTCACTATCATCATCACCAGCCCTTTAATTTCCCTACTGCTAGGGCGCATGCCTTCCATAGCCCACCACACTGGTCCAATGCGGGTTGGTGGGTATTAACGACTGCAGATGCAGTCGGCTTAACGTGCCTTCCGAAGCACGGAGGAACTCGAGATAATAAATTTTTAACCCAATCCAATGACACGCCTTAGCGAACTTAGTTTCCGCAATAATGCAGGTCAAGCGCCACTGCGCTAGCGAGCTCCTCTTGTCGTCACCACACGACATTTGAATTAAAACAACGTTAAATTGAGATTTTTTATTTATCGTCGTAAACTGCCTTTTTTCCGACAAATGGTATAGACGTTCGACCTAGGAATCCCCAATCGCTCCTCTCCCTGCCATTATTACTGTATTTCGGCATCCTTGCCAAGTTTGCCTTATAAGATTCCACTTTTTTCTTGCTCCAACTGTTTCTAGTAGTTTTATCAAAGTCAACCAAACTGTCTTTCGGGTTCACATTCCATTCCTTGCCAACTTTATCCCTTTTGGCCTCTTTCGTATATTTAAAAGTATCACCTCGATTGGTATTACTGTTCTGATTTCTAGTCTCGCCCCAACCATCCTTAGTTTCTCCATCCCGTTCACCATCTTTTATCCACCTTTTGTCTCCTTTCCAAGTCTCCTTTTTAAGATTTGGTGGTCTAGATTCTTTATTACTGATCTTGTTTGTTGTTTCAATATTATCTCCGGCTTTATTCTTTGGTCTAATCCTACCGTTTTCTTTGCTTTCATTCCAATGCTTGTTAGTATCGTCGTTCCGATCATCACTGGGTTTCTTTTCCCAATTATATTTTACTGTGGCCATGTCCCACGAGTCTTCTGTTTCAGAGCGGCTCTTGCTCTTTTGCTGAAATCGTTTATTATTTCCTCCGCCTTCTTCGTCTTTTTTCCTGATTGTGTTGTGAATTTTAAATGGCGTCACTTGGTCTTCCCACAACTTCTGCATGTTTCTTTGAAGTTTCACGTTCCAATTGCGCTCAGCATATGATCTTGGGTTAGTGTGTTCTTTGATTTTGTTAGATTCATCTGCAAATCATTTACATGTGAATACGAAATGAAATATATGTGAGAAAAAATTTCAGAGTGATAACGCATCCTTTCGAATTACTACTTCTTACAAAACCACACATTTGATTTTAATATTTATAAGAAAAATGTAAAGCCATATTTTATTGTATTTAGGGCACCATAATAATAAAAAGTGTAGCAGGTAAGTTCTTTTCTTACCTTTATCAACTCTATACTCAGCATTTCTCCTGACTTCGTTAGGATTAAGTAGGCTTCTATCAAATTCTGTATCACTGGTATCATCGGAGTTAGGTGGTGAAGCCCTGTGAACGTAGAGTGTAATATTATGAACAATTTTCAACCAGCTATTTGATTTAAACCACAATATCGTTAGAACATAACGTCATTCGAAAATTAGGAAAGAAAAGAAGAAAAAAAAATTAAAGTAAAGAAAAACAAGGTAGGTAGTTATCGGGAAGGTGGAAGGTCTGGAAGTATTTCTTATATCTAAGGAGACAGATGTAAACTTATTTCCCCTAAAAAGAGAAGACAAGGAGGCTGACGGGAATCGCTTTCTAAACACCAAAGATTCATAATATCACACAAATTCAATAATGTTTCTAAGAATTTTTTGGGTTGTGTAATTTTTGTGATGGAAACAACTCTTCGTTATCATTATCTTACTGGCTGTTCGCAGTTTTATGGGCGATATTAATATATCGTCAGCCGCGTGGTGACGGCAGCATAGAATACAATTGTCACCACCCCAAATCTTTCCCGTGGGTGTCGTACAAGGCGACTAAGGATAAATCTGAATATGATTAGGAATGGGCAGCAGCGTTCCTCTTATACCACCTAGGCTAGCAATGTACTGCGACTTTTGTGCCCGATAAATGGCAAAAGGCTCGCCACCTATTACATGGGACTTGACATATATTATTTGGCGAAACGTGGGTGCTAGTTCACCTCTGCCTACCCCTTCGGGGATATAGGCGTGATTTATGTATGTATGTATGTATGTATTAATATATCGTCAGACGTAATCAAGTCATCCACTCCCTATTTGATTCAAGATAAACATCACAACTGAGAAGTGCTAGTGATGAATGAATGTATAGAAAAGTAATGGAAAGGATCATATCAAGAGAGCGATGAATGGAAAGTGATTGAAATGACAACATTCCAATCTATACTACTCAAGGTTTTCAAGGTTCAGCATGGAAGGCCCCAAAGGAGGAAAACAGTTCGCTTCTTCCTCTACTGCAATGGCCTTGATGCTGCAAATATTATTCTTCGTAAACATATTATTTTGACAAAGTAATGGCTTACAAAATACACATGACACTGAGGAATATTTGAACAAATGTTCAGTGGGTCAATTATTGTCTTGGACTACTTTTATTTTTTGTTACAATTTTTCGTCTAAAATATTTATTTTACGTTTGTGTTACTTGTTTGGGAACAGAAAAGAATTCTCACCTATTTGTTACTATAAGACCAGATTTCCACAAAGACAATTTTAAATTTTTCGGCCGTGTGGTGACGGCAGAGTAGAATACAATTGTCACCACCCCAAATCTCTCCCGTGGGTGTCGTACAAGGCGACTAAGGATAAATCAGTGATGAGGAATGGGCAGCAGCGTTCCTCTTATACCTACCACCTAGCAAAGAACTGCGACTTTTGTGCCCGATAAATGGCAATAGGCTCGCCACCTATTACATGGGACCTAGCATAATTGGCGAAGCGTGGGTGCTAGTTCACCTCTGCCTACCCCTTCGGGGATATAGGCGTGAATTATATGTATGTATGTACAATTTTAAACAGAAGGCAATATTATACTCATGCACATACAGTCTTCCATGCTGAGCTGGGAGCGAAAAAAACGTTCTGTGAGTACTCATCGTAAAGGTCGACTTTGAAAAATTGCCTGGTTCAGATAAATAAGCATCTTGGTGCAAACGAATGGTGGAAAGCAAACCACCAGCATACCAGAAGAGGATTGATGAAGCAGGACTACAAAACCTAAGCCGAAACCTTAAATGGATTAGAATGTTGTCATCCCAATTACTCTCACCGTTCATCGGTTTCTCGACATGGGCCTTCCCATCACTGATAGATGATATGAATCGAAAGAAAATGGATGGTCTGATGACGCCTGATTGATTTGGATGGAAGAGAAAACATATTAATCCGATCCAACATAAACAGGGCTTGAAGATGACGCGTTTGAGCAAATATCTAACGAATTAGAACAGCCATAGACGTAGAAAACATCTGTGTGCTAGAAGACTAAAAACATAATAAAGACATCGGTGCTAGAAGCTTAGACAAAACTTTATTAGATAAGCAATGATTATTGTTACCAAAAATGTAACTTGTAGTAGTGGTACCGATGACTCTTAGAACATTTGTGCAAATATAGCTAAAATAGCTGAGGCCACGCAAGATATACAAACTAAGTAAAATGTCTCCAACTGTCTGTATGTGTTTAAAAGATTGACTTAAAGTGAAAAATGGTCATTTATTCATTTGTTGTAGCGATATAGTGAAATTTACTTTATGTATTATTATCGTGTAGTATCGCGTAGTATGTCGTGATTATTTTATTGTATATGGTATTTATTCTTATTTGTTAACTAAGAGAATGACAACATTCCAATCCTCAAGGTTTTGGATAAGGTTTTACAGCCCGCTGCCAGATCGTAGCCTCCTTTGGGTACCCCAAGGTCCTAATTTGTCTACATCGGGCAATCTCCCTTAGTCGACTTTTACGACACCCTTGGGGTGAGTCGGGACTGGCACATTCAACATGATGTGATGGTGGAGGCTGGTCTGCTGTTGACTTAAACTAAGTGCTAGCCACAGACACTGGCTAGTAGCTTTTTGATATGTTTTTGTCTATTTTAATAATGCTCTGTTTATAATTTTGATAGATAGATAGATATACTCTTTATTGCACACCAAATTAAAACAAAACAAGAATAGTTATTTGTTGTACGTGAATGCAAAGTTGTTTTTTAACCGCGTGCTCAATTTTGATGACCGAGCTAGCGAAGGATTCTAAAATTAGAATCCTGAGTTAGATTAGAATCAAAAATTAGAATCCTGAGCGATAGCGAGGGAATCAAAAGAGCACAAGGTGAAAAATCTTTGCACTCGAGTGCAACACGTAACTTTTCATCCCCCCCAACGAGGAAATTGCAAAATACAAAAAAAAATACAATCACAACAGTTTCTGTTTTCACCCAGAAACATCCACAACACCCTCCCATTAACCCAAACACACTCTCAACACCCACCCAGAAACACCCACAACATTCACACCCGAAATACACACCTATTCACCCAGAAACACCCAAAAAACACCCATTCACCCAAAAACACCCATTCACCCAGAAACACCCACAACACACCCATTCACACAGAAACACCCACAAAACACCCATTCACCCAGAAACACCCACAAAACACCCATTCGCCCAGAAACACCCAAAAAACACCCATTCACCCAGAAACACCCATTCACCCAGAAACATCCACAAAATATCTAATCACCCAGACACACCCACAACATCCATTCAGACACCCACAACTTTCACCCAGTCACGCCCACAATACTCACCCATCCATTCAGACAAACCCACAAAACACCCATTCACCTAGACACACCCACAAAAAACCCATTCACCTAGACACACCCACAAAACACCCATTCATCCAGACACCTCCAACACCACCCATCCACCCAGCCACACCAGCAAAATATATCCTGACACACCTGTAAGTACCTTATAAAAATTACCGTCCCTAATAGAGTTCCGAGACGGTCAATCAGCTTGAGTCAAGCACGTTGATTTTCTGTATATTTTTGTTCCGTTGCTAGCGTAAACAAATCAAACAAACCTAAAAAAAATTTAAATGCTTGACTCAAGCAAGCATTGTAGACGATCAAAATGTTTAAAGCAAGATTGACGCCAAGCTGATTGACCGTCACGGAACTCCTAAGTTTTAACAAATTTATGACGTGAAAAGAAAATGGCGCGCGCAAAGCAAATTACAAAAAAAGTACACCAAGAAGGTTCCGAGTCTGAGTTTTTAACAAATTAAAATAGGTTGCATGATAATTTCGGCACCATGGAGGTAGAAATAAATAGGTATAATGATGTTTTGAATTCACAAACTCATTGCACACGATGTTCTAAATTCAAATTTACTTTAACCTCTAGAGGATAAAAACGGCTTTTGCACTCAGATATCGAAGATCAAAAACGCTTTTTCCGAGATGGTGGGATGAAATAGTAGATTTTCCATCAAGTGCACAAAACGAATCCGAGCCGAAGGCGAGGGCTGATAGTAATGTCGAGGATAAAAATGGTTTTGTGGACGAGTTAGAAACTTTGCTTTTCACTTCGATTGCGAGGAAATAAAACAATAGTTTATCATAACATTTCTTAAAATTCAAACTAAAATTAGTACAGTTTTGGATACCGAAGGAAAAGTTTTTCCCAGTGATATTAGGTTTGGGCTGCAGACCTATACAGCCAAGTATTAAATTAATTTTGAAATAATAATTTTCGTAAATTAATTTAATAACCTACCGTACCTACTGAAATAAAAAATTTAATATCTTTTATATCTTAAAAAACACATTAGGCAAATAAATATAAGTAAATATTAAAAAATAACATATTCTACCTCTGAATTTCTCATTGTGTTTGGCTGCATGGCTCATTTTCTTTGCCTTAATATAAACACATTTATGAGTAGATACGTTAATGCTCTAGAGCACAAAATTCGATTTTGTGCAGCCTATATCCTGCACAAATGAGCACTTTCAGAGCATGAGAAGTGAAAAATATATTACTACTACAATAAAAGTGATACTTAGGAACGTTCCAATGGTTACTTGCCTCTGCCTCATATTATTAAGGAATTCTTTTAAAGTCCACGGGTTGTTAACTACGTGGTGTCTAACTTCGGGATTTTCTTTCGCCTTTTGCAGGCCCGCATCGTAATTTTTCTGCTGCAACTTCATTACATCTTCCAGATTGTATCTGTCTGAACAACAGAATAAAAGAAAGTACTGTGAAAATAAATTCGCTCGAAAAATTATTATTCTGATACGCGGATGATAATTCTTTAATTTCTCGGTAATATTTTTTAACATTTATACATAATAATAATGTTTAAATAACAATCAATTAATTTATACATAATATAATGTTAAAATAAAAGGTCTTCCGTGCTGGCCTGGGAGCGAACAAATAACGTAGAATAGGCCAGCCCCAACTCATCCCATGGGTGTCGTAAAAGTCGACTAAGGGAGATTGCCCGGTGTAGACCAATTAGCACCGTGGGGCACCCGAATGGTGGAGGGCAAACCACCAACAACAGCGTACCCAAGGAGGGTTGGTGTCAGGCAGGCGGCCGGCTGTAAAACCTAAGCCAAAACCTTGAGCAGTATGGATTGGAATGTTGTCATTCTAATCACTCTCTCCGTTCATGGGTCTCTCGACATGGTCCGTACCGTCTCTTTTCTATACATTCATTCATCACTAGCACCTTTACGGTGGGATGGATGATATGAATCAAAAGGGAGTGGATGGCTTGATGACGTCTGACATATGAATGGAAGAGGAAACATACTGCGCCGACCCCAGATAGACTGGGAACAGGGCAGGAAGAAGAAGAAGAAGATAATGTTAAAATAAAAATCAAATCGTAAATATAGGGAGAATACTTCATAACCCACTACGCTGGCCAAATGCATGTTGGTAGGTAATAACGACTGCAGATGATCTATTGTTTCCATAATCTACACATACCTGCCATGTTCTTGATTTACTTAAAACATACCTACCATATTCTTCTTTTTCTTCACTGATTTGTTCATGTTCGTCAACCATATTTTTGTTAATGTACTCTACTATCATTGCTAGCTGTTCCCTGTTGTTTTTGTTGTTTAGATAATCTATTCTAACCATGTATGGCTTCTTTTTCGGGATCGCATCGTTCTCTTGTATTTTAGTTAATATCACTGAAAAGGCACAGAATCACTAAAGGGGTGTCGTTAAAGTCGACTAAGGGAGACTGCTCATTGTAGACTAAGAAGCATCTTGGGGCACCCGAATGGTGTAGGGCAAACCACCAACAACATCACACCCGAAGTGGGTTGGAGTCGGGCATGTCATTAAACCATCCAGTGCTCTTAAATTCATATCATCAATCACACCGGAAAAGTACTAGTTATGAATGAATGTACAGAAAAAAAGGAAGGACCATTTCGAGAGACCGATGAATGGAAAGATTGATTAGGACGACAACATTCCAATCGATACTGCCCACGGTTTTGGCTTAGGTTTTGCAGCCGGCTGCCTACCTGACATCAATGGTCTTTGGGTATACTGTTGTTGGTTTGCTCTCCACCATTCGGGTGCAACCAAGTCTAGTTATTAATGTGGATTAACTCTTACGTACGTATTTTTATTGAACCTAGCCCATTTACTACATCTAGAGTTTGTCCCTTTTATGGTACAAATTCTCAAGTTTAGCTTAAGAGTTTGTCCTATATGAGAAACAAAAACGTTTATGTAACAGTGGCGCCTAACGTATGGCGTTAACCTTTTAAAAAAATTGTTGAGTTGTAACAACTGAAGCACATCATCACCAGCCCTTTAATGTCCCCACTGTTGGAGCACGGGCCTTCCCTATGGATGGAAGAATATAGGGAGATTTGGCCATAACCCACCAAGCTGGCCCAGTGCGGCAGATGCAGCTGGGACCACCGGCTTAACGTGCCTTCCGAAGCACGGAGGAACTCCAGATAATAAATTTTTGGTCACCCATCCAAATGACCGGCCTTAGCGAGCATTATACAGTTTACGCAATTGCAGGCCAAGCGCGCTATGCCACTGCGCTAGCGAGCTCCTCCACTGAAGCACAAAATATGTAAAACAAATGCCTTCAAACCTACCAATTGAAACTAGAATGATGTTAAACATATCCAACTAGCACTATACTCCAATTTCATGTTATCACGGCCGTACTATTGTTTTACGAGTAAGCGTATACGTGTAGATTTAATGAAACTCACAGGCGATACAATAACATGGACTCGTTAAAACTTCACTTGAAATCGAGAGAAATAGTAAGCCACGAACAGCTATAGATACGTGCTAACATCATTCATCATCTTTCTGCCCTAGAATTTTCCCCTGCAGTCATATCGGTCAGATGTAAAATTACGCCCTTTTTTATACACCCCATAAACCCCCTTGTAAGTCATAAATGTTGGGGACTAGGAAATCCATAAGACAATTACGTAGAGTGCCGTGTCCCCAGGTACCATACCTAACTTCGAAAAGTGTGACACCGAATACCACGTCCCCGTAAGTTTACTAATACGAATCACTTAACAACGAATGCACACCGCCACAAAATTGTTGTGAATGTTACTATAGACCGACATGGGTTAGTAGATTGGTTAGATTAGTATATGAACCAACGAACAGCACGCACCGAGCGTGCGAAGCGAGCGTGCCGCGGCAGCGGCCAGCGCGTGTTTTTGTGATGGCTTGCATTCGTTGTAACGTGATTTTCGGGAACATGGTATTCGGTGTTACTCTTTTCGAAGTCAGGTATCATACCCCGCGTCACCGCCACCGTGTTTCTCACCCTGCAGGAAGGTCGCGCACGAACTTGTCGGAGTTATAGCGCGGGCAGCATGCATGTGTAGCTTGACGTGTAGCGTGTCCAATGGTTACCGAACTACCCAAAGACCGAGCAAGATCTTAAAATGGCGGTTACTTCAATTGCGGAAATTGTCACACTATCAGTTTATCAACGTCGTCATTCGAGTGTGCTCTTGAACACCTGTGGACTATCGAAAAACAACTATTCACCATAAATTATTAATTAATTCGCACGTTGATAATAATTGATAAAATTATTTTGCTATCTAAAAAACATCCGGTCATCCGGTCGAAGAAAAAGATAACTGTAGGCTTGGCAAGGGACGTGGACAAAATCTCTCTTCAACACTTGACAGTGTCTTGTCTCGGGATTTAGTGGGAGTTAGAGCGAAAGGAAAATATTTTGTTTTCCCCGGGGAAATTTTGTCCACGTCGCGTGCTAGGTGGACCAAAATTGGAAGAAGATACGCTACATACACATATGTCTACTGATGATTTACTTTGCTCACTGGTATACATCGAGCAAAGTAAGTCATGGGTTAATCGTGGCTGGCACATTTCTACATTATATTCTGCTCCCGAAATAGTAGAAAAATCATGCTTGCGCAAATCATAAACAAGCAGATCCTACACGTTTTTACGTCTTGAAAGTTAACCTTGGATAAATTCAAAGAGATTAACAGGTAATGATAAAGCAGGCCAATAAATGGATTTGCCTTGACCATAAAAATGTCAAAGAAATTGCTATATTTAAACAAATTAATTGATTAGATAACGGCTAAGGAATTAGTTTGAAGTTGACAATTCCCAATTTAATGTTTTCATATTAGTGTCAACTATGTTTGGCTACGGTTGTGGTTTATTGATTTTGGGGGTAGCGGCTGTTACAGGTACATAATGTAGTAATAATTTAAAAAATAAGTAGCATATATCTATACGTTCATCATCATCATCATCACCAAACCTTTCATGTGGCACATGCTGGAGAACAGGCCTTCCCTATGGATGGAAGAATTTCGCTAGAATTGGCCATCATAATCCGTCACGCTGGCCCAACCATCTCGAGAGAAAGATGAACGGAGAAGTGAATGGCAAGGGAATGGAAATGGCAATGGCAATGGAAAATTCTAATGAACACCGCTCAAGGTTATGGCTTAAGTTATACAGCCGGCCGCCTGCCTGACACCACCCTCTTTGGGTATGCTGTTGTAGGTGGTTTGTTCCTCCACCGTTCGAGTGCCCCAAGGTGCTTAACGGTCTACACCGGGCAATCTCCCTTAGTCAAATTTTACGACACCCATGGGATGAGTCGGTACTGGCCAATTCTACGTCATTTTTTCGCTCCCGTGCCAGCATGAAAGAATGCTAGACACAAACCCTCTTTGGGTATTTTCTTTAAAGAATAGCTAGGGTAAGAGTTTTAACCATCATTTCCTTCCAGCGTTACCCACGGACCCTGTGATAAGAAAGACAGACCCAGGTCTCCGGTACCAGTATGTCGAGGGTCCAGAAGGGGACCTGCACTTGGTGGACCTGTGGATGAAGGTCAGCGACCTGTCCGACGTGGCCAGATACGACCCTGATGCCCACAACGTCTACCACTTGTTTACTAGGTAAGAAGGGAAAACTAAAGCTTTCTTTATTTATTTGTGTCTGCGCAGGATGCGGCGCAACAGATAGAAGGTAGATGCGCAGAATCTAATGGAACGCTGCTTCTTATTCCCGGTATAACCCTCAGGCTGAAGTTCACCAACGCTTAATCAGGCGAACACGTAAAACGAGAGATTAAAAGATAACCGTCAGTGTTTGACAGTTATTCCAAACGGAAAATATCAAAATCTGACAACCCAACCCATAAGTCGCCTAATACAATAAACGCGCGAGAAATTTGTGATCGTGACTATAAATATTCTAATCTGACTTCATCATAACGTGCATAACATTTACTGCTGCACTCAGAGACGTCGAATTAACTTTAATGAGTATTTATTGTCAAACATTTTCATTCAAATCGAGACCATAGACCCAGCAAGAATAGCGGCTAGTTTTGAATTGTCATTTTTTGACGTTACGTACTCATTAACGTTATTTGACGTCTCTGAGTGCGGCAGTTAGACTTATTTATATCATTTAATTTATTAGGCACATTAAAAATGTAAACTCATAGCATTATACAAAAACAATCACGTAAGACAAAAGAAGAATATCTGGAGTTTACTTATCTGTAACAGATATGCACAACATGCATTTAACACAAAATAAACAGTGAGTTACAACTACTTGCACACAATAGGTCAAGACACTCACTGCCGCACTCAGAGACATCAAATAACTTTAATGAAAACTTAATGTCAAAAATTTTCATTCAAATCTAGACCCTAGACCCGGCAAGAATAGCGACTAGTTTTGAATTGTCATTTTTTGACGTTAAGTACTTATTAACGTTATTTGACGTCTCTGAGTACGGCAGTCATGGTGCTATCTTATACGTCTTATCCCCTGAAAACTCATTTATTTACTTGATTTTTTTTGAGGGGAAGTCGTGAAAAAAGGCCAATGTCCAATAGTTTATGGTACAGACAACAGTACGTCAGACTTCCACAAAATGTTAAATTGACTCAATCGACTTATGACGCTACTGCCAACAAGATAAGGTTGACAATCTATTAGTATGAAGAGCCGTTGACTGTACGCATTGCAGGTTGTTGTAAGCCTCGTGATAGGTGATTGCAATGCCAGATAGGTTCTGTTGCGAGGAACACTATAGTCGGACAAGTTCGTGCGCCACATTCCTGCGGTATTGGACGGTATGAGACGGATCCCCGCATCGCCTGCCCCCGCTGGCATCTGTAGTGCCACGTCCCCGCCACCGTCTCTCAAACCACTGGAGGGTCGCGCACGAAGTTGCCGGACTATAAAGAAAGTCCTAAATTTTCTTCGACTTAACCGTTTCTAGGTTGAACCCGACCGTCAGCCAGCCTATCTTGGTGGACAATGGTGTCCTCCTCGGCATGAGCAACTACAACCCTCGCAGAAGAACAATAGTCCTTTTGCACGGCTGGATGGGTTCTGCTATTGGAGAAATGAACACAGTTCTAGTGCCAGGTAAATTGCAAAGTAGAACCTTTGAGGTTCCATCCAGATCTGATCGTAATTTAGAGGCTGATCATAAAGTCATGTACATCATCATCACCAGCCCTTTAATGTCCCCACTGCTGGGTCACGGGCCTTCCCTATAGATGGAAGACTATGGGAGGTAGGGAGAATGGGTCATAACCCACCACGCTGGCCCCGTGAGGGTTCGTAGGTATTAACGAGTGCAGATGTCGCCGGGACCAACGACTTAACGTGCCTTTCGAAGCACGGAGGATAATAAATTTCTGATCACCCATCCGATGACCGGCCTTAGCGAACATTGCTTAGGTTACACAATCGCAGGGCGAGCGCGCAATATTATGCCACTGCGCTAGCCAGCTCCTCCATATGATCATAAAATGTTGCCACATTATTTTGAAACAGAGGATTTCTTAAATGCGGAAGTGTCATTTATTATTTGATTCATTCTTTTGTGCATTAATTTCTGACAATTGAAAAGAGGAGCTCGCTAGTGGAGGAGCTCACTAGCTCAGTGGCACAGCGCGCTTGGCCTGCGATTGCTTAAACTTAGCAATTTAAGGCCGGTCATTGGATGGGTGACCAAAACTTTATTATCACAAGCTCCTCCGTGTTTTGGAAGGCACGTTAAGCCATTGGTCCCGGCTGCATCTGCAGTCGTTAAAACCCGTCAACCCGCACTGGGCCAGCATGGTGGGTTATGGCCCAATCTCCCTATATTGTTCCATCCATTGGGAAGGCCCTTGCCCCAGCAGTGGGGACATTAAAGGGCTGGTGATGATGATGATGATGATGATGAATGGAAAAAAATATATAATCTAGTCACAGATTTTTTCATATGGTTCCAGGCGTCACTTATCAGTTATCATTATTTTGCAGCCTTCCTGTCTGCTGAAGACGTGAACGTCATCGTGGTAGATTGGAACGCTGGTGCTGGCACCGTCAACTACCCGGCTGCTGTCACTAATACTGTTACTTCAGGTATTACTTACTATCAAACTAAATCATCATCGTCCTACCCTGTTCTCAGGCTATCTGGGGTTGGCGCAGTATCTATGTTTCCTCTTCTATTCATATCGAACAGACGTCATCATGCCATCCACTCTCTTTTGATTTATTTTTGTGAAACAGGCCCTTATAAATATTAAATATTACAAGTATTGTGTAATTATGACTTAATTTTATGTTCTCTTACACTACAATTCGTCTTTCCTGGCTTCTCTAGGAACTTTAATTATTATTTTTATCAAACTTGAATTTTGTATTTTTCTTTTTTTTATTAATTTATTTTTGGTGATCTTTAGCGAAAATTGTTTAGTTTAAAATTCCTTAGCTCCTCCCAATCCTCTTGGCTTTACAGCTCGGATAATTTTTCAGGAGAGAGCGTCGCCCGTTTCATCAACTGGTTGAATTCTGCCACTGGCGCTAGCCCAACCCAGTACCACATCGCCGGCCATAGCTTGGGCGGTCACCAATCCGGAATCATCGGGAGAAACATCGAGGGATCTATTGCTTACATCACTTGTAAGGGATCATATGTCAATCTATACTGTAGGTGGCATACTAGGCGACTAACGATATAACGCAGTCTATGCTTTAAACTGAGATCCGTTACCAAGTTTCCATTAATCAAAACTTAATTTCTATTAGAGACGGTGAAATCGGCCTTAAGACGGCGAGTAATGGGCAGCAGAGTTTCTCTAGCAATATACAATACCCGGCACATAAGTTGCTGTGCATATGCACAGCGCGAAAAAACGATTTCAGTTATTAGGTAACTGAGGTTCTGTATGAGGTGCGTCGTGTGTCTGTAACCATAGCAAAGTAGGGATACCGGCTTCTGGACGTTCAAAATTTAGTTTAGACACTGACCTTTATTTTGGCAACAGGCTCTCCATCACTTGAAACCTAACATAATTTTTGAAACGTTAGTGTTAGTTCATCTCTGCCTACTGTGACTTGGTCTACTATGAATTATGCTGTGATATAAATAGAAAAATAGCAGTGGAAAGAAAAATAATGAGGGATAATGGTGCCTGACCAAAATTAACTCCTATGCCTTTGACAATAAAATGCATTTTGTCTCCAGCTCTAGACCCAGCCCTTCCCGGCTGGACGAATAACGACAATGCCTTCAAACCCAGCGATGGTGGGTACACCGAAGTCATACATACCAACGCTGGTGTCCTCGGATACATGACTCCACTGGGAGACGTGGACTTCTACCCCAATGGTGGATTCCAGATGCCTGGTTGCGATTCCTCTGAATGTGATCATGCAAGGTAACGAATAAGAACAGGTCTTTAATCGTCATCAGCATTGGAATGTTAAGTGTTTGCTCGTGGACAGACATTCGCATGGTGAAACCCACTACTCTTTTTCCTTTATTAAAGAGTTATTAAATGTGTCCCTCATCTACTACCCTTATCTCAAATCCTTGTACGCTACTTATTTATAGACTGAATTATAAAAGTTAATATTTAATAATTTGGTGTCATTGTTATTGTACATAATATTTCTTCAATAGTTACCCTATCATTTATTCCATCGTGTCATTTTGATAGCTTCATCGTTTACTCCAAAAGACAAACAAATTGTGTTCCAAGTGCTACCTTTGCTTGGTTATTTGTGTTCTAGGTGTCACTTTTACCTTTCTGTTTGTGTTCCTGTTGTCACTTTTACTTTTCTGTTTCTGTTCCAGGTGTTACTTTTACTTGGCTGAGTCACTCCTGAATGCCGGGTTCACGGGACGCGCCTGCGCATCCTACTTGACAGCGATGACTGGCAATTGCCTTCTGCCAGGCTCTCTAAGGATGGGAGGTCTGGTTCCTAAGACGGGGTAAGAATTGTCAATTGATTTTTTATTTAACAGCTGTAAATTTTATAGCTCAGCATCATCTGTCCCTTAATGTCCCTACTGCTGGGCACAGGTCTTTCGAGGATGAAAAAATATAGGGAGAATGAGCCTTACCGACCACGCTGGCCCAGTGCGGGTTAGTGGGTATTAACGACTGCAGATGCAGCCGAGTCTAAAGGCTTAACGTGCCTTTCGAAGTACGGAGGCACGCGAGATAATAAATTTTGGTCAGCCATCCAATGACCAGCGATCATTAGTTAGTTTACGCAATCACAGGCCGAGCGCGCTACGCCACTGCCCTAGCGGACTCCTTTAAAATGTAATACAATTAAATAGGTTCGAATCCTGGCTGGCTAATGTTCGTGTGAAAAACACAGAAATTTGGTCGCGGGTTTTTATGTTTATTTAGTATATTTTCAATACAAAGATTTTGGTGGTTAGAAAAAGAATTTCGAAAAATTATGATCTTGAGGCGGGAATCGAACCCGCGTCCGCTGCTAAGCGGTCAGGCACCTGCCCGGATAGCAGCGGCAGTAGCAAAATCTTTGTACTAATTTTTCTAACATTTATATAATGTTTAAATTAAAATCGAATAGTTTATATTTTCAATATTTGTGTATTATTATTATAATAATTATTGAGGAGCTCGCTAGCGCAGTGGCACAGAGCGCTTGGCCTGCGATTGCGTAAACTGAGCAATTTCGCTAAGGCCGATCATTGGATGGGTGACCAAAAATTTATTATCTCGAGTTCCTCCTTGCTTCGGAAGGCACGTTAGTCCGTTGGTCCCGGCTGCATCTGCAGTCGTTAGTACCCACCAACCCGCACTGGGCCAGCGTGGTGGGTTATGGCCCAATCTCCTTATATTCTTCCATCCATAGGGAAGGCCCGTGCCCCTGCAGTGGGAACACTAAAGGGCTGGTGATGGTGATGGTGTATAATTATTGTGCGTATTATTAGCAATTCGTCTACTCGGCACTCTACACAATACTCACAACTACACACTCTACACAATCACTTATCATGCTCTCTTACTTGTGTCAGTGTAAGAAATACTTACTTATTATTATTATATGTATCTTACTAATTATTACTCAGCCGTGTGGTGACGGCAGAGTAGAATACAATTGTCACCACCCAAAATCTCTCCCGTGGGTGTCGTACAAAGCGACTAAGGATAAATCAGTGATAAGAAATGGGCAGCAGCGTACCTCTTATACCACCTAGCAATGTACTGTGACTTTTGTGCTCGATAAATGGCAATAGGCTCGCCACCTATTACATGGGACCTAACATAACTGGCGAAACGTGGGTGCTAGTTCACCTCTGCCTACCCCTTCGGGATACAGGCGTGATTAATGTATGCATGTATGTATTTTATATGTTTCTAATTATTTCAGATCGTCAGGCATCTACTATCTGGAAACAAACATGGCCCCGCCATTCTCAAAAGGATAAGAACTGATGTCTACTACCAGCTTAATAATTGTTATACCTACATAATCTCTCATTGTTATGTTTTTCTGAATAAAGATTGTTACATTGTTATATTTATCTTCATTTTGTGCCTTAATTACAAATTACTGATATTCGTGATTGGTTTAATAATTTGTTTAATAAGTCTTAAGGACCCACCAAGGTCTTAGGCTTCCTTACCAAGCCCAGTGGATGCTGTAAAGGTTCTACTATCAATAGGCCCTTAACAACAACAAAAATATTGTCTTCTAACTCTGTATGCTTAGCAATGATGCCATCGTGGTGCCCGGAATTTGGAAATTGGCTCGCCACCTATTACATGGGGCTCTATAGTAATGGGACTCTAGGTGGCGAGCCTATTACCACCTATCGGGTACATGCATCACAGTATATTGCTAGGTACTACAAGAGGGATACTGGTGCCCATATTTACTCATTGCTGTCTTTACCCTTAGTCGACACCCATGGGAGAGATGGAGGTGGTGACAATTGTATTCTACTCTGCTGTCACCATACGGTTCACCATAATGTTCAAATAAAAATCAAAATAATGTATACAAGAGTAATTTAATATAGTTCTGAGACCAAAACGTCGCAAGACACCTTTATATAATATTGCTCATTCAAAACAAGAGAGACACGACGAAAAAAAAATCTAAATTATATGACATTAGCGTCAATTCTGACATGATTCTCTAAACTTTAAACTAAATTTAATATCAGTCTCTCCTCTTCATTCTGTATTGAGAATGAAAGAGAAGAAACACTGTTGTCAAATTAATCTTAGGTTTAGAGAACCACTGTCAGAATCGACCCTAATAAGACTTATGTTACTTTTACTTATCTAAAAACGCCTCAGCAGCTTATTCCACAAATCCCACAGTCAATTCCCTGACTGTGGGATAAATGTGGAATAAGGGGTTATGTCGACTTTTTACAAAAAAAATGTGGTTAGAAAGAGATAGAAATGTTTTGATGTAGGAATCAAAACCGCGTCCTCTGCAATCAACTTTTTAACTATAAAGAGGAATCAACTTGTCTACAAATACCCTGAGGCTAGTCGCTAGGCAATTTCTAATCCAAAGATCTACAGAACTCAGTAACCAAAATATCAAATTCAAACAGCATGTCAGATAATCAGTCTTTATTTTTTTTAAATAACATACGAGTGTATAAAATATATAGTTATTATCTAAGGGGATTTGTAAAATAAGTAGCCTTAGCATGCATAGTACATACCTGGTAAGCACCCTTTGGTAAATGCTTAGAAAATATTTACTAAAATTGTTCCTGGTTATAATAATTAAAGTGGTTGCACCCCATAATACCATGAAAAGATACGACGAACACAAAGTAAATAAACAGGTATTTTCTAAGCTTTATTTCTGTGTAGAGTAAAGAACATTATTTTACATTTATTTATTTCCAAGCCAACAGTACTGATGTTATTTAATGCGAAAATTTCGGTGAAGAGTTGGTGGCCAGATAATACACTCCTGAAGACCTGAAACCAAACAAAAAAGTGTAAATAATAAATTGTCAATCCAGGTGGTGACAGGAAGAATGCGATTGTCACCACCCCTACTTCTCTTGTAGGTGGCGTACAAGATGACTAACTGCCGCACTCAGAGACGTCAAATAACGTTAATGAGTACTTAACGTCAAAAAATTAAAATTCAAAATTAGTCGCTATTCTTGCCGGGTCTATGGTCTAAATTTGAATGAAATTTTTTGACATTAAATACTCATTAAAGTTAATTGACGTCTCTGAGTGCGGCAGTAAGAGAGAGTATGTTAAGTGCTTGTGTTATAACCCTTGTAGACGAATAGCTAATAAATATTATGCAGAATGGTTATACATAAGTATATAAACACAACGCAGAATGGGCAGCAACGTTCCTTCTAGCAAATTATTGCGATTAAAGTTGAATTGTGAATGGAAATAGGCTCGCCCTCTATTACATGTACCCAGAAATAAGCTTTGATTGGGCAGGCAGGGGTGTACTAATAGCCACGTTTCACAAACTATTTTAGGGTTCCATGTAATAGGGGGAATAGCGAGCCTACTGCCTTCTATCGGACGAAGGCATATAGCAGGAACGATGCTGCCAATTCCTTATCAATGTTTTAACGTCTTGAATGACACCCACGGGAAAGAGGGAGTGGTTTAACGTGACAATTATTGTATTCTGAGGTGCTGACAATTGTATCTTGCTCTGCCGTCACCACTAGGTGCAGTCCATTGTCCAGTATATTCTAATTTCCCTTGGTTCCTTACCCGGTCTTGGCTGTGAGACCGCCCATGCTGAGTCTGCCTTCACTAGTGCAGAATCCATTGACAGCACTGATGTGGGAGTCACACTGGATACCGGTGAAGCCTCCATCGCGGACTGACTCGGCGAAATAGTAGACAGCCCTGCAAATCGAACCATAATAGTTACTTATTATGTAGGTACACACGGCAGCACGTCAGGTTACCCATTATACATACGAACCTATAACTACGAACTAGTGTATAGTGTTAGAAAGAAAGTCAATCGCACGCTATTGGTTGGATTACTCAGTGTGTACGAATTAGCCAATCATTATTCAAAACAACTTTACTGCGATTGGTCTATATTTCTCCCATTGTGCCCATTATTGGAAACCATTTTACCCATTTGGGCAGATTTTGCTTTTAATTTTAAGTTCTGGTCGGGCAGAATTAGCTGAACGTACCTAACATCTACTTGAAACGGACGACGTATGAAACCGACGTATTCTTTTCTCTGTAATACGTCAGTTTCGTACATTTTGTATTCTATCTGCCGCACTCAGAGACGTCAATTAAGTTTAATGAGTATTTAATGTCAAAAATTATCATTCAAATCTAGACCATAGACCCGGCAAGAATAGTGACTAATTTGAATTGTCATTTTTTGACGTTAAGTACTCATTAACGTTATTTGACGTCTCTGAGTGCGGCAGTATGTGTTTGATAGATTGGCCCTTGGCCAGGGGAGGTGGCCTGTTCGGTAGAATGAATCCTGGTGTATATACGGACAAATGTTTGAGTGATGCGATCGTATCATCTTAGATAATCGTAAGCAATGTTCGTCAAATATGCAACCAATGGCCCTTTTTTACAAGTCTTGAAACAATAAAAATGAATTGTCAAAAGCGCCTTATTTTTGGTAGGTGGTACGACGTTTGTCAAGTCCACCTGGCTAGCTACCACCATCCTATCAACATCTGTCGTCATGGTAACAGCATTAATGTGTTCCGACAATTTGTAATAAGACAGCCAGCTCCTCTGTGGTTGAGGGTTCCAGGTGAAGCTCGATTACATCTTCGGTCCTTAACATCGCTTACCATCAGGCGAGATGAAGGCCAAGAGCTTTCCGGTCATAAAAGTAATAGCACAAAACCAAATATGGTTTTTGAATATTCGTGAGGTAGGGGGTTTTATCGTGGATCTTCCACCACTACCAAGGCGACTCACCTCAAACGGTTGCAGCTGCTATCTCCGGAACAGCCAGGCATATTGCGTCCACCATTAGGGTAGAAGTCTACGTCTCCCAAAGGCGCGAGGTAGCCAGTTGCACCAGCATCGGTGTGGATCACTTCAGTGTAGACGGCAGCGTTTATGTTGACGGGAGGAAGCATGATCGCAGCATGGTGACCTATTTCTGGGTCGAGCGCTGCAAACAAGACCAATTGACCCTCAAAATAGCAAATTTATTTAATAAAGAACACCAGCAGTATTTTATTATTATGTAAAATCTCTTAACCAGTGAAAACCGCATGTGGCTGATTTTAATCAAAACTGGTTTTAAAGGTTGGTTGTTATCACCGTTGTCCTGGTCGGTTAGGTTAGTATCCCTGAAAGTGTAGGCAGAGGTGAATTAACACCCACGTTTCGCTAATTAAGTCAGGCCCCATGGGATAGATGGGGAGCCCATTTGCCATCTATCAGGCACAGAAATCGCAGTACATGGTAGATGGCATTTATGAGGTATAATGCTCGCCTTTGCTCGATGGGGGTGGTGACTCTCTGACTACTCTAAGGTCACGACACGGCCTATACATAATTTATTTCATAAAGGAACCAGTAGTTTTCACTCCGGTGAAAAGCAAACTTTTAAGTGATTTCAAACAAAAGTGGTTTTGATTTGACCGGCTAAGGCACCATACTTAAGAACAAACGATCTAGAATCTCAATGAAAAGACGTCTCACCAGTGATGTAGCCAATTTTGCTGTCCAGCCTCCTTCCAGCAAAGGCCACGCTCTGAGCTCCAGCACCGACTCCGACCAGGTGGAAGTCAGCCAAGCTGATGCCAGTGGAGATTGAGAGCCAGTTGACGAAACTTGCAACGAAGTTACCTGGAAGAATATGAATGAAATGCGTCAATACAGCAAGCTTGGACGATTTAAAATAAAATAACAATAGAAAAGAAGGTCCTATTGAGGAATGTAAAGCAATCTCTGCTGGGAGAGAAGGTGAGTGTTGACTAGTAGTCAATGGGTCCCTTAAACCTACACTTGAGTCACAAGACCCAGGCGCTGCCACTGACCCACTTAGGACCCGGCACCAGCACGGTGAATCCATGGAATGTTAAGAGTTTTCGTCTCGTCTATGACTGGTCATTGGATGGACCAGCTATAGGGAACATTCCAGATGACCTAATATTTAATATCTTGAGTTCCTCCCTGCTTCGGAAGTCACGTTAAACCGTAGTTTCCGACTACATCTGCAGTAGTTAGTTCCTATCATTTTTCCACACTATGTTATTATACTCTGTAGGTACAATGGTAAGGCATGTGATGAGGAGGGATGAATGTTATTATAAAATATTATAAGTATCGACGTGGATGGACCAAGAATGAGAGTAAGACCGCAGAAGAAACGGACGAGTTATGTGGAAGCTGATATTAGCAAGAAGAGAGTTCATGATGAGCTCACGTCTGACAGAAGAGAATGAAAGAGGAAGACGTGTTGATCTGACCCTCTATCTAAATGGGATAAGGGAGAGGAAGGAGGTAATCTAATGAGGCTTAATTAAAAAACTGTTTTGTGGGAAACCAGACTAGATCTTACCATTGAGCTGAGTGTAGAAGGCAGCGTACGGGAACGGAGATGCTGCTCCGACGGACCAATCAACCAAGACAACATTAACGTCAGCTGCTTGGAGAATAGCTGAAAAGTCATTTTGTTTTATGTATTAACAACTCGGTACCTTTTTATTATAATACTAGCAGACCTAGCAAATGTTGGTTTCCCCTTATCATCTTACCCCCTTATAACTTAAACAGTGTTTTAACTAAATAACACACTATATTAGTCAAACTTTGTTTACGCTGTGATGAAAAGAGACAGATCAGTGATTTAGTTAAAACACTGTTTGGAAACTGATTTTGTTATTATGAATAAGCCCAAATCTTTCCCGTGGGTGTCGTACAAGGCGACTAAGGATAAATCTGAATATGATTAGGAATGGGCAGCAGCGTTCCTCTTATACCATCTAAGCTAGCAATGTACTGCGACTTTTGTGCCCGATAAATGGCAATAGGCTCGCCACCTATTACATGGGACTTGACATATTTGGCGAAACGTGGGTGCTAGTTCACCTCTGCCTACCCCTTCGGGGATATAGGCGTGATTTATGTATGTATGAATAAGGGGGTAAGGCACAGATATGTGATATATGATATATCTGTGGGGTAAGGGTATAAAATATAGCTTACGACCTATTCTCAGACCTACAAAGGCCGCCTGGGTAGCTACCATACCACCACCACTTATCTAAATCTGCGCCATAATAATTATGTTAACAGCATTATTGTGGTGCAACAATTTGTGATAAGATAGCCAACCCCCCTAGCCAATCGGCCAATCTAATCAAACGCATAAAATACATAGGTATTTTTGACAGTTTGTCTTACATCTGACACGACACGACATACAATAAATTTGTTCTATGCGTTCGAATAGATTGGCTAGGCCCCGAGGTGAAGCTCGATTCCATCTTCGGTCCTTACTGTCTTATTAATTATCTGGTGGTAAACACGGCATTGCAATTCCGCGTTTTGTCTCCGTCTCACAAACATTATTTTGAATGCTTGGAAAAGAGACAAAACTCTGAGTAACTAGTCTATACTTAAGCCGTGTTTATTAATAAGGCTTCAAGCTTCCCTGTCTCACATGAGAAACGGTCTTTTGTGGCAGACCTTTTGTATTATGAGTTGGCCATTTTGAGAAAGCGCTTCAGCAGTTTGAATTACGTACCTGGGACAAGGATAGCGTTGGATACGGAAGAGGCAGTCGCTCCTAGGTCGTGTACAATGACGACTGTCCTTTTTGACGCGTCGTAGTTGGAATTGCGAAGGACTTCCGACTTGCCGTGGAGTATGGTCTGACTCGCAGAAGGGTTGGCCCTGGAACGAAGGTGAATGTATTTTATTAAAAAATTACAAAAATCACGCCTATATCCCCGAACGGGTAGGCAGAGGTGAATCAACACCCACTTTTCGCCAATTAAGCTGGGTCCCACGTAATAGGTGGAAAGCCTATTGCCATCTATCGGGCACATAAATTGCAGTTATTGCTAGATGGTACAAGAGGAATGCTGCTGCCTCTCCGCTCATTGGGTGGTGACAATTGTATTCTACTCGGCCGTCACCACACGGCAGTGGGAAGTGGATGATTTTATAACAGATCACCTAGATGTTTAGAAGTATAAAGAAAAACCGCACTGACCATAGCTAGCCTAGGAACAAGGCACCTGAATGATGATAATGATAAGAACCTGATAAAATACAGCATAAAAATATACTTATTGCATATAAATATACATACTACCGCGTGTAAGAAAGAAAGTATATTATTACCTTGTGAAAAGATGGAATTGATTATCCCTAGAAGGTATGTACGGAAGTTCTTCTAGGTCGGGAATTTCTGGGAGTGCTGGAACGTCTATCGATGGCCGATCTGGAAGACTTGGCCATTGAATTGTGGGCCAAGAAATCGATGGAAATTGTGGAGGTTGAATAGTGGGCCAAGGGATTCCATCGATTGATGGAATTTGTGGAGGTCGAGGAATCCATGAAGGATGATCCTCGGGGAATTCCAACGGCCAGGGCAATTCCGTTGGCCACCATTCCGGCGCTTCTTGAGGAATAAACGAAGGACCAGGGATGATACCAGGTCGTTGGAGCATCCATTTCACCCAAGCCGGGTCGAGGAATGGGTATTTTGTGGTAGTTTCTGGGCGTTTTATGAGCCACACTACCACGTCTCGGTACATCTTAGGCCATTCGAGAACATGAGGATTTTTCCACAGCCATATGAGCCATTTCGGCGGCTTTTGGGGGAGTTCCCAGCCCTCGGGAAGATTAGGCCAATGCTCTGGCCAATTCTCTGGCCTCTGCCAATCTTCGGGACGTTCCCAACCTTCAGGACGCTCCCAACCTTCAGGACGCTCAATGGGCCATGTTCCGTCTGGATCAAGAGGATATGTTATGGATCCTGTCTCGGGATCAATGGGCCATGTGATAGATCCTGTGTCGGGATCTATGGGCCATGTGATAGATCCTGTATCGGGATCGATGGGCCAGGTTATAGAGCCAGGAAGTGACGGCAATTGACCTTCTCCATTAGAATCTTCAGGTTCCGGTCTAGGCCAGGTTATAGATCCAGGGAGGGATGGCAATTGACCTTCTCCATTAGAATCTTCAGGTTCCGGTCTAGGCCAGGTTATAGAGCCAGGAAGTGATGGCAATTGACCTTCTCCATTAGAATCTTCTGGCTCTGGTCTCGGCCAAGTAATTGACCCGGGTAGGGATGGTATGGTTGGTTGGTCAGGCTGAGGCTGTTCGGGTTCTGGCCTGGGCCACGTGATTGACCCAGGGAGAGAAGGAATTGATGGTGTGTCAGGTTCAGGTTGAGGTTCTTCTGGTTTGGGTTGTTCGGGTTCTGGCCTAGGCCACGTTATTGAACCACCAGGAAGAGAAGGAATCGATGGTGTGTCAGGTTCCGGTTGAGGTTCTTCTGGTTTGGGTTGTTCGGGTTCTGGCCTAGGCCACGTTATTGAACCACCAGGCAGAGAAGGAATTGATGGTGTGTCAGGTTCCGGTTGAGGTTCTTCTGGTTTGGGTTGTTCGGGTTCTGGCCTAGGCCACGTTATTGAACCCCCAGGAAGAGAAGGAATTGACGGTGTATCAGGTTCGGGTTGAGGTTCTTCTGGTTTAGGTTCTTCGGGTTCTGGCCTAGGCCACGTTATTGAACCACCAGGAAGAGAAGGAATTGATGGTGTGTCAGGTTCAGGTTGAGGCTCTTCGGGTTTAGGTTCTTCGGGTTCAGGTCTAGGCCAAGTGATGGACCCAGGAAGAGAAGGGATAGTTGGTTCTTCAGGAGTAGGTTCTTCAGGTTCAGGTCTAGGCCAAGTGATGGACCCGGGAAGTGAAGGAATAGTTGGTTCTTCAGGAGTAGGTTCTTCAGGTTGAGGTTCTTCTGGTTTGGGTTGTTCGGGTTCTGGCCTGGGCCATGTGATGGACCCGGGAAGAGAAGGGATTGATGGTTCTTCAGGAGTGGGTTCTTCAGGTTTAGGTTCTTCGGGTTCAGGCCTAGGCCAAGTGATGGACCCGGGAAGAGAAGGAATAGACGGTTCTTCAGGAGTAGGTTCTTCAGGTTGAGGTTCTTCTGGTTTGGGTTGTTCGGGTTCTGGCCTGGGCCATGTGATGGACCCGGGAAGAGAAGGGATTGATGGTTCTTCAGGAGTAGGTTCTTCAGGTTTAGGTTCTTCGGGTTCAGGCCTAGGCCAAGTGATGGACCCGGGAAGAGAAGGAATAGATGGTTCTTCAGGAGTAGGTTCTTCAGGTTGAGGTTCTTCTGGTTTGGGTTGTTCGGGTTCAGGTCTAGGCCAAGTAATAGATCCGGGCACAGATGGGGCGGCTATCTCGTCAGCTTCAGCTTCCACTTCCGGCTGAGTAGCTTCAGGTCGTGGCCATGTGGCAGAGCCCGGCAGAGAATTAGTATTTTCACCTGGAATAATTTGTTTTAAAACAAAATAACATTGTGAAATTCTAAAAAAAAGAATTATGAACAGGAACCCAGAGTCAGGTCGTAGAGATATCAAAATAACTATGGTGATACAATTCTTGGACCATTTACAAAGCAAGCCTTTAGTCTAACCTTTGTATTCCACCAGCTTATCGCACACGAAAGCAGGTAGATTTCTTTATAAATTACAAATATTACAGTAATAATGGTCTTTCTCGTTATGATTTTTTAATTCGTTTATTTCCTAATTATTACTGAGCCAATGTCCAGCATTGGACATGTTTAAAAATAATTTAATATTTAAACTAATTTATCATTGCATTAATTAACAAATAAAGCTTGTATTGTCTTCTAGCTTCTGCCTATCAGATTAAAAATTGATCAAATAAAATTAGCATATTTATATTGATCGATACAGAGCCATTAAGATAAACCTATGATGACTCCAATAATTGTACGTAGTTGATAAACTTATTGATTCAAAATTTAAAGCCTAACAAAAATATTCTTCGCAATAACAAAAACCTAAAAATACAAACATTATTTCAATGTATTCGACTAATTCAAAACCACTTTTGACTGGTAAATAATTTTGGCCACAGGCTTTAAAGAATTAACCTAACCAATATAATATACCCACAGATATTGATATATCTGTGAATATACCCCTACAAGATATGGCTATTATAGTAGTAGTTGTATAGATTCCGGCACGTAAGTTGAACCAAAATAACGGTCGTCTGGGCAGGTAAAATAATTGAAGGAAAAAGTGTCTAAACTAAATTTAAAACACGCTGAAGCGGGTGGATAACCCTACGCTGCTATGCATACAGACACACGTCGCACTTCATACATACAGAACCTCAATTAATACCAGAAAACGTCTTACAACGCTGCGCATAGCCATATCTTGTAGGGGTATATTCACAGATATTGATATATCTGTGAATATACCCCTACAAGATATGGCTATTATAGTAGTAGTTGTATAGATTCCGGCACGTAAGTTGAACCAAAATAACGGTCGTCTGGGCAGGTAAAATAATTGAAGGAAAAAGTGTCTAAACTAAATTTAAAACACGCTGAAGCGGGTGGATAACCCTACGCTGCTATGCATACAGACACACGTCGCACTTCATACATACAGAACCTCAATTAATACCAGAAAACGTTTTACAACGCTGCGCATAGGTCAACTTTTGTGCCGGGGATTAAGGTAGTTAGTGGTTTTAATCGACTATGAGTATGGACTGGAACATTATAATAATTTAAATGTAATTACTTAATAATTTATTGTCTAACAATTTATTTTTGCGGCAGGACATAAAATAAAGCACAAGTTTTAAGAACTACATTCTCACACTATTGTTTTCGAAAATAAAGCTAACTTATCATATCTTTCCTCATCAAATCTAGTTCTTAATGACTTACCGAGAAGACTTCTTTTCTGTAGCCTCGGAAGGGCTGCGAAACGATAAAAAAATGAATTAACCGCCACAACAAATCACACCAAATCATCTACGGAATGCTTGACTTCTTCTCTAAAAAACCTGTTAACGCTGTACGCGCCTCTAGTCTTAGAAAAAAATGTGCAGTCTCCTTCGTCACTGTCACACTACCACTTCAACCTACCTGACACACAGGCCAGCCCGACCGCTACAAGGATCGCTTTCGAGATTAACATCTCTATAAGACGTGACGCCATTACCACCCTTTATATAGTACAGATTATTTAGTTAATCTTTATTGTCTTTAATCTTTTTATCAGGTGCCGAATTTCCATGCGAAGAATGCATTGATTGAGATATCTGCCTATCAGGTATGTCAAATATAACTGGTAGGGAGGAATGAAAAAAAGGTGCATAGCTAGGAAGAGTAGGAAAGAGAAAAATTTAGTTCTGATCCAGGAAGATGTTTTTTGTAGAATTTAATGATTTTAAAGGTACAAGTTACTACTTATCTAATTTGGGTACAGTCTGTTAACTGTATCAGCTCATCTTACTCCCCTATTCCCTGTTTATCTGGGATTTGCGCAGTAGGTATGTTTCATCTTCCATCCACATCGATCAGACGTCACCAAATCATGTGTTGATTCATACCATCCATCACACTGGGAAGGTGCTAGTGAAGAATTCATGTATACAAAAGAGATAAAAAACATGTATTTTTTGCAAATGTATTTAAGTTTCCTGGATATGTTACTAAACGGTGATTTTCCGTCCCCTCTTAAGAGTCACAGCCAGATTAGTGACCATTTTTTAAAATTAGTAATTATGTTTTCAAAAATAAATAATAAAAGACTGACACAAACTGTCTACATTTTAATTAATATTATGTTCCCAGGTTTTTAATTAATAATTTAGTATGAACAAAACTTTCAGCCTCGCTTTGCTCGCTCGCCTAGCTCGCGTTATTCCTAATAATTATGGTCTAATATTTATTTGGTGAACTGCAGGAAACTCAAACAATGTCTTGCTCAAACGTTCATTGGTATATAGTTCATTGGATGAAAACAATAAATGTGTAAAATATCGATAGATAATAAAACAGTTTTCCATCTTATGAAGAAGTCCGATTTTTTTTGTCTTTTTCTACGTGTAAAAATTACAGTTAATTGCAAAGAAGAATACAATTTCCTCGTGGGTTACCACCTCCAATACAAGACTTACCACCGAATAATGGAAGTCTGAGTCCTACTTAACATTTAAGTATTGTCAAAATTAAAGTTTATGCATACAAATTCGGACAGGTTATTTTTACCACTTAACTTTATAAGCAATGCTCAAACGTTTCAGTATTCGGTGGTGAGAGTTATATAATATTTCAAGGAATGGGCAGTAGCGTTTTTGTTGCACCATCCAGTATGAATGGCAATAGGTTCGCCCTCGACATGGGACCTGAAGAAAGCCGGCGAAACGCAGGTGTTGAAACAACTCTGCTTACTCCTTCACTTGGGAGAGAAAGGCGTGATTTATGTATATGTATAGGTAGGAAAGCGGCTTTCCGCATTTTCGAAGGAATCTAATATTGACTCTTGTTTGTGAAAGATAACTAACTGATATACGAAAACAGGAAACCGATACAGGGGATCATGAAGCAATAAAAACTTATCTTTAAGATAGCCTATTGTATATTGTCTTCTTATTATTTATTTATAATTTAGGATAAGAATGTTGGAATTTAATTGAGTGTACAAAATGCAAAAATGTCTTTTTCACTAACTTATATAATATAAATACGGGCAAAATTTGTGATTGTGCTAGTTGGACTGTGTTAGGGGACAATGAATGCTCTTCGATATTTTTTACATATAAGCAATAAATAGACTTACCCCTGAATACAGAAAGGTTACTCAAGTTATGAGCACTGCTTCAAAAGTTAAGAGGACAATATCTGTCAGAATTTGTATGGAAAAACGTCAATTTTGACAATACTTAAATGTTAAGCAGGACTAAAACTTTGAGTAGCGTGTATTCAGAGGTCAGCCAGCCACCTAAAATAACAATGTAAACTAATAAAAGAAGTAATTAATATACGAGTTCTAAATTTGTTGTGTAGTGTAACTCTAGGCAATAAGGGCAACATAACGTTTGCCGAGTCAGCTAATATTATACATGTATAATGTATAACCTACCTTTTAGTATAACGTTCTTTTCATATATATTTAGATTTGAACAATGCTTTTTTTATATAGCATGCAGTTGGCCCAATTTGTATTTTTACAAATTCAGACAAAATTTCTAAATCTGCACTGAGCCAGCATGGTGGGTTATGGTCCATTCTCCCTATATTCTTCCACCCATAGGGAGGGCCAGTGCCCCAGCAGTGGGGATGTCAAAGGGCTAGTGATAGTGATGATGATAAATTTGGGATTTAGTCCAATCGCTATTGAGGTAAACTAAACTTAAGAACCCAACCCAATTCCTTTTAAAAAATACAAATTTATTGAGACAATTTGTCCTGCCTAACAGACATCGTCTCTTTGGATTATTCAAAACTGTCAAATATCTCCAATCGATTCTCAACATTAACTATTTGAAATAAGACACAAAGTCTATTGAGATTTGACATATTGCGGTAACTTGGTGTGCTGTCAGCTGTAGCATAGAGTACATTAGCTATTTTTAATTTTAAAAAAGATGGATAACAGTTTAATCATTGAATAGATTTATGGTCCTTTGAGCCGGATCAACGGACAATGACAATACATAATGATAAGAAACCACTGATAATTATAATCACATCAATTTTTTTTTCTAAACAAGCACCAGAATGAAATAACATCGCACAGATTACTAAAAATAACATATCAAGTTATGTATCTTTACCTTATACCTACTGGTATTAAAGTCCATAACTATAGAGATATTATTATGTAATGTAATCATTACTTTCGCCGCGCCGCGTGGTGACGGCAGAGTAGAATACAATTATTGTCACCACCCCAAATCTCTCCCGTGGGTGTCGTACAACTAAGGATACATCACTAACGCGACTAAGGATAAATCAGTGATGAGGAATAGGCTTATACCACCTAACAATAGTACTGCGACTTTTGTGCCCGATAATTGGCAATAGGCTCGCCACCTCTTACATGGGATCTAACATATTCGGCGATGGTGCGACGTGGGTGCTAGTTCACCTCTGCCTACCCCTTCGGGGATACAGGCGTGATTTATGTATGTATGTATCATTTCTTTCAAGCGTATTCGTCAGTACCTTTAAAATGTTTGATTTAAGTAATGGCTTTATTCAGACTCTGCTTACCCCAGCCGTGTGAGAGAGGGAGAGTCATGAGATATATTATGTCATCATAATCCTCTTGCCCTTCTCTCATTTCATTTGAGGTCAACGCGACGTAGTATGTTTTTTCCTTCCATTCACTCCTGTTAACTCTCATTTCATCATTCACTCCATTCACATTTTTGTTTTTTCACAGGCATTCCATTACCAATCTCTTCTTCTTCTGTCTTTCCAATGTATGTTAGTATGTATTTTATATTTTTTTTACATTTATATTATATAACAAAAAGGGTTTTTGTTGAAAAACAAACCCAATCTAAATTTGTGTTTACGGTATTTGCTAGTATCATCTTGAAGCTGAATGCTTAGATAAATTTCAACGAATTAACTAACGCCTTGATTGGCCTTGTGGCTAGTCTACCTGGATAGCTGAGGACTGGTTGGAATGCCCCATTAGGGCAAGCGGGGGGAAGATTTCCCAAAGGGCATACAACAGCAGGTATGCTGGAGTATAACGTCATTTTAAATATCGATATTTTGCAATAAGCCTCGTGTGCTACCTAAACTGATGGATAGAAAATTTAAATCCTATCTATTCATATAATAATAATAAAATATAATAATAAAATATACCAGAAAAAAGAAAAATATCTCCACTGCCTATTTCATCAATGGGGTTTCGTTGACTGAAGTTGACCATGCACGTGATCTTGGTGTCATTCTAGATAGCAAGCTGCGTTTCCACAAGCACATTGATAACATTGCACACATGAGTTTTCAGATGCTTGGGTTTGTCCTACGAAATTGTAAACAATTTAAAGATCCAATGACCAAAATTATGATCTACACGGCGTTAGTTCGTAGTAGGCTCGAATACTGTAGTGTCGTATGGAACCCCTACTACGATGTGTATAAAAAGAGGTTGGAAAGTATACAAAAGCGGTTTTTGTGGCATTTGTCGTATACCTGCAAATTAGCCAAAAAGCTACCGAGCTACACTGATAGACTGAAACACTTTAAACTGTCGTCATTGGTAGATCGAAGATGTCTGCTGGATCACTTGTTTCTGCATAAGTTGGTAAATGGTGTCCTTGATGCCCCTAATCTTTTAGAACTGATTAATATCCGCGCTCCATCGCGTGGAATTCGGCATGTTTCTTACACACCCTTTACAGAAAGAAGGTCTTTTTCAGGGACGTTATTCCCCACTCAATAGAATTGTTATGAGTTACAATCAGCTTTTTAAACTTAATTCAAAAAGCATAAGTAAAGTATCACTTGATGATAAAATTGACCCACAGAATAAGATGAAATTAAATGATATTGACATATTTTCTGACAACCTCTCATCTCATCTCTCACTGTTTCGCAAAAATGTTTTGTCGTTACTATGATTAACTGAATGGCTTATAACCATGTACTGTCTAATGTATATTAATGGATTTTGTTATAATTATTGTTCGATTTTTTTTTTCTTCTCAATATAATTAAAACGTGGATAAATAATACATGCTATATTAGATAAGCTTTCGTGTAACACCTATAATTGAGATAGCACTTAGCATATATTCTGTATAAATTGCATATTGTAATTGTATTGGTGTATATCTCGTTGGTGTTAATAAATAAATAAATAAATCATCTATCACAGGCCGGTTGGAAAAGTTTTCTTTTAGAAATAAACCAGACCTTTTGTACTATTTATTATTATTTTTCCTATTTTTGTAATTCTAGTGTATGATTAAATTATCAAATAAATTAAATAATAACTTATTACCTACTTATTACAATACTGTATTTATTTACACCTCATTTAGCATCCACGCCACAAAAGCGTTATTTATGCTTCACGCTTATTTATGCTATTTATTTAATATTTTTATCCCTATTTTTAAACATATACAAGTAGCTACTCTTGTAAAGCTTGTGAACTGCTATGAAAATACATTAAACATAGAATTGAAAAGCAAAATTTTCTGCAAAATCTCTTTATTGAAAATTATTTTGATAAAATCATGATGTTAATCTTTTGTCTTGTTTGTAGGTAGAATCTCGTACCAATATTTAGTTCTTGTGGTGAATTTGATTAGCCGTTATCTGGAAAAAAAAGCTAAATTAATGTCTAGCAAATTCCATACACTACTTTGATTCATATCATCCATTACACCAGAAAGGTGCTCATGATGAATCATCATGATCATCATCAATGGATGGAAAGAATAATAATAGGAAGAATGGGCCCGAACACACTACGCTGGCCCAGTGTGGATTGATAGGTATTAACTACTGCAGATGCAGCCAGACCAACGGCTCAACTTGCCTTCTGAAGCTCGGAGGAACTCGAGATAATAAATTTTAGAACACCCATCCTATGACCGGCCTAAGCGAAAATAGCTTAGTTTACGCCATCGCAAGCCGAGCGAGCCAAGCCACTGCACTATCGAGGTCCTCCGTGTTGAATAATGAAACAAATATTTCTTACACTCACATATCACCTAGCTGAAAGTACCATGAGCACTTGTGTTATGGATACTAAATGACGGACCAACTTTAATATACAAAATAATTATATTTATAAACATTTTGTGACTAACTAAATAAACATATAACTATTTGTTTACAGCTGTAAATTTAGTCTTGTTAATCCCCTATTCATTATTGTAATTAAATAAGTAAAGTTTCAAGAAAACAGTTTCGACTTACCGTCGAAGTAAGTAGTTGTCGTTGTAGCACATATTTATTGTAGAATTACAGAACTGTGGACAAAGAAATTAATTATTGATATATTTTTCTCAAAAAAGAAACAAAGCACAGAGAAATATGTAGGCGAAGGCGGCCCACAGTGGTTGTAGTGTCTAAAACGGGAACTTTCGTATATAAAAATAATTTGAACTCATTATCTGCTTTTGTTCAAATTTATGTTCCCACACTTGCCCTTGGGTGTATAGAAATTATTTTACTCGGGAGAGTGCCTACTTAAGCCAGTATATCCGATTTGGGCTACCTTCCCCTGCTCACTATTCTAGTTAATTTAATTATAATACTAAGAATCTAAAGAATCTAAACTAAATAGTAATAGGACTATTTAGATGTTTCGTTCGTCAAATAATTCCTCTAATGCCAACACCTGTGATGAGTTAAAGTCTTTGCTCCTCTATATTAATATCAGCTGTCGGCATCCAATCAGTCAGAAGTCTTCCTAGTTTTAATTAGCGACTGGAGGTATTTAAATTTTCTTTATAGTCAAAAAATTCCAATTATCATCTAGAAGATCATTATGATATAAATTTGCCTTAGCCTCCCCCTCCGCTTTCCAATTGTAGAGTATAAATATACCACAACCCCATATTACATGCAACCGGCTAAAATTCCTTTTGTGTTTTCCGAGGCATGGATTGTTTTTATCCATGCATGTATTATCATCTAGTACGTATTAAAAAATGTTTAATTACTTTTTACAACAGCGTCGACATCTGTAACAAAAAAATCCATTAAAGCGATATTTCCCTCAAATGTTTGAAATTAGGATTAAATAAACTTTGAATGGAGATACTTCATTAATTGATTATGCCCAACAGTGAGCGTCTCTCGGCGAACTGACTGAAACTTTGAATGATGAAGTTATACATATACAAATAACATTTTCTCAACCCAGGCATAAAAATAACACTTTCTATTCAATGTCAAACTTTAATACGGTTGAAAATTTGACAATCTGCACCAATCTGTTACGCTGTTAAGAGGAAAATCGAGCGTTTGGTTGGTATAAACTGAATATATATCTTTTGAACTTTTTACTTACCAGCATTGATGAGGCTTCCTTTGCCTGCGGAAAAAATATAATTAATGTCTCGAATCTAGTAGTAATTCATACAACGTATAGATACAAGGGCGTCAAAAGAATCCGAAAGCTGCAAAATTAGCTCTAATTTGGCTTTGAAGGCTCTCAAACAATAAATGAACAAGTGAAAGAGAGAAACAAGAGCAGTCTTTCGTGATATTTTTCAGCTAGAATGCCATTAAGCCCAAAAAGTACTTTAGTAAAGTATCTATTTGGTGCGAATCGTTCGAACCAAATAGATACTTTAGTTTTAGTTAAGTAGATGGTCTAGAAGTATTTGGTGAATTGGCCAGCTACGGTGTTTTAGCGTTTATCCAGACAAAAACATTTAGTCGGTTTAAATTGAAATAATCTTTAAACGTCCTGATAACTCTTGAACTTTTCAGTGATAGAGGAATAGTTCTTAGATAGAATAATAGATATAAATTGCACATGCGAGTTATCGGCTTTCTAGTTAAAGGACGCCAGCGTATCTTATGCTACAAGTTCTCTTGGCTTCAAGGCAGGTGGACTGGATTAGTCTAAGATGTCTGAAACATTGCTTAAGCCAATAGAAAAAATTATCATGGCATTTGTCCTCATCTCACGGTAAGTGACGATCAGGGCCGAAGACGGAATCGAGCTAATCCTGGAACCCTCAAACATTGAGCGGCATCTTATCGCAAATTTTCGGAATACAATAATGTTGTTACATAATTATTATGGCGACAGATTTTGATTATTATAAAGAGATTATAATAAGGAAAACCAGAATACAAGTTCAGATATTGAGTAGCAATATTGTCTTTAATAAGGGTTTCGTAACTCACCATCTCCACCCTTGCAGTTGCCGTCCGAGCCATTAGACCCATCGGAGCCATTAGAGCCATCAGAGCCTGAATTGCCATCTGATCCACCATTGCATTTAGTGCAGGGAGCACCGTGAGAACCTCCTGGACCCTCTACGGTACCACCACTGAGCAGACCTGGAAAAAATAAAGTGATAAATGATGAGTAAGAAATAAATGCTATGTGACGGGATGTTGTGAACCGTTAGCATTCCGTGAATTCACCCTGTGGAAAGAGTGTCAGGGAGACAAGTCCGGAGTAGCCCTTGGGACTTATGGCCCAAGTGTAGTTTTACGGGACCCCTTGACAACAGCAGGTCAACACTCAATTTCACCACCTCTGCTCTCTCAGCCCAGCCATATTTGGTAAGATTCCGTGAAAACCGTAGACACACGTTCCAATGCAGAAATTGCAAAAGTTTCTTATTCACTCTCATGGTCAACATCACCATAATTGGTTAAAATTGAATAAGGGTGAAGATTAGCCTATCCTATTTTGACTCAAATTTTATTTATTTATCAATAATGCTTAGTTTTTTCAAAAAGACAACTGATTGATCTAAGTGTAAGATCACATTTCCTGTACTTACTTTCAACGGTGGGTCCTGGAACAAAAGAGAAATAAAATTAAAAGTTTTATTAAATCACACTACAGAAAATATTGAAAAAAAAAACTAAGTAAGACTATTATGATATGTAATGGAAACAAGACTCATTGAGAAATGGACATGACTGTATGAAACATAACTAATTGACAGGCTAGCCGAATGCCTTACAAGATTGTTCAATTTACAACACAACATGACGTTATCTAATTTCATTAGGTAGACTATGAATCTTTTTAAAGAATATAGTTTTATTTCAATTTCTATCGTCCTGCAAGGAACAACATTGTAACTCACTTTCTGACAGTTTTTAGTTACAATCATATGCTTGCTACACAAAAAATTACATTTTTTTGCACTCACTGCTGCGCCTTAAGCTCTTTACGTATAGATTTTAAAAACTGTAAGAACATTGTAATTCACGAGTCAACTACATTTCATAAAATGGTAAATTGAGTTACACACCATCATTCATCATTATTTAAGGTAGCCATTATAAATATAACATTGTATCTCAAGATACAATTAATTTTCCGAAAAAACTTTCTCATTGAAATATTCACTACCATACATTTTACGATTGTATGTCTGAGTTACAACATAATCGTATAAAATCTTATTTTACATGTAGTGATATGCTATTGTAACTCACAACAAGTCAATTATATACGATAAACTTTAAGGCGCTCTCCTGTAAAGTTACGAAAAATGAGTTACGATGTTGTTCGTTGCAGGTGTCGACCAGCACCTTTCCGGTGTGATGGATGATATGAATCAAAAGGGAGTGGATGGCTTGATGACGTCTGGCCGATATCTATGGAATAAGATACTGCGCCGACTCAAGTTAAATTGGAAACACGGCAGAAATAATATTTGATGATGACAACTTGAGAATCGTGATACTTCCAAACATAAACGACAATCTAGTGACTTTTACGAAAAAACTCACCGAGTCCTTTAAGAAGGTTATCAGCAGTGCCTCCGACGTCGCTAAGGGCTCCGTTCAATGTTGATCCGAGTTTGTTTAGAGTGCCGGGTCCTAGGAGGCTGTTAAGGCCCAGAAGACCATCTAGAAAAAAAAGATTCAGGTGATAAGCTTAAATTCTCAATTCTGTCATAAAATTAATGTTTTATTTAACAATTCAATCCAAATTATTATTTCTATTTTTTTAACGTTATTTATTTAAAACAGCTGTGTGGTGACGGCAGAGCAGACTGCAATTGTCACCATCGCCATACGCTGCCGCGGGTGTCGACAACTAAGGCTTAAGATATCGATGAGTAATGGGCAGCGGCGTTCCTCTTATACCACCTAGCAATATACTGCGAATTATGTGCTCGATAGATGGCAATAGGTTTGCTCCCTATTACATGGGAGCTAACATAAGTGGCGAAACTTGGGTGTTAATTCACCACCGCCTACCACTTCGGGGATAGGGGTGATTTATTTATATATATATTAAGGATTCCGTTGTCGTACTCACTTCCACCAGGTTGTGGAGCGCACATGGCAACTCCGACCTGAAAGAAAAGAATTGATTTTTATAATAGGATAAGTTAGCCTAAAACGGACATACTGGCTAGAGCTGTAAATGTTATAATATTATAATTATTCGAAAAAATGCTACAAAGAAAAAAAGAACAGAAGAATTGTATTATATTCTAAATGCTCTTTGAAAACTTTGAAAACTTATTGTTGCGACGCTGGTTGGCTGACTGGTATACGCGCCCAGCTTATAGACCACGTGGGTTCGAATCCCACATTAGGACAAAATAATTTAGAAAAATAATTTTCTTCTCCCTGCCCTGTTCCCGGTTATCTGGAGTCGGTCGGCGCAATATGTTTCCTCTTCCATTCATATCGGTCAGACGTCATCAAGCCATCCACTGCCTTTAGGTTCATATCATCCATCACACCGGAAAGGTGCTCGTGATAAATGAATATTATGGAAAAGAGACGGAACGGATCATGTTGAGAGACCGATGAACGGAGATAGTGATTGCCTTAGGGTTTACAGCCGGCCGACTGCCTGACACCAACCCGAGGGGTTTATTATGTAAGCGTCTTTCAATCGCTTTCGTCTACATGTCACTCTCACTCATTGAGAATAATCGCAGTGTGGTGAGAGTGACAGATAGACGAAAGCGATTGAAAGAGGATTACATAAACGGGGTTCCAGATATTCAGAAAAAAATGTAACTTCTATTATTTTTTAAAATTTTAAAATTATACAATTAAAAAAAAAAGCACAAAAGCAATTAAAAAATATCTCACCAGAACAAGAAGTACGTAGACAGACTTCATCTTAATAACTTTCAGAGGCGTCTTATTCTGTAATACTAAAATAGTACTATGCCAATTCGCGAACTGAACACCCCTTTTATACCCGGATCGTGACGAAATTCGCCAAATGTTCTGAATAAATTCCACGTGACAACAATGTCGTGTTTACATACGACGCAAGCGAATCAATTATAGCCTTATTAATTAAATATTAATGTGATACCCGCTTAACTTCGTCTCACGTAGGCTTTTTGAGGGAGCCATGCTGTTAGCCGTGGTGGCTTTTCAGCCGTCTTCTACCGGGTTGTGACGTGTGGTGACGGTAGAGTAGAATACAATTGTCACCACCCCAAATCTCTCCCGTGGGTGTCGTACAAGGCGACTAAGGATAAATCAATGATGAAGACTGGGCAGCAGCGTTCCTCTTATACCACCTAGCAATAGCAATGTACTGCGACTTTAGTGCCTGATAAATGGCAATAGGCTCGCCACCTATTACATGGGACCTAACATAATTGGCGAAACGTGGGTGCTAGTTCACCTCTGCCTACCTCTTCGGGGATATAGGCGTGATTTATGTATGTATGTATTATATGTATGTTCTACCGGGTATTTTGAGGAAGGCAAAGTCCTCAAATCTTCCATACTGATCTTCTTCTCCCTGCCCTGTTCCCCGTCTATCTGGAGTCGGCGCAGTATGTTTCATCTTCCATTCATATCGGTCAGACGTCATCAAGCCATCCACTCCTTTTTGATTCATATCATCCATCACACCGAAAAGGTCCTAGTGATGAATGAATGTATAGAAAAGAGACGGAACGGACCATGTCGAGAGACCGATGAACGGAGCCGGCTGCCTGCCTGACACCAACCCTCTTTGGGTATGCTGTTGTTGGTGGTTTGCCCTACACCATTTGGGTGCCCCAAGATGCTTATTAGTCTATACTGGGCAATCTCCCTAAGTCGACTTTTACGACACCCATGGGATGAGTCGGGGCTGACCTATTCTACGTTATTTGTTTGCTCCCAGGCCAGCATAGATGACCCAAAAAATCTTCCATACTGGTCTGGGAGCGAATTAACAACGTAGAATGTGCCAGCCCCGACTTACCCCAGGGGTTTAGTAAAAGTCGACCAAGGGCCAGTTTTATGCATAGTTAACTCAACCAATTGTTAAAAATTGTTACCTACTTATCTTTAAATATCAGACTGATATTAAAAAGAAATGTTCCAAAATGTATGGAATCTGGCTTATATATTTGTACAGTTATTCAAATTGTAGGCAATAATTTCTACCGTCATGGCGGAAGGAAGATGTCACTTTATAACATTGACGTACGTATTTTATACGTACTTACAGAAGTATGTGATTTTTATGGTTTTAAAATGTTTTTAAGCCAAAAATCTGGACATTTTTTAGATTTATTTGAAATTTTCCCAGAATCATCAAATTTCCTCAATTTTTTGATATAGTGTACAAATACATGGGCCATTTTGGAACATCTCCGTTAACCATTATTTAATGAACCTCTCAAAAAACTTCCCTGAACTAGTTGTAACTACAGATGAATTTATAAAAACGGTTATTACATTGCAAGTCATTTGCTTAAGATTACAACATACTCGCTTTTTTAGCAATTATAACTAACTATATTGCATAGTTAACTGTTTAGGATATAAGAAGATGCGGATTCGATTCCCGCATCAGGACATTAATATTTCTATCTCTTTTTCATTGTAATATTTGTTTAACATTTACAAAAATGTTTAAAGAAGAATTAAATAGCAAACCCAAGCTTAACCGAACGCATGGCATTTGTAAAAATATCTGTTTCGGATGTTACAACATTTCTACATTGCGATAAACTAATAAAGGCTACCCCATAAGCTACCATAAGCTTATGGCTACCCCATCAACTTATATCGTGAAGATGAAAGAAAATTTCTTCAAGGATAACTTGATGAAATTTGAAATGTTGTGTTTTTCGAAATTTTTTGACCTCTTTTTATTAGTAATTTTTGTAACTCGATATAACGGTCAATTAAAAATCTAATAATAATATAAAACGTTTCTATGACATCTGGGTTTGCGATTTACTTTCGATTAGATGATGGTTAAAAACTAGAACACACCTGTACGATTGTTCTAGTAATCTGGTTCACATAGGCATAGTTCAAATATAATAGTATATAATAGTATAAAATATAAAATAGTGATTTCCAAGGTAATAAACCTTGGAAAACGCTATTTAAACTAAACTAAACTGACTTCAAAACTAAAGTAATTGTAGTGGTTTAATTAAACAAAATAGGTGGTTTATTGTCGTGGTAGTCGTAAAGATGATGTGAGGAAGTGGAGAGTTCATGTTGAGCTTACATCTGATATAAGAGAGTGGAGGAGGAAGATATTGTTGTTGTGTCGACCCTACTTAGAGTAGTATAAAACAGGGAAAATATTAATACAAATATTTTGGTGGTTGGAAAAAGTTCGAAAACATATGGTCTTGATGCGGGAATCGAACCCGCGTCCACTGCAATCCGGGCAGGTGCCTAAACCGTTCGGCCAACCAAGACACGTTGTAAGCCAACGGTTTTTCTAACCACCAAAATCCTTGTACTAATTTTTCTAACATTTATATAATGTTGAAATTAAAATCGAATAGTTTGAAGATTGCCGTTGTAGCCATTTGGGTGACACCAAAAACTATACAATTGTCACCACTCCATCTTTCCCGTGAGTGTCGTTTATGGCGACTAAGGATTGAACAGCATTGAGTAATGGGCAGCAGGTTTGATCTTACACCATAGCATAGCAATATACTACGATTTACGTGCCCGATAGAATATTTAAGTTCTAGTTTATCTGTTCCTAGTATATCTTTATCTGTTCCTAGTTTATCTTTATCTGTCCCTAGTTTATCTTTATCTGTTCCTAGTTTATCTTTATCTGTCCCTAGTTTATCTTTATCTGTTCCTAGTTTATCTGGGGTCGGCGCAGTGTGTTCCTTTTTTTAGACGCCATCAAGCCATCCTCTCCCTTTTGATTGACATCAGTCTTCGCACTGGTGCTAGTGATAAACTAATGTATGGAAAAGAGACGGAAAGGACCATATCGAGAGACCGATGAACGGAGAGAGCCATTGACAACATTCCAATCCATACTGCTCAAGGTTTTGGCTTAGGTTTTACAGCCGGGCGGCTGCCTGACACCAACCCTCTTTTTTTGAATTGTTATTTTTTTTTAATACATACATACATAAATCAAGCCTATATCCCCGGGGTAGGGAGAGGTGAACTAGCATCCACTCGCCAATTATGTTAGGTCCCATGTAATAGGTAATAATCATAATAAATAAATATTTTTACACTCACACCTATCATCTAGCCCAAAGTAAGTAGCCTAAGCACTTGTGTTATGGATACTAGATGACGGAAATATTTTTAATATAATTAGGTATATAAATGTTGAAAATATACTACATAAACAAATATACAATCAGGACTCGGAAACAAACATTTGTGGTCATCACAAAGATAATTCCTTAATCCCAACCAGGATTCGAACCCGGGACCTCTTGGCCAATACCCAGCAATCTGAGCATTCGACCAAGGCGGCCGTCGGCGATAGATGGCGAGTCTATTGCCATTCATCGGGCACAAAAGTCGCAGTACATTGCTAGGTGGTATAAGAGGTACGCTTATGTATGTATATACCTACCCATACATACCCTTGGTATATACATACAAATCACGCCTATATCCCCGAATGGGTAGGCAGAGGTGAATTAGCACCCACGTTTCGCCAATTATGTTAGGTCCCATGGTGACAAGCCTATTGCCATTTATCGGGCACAAAAGTCGCAGTAGTATTGCTAGGTAGTATAAGAGGAACGCTGCTACCCACTCCTCATCATTGATTTATCCTTAGTCGCGTTGTACGACACCCACGGGAGAGATTTGGGGTGGTGACAGTTGTATTCTACTATGCCGTCACCACACGGCCTTTGCAATAAGCTCTAATTAACGATAATTGACGCCTCTGAGTGCGGCAGTAATAAAATTATTAATTTAAGATGATTTTTTTTCTCATAAGTGCTCATAACGTTATTTGACGTCTCTGCGTATCTAAGTGTCCCTGTACCTACATACATACATAAATCACGCCTATATCCCCGAAGGGGTAGGCAGAGGTGAAATAGCACCCACGTTTCGCCAAATATGTCAAGTCCCATGTAATAGGTGGCGAGCCTATTGCCATTTATCTGGCACAAAAGTCGCAGTTCATTCCTAGCCTAGGTGGTATAAGAGGAACGCTGCTGCCCATTCCTAATCATATTCAGATTTATCCTTAGTCGCCTTGTACGACACCCACGGGAGAGATTTGGGGTGGTGACAATTTTATTCTACTATGCCGTCACCACACGGCTGTGTGTGTGTGTGGCTAATAAATAATAAATAAAAAACAAAGATTTTGGTGGTTAGAAAAAGAATTTCGAAAAATTATGATCTTGAGGCGGGAATTGAACCCGCGTCCGCTGCTATCCGGCACCTGCTTTATGCATTTATTTCGAGGGCATTTATTTCGAGGGTACATTGCGAGGGTACCCGTCGGCTTACAACGTGAAGTGTAAAGGCTAGAAGAATTTCGGCAAGTTAATTAGTGTCTTGTGTGGACGAGCGGTCAGGCACCTGCCCGGATAGCAGCGGACGCGGGTTCGATTCCCGCCTTAAGATCATAATTTTTCGAAATTATTTTTCTGACCACCAAAATCTTTGTACAAATTTTTCTAACATTTATATAATGTTAAAATTAAAATCGAATAGATCACATTATCATTTTTGAGTTTGTGGACAATAGAAAGCCTTCGATCCTGTCATGACATGGTCTATGATCCAGGCACTTCAGAGGTGCCCAAAAGACTATCGATACCTGCAATTGAACTCACTGTACTAAAACGCCACTAAGTCAGCCCGCCTTCAAGACCTAGCCCCTATAGTTTGAGCCCTGCTAAAATTTTAAGTGTTGTCAAAACTGGAGTTTTTCTTTACAAATTCTGACCGGTATTGTGCACTTAACTTCATAAGCAGTGCTCAAAATTTGAGTAGCGTTTCTGTATTCGCGGGTAAACCTATTAGGCTCCAGCGGGGAGCGGGGTGTGAGGCAACATGATTTAAATCCTTAGCCACCTACGTTCGGCTTTTTGTTATTATCCGAATTCCACGCGAAGTCGCGGGCATAGCTAGTTATACATATAACTTATTAAGCAATCCACATTTCTCAGCATGTTTTCTATAACAGGTGGGTTTAAAGAGATTTCTTTTAGAAATAAACCACACCTTTTGTACTATTTATAAATTGTTATTTTTCCTATTTTTGTAATTCTCGTATATGTTTAATCATTAATTAAATAAATAACTTATAAGGATATCTATATTTATTTACTCCTCATTTAGCATCCATGTCACGAAAGCGTTGTTTATGCTTCACATATGGAAATGTGAAAAACATTTATTTAATCTTTTTATCCCGATTTCTAAACTTGTACAAGTAGCTTAATCTTGTAAAGTTGTGAACTGCTATAAAAATACATTAAAATTATAAAATTGAAAAGCACAATTTTCTGCAAAATCTCTTTATTGAAAATTATTTTGATAAAATCATGATGTTAATATTTTGTCTTGTCTGTAGGTAGAATCTCGTACCAATTTTTAGTTCTTGTGGTGAATTTGATTAGCCGTTATCTGAAAAAAAAAAAGCAAAATTAATGTCTGGCAATTTCCATGCACTCCCCTTTGATTCATGTCATTCATTATACCAGAAAGGTTCTCATGATGAATCAGCATGATAATCACCAATGGATGGAAGAATATAGGGAGAACACACTACGCAGTGTGGATTAACGACTGCAGACGAAGCCGGGACCAACGGCTTAACTTGCCTTCTGAAGCTCGGAGGAACTTGAGCTTACACATTTTAGGTCACCCATCCTATGACCACCCTTAGCGTACATAGCTTAATTTACGCCATCGCATGTCAAGCGAGCCAAGCCACTGCGCTATCGACCTTCTCCGTGATGAATAATTAAATAAATATTTCTTACACTCACACCTATCACCTAGCCGAAAGTAGCATAAGCCCTCTTGTGTTATGGATACTAAATGATGGACAAACTTTATAATATACATAATAATTATATTTATAAACATTTTGTCACATTCTAAATAAACATACAGCTGTAAATTTTGTAATAAAAAGAGCATTAACAATGCCCTTTTTATTATTGTAATTAAATATGTAAAGAGTAAGAGAAAACAGTTTCGACTTACCGTTGAAGTTAGTTGTCGTAGCACATATTTATAGTAGAATTACAGAACTGTGGAGAAAAGGAAATAATTAATATAATTTTCCCAAAAAAAAAAAAGCAAAGTAACGTGTAGAGGAAGCCGTATTAGAATAATTTGAACTCATTATTTGCTACCGTTATGGCTTAAGCTCAAATTTATGTTCCCACACAGGCACTTATGTGTATAGAAATTATTTTACACGGGATAGTGCCCGCTTTAGCCAGTATATGCGTTTTGGGTTGCCTTCCCCTGCTGACTATTCTAGTTCGCTTAATTATAATACTAAGCATCTGTTTAGCAACTAAATAGTAATAGGACTGTTTAGATGATTCGTTCGTCAAATAATTCCTCTAATGCCAACACCAGTGATGAGTTAAAGTCGTTGCTCCTCTATATTAATATCAGCTGTCGGCATCTTATCAGTCAGAAGTCCTCCTGCTAGTTTAAATTAGCGACTAGAGCTATTTCAATTTTATTTACTCATAATGCTGCGATTAGACAGAATGGTCAAAAAATTCCAACTATTATCTAGAATCTAGATCTAGAAGGATGGCTATAGGATCATTATGATATAAATTTGTCTTAGCCTCCCCCTCCTCTTTCTCAATCGTAGAGTACAAGCCTGACAATGAAAGAAGTTATATGGAGAATATATCACAACCCCCTATTATGTGGACAGACTTCAATGTCTTTTCTGATTTCTGAGGCATGGATTGTTTTTATCCATGCATGTTTTATCGTTTAGTATATAGGTATTCAAAATTTTATACTTACTATCTACAACAGCGTCGATGTCTGAAACAAAACAAACAACCATAAATATAGGCAGAATGTATTTATACAGATATTGAAATGTAGTTATATAATTAAAGCGATATTTCCCTCAAATACTAGAAATTAAGACAAAATAAACTTTGAATGGAGAATAAATAAATAAATATACATACAAATTATATTTTCTCAACCCAAGCAAAAAAACTTTGATACGGTTGAAAATTCGACAATCTGCACCAATCTGTTATGCTGTTAAGAGCAAACTAAAGAAAATCGAGTGTTTCGTTGGTATAAACTGAATTAAACATATCTTTTGAACTTTTTACTTACCAGCATTGATGAGAGTTCCTTTGCCTGCGAAAAAAAAAATAATTAGTATCTGGACTCTAATAGTAATTCATACAACATATTATGTAGCGTTGTTAGTTTGTCATTTGTCTTGATTGACAGACTGACAGACAGTGTCAATGACTTTGGTTTTCTTAATAGTTTTCGGTTCGCAAAGGGAATTCGGTATAATTGTGGACTTATAAAAAGAAGGAAAATGTTCCGACAAAAGTTGCTTGGTTAGGATGTTATTATATAACTCCCAGGCGTTATAAAAAATATTACTGTAGTTTTTCTTTAGTTTCCAGACAGTAATTTTGTATTTTGGCAGGTTAGGATTTTATTTAGTATTTATTCGTCATTTGGGTTAATTTAGGTCTTCAGTGGTCACACTCATTGTCTAAAATTCCCTCTGAATAAATTGATCGGAGAAATTGTTAATTTGTCAATATTATCGTTTCAATCTTGGCTGTATGAATCAGAATTAATACCCTAGTCCGGGGCCTTAGAAAGAATGTCAGGATTTGATTGTCCAACTATACGGCCAATGACAAGCACTTAATCGCGGCGCTCCATTTGAAATATTTTAAATTCGGAAGTGGAACATTCATTCCATTTTTAAACTTCTAGCTATTACATCATTACTTTCTATTACAGTGTATTCTATTACAGTGTCTCTGTAATATTTTAAGGGTTTTCTTGTGTTATTGCAATTTTAAGTAACTCACCGTTCCCACCCTTACAGTTGCCGTCAGAGCCATTAGACCCATCGGAGCCATTAGAGCCGTCAGAACCTGAATCGCCATCTGATCCACCATTGCATTTAGTGCAGGGAGCACCGTTTGAACCTCCTGGACCCTCTACGGTACCACCACTGAGCAGACCTGAAGGAAAAAATGTGACAATATGAGTAATTATAAATGTTCTGCGACGGATGAAAACTGTTAGCATTCCGTGAATTCACCCTGCGGATGTCGGATCCAAAGTGTGGCAGGGAGAGAAGTCCGGAGCAGCTCGGACTTCTGACCCAAGTGTAGTTAACGGAACCCCTTGACTACAGCAGGTCAACACTTAGTTTCACCACCCAACTCTATTTGCCCAGCCACATTTGTTAAGATTCTGTGAGAGCCGTAGACGCACGTTCCATTGTACAACTTGCGAAAGTTCTAGACAAGCCAAGGACTTTCAGTAATGTATATAGGGTTCTAGCTGGTATACCTCTCAATCCCTCCTCAACAGCATACAATGCAAAAATATGGCCTTATTTTGCTAGTTTGTTTGTTAAGACAAAGTTATTATTTATAGCATAGTCTTTAGGGATGTTCGTTTCCGCATGGTATCAGTTCAACTAATTTTATTTAAGAATAATGATGCATAATTACTAAATTCAGTTAGGGCTAGATATTGCGACAAAAGAAATACGTTTTTCTTATTCACTCTCATGGTCAATATCACCCCAATTTCATGGTAAAAATTTAATAAGGGTATAGATTTGCCTAGCCTATTTTGATTCAAATTTATTTATCAAAAATTTATTTATAATGCTTAATGTTTTCAAAAAGACTTGAACTTAATGTATAATTGATCTAAATATCAAATTTCCTGTACTTACTTTCAACGGTGGGTCCTGGAACAAAAAGAGAAATAAAATTAAGCGTTTCATAAAATCACACTAAAGAAAATATTGAAAAAATATACTAAGCAACACTATTATGACATGGAAACAACACTCATTGAGAAATGGAGACATGACTATGAAATATTGATATTAATATAATTGACATGCTAGCTAATTCCTTAAACTGTTCAATTTACAACACAATCTTATTTGATAAGTAGACTTTTGAACCTTTTTGTAAAGAATATTTTATGTCAATTTAGGTCGTCGTCAATAAATCAATTCAAAGATCATTCTCAGTCAGACGACCGGCTAAACCAAAATCGTGAGCAATATGGATTGGAATGTTGTCATTTCAATCACTCTTTCTGTTCTTTCGTCATGGTCTATTCCATCACTATTCATACATTAGTTCATCACAAGCACCTTTCCAGTGTGATGGGTGATACGAATCAAAAGGGAGTGGATGACTTGAAGACGTCTGACCGATATCGATGGAAGAGGAAACATACTGCGTCGATCCGAGACAAAACGGAAAAACGGCAGAAATAATATTTTATGATGACAGCTTGTTAGTGATAATACTTCCGAACATAGACTAAATCCAGTGGCTTTAGCCGTGTGGTGACGGCAGAGCAGAATATAATTGTCACCACCCTGTGATCTCACCGTGGGTGTCGCACAAGGCGACTAAGGATAAATCAGTGATGAGGAATGGGCAGCAGCGTTCCTCTTATACCACCTAGCAATGTACTGCGACTTTTGTGCCCGATAAATTGCGATAGCCTCGCCACCTATTACATGGGACCTAACATAATTGGCGAAACGTGGGTGCTAGTTCACCTGTGCCTTCGGCGATATAGGCGTGAATTATGTATGTATGTAGTGGCTTTTTCAAATATCTCACCGAGTCCTTTAAGAAGTTTATCAGCAGTGCCTCCGACGTCGCTAAGGGCTCCGTTCAGGGTTGATCCGAGTTTGTTTAGAGTGCCGGGTCCTAGGAGGCTGTTAAGGCCCAGAAGACCATCTACAAAAAAAGATTCAAGTGATAAGCCTAAATTCTCAATTCTGTCATAAAATTAATGTTTTTCAAATGAAACATTAGTTAGAAATTATTATTTTTCTTTTTTTTTATTTAAACATTATTTATACAATGTTAGAAAAATTATAATAAAGAAGCCTGTGGTAAGAAAAAGTTCGAAAAATTAAAGTCTCGATGCGGGAATTGAGACCGCGTACTCTGCAATCCGGACAGATGCCAATACTTTTCGGTAAGTTATTGTCTCGGTTGGCAGAGTGGTAGAGGCATCTGCCTGGACTGCACAGGACGCGGGCCCAATCCCGCATCAAGAATTTTTCGAAATTTTTTCAATACCATAATTTTCTTCGTACTTATTTTTAAATGTCAAATAATTTATTACGACGAAAAGTGTTCAAAAAGTTTCGGACTAATTAATGTCCCTTCCCAGTTCATTAAGCGTGTTGTGACGGAGCAGACTACAATTGTCACCACCCCCATTCGTCTTAAGCCTAGTTGTACGACGCTCTCGCAAGTGTCGTACAACTAGGCTTAAGACGGCGATGAGTAATGGGCAGCAGCGTTCCTCATAAACCACCTAGCAATGTACTGCGAATTATGTGCCCGATAGATGGCAATAGGTTCGCTCCCTACATGGGAGCTAACATAATTTGCGCAACTTGGGTGTTAATTCACCACCCCTTCGGGGATATGGGTGATTTATTTATGTTTGTATTAAGGATTCCGTTGTGGTACTTACTTCCACCAGGTTGTGGAGCGCACATGGCAACTCCGACCTAAAAAAAAGAGAATTAATATTAATAATAGGGTAAGGTAGCCTAAAACGGCCATATTGGCTAGAGCTGTAAATGTTTCTTACGCTCACACTAATCATCTTACTCGAAGTATAACATGAGGATAAAATGTCTGTGTTCATCACAAACATTGGCCCCTAAGGATTCGAACCCGGGACCTCCAGGCCGAGTCAGCGATCTAACCTGACTATTCTTCAAACCAGTCGTGAAATTATGTAACACATTCTCCGGTATTTTTGTTAGGGGGGCGAAGCGCAGAATGTCGATACATTTACATAAATATTATTATGCGATAGCGGAAACGAATGTACTGAACCAAACCAAAAAACTAAATTCTTAGTGCTGGAAATGATACTAAATTTAAAAAGCAACAAAAAAACATGTACCAGTTTTTATTTGAACATTACAAAACTTTACTACTAACATTTGTAACATTTTTTCGAAATGTTCGAAATGTTCAAAAATTATTAATCCAATTCGGAAATCGAACGCCATTTCTCCGCACTTGGCTGTTCTGACTATTTATGAGACGTTTTTTTTTTTCTTTCCAACAAAATAAAAAAACGTCTCATAAAAATCTTAAAAAGAGTTCAGAAAAACTTTGAACTTATTATTGCGATGCTGGTTCGCCGAGTGGTGTACGCGCCCAGTTTACAGACGACGCGGGTTCAATCCCCCACATTAAGACAATATCATTTAGAAAAATTATCTTGTTCTGCCTGCCCTGTCCCCAGTCTATCTGGAGTCGGTCGGCGCAGTATGTTTCCTCTCCTCTTCCATTCATATCGGTCAGTCGTCATCAAGCCACCCACTCTGTTTTGATTCAGAGCATCCATCACACCGGAAAGGTGCTAGCGATAAACGATATGTAGAGAAGAGACGGAACGGACCATATCGAGAGACCGATGAACAAAGAGAGTGATTGGCTTAATTATTACAGCCGACATTCTTGACTTAATAAAATTAATTACAAAGAAAATTGTTGTTAGAAAAATTTCGAAATATTGGCCTCCCGTCTCCCGTATCAAGACTATAATTTTTTTAACTTTTTCTAACCAATTGTAGTTGTTTCTTTGTGATACATAATTTTTCTAACATACAATGTTCAAATAAAAAACAAAAAATCGAAATAAGAACTATTTACAGTTTATTGTAGTTGTTTCTTTGTGATACATAATTTTTCTAACATACAATGTTCAAATAAAAAACAAAAAATCGAAATAAGAACTATTAACAGTTTACAAATCCATAAATTATATTAAAATATTGACGAAAGAGATGAAAATATATTCTCGGATAAATAGACGACTGCCTGACACCACCCCGATTATTCAGAAAATATAGTAACATATTTACTTTTCTATTTTAAAATTATACAATTTTCAAATAAAATCGAAATAACAATTAAAAATATCTCACCAGAACAAGAAGTACGTAGACAGACTTCATCTTAATAACTTTCAGAGGCGTCTTATTCTGTAATACTAAAATAGTACTATGCCAATTCGCGAACTCAACATCCCTTTTATACCCAGATCGTGACGAATTCCGCCAAACATTTTGAATAAATTCCACGTTACAACAATGTGGTGTTTACAAACGACGCAAACGAATTAAATATAGCCTTATTAATTAAATATTAACGCGATAGGTGCCGTGTGGTGACGGCATAGCAGAATACATATACATTACCGTCTCTCAGTAAAATCTTTGAAAATATTATGCTGAACCAGCTGCTCTGTCACTTCACAGTTAACAAAGTATTACACGTTAAACAGCTTGGATTCACGAGGGGAAAATCTACTACTGATGCTGGTATAACCCTTATTAAGCACATATTTGATGCTTGGAAAAATCGGCAGGATGCCTTGGGTATCTTTTGTAATCTTTCAACGGCATTTGTTGTGTTTCACATCAAATATTATTGGCGAAATTAAAGCATTACGGCATATCAGCTGCCTCATTGAAACTGGTAAAGTCATACTTGAGTGATAGGACTCAAAAAGAAGTAATTAATAAAGCCGAGTCTTCTGGTTCACAAATGCGAATGCGTGTTCCTCAAGGATCAATACTAGGACCATTACTATTCATAATATATATAAATGCCCTTCTACACAGAATCTCTATGTGACACGGTGCTATTTGCAGATGATACCTCATTAATATTAAACAGAGGGAAAGATAATTATGATGACATCAATATAGCAATTTCCAAGGTTTTAGATTAGTTTACAAATAATAACTTGTTACTCAATTCTAAGAATTAAATTCTCGTTTCAAGATTGTAATTAATAATTAAACGATAGAATGTGTCAATTCTACAGGATTTTTAGGAATACGGTTGGACTCCAAATGGAATCCTCATATTTCAACTTTATCCGAGAGACTAAGTACAGCAGTAAAAGCCGTAAAAAATAAGGCTATAAAAGCATGTTGAAACAGCCCGGCTTATATATTTCAGTTACTTCCATAGTGTGATGTCGTATTTTACAAGAAAGAGCTATGCGTGCTATTTACCAATTAAAACCTCGCGATTCACTTAAAAATCTGTTTAAAGACATTAATATCCTAACTCTCGCTTCACAGTACATATACGATTGCGTTCTATACGTTTATAAAATTATCTAAATACATTTGCAAAAAATAGGTATAAATATAATGTGTATTATGATGTTCACTTTGGATCAGAATACTGCGATTTACGTGCCCACGCGATGAGAATAGGCTCGCCACATGAGACCTAACAGAATTTTGGAAACGTGGGTTTTAATTCACCTCTTCCTACCTCTCCGGGGATAAATAAGCGTAATTTATGTATGTATGTATACCTACTACAACTTTCTTGTTGTCTGCCTTCTGCACGTTGTAATACATATAGTCTTTAACTGCCGCACTCAGAGAGGTCAATTATAAAGTTAATTGAGTACTTAATGTCAACAAATGTCATATAAAACTAGACCATACACCCAGCAAGAATAGCTACAAGTTTTGAATTGTAATTTTTTTCTAATAAGTACTCATTAACGTTAATTGACGTCTCTGAGTGCGGCAGTAATAAAATTATCAATTTACGAAACGTTTTATTTGACTATGACTTAAGTAGCAATTTGAATTGTAACAGATGATATGACATTATCGGTGAAATAAATTAATTGAATTGCAGATTAGCGCGAACCACCTGTGCTAAGCCTAGGGGCGGGGTTTGGACAGACATAGTGCCTGTTCAGACTAAGGGCCTACGCATCGCCAATCGTTTTCTTATTCCTACCCTAGTATTGAATTGACATACAATAGAGGCGAAAACTCAGCATTCCATGGATTCCCCGTGCGGGTGCCGGGCCCATAGTGTGGCAGAGAGAGGAGTCAGTGGCAGCGCCTGGGACTTGTGACCCAAGTGTAGGTTTCCGGGGCCCATTCACAACTAGTCACCACTCACTTCCGCCTCCGCGACTTCTCTCTCTGCCCAGCCATATTTGGAAAGATTCTGTGAGAGCCGCCTTTGGGCTTTGATACACGTTCCAGTGTAGAACTCAGGTAAGTTCTAGACAAGCCAAGGTTTTTGATTTTTGTAATGTACAGTCTATCTCAAACACAAACTACATTTTTTTTTGCAGTCACTTAAGGTGATTTGCCACCAGAGTGGCGAGACGAGGCGAGGCGAGAAGAGACTTGAAATCGCACTGATCCTTTTCCACTAAAATAGCTATCGCGAGTAATAACGGCTTTTACTATCATGACGGTATTCTCCTCAGGTAATGTAATAACACGGTAATAAGTAGCAACCAACACTAATAAGCCTATCGCGAGAAGCTTGTTTCTGTTGCAGAGTTAATTTATACTCTATATCAGATGCAATTATGGTTCATTATTACACAAACAAATATTTCAAGTGACGCCTCGCATATTCTGGTCAATCCACATTGTTTCGACGAAAGATGCGCTAGGAGACAATTGAAAATTTGCCATACAAACTTCAATTCTCTTCTCGCCTCGTCTCGTCTCACCACTCTGGTGGAAAATCATACATACATACATAAATCACGCCTATATCCCCGAAAGGGTAGGCAGAGGTGAACTAGCACCCACGTTTCGCCAATTATGTTAGGTCCTTACTCCTTACTTACCTTACTTATTAAGGAAAATAATCTTTACAGCCTATTTCAAACGCGTTAAAATATGCTGTCTGCGAGCGGCCTGTGTGCACGGGCCTTAATGCGTTCAGTTATTGGCTCCAGACACAATAATATAATAATATGTTTTTTCGCCGCATATGCTCTCGTGCGCCACAGTTATGTGCTTGCGTAGAAGTTACGAATGCGTAGTCGCAGAAGCTGCGTCAATGAAAAGAAAACAAACGATGGATTATTTTGTAGTCTGGGGTGCGCAAAATGTCTGCTCGGTCTTATTTCGAGGACTCAAGGGGTTAAATTGTATGTTATTTACATACATACATACATAAATCACGCCTATATCCCCGAAGCGGTAAGCAGAGGTGAACTAGCACCCACGCTTCGCCAATTATGTTAGGTCCCATGTAATAGATGGCGAGCCTATTGCCATTTATCGGGCACAAAAGTCGCATTACATATTATATACCAAGGGCGATAAAACAAAGAATGACTCAGATCGCAAGTAGTTCATAAAAAAAAAGTTAATAACGTAGTTTTATGTCACCCCCTGACCAGGAAGCGGGCGGAAAAGTCCACTTTGTGGTCAGGTGTGACATAAAATTTGTATGCCTAGTTTGTACATCTCTGTTATTATTTATTATGTTTGTACTCCATGTCTTATGTGCAATAAAGAGTTTTAATATTATTATTATTTTATATAGGTTCATTCATTGTGTATATTTTCAACATTTGTATACATAATTATATTAAAAATATTTCCGTCATATAGTATCCTTAACACAAGTGCTTAGGCTACTTACTTTGGGCTAGATGATAGGTGTAAGTGTAAAAATATTTATTATTTATCATTCATGCGTCTTGTATGCTGGCCTGGGAGCTAACAAAATTAAATAACGTAGAATGGGACAGCCACGGCTTATCCCATTGGTAAAGTAAAAGTCAACTAAGGGTGATTGCCCGGTGTAGATCAATAAGCACCTTGGGGCACCCGAATGGTGGAGGGCAAACCACCAACAACAGCATACCCAAAGAGGGTTGGTGTCAGGCAGGCGGCCGGCTGTAAAACCTAAGACAAAACCTTGAGCAGCATGGATTGGAATGTTGTCATCCTAATCACTCCCTATGTTCATCGGTCTCTCGACATGGTCCTTACCGTCTCATTTCGATACATTAATTAATCACTAGCACCTTTCCGCTGTGATGGTTGAATCAAAAGGGAGTGAATGGCAACAAGGCGATTAAGGATAAAAGGCAATAGGCCTATAACATAATTGGCGAAACGTGGGTGCTATATAGTTCCTCTGGCTACCCCTTCGAGGTTATAGGTGTGATTTATGTATGTATATATGTTATTGGATTTTAATTTTAACATTATATAAATGTTAGAAAAATTAGTACAAAGATTTTTGGGTTAGAAAAAGAAATTCGAAAAATTATGATCTTGAGGCGGGAATCGAACCCGCGTCCGCTGCTATCCGGGCAGGTGCCTGACCGCTCGGCCACCCAAGACACTAATTAACTTGCCGAAATTCTTCTAACCTTTACACTTCACGTTGTAAGCCAACGGGTACCCTCGCAATGTAGATACCGGTACCCGTACAGTACCAGTACCCGTCAAGATCATAATTTTTCGAAATTCTTTTTCTAACCCAAAAATCTTTGTACTAATTTTTCTAACATTTATATAATGTTAAAATTAAAATCGAATAGTTTATAAAGCAAACCCAAGCTTAACCGAACGCACGGTATTTGTAAAAATATCTGCTTTGGAATGTTTGAAATTTATTTCTACATTGCGAGGGTACCCGTTGGCTTACAACGTGAAGTGTAAAGGTTAGAAGAATTTCGGCAAGTTAATTAGTGTCTTGGGTGGCCGAGCGGTCAGGCACCTGCCCGGATAGCAGCGGACGCGGGTTCGATTCCCGCCTCAAGATCATAATTTTTCGAAATTCTTTTTCTAACCCAAAAATCTTTATGTATATATGTACCACACGGCATATACATTTTGTTTATGTCACACCAGAGTACATGACCATAAAGTGGACTTTTCGCCCGCTACATGTACGGAAAATCCCACTTCCTGATGGTCAGGGGTGACATAAAATATGATCTTACTTCGGGCAATCGGTCCTTTTATTGTCACAATTATGTAATACTTCAGTTAAGATTTCTATTGTTGCTCTCGTGTCACTAAATAAATATTATCTTTCTTAAGCTATTCGATTTTAATTTTAACATTATATAAATGTTAGAAAAATTAGTAGAAAGATTTTGGTGGTTAGAAAAAGAATTTCGAAAAATTATGGTCTTAGTCTTGGTGTCTTGGGTGGCCGAGCGGTCTGGCACCTGCCCGGATAGCAGCGGACGCGGGTTCGTTCCCGCCTCAAGACCATAATTTTTCGAAATTCTTTTTCTAACCACCAAAATCTTTCTATTTTCTTTCTTTCTTCTTTCAATAAAAAAGAAAGCCTCAGATCGTATATTTATCACCCTCGACTCGGCTCGCGGTTGAAATACTTCCGATCTGAGGCATTCTTTGTTTTATATTGGCCCTTGGTATATACCGCCTATATCCCCAGTAGGCAGAGGTGAACTAGCACCTACGCTTCGCCAACCATGGCACGTCCCATGTAATAGGTGGCAAGCCTATTGCCCCAAATCTCTCCCGTGGGTGTCGTACAAGGCGACTAAGGATAAATCAGTGATGAGGAATGGGCAGCAGGGTTCCTCTTATACCATCTAGCTATGTACCTACTGCGACTTTTGTGCCCGATAAATGGCAATAGGCTCGCCACCTTACATGGGACCTAACATAGCTGGCGAAACGTGGGTGCTAGTTCACCTCTGCCTACCCCTTCGGGGATATAGGCGTGATTTATGTATGTGTATGTATGCTATTGTCATTTATTGGGCACAAAACTCGCAGTACTATTGCTAGGTGGTATAAGAGGAACGCTGCTGCCTATTCCTCATCACTGATTTATCCTTAGTCGCCTTGTACGACACCCACGGAAGAGATTTGGGGTTGTGACAATTGTATTCTACTCTGCCGTCACCACACGGCGGTCCTTGGTATATAATGTACTATTAATTTTCAAGTAAAAATTTTAATGTGGAATTAAATTTTTAACACCACTCACTCCAAAATAACCCATCGTTTGTATTCTTATCATTGACTTAGGTATACATACTATTACATACATACGTAGATATCTAAATCACGCCTATTCATCCCCGAAGGGGTAGGCAGAGCTGAATTAACACAATTGGTTCGCCAATTATGGCACGTCCATAATAATATAACAAGAGGTGGCATAATGCCATCTAAAGGGCACCTAAATCGCAGTATACTGCGACCATCTAGCAATATATTGCTAGGTGGTATAAAAGGAACGCTGCTGCGCATTACCCATAACCTTACCCGCGGGAGGGATGTCGGGTAGTGGCAATATTGTATTCTTCTATAAAATAATAAGTGAAATAATGAAACTAGAAAATGTAAAGTTAATAATATTGTTTGTCTCTTTCTGTCTGCTGCTGTGGTGATCAAATATTGAATATGCAGTATATAACACCTTGCCGGAACACTGAGTTCTTCACGCATGAATCCAAGGATAATTACCGAAAGGTAAACATTAAGCTTGAAATAAAATCGCTTTTACGGATTCAACTCGATTTTATTAATAGCTTTGTTCTTAATTACAACCTGAAAAATCTATAATCTTTCGCAGCAAGACCATAATTTTTCGAACTTTTTCTAGCCATAATTTTCTCTGTGGGTGTCGTACAAGGCGATTATTGACAATATACAATATATTGACAATATATAATGTTCAAATAAAAATCAAAATAAATATTTAATAATAATATAATGAATTGTTTGTGTGGTTTATACAATATCTATCAAGTGTCTGTACTTAGGTAATAATAAGTAAATAAAAGTTTGTATTCAACAACAGTCCCATAGATAATTATGTAATTAAAATTCAATAAAACAAAGCAAATAGACAATGTAATTTATTGGACGATTGTGATGTTCGTTTCGACTGTTCTATTTAATAATAGCCCAGTTATTGGTTCAGGTGCCACTTCGTAGACATTTTGTAGACTTCGCACATAGTGTAACTAGACTACATGTAAACAATTATTGTCTGTATAGTCAAACCTACAATTGTCCCCATACTTACTTCCTCAAGAGTAAGTAATATCAGCAATACCGTCATCTGTCTGCTCTGCCCGGCTAGCATTACCACCGAAAAGCCATTTATCGCTTGGAACTGTTAAAAGTACAATGATTTTATCACAATTTTTCACAATGCCCTTCATCACAATTTAAATGGCTATATCACATCGTGTTTCGGTGGTCATGCTAGCCAGGCTGTTCCCAGTATATCCGAGGTAGGCGCTGGTGTTTATCTCCCATTCATTCCGGTCAGAAGACATCCAGATATTATCCATTCTCTTTTTATAATTTATATCAGTCGTCACACCGGAAAGGTGCTAGTGCTGAATCAATGTATAGAATAGTCATCAAAAGAACCAAGAAAAACAAACGAGAAACTTAATAACTGTGTATATTTCATCTTGTTAGACTGACTACCGTTGCATAGCAACCAAGACACATAAGCATAGAGTTAATACTCCAACATAGGAGAATAGATAGGGATAAACGGCGAGAGTGATTGGGATGACTACATTCCAATCCATGCTGTTTATGATTCTGGCTTGGCTTTTACAGCTGAACGCCTGCCTGACACCAACACTCTTTCGTTATTCTATTGTTGGTGGTTTTCCCCCCACCATTCGTGTGCCCCGAAGTCTACACTCCATTTGGTCTACACCAGGCAATCTCGCATAGTCTACTTTTACTATACCATGCGGTGGGTTAGTTCCAGGCAGTCAAAACCTTGAGCATTATGGATTGGAATGTTGTCATTCAAATAACTCTCTCTATTTATTGGTCTTTCAACAATGCCCTTTCTATACATTCATTCATCACCTGCACCTTTCCGGTGATGATGGAAGATTGAAGCAAAAGGGACTGGATGGCTTCATAGCGTTTGCTTAAAAATATTTATATCTCAAATACTTCCGTGCTACGAAGGCACGTTAAGCAGTCTTTAATACTGCAGTCGTTAATACCCACCAATCCTCACAAAGCCATCGTGTTAGTTTACGGCACAATGTCCCTATATTTTTCTATCCATAAGGAAGGCCAGTGGCCCAGCTATGGGCACATTAAAGTTCTATACTGACGATGATGATTTAGATTTTAAAAGAAAAATTTAGTTAAGTTCATCAAACAATGCTTTTGGTTCTATTGGGATTCAAACACCGTTTTTTTTTATCAAAACGGCCGAAGTTAAACAAAGACAATAAGACTTCTTATTATCTTGTTTCAAGTGTGTTTCTCTTTCTATGTCATTATTTTCTCTTAGGACAGTTTAGTAATCAAATCACATTTTGCTTATTCGGTGCAACAACGCATTTACAATTTTTGTTAAAACAGAGATGATGATATTAATTTCAAAAGGCAAATTCATTTAACCTTTATTTCCTACTTCTGTAAAAACGCAAAATTTTCCTATTACGTCAATGTTGTACCAAATGAGCGAATTACGTCCTGTTCATATCTGCTTTCGTTCCTTCTATAGTTTCTTTGACAGAGAAGGCCTGTGCTCAAGCAGTGAGCACTAAAAGTGGTGATAATGATTTCGATGATGATGATGATAGGATCGTGAGATAGACCTTCGTCTTAAGTAAGTACTCTAGGATTGGGACACCATACCACATTGTATAATTTCTTCACAAGTCACAAGGTGCAAAAATTGTCCCTGTTGCCTCCGATTGTCTGGAAGAGATTGCTTATAGCAATAAGGCTTCTTTGTTCATACGAAGGAGCTCGATAGCGCAGTGGCTTATATTAATTATTTATCCCTGAAACGGGGTAGGCAGATATGAATAAACACCTATATGAATAAACAGCCGTGTAATAGGGGGTGAGCCCATTGTACATGCCTTAGTCGCCTTTTACGACAAGGGAGAAATCGAGAGTGGTGACAATAGGTGGCGAAGCTATTGCCATTTATCGGGCATGAAAAACGTAGTACATTGCTACGTGGTATAAGACGAACGCTGCTGCCCATTCCTCATCACTGTTTTAACCCTTAGTCGCCTTGTACGACACCCGCTGGAGAGATTTGGGGTGGTGACAATTGTATTTTGCTCTGCCGTCACCACACAGCAAACATGGGACAATTGACAAAATAAAACAAAAACATACTGAAAAAAGTATTTATTGAAATCTACTTTCAAATCGAAGCGTTTAGATATTATTGTTTTGTGTGGAATTTGAATCTTGTAGTCAGGTGCATTTGCTTGATTTTTTTTGGGTCTGTAGACGGTATCTGGAAACAATTAAAGTACTTTATTAAAAGATACAATTTGGTAAAAACATATAAAATAGAGACTATTTTATGGGCTCTCTGTTAATAATAAATAAATATTTCTTACACTCACACCTGGCCAACATAAGTAGCGGTTGTATTATTTTACATTATTTTAGATTTTTATTTGAACTCTATAGGCTTACCGTAATTATTGAAAATTAATACTAAGATGGTCAGTAAATTTGTGAGCCTATTGCTATTGTGACAGACACGTAAATCGTAGTTTATTGCTAGCTGGTATTAGAGTACCTGCTGCCCATTATTCATCGCTCTCTTTATCCTTATTCACCTTGTTTGACACCGGTGGCGGCGGTGACAATTGTATTCGGCACTGCCGTCACTGTTTACGTTAGGTGTTTTAAAAACGGGGCTCTACCCCTTTCTCTCACAGGGGTGGGCAGAGATCACTTTTTCCACTTGCTACGATCCTTACATACTTCTCTCGCTTCATCTAATCTCATTAAGATCTTCATGCATGCCTGTTGGTATCGAGTACTGTGGCCCTATTATAATATACTTTCAATTTGATTAACCCCGAATACAGAAACGCTAGTCAAAGTTTGAGTCCTGCTGAACATTTAAGCATTGTCAAAATTTACGTTTTCCATACAAATTCTGACAGGTATTGTCCACATAACTTTAGAAGTAGTGCTCAAAATTTAAGTAGCGTTTCTGTATTCGGGGGTAAGAAAGATCCGCATAGGCCTTCCCCTTCACATTTCTCCATGCTTTCTTTACATAATTGGATAACCAACTCACCATAACATGGTCGAACTCTGATAGTACTCGTTTTTCATTTATTTACAGAACTGTGGACAAAAAAGGTTGCAATTGGAATAATAATTGAGATAGCAAATCAAAAATTCCTTATACGGTCTTAACTCTTATAGTGTTCTCTTAAATTTGCACAAAGCACTATGCACTACCAATTTAAAAACAACTTATCAGATTTTAAAGTCGTGTGTATTTTTGATGTTGACACATTATAATTATGATGACATCATAAATCTACCATTTGCAGTGATCCTAGTCCCACATAAAAATACAGTACAACTGAGTTAAGTACGTTCAAGTTTTTTAATGTTATATGATTTTTTTTAACAAAATAAAAATCAAAGGAAAAAACAAACATTATTATTTAGATAATTTAATTAATGTTGAAAAAAAAGCATAATTACCTGATACAGCAGCGTCGACGTCTGAAAAGAGAATTAAGAGATAAGTAGAGTTTCTAATGCAATGTTAGAATGGCCCAGATTTTCCCATGACCATCATCGTCATCATCAACCCATAAATGGACGTAGATAACTACTCATGTGTCAAGCCACATGAGTATCAATTTGAAAAAATGGCGCCCTAATATTCTAAACATGATGTGATTTGCTATTTTATTAAAAATTGTTTTTATCTTTTTGTTGAAGAAAGTGTTTCAAGTCAGTTAGAACACTTTTGAAAATTGTGGAATAAATTATGCTTTATCAACCGATGTCGAAATCTCGGAGTATGGGTTTTTGTGGGTTGACACATAATTGCTTATCACCGTCCAAATATCCCCACCCGCTGCGACAAGCCATTCATATGGATAAAATATGAAGAGAGAAAATTTTCTTCCACAAAAAAATATTGATGATTCGTCTGAAAATGATGAGGAGCTCGATAGTGCAGTGGCTTGGCGTGCTCGGCTTGCGATTGCGTAAGCTACGCAATGTTCGGTAAGGCCGGTTATTGAATGGGTGGCCAAAAATATTATTATGTCCAGTTCCTCCATACTTCGGAAGGCACGTTAAGCTGTCGGTCCCGTCTGCATCTACAGTCGTTAAAACCTACCAATCACCAATGCACCAACTTGGTGGGATATGACCCATTCTCCGTATATTCTACTATCCATAGGGAAGTCATGTGTCCCAGCGTGATGAGTATGTCTGGTTAAGACTACCTTCCCCTACGTATAGGCAAAATGTGTATATTAAAACACAGATAATTTATGTAAATACTCAAGCGCGGCCGTAGCAAGAACAAATGCTTTGTCTTAAGCCATCAAAAGTTGCATATGCTGAGTACCAGTACTGCAACTTACCAGCTTTGATGAGGCTGTCTGCCCCACCTTTACCTGTAAAGAAAATGCATATCTTCAATTCTGGTACTTACAGAGAGTCTTATAATAAAAGAGGGTGTGTTTATCAGTGTGTTATAAATAAAGTACTAAGTCGATATAAAACATATTTTAATTACACTATCTAATAACAAGGAAAGTCGGAAAAACTTTGAAAATAATTATTGTCTCGATGCGGGAATCGAACCCGGGCAGATGTCTATACCACTCGGCCGACCAGAACATTGGTTAACTTGCCGGAATTCCTCTACGCGACGAATGATATGAATCAAAACTGAGTGGCTGGTTCAATGACATCCTATCGATGTTAGTGGAAGAGGAAACATACTGCGCCGACCCCAGATAAACTGGGAACAGGGGGCCTAGCCTATCTCAAAGTCAAAATTCATTTAATCATATACACTTATGAATCGTCAAAACGCTAGATACCGAAAACCCGTGTGTCCAAGAAAAAATAGGGGAGTGCGCAGCATGCCTCAGTCTGTAACGATAGGTCTCCCAAACCCGCCCACGCCCCGATCCGCAACGAAGCGCCGACCCTGCCGCGTTCAATACTAAGATGATACTAAACGCCCAACGCTCCGCTAGCAGAACGGCACGCAAGTAGGCTGTAGAGAAACCCACCATTGTCAACGAGTTATGACATGTTATGATATGATATGTTACGAGGTACATTGTAAATTATGCACCAAATACACACAACTCGCTGATCACATAAACCGAAACATGCCGCTCACTACCAATTGGCCACTTGGCTAGGGGTATTGGGGGCCTAGACAAAGCAACATACCGACAAAGATAACGAAGTTCGATAAAGCAAAATATATGGGATTTGACGTAAGTCGTTGTTGACGAATATCGTCTTCGTAAGTTCCTAGTTATGTTGGTAGCGCAAGCTAAAGACGCTGTAGATACCAAAGTAATATGGCCGATCGTGACGAACTTCGACACGTTATCGTTATGAAACGATTGCCACGTGGCTACGGGCCCAGAGCAACATGAAGCCAATCCTTACATACTACCCGGGCCCGTACCTATTACACCTATTACATGGGACCTAACATAATTGGCGATACGTGGGTGCTAGTTCACCTCGTCCTACCCCTTCGGGGATATAGGCGTGATTTATGTATGTATGTATGTATGTACTTCGGTAGATCCATTGCTTTTGGCACTTACCGCATCCACCGGATCCGCTGCTACCATCGCCGCCTCCGGTGCCGCCTGAGTGTCCACCAGATCCTCCAGATCCTCCAGGAACTCCTCCGGCGAGAAGACCTGGAATTCAAGCGAACGTGATGGTGACGGCCAACACCATTCAATTGTCACCAGTCCAATCTCTCCCGCGGGTGTGGTCCAAGCCCTCGTAGCACGGGACGTGGAGAAAGTCTCCTCGGGGAGAAAAAATATATCTTCATCGCGCTCTAACTCCCACTGAATCCTGATTCCGAGACAAAACACTGTCAAGTGGTGGAGAGGGATTCTGTCAACGTCCTGTGCTAGGCTTACTGTTGAGGATCAACTTCTTTGCACTATAGTAATAAGTAGGTACTTTTATGATTTTTGTTAAGACACCAGAAATTATATTTTATGTACCAAATTATTCGATTTTAATTTTAACATTTTATGACATGTTAGAAAAATTAGTATAACGATTTTGGTGGTTAGAAAAAGAATTTCGAAAAGTTATGATCTTGAGGCGGGAATCGAACCCGCGTCCGCTGCTATCCGGGCAGGTGCCTGGCCGCTCGGCCACCCAAGACACTCTCGGCACGCTCGGCTACCAAATGTTTTTAAAGATATAGAGTTAGATAATGTAAGATTGTAAATGAGTCTCTAAATAGTCTATGCGTATGGGAGTACGCGAACTTGCAATAGATGTGTTTTAGAAGACACATTAGTTATTTATTTACTAACCTTCTACGGTGCCACCTGCAACAATGAAGAAAAGTTTTCGTTAATAAATTTTCTAACTTAAGGAAGTTATATTTTTAGGCAACTAAAAGTAGGCAAGGCAAGTAACAATTTTTATCTTTGTAACATCTTCTAAGCATTTACATATAACATTTTCTACACAGGATGCATTGTAAAGTACCACCAACCTAAGGGCCCTAAGCGGGCATACTGCCTAAAGTAAAGCGTCTGTTTTTGTATATGTATAAAACTATTGTCCAATATTTAGGGCGAAAGGTGGGCACTTTAGTTCCTTCCTGCCTCCCTGAACTAAAAACTAAATTAAAGGTAAAATACCTCGCCCAGGTCTTCTGAGACAGGAAGTGTACCAATACCGCTGGCGGTATTACCTCGCTGAATGGCGAGACAAAGAGACGGTAATTTCAAAATAACTAATACATACCCAGTCCCTTGAGGAGGCCGTCAGCGGTACCTCCGACGTCGCTGAGGGCTCCGTTCAGGGTAGTTCCCAGTTTGCCGAGGGTTCCCTTGCCGAGGACGCTGTCGAGGCCGAGGAGGCCACCGCCTCCGCCTCCACCACCGCCTCCGAGGAGTCCGCCGCCTCCGCCGCCGAGAAGTCCTCCGCCGACTCCACCGAGGAGTCCTCCGCCGCCACCACCGCCGCCCAAGAGACCGCCTAGGAGACCGCCGCCGCCACCGCCGCCGCCGCCGCCGCCGCCGCAGTTATTGCAATCTGGAATGGAAGCATTCAAATGTATACGTTTTTTTATCCTCTTATTTCTCATCATCAGCCCTTTAGATCACAACTGCTGGGGCACATACAGTCTTTGTTTCCTACTTACCACCTGGGTTTGGTGCGCAGAAAGCTGCTCCAACCTGTAACGGAGAAAAATTTAAAATTAAGCAATATGATTCACCATTTGACAACACTTCATAATCTTAAACATACTTTTATTATGAAGTTAAAAGTTTAAAAAAAGGGCCCGACCCTGTATCATGTAAGTCGATTTCAGTTGCTTCCGTCTACCAGTATCTCTCACTCATTGAGAGTGTGAGAATGACGGGTAGAAACAACTAACCGAAATCGGCTTACATAATACGGGGTCAGGTCAAGAGTACCGATAACGGTAGGATATTTTTGAGGATATATTAGGGCATTAGGGACATCTGTTTCTTCTTCCTGCCCTGTTCCCAGGTTATCCGGGGTCGGCGCATTGTATTTACCCTTCCATCATTATCGGTCAGACATCATTAAGCCATCCACTCCCTTCTGATTCATATCATCCAGAACACCTAAAGGTGCTAGTGATGAATGAATGCATGTAAAAGAGACGGAACGGACCTTGTCGAGAGATCGATGAAAGGAGTGCGTGATTGGGATGACAGCATTCCAATCCATACCGCTCAAGGTTGACTTAGGTTTTACAGCCGGCCCAGACACTGACCCTCATTGGGTAAGCTAGTCGTTGGTGGTCTGCCGTCCAGCATTCGGGTGCCCCAAGGTGCTTATTGGTGTACACCGGGCAATCTCCCTTAGTCGACTTTTACTACACTCCTGGGAGAAGTCTGGGCTGGCACATTCAACGTTATTATTTGGTCCCAGGCCCGCATGGATGAGTGTGTAATATTATTATGTAAATAATTGTCTTAAAATAGTATCAAAATAGATCTTACCAGAACAGTAAGTACGAAGAGGGATTTCATCTTGATAATATTGCACAGGCGCCCGTCTGTAATACTAAATAGTACTATGCTCATACATCCGCCTCGCCAGCCTTTTATAGGGGGGTCTGTGACAAATATTCGCCAATTGTGTCAAAATAAATTTATTATTAACATTTGTTTGGCTTAATTTCGCAGCAGCTGTCTGCCGGTGACCATTTTTGGGTTCCGCGTTGAAATGTAGTTTACACGTGCAGACTTTGATAATTGTTTTTATTCAGCAGTTGGTATTTATGGGCATTTCGCACCTTTCCCCGCATTGTTTCCCCCATAGCAGGGAATGGGAATTGTCGAGTCATTTCCCCCCCATTGTGACTTCGGGGAAAGATGGGAACAACGAGATTTAATTTCCTTTGAATAGATATATTTTAATTGCGCTTAGATGAATGATTTCAACATGAGATTTTAAAGTAAGTATTGAAATATCGTTATTTATTACAATAAAATACTGTTTTATAATGATTCTTCATATCAATCTTAGAATATATAATAATAATTCTAAGATATCAATACAATATACAATCAATACACAATAGTAAGAAACAATATGAAATATTATTATTAATATAAATTATCAGGCAGACAGTTGTAAACAACTGTGCCTATATCCTGCTATTTTATTAGGTTTCTTTCACGTATTGTATAAGTGTCAAGCCGGTTCTTAAATTGGTTGATATTTTGTGCTGACACAATATGTTCTGGAAGTTGGTTCCAGGTACCGACTACACGATTAGTCAAAAATTTCATATGTGGATTGTTTTTAGATGTCCTAGTACACAACTTGAAGTGGTGGCCTCTTAAATGGGCATTTTGGTTAAAAATATACAAAACCTTCATAAGACCAATATTGGAGTATGCTTTTCAGATCTGGAATCCATATTTTATTAAAGACATCGAGCTTCTGGAGAAAAGAAGCTCGATGTCTCTATATTTTTAACATGATATCTGGTTTCAGTGCCCCAAATGCCTTCCTGACAAGATAAATGAGTGCCTTTGCTTTTTTTGTAATTGATGTCAAATGTTCTTCCCACTTAAGATCCTCCGCTTCTTTATATAAATAGAAAGCAAATAAATGTTATAAGGCGGTGTCAGGTTGGTTTGGTGGAATGGTATATATCTCCGTAATTACGTCTACCTATAACTCCAATGGGGTAGGCAGAGGTGAATCGTTTCGCCAATTAGGTTAGGGTTCCGAGACCTCCACGTGGTGCACCCTGGGCAACGGATGTTTGATGGGTCGGAGCGGCACTGACTTTCCGGCCAGACAGCTAACTTCGGAACCTTCGGGTCGTAGGTGGTCTCCAATGGTGGTGCCGGAAGAGGCAGCGCTGGCTGGTCGATGCGAGAGCCTGGTGCCTATACGTTGGCGTCGGCTCACCACCTAAGACGTGGTGTTTGCGGTGTCTTCCGGATGGTTCGCCTTTGGTAGGGGGCCAAAGCGTAGACCGCAGCCTTATATTTGGCGCTGAGTTTCATCTGGGCCCCTTTTGACACCACGGTTGGAGACGTGTGTGAGGCCGCGTCGGGGCATTTGCCCGGCGGTCACCAGGTGGAGGGCTGCGTCGGGGCGTTTGCCTGGCGGCCGATAGGTGTTGGCCGCGGGGAGGCGTTTGTCCGGCGGTCGGCAGTTTTCTCCAGTGGCGGGCGGAGTGTGCGGACTTGTACTGGGAGCTGTCTGAGCAGTGAGTGACAGAGCCCTATGTGGAGGCACACCATACGATGGGTATGTCCACCGCCTAGTGCCGCACTGTAGGAGACGGCACGAGGTAGCGGTCGTGTTGGGGTGTCGGGCGGTTGACCGGCGACCGGGGGGTGGGACCACATCGAGGCTTTTATCCGGTGGAGTATAGGAGGGCCGCGCCAGGGCATCTGTCCGGCGGCGTAGGTATGACTGCGTCGGAGCGCTTGTCAGGCAGTGTAGGTAGGGTGAGGGAGCCTGCGCCCTCTAGCTCCCTCTGGGGCTGGAGGAGCGCCTTGAAACTTGGTCAGGACTGGCGGGTCCTTTGTCCGGCGCAGTACGCTGTTGTTGGACATTGGGCTGGGGTAAACGGTGTACAGAATGAGCCCGAAAGGGCGGGCGCGGTGGCTGTCCGGTGATATATCCTAACGGATGACCCCAGATGGCTGCTATAGTGTGCTTTGGCTGGATGCCCGGAGAGGATGTTTAGTGGTGTAGTGGGGGAACGCCTCTACCCCGAGTCCCACATACCTCTGTAGTTGCACCGTACTGCATGGATGATGCGTAAAGATTGCAGTTTACCTCTTCGCAAAAAAAAAATAGGTTAGGTCCCATATATAAGTGGCGAGCCTATTGCCATTTATCAGGCACGAAAATCACAGTACATTGCTCGGCATAAGAGGAACGCTGCTGCTAATCACTCTTTTCTCTCTTAACGCTTAGTCGCCTTGTATGGCACCAGCGGGAGAGATGGGGGTGGTGAAAGTTGTATGATGACATCTTAATTATACACTACGGAATTCAACCCATTACTTACATAATTTATTAGTGATAGTAAGCCAATGTTTTCCGAAAACTTTGTAAAATATTGAATAACACGTGTGTTGTAGAACAAAAGGATAATTTATGAATTCCATTGATGCAAAGAGCTTGTACCGGGTACGTAGTATTATTGATAACGAGGGGGTGTTACAGTTGAATCATCTTCATCTCGCCGTCATATCCTATTTCATTTGGAGTCGGCGCAGTATGTTACTTTCTTCCAGTCACTCTTGTAAGCTGTCATCTCCTCATTCATGCCATTCAAATGCATGTAATTTCTCGCGCATTCCATCTATCTCTTGACGGCCGGCTTGGTCTAGTGCTCAGATTGCTGGGTATTGGCCAAGAGGCCCCGGGTTCGAATCCTGGTAGGGGCAAATTTTGTGATAAACACAAAATATTTGTTCCTGAGTCATGGTTGTATATATGTTTATGTAGTATATTTTCAACATCTTCATACATAGTTATATTAAAAATATGTCCGTCATCTAGTGGGACTCGGAGTGTCTCTATAACACAAGTGCTTAGGCTACTTACTTTGGGCTAGATGATAGGTGTGAGTGTAAAAATATTAATTTATTATTTTATATTTTAAGAGGTCCCAGGTTCGAATCCTGGTAGGGGCAACTTTTGTTATGATCACAAATATTTATTTCCGAGTCCTGGTTGTGTTTATGTTAATGTTGTATATTTTCAATGTTTATATACATAATTAATTATTATGATATTAAAAATATGTCCGTCATCTAGTATCCATAACACAAGCGCTTAGTCTACTTACATTGGGCTACTTAGATGATAGGTATAAGTGTAAAAATATTTATTTATTTATTTCTTTTACGATCTTCCTCTCCATCCCTCACAATTCATGTTCATAACTCTTTTCATTACACGCATTTCGTTTCTTCTCATAACATGTTCGTGCCGAAGGTTTTCCTTTTGACCCCAGTCTATCTGAGGTCAGCGCACTATGTTTCCTGTTCCATTCATATCGGTCAGACGTCATTAAGTCATGCCTACCTTTTGATTCATGTCATCAATCACACCAGAAAGGTGCTCGTGATGAATGAATGTCTAGAAAAGAGACGAAAAGGACCATGTCGAGAGACCGATGAACGGAGAGAGTGATTGGGATGACAACATTCCAATCCATACTGCTCAAGGTTTTGGCTTAGGTTTTACAGCCGGACGCCTGCCTGACACCAACCCTCTTTGGGTATGCTGTTGTTGGTAGCTTGCCCTCCACCGTTTTGGTGCCCCTTGGTCTACACCGGGCAATCACCCTTAGTCGACTTTTACGACGGGGCTGGCCATAGGCTTCTACGTTATATTTTCGCTCTCAGGCCAGCATGGAAGACAGTTTCTCGGGATAATCATATTTTATTAAGAGTATTATAAAATAGCGGAGCTCAATGACGCAGTGGCTTACCGAGCCCGGCCTGCTATTGCGTAATCTTCGCTAAGGCCGGTCATTGGATGGGTGACCAAAAATTTATTATCTGGAGTTCCACCGTGCTTCGGAAGGCACGTTAAGCCGTTGGTCCCGGCTGCATCTGCAGTTGTCAATACCCACCAACCCGCACTGAGCCAGCGTGGTGGGTTATGTTATGGCCCAATCTCCATGATACTTCCATCCATAGGGAAGGCTGCCCCAGCAGTGGGGACATGAAAGAGCTGGTGATGATGATGATGATGATGTAATGAATAAATCACACGCAAAAGAGCCAGCATCTATCCTCTAACAATTGTATTTTCGCCAACAATAGACGTAATTTAGTCACTATAGAAACAGCTGGTTTCGAAATGCGAAATAATATAAGAATTATGGTTTATTAACCACATAAGGCATCTGTGGAGGATAATATAAATTACTCTCTGTACATACAGGCTTCCGCATATTATCCAAACAAAGACGCTAAATGCATTGTTTTCAACGACTATTTTGGGCCCGTTTTGTAATTCGGCAATGTTTGTCTTTCTCTTTACAATAACTCGGAAACAATCCAGTTCCAGTAGCACGGGATGTGGACAAACTCTCCTCGGGGAAAAGAAATTATATTCCTCTAACTGCCACTAAGTCAAACCCCCGAATACAGAAACGCTACTCAAATTTTGGAGACTGCTTATCAAGTTAAGTGGACAGTACCCGTCGGAATTATGTATGGAAAAACGTCAATTTTGACAACATTTAAATGTTAAGCAAGACCCAAACTTTGATTAGCGTTTCTGTATTCGGGGGTAAGTGACTAAGACTAAGTGGTGGAGAGAGATTTTGTCCTCGTCCCTTGCTAGGCGCATACCGCAGTCTTCCGTACTGGCTTGGGGGCAAAAACCAAAGTGGAATGGAATGTGGCAGCCCCCACTAGAGAATGCAATCTCGAGCAAGTTTATCAATACCGGGAATATGGGACTTTTAATGCATACATACATACATAAACCACGCCTATATCCCCGAAGGGGTAGGCAGAGGTGAACTAGCACCCACGTTTCGCCAGTTATGTTAGGTCCCATGTAATAGCCGGCGAGCCTATTGCCATTTATCGGGCACAAAAGTCGCAGTAGGTACATAGCTAGATGGTATAAGAGGAACGCTGGTGCCCATTCCTCATCACTGATTTATCCTTAGTCGCCTTGTACGACACCCACGGGAGAGATTTGGGGTGGTGACAATTAACGTGACTTTTAATGCATACAATCTAATTAGGTTAAAATGAAAAAAAGCTTGAATAATTTCTCAAAAACGTTTTTAGTATCGTTGCACACACAGCACAAATCTTAAACATTTTTTTTTTACACTCACACCTATCATCTAGCCCAAAGTAAGTAGCCTAAACACTTGTGTTATGGATACTAGATGACGGACATATTTTTAATATAATTATGTATTTAAATGATGAAAATATACTACATAAACATATACACAACCATGACTCGGAAACAAACATTTGTGGTCATCACAAAGTTTGCCCCTACCAGGATTCGAACCCAGGACCTCTTGGCCAATACCCAGCAATCTGAGCATTCGACCAAGGCGGCCGTCAAACATAATTATATTACGTAAACAAAATAGACAGGACAAAACGAAAAACCATTATTTTTGCAAGAAATCAAAAAGACAACATAGAAACTATTTAGAATTTCGAAAATACAAAATTTACATTCGTAAAAATACAAGTGTTTGACTCCCTAGCCTGCTTCGTAGTTTATTGCCAACATAACCAGCAGCTGCAGATGCATTCGGCCCCAACGTCTTAACGTCCCTTCCGAAGCACGGAGGAACTCGAGACAATACATTTTTGGTCACCCATCCAATGACTGGCCTTAGCAAACATTACTTAGTTTCCGCAATCGCAGGCTGAAATGACTGTTGAATTGCCGCGAGGCAGATCCCCAGACTTTACCCGCTTGAAGGGCTAGGAGGAACACCGGAGTCGTTTAGTGGGTATTGCTGACGCTTCGTGCGCTGAGCGAGTCCCACACACGCCAGTCGACTAGCTAACGGCTGGTATGGTGCGTAAATGCATTCCACTCCTACAAAAAAAAAAGGCTGAAACCGTTATGCCACTGCAGTAACGGGTGACAGAGATACCACCTAACATAACGCGATTTACGTGTCCGTTACATAGCAATAGGCTCGCACCCTATTGTCATGTACTTGAGACCTAGCATATTTGGCGAAACATACCACCCGTTCGAGAATAAAAACGCGTGATTTATGTACGTATGTAGCTAAGCCGTGTGGTGCTAGGTGGTATAAGAGGAACGCTGCTGCCTTTTCCTCATCACTGCTTTAACCCTTTGCCTTGTACGACATCCGCAGGAGAGTTTTGGGGTGGTGGCAATTGTATTCTGCTCTACCGTCAATAACACGGTAGGCAATAAATAACAAAAAATGCCAGGCTACTTAACTTTAGTCAGCTTACTTTTAACTGTAGATACTAGATAGAACATTGAATCCTGCCGTAAGATAATGCACACATATACACTCTACAACACATACAATCTACTACAACATTCATAAGCAAACGGTCTTCATGAGCCAGAATATATTTAAAGGGTCACCTTTCTGTTGCAACTCAAACAGAACTCTTGTTTACTCAGAGTGTTAATTTGTTCGCGTCATTTAGCTTTATTCATCATCGCCATGACGGATTCCGTCATTGCGTGCGTGTCTTAAAATTGACACCGTCGACCACCTGGTAACTAAAATAAATATTAAACAACATTAAACAATTGTTGTCGCACAATTTGCGTACATGCATTGCGATGAAATTAGTAATTTATTTTGCTATTTTATATATGTTATTATTGATCTACGTCTTCCATGCTGAAAAATAACAAAAAGCTGAAAAGTAAAATGTGCCAGCCCCGACTCGTCCCATGGGTGTCGTAAAAGTCAACGAAGGGAAATTGTCCAGTGTAGACCAATAAGCACATTGGGTCACCCGAATGGTGAAACGTTTCCAGCATACCCTAAGAGGGTTGGTGTCAGGCAGGCGGCTGGCTGTAAAACCAAAACCTAGAGCGGTATGAATTGAAATGTTGTCTTTCCTATAACTCTCTCCATTTCGGTCTCTCGACATGGTCCTTTCCGTCTCTTTTCTATAGGTACATTCATTTATCACTAGCACTTTTAAGCCTTGTTCGGACTAGGCTAGTATTTTAGTCTAGTGGCGAGTAATTTAGTAGCTAAACTAATCGCTACTGCCTAAAAATCGTTCGCATTACAGTCGAGTAAAGCTCACAGTCAGTGGTACTCTGCAAGATGAACAGCCTCCAGCGAAACGACATTTTCACGTCAACTAATGAACTCGACTAAATCGACAGGTTCGGACTTGTTTGGTGCTACTCGCTACTAGTCTACTAAAAAAATAGAATAAAATGGATTGACTCGACTAAATTACTTACTTATCCACTCGACTAATTTTTTGGTGTTCAGACACGTTTAGCTACTAAATTACTCGCCACTAGACTAAAATACTAGCCTAGTCCGAACAAGGCTTTACGGTGTAATGGATGATATGAATCAAAAGAGAGTGGATGGAAGAGGAAACATACTGGGCCGTCTCCAGAGACGAGGAACAAGGCAGGGAGAAAACGTGGCAGAGGTGAATTAACGCCCAAGTTTCGCGAATTATTTAGGACCCATGTGGCGAGAGTATTTAAAGGTAATATAAGAGGAACGCTGCTGCCCATTACTCATTGCTGTCTTAACCTAAGTCGCCACACTCTACATTATTTTTTCGCACACAGACTAACGTGAAAGTGGTATAAGCATAAGTAAACGCCTCCATGGAGTGGTTCACCCACCCAAATTAGATCGTGAGATCCCAGGTTCGATCCCCAAGGGAGTACAAATTTTAATCGGTTCGGTGGTGGTTAAATTTGTGATAAGATAGCTCTAAGCCCCTCTTATTGAGAGTTTCAGATAAAGCGCGACTCCGTCTTTGTCCTTTATCACACCATCAGGTGAAATGGAGGTCCAAGAGCTTCCCTGTGTAGCATAAAAAAGTATAAAATTAAAAAATCACTAAACAGTAAAATTATATTGATCCTTAAACATATTAAGTACTCATGTATTTCCATATCATTGTCATATGGGTTTCACCTGCTAACAGTTTGCTATGTAAATTTACATAATCTATTTAGAGATAGACTGTTTGGACTAGAACTAAATTTTATAAGAATGGGTATTCTGTTTGTCTACAGCCTATTTCAATTTAGAACGTCTTTATTTCTAAACAGCTGTGTCCTCCTAGACAGTACATATTTTAGTTAACTAGACATAAAGTCAACAAACCTATTTAATACAGTATATTTACCTTTACCGTGACGAACAAATTGTATTTAATACACATTGTATTTAAATATTTATCATCTTCTTCCTGCACATTATCCCGCTTTAAGCGGGGTCGGCACAGCATGTTTTCTTCTTCCACTCCTCTCTATACTTCACCATTTCTCATCCCCCCTTCTCGCAGTAATAGGTAATATCCTCCTTCACACAATCTTCCTCTCCATGAACGTCCGTCTATATTCATACTTACCATACTTCTGCCATATACTACATAAACATTTCACCAACCATGACTCGAAACGAAATGTCAGTGTTCAACACATTTTCGAACTTACTTTCTCTAACCACAATTTTGTTTTACAATTTTTTTCACATTTATGTAATGTTCAAGTTAAAATCAAAAAGAATTCAAGAGTTGTTTACAACAATTAGGCTCGAGTTCACCAAAACTTTAAAACAACTGACTAAAAGATAACCGCTAGTTTTTGACAGTTCTTCCATATGATAAATTGTCAAAAATCGCTGTAAAATACTAATCACTTGTTTAAGTGTTGGTGAACTCCAGCCTAAACGGAACTAACCTGACCTGACCTAGAACGGGAGTAAGCTCGAAGATGCGATGATTGGATTATGTGAAAGACAATATGAAGAAGAAGAGAGTTCATACTGAGCTGAGTAAGATATTCCCGACTCCACTTAGAGTGGGATAAGGGGCCCTCCCCTTAGAAGAAGAAGACAGAAGTAAGCCTACTAAGGATAAGATATCTTGACCTATAAGGATTATCTGCAACTATAGATAAAATATTGTAACTAGCCGTGAATATACATAAAAAATAGAACTAACTGAGCTTCAATTTATTGACTACATTAAATTGCTTCAAAATGTAATAAGTTTTATAAAGTCTCTCAACTATGACAATTTATAGGTGAGTCAATCCAGATATTACTGCATTTGGAGGAGACCAAAGAACCAATTCTGGTAAATGTTAAAGTAGCAATTGTGTCTCAATTGACTTTGAATTCTATTGTGTAGCGGCAACGTCATAGCGGTACACAAACAAATTATCTAGTAACCAAAAAGTGGTTGATCAGCGAAAAGTGCGATTATTGACGATAACAATAGAGTTAAATTAACTAGACCTAATAATGATAAGGCAGATAAAGATAAGGCAAGGCAAGGCCTGAAACACGCTTACAAAGTTTCTGGCAGAACTGGAAATAAGTACCACAGTCGGGCCACAGTCCCCGACCGCACACCTGGCTCGGAGGATTATCTTACCTTGTTGCTGATGATATAGTATACCTTCCACTTTCCAATATACTGCTAATTAAAACTGTATCTGCTACAGAAACCGATAATAACAAAAACTAAAACAGAATTAACGGAATAAATTCATTAAAATTTGTAATTTTCTGTGTCTGTAGTAGCAACTGTGTGTAAAGGCTAAGCCAAAACTTGAGCAGTATGCTATGAATTAAACTGTTATCATCTCAATCACTCTCTCTGTCAACATCGCTCTCTGGACATCTCTCCGTCACTTCTTTAAACATACATTCATCACTAGCACCTTTCTGGTGAAGGATGATATGAATCAATAGGGAGTGGATAACTTAATGAAGTCTGACCGATATTAATGAAAGAGGAATCTTACTGACCCCAGATAAACTAGGAACAAGGTAGGAAGAAGGTAAACTAGGAACAGCGACCTAACTCTGCAAGCCAATTGCGATCGTCTTAGTCTACCAGTCACTCTCACTCATTAGGTATGATAGCAACGTTTGAGAGAGATGGCAACACTAAACCGATTCCAATTAATTTAAAGAGTAGCCCCTCAGGGCAGGAATAAGATAAACTAGGAACAGGGCAGAAAGACGAAGAGTAGAAGGAACTATGTCATAGAGTAAAAAAGGGCAGGGAGATGAGGTTAAGTGGTGTTGAACTGTGTTTAAATGCTATTGAAAAACCATTGAGATGAGCCAGAGACATTACCAGAATCCGACCCCTATATTATTGACTTAACTGAGCTAATAAGGCAAGGAGCAAATAATATGTTAATATTGTTATGAGAAACGCTTTCACGTCACTGTAATTAGCCACGTCTCCGGTGTTTATTTGACAACAGGCGCGCTATTGCGTATTTCTGAATTGAACTAGGTAGTGCGTAGATAGATTATTTTCGCCTGATTTACTTCAAGGTGTTTGCTTGAGTTAGAAAATACTGTAAAATGGTTCTCAAACATATTCTAGGACAACACACAATAGATATTTGCCGAATTTTCGTGTGCTCAGATGTCCGGTGGCACAAAGGGTGCTAAATTGTGTTTGTTCAAATTCTACCTATGTATTTTAGTTAGATTCGCAATCAAGCCTTCGAAGTTGAACTAACTAATTGTGGCATTGTCAGGCTTGTACAAATATTTGTTTCAGAACGTTATGTTATACTCAACGGAATGGTTGGTGAATGCGTAATTTATCTGTCTTATGTTTGGGGTTTTTTCGTCGAACACGCGAGGGTAGGCAATTGTGTGTACAAAAATCTTTAATTGAATTTTTATACTCAACCAAAACAAAAGAAAGTTATTTGCCCTTAGACACATGGTTTCAAGTGGCGAATAAAAAAAAGAGTCAATTTCGTGATTATTTCGTTTTACTCTACTTTGCAAAATGCAATTCTGAACCAAGAAATAGTCCATCATCTTCTTGTTCCTAGTTTATATTATGGGTTCGGCACAGTATATTTCCTGTTTCTTTTATATCGGTTAGACGTCGTCAAGCCATCCACTCCCTATTGATTCATTTGATTCAACCAAGAAAGTAAATAAAAAAACGCAAAGTAATGTTACCACATTAGATAATAATTTATTTTCTAATTATTCGTTATTTTACCATAAATAAAGTAAGTACCTTAGTTTAAAAATCGCAACCTATACAATAATATTTTATCATAAACATCACACTGGATATTATTTAAAGTTCTAGCAATGACGTTGATTATATAAAAACAATTAAGAAGGTTTCAGTAATTAGAAGTATAAACAAAGTTGAAATAAATAACATTACAGTTATTTTTAAGTTAGATAGTTTTAAAGTAAAATAAATTAACTACTAAAGAGTACCTTCGATAAAACTGATATTTCGAAAACTCGGAATGTTAGGTAATATAATAAACTATGCACTCCAATCGATATTATTAAATTGTCTTGAAACTATTGTGTTTTAACTATCTTATGTTGTTCACATGTATCCTTGTTTTCTCAATTACTCCTGTCCTCATTCCGTCTATAATTATTCTGGTAGAACTCCCCACTATTAGAATATCTATCTTCATTCGAACTCCTACTACCATCCCCAACAGCAGCTAAGTTATCGTAATTAACTCTGTCATGGAATCTGCGATTTTTATCACTATTACTATTAAATTCAACTGTACGTTTATTGTTGAAAGAATTACTGTCTTGATTTCGCACCTGCTTGTTGACATTTGTGTTGGTGTTTTGATTGCGTAAATTAGTATTGTGTGCGTCATTATTATCAAAATTATCACCGTTACGTTCTTTGTTATCGAAGTCGCTGTATACTGGCTTGTTGTTCCTTGTTATATGACCACTGTTCATATTTTCACTACTCGTAGCACCTCCCGGTCTATCTCTATTACGGTTATTTTTATTTGTTGCTCTGTAATCATTTTGTTGCAAACCTTGATTGTTGTCAGTGTTCATGCTAGCGTTTCTGTTGTTGTTATAACCTTTGTCGTCATGAGTGCCTCTACTGAAACTGTGACCATTGTTATTGCTATTTCCATTTGTATTATGATTATCGTCAGTTACAGGACTTGCCTTGTAATTACTGTCTTCGCTGCTATCGATAACACCTTCGTACCTAGTGTGGGAATTGCTATCATGTCTTTCATTGTTTCCGTTTCTTGTATCATCTTTGTTTGCTTTCCTATCCGTGTTGCTGCGAGGATTATCTCTTTCTGCACTGTCTAGGCCAAATATCTGTGCGCCAATAAACGCTTTGTGAACTATGGCGTAAAGCGCAGGGGTGTTGGGTGCACCGCACGCTCTCCCCACTGAAGTCACAGCGACTACTCTCCAAGTGCACCCATCTTGAATCTGCGCCGGTCCTCCGGAGTCGCCCTGCAATTAGAAATTAACATACTTACACAAATCACTCTTGTTGTATAAGTAGAGGTGAATTAACACCCACGTTTCCACGTGAACCAATTTAGTGATCATCATCCACTTGTCCTTATTTAATTTCATTTGGGGTCGGCGCAGTAAGTGTTTTCCTTTCACTGGCTCCTGTTTGCTGTAATCTCTTCATTCACTCTATTTACATTCATGCATTTCCTCACACATTCCAAATTTGTCAATTTCTTCTGTGTATGTATGCAATTATATTGCGGAAAATTAAAAATACCTGACACGTGTCCTTTCCTCCGCGTTTCTCCCCGGCACAGATCTGGCTCTCCGCTGAGGGACCGACGGGCAGTTTTCTAGAAGTACCTAGGAGTTGGTGGCACTCTTCCATATCCCAGACTGGTACGGACACGCTACGGAGCTCCAACGAAAGATTACCCGCTGAAATAGAATAAAACCAACAGTTATTATTTGAAAGCCGTGTAGTGACGGCGTCAGAGCAGAATACAATTGTCACCATCCACATCTCTCCCGTGGATCTCGTACAAGGCGACTAAGGATAAAGAAAGCGATGAGTAATGGGCAGTTGTCCTCTCATACCTCATAGATATATGGCAATAGACTGTAATTGGTGAAACGAACAAAACTAGCTGAGTTTCTAGTCCGTTCAATTCAGAACAAGGCCTTCTGGTATTTTAGGAACGGATAGCGCAGCTCATCATGTTAAAATATTGGAAATCTTTTGACTTCAATGCAGCCGAGACCAACGGTTTAACGTGCCTTCTGGTGCACGGACGAACTCGATAATTATAATATATTTTTCGGTAAACATCCAATGACCGGATTAGCGAATATTGCTTAGTTGAATTTTTCGGCGCAAATACTATTATTATATGATGTGCCGTGTGGTGACGGCAGAGTAGGATACAATTGTCACCACCCCAAATCTCTCCTGTGGGTGTCGTACAAGGCGACTAAGGATAAAACAGTGATGAAAAATGGGCAGCAGCGTTTTTCTTATACCACCTACCTAGCAATGTACTGCGACTTTTGTGCCCGATATATGGCAATAGGCTAGCCACTTATTACATGGGACCTAACTTATTTGGCGAAAAGTGAGTTTTAATTCACCTCTGCCTACCCCTTCGGGAATATAGGCGTGATTTATGTATGTATGTATGTATTATTATATGACATACATTGTCATACGTCACGCCTTTCTCCCACAGGGGTAGGAGAGATCACTTCTTTCCACTTGCTACGATCCTTACATACTTCTTTCGCTTCATCCAATCTCATTAATGTCTTCATGAATGCCCGTCGGTTTCGGCCACTCTTAACCTGGCCCTTCTTTAATGGACTTTCAGCCCTTCTTAATGGCACAAGATATTACGGTAGTTGGTTTGTGATGCTTACCAAAGACAGTTCCACCCCAACCGGTGGCTATGACGGGCTCTCCTACTCCTGGTGGATCTCCCAGACATGCGGGCCTGATGACATCTGAAAATCTGAACAGCCATTGATTTATTATATTATACTACTTCTATTTGCTCTTTTTCCTCTTTAGGCTCTCCCCTTATTACAATGGACCCAGCATAATTGGCAAAACCCTACCTCTTAGGGGAGAAGGGCGTAATTTTAGTGTGAACGAAATGGATTGATCGATTTATTTTCGTTGGTTCCCACTTTTGGATCCCATTTTTTAGATATTGACGATGGATCCCATTTGCTATTTCCGTTGAATCCCATGTTATAACAACACGTGTTTTTTCAGAAGAAAAGTGATTTACTGACAGTTTTATTAAATTCGGTTATAGGAAAATACCCAAATTAACTCTTGAATTCATGCACACTCTTTTATTTATGTAACCGATAAGAATGGAAGCCCAAACATACCAATGATCAGGGAGTAGAATGATTTGTACAACAACCGACACTTACGCCACTCTCGTCTTGAGCTTGAGCAGAGCCACGTCGAAGTAGGACCTGTTCCTGACGTACTTGGGGTGTCGCACCACGGCCCCCACGCTCATCAGGACGGCCCCGTGGTCGTCCATGTAGCTGGAGCCCAGCTGGACAATCCTCGGTGGGCCACTGCAAATAAATTAGTTTACGCTCTAAAGAAACCTATGACATCATGAAGGCAGTTTTCATTTCAAAAATCTGTCACCATGTTAACAGGACCATTATTGTGTCCCGACAATGTGTGATAGATAAGATAGCCAGCCCCTGTGTGGTTGAGGGTTCCAGATGAAGCTCGATTACATCATCGGCTCTTTTCGGCAATAAGAGCTTCCCTGTCTAACATAAACGAACCATCTGCCATCACCATCTTCCACGGCTGGAGTTATTTCACTGAAACATTTGCGTTTCAAAACGATTCACGTCTGATACAAAACGTCAATCACCATCATCATCATCACCAGCCTTTTAAAGTCCTCACTGCTGGGACGCAGGCCTTCCCTATGGATCAATGGAGAATGAGCCATAACCGCAGATATATCAATTTGCCATAACCCACCACCCAGTGCGGGTTGGTGGGTATGAACGACTGCAGCTGCAGGCCAGTTTTTGGATAGGTCACCAAAAATTTAGTATATCGAGTTCCTCCGTGCTTTGGAGGCACGTTAAGCCGTTGGTCCCGGCTCCATTGAAGTCGTTAATACCCACCCGTACTGAGCTGGCGTGGTGGGTGGGTGCCATATGGAAGCAGTGGGCACATTGAAGGGCTGGTGATGTTAATTTTTTGTATGCTATACAGGGAAGCTCTTGCCCTTCATTTCACCTGAAGGTAAGTGAGGATAAGGGCGGAAGATGGAATTGAGCTTCACCTAGAACCCTCAACCACAGAGGGGCTGGGTGAGATTGCAATCATAATGATAAGATATTATAATAATAAGATGTGATGATGATGGCAATGATAATCACTCACGAAACGACCGTGTCGTCTTTGTCCTGGTAGGTGCAGTGGCTGGCCGTGAGCACGTACTGCTCGCTGATCAGGGAGCCCCCACACTTCCACGAGTAGCCCCTACCCTGGAACGTGACAAAGAAAGAAATAAATCAATTTTTCTTCCACTATTTACGCTTATCATCTTCCATTCACACCTATCATCCACCATAAAGTAAGTAGCAGAAGCAATTGAGTTATGGATACTAGATGACGGCCAAATTTTAATAAAACCACATAGCTGTGTGGTGACAGCAGAGTAGAATACAATTATGGTCAGCACCCCAAATCTCTCCCGCGGGTGTCGTAAAAAGCGACTAAGGGTTAAAACTGTATGAGGAATGGGCAGCAGGGTCCCTCTTATACCACCTAGCTATGTACTGCGATTTATGTGCCCGATAGATAGCAATAGATACCTAGCTTAATTGGGTGTAAGTATGCAATATCCACCTTGTTGTGATTTTCCCAAAGAAGTTTAGACTCAGTCGTCAGTTTCTAACTGGAGTTCAGTTTTAAGATCCAGAGGTCCCGGGTACACTGCTTTCAATTCCGCCAGCTACCAGCTATCCGCTAGCTACAACCATTTTAGCAAAATCTGTCGCCATAATAATAATGTTAACAGCATAATTGTGTTCCGACAATTGTGATAAGATAGCCAGCCCCTATATGGTTAAGGATTCTAGATGAAGCTCGATTCCATCTTCGGTCTTTAATGTCACTTACCATCAGGTGAGATGAAGGCCAGAGCTTTCTTGTCTAGCATAATAGCATAAAAAAAATAAAGTCAGGCGGTCCACTGGAACACAGCAGGCCTGGGGGCTTAGCTAAGAGGCCAATCTATTCGAACGCGTAGAATTTAAATGTATGAATCTGACGTGTTACAGAGAAAACAAAACGTCAGTTTCATACTTTTTTTTCTAAGCGTTCAAATAGAAAAGCCACTTGGCTAGGCCTGGGTTAAGATGGTACTTACGAGTAAGTTGGTCCAGCCCAGCAAAGCCATATGAGGGAACTCCTGTATGGTGACAACCTTGCCTCCCACCACCAGCGGGATCTTAGAAGGGGAGCACGTGGAGACGTTGACCTGCAGAGGTTCCGGAGACGGCACCAGGGGTATCGCCTGCAGCTTCTTCACGTCGAAGGACTTGAATCTGTCGCACACTGAGGGGGAATCAGTTGGTATTTGTATGTCATCATCATCACCAGCCCTTTAATGTAACTGCTGAGACACGGACCTTCCCTATGGATCCCTATGGATGGAAGAATATAGAGAGATTGGGCCATAACCCACCACGCTAGCCGAGTGCGGGTTGGTAGTTAACGACTGCAGATGCAGCCGGGACCAACGGATTAACGTGCCTTCCATAGCACGGAGGAACTCTAGATAACATATTATTGGTCACCCACCCACTGACCGGCCTTAGCGACCATTGCTTAGCAATCATCAATCAATTACGCAATCGCAGGTCAAGCGCGCTATTCCACTGCGCTAGCGAGCTCCTCCGTTATGTGTATGTTCTACGCTATAATTAGCCACTGTCCAAAAATAAAATAGGTTAGAAAAAGGTTTAAAAATTATAGTCTTGACGATGAAAGAAACACATCTTTCCCAATCCATTGTCCCCTGTTCGGGAAGCCTGTAGCAGTTCGAAAAGGCTGCTAACTTTTATGAATGATCTGGGTTGGTTGTAGTAGGAAGATAAAAGAAGTAACATAAGTAACTAAAATTAACAATTTTTAACAATTGGTTGAGTTAACTATGCATCAAAACACCGGCCCTGAGTGCGGAAAAAGCCCAGCTAAACTAACAAATTGTTAACCGCTGCGCCATCAGCCTCCTAAGAGTCTTGAACCTGTCTGTACAGACAGGTTGTATAAGGAACCTCGAGATAAAAAAAAACTTACTTCTCTCAACCATTTCCTCGTATCTTCTTTTCTGGTCTTCACTGAATTTGTCTTCATCAGGGCCAATTATAACTTCGGGACTATTCGCTTTATCATCATCGTGCAATTTGATTGGATCTTCTTTCAGATAACCATCATTTGGTGGTCTATTTGTGATAGGAGGCTGGTTAGTATCAACATTGGCTTCTTTAACGCCTGGCCTGATAGTGCTAGGGGTAGTGTAATGGGAACTGACACTGTTGACCTTATGAGTACTGTATGTGTTCTTTGTGACCGCATAAGGCCTACTCGAATCAAAATTGGGCCTGGTAGACGCTGCATTAGGAGCAGTGGTGACGAACTTTGGCCTGGTAAGGTCAAAATCAGCAGCAACGTTTCCCAAATTAGGCCTGGTCTGAGAGGAAGCAAAAGTAGGTGCAACACTCCCAAAAGTGGGCCTTGTAGATGCGAAACTGGGCCTTGCGTTCACAGTGTTAAAGTCCAGTTTAGTCGTAGTCTTCGCATTGTATTCTCCAGACAAATTGTTTTCATAGTCGTTGTGTCGTCTTTTGTTATCTGCGTATAATTCTTTTCGGCTGGCTGATGATGCGTTGGATTCTGTATTTTGGTTATTTGGTATATTGGCGATGTGGTTGCTGTAATTCTTGTTCGTAGTACGCCTGATTGGCGTCGGTGTGGTATGGAAATTGCCTGAGTGTAGTTGACTTGTGGTCCTTATAATACTCTCTAGTTCCTGAGAAATGGACGATAATGTTCTGTCCCTCATCTGCTGGTTGTGCTCTTTAAGGAACCTCATATCTTGTGGATGGACCATAAAATCAGATATCTTCGTGGATGGAAATTTCGGCATCAGTGGCGGGTAGCCATGAAATATATCTGCAAAAATAAATATTCTCACTATCAAATGTTTGCCGTGTGGTGACGGCAGAGCAGAATACAATTGTTACTCATCTATCCCATGGGTGTCGTAGGTACAAGGCAATGCGACTACGGGTTAAAACATTGATGAGGAATGGGCAGCAGCGTTCTTATACCACCTAGCAATATACGGATTTATGTGCCCGATAGTTGACAATAGACCACCTAATTTTAACATTATATAAATGTTAGTAGAATTAGTACAAAGAGTTTGGTGGTTTGGCTTACAACGTGAAGTGTAAACGTTAGAAGAATTTCGGCAAGTTAATTCGTGTCTTGGGTGGCCGAGCGGTCAGGCACCTGCCCGGATAGCACCGGACGCGGGTTCGATTCCGGCCTCAAGATCATATTTTTTCGAAATTCTCTTTCTAACCACCAAAATCTTTGTAATACACCACCTATTATATGGGGCCTAACCTAATTGGCGAAAAGTGGATGTTTAATTCACCTCTGCCTACCCCTTCGGAGAAACCTATAGGCGTGATTTATGTTTGTATGTGTAATAAAATGTTTGTAATGTAAATGAACAATATAAAGTAAATGTTAGACAAAATATTGCGAATGAACGGCCTGGACTATGTCAGATGAATAACATTTATTAAATATATCGAAATACGGTAGGTGTTTCGATATATTAAATGATAGGTTCGAAACAATATTGTTGATTATTTTAGACATAATGAAGGTGTTTTTCTGACCTATATTCTCTATAGTCTGGTTAGTAGGCTCAGATTGTCAAAGTATAGAATATTCTCGAATTTAATTTAAGGCTCAGTATTCCGTCACATTAATCTAAGTCGATAGTCATATTATGAGTCAATGATATTATATTTAAAAAGATTTAAGAGTTAAAAAGATTGAAATATAATATCATTGATTTTGGTGGTTAGAAAAAGAATTTCGAAAAATTATGGTCTTGAGGCGGGAATCAAACCCGCGTCCGCTGCTATCCGGGCTATATATAACTTGCCGAAATTCTTCTAACCTTTTTTGTAAGCCACGTTTGTACTCATTTTTCTAACATTTATATAATGTTAAAATTAAAATCGAATAGTATAATATCATTGTTATGAGTCATGTAGTAAAATATAATCACGCCTGTGAGAAAGTAAGTAGCAATATAATCTTGCTTAAGCATTGCTACAAATCAGCTTCAAGTAACAACGTGTGAAAATTCGCAACTAGAATTTCTACACAGAAAGTTTTCATAATATAACCGTAAAATCTATTAATTTTAACATATTCATTGCTAATGAAATAAAATCTTACCATACATTTGTCCCCTGCTACTTTGGAAAGTCACGAATGACAGAAAAATAATAAAGTAATTCTTCGCCATGATTGCATTATATGATCTGAAACCAACATCAAAAAATAATTAAACTTAAACCTGAAATAAAAACCAAAAAAAATGTTGATTTAAAATGAAAATAGGAATATTATTTAAATTATGTTAGTGACTTAATCCAAAACCTTGAGCAGTATTGATTTGAATGTTTCATTCCAATCCCTCTCTTTATTCTTCGATCTCTCGATTCTCGACATTTTTATAATTACCATGATAATCATCATCATTGGCACCGTTCTGGTGTGATGGACGAATCAAAAGGGAATAGATGGCTAGATGACATCTGACCGATATTAATGGAAGAGGAAACATATTAGTATAGGAATAAACTGGGAAATAGGGCTGGAAGATGAAAGTTTGGGGATTGTGATACATAGTAATTGTATTCTGCACATGAAGGTAACAGAATAAATAAGTTGATAAATTCTTCTGCTCCCTGTCCTATTCCTAGTCTATCAGTGGTCGGCGCAGTATGTTTGCTCTTCCATTCATATCGGTCAGGCTTCATCAAGCCATCCACTCCCTTTTGATTCATATCATCCATCACACCGTAAAGGTGCTACTGATGAATGAATGTATAGAAAAGAGACGGAACGGACGGATTGGGATGACAACATGCCAATCCATACTGCTCAAGGTTTTTGGCTTAGGTTTTACAGCCGGCCGCCTGCCTGACAACAACCCTTTTTGGGTACTGCTGTTGTAGGTGGTTAGCACTCCACCATTCGGGTGCTCCAAGGTGCTTATTAGTCTACACCGGGAATCTCCCTTAGTCAACTTTTACGACACCCATGAGATGAGTCGGGGCTGGCCTATTCTACGTTATTTGTTCGCTCCCAGGCCAGCATGGAGAAAAAAAGTTGATAACAGTCCTATTGAAATGCTGGCACCGTTTGTAACGTTATTCAGACTACAACAAAGGGGTCGATCTCGCCGACCCAGATCACGTTAGACCAAACCTAATGATAGGTATCAATGTTCTGAAGATTGGTGGTAATCGAAAATTGTGGTCAGATCCAAATCGGGCAATTGTATCTGTTAGAAGATTTTACATTATACGGTATTTTAAAACTTCCAGGCTTTCTATGACAAATCATATTTTATCAAAGATTTGTAGAGTAATTTTTAATTTTTTAACCGACGAAAAACCTGGAGGAGGTTACTCAATTTGTACAATACCTACTTGTTTTTTTATGTTTGCTCGCGCAAAACTCCGCGGTTTATGGACCTATTTTTTGTAAATCTAATAAAAATCTCGTGTCACAGTGTTGGTTATAGAAATTTTCCGAAGCGGCTCGACTGATTTTTATGAAATCTTTTGTGTATTCTTGATAAGTCTGAGAATAGGTCGTCGGATATTTTTTATTCCCCTGGGTGATAAGGGAAAAACAACGTTTCCTGGGTCAGCTAGTATTAAATAAGGAACCCTATCATCATCATCACGAGCCTTTTAAAGTCCCCACTTTTGGGGCACAGGCGGTCCCTATAGATGGAAGAATACAGGCTGAATAACAGAATCAACGGCTTAACGTGCCTTCCGTAGCACTCGAGATAATAATTTTTGGTCACCCATCCAATGACCGGCCTTAGCGAACGTTGCTTAGTTTACGCAATCGCAGGCTGAGAGTGCTATGCCACTGCGCTAGCGAGCTCCTCTTTCAAGGAAGAAAGCCTTACCGACTTGTATTAAAGAAAATTCCCATGTTAAACAAATACTTTTAAATAACAAAATTTGTCTTGCTATGTATATAAAAATTCATTAAATTTCTAAGTTTTAACCAATGTTAACATGGCTAGAAGAAAACCATTGTTCTAAGCTATTGATGAGTCTTGGAATTGTAAGAATACTTAGTTAACTTTGTAATATTAAATAAATGTGTTAAATGACTATTTCTGTCTATCACATCTATCATCTACTTAGTTCAAATTGTTGGCTGTTGACGGTACATCATGCTTACTTGGAATCGTCGCATTATGCATGCAAATCTAAAGATAGTATAGTTCATGATTCAATGATAGCTGTTATGTAAACACGGACACAATACTAACCTTATTGTTTATGACAAAGCGTGTCTTGATCTTGTCACTGTATGTATAAAACAGGTTTACATACAGATCTACATAAATCACGCCCTTTTATCCCCGACGGGTTAGGCGTTTTAACACCCACGTTTCGCCAATTATGTTAGGTCCCATCTAATAAGTGGCGAATCTATTGTCATTTTTCGGGCACGTAAATCGCAGCAGCTCATCACCATCATCATCACCAGCCCTTTAATGTCCCCACTGCTGGGGCACGGGCCGTACCTATGGATGGAGCCACGCTGGCCCAGTGCGGGTTGTTGGGTACTAACGACTGCAGATGCAGCCGGGACCAACGGCGAGATAATAATTTTTTCACTTCTCATTCTCTGAAAGTGCTTATTTGTGCAGGATATAGGCTGCACAAAATCGAATTTTGTGCTCTAAAGCATTAACGTATCTACTCATAAATGTGTCTATATTAAGGCAAAGAAAATAAGCTATGCAGCCAAACACAATAAGAAATTCAGAGATAGAATTTGTTATTTTATTATTTACTTAAATTTATTTGCCTAATGTGTTTTTAAGGCATAAAAGATATTAAAATTTTAATTCAAGCTACCTGCTTGAATTAAAATTTTAATAAAGGTAGGTTAATAAATTAATTTAAGAAAATTATTATTTCTAAGTTAATTTAATATTTGGCTGTATAGGTCTGTTGCATGAGCACTGCACATTTGAAATAAAACAAGTTCGAGACAAGACATTGATTTTTTCCAAAATTTCCCGACCAGTTATTCTTTGTACGGTCAACAGCACTTCAGACGAACTGTAAAAAATTTTCAATAAATTTTTTAGATCGATCGAAAGTCGACTGAGATAATTTTACTTTTTGTGGTTGCCTAACGTGCTGACTGTACTATTATGGTCTCTACCTAGATGCAATAATTTCGCTATTGTTTACGTTAATACCTAAGCACACTGCTAATTACGGTATTCAAGTAAATCAACCCATGCCCCGTTAATTGGCCAATTAAAAAAAACACCATAACTCGTTCTACATAGTTGGCGCGTAAACACAGCACAGTCAATAAATTCTTTTTTCAAAACTCATTTATACTTTACGATTAATCAAACCTTCGTGGTACAGAAACTATTTCAAAAGTAAATAATAAAAAGATAATAGCCGTTACCTGTTTTTGCTGAATTACGATCCTCTTCAATACATAGTTACACTTTTTAAAAGCACGGATTATTAGGTATATTATTATTATTTATGAATAATGTTTATAGTGTGTAGTTGTCGCTTCCAACTGCAGAGGACAAAAGCTTTCTTATGCACTTACTACACCGTACTGACTGGTACTGACCACCGGAGTATCACAGACAGAGTCATTCATTCTAGACCAAGGAAGTGAAATAGGGTTGGCACAGCTAAAACAAAAATCACGCAACAATTAAAACGAAACGCGCTTGCATGTATAATCTGTTTCGATATTTAGTAGAATTTTCTTTGTAATAAAAATGTTATATTAATAAATAAATAATATATTAAAGTTCCTTGCATGATTTCAATAGCGCTCCAATGAGAAATATTATTAAGGTGTCAAACTCATTACCTATTATTTATTCATATTTTACAACAAATATAACATCCGCGTCATCTGCTAGTACTTGTTTAAATTGTTTTTTATTTAATATATTATAATTATATTGAATATTAGCAAAATTATTACAAAGGTATATCCGACGATAATGATAATGATGGATGCGACCTGACAAGAAGTTGTTAGTACGTCACTATTTCGTAAAATTTCCGACCTATGTTTATTGCAGTACACGAAAAATCATTAGTCACAAAAACTTAAATGCTGGCCTGGGAGCGAAAAAATAACGTAGAATAGGCCAGCCCCGACTCATCCCATGGGTGTCGTAAAAGTCGACTAAGGGAGATTGCCCGGTGTAGACCAATAAGCACCTTGGGGCACCCGAATGGTGGAGGGCAAGCCACCAACAACAGCATACCCAAAGGTAGATAGTGCAGGGTGAAGAAGAAAACAAAAAGTTAAACTATTTTTAGATATGTAATACATAACAGATTTGCACACAGGACAGTATCAACCGGACAGGTAGCCTTATTGCAAAGCAGCAATCTCTTCCAGACAACCAAATAAAATAGGATTGATATTATTTTAAAAATAATTTGCTTAGTAGTAGCAACCCTACGGCAGCGGCCATTAATGACATCTCGAGGTTCATGACGTCACCAACAAGTTCAGGTCGAGAACCTTCAAGGAAAGGTTTATAAAACAATAACTTGAATCAAACAGTATTTTTGGATAAAATTATTCGCAATAATTACTTACATACCCATCTTCTTCTTCCTGCCCTGTTCCCAGTCTATCTGGGGTCGGCGCAGTATATTTCCTCTTCCATTCACATCGGTCTGACGTCATCAAGCCATCCTCTCTCTTTTGATTCATACCATAAAACATAAATCACATAATTATCTGTTTATACATGATTTATACATACATATATATAAATCACGCCTATATCCCCGAAGGGGCTGGCAGAGGTGAACTAGCACCCACGTTTCGCCAAATATGTTAGGTCCCATGTAATAGGTGGCGAGCCTATTGCCATTTATCGGGCATAAAAGTCGCAGTACTATTGCTAGATGGTATAAGAGGAACGCTGCTGTCCATTCCTCGTCACTGATTTATCCTTAGTCGCCTTGTACGACACCCACGGGAGAGATTTGGGGTGGTAACAATTGTATTCTACTCTGCCGTCACCACACGGCACGGCATGTGTTATGTTTTTTTTAATACCTAAGCTTGGCTGAGAGGCTTTTACAGCATCTACCGGGATTTTTATGGGAAAGGCAAAAATCTTGCAGACTGTTGTTGTCAAGTTGCAGTCGATCGAGGACTCTCTGAGAGGGTACTAACTCTCCACAGCAGGCGTCTACATGGGGGGACGGCATCTCCTATGGAGGGACGGCATCTCCTATGGAGGGACGGCATCTCCCATGGAGGGACGGCATCTCCCATTGAGGGACGGCATCTCCCATGGAACTACGGCATCTCCCAATAAGGTGGCGGCATCTCTCATAGAGGGACGGCATCTCCCATGGAGAGACGGCATTTCCCGAGGGAGATATACTGCCAAACTCATGCCCGATACAGTTTGTTCAATTGAATGCACTTCAAATGATGCTACCTACGTGATATACCTATATCCATTCGTTCGCAAAAATCACGCAATCGCATAATGTGACTGATAACAAAACGCATTTAAGCTAAGGTGGTCATAACAAATCTTAAGATAATCTCCTGCAATTATCACGCCTGATAAACATTATATAATTAATCGCTTGATCTCGATCGTGTTTTGTAAATAAATAAATAAATTTTTACTTAGTAACTGTTATTGTAATAATCGTAGTAATGTTGTATCCCGGCGCTTTGCAATAAATTAATAAAATACTGCTCAAGGCTTTGGCAAGCTTTACAGCCACCTTGGAGAAATGAAAATTAAACAGGACAAAATTATTTAAACAGTTTTATTTCAATAAATATTACTTTAAAAATTGAGCAATTGATTGTTATTAGACTGCCGGACGCTGTGGAGGCCATGACCAATCAGCAGGCCACCATGAAGGCCTCTCGGGCCATTGTGGAGGCCATGGGATGGAGTCAGGGTGCTCGATAGACTCCGGTCGCTGTGGAGGCCAAGCCCAACCTTCAGGCCACCAAGAAGGCCTGTCAGGCCACTGTGGAGGCCATGGGATGGAGTCAGGATGCTCAATGGATTCCGGACGTTTTGGAGGCCATGCCCAACCTTCAGGCCACCATGAAGGCCTCTCAGGCCACTGTGGAGGCCATGGGATGGAGTCAGGGTGCTCGATCGACTCTGGACGCTGTGGAGGCCAAGCCCAACCTTCAGGCCACCATGAAGGCCTCTCAGGCCACTGTGGAGGCCATGGGATGGAGTCAGGATGCTCAATGGATTCCGGACGCTGAGGAGGCCATGCCCAACCTTCCGGCCACCAAGAAGGTCTCTCAGGCCAGTTTATGGCTGAAAAAATAAAGGTAACGATGGAACGTCAAACTCACCTGCATTTCTGTTTTGAATCTATCTTTTTAATAATAGTCTATTTCTGTTCTTGAAATAGACCAAAAGAACTAACTGAAAAGTTAACGCTAACTGACAAAAATAGTCTTCAATTAATTACTGAGTTTGGGTTTGGAAATAATTTTAAAAGTAATTCATGATAGAATATAATTTGAATAAAGAAATGAAATTTACAAATTACCTCGGGAAGCTGATGGCCAAGGCCTGTCTTCAGGCCACCAAGAGGGCTTCTCGGGCCAGTCGACGTTGGAGAGCTGCGGGGGCCACGACCAACCTTCAGGCCACCAGGAAGGCCTGTCAGGCCACTCGATTTCAGGTCGCTGTGGAGGCCATTGGATCCATTCTGGGTGCTCAATTGGCTCAGGGCGTTGTGGTGGCCAGGCCCAACCTTCAGGCCACCAGGAAGGCCTCTCGGGCCACTGTGGAGGCCATGGGATGGAATCAGGGTCCTCGATCGACTCCGGTCGCTGTGGAGGCCAGGCCCAACCTTCAGGCCACCAGGACGGCCTGTCGGGCCATTCAAGGTCTGGCTTCTGTGGGGGCCAGGGGATCCATTCAGGATGCTCAGGGTTCCAGTCGGGGATCTGCGGAGGCCAGGCCCAGCAATAATCTTGACAAAAGTGGTTTTCTTCTATGACTACTACTTGCAAACTTACCCGACATACTAATGTCTAGCACTGTCTTTTCCAACTCATCTAGTCAGAAACTGATGAATCCTGTGTAAGTTCCAAGGCAGTTGGTTTATGTCCGGCTGCAAGGACATTTGAAATTGAGCTTAGTAATATTAATTCATATGACTTTAATAAATAATGATGAATGAAGATTGTTCTTATCATTTATCTAATTTTGACTTAGGAGAACGCCAATCGTCCAACTTTAAGTTAATATGCTAGTATTCATCATCATGCCCTTTTCCTAGTTTATCTTGTTCTGGCGTCCTATTGATGAAGACACCTATTGACGTCCTATTGATGTATGTTTCTCCTTTCATTCCAGTCCATGTGGTATTGTCTACACTTGGCAATGTTAAAGTAGACGTTTACGTCACCCCGGGTGAGTCGGGGCTGTCACATTCTACTTTATTTTATCGCTCGCATACCAACATGGATAATAATATTCTTATTGGTGGTTATATTGTTCCCCAGGCCACCTTAGAAGTTAGTATACCATTGGTATATTTTAAATTTTTTACCAAGTTTTTTTTTTAATTAAAAAAAAACAACTTGGTTAAAAAAGCCAGTGATTGCGGTGGCGTGACATAGGTACTGTTGCACTTGTAACAAAAAAGGCACAGAGAAGAAGAGTAAACGTAGCAGAATTCATAAGATATGGGCTTTGAAAACAAAGGATTATGCTCATTATGACGACGATATCAAGCTTCCCGTATAAAACACAGTGTAATTCCTTAGCAACTGATATTGTTGATTTGATTCATTCCATGCAGATTGCAAGCGATCTGATATTTTATCAGCAAATTAGTGAGATTATGAGATGATTGATTGAGGTGCAGTGGGTCCGCGTATAAAAAGGGTGTCTGCAGACTTGGTGGCACTTGCATTGCAGTCCAGAGATGAGAGCATTGACGGTCTTGCTGTGTGCGCTGGCGTTCGCGTCTGGTGAGTATTCTTTTACTGATCGAATGATAATCACAACATAATTATGAATTTGTGAAAACCTGACATCAAGAATTTTCTAATCTGCTTGATATATTGGATGGACATGTTTAGGGTTTAAATGGAAACGAAAATTCTGGAATAAAAACTGTGTTTTGGAATGCACTGTCCAGATCTTCTTGTTTTAATTCTGCGAAAATGATTCCTCTTTAAATCAGAAAGAAGAATCATTATTGCGGTTGGGTACCTTGGGCGACATGTATTGAGAACATGGGATTTAAGGAATACGAAAAATTATCGAATTCTTCAAGGACAAATCTTTTCTGAAGACAACAAAAGGTAATGTGTTGTAACTCGTCATTGACTGTTTCTAGCGATCCCAGCGCCTGAGGAAAGAAGAGAGTGGCCTGACAGGCCTTCTTGGTGGCCTGAGGGCTGGGCCTGGCCCCCGCAGATCCCCGACTGGAATCCTGAGCACCCTGAATGGATCCCCTGGCCCCCGCAGAAGCCAGACCTTGAGTGGCCTGACAGGCCCTCCTGGTGGCCTGAAGGCTGGGCCTGGCCTCCACAGCGACCGGAGTCGATCGAGCACCCTGATTCCATCCCATGGCCTCCACAGTTGCCTGAGAGGCCTTCCTGGTGGCCTGAAGGCTGGTCGTGGCCTCCACAGCGTCCCGAGTCAATTGAGCACCCAGAATGGATCCCCTGGCCTCCACAGCGACCTGAAATCGAGTGGCCTGACAGGCCTGACTGGTGGCCTGAAGGTTGGTCGTGGCCCCCGCAGGTCTCCAACGTCGATTGGCCCGAGAGGCCCTCTTGGTGGCCCGAAGACAGGCCTTGGCCATCAGCATCGCGAGGTAACTTTTAATTTTAAATCATATTCTTGCAAAAATAGATCACTTTTTAATTTTCTTGAATTTCAAAAAAAAATGTAGATTTAATCAGTATATAATGCAGGGATTTGTGAGTTTAAAATGACATCGTTGCCTTTATATTTTCAGCCATAAACTGGCCTGAAAGGCCTTCTTGGTGGCCGGAAGGTTGGGCATGGCCTCCTCAGCGTCCAGAATCCATCGAACACCCTGACTCCATTCCATGGCCTCCTCAGTGGCCTGAGAGGCCTTCTTGGTGGCCTGAAGGTTGGGCTTGGCCTCCACAGCGTCCAGAGTCGATCGAGCACCCTGATTCCATTCCATGGCCTCCACAGTGGCCTGACAGGCCTTCCTGGTGGCCTGAAGGTTGGGCATGGCCTCCTCAGCGTCCAGAATCCATTGAGCACCCTGACTCCATTCCATGGCCTCCTCAGTGGCCCGAGAGGCCTTCTTGGTGGCCTGAAGGTTGGGCGTGGCCTCCTCAGCGACCGGAGTCTATCGAGCACCCAGACTCCATCCCATGGCCTCCACAATGGCCCGAGAGGCCATCATGGTGGCCTGCTGATTGGTCATGGCCTCCACAGCGTCCTGCAGTCTAATAACAATCAATTGCTGAAGTCCTAAGTCAACCAATGTATATAGTAATATTTATTGAAATAAAACTGTTTAAATAAATGTTTCCTGTTTAATATTAATTAACTCCACTCCTTTTTAAAATAAAATATAAGATATTATATTGATAATGCGATATCAATAATAAATATATTTTTTATTTAGTTATTAGTTACTTATCATAAAATATATAAACAATAAGTAGGAATTCCAAACCACCACCAGCAGCATAAGCAGACAGAGGGTTGGTTCCGGCAGGCGGCCATATGTTATGCCAAATACTTGAGCAGTATCGATTGGATTGTAATGTTGCTATCCCAATCACTTTACATTCAGTCCTTTCAATTACTTTTCGATAAATTTATCATTAGCTCCTTTCCGATGTTATAGATGATATGAATCAACAGCGAATGGACGGCTTGATGACATCTGACCGATATAAATGAATGGGCAAACATACTTGATTTTGAAAAATCTTTTGACTCTGATAAACCATGTCTTACTCCTCATATAGCTTCAAAACTATACTGAACTATACTATAATAAATACTATAAGCCGCGTGGTGACGGCAGAGTAGAATACAATTGTCACCACCCCCAATCTTTCCCGTGGGTGTCGTACAAGGCGACTAAGGGTAAATCTGAATATGATTAAGAATGGGCAGCAGCGTTCCTCTAATACCACCTAGGCTAGCCATGTACTGCGACTTTTGTGCCCGATAAATGGCAATAGGCTCGCCACCTATTACATGGGACTTGACATATTTGGCGAAACGTGGGTGCTAGTTCACCTCTGCTTACCCCTTCGGGGATATAGGCGTGATTTATGTATGTATGTATGTACTATACTATAACTAAGTATTCTTGGTAAAACTTGAGTTAGAAAGTGGAATTCTAAATGTCATAAGTGTGTATGCGTCACAGGATATGGCGAGAGAGTGAAAGAGTAAAATACCGATGCATGAAGAAATCAATGAAGGCGGAAATTTCAATGGACATGTGGAAAGAATGAGAGTGGGGTATGAACGTATACGGGAGGTGGGGGTTTGACCAGTGTAATTCTGAAGGAGACACCTTTTTACAAACAGCAGCAGCACACAATCTAGGCTATTGCCTGTGGTGGGGGCACCTTAAGGCCCAAATTTGACTACATCCTTATTAGATCGAACGGAAATCTGACGGAATCGTCCAATTTAAGAAAAATTGCAAAGTCGTCTGGGGAAGACTTGGTCACACAGCACAGACTTAGTTACTGAAGTTGACTATCAATGACGTTAAATATGGTAAAAGGCCTAGAGATCCAGAACAGATAGAAAGAATAGAGGCAGAAACTATGTTTTGTGATTTTTTTGGTGGTCACTCTGGTTCAAAATCTATTATTTGGCCGGAATGTTTTTGCAAGTTCGCTTCAATTTCCAGTACGTTGGTTTATTTGTGCAAGCAGATGGGGAGATCGATCGGGAAATTACAAACCAGATGAACGCAGGTTGGATAAATGGCGACAGGTTACATCTATTGGTGGAATTAGACAAGAATGGATAAATGTGAAGAATTAGTGTATAAGAGTAAGTTTAAAAGTAGCACCATTTACAGAGAAGATAAGAGGGAATCATTTGGCAAATTACGAGAAGAAACGAAATGCATTACCTAAAAGAGTGTTGAACTGAACATTACTTAATAAAAGTAAATGGAAAAATATATATACTGCGCCGACCTCAAATGAATTGGGATAAGGGCAAGAGGATGATGATTATTTTAATTTTAGGTCAGAACGAATAAAATTAAAACATAGGAGTAAATGTATAAATATATTTATTATGGGTATCTAATCAGATTTTTGTTGTAGCTTGGGTCCGAAAGTATTTTATTGCGGGAGCTTTGGTGGCCATTCTTCACCTTCAGGCCACCAAGACGGGGGCTCCTCAGGCCACTGGGGAGGCCACTCGATTTCTGGAATAGCTGGAGGCCATGGGATCCACTCTGGGTGCTGCGGGGGCCAAGGAATGGACTCGGGATGGGTAGGGGGCCATGGAATAGTCTCTGGGTGTGAGGGGATCCACTTGGAAGCCTTCGCGTCCTGTGATGGCCACGGTTTGTTTTCAGGCCACCAGGAAGGCCTGTCAGGCCACTCGATTTCAGGGCGTTGTGGAGGCCAAGCCCAACCTTCAGGCCACCAGGAAGGCCTTTCGGGCCACTGTGGAGGCCACGGGATCGAGTCAGGATGTTCAATTGACTCTGGACGTTGTGGAGGCCAGGCCCAACCTTCAGGCCACCAGGATGGCCTCTCAGGCCACTGTGGAGGCCATGGGATGGAGTCAGGGTGCTCAATAGACTCAGGGCGTTGTGGAGGCCAAGCCCAACCTTCAGGCCACCAGGAAGGCCTCTCAGGCCACTGTGGAGGCCATGGGATGGAGTCAGGGTGCTCAATGGATTCTGGCCTTTGTGGAGGCCATGACCAGCCTTCTGGCCACCAGGAAGGTCTGTCAGGCCAGTTTATCGCTGGAAGTAAATAAACCATATTATTATGTGTATTATAAATACTTTCTTATTTCAGTTATTAAGTTTGAGCATCTATACAACATTATTTATAAAACAATAACAACCTCAAAACTATTTAAAGCTCCCATCATTTTTTGAGGCTTCCTAAAAACTTATTTGTGTATTAATAATTTTATTTGATGGATATTTACCTCGACTCGCTGCAGCAGGCCAAGGTTTGTTTTCGGGCCACCACGAGGGCCTCTCGGGCCAGTCGACGTTGGAGAGCTGCGGGGGCCATGACCAACCTTCAGGCCACCAGGAAGGCCTGTCAGGCCATTCGATTTCAGGCCGCTGTGGGGGCCATGGGATCCATTCTGGATGCTCAATTGACTCGGGACGTTGTGGAGGCCAGGACCAGCCTTCAGGCCACCAAGAAGGCCTATCGGGCCACTGTGGTGGCCATGGGATGGAATCAGGGTGCTCGATCGACTCCGGTCGTTGCGGAGGCCAGGCCCAGCCTTCAGGCCACCAGGAGGGCCTGTCAGGCCATTCAAGGTCTGGCTTCTGTGGGGGCCAGGGGATCCATTCAGGGTGCTCGGGGTTCCAGTCGGGGATTTGCGGAGGCCAGGCCCAGCCTTCAGGCCACCAAGAAGGCCTGTCGGGCCATTCTCTTCTTTCTTCAGGCGCCGGCAGAGCTAGAAATACAAAGATTTAGAAATAAGTCTTGGTTTGCAGTAGCTCTTGAATGAAGCATTGAGAAAATAACACAACAACTTTTCACGCCTATGCCAAAAGATCCCAATTGTTGAGAAAAGCGTGCATAATAGATCGAACAATGCAAAACCTACATAAATCCAGTAAAGGGAATCCGGGAGGGTATTAGGCCAAGGTTATTAGGTGGCGAGCCTATTGCCATTTATCGGCCAATTTAATCACAGTATATTACTAGGTGGTAAAAGAGGAAGGCTTCTGCCCATTACTCATCGTTGAAACTTTATCCTTACCCTTTATCTTTACCCTTAGTTATCTCTCCTATTACTACCTACTTATACCTATAGTTATCCTCACGGGTGCTTCGTTACCTTAAAAAAACTCTAATTACTATGATCTGCCTTTGATATTAAGAAGAAGGGAAGTTCATCCGCAACAATTTAGAATTCCATTGCAATATGCATTGAGAGATTATGAATGACATAAGAGAAAAGCTTGTAAGAATGGGATAACTAAAGTCTAAGTCCAGATTTTAATTAACAATAAGGAAGTAAGTTCTGCTATTAGAATCAAAATAGAAGTTAAAGGTACACAAAATCAATGGCATGAAATGGATGGGACTAAGAAACGTGAGGTCACAAATGTTTTGGTCAAAACCAATATGCAAGTTTACTTACCCGACGCAAGTGCCAGGCCAAGCAGCAGCAATCTCAAGACTGCCATTTCCCAATTGCAAGTGCTACTGCATGGACATCCCAACCCTTTTATACCAACAATTCCATGGATCTCCACCAATCAATCAAATGTTATCTAATAATTAAATCGATACAAAGTCGTCCATATAAACACGATGGTGGTAACAGTTGACATCCTTACTTTATCAGTAAATTTCATTGAGAGTGATTTTAAAATATTACTTAATAGAACTTAGGGTTCCGATAAACAATGTCGTGATTGGAGGTGACATTAATCTGGTATACGAGGGCGGGTTAATAAGTTTTTTTGATAAATAAATCATTTTATTTTTCAACGTAGTCTCCCTTGAGCTCTATACACTTTGTCCAATGCTTCTCCAATTTTGTATCCCTTCCAAAAAATATGATGTGTCGAGGTTCAAAATATTCAAAAAGTCACGGACTTATTGACCCGCCCTCGTGTATTTCCAAATCCTTGGAGACGCAGAAATAAATTAATTGTTTTTCAAAGAAATAAAGAAAGAAGAGTTTCGAAAATGGGCTGGAGGTCTTTCGTGCCGCTCTGGTAGCGAAAGTCATCCCCGGCTCACTCCTGGGGCCCCGTATTCGACTAGAGAGAGAAATTGCGCAGTGTAACCATCAAATAACCACCAGAATTGATGAATGATACAATGAATGTATAAAAATTAAATTTAAAGGACCAACTGACGGAGAGGATGCCAAGTTGGCAACATTCCAATACCTTAACTGACACCAACCTTCTTTCTACTATTGTTTGTGGTTTGCCTTCCACCATTCGGGTGCCCCTAGTTGCTTACTGATGTACACCGGGTTATGTCCCTTACTGCCGCACTCAGAGACGTCAAATAACGTTAATGAGTACTTAAAGTCAAAAAATGACAATTCAAAACTAGTCGCTATTCTTGCCGGGTCTATGGTCTAGACTTGAATGAAAATTTTTGACATTAAATACTCATTAAAGTTAATTTATGTCTCTGAGTGCGGCAGTTAGACAACTTTTACGACACCCCTGGGGCGAGTCCGGGCTCGCAAATTCAAAGAATTTTTTTTTCGGTCAACCACCATTATTGTATAAGTTGTTATTGTCACTCTAGTGGTGTGGTGACAGAGAGAAGAATACATTTGTCACCACCCCTGCCTCTCTCGAAGAAAGGGTTAAGGGGCAGCCAGCAGCGTTCCTGGTGTATATGTCGTGGCCAAATCGTAGAATTGATCACTTCATGATGTGGCCGAACATTTCATGAAATGGTGGCATTTCATGAAATGGCCAACTCTAACTGACCATATCATGATAATGGTCTGGCCAGATCAATGAACAAACAACGTTTAACGATATGAACAGCTAAACGCATGGTTATTTCATGATATGGCCAAACATTATTAATCATATCGTAAAATAGTAACATTAACCACCGTTAGAGGCGCTTATTTCGATTTGTTTTTGTGATGCATCATGGCGGCGGACAAATAACCTAATAAACAAACTATTAGTAATGTTGTAATGGAAGATAAAAGTCAATTGAAAGTTCGTTACAACACCAAAATTATTAGAATTTTACGTTTTAAGTCACTCAAAAAACGAGCGCCACGTTAAAATACTTAACATTAACTACATTAACGATATGGCCAAACGTATATATCATAATAACATATCATCAAACGTTGACGTTTCAATGATATGGTCAGTTTTAGCTGGCCACTTCATGAAATGCAACCATTTCATGAAATGGTCGGCCACATCATGAAGTGATCAATTCTACGATTTGGCCACGACATATACACCATTTAGAAAATTGACGTGATTTAAGTTATTCGATTTTGATTTTAACATTATATAAATGTTAGAAAAATTAGTACAAAGATTTTAGTGGTTAGAAAAAGAATTTCGAAAAATTATGGTCTTGAGGCGGGAATCGAACCCGCGTCCGCTGCTATCCGGCCAGGTGCCTGACCGCTCGGCCACCCAAGACACCAATTAACTTGCCGAAATTCTTCTAACCCTTACACTTCACGTTGTAAGCCAACGGGTACCCTCGCAATGTAGAAATAATATTCAAACATTCCAAAGCAGATATTTTTACAAATACCGTGCATTCGGTTAAGCTTGGGTTTGCTTTATAAATTATTCGATTTTGATTTTAACATTATATAAATGTTTCTAACCACTAAAATCTTTGTAGTGATTTAAGTTCCCGGTGCATGGCAATTGGCTTGCCTCTTATTACATCCCTAAAATGTTTATAAGCTGGTGTGAAAGGTGGGTGTTAAAACACATCTGCCTATCCCTTAGGGGAGAAAGGGGTGAACGACTCATTATGCTGACCGTACAAGCCGCCTACTGCAGTTTAGCCCTAATTTAGTTTTAAACTTAATTATTATATAATGTAAGTCTTAATAAAGAAACTGATTCACCAATAATGCAGAAGTGCCATAATCGAATGTGCATTGATAAGAAATCGTTAGATAATTACAATTTGTGACATAATTATTAATGATCAATCAATCGATTAATGTTCTCATTAAGTGACGTAAGAGTTTATCGAGTAGGTGCAATATTTAAAGGTAAGTGCAAACAGATTAACAGGTAAACAATTCGATAATAAGTGGCCAGGTGACAAAGAAACAATTATTGACGTCTCTTTCTCTCCTGCGACCTTACTTGACTAAGGTCACTGTGGCCGAATCACATACATACATACATAAATCACGCCTATATCCCCGAAGGGGTAGGCAGAGGTGAACTAGCACCCACGTTTCGTCAATTATATTTGGTCCTATGTAATAGATGGCGAGCCTATTGCCATTTATCGGGTAACCCTAAAGTCGCAGTATATTGCTAGGTGGTACAAGAGGAGCGCTGCTGCCCAATTCTCATCACTGATTTATCCTTAGTCGCCTTGTTCGACACTCACGGGAGAGATTTGGGGTGGCGACAATTGTATTCTACTCTGCCGTCACCACACGGGCGATACACAGATATTTGATATATCTGTGGGCCCATGTTACAGGGTTCATTTTAAGTTAAGACTAGATAGCTAACATCTTGAACGGTTTTTCTCTACGACTTTTGATAATTCGATAGAAATTACTTTTATACAAAAATAAATATTAATTTTATTCACCTTTCGAATGGTAATAACTCTACAAGTCAGTACAAATTATGTCAGCTGGTTGTCGGTTTAGTATGGGGAAGTGATTTTTTTTCTGAGATTTCGTTTTTGGTCCCTTAGCGAAAGTTGTTCATTTTGATGGCCTGAAAAACCCCTTTGAATATGACTGCACCTTTCTATTACACCCTGTATAGGTACTATTGGACAGCGCGTGAGCACAATAAATGAGTGTGGCGCGAGCGCAGCGCAGCGTAATCCTTTTGTTTATGAATGAAACATAGAGTTATAAATGTCGCGACAGTGCAATAAAAATTTTAAAAATCTTTTTTGCTCAATGTATTGAAATAATTTAAAACTCGTCAAACCAACGTTTATGATGCTAACTATTTTGGTCCTGCGAGGTTACCTGGAAATTAATTCTGTAGCTCGCTAGCGTAGTGGCATAACGCGCTTGGCTTGCGATTGCGTAAACTAAGCAATTTCGTTATGGCCGGTCATTGGATGGGTGACAAAATGTATGTGATGTTTCCAGTCCTGTTTGTTCATAAAGTATGTTGTTTTTTATCGGCAAAATTAATACTTCGAGAAGATCCATACACAGACCATCTACATATTTACTATACATTCATTCATCACCAGCACCTTTCCAGGTGTTATGCATAATATGAATCAAAAGGGAGTGGATGGCTTGCTGACGTACTTGTGACGAAGAGGAAACATACTGCGCCAACCCTAGATAAACATGGCAGAAAGAAGAAGACCCTTATACCCAAAGAGGACTGTTGGTACATACCAGGCAGGCGGCCGGCTGTAAAAAAAAACTAAGCCAAAACCTTGAGCAGTATGGATTGGAATGTGGTCATTCCACAGTCTCCGTTCATCGATCTCTTGACATGGTCCGCGCGTTCCGTCTCTTTTCTACACATTCATTCATCACTGGCACCTTTACGGTGTGATGGGTGATATGAATCAAAAGGGAGTGGATGGCTTGATGACGTCTGACCGATATGAATGGAAGAGGAAACATACTGAGACCGACCCCAGATAGACTTGGAACAGAGCAGGGAGAAGAAAAAGAAGACCCTTTATACTACCCCGAGGTTCGTTAAAGCTGTATCCGTATTATTTGGATTTTCGCGGGCATTTGTAACCGGTAGTAAATAGTTGTCGAAATGTGGGTGGTCATACGCTTTTGCCTACCCCTTCGGGAATAAGCAGGCGGTATATATGGCTGTTTAATGGAGGTAAGTATTCATATTCATGAACACCTACATTGTTCAAATTAATGTTTTTTAATACTTTGTATCTATCTAATCAAATTACCACCAAGCTAGATCTATGAATACATGCATCAATTATTATCGATTAATAATAAGTAATGCTTTTATTATGTAGTTATTATCTTGATTTATTTACAAGATTTAATGCGATTTAAGCATGTAACTGTGTATTATTATTATTCGGTACTGAATAAACTTGTACGTAATTAAAATACATATTTTATTATTGCTAGCTGGTCTAGCAAACGTTGTTTTGCCCTAGAGGTATAAAAAATAGCCGATAACTCTTATCGTCAAACGTTAATTTATAGTCTCCTACAATGGCATTAGAGCGAACATAAAAAATAAGCAACTTTATTCAACCGAGTAGCGGATGTCAAACCACCAAAAATAGCATATTTACCCAAAGAGGATTGGCGTGAGGCAGGTGGCCGGCTGTAATACCCAAGCCAAAACCTGAATACATGGCTGTATGGCCTTGTTCCTTTTGCCATTTTTGAGCGAAAAGAGTAAATTAAAACAACAATTCACAGCTGTCAGCTGTCAAACAGTTTCACATTTTTGTTTATTTTGTTGATTTTCTTTTTTGTTCCTTTTTTTCTGTTCCTTTCAATTTTCTTTTATTTCTCCTCAGTTAATTTTATTTCATGTAGCAAACAAAAATGGCCCAGAGGAACGGCGATAAAAAACTGTCTAACAAAGACGAACGAACGTGCCATATTTCATCATCATCATCATCCGGGTCATCCGTCTGGTGGCGGGCTGCGGGCATCGAGCGGGAGCTCATGGCCCGGGCATGAACTCAGGAGACATCAGTCCCCCGGTGGTCTGGACCGCCGTTATAAACGGCGGGGCTCCCCTTCGCCCCCCGATGCTCAACCCCGGTCTGGTGGCGAGGCCCTCGGCGCGGTCTAACCATGTGCCGGGTGATTTACCGTGGGGCAAGGCCCGGCTAGGAGCCTGCGAGCGGGCCTCGGCTTATGCCATGTACCCGAGGGAGCGGAAGTAGGGGGGAGGGAACCTGATGGCGGGTCGAGGAGATGTCGGTGGGGATGACGATGATGTTGAGTAGTCGAGTCCTGGGGTGTCTTGTCCGGTGCAGTCACGGCGATCAAGCGCGGAGATGGTCTCGCGCGATCAGCCGTGACTTGGTTGTCGTGGTCGGTGGGTGTGCCCGCGCAGCAGGCCGCGTGCACGGGGCAATGTCCCGCGCTCGGCTGCGGACGGCGGGCACGGTGTCAGTCCGGTGGGCGCGTCGTCTGGGGCGGGCGCGGCACGCGGGGCGGGCGCCCGGCGGCGCGCCTCGAGCCATAGACGACGCGGAATCTCGGCCGGGGGATGTCGCCTCGTCGCGGGGATGCAGCTGGTGCTGGTAACATCTCCGTCTCCGCGGCTGGTGGTGACAGGAGCTCTCGGGGGAGTGCTCGTCGGGAACAACCTGGGGGCACAGGGATGTTGGGTGCGATGTGTTGGAGGTGGAGGTGGGGCCCGTTGTCGGCGCGGTCGAACATTCGACGCGCCAGACGGGCGACGAACTCCTCCACCGTCGGCATCCGGAGGTCCCTGGCGATCACGTCGTTCCTGACGTACCGCCCCGCTCCTGTAATCACGCGGAGGGAGATGTTCTGCTGGGCCTGCAGTCTGGACTTCTGGGTCGGGGAGATGAGCGCGTACCAAGCCGGCGCCGCGTAGGTTAGCCGCGGCAGGACGTAGGTCTTGTAGACCATCAGTTTGGTACGCAGCGGTAGTCGGGATGTCAACACCGGACGAAGCAGGGCTCGCGCCATTTTCGCCATGCAGATCGAGTGGTCGACCTGCGGCGTCATCCGGAGCGAGCGGTCGATGTGACACCCGAGGTACTTCACTGAGGTCTGCCACGCTACGTCCTGGCCACGGAGCTTGAGCGGCAGGGGCACGCGCGGCCTCGACCCGACTAGGATGGCAGCCGTCTTCCCCACATTGACGGCCATCCTCCAGTTGTCCAGCCATGCGGGCAGGCGGTCCAGCAGCAGCTGCATCTTGGCGGCGGCTGCGCGCGGGTTGCGCGACGAGGCGAAGAAGGCGCTGTCGTCGGCAAATAGCGCCAACACCACGTCCCTCTCCCACTCCCGGAGTCGGTCCTGGAGCGTGGGGATGTCGTTGGTGTAGGCGGCGTACAGGCACGGCGAAAGGCAGCTTCCTTGGGGCACACCTGCGCGTATCGGGCAAGTGTGGGAGTCGGCGTCCTCGACCGAAACATAGAAGCTACGACCCTCGAGGAAAGACGCTACCATCTGCACGATGGCGGGCGGCATGCTGGTGGCGGCCAACTTAAAGATGAGGCCGGGGTGCCAGACACGGTCGAAGGCCTTCTCGATGTCCAAGAAGACCCCCACCGTCCGGTGGCCCCGGTTCTGGTTGGCCGTGAGGTGGTGGAGCACGCGCGCCAGCTGTAGCGAGGTCGAGTGGCCGCTGCGGAATCCGAATTGCTCGTCCCTGAGAGGGACGTGCGGGCGGACTCGGCGCAGCAGCAGGCGCTCGAACAGCTTGGCCACGTGCGATAGTAGCGTGATGGGTCGGTAGCTTGAGGGCAGTCGCCTGTCTTTGCCCGGTTTCGGAAGGACTATGACCCGCCCACACTTCCACGCCTGTGGAAAGTGCCCGGTGCGCAGGATGCCATTGAAGAGCCTGGTGAGTGCCACCAGACTCCTCTGAGGAAGCTGCATGAGGGCCGCGGAGGAGATGCCGTCAGGCCCGGGCGCCTTCCGCCTGTGGAGGCAGAGGACGGCCTTGCGCAGCTCGGCAGGGGAGATGAAGTCCTCCCCGCGGAGCGGCGGCGCTGGGGCCGACAGGATCTCCTCGACACGGCGACACACGTGCCTGTGGTGCTCGACGACAGCGGCGTCGGTAGAGGCCGGGTGGGGGGTGAACTGCACCCCCAGGTGGTCCACCAGGATGTGGGCCCTGTCTGCGGCGGCGTAGCGACGCCTGCCGGCGCTGTCCAACAGCGGGCAGACAGGGGGGGCGGACCGGGTGAGCTGTCGGTTCAGCCGGAAGAGGTCGGCGGCGCTGTCAGTCGCATGGTCTATGCGACTCTCCCAACAGCTGCCGCGCCATCTCCTCACGGCCTCCGACAGCTTGGATGTCAGGTTGTTGAGCTCCGTCTTCAGGCGTGGGCAGCGGGTTGTCGCCCATAGGCGGCGCAGCTCTCGCTTCCTGCGGATCTCCGCGCGCAGATGGGGAGGGAGCTCCTCCCTGCGAGACTTCGCAGGGCGGAGGGTGGTGGCTGCCTCCTTGGCAGCCTGGATGCGCGCGGTGAAGTACTCGACCGCAGCGTCCACGTCCTCGGGTGAGGACACAGGGCGGTCGAGTGTGAGGTCGGCGAGGGCTGCGGCGAACGCCCCCCAGTTGGTGTGGGGGACCGGAGCTCGTGGTGCAGTGCAGGTGGCGGCCAGGTCTGTAACGATCAGGAGGGGGAGGTGCTGTGTGCTCGCGTCATACAGCACCTCCAGGTTAATTGGCGCGCGCAGGGCCTGATGTACGACGATGTCCAGTACATCAGGCTGCTTGGTGGGGTCGGAGGGGACGTGGGTCGGCGAGTCCGGGCCGATAGCTTCCACGTCCATCCTTGCACAGGCCTCCAGCAGCTGTTTCCCGGCCTGGTTGGTGACGCGCGAACCCCAGTGTGGGTGCTTGGCGTTGAGATCGCCAGCCACCAGGGTCGGCGTCACTCCGTCAAACAGCTGTTGGAGGTCCGCACCGGCGGTTGACCGGATCCGGGGTTTGGGGGGGCGGTAGGCTGCGTACAACCGCAACTCCTCTCCGGCCGCGAAGATTGTGACCCCCACTGTGGCGGTTGCCACGTAGGGGGCCAGGTCCAACTCCTCGTGCACGACGTCACGGCGTACCAGGATCGCCACGCCTCTGCAGGCGCGGCCGCTGGGCGCAGTGTCGTCCCGACGGTACACGTGGTAGTTGGGCAGCCGAAGTGTGTGCTGGGGAAGAAGAAAAGTCTCGCCCAGGAGCATGACATGGGCATCATGCGTCTGGGCGAGTAAGCGTAGCTCCTGTTCCTTCCCCCTTATCCCCCCCGGGTTCCAATAAATGGCCCTCAGATTGCGCTGAGGGCATGGAGAATGTCCCTCACCGCCGTGATGGCGATGCGGATAGGGTCGTGTGGGTGGCGGTCCTCCCGCTCCAGGGCCAGCAACAACTGGTCGAGGGCCATCAACAGGCTGACCATCGCGCACCATCCATGGGTTGGGCAGCAGTTCTGGAGGCTCGCTCGACGAGGCTGGGGCTGGAGCGGGACCAGTGGGCCGCAGTGTCTGGCGGGCTGGTCGGCGTGCGCGCCCCCCTTGCCGGCGGGGCAGCGGTTCGGCGGGGGCGTCGCCTCGGTGGCTCGGCTGTGGTGCTTGCAGCTGGCTGAGGCCGGGGGTCAGGGCGGCCAGCCCGGCTGGGTGGCGGAGCGGGAGCCGAGGGTAGTCCTCTCGGCAATGCTGCGGCATAATAATAAGTAATGCTTTTATTATGTAGTTATTATCTTGATTTATTTACAAGATTTAATGCGATTTAAGCATGTAACTGTGTATTATTATTATTCGGTACTGAATAAACTTGTACGTAACTAAAATACATATTTTATTATTGCTAGCTGGTCTAGCAAACGTTGTTTTGCCCTAGAGGTATAAAAAATAGCCGATAACTCTTATCGTCAAACGTTAATTTATAGTCTCCTACAATGGCATTAGAGCGAACATAAAAAATAAGCAACTTTATTCAACCGAGTAGCGGATGTCAAACCACCAAAAATATCATATTTACCCAAAGAGGATTGGCGTGAGGCAGGTGGCCGGCTGTAATACCCAAGCCAAAACCTGAATACATGGCTGTATGGCCTTGTTCCTTTTGCCTTTTTTGAGCGAAAAGAGTAAATTAAAACAACAATTCACAGCTGTCAGCTGTCAAACAGTTTCACATTTTTGTTTATTTTGTTGATTTTCTTTTTTGTTCCTTTTTTTCTGTTCCTTTCAATTTTCTTTTATTTCTCCTCAGTTAATTTTATTTCATGTAGCAAACAAAAATGGCCCAGAGGAACGGCGATAAAAAACTGTCTAACAAAGACGAACGAACGTGCCATATTTGCCACAAAACTGTACTGGGCAGCGTTTACAAATTCAACTCTCATTTGTATCAACACAAAGCGTTGGCGTCAAGATTCAAATGCCGTTACTGTCCCAAAGAGTATTTCAGGAAGGACACGTACAATAAGCACTTGGAGGTGCACACAGGCCACAAAAAAACATATATCTGCGACTATTGCGGTCGAGATTACGTTGACAAACGGAACCTGGTAGTGCATCTGCGTATACACGACGATTTCGACTACAAAACATCGCGGTACTCTTGCATGGCATGCGGCGTGACGTACTGCGAGGAGAGACTGCTTAAATACCACATTCGCAAAGTGCATTTTAATTTACAAGACCAAGAAAAAATCGTCGACAAGAAGACACCGAACGAAACTTGGGTGGAGAGAGTCCTCGAGAGCGATGTCTGCGTACAGATGACCAAGGTGAACAACAATGTGATCTCAATAAAGAAGTGTGGCACTGTCAAAGATGAACCGTGCACCGTTAAGAGTGAAAGCAACGCATTTGCTAAGTACATGAACTCTGTGTTTGCCAATAAAGACAAGTCGCAGTATTCGAAGGCCGTTTGCGATTATTGCAAGAAAGAGATGCTGAAGAAGAGCCTGCAAAATCATATCAGGGAAAGACATTTGAAGGTATGCAATTTGTTATTACTTAGTTAGTTTAGCTGGCCCTTATCCAAACTTAGCCTCCTGATTGGGTGATTGTGTGTTGTGTGTAGTATGTTGTCTGGACTCTCATCTCTATCTAGGCTCAACTCATTTTCATCTTTGTATATTGCTGCTATTGAATAAAATGACATTTACTGGATTTGTTATTAGTCTAATAAACTTTGGTTTTAGTCTAATTCGTGTATCATACCACTAAATACAGAAACGCTACTCAAATCTAGAGCTCTGCTTTTAAAGTTAAGTGGAAAATACCTGTCAGAATTTTTGACAACATTTGCTAAGCAGGACTCAAACTTTGAGTAGTGTTTCTGTATTGGGGGTTAAAGAACTGATTGCAACAGCAAAATTGCAAGTCATATAAAAAATAATACACAATTTGCTTGCTGCATTATGTTATGATTTATTTGTCTACTTTTTCAGATGCGGAGGTTCAAATGTAATGAATGCAACTCCAGTTTCAACAGACAGTACCAGCTAAGCAACCACTTGTGCGGAAAATTTAAACAAAGACAGGGGGTTAGAGTGCCTCGCAAAATGTCTGGGAAACGGTCCATAGCTAGTTACTGTTAGAAGTTTTTATTGAATCTCTATTCATGTTTTGCGTAATATCTGACTTGGCTTCAGATATAAAGAGATTTCCAGGGTCATTAAAATTCATGGTTGGTGCTTGTAATGCTAAAAAAATAATGATGCTTAAATTTCTCTAACAAGCTTTAGGATTTTACTATAGAAAACGATCTGAATGATGGTTTAGGCTATTAGGTTTTTGCCTATATTTTACATTTATTATAGATTCTGACTAAAATGTGTATACAAAATAAACTGTCTATCATTCGTTCAAACAAATATTTGGAAATGTGAAGGGATATGAATATTTGAAGTGAAATTATATTTTTGTAAATGAAAATTTACCTATTCCTATCCCTGTTTCAAAATATTTTTTAAATATCAATGAAAGAATTTTAAAAAGCTTTTTTAAAATTATGAATGTGTCGTGCCTTTTTACCATTTTATTTGAAGATTAATTGCTATTTTTTCTGATCAAAAAGTTATTTATTCTATTTTGTTGTTGTTATAAATGCATGAGTAAGATGTCTTCGAATATTAGTTGTTGCACAAAAATTTTTTAAATAAAATAAACACATGTCTTCCTTATAATTACTTCAATCACTTCTAAAAGATATACAGTGTTATTATTTGTAATTGTAACTCACCAGCAACCTCGCAGTACCAGAAAGTACGCATTTATATATTCAACAGTTAAGGGTAATTGTTAATTTTGACAGTCAATATCAAGAATTTGAACCTTTTACTTTCACAATACTGAGTAATTGCAAGTGGAGGTCAGCCTGGGAAATCATTAAGCTACAAAAGTCTGAGCGGAACACTCGATATTGGCGAAATCATATAGGAAACGCCATAGAAAAATGAAGAAGAAGATTAACATTCGAGCGCTAAATTAAATTAATATTCATTTTTGTATGAAAGTAATTTCTAACGAATTATCAAATGTTCTTGTTTGTGGTGTGACAATGAATCCTGTATAGCTAATAATGTTGTATTATAATACTGCATCATAAAATTCGTTTGCACGGAGGAAAAACTGTTAAAGGTCAATGAATGATATTTGAAAGTTTGTTGAAATAGGTTACATTATGTTAGTTTAAAATGAAAATCCTTTAACACTGTTACTATTTGTGTGACGTATTTTTCTTTTTTATTACTTGTTAGTGTAAAATATTTATATTACCACGATGGTTGTGGCCTGATAAAACATAATAATTTTACCCAGATAAACCCGGGCAATGACTAGAGGTAGTGATAATGTTTATATAAGTCTTTTTCTTTCTGCCCTGTTTATCTGGGGTGGCACAGTATGTTTCCTCTTCCATTATGTGACTTCGGTCACACGTCATCAATTCCATCGCACCAAAAAAGAGGTGATCGTGATGAATTGTACAGTTAAAAAGTTGTGGTAAGGGCCATGTCAAGAGACCGTTGAACGGAGAGAGTGAGTAGGATGACAACATGCCAATCCATACTGCTCAAGGGTTTGCCTCATGCCTGCCTCTTTTGTGTACCTATGCTGTTGTTGGTGGTTTGCCCTCCACCGTTTGGGTGCCCCAAGGTGCTTATTGGCCTACACCGGGCAATCTATCTAATTAGGTATATTAAAATAGTATTTTATATTTTTATAACGCTTTGTTGTTAGGCTAACGTGAACAAATTAGTTTACTATAGCCGTTTTTTTAACATTGACTAGTTAATAAGAGTGACGTTCCTTGACTATACCCCATTCACTTGGGCTTCAGACAAAATGTAAACAATCTTGATGTGTCTGTTAATATAAAATACAAAAATAAAAATGTGTAGCAACAATATTTCAAAGCAGCTAACAGTTTTATTTGTCTATAATTGATGATGTATTTTAAATATACTACTTAAGTACACGTTTCTTGTTTTTAAGTGCATTTCGTAGATAAAGAGACATATCAAGATTGTTTACATTTTGTCTCAAGCCCAAGTGAATAGGGTATAGTGGGACGTCGTAAAGCACAATGACTATTGAGAGATTTTGCTATCAATTTTAATATGACTTGATGTTAACTCTACAATGATGCATGTTTGCCTTTTTTATTTTTTAGTTAGTGTATATCGCTCATTTAATATAAAAGACACCACTAAAAATACTTCGAAGCAGTGCGTGTTCAAATTGTGTGGCCTTAAGACTTATTTTTGCAAGAGAGCGTTTTTGGTTTGTGTCTATTTTATGTTTGAGAAGCGATATGAAAGTTTTACTACTCAGGCTGAAATCAGGCACTAACGCCTTTTAGCATGTTATAGCAATATGGTCAAAAGAGTGTCTAATCGCAGGTACTATGTACTGATAACAATGGATCAAAGCATATCTATATAGGTACTCGTAGATACGTAATTCCCCCCTATTTATGAGGTAGACATAGGTGTATTAATGAACCATGCTGTAGTTGTACCTTTTGACCGCCAAAGTCGCCTATAGTTGACGAAAAATTCGGCCCACAAAAATGAGAAATAACGATATATATATTAGAAAATTATTACAAAGGGTAATGCATGTTATTTATTTTTATTGGTAAATAAAACCAACCTTATTAACAACCACTAAGGTCCATAGGGTTAATATGTCAGTTTCTGCGAAAATGTTGTAACCAACGCACACTTAAATAAATTATTTACTTTTTTACTGAAGTGGTGTTTTATTTGCGCTATAAAAATATTTTTTATTTTTATATGAACATTATATAAATGTTGTAAAAATTAGTAGGTACACATACAAAAAATATTGTGGCTAGAAAAAGTTTGAAAAATTATCGTCTTGATGCGGGAATCGAACCCGCGTCCTCTGCGATGCGATCCGGGCAGATGCCTACTATACAAAGTCTTGGTTGGCCGAGTGGTACAGGCATCGATCAAGACTTTAATTTTTCGAACTTTTTCTAAACACAATATTCTTTGGGCTTCATTGTTGGTCAGCTAAGCTGTTGAGGTGGGAGCGAGGGGTATACCTGCTAAGTCCTTATACAATGCACATTACTAAAAGTCCTTGGCTTGTCTAGAACTTTCGCAAGTTCTGTACTGGAACATGTGTCTAAGGCGGCTCTCATATGAGGAGAGAGGAATCTGGTATGATAACAATACACTCATGAATCGTCAAGACAAGAAATTTACGCCTACCGGTCGCAAACTACCAGGAGGCCCTGTCCTGAGAAGAACGGGCATGAAACTCAGTCAGGTTTTTTCCTCCCTTTACATAAAAGTGATTTAAATTAATTAATAATTGACAACCTTTCATTTTTTCAACGTACCTTTATTATGATGTTATATGAAATTAAACCGAAAATGAAGACACCCATATTTTTTATTACTTTTACTTATTCCGTCGTTTTCATGTTGTGTAGGTGCCCCTTAAACCTACACTTGGGTCACAAGTCCGAAGCCTGACTTCCCTTTGCCACACTAAGTATGAACCCGGCACCCGTACGGAGAATCTATGGATGGCTAAGAGTTTAGGTCTCTCCTCAATCTCATCATTTCATGTATCTACGTATGTGCAGTAAACACATTAGATAATGATGATTTGGCCTGCCAGGCAGACTCCAACCCTCTTATGAAAAGCTGTTGTTGACTTACGACGGGATCAACAGTTGAAGATAGACGTAGCTTAGTTGCTTAGCAATAACTGTTAAATATTTATCGTAGGTAATATAACTAAAAATGCCAGGCAACTAAACTTTAGTAAGCTTAGATACTTGAATGGATAGATAAAATTTTGGGACCCGCCGTTGCACAAGACACCCTGTGTGCTATGATTAGTGAAGAATACGTAATTTGACAGTTCCAGTTGCTAACAGCGTGTGATAGAAGTTCTAGTACCACTATGCATCTTGTACCTAACGTAGTATTGTATTCTCTTTGCTAATAGTAGTTCAATGTATGCAGCCGCCCGGTTTGCGCGGTTTGACGCGGATTCGATTCCCGCTTCTACTTCACTAATTTATTGTATTCATAAACTAATATTTGTCATATTGTATATTACAAATAATTTACAATTTATTTAAACTATGGTAGATAATGTGAATGATAAGCAGATATGATTTTTAGACTTTCATGCAGAGAACAAGAAAATTACAGATAGGTACCTATATAGCTACTAATAAATAATAATGGCCATTTCGTACATAAAAATTAAATTGAGCTATGCATTCTCAAATTCAATCAACAACATTCAGAAAATATGCTAGTGTTGTGACGTGGTGGCGTGGTACCGTTATTTATATTAACGAAAAACCGAAAATCAAACTATATTAAGCTATTGTATTTTTATAAAAAATTATGTTCATAATCGTAATAAATGTAATTCTCTTCATAATCGTCTTTTGCGATTTGTTTACTTAATTTAGTACATGGTGAAACGGTAATAGTTTCAAGGAAATTCATATCGCCCGGTTTTTTTACCATTTCATATGTTTTTAATTTTCTTTTCTTATTTACATGTCGAAAAATATGATTATTAGCTGATGTCTGTATTTTTTCTGTCTGCTCGTTAGTTACGCCCTTAAAGTAATTTTCTCTCTTATTCAGATGTGATGAAAATAAATTTACTGACAGTGGCTTATCATCTGTAACCAACTTATTTCTTGGATTAAAATTTCCGCAATTAATTACGCAGTAGTAGTTTAAATTATTCGGTTTCATTATTTTTGAAAATAAAATACGGTTATTTGCGTTCATTACTCTAAACAATATAAAGTCTCTGTAAATCTGAAAAAAAACGGTTTTGTTAATAATATATTATAATTACAATACACTTAATGGCAAATTGATATTATTTAAATATGAATTTGCCATTAAGTGTAATAAGGCAGGAAAGTATATACCTTATAAAACGTCGTTATTTCACAGTAGTCTTGATCACCACAAATGATATTAGAGCTTTGACTATTTGAAAAATATCTCATAATCCGATAGTCTGTTATTATTGGATTGTCGCAAGTCGTTGTAATATCCGCATAATTAATAACAATAGGACATCTATTAGTGTAATTGTAAGGCTCAGATATATTTGCTACACATATGTCATAGTTATTCACCATAGAAAATAGTTCAAATGGGCAAGGTGGATTTTCCTCGATATTCTGAAAAAATACAATCATGTTTGTTATCAGTTTAAAAGAAACTATGAAGTAGTATCTATAATTAGTTGACAAGATCAGTATGCATTGGTATATTGTTATCTGAATCAAGGAATATAGTGCCTTGACGTATTACTTGGAAATAGAGCAGGAAGGTAACGACATACATACATTAATTAAGCTTGTTGCCCCCGAAAGGAACGGTTTAATTGACAACATTGCAAATATTATAACCTCCAAAATAAATATACCGCGTTTCTTTATTTTCCATTCCTGACTTAAGAAATTGTTTTTTTACATTTTTTTTTTACTTAATTACAGATAAAAAAATTATGTAAAAAACATGCGATGACGTCACAGTCACGAAGTTAATCAATATCATGAATCCATTGGCTAATTGTCATCGTCGAAAATAACATTAATAAAGTAACAATAAATTTAAAATAAAACTTATTTACTTTTAAAACGTATTTACTTGAAAATTAATTTCAAACATTTAATAATAATAATATTTTAATAAAATATTTTTACATTAACACCTTTCATTTAGCCCAAAGTAACTAAGTAGCCTAAGCACTCGTGTTATGGATACTAGATGACCAACAAATTTTTAATATCATAATAATTATGTATATAAATGTTGAAAATATACTATATAAACATATACACAACCATGACTCGGGAACAAATATTTGTGTTCATCACAAAATTTGCCCCTACCAGGATTCGAACCTGGGACCTCTTGGCCAATACGCAGCGATCTGAGCATTCGACCAAGCCGGCCGGTGGCCGTCATTTCAAATAATATGTTTTTATTTTTGACACTGGAAACGCCAGTTTGTCATTTCGCCATTTTCTCGTGACTGTGACGTCATTTGGCGCTTACATCTGTTTAGTATGACCGGAATTTTTAATCATGATTTTTTGTATAAAAAAGGACGGAATTCGGTAAAAATAAAAAATACGAGTGCCTTCATTTTCTGTCTATTTTTATAAAACACCATAATAAAAGTATGTTGTATAAATTAAATGTTGTCAATTCCTTATTTTTATTAACACTTAATTCTTATTGTTATAAACATACCCAAAAACTGCTACTGCTACATTCCTTGCATGATTCGTTAACAACACCGTTGCATTTATAGCAAATTACTCTTAAACCTTCGGGAAATGCAACTTTCCTCCAAGTTCTCCAATAATGGTCTCTTTTATAAACGTATTCCATTCCTTCTGCTGTCAAAATCTTGCCTAAATCCAATATAGTTTTATAGAGTCGTTTCTGATTACGGTGTTTTTTATTAATTTCGTAATGGGCTACGCCATCTAGATATACTGTGTTATTAGGCAAGATTTTTTCCAAAACTTTTATTTCGTTTTTCCTTTTTAAAAAACGCTCTCTTAAATTAGTTAATGGTTCGTTAACATATTTACGAAAATCGTAATTTGGAAAGTCTAGCTCAATTGAATTATATGTATTAACTTCTTTTGCAAATGTGAAATGTGTAACAACTATTAAAAGTAAGGTAAGAATATTCATTCTTACAATTATCTGGTAGATGTTTTCAGTATCCTTAATTGTTATTTTAGTCTTATATTATAAACAATGAACCATTTAATAAGTACATGACTTATAAAACCTTTCATCAAGAATTCTAAAGAACAACTTGTTGAAAAAGCAATTGAAACGTGTTCTACTTAAGCTATTTTCCAATGTTTGTAAATAACGCTTTGATAACAGTTTCATGTGCTGTAAGTAGGAAGCAATGAGCAATCATTCCGATATTTAATTTTTAAAAGAATTATGTATTTAGATATGTTGTGATTGCTAATAATATTTAAGGGATGCCATTTTATCTATTCTATTGTCATACCAAATTATCCAAGACTATTTATGCCATATTAAAAAAGAAAAATTAAATAATACCAAAATTATTATTGAAAAAAAAATCTTAATTTATTTTTGTTTCAGCCTTTACGCACATCACTAATTGTCAATTGCAAGCTGTTTTGATAGTACACATTCATTCATGGTCTTTCACGTCAACGTCAAATCAAGATCGCATTCGTGTCATTCATTGTTCACTTCCTCTCCGTCCAAGACCAACCAACCAAACCAATTCCATCTATCATTGAAAGGAAAAGTATGGAAGGAGATCTTTGTTTTTATTTTTCATTTGTACCCCAATGTCAAACAATCTAATTGTTAAAATAAAAACGACAATTATGTGACATGAGCTTGTTTGTCCGCGAGTGTAATTTGTGGTAAAAAAGTCGCGTGTTGATACCAAATTTAAGTGTTAGTGTAATTACTTCGTTCGGACGTATCGGTAAGTTTATATTATCAAGTGTTGGGAGAGTAACGAGTAATTTATTTATACCCAGACTTTGTACTTAAAGGAAAACTTAGTTCCTTGGGTTATTGAACTGACACGGCGTCGACATAATTTTTTGCACTATGAATTTTGTATGTCAATTTAGAATAATATTGCATACTGATGAAGGTATACCTGCAACTTCAATAGACATTGCGATTTTCAACAAATATATGTAAAAATTATTAGCAAATAAGTACTCATGGTGGTGTGTCTTGCATAGTTATTGTGTTATGTAAATTATTTTTAACTTTGTTATAATCCTTATTGTTATACCTACTAAGAAATGGGCATAAAATATACATGACTATTGTCAATAGAGTCAGGAGTTAAGTAATAAAAAGTGTTAATTCTTCATAGGCAAAGTCTTTATGCTAGTTGTATTCTAGTAAACAAATTGTAAGTATGATACTTTGCCTATAAATCTTCTCTTGGTATTGTTTATGGACTCAACAAAGCTCAAACTCGGCAAGAATAGTATTAAAAGTAGGTATGTATTGCTAGTATTGTAACTTTTCAGTTACTGAAGAGTTCATAGCAGTGCAGAATTACTTTATTGTGATAACAATGGGTTCTGTAAATACCCAGAAGATTGTAAAGCATGAATAAAAAAATCTGTTATGCCTACTGCAGTAATATTTTACAATTTATCACTTCTTATATTAAAAAAGTGACAAAACTAAACACAAAAGTCTGTTTTAAAATATTGTGTTTAGAACACATAATGGATTGTGGTGTTTTTGTATTTCACTATACTACACTGGTCATAAAAGTATTATTTTACGTACTACTTATGTAAATAATTCTTTATCATACAACTCATAGAATAGTATTATCTTATTAGACAATAATACATTGTATTAAATACTTAATGCAAACAAAAAAACTTACAAATATGTATAATTATTTTTCCAAAATAATCAATTCTAATTTACCAACACAAGTAAGTAAGAATATTACAAACTTTTGTGGGTTCTTCTTAAAATGAAACAAAATATTAATCAATTGGAATATTTTAGTTGGCAAAGTAAGTTTAGATTAATCATTAATTCCACTTGTCGATGCATTATATGACAAATAAACGTAAATAAATGTATAGTAAGCTGTCAGTGAAGGTTAATTATGTGGCTGAAAATGATTCTTCAGAAAAATAATATTCATATGCCCAAATGAACCCATAGTAAGTATGAGTGACCAAGCAATATTTACAGCACTGACTGAAACGGAAAAAGGACAATATTATTGATCAAACAAAGTCTTTGGTCTGCAAACTGTTGCAACACCGAAATGTGTAATGTAACTTGGCACCGGTCCCAGATACATGTGGAAATGACCGTATTTGAGTACATCGAGTCATTATGAACTGAAATTCCTGGATTTCTGTGAAACGTAGCAGCCTGGAATATGGCCAACTGATATGTTGGTGGTGATATTGGCTCCAGAAATATTATGTTTGGTTTATGGCACCAAATGACCTTCATTATAGTTCCTTGGATTGGAGGCCAGAGAAAATTGTAACACTAATACACTCAATCTCAGAAAGCACAAGTATCTGAAGTATCGAGTCCGTATACCTGAGCAATTAAGGTACTGTCGACAACACGTCAGGTTATCACAATATGTCAAATTTTCTCAAACAATGGAAAATAAATCACAAATATTGCGAAAAGTTACATTATTTGCATTATGCATGATATATCAATCACGCCCATTTATCAATCAATCCACATTTTGCTAAATATGTTTGGTTCTATAAGGTGGCAAGCCTATTGTTATCCATCGGGCACGCCAATCGCAGCACATTGCTAGGCTTCAAATAGAAACGCTGCCATTCCTAATCGCTCTTTACTTAATCCCCTTGTACGACACCCGAGGAAGAGAGAGGGGTGGTGACGATTGCTCTGAAGGCATTTAGTTTTTTAATGCGGAAGTTCCAAAATTCATTCGGTAATTTATAAAATTATGGATCACAAGTGTAATTCCAACACACCACGAAATCTTCGACGTAACTTAAAGAAAAGGAACACGCCAAAATGCACTCCATTCTTTGGGTAAGAAGACATCAATCCGTCTGCGCTTGACCCGCAGTGTCCACAAATGCTAAATAATGTGAATAATAAACGTTGGCCATTGCGTTTCTCGGTACTATTATCCATAACGGGTTGTCGAAGGCAATGTTTACCTATTGGCTATAGGAATTTTTAGTTTGGTCTTGTGTAAAAAATTGTGCTAAGAACTTGTTAAGGCGATGCTTGAATGCGATGGACTTTGTTTCGGCAACTGGTAACAGCGTTAAGCGGGGAGTTTATTACACGGACATGCCCGCGGGCATGCCTGCAGACATGCCTGGCGGACCTCGATTCTATTAGGTCTGTGCGATGTATGACTAGTGTAGGACCGTCACAGTCAGTCTGGCCTATACAAACGAGATCCGCGCGGGCATGTCCGTTGAGGTGGATTCCCCGCTTTAGCCTTAAATCCCTTCTCCCCTTCTTTATACACTTTGTCCCCTTCTCCGAGAGTGAGTCGGGGCTGGCATATTCTAACAGTATTATTCGCTCCCGGAACAGCGTGCAAGGTCTCATATAAGGAAAGAACTTGAATTAAATATAATTAACATCATATAGTTTTCTGTGGCAACATTTCTTGGTAACTAGAGCGTGAATCGTTGATATCGTGACCCCATTTTCAGTGTTTGTGTTTTTTGTTTAAATAAACATGCAAACAAAAAAGCACAAGCAGGTAAAGTTTACTTATAGTTTAAGTTAATGCAGCGACTGTCCTTTATGAGCTGAGAACATATTATAAGAGGAACGCTACTGCACATTACTCATTGCGGTCTTTACCCTTAAGCGTACACGGTCATGCCCGCGGGCAAGCCTGCAGACATGCCCGCCAGACCTCGCTTCTATTAGGTATGTGCTATTTTTGCTCAGTGAAGGACCGCGTGGGCATGTCTGGCAGGCATGCCCGTCCAGTGAATTCCCGCTTTAGTCGCCTTATATGATACTCAGCCAACCCTCTTTGGGTACCTATGCAGTTTTTGGTTTGTCCTCCACCATTCGGTGGCTGGAACATTCTACGCTATTTTTCGCTCCCAAGCCAGCGTGAAAGGACCCCGTAATATCGCTAATTTAATAAAATAACGCTACAACTCAAAACACACTTCGAGGCACTGTGCATTCAAAATGTGTGGCAATAAGACTTATTTTTGCAAAAAGATTGTTTTTGATTTGTCTCTTTTATACTGAAGAAGCGATATGGTGCGGTCTTCGACCTCGGACGTAGTCGCAAGTCACAGGCATCATGAGTAATGCTAATCTCTAAATTAGAACAAACGCATTGTTTTGTCCTTTATCCTTTGTTCCGTTTCCATGGTAGCTTACAGGTTTTTTTTTTGTACTATTGTTTTACATTGTACTGTACAGTTTGAGTCATAAAATATAGTACGGGCCGCTACGTGGTTGATGAGCTCTGTCATTGCCGCAAATCCTTCTCACTGCACTGCCCTATTTCTAAGCTGGATCGTCACAATATGTCTTCTTCCACTCTTCTCTATCACATGTGAGCTCAGTATTAGGTTATGTGGTAATAACCCACCTCTTCCTCATATCGTCATAGGACCCAGGGAGTCCCACTGTCATGGAGAGGTTCCCAGCACATATAGCACAGGACGTGGAGAAAATCTCCTCGGGAAAAGGGACATATTTTCCTCTGGCCTTAACTCCCACTAAATCCTGAGACAATTCACTGTCAAGTGGTGGAGAGAGATCGTGACCACGTTCCGTGCTAGGAATCGGAGCGGTGTTGCTATACTTGCGATAGCTAAATAATATTATGTGATGTTGACTGTCCCATTGTGTAACTATTGTAGAACAGGTACAAAGGCCGTGACAAATGAATATATTAGCTGTAACGGTTACACTGATTTAAGGCTCTTTATGGTTTTGGATCCTGTCCTCTAAATTCAAAAGCGTATGTATCTTCTGCATTCGAGAATCGTCTGCAATCACTTGGTTTTGCCTTCGATTGCGTAAACTAAGCAATGTTCGCTAAGGCCGGTCATTGAATGGGTGACCAAATATTTATTACCTCTGTGCTTCGTAAGGCACGTTAAGCCGTTGGTCCCTGCTGCATCTGCACTCTGTCGACGTTAATACCCACCAATCCGCACTGGGCCAGCGTGGTGGGTTATGATGGCCCAATATCCCTTTATTCTTCCATCCATAGGGACGGACGGCCCGTGCCCCAGCAGTGGGGACATTAAAGGGCTGGTGATGATTATGATGGCTCCATGCTGCTTAACTCATGACGGCCAGTGAAACATGAAACATTACTTATGCCTATGCCTGCCTTGCGAATATGATGTCCTTGTTATTTGAGCTTTAATGCACATTACATACATTGTATTTTTATTTTATTTATTGTACATACTACATACATACATAAATCACGCCTATATCCCCGAAGGGGTAGGCAGAGGTGAACTAGCACCCACGTTACGCCAATTATGTTAGGTCCCATGTAATAGGTGGCGAGCCTCTTGACATTTATCGGGCACAAAAGTCGCAGTACTATTGCTAGATGGTATAAGAGAAACGCTGCTGTCCATTCCTCATTACCGATTTATCCTTAGTCGCCTTGTACGACACCCACGGAAGAGATTTGGGGTGGTGACAATTGTATTCTACTCAGCCGTCAGCACACGGTGTTTATTTATTGTACTTGTATCAAATCAAATCAAAATTCGTTTATTCATATCTGGTATAATTACAATACACTCATGAATCGTCAAGACAAGAAATTTACTCCATCCGTTCGCAAACTACCAGGAGGCCCTGTCCTGAGAAGAACGGGCAAGAAACTCAGTCAGGTTTTTGGCTCCCTTTACATAAAAGTAATTTAAATTAATTAATAATCGGAAATTAAAAGATGTCTATACAAAACTCGCCATCACCAGGTGGTGAGAGGTAGGATGATGAGATATGGGCAGGGGAAAGAAGTCCGTTAGGCTTGCTCTATTTAGTTCAATTTTCATTTAAGCGGCGTCTACTACATTTGGCTAAATTTAGTTAACTAAATTCAAACAGTGAGATCGGCAGTCACGAGTTTGATAATTGCCCAATTAACAGTCTCAATGTCTTTACTAACTTGTCTAAGTTCAGAGTCTAATTCATTTAATTACCTTAATTTAGCCAACCGATGCTTGTGGTGACGGCAGAGTAGAATACAATTTTGTCACCACCCCCAATTATCTCCAGCGGGTGTCGTACAAGACAGCTCAGGGTTAAAACAGTGATGAGGAATGGACAGCGGCGTTCCTTTTATACCACCTAGCCATGTACTGCTACTTTCGTGCCAGATAAATGGCAATAGGCTCGCCACATGGGAGCTAATATAATTGGCGAAACGTGGGTGTTAATTCACCTCTGCCCACCCCTTCGGGGATATAGGCGTGATTAATGTTTGTATGTATGTAATTTAGCCAAATGTAAAGGCCGCTTTAGGTATGCGCGCCAACTAACAAATTCCATCACACAAAATATCCGAAATAGACCTACGAATATTTGACAGCGTAAGTACGTAAGTTCCTCGCTGAGCATGTGTAGGTATTCGTGTTTCCTCATTATCAGCCGCCTAATAATTGTTTCGTAAATAAGATAACTATGTGTAATTGAGATATGGGCCCGGCCACGACAATCGTATTGCGAGCCCACATAACTGCCAGGGCTGTCCAAATTTCAAAGCCATTTCATTAGGCTCGAGTTCACCAACACATATTTTATGAATGAATGAATGAATGAAACTTTATTTGTATAATTTTTACAACACACATACACGACAATAAAACAAGTAATCTAATTATATAGGTGCAGTAAATAATTTGCAATCGATTGCAATAAATGTGTGCTGCAGAAATACAAAAGGGCGATAGCTCAGTGACTGGTTTTGCTTTTCAAGCAAAGCACTGGTATTCTGCTATACCCAAAAGAGGATAGAAAGAAATAATAAATAAGTACTACATGATATGAATAGATATACTCAGTAAATATATGTATAGAGCAAATATTCTAATAGGTACATATAAAGATGATTATATATTATTTACATAGATATCCGGTACTAAATAAAAACTCCTCTAATAATAATTAATAAATTTTATCGTATGGAAGAACTGTCATAAAGTGACTATTAAATAATAATTGCTTGTTTTACGAGTTCACCAACACATAAAACAAAAGATAACCGCCAGATATTGACAGTTCTTCCAAACGATCAAATGTCAAAAAGCGACGGTTAAATAATAATGTACTGTTTTAGTGTTGGTGAACTCCAGCCTTAGTTGTCGCCTTTATAGTGATATCATTTTTAACGTATGCGCTTGAGAATTATTGTGTAGTAGCAGTGTTGCTAGGTGATGCGCCAGGTATTCTGCTGCCTATTCCTCATTATAATTATAAACCTTCCGTGACAACAGCTGGAGATATAGGTGGTGTTGACACCTGAATTCTTCTCTACCGTCACCACACGACAGATCATTAAGTGGAACTGGGCAGGAAGATCCCCCCTGTTCCCGGTTTATCTGGGGTGGGCGCAGTAGTTTCCTGTTCCAATCATATTATTATTAAGGCGTTCCACTCCCTTTTGATTCATGTCATCCATCACATCGTGAAAGTGCTTGTGATAAATTAATGTATAGAAAAGTGGTGGAAACGCCCACAGGAGAGAGTGTTTAGGATAATTCTTCGGGCTATGTTGGAGACCTTAGTTATCCTGTGGAACTCATCATTTCATAGCCCTCTTCTCTACGTTGCTCTTTGAGAGGCCTTTAGCCTTCTTATGAGGTCCTGAGCACGATAGTTCTCTGTACCATAGTTCATCACTGGCACCACACACGTATTAAAGACCCCTGTCTTCAGACAGTGCGATAGATGGACCGAGAATATTCTGCGTAGCTTTCCGAACGAACATGACTGACAAAAACATACATACATATATCACGCCTATATCCTCAAAGGGGTAGGCAGAGGTGAATAGGTATGATGACTAATTTTGAAAAACTACACCATGTTTTTCTTACGTGTCTACTTTACCCAAAATAAATTTTATTTTTGTAAAAACTTTCGATTTTGATAGAAAAAATATGTTTTCTATAATGCAATTTAAAATTTCCACCAAAACTCCAAAATAGCAATGGCGTCTGTGTGACGTCACTATTCCGTAAAAAGGCCAGTTTCTATATTAAACTATTGAATTTGATTGGCAAATAAATAATAAATATCAATCACAAGTCACAAGTATTATCTGATAACAAGTGACTATTAACGAATCTCCTTATCCTAAATTATTATTATAAATCATTAAATCAGTGATTCTTTGTTAGTGTCATCATCCCTATTAACACCCTCTTTTCGCCAAATAAGTCAGGTCCCGTGTCGAGCCGATTGCCATTATCGGGCACATAAATCGCAGTATATTGCTAGGTGGTATGAGAAGAATGTTACTGCTCATTGCTCATCGCTGTCTTTACCCTTAATCGCCTTGTACGACACCCACGGGAGAGATTGGGATTGTGACAATTGTATTCTGCTCTGCCGTCACCACACGGCAGACAAAAAACATTTAAATTAAAATGTGGCTGACAGCCCTATGCCAATGACTGGAGATTGGACGGCCAATTGTCTTGTGTTGTGATGTCATTCGTTTGACGCGATCAATATTGATGCAAGTGGGTGGGCCTTACCTCGGGGTCAATTCTGACCAAGAGACTTGCCTTGCTACGTTTCAACTTCTGTTGTCACTTTGTCATCATCAATAGTAATTTATAGCAATTCTTTAGTTGCCAAAAGTACATACATGCTCTCAACTCGCATATTTTTCTAACACGGTTTGGGAGCGAAAATATAACGTAAAACATCCTAAAAAGTAGACTAAGGGAGATTGCCCGGTGTATACCATACTAGTGGCCACATAAATACATCATCTGTGAAAATTTCATTCATGACATTCAGCCTGGTGACGGACGGACGGACAGCGGAGTCTTCATATAACTTTCATCATCATCATCACCAGCCATCATTAATGTTCCCACTGCTGGGGCACGGGCCTTCCCTATGGATGGAAGAATATAGGGAGATTGGCCATAACCCACAACGCTGGCCCAGTGCGGGTTGGTGAGTACTAACGACTGCAGATGCAGCCGGGATCAACGGCCTAACGTGCATTCCAAAGCACGGAGGAACTCGAGATAATAAATTTTTGGTCAACCATCCAATGACCGGCCTTAGCAAAATTGCTTAGTTTACGCAATCGCAGGCCAAGCGCGCTGTGCCACTGCGCTAGCGAGCTCCTCAATAAAAATATAACCTTGGGGCAACCGAAACATGCAGATCGCTGGAAAAACCATAACTAAGAGACAAACCATAGCTGCTCCTAGCTGGGCCTTGCCCCACGGCAAACCACCCGGCATATGGTTAGACCGCGCCGAGGGCCTCGCTGGGGAGCCCCGCCGTCTTAGACGGCGGCTCAGACCACCGGGGGACTGATGTCCCCTGAGTTGATGCCCGGGCCATGAGCTACCGCTCGATGTCCGCAGCCCGCCATCAGGCGGATGACCCGGATGATGATGATGATAAAGAGACTCCGACTGTAAAACCTAAATCGGGTAATTCACTACATTTACATGCCCGCGTGGACCTCGTTTGTATAGGCCAGACTGACTGTGACGGTCCTACACACAGGTCCTAAACATCGCACATGGCTAAAAAAATGGAGGTCCGGCGGGCATGTCCGTGTAGTGAATTCCCCGCTTAAGGCCGGCCATTAGATGGTGATAAAAAAAATGAATTATCTCTAGTTTCTCTGTGCTTCGGAAGGCACGTTAAGCCGTTGGTCCCGGCTGCACCTACAATCGGCAATACCCACTAATCCGCACTGGGTTATTCTTCCATCCATAGGGAAGGCCTGTGCCTCAGCAATCAGTTATTAATGGATTAATTTATGAATGCATGGTCTTAATTGCCGTTTATATTATTGCTCGAGCGTGCAGCTAAGTTAGCCAATGCTGTGTCTTCAGCCTCCCTAGCTAGGCCAAGTTCAGTGACACCTAACTCGCGGTTATACTCGATCGAGATAACAGTTAGTTTGATAGATATTGCGTTGAAAAACTTGCCCTTTTTTGCGTGTGTACTCATTTTTTTATTCGGTTCAGAGCCTAGTCTTGTGCAGAGGCATTTTTTAAACCGACTTCTAGAAAAAGAGGAAGTTCTCAATTTGTCTGTATACCTATTTCTTTTTTTATGTATCATGTATAATGTGTGTACCGATTTTGATGATTCCTTTTACATACGAAAGACGGCGATGAGTAATTTGGCAGCAGCATTCCTCTTAAACCACCTAGCGATATACTGCGATGCATGTGCCCGATAGATGGCAATAGGCTCGCCACCTAATGGGCTATTGGCATAGACAGACATTAACGCTTCAACATTGCTATCAGAGTTCATTGTATGTCTAGCTATAATCTACATCGTAGCGTGCAGTATTATCTTATCATATTAATAATTTTAGGCCAGTTCATCAACATTGTTACCAATCGCGCAGTGATTGTTGATCCGATAAGGATGTTTAGAATCCGAGCAAACATCGCACCTGCAGCATAATTCAAACTATTTATTTACAAAGAATATTCTTCTTCTCCCTGCCCTGTTCCCAGTCTATCTGGGGTCGGCGCAGTATGTTTCCTCTTCCATTCATATCGGTCAGACGTCATCAAGCCATCCACTCCCTTTTGATTCATATCATCCATCACACCGTAAAGGTGCTAGTGATGAATGAATGTATAGAAAAGAGACGGAGCGGACCATGTCGAGAGATCGATGAACGGAGATTGGAATGACAACATTCCAATCCATACTGCTCAAAAATTTGGTTTAGGTTTTACAGCCGGCCGCCTGCCTGACACCAATCCTCTTTGGGTATGCTGTTGTTGGTGGTTTTCCTTCCACCATTCGGGTGCCCCATGGTGCTTATTGGTCTACGCCGGGCAATTTCCTTTAGTCGACTTTTACGACACCCATATGATGAATTGGGGCTGGCCTATTCTACGTTATTTGTTCGCTCCCAGGCCAGCATAGAAGACATATTACATAGAATATTGTGGTTAATAAAAATATATATCTTTTCACTTTAGTGATATGTTTGGCGCATCTCGACTTCTCCTGTATTTGGATTCTGTTAACGTCTACTCCGACCAATCTAATTTTTTTCATTATGCCGTGTACACGACACGATTATCTGCGCAATTACACTATAAACATGTGATTTGGCCTCCATCAGATTATGTCTTTTTATGGAACAGTAATCTCTGGGCCTTTTTATTTATAAAGTACACATTACAAGAACAGTTATACAGTGACATGTGATACGACACCTGTACGTTTCTATACTGATTGAATCTCATTTTTTTGACATACATGCTTAAATCATACCTTTCTGTTCTAGGTTACTAACCAAATAATTATAATATATTATAATACTTATGTGCTTCAGTTATTTGTTGTTTCAGATCGTTATTTATTGATTGTTATTTTATTGTTTCAGATCGACCCTCAACAAAAAACAAGACTGATTATTATCGCTATGTAGATTTAGTGTAAGAGAAAACTAGCGCACATTCCAAAAGGAGCATGTTCTGAGCTGGCAGCCATCTTGTCGGTGGACTACACGAAATGGCGGCCGCTCCAATCAAGACGGTGGCAGAAGAGAGGGGCGGGGACGACGAGGCGGAAGAGAAGCTTCTAGGGGAGAACAGGGTGTTGATAGTGCCAAAATCGAATCATGAGGAGGGGCTATTATCTGTCAAGTCGTCGAAGAAAGGTAAGAGAATGACACTTGTGGCATTTGCTAGATTTTGGTATACGAAAAGGTAAATCGAAACCTTTAGTTCGTACTATAAGATTTTGTAATCTGAGGATAATGTTGCGGCTTTAAAATAAGTAAAAATGTCAGTTTTACATCACATAAATAAACTAAATTGTTCTGGTTGTTATCCCAAACAAATAAAAATAAATTATAGGATCATACGTATTGATTTCTTATAAGTCAAAAGTTTTAAGTAAAATAATAGTGTGCATTTTTTTATAAAAAAAATATGTCAGTGGTCCAATGGAATTTCATGGTTAATTTTCATATTCAGTAATCATTGGTACAAATAATAAATTATAGATTAGTTATTAAATATTAGATAGATGGGAAAATCAACCACCAAAACATGCCTGTTTAACCAATAACAATGAATCCCTTTGCTTTTCTGTGAGAAGGATAAATTAAGAATAAGAAAAAAAATTCTTCACCAAATTGAGGGTAGCCATAAAAATATTTCAAAGGATTTTATTTGTTATTATGTCAAATAAGTGAGTTGGTGTAGCGATAAGTAAGTCGTGTGCTATTAATATGCAAAGAGATAAATATGAAAGACTGAATAAGTGTAAGTTATGTTTTTCGTAATATTTTTGGGATCTTGTTGAGACTAAACTTAAACTGGGATTTTTGCGATTGGTTTCAATGTCCTAATAAAGGAATTGCTGGTAAATTTCGTTAAATAACAATAAAGCAACAAAACATTAGTACCTGACCTTATTTTTTGTGGACAATAAATAAAAACTAAAGCAGCCATGAGTTATTAAACTAATTGCTAAAGTGTAAAGAAAATCATCGACATATTTGTAAAAAAAAAACAGTTAATAATATAAATAAATAGAAAACAGAAGCATAAGGTTATCGACTGTGACAAAACTAAACTATACACACATAATTACACTTTTTTGTGTTTGTGACAGTGACACCATGTGAATGATGTGTAAACACTGATGTAAACATGATGTGTGTAAACACTTCTAATCTTAACCAAAATTTGTCATTATAAACTCTTAGGGCCGGTTTTTTGATACATAGTTAACTCAACCAATTGTTAAAAATTGTTACTAATCGTTAAATATCAGGCTGATATTTAACTATTAGTAACAATTTTAGTTCCTAGTGGTGAAATATCAGTCTGATATTGTTACTAATGGTTAAATATCAGACTGATTATCAGAAATCAGAATGAATTTTTAACAATTGGTTGACTTAACTATACATCAAAAAACCGGCCCTTACTGCCGCACTCAAAGACGTCAATTAACTTTAATGAGTATTTAATGTCAAAATTTTCATTCAAATCTAGACCATAGACCCGGTAAGAATAGCGACTAGTTTTGAATTATTATTTTTTGACGTTCTGTACGCATTAACGTTATTTGACGTCTCTGAGTGCTGCAGTTAGTAATAACACCGTAAGAAATAGCTTAGTGAATATTTTTCATTTAATACGACCTTATTACATCAAAACTATGTCAAGATTGCTTACGGAATAACTCAACCGTGATATGACTTGCTGTAGTTAGAACCATTGATAATTGTAATTATTCAGTGTATAGTAAAAATATATAGCCGGTACTTCCACGCTAGCTTGGAAGCGACGAGGAACAAAAATCTCCTCAGGGAAAACAAAATAATCCCTCACTCTAACTCCTACTAAGTCCCGAGACAAAACACTGTCTAGGGGTGGAGGGAGATTTCTTCCACGTCCCGTGCTAGGCCTATAGGGGTCACGTAAAAGTCGACTATGTTACCAATTATCATTTAGGGACACCCGAATGGTAAACAGCAAAGCCATAGAGGATTTATATCAGGCACGCGGCCGACTGTAAAATATAATCCAACACCTTGAGCAGCATGAATTGGATTGTTGCTATGCAAATTACTCTCTCTGTGCATTGGTCTCTGTGCATGGTCATATAAATCACTTTGCTGCGTAAATTAATAAGCATAAAGGTGGTATAAGAGTAACTATGCTGCCCATTACTATTCGCTGTCTTGACCCTTGTGGTGGGTATGGTATGGTAAGATTATGCGACTCAGGGCCTGTTTCACAACTTGGCACTGTTGGCACACATATTGGCATATATTTCATATAACAATTGTCAAATGATCTGCCAAGTAAGCTACTCAGAACTTGCTTGTCGATTGTGAAATAGGCCCTTAATATAACTGTCGAAGTAGGGTTTTAAATAAAGAAAGAAGAGAAAGATCGATGACACAATATGACACGAAAGAGTTCACAAGAGAAGGCAAATACCTAATAGATATATGGATCTCCAACAATTTTAATTGTATGTTTGTAGGTATTCTAATTACACAGTGATTAATGCTATGCATTAAATTATGTGCAGCCTGCACATAATTGTAAGGGTAAGAGGATACGAAACGCATTGCAAAAATTTAGTAACACGCGAAATATTAAACAGTGCAGTGCATTTTTGTGATCATATCTATACTAATATTATAAAGCTGAAGAGTTTGTTTGTTTGGTTGAACGCGCTAATCTCAGGAACTACTGAATCAAACTAAAAATTGGTCTGGTTTTGGATGGTCCATTTCTCGGAGAAGACTATTTAGTAACCGACATTAACGCGAACAAAGCCGCGGGCGGACACTAGTAAATTATAATATTACGATGAGAATATTATATCATCATGTCCAGTGAAAATACAGAAAGCGATAAAGTAGGTCAGATATGTTTTTATTAGTACATCAATGTCCGTTCATCGGTATCTCGACATGGACCGTTCCGTCTCTTTTCTATACATTCATTCGTCACTAGCACCTTTTCGGTGTGATGGATGATATGAATCAAAAGGGAACAGATGGCTCAATGACGTCTGACCGATATGAATGGAAGAGGGAACATACTGCGCCGACCATTGGTCATTGAATGGGTGACCAAAAATTTATTATCTCGAGTTACTCCGTGCTTCGGAAGGCACGCTAAGTCGTTGGTCTCGGCTGCATCTGCGTGGCTTAGTACCCACCAATCCGCACAGGGCCAGCGTGGTGGGTTATATATCTGTGGTTATGGCCCATTCTCCGTAAATTCCACCATCCATAGTGAAAACATGTGCTTTAGCAGTGGAGACATTAAATGATGAAGTCAACGTCATGGTCAGATCGTCGATTGTTTGCTGAGTATAGTAGACGGCAGAGCAGAACACAATTGCCACAAATCACGGTCACCCGTCCCGGCCCGACCATGGCACGTGACGCTTGGCTTTCGTTATCGCAACGCACTATTAAAACGCGAGCCCTAAACAGACAAAGAGATAACCCACATTTAGTGCACGAGCGGAAATAACAAACCAATTAGCCGTAAGAATACTGTTCTGTTCATCAGTGAGTCACATGTTTTCGGTTTGTGAAATTCACAACGGGCATTCGTTGTAAACTGACCCCTATCGCAGCGTTCGTTTAGCACATATTGGCGTGCTTTGCATTTTTTCAGCTTTTAAAAAATTGTGACTTACAAGTTTGTTACATAGGTATGCAGTTATTTGTAATATTTGTATGGCACGTGTAAATAACGGGGTGATTCATACGCTTTTTGCATTCATTGATACTCTTTCATGCTGGCCTAGGAGCAGAAAATCCATACTAATAATATTATGAAGCTGAAGTGTTTGTATGGTTAAACGCACTAATCTCAGGAACTTCTGTTTCAAATTGAAAAATTCTTTTTGTGTCGGATAATCCATTTATCGATAGTTAACGACATTAAGCCGTGTGGTGCCGGCAGAGTAGAATACAATTGTCACCACCCCAAATCTCTCCCGTGGGTGTCGTACAAGGCGACTAAGGATAAATTAGCGATGAGGATGGGCAGCAGCGTTCCTCTTATACCACCTAGCAATAGCAATGTACTGCGACACTTTTGTGCCTGATAAATGGCAATAGGCTCGCCACCTATTACATGGGACCTAACACGATTGGCGAAACGTGGGTGCTAGTTCACCTCTGCCTACCCCTTCGGGGATATAGGCGTGATTTATGTATGTATGTACGTATGTAAACGACATTAGCGCGAGCGAAGCCGCGGTCGACCACTAGTCACGTATATATAGAATATGCCAGCTCCGACTCACGACGTGAGTGTCGTAAAAGCCGACTGTGGGAGATGGCCCAGTGTATACCAATAAGCCCCTCAACGGTGGAGGCAAAACCACCAACAACAGCATACCCGAAGAGAGTTGGTGTGAGGCAGGCGGCCGGCAGTACCTAAAGCCTAAGCCAAAACCTTGACAGCAAATACATTCATCACCAGAGACGTCAATAAACGTTAACGAGTACTTAATGTGTGTCGTGACGGCAAAATGCAAATGCCGTGTGGTGACGCCAGAGCAGAATACAATTGCCACCACCCCAAATCTCTCCCGGGGTGTCGTACAAGGCGACTAAGGATAAATCAGTGCTGAGGAATGGGCAGCAGCGTTCCTCTTATACTCGTACAACCTAGCAATTTACTGCTACTTTTGTGCCCGATAAGTGGCAATAGGCTCGCCACCTATTACATGGGACTTGACATAATTGGCGAAACGCGGGTGCTGGTTCACCTCTGCCTACCCCTTCGGGGATATAGGCGTGATTTATGTATGTATGTATGCATGTATGTTTGTGGTAGATCAACGAAATTTTGATTTGATATTAAGGAGTCATCATCATCACCCTGCCCTTATCCCATCTTATTTGGGGTCGGCGCAGTATGTCCTCTTTTTCCATTCTCTGATTTTAATGAGTACCAGTGTCAAATGGACTGTTTCGATGAGTTTTCGTTTGTTTTGTCCCCAGTAAAGCTGCCAGAGGATGAAGCGGCGGTGGGTGGCAGGTTCACCATCGGCCCGGCGCCCGAGAAGGACTGGGAGATGGTCCCACCCGATGGCAAGTGGGGATGGTGCGTGCTCGTAGGTAAACGACCTCATTACTAAGGCCCGTAAAGCTAAAATGTAATGGGCTTGACGAATGGATCGCTTGATCTAAAGACGCTCTTACCGACGGGCAATTTTGTAGGCGATAATTGCTTGGCAACTGTGAGCAATTAAGTGGAGCAATCACAATGAATTGCGGTAATTAATGTTTCGGGAATATTGCTTTTAGTTGCTTCATGTACTTATTCCACATTTCTCAATGTCGCGAATAGGAGCTGGTTTTGGTGGTAGAATGGTGGTGGGAGGGTTACACATTGCCTAGTTTTTAAAGTTGCACGATATTGCATAGTATTGTGTGGCCGTATAGGCTGCTACATGCAGAATACAACTGTCACCCACCATCTCTTCACGGGTGTCGGACAAGGCGACTAAGGCAAAGACAGCCTCTTATACCACCTAGTAATACGTACGTACTGCGATTTACGTACCTGATAGATAGGAGACTTTGCGAACGTAATTGGCGAGCTGTGGGTGTTCATTCACCTTTGTTTACCCCTTAAATCTTTATATGTTGATGCCACCGTCGTGTGAGAAATTCGAAGTCAGAATCAATAAGACTTCTCTCTGTTCCGTTCATAGGAGAGCCCTGTTCTCCAGCAGTGGAAACATTAAAGGCCTGCTGGTAGCATAAGGACGATGGCGAACTAGTATTAGGCCAGTGATAGTTTGGTTCCCTTTCTTCTTATTCGGGTAACCTCACCATCTTACTCCGGTGACAGCAACTCTTTCCGCATCAATGCAGAATTTTTTCGAACCCATTCTAACCACTTATTTCTTAGCAACTATTTGCACTTTGCAGGTGCGACTCTCGTCAACATACTCATACCTGGCACGATCAAGTCCTTCGGCGTTCTCCTGGTAGAGTTCAAGGATGTGTTCGATACGAGCGCGTCTGCCGCCTCCGGGATAGTCGCGTTGTGCTACTTCCTGTACAGCAGTCTTGGTAAGAGTTTCTGCCCGTCTAGCCAAGTGGCATATCTATTCGAACGGTCTAGATTTGCCACTCGGCTAGTCGAAAGACAAAAATGCACAGTCGAGAAATAAAAATGTACAGCGGTCTTGGTAAGCGTTTCTGCCCGTCTAGCCTAGTGGCATATCTATTCGAACGGTCTAGATATGCCAGTTGGCTAGTCGGAAGACAAAAATGCACAGTCGAGAAATAAAATGTACAGCAGTCTTGGTAAGCGTTTCTGCCCGTCTAGCCTAGTGGCATATCTATTCGAATGGTCTAGATATGCCAGTTGGCGAGTCTAGAAACAAAAATGCACAGTCGATAAATAAAATGTACAGCGGTCTTGGTAAGCGTTTCTGCCCGTTTAGCCATGTGGCATATCTATTCGAACGGTCTAAATTTGCCACTCGGCTAGTCGAGAAACAAAATGCACAGTTGAGAAATAAAAATGTACAGCGGTCTTGGTAAGCGTTTCCGCCCGTCTAGCCAAGAGGCGTATCTATTCGAACGGTCTAGATATGCCAGTTGGCTAGTCGGAAGACAAAAATGCACAGTCGAGAAATAAAATGTACAGCAGTCTTGGTAAGCGTTTCTGCCCGTCTAGCCAAGTGGCATATCTATTCGAACGGTCTAGATATGCCAGTTGGCTAGTCGGAAGACAAAAATGCACAGTCGAGAAATAAAATGTACAGCAGTCTTGGTAAGCGTTTCGGCCTGTCAAATCAAGTGGCCAATCAGTTCGAACGAATAGAATACAGGGAGCGGAGGAGCCCAGTAGCGCACTGGCATAGCACGTTTGGCCTGCGATTGCGTAAGCCTAGCAATGTTCGCTAAGGCCGGTCATTGGATGGGTGACCAAAAATTTACTGTCTCGAGCTGCTCCGTGCTTCGGAAGGCACGTTAAGCCGTTGGTCCCGGCTGCATATGCAGTCGTCAGTACCCACCAATTCGCACTGGGCCAGCGTCGTGGGTTATGTCCCAGTCTCACCTATATTCTACATCTTTAGTGAAGACATTAACGGGCTGGTGATAATGACTTCAATGTCATGGTCAGAACGTTGATCGTTCTTTCCACTTGCTACGATAGCTAGACACTTTCTGATACATACATACATAAATCACGCCTATATCCCCGAAGGGGTAGGCAGAGGTGAATTAAACACCTACTTTTCACAATTATGTGAGACCCCAATAGGTGGCGAGCCTATTGCCATCTATGGGACACATAAATCGCAGCACATGAGGAACGCGGCTGCCCATTACTCATTGCTGTCTTTCCGTTACACCTGTATAAATTATACTTTAATTCAATTCCAGGACCCCTCTCGTCGATCCTGTCCGTCAAGTGGTCGTATAGAACAGTCACCCTGATCGGCGGAAGCTTCGCGGCATTCGGGATGATATTCAGCAGTTGTGCCTTCTCTATATCATATTTATATTTTAGGTAAGATAGATAGGAATTGATGAAGAAATTGGTCATATTCCGACCAAGGCACCCAAGTTTCTATCATCACTATCGGCTAACCTCTCCCACCTTCTAATAGGCTCCCCCTATTCAGTAGGTTCCCCCCCCCCACCCTCAGTAGGCTCCCCCCCCTTTAGTAGGCTTCCCCTACCCTACTTTTGTACCCTATGACATTAACCCACAAAAATTCTACAGGTTACGTAGGTTTAGGATGAGTAAGTTTTGAAATTTAAAATTAATATACATAGGTACTTAGAATCGAAATTAAAGAGAATAAAAATATACGTGTCGAGTCTTACTGCCGCACTCAGAAACGTCAATAAACTTTAATAAGTACTTAATGCAAAAAAAAATCGTTTAAATCTAGACCATAGACCCAGCAAGAATAGCGTCTAGTTTTGAATTGTCATTTTTTGAGATTAAGTACTCATCATCGTTATCTGACGTCTCTGAGTGCGGCAGTTAATGTCAATTTTTCATCCATATAAAAAAAACTGTGTGTCCATTGTATTTTACTCTGGCGTCACCACGCAGCGCCCTCACAGCATAAAAACACGCCCAATATATTTTTCACTTCTCATGCTCTATAGGCATATATAGGCTGCACAAAATCGAATTTTGTGCTCTAGACTCTAGATCACAAAATTCGATAGATATTTCGATAGATATTATATCTACTCATAAACGTGTCTATATTAAGGCAAAGAAAATGAGCCATGCAGCCAAACACAATAAGAAATTCAGAGATAGAATTTGCTATTTTTTAATATTTACTTAAATTTATTAACCTAATGTGTTTTTAAGACATAAAAGATGTTAAAATTTTAATTCAAGTAGGTACGGTAGGTTATTAATTTAATTTAAGAAAATTATTATTTCTAAATTAATTTAATACTTGGCTGTATAGGTCTGCAGCCCAAGCCTAATATCAATGGGAAAAACAATTTCCTTCAGTATTCAAAACTGTACTAATTTTAGTTTTAATTTTAAGAAATGTTATGATAAACTACTGTTTTATTTCCTCGCAATCGAAGTGAAAAGCAGAGTTTCTAACTCGTCCACAAAACCATTTTTATCCTCGACATTACTATCAGACAAAAATGATTCGTTTTGTGCACTTGATGGAAAATCTACTATGTGATCACACTAATGTTGTAACCTGTCTTGTGTATTAATAAATAAAATATAATAAATCTTTCAGCTTCGGGGCTATGGTGGGGACCGGCGCGGGCCTAGCCTTCCCCCCCACCGTGTACATAGTCACCTCGTACTTCGTGCGGCTGCGCGGCCTGGCCAACGGCATATGCATGTCGGGGTCGGCGTTCGGCAGTATCATACTGCCCCCGGTACTCAAGTACCTCCTGGACACTTACGGGTACAAGTGAGTATCCTTGATTCATAACTATCTCTGGCTGTCCTTTTATTTCTTCGCTGCCAATATTTAAATCTCATTAGGACACTTGCTGCCGCACTCAGAGACGTCAATTAAATGTCAAAAAAAAATCATTTAAATTTAGACCATAGACCTGGCAAGAATAGCGAATAGTTTTGAACTGTAATTTTTTGACATTGAGTACTCATTAACGTTATTTGACGTCTCTGAGTGCGGCAGTTATGGTTACAAGTGAGTATCCTCCTCAGATGGCACGGTATTACTGATTGAGGTTTAGGACTGTAACGTGGTATAGTATAGTTCTTTTGGTATAAGATGAGCTTTGCATTGGTGTGAGTGTGCACTCACGGATAGTGTAAAGTGAGATGTGGCCAGCCACCGTAGCACGGGACGTGGACAAAATCTCCTCGGGGAAAAGAAAATATTTTCGTCTCGCTCTAACTTCCACTGAATCCCGAGACAAAACACTGTCAAGTGGTGGAGAGAGATTTTGTCCACGTGACGTGGTACTATTCTATACCTTTTTGTATTTCTAAATTTACTGGCAATATTTAAGAAGTATGTAATTTATTTCCCATGCTGGCATGGGAGCGAAAATATAACGTAGAATGTACGAGCCCTGATTCATCCCATATATGGATGTCGTAAAAGTCTACTTAGGGGGATGGCCTAGTGTAAACCAATAAGGTACCTTGGGGCACCCGAATGGTGGAGGTCAAACCACCAACAACAGCATACCTAAAGAGGGTTGGTGTCAGGAGGGCGGCCGGCTGTAAAACCTAAGCCAAAACCTTGAGCAGTATGGGTTGGAACGTTGTCATTCCAATCACTCTCTCCGTTCATCGGTCTCTCGACAAAGTTGGATAACTATCTGAAAATGTTTATCTATACTAATATTATACAGCTAAAGAGTTTGTTTTTTCGTTTGGTTGGTTGGTTAAACGCGCTAATCTCAGAAACTACTGGTTCAAATTGAAACATTCTTTTTGTGTTAGATAGTCCATTAATTGAGGAAGACTACAGGCTATATAACAACCACATTAACGCGAGCGAAGCCACGGACGACCACTAGTTTATGTATATATTTTCATCTTTCAGGGGAGCAGTTCTAGTGTTGGGTGGTATAATGCTGAATGTGTGGGCAGCGGCTCTCCTCTTCCAACCGGTTGAGGAGCATATGGTCAGGAGGTACAAGGAGACTGAGGAAGACGAGGAGGAAGTCCCCCAGGTGAGTGGGGAGAGGACCCGAGGAGGTCACGGTATCCTGGGAGGGAGAGAAAGGCTTTATTTTGTATGTATGTATTATATGTAATACGGTACATCTTAAATATATAAAGGTGGGTATCCTTATACAAGTACGCTGGACCGAAGGTTGTCATCCAAAAAATGAAGCCAATTTGATTATCGCCATCTTGGCGCTGATGGCACTGGTGTACGAAGGTGAACGTCCACGGAACTAATATTAGAGATGCATTTGTAATGTCAAATTTAAACAACAAACGTCAAATTTAGTAAGTAATGCCGCCTTGACATGTTAGTAGACGTACACAGTGTGTTCGTGGACGCGAGCAAAACAAAACGAAGTGTGAAAGTTCTCCGCTGCGCGCACCTACGTTGTTAGTCGCTTAATGGAGTGGTCCTTCTCTTGTAAAGATGAGATTTCCAAAACCGAGTAGTATTTTATAGTCATCAACAATACAATGTACCAAAATGTATGCCGCACTGGCTATTCGTTCTGATGGCGATATGTTCGTTCAAAGGTTTCTTTGAAAAAGTGTATCCATTGAATCAGTCGCAGGAACGCGGAGCGTAAAAGGTTCGCGAACCTAGTGGATCGCTGCAAAAGTCAGTTTTTTTTTTTTTTAAGAATCATAGTGTCTCTTTTTTATCAAATGGTGCCTTTTTCGAATATTATTATAGCCATTCAGTACGTCGCTTCTAGTTGTGGTACTTCCTTGGTTTATTTAAATGTTTTAATATTGAATGAAATTAATTGAAACATTTAATATTTTATTGAAATTTGATCAAACAAATATAAAACGGCATCACTGTATTTCTGTCTTGACAGTGTAATATTAACCTCTCAACAAACTTCAAATAATTAGCATTCATTACGTTATACATAAAAATAAAACAATCTTAAGCTGACATTTTTCCATTGTATCAAAAATTGTTACAATGGAAAAATGCAATATGATCAGTTACTGTATTTTTCATTAGGGCAACAGTATAGTCTAATCGCAATAAGGAAACAAATATCCCCCTCCTAATCATGCCACATTGCATGCAGCCAATCATGGTGCAGGAAATTATTGATTCTCTGGCTCGTGATTGGTCCGTAGCTCTGACGTCATCGGTGACTTTTTGACCCTTTGCTACCAGCAAGTGCACGATGGTACTTTTCAGGGGGAATCTTGTCTGCATTATGATATCAGGGAGCACAGTAGACATACTGGGATTGGAATACTGTTTATTGATGCTTATAGCATTTTACACGATTACGGTTTCTGTATAGAGTTGTTATGGAACATTTTTTGTTTAAGTGGTGTGTGGGGTTGAACATATACGCCTTTGTTTTGTAAATACAATGCGTTTGCGTTTCGTAGTGTAAGGCGAGGCGAGAAATAAAATATCAGACACTGTATTTTCTAGAATTTCCATTAAAATAATAAGTAAAACACGACATGATCGATGAGCTCGATGGCGCAAAATGTAGAATTGAAAAAAAAAATATTTATTTATTTAGGACAGCCAACAAGATCACACCGATTATCAAGAATATATTATATAAAATATATTTTTTTTCTTTTATTCATAACTAGTCGCTATTCTTGTCAGGTCTATGGTATATTTAAAATAATTTAAATGATCATTTTTTTTGTATTAAGTATTGATTGACGTAAATTGACGTCTTTGGGTACGACTGTTAGTAGTCGAGCCTATGATAACGTTCTGTACTTGGAATCTGTATCAAGACGGGAGCGAAGTAAATCAGTGGTTTAAAACCACGCGTGCCGTTATATTATCGGAGTGACTGCGTTCGAAATAGAAATGATCGCACTGTGTGTGTGTGTGTGTGTATCAACTACACGGGACTCACACCAATAAATAAAGTAAGCAACCCCTTGTTTTCTTTCTTTCTTTCTGTATATGTCACAGAGAGATCGTCGAATCTGGCGTTTCATGGACTTGCTGGTAATCAATAAATTAAAAAAAAAACGGAAATAAACACTTTTTTCGGCAGGTTATTTGGTGCAGTTCTCTAGTGAATGAAGCGAGCGAGTGTAATAAATAAATTGTTCTATGTATCAACAATGTAGAATTCGACGATCTGCCTGCGACATATACTAACTAACATGTCATCTAATATGCATTACATATTATACATACACAAAATAACGCTTGTCTGGTGTTTTTCTTGGGTTGTCGTAGAGTGCATGTTTTTTTTTGTATTCACCGCTTTTCTTGTTCACTTGGGTGGGCATAAATGGGTGTGGCAATAATTTTTATTAAAAAAATATTTTTACTAGCCGTTAGGGGAAAAGGTCATTGTTTTGTTTTGTGTCACCCCCTGACCAGGAAGTGGTACGTGGTACTTTCCATACGCGTAGCGCGCGGAAATGTCCACTTTACGGTCAGGTGTGACATAAAATATATTACGTGAAGTTCCTCCGCGCTTCGAGAGGTTAAGCCGTTGGGCCCGGTTGCGACCACCCTGGGCATAAATATGCGCGATCCATGTATATAACTATACATGTATTGTATGTTATCGATAAGCCACCAAAGACAATTAGTAAAACATAAACGACTGTCGACATCAAACCATTATACCGCCGATCGATAATGGACCATGATGGATCGGCGTGGGCGCAACTTAAATGAGACTCAACGTTACTTGGTCAAACGCATGATTCCTTCGGCAGTGTGTACTTAAATTCATGGCACGGTTATATCATATTCTTGTGTCCAATGTAGGTTCGGTATGAGACATTTAATCTTCTTGTTAAATTTCTGAACATGTTCATAGCTGTCCATTAATCTCCAAAACATCTAAACTAAATATTTTCTTTAAAACTTAAAGTATCTATCCAATCAAATTTATTTTTAAATTAATGAGAAAAAAATTGATTTTTATTTGTAACGTTTGTTTGTATTATAATGTTCGGATAACAAATTACTTTTGTTAATTAATCATCTTTTTTTAAATTGTTTTTTCTTTGCTACGCAGACAAACATCATGCTGTATTTTCCTTGTCAAAATTTTACAACTATGTAGCTTGATTTTCAAAATTTACTTTAAAAACTACGCTTTTGTCGATCGCTGACGCTACTCGTTTGTGTTAAAGCGTACCGGCGGCGCTTGTGTTGTGTGCTCGTGTTTTATGGCCCTTATAGAGATTTTGATTCTTATGTTACTTACATAAAGTTCCTTTTTGCATATTGAGCGGTAGCTGTGCGGTGTACGTGGGGTTTTATAAGAGTATTTGTAGACTGTATGAAATTTGCATAAGATTAAAAATTGGACAAACCATTTGGACTTTTATTTATTTTTTTAATCTCAAATATCCCAATCATATTGTCACCATCTTGTTAAATTTCACTTTTATATGGAACCGAACGCAGCTTTGTGCGGTGCATAATTTTTTCCAAAAAAATCCTTATGTGTCGTTTCAGCCTTAGTCGTGACGACTGCCGCAGGTGATTAAAAAAAATTGTCAATACAATATTTTGATTCCGTCCAATAAGGGCACAGTCCATGCCATAGGATCAAACATGAGTTTTACTACTGCTATTTGGAACTTTATTCTTAATGGTACTGAGTCGAGTGTAAAATATGAAAACAATGTTATGAAAAAAAATATATTTTGTTTTATCATTGCTTGTACAGAAAATGCACTGCCGATTGAGTGCAAATATGTTGTATAAATTGATCCATGGTCTCTTCGTTAGTAATTTAACTTTTTGATTTTTTTTATTTTATCATCAAATAAACGTTAGAAAAGTTACTTTTAATGTTTATTTATGTAATATGTTGTAAATATTTACCATTCTACGCTTTTTGTTATATTAATTTCTATAGTGAACCGAGGAAAGGACAAGATTAATTAAAAATATTGTGATCTAAGTATTTATAAAAAACTTAAACTGAAAATATTTAACGTTTTTGTCAGATAAATACGACTAAGTTATCCAAGCGTTAAAAGCAGAAACATGTCAAGTGTTTTATAGTGGGTATTTATGCCTCATTGGTTACACCATTATTGATGCTTTTGATCACAGTCTGATTTATACGACCAATATATTTTTGTTTTTTGATAATTGATGATTTTGTCTCAAAAATACGACGTCGGAACTCTAAAATGTTATTACAATAGTGTGTGTAGTAGTGATTATTAAAATACGTTCGATCCACTTTATCAACACGCTTTGCCCTTTAGTTTTTTTTTATTAACCTTATGGTCACTGTTCTAATCGAATATCCAGTAGACCAGTATAGAATTGTGACTACCCACACGCTTAGTTTGACAATAATATTTTGTATAGAACATTGTAACATGTAGATGAGCTGGTCTCTTTAGCTGCTGAGTATTTAGTCTAGAGAATTAATATGATTTAATTATGTTTTTTAAATATGTATAAGCATTGCATCTTTCTCTTTATTACATAAAAGTGATCATTGAGGTGCAATTGAAGACGATTTTAATTAACTTTCCATGGATTCAATACGGATCCAGACGCTTCTAATTAACTTTCCACTATTGGATCCATCGGTTGATAGAGAGAGAAACATACCCCTCGTATGTAAGCCGATTTCAGTTGCTTTAGTCTACCCGTCACTCTCACACTTTGCTGTTATTCTCAATGAGCGAGAGAGATAAGTAGACCATAGCAGCTGAAATCGGCCTACATAATACGGGGGCTGGTGTGGTTTTTAAAGACTTTAAGTTCTTTAAGCAAATATTTTTCCAAAAACAGTACTTTCTCCCTCCTCACTTGATCACGATAAAGAGAGAAATGCGATGACCCAAATCGTTGGCTAACAAATCAATGTTGCAGCGACGACCATTCAAATTGCGACCTTATTGTGTAACTCCAAAATACGTTTGCTTTCAGGACGACATCCTCTTCGAGGAGGAGGAGCCGACGGAGTCGTTCAACATGCCCGAGCAGCCCGAGGCAGACAGAAGCAACGGCGCCAAGGGGCTGGACAAAAACCAATCGCACCCCCATATAAATAACAGCCACAGTTGCATGCCGTCGCTCTCGTCCCAGAATCAATTGAAGCACAACATTTCTAAGAGAAGGCTCTCTCGTCACTTGTCCAAGACGAATAACAGTTCGGCGTCGATCACGTTGGACAGTAAGAAGCTTGGGTCCCAAGAAGCTTTTGGTAGGAGATTGAGTACGGCGGGACCGAAGAGGAATTTCTCTACCTCTAGCTTCGCTTATGTCTCCACGACTTTCCACGGGTCCACGCTTTCAGCGTTCGAGCGGCCGAATGAGTTCGCTTCGCAGTTCTCCCTCAAGTCTGTGACTGAGAGCGTGGCGAATGTAGCCTACTGCTGCTTTTGCTGCAAGAAAAAACCCTCAGCGAAAGCGAAGGAACCAAACAAGTTTTTCGATCTGAGTCTCTTATCGGATCCGACGTACTTGGTCATACTGATTTCCTCCAGCACGGTCGCTATATCCTGCACCAATTTTATTATCCTACTACCCTCGCACGCGGAGAACATTAATTTTACTAAATCCCAAGGCGCGTTACTGCTCAGTACCGTCTCGGCGTTCGACCTGGTCGGACGTATTGGAGGCTCGGCGCTCTGCGATCTCAACTTGATACCGAAGACGTTTTATTTCGTGGGAGGTCTTCTGTTTTCTGGGGTTGCCTTGGTCGGGATACCGCTGTGTACCACGTATATTTCGCTGAGTGTCTGCTGTGGGTTTTTCGGTCTAGCCTCTGGGATCAACAACGGTGTGACTTCATTGGTGATGGCTGAGATGTTAGGCTTGGAACGGCTCATGTCGACCTACGGCATAAGTCTGTTCGTGAACGGTCTCCTACAGTTGATTGGACCGCCCATTTGTGGGTTGTGGTTCGAGAGAGACAAGAACTATACGAATATGTTCATCACTTTTGGCTTCATCTTTATAGGTGGAGCGTCTTTGTGGCTTTTGATGCCGATTATCAATAGACGCAAAAAAGCGAAGCTAGAGGCTAGTAATCAAAGGGTCTGAGTACCAGTTCCGATTTATACGATATTGATGTTTGTTTTTTCTTGTATTAGAGAACACAGTGCCTTCTGAAATTTTCCCTTGTGACATTCCTGAATCATGCATGCGATAGATTAATCGTGCCGACACATAATAATTTGAAAATCCTATTTTAGCCTGTGTATTGTTTTTCCTCTAAATCCCGATATATTCCAATGACATTCCAAAAAGATGTTTGTCTTTACATTATTTGGATTAAATTTTAACAGAATGAAGTCTGGCCAACAATTATTGACGTATTTTATTGCCGGTTTTCACTAATATGAATTGAATTTTAAATTGACAGCGGTAAGATTTATTTTGCTCCGAATACATATTTCTTTGTCCTCTCCCAAGTCGAATAGGCTCGCTATGGATACATGGTTATATTTATAGCTTAACTTTTTTTAAACATTTTGTATTGTTATGAAAATTAAATTAAATTACTATTTGACTAAGACAATATTTCAGTATATTAAAATATTTTTATCGTTACATAGGGGAAGAAGGGGCTTGCTGTCTAAAGCGGTCACCTGTATATGTGTAATTGTGTCTATTAATATTTAAAACTACCGCGTTCCCCGTAGGGTAGGCAGAAATAAATTTATACACAAAAAACAATTATTAAAGAATAAATAAATAAATAAGAATAAGTAAAAAGTTACATCATCGAACAACTGTAGGTACTGAGCCCAAGATCATCAAATTGTATAATGTAAATAAACATCATTATGCTTTTAAGAATGAAGCAGTATGCTCGCTTTGGACTAGATCTACCCCTAATTATGACAATTTTATTGGATGGGTACCAATCTCGACTTTATTCTATGGGCGTTAAACGACAGTTTTCGATAACATATACCTCGCTTTAGATGCAATACTATTACAAATTCATTCACGAACTTATCTTCTCTCTTTCTGTCTCTTTTATTGCTAATGTTGTTAAATATTGTTTGTTCTCCCTTTTGAGGACAATAAGGACGCTTTCAAATGGATATTAAATCCCATAATGAATACAGTAAGGCGTCACGTATTTTTACGGAAATTGAACCTTATCTTTGAGACGTTAGGATGCATAAACGTACCAACTTGCTATACGCACTTACTTCTTTACTATATGCTATAACTAAAGCAGTGTTTACACGAAATCCGTGCATTAATTTATTTATGTTTAACCGACGAAAACGGAGGAGTTTACTCAATTCGTAACCGCATGTTTTTTTTAATATCTTATACATAGATATAGCGATGGTCATTCATCTGTCTCAACCTTAAGATTTTCCATTAAGTCGTTTCATAGCTGAGGCTTTATCCAAAGGAGTTTCGTTCCAATGGTATAGACAAGTGTATACGAACCCCTAGGCTTAGGTTTGACTGTTCTAAAATGGTAACTAAGTTTACTTATGGCGGGTTTCAATATTTTTCTACAGTTGAAGATAGACGTATTGGTTGCTCTTGGTAGTTAGTGGTTTGCCCTCTACCATTGATGAAGATTGGTACCTGGAATTGTTTGAGTCTATGGGCACTTTACAACCCTCTAGAAGCTTCTAGACGTAAGTCATAGGCCCTTTATGTCCAGTTCTTAAGATGCTAAAGACCAAAGGTTTTACTTTGACAACTATATAGAATGTTGAGCATCAATCATTTAGTGATTGTCTTCCGACATGACGTGACGTGAACAAGAATAAACCGTAGGTACAAATTTTCTGTAGTTTACTTGTTTTAGTTGTATTTTTTAGGAAAAAATTTAGGGCACACGCCTCGTATGTATAGTTACCGATATTTTTTTTATATTATTATCTACCTATTAATATTCGGATGCAGTATCGTATTTTGCAGTACCGAATGCGTGTTGAAGACTTCATGCCTGCAAATTGCATCATTCGTGCATGTTATTCGATAAGCTAGAATAAATTACTATATTATTTTTTACGTGTACGCGTTTTATATTAGCAGAATATACAATTGTAACCACCCCCTATCTCTTTCGTAGGTGTCGTACGTAGGCTGAGTTGAAGAAGGGGCATGTTGTATCACCTTGTTATTGCGATTTACGTGCCCGATAGATGGCAATAGGCTCGCCGCCTAATGCATGGGACCTAGCGCAATTGACGCATTGTGGAGCGGGACTAACCAACTCACCTCTGCCCACCACCCCTTAGGGGATAAATGGGCGCGATTTGTGTGTGTACGTATGTTTTGTTGTTAGCTCTTCCCAGCCATTATGATTTTTGTACTAGTGTTGAGCTGAGGTCTTTTGTTTCACCCTGTATAATGTCCTGTTGATGCTGTGTTAGTATTTTTATGGGTGGTGAGTGGAATATTATACTTTACACCACACAAATAACTGACGGACATGTGAGGTTGATCGATTGAATAATCGTTGAAAGACCTGGGTATTAGGTAGGTCAATTCGTTAATATTTAGAAAAATATTGATTGATTTGCCACTTGTGGATGGCAAAATCGACGGAATACTATATTATACAATTTTAGATATTATACTATTTTTTTTTTTTTTCTTAGTTTTAGATAGTGGGAATCTTTTGAGATACTAAAACGGCTAGATATTCTTTGTTCCTCTAATGTTCAAATGTTCTTACATTTCATTTTTACTGCGCGGGCCCAGTATATGTATACAGGTGTAACAGTAAGGTGCAGTGGTATTTTAAGAGGTTGTTTGGGCCATCGAACTTGACAACTTTCACTGAAGGATCAACATCAAAATTTAAAAAAAAAATCACTTGCCCATACAAACTGACGCCAAATGGTTGCCGGTTTAGTGTGGAAGGGTTATTTTTTTCTTTAGAAAAAAATAACTACACACAGTTATTTATAACTGTAAGAAAAGAAATATATTGTAAGTTCGTACTTTTACAATCACTCACTTACACTAAGGGCCTGTTTCACAATCGACAAGTAAGTTTATTTCGCAGTTCAATTGATATACATATATTTTATTTAAAACTGTCAAATGATCTGCGAAGTAAGCTACTTCGAACTTACTTGTCGATTGTGAAACAGGCCCTAACTCTTTATTTGACAAAAAACAATTTGAACATAAAATATATTTTCTAATGTAAATAAGTGCAAAGGAACAATAACCTATTTAAACACTGCACCTTTCTATTATACAGGATAACAAATTAAATTAAATAAAGGGTTAATAAATTTCTTTAATAAGTTGGTCATAGAAACAGATATTACCTTCTATTTTTTCTGTTTTTCTATATTTGAACGTTCTATTCTTAATTGATTTTATGACTTCTCTGCTGCTAGTTTAAATTAAGTAATTTATGAGAATAAGTACAGTTGTTACTTTTTTAGTGAAAACCTTTGCACAAAATCATTTTTGTATTGTGATAATTATCGTATTATTTTTACTTTTTTCGATTTATTTTTTACTATTATGCGGGAATGGTAGATTCACTTTGATGCTGGTAAAATAGTTTCAGTGACAGAGGTGTCTTCATTTAACTCTTACTGCCTACGTTATAAGAGCGAAAACAAAGAAAGTTTTTTTAAAGATATTTTTGGTGAAAAAATGTCTTAAGATGTTGCTGTATGTAACGTGATGATACTATAATTACTATTTGATGAAGTATTTTTAGGCTACCCATTATTCCATCAATGTGAATTTGTCAATCTTTTTTTTTGAGAGTTACCAACTAATATTAAATAATATAGTAATATTAAGTGAAATATATTTAAATTGCTTCATTTTACATTACGAATTTACTGTTTTATAATATACATTGTAATATACGTTGTACATTTTTTTGACATTTATTTTTAAAGATGCTGTAACGCCATTGGCTGTTCAAACTGCGAGCTCATTTGTAGTTGAGACGATTGTTAAAATTGCTTATACATACTCAAATTAGATTGCAAAGTAGGTAAGTTACAGTATTTGTCTAAGAAAAATTTTTGTTACTTATATTGTGGTGTGTACGCTCTGTAATCTGTTACTTAATTTTAATTTTTTAAGTGTATTAAAATTATTATTTAAGAAATCAATAGGAGTTTTTTTTATCATAAAACTAACATTTAGGCCAACTATCATCAGGCTGGCCTAAGTTTGTTAGCTTTTCATAATCAAATAATTTTGTGGTTAGAAAAAGTATACATTGCGAGGGTATCCGTTGATTTACAATCCAACGTGAAGTGTAAAGGTAAGAGAAATTTCGACAAGTTAATTAAGGTCTTGGTTGGCCAAGTGGTACAGGCTTCCGCCCAGTTCGCAAGGACTCGGGTTCGATTCCCGCATCAAGGCTTTCTTATCACATTATTCTTTGACATTTATACATATAATGTTCAAATTAAAAATAAAAATAGTAATGTTTATAATCAGTTAAATTCAATCATTTTATTTTTAAATATTGTCACTTGGATCAAATACATTATAAAAAGCGAGCTCGATGGCGCTGTGACTTAACGCGCTCGGCCGGCGATTGCGTAAACTAAGCTATATTTGCTAAGGCCGGTCAAGGGATGGGTGACCAAAAGTGTATTATCTCGAGTTGCTCTGTGTCTTAAAAGGCACGCCGTTGACCCGGTTGCATTTTCAGTCGTTTTTACCTATCAATCCGCGCTGCGCAAGGGTTATGGCCTATTCGCCCTGTATTCCATCCATACGGAAGGTCTGTAGGTAGGTAAGTACTAAGGCTGCTTTTTCATCAGAGATGTGGGAGGTAGCTAAGCGGTGCGCCAGACAAAATCCTCCAATAGGATTATGCTCCATTTCCGTATTGCAGAATCAGTTGGTGACGGCAGAGCAGAATACAATTGTCACCATCTCTCCCGTGGGTGACGTACAAGGTGACTAAGAGTAAAGACAGCAATGAGTAATCGGTAGCAGCACTCCTCTTGTATCACCTAGCAATATACTGCGATTTAAGTGCCCGATAGATGGCAATAGGCTCGGTACATGGGACCTAGCTTAGTTGGCTAAAAGTGGGTGTTAATTCACCCCTTCGGGGGTATAGGCGTGATTTATGTATGTATGTAGAATCAGTATAATTGGACGATTTTTCCCTAGCACGGCGCTTAGTCACCTCCCACATCTCTGGTGGAAAACCTCCCTAAATGGCTGGTTATGATGATGATTAAATCCATCTTCTTACAAGGGACCTCTGCTTACCTCTTCAGAGATAAAGGCATGATCTGTATGTAATGTATGTATGTAAATCCTTAATTATCCAGTATTTTAATCTATATCATACCGTATGCTCTTTCCAGTTGGAAACCTTCGCGGAAGAAGAGGCTGGCGATACGGAAGACTCGCGGCCACCAAAACTGGTGTTCACACCGGACGACCCTGAAAAACTGCCGAACGGCTCACCGCCTATGCCGAAGAACAAATCGCACGGCAGTTTCGGCGAAGGCTCGCCGAAAGACTTCGCGAGATCCGCCAGCGCCGCCCTAGTATCAGGGGAGGGGGGGAGAAGCCGGAAGAACACACCGGTGTCCTCGAAGCACGGGTTGCAGCGGATCACAAGCAAGAGCCACATGCCTAGCAACCCTTCGCTGCTGGAGTCAGTTCCAGAAGGCAAGCCGAGCCGAGTGAATTCGACCGAAGCGTTCGGCAAGAAACTCGCTGTGCCGAAGACGCCGAAACGCAGCCCCTCCACGTCCTCTTTCCAGTACATGTCGACGCCTTTCCATGGCTCGACTCTGTCCGCCTTCGAGAAACCCAGTGAGTTCGCTTCGCAGTTCAGTCTGAAGTCAGTGACTGAGAGCCTAGCGCCTCTCACTTACTGCTGTGGCTGCAAGAAGCCGAAAGAAGATAACCTAAAGAAGGAACCTAGCAAGTACTTCGATGTGCAACTCCTTAGGGATCCCATATATCTAGTGATTTTGATATCGAACTGCACCTGCGCGATCTCGTATACGAACTTCATTATCCTAGTGCCGTCCTATGCGCAGGAGTGTCGGTTCGAGCCGTCGCTAGGCGCGTACCTGTTATCGATAATATCTGTTTTCGATTTGATTGGAAGAATCGGGGGTTCGGCGTTGTCCGATGTTGTGTCAACACCGAAGCGGTACTTTTTCATTTTCGGTTTGCTTTTGTCGGGAGTCAGTTTGACTATGATACCGCTCGCGACTAGTTATGTAGCCGTCAGCGTCATATGTTCGGTGTTCGGTCTCGCGTCTGGTATCAACGTGGGTGTCACCGCACTGGTTATGACTGAGATGCTAGGTACTGAGAGGCTGATGTCCTCGTACGGTATAAGTCTGTTCATGAACGGCATACTGCAGTTGATAGGACCACCGGTGTGCGGCGCTTGGTTCGAGTACATGCAAACGCATAAGCCACTGTTTGTGACTCTAGGCTTTATTTTGATATTTGGCGCGTCACTATGGGGTTGTGTGCCGTTTATAAATAGGAAGAGGCGCGCGGCCGAGAGGAGGAAAGGGAGCGTTGGCGCGTAGCGTTTCGGTTCTTTTTGATTGAGGGTAGCTTTTTTTTTGGTGTCTTATGGAGTTCCAAGAAGGTCGATCGGCTTGGCGTCGAGTACGTAGATTATAGCGTAAAGCATTTTGATCGTCCACCCCCCGAATACAGAAACGCTACTTAAAGTTTGAGTCCTGCTTTACATTTAAGTATTGTCAAAATTGACGTTTTTCCATATACATTCTGGCAGGTATTGTTACTATCTACTGCTACCTACTGTTATATATTGTCCACTTACCTATTTGAGCAGTGCTCAAACGTTGAGTAGCGTTTCTGTATTCGGGAGTACAACGCTTGCTTGATGCTTAAGTCAAGCGTTCAAGAGCTTTTTAGGTATGTTTGATTTGTTTGATCTAGCAACAGAACAGAAACACAGAAAATCAACGTGCTTGACGCCAAGCTGATTGACCGTCTCGGAACCCCTTTAGGTTTGGGGGAGCGCCATTTTTTTCTCGGCTTTCCTCGTCATATCAAGCAAATTATTGTGTCTTGTGTAAATAGGAGCGTGGTTATACAAGCTGTCCTGTAAATAGTACGACGCTGTTTTAAATCATTCAAGGAAAACATATGTTTCGCGAAATCCATATAAATTGAGGACCATGAGATTACGTGGAAATATGTTTGGCTAAAATGGTAGGTCATGGCCCTATCTCTTAACACAGTCATCATCTATTCGATTTTGATTTTAACATTATATAAATGTTAGAAAAATTAGTACAAAGATTTTGGTAGTTAGAAAAACAATTTCGAAAAATTATGTTCGGGAAGCGATTCCCGAAAAGCGAAAATCTTTGTACAGTCATCATCATCACCAGCCCTTTGAAGTCCTAACTGGCGCACAGGCCTTTCCTATATGGATGGGAGAATAAGCCACAACCCACCACGCTGGCCCAGTGCGGATTGGTGAGTATCAACGACTGCAGATGTAGCCGGGACTTACAGTCGCTACTGAAGCATGGAAGAACTCGTGATAGTACCTATATCGTTGGTCATCCATCCAATGACTGGCCTTAGCGAATAGCGGCCTTTGCTTGGTTTACGCAACCGCCTGCGACTAGGGCTGCCTAATCTCACAGCTAATGCAGTTTGTCGTGCTATTTACAGGAACATTCTGTACGGACCTGGCATACTTGTAAGATGGATATAAATAAGTAGTGGGATTATTTTTAATTGAATTATTGACCAACTGAATCTCACGTCTGAAAATTTTTAGTAGGGTTGGTTAATTTTGCCAAATTCATATCACATCATGAATACGGATGTAATGAAGCAATGAGAAACCACATACAATAGCATTTTAATACGCAGAAAATATCACTTGGTAATGAAATTATTCGTTCAATTTGCAATACTGGTGCCACAATGAGAAGACAAACATTTTTATAATGCTGTTATTAGTGATATGCCTTACTTAGTACTTAATTGGTGTGTATGTGTGTGTGATTGTGATGTCAATTGTATCTCAGTTAGTACGAGGCGTATGAAATAGATGGCGCTACTAGGTGGTTGCTTCCAAGCTCGTCAATATTACGATACATTGTCACCCTTCTTCATGAAAACTAAATCTGTCTTTTAAATTATTAATAGTGCTTCGTCTCTTTCTGACAAACCGCTTTTACTCTGTGATGAAAAGAGTCAGAGTGATTGACCCCCGAATACAGAAACGCTAATCAAAGTTTGAGTCTTGCTTAACATTTAAATGTTGTCAAAATTGACGTTTTTCCATACTAATTCTGACAGGTAATGTCCACTTAACTTTTTAAACAGTCCCCCAAATTTGATTAGCCTTTCTGTATTCGGGGGTTAGTTTACAGATTTAAGTCGAGATAGAGATATGACTTAGCGTGAGGAAACAGGATAAAAATAGCGTGCGCCGATGCAACTGAAAAATGAAGATAAAGTGCAAATAATTTATTTATTACTACGAGGGCGGGTCAATAAGTCCGTGACTTTTTGAATTTTTTGAACCTCGACAAATCATATTTTTGGAAGGGATAAAAAATTGGAGAAGCGTTGGACAAAGTGTATAGAGCTCAAGGGAGACTACTTTGAAAAATAAAATGATTTATTTATCAAAAATCTGTGTTTTATTCCAAAAGTCACGGACTTATTGACCCGCCCTCGTACTAAAGTTCGCTCTCAAAACAGTGTTTTAAGGCTGATTTAGTTTTTATAAACAAGGGGTTAAGTGCCTTATTCCTTTAATGCATTAAATATAGCAATTGTCATATTTCTCCAATTGATTGCGAGACCGTAACTATTGGTACGCAGCCCCTCTAGGCAAGTGGCAATATTCTAGCGAATAGAATTCAAATGTGTGAAACTGACGTATTACAGAGAAAACATGCGTCCATCGTGTCAAATGTAAGTGAAGTTGTTAAAAATCAAGATTTGTATTCTATTCGTTTGAATAGATGGTCACTTATCCTGGCCCTTGCTTGCCCCCATAGCACGCGGCGTGGACAAAATTATCTCCACGGGAAAAGAAAATATTTTCCTCTCGCTCTAACTCTCACTAAATCCCGAGACAATACAATGTCAAGTGGTGGAGAGAGATTTTGTCCACACCCCGTGCTAGGCCTAGGCTGTTATACCTATTCAGAGTCGTTTGAGAAAATTGTACTAAACCGGACACCCTGTTGGCTACAGGTCGACTTATCGTACTTACCCCCGAATACAGAAACGCTACTCAAATTTAGGGGACTGCTTAAGAAGTTAAATGGACACCACCTGTCAGAATTTGTATGGAAAAACGTCAATTTTGACAATACTTAAATGTTAAGCGGGACTTAAACTTTGAATAGCGTTTCTGTATTCGGGGGTTAGTCCACTAATGGGCTAACTGAGACTGTAGTCCTACTACGTCCGTTGAGGTACAACGGGACATGTTGTTATGATTGTCGAGTGTATTGGTAAAAAGTCCAGTGTTAAATTATGATAAATGAATCTTATTGTATTGTATGATACATTTATTAGGTACTTGCATTTCTTTTGCGTTTCTCATCTGGAAAAGGCCAGATAGAATATTTCATGTTTTTAAATGGCTCGAGGAATGAGCTAGATAAATCATCATCAATAATTGTTCGCCCGCCCTTTAAATGAATAAATAAATTAAAAAGTACGGATTGGTGGGTAGTAACGGAGAGCGGAGGAGCTCTATGGAACACATTTATGGTCACCCATCCAATGACCGCTACAGCGAGCATTGCTAAGTTAACGCAATTGAGCGATTGAGCTGTGGAGTGAAGTCATTGCCCTTCTAACAAACTTGGTTTGGGTTTGAAATAATCGTTTGGTAATAAAACGAAAAAAAAGGGAATGAGAAGGATCATGTGTTTGAATGTTTTTCCGTCGTATAAATTAGCCTAAAATTGGTAAGAGTTATTACTGTAAACATTAACAGAACCTGGACCATTTTTCCAAATTGAAGATGTTTCTTGAAGATATAGTATGTAAACAGTGCGATTATACGATATGTAATCTGTCGATTCTACCTGTGATATGTACTTATTAGGTATATAAAATTGTGGGATAATTGTTTAATTTATCCTCATGAATGTCTTGTCCTATATAAATTGTGAACAATTTGCAATGTACATAGTATAACAGTCAACAATTCGTAAGATTACCACACACTGTCAAATGCCTGCAATCGATTTTCAAATTGGGTGTTATTTCACCTCTTCGGGGATATAGGCGTGATTTATGTGTGTGTGATTTTCAACCCTTACGTGGTTGGCTCTTAGAATCAAACAAATTGGGAAATTTTAACTGTCTGTGTTAGCCTGATATGTTTTGTGGTTATACATGAACAACAAACAAAAAAACACCCACTCTACTTTTCTATACTAAATCACGCCTATATCCCCGAAGGGGCAGGCAGAGGCGAACTAGCACCCACGTATCGCCAGTTATGTTAGGTCCCATGTAATAGGTGGCCAGCCTATTGCCATTTATCGGGCACAAAAGTCGCAGTAGGTACAAAGCTAGATGGTATAAGAGGAACGCTGTTGAGATATTTGTGTGGTTAGTAAATTCGTTATACTGATTGCGATGAATGACTTGAAGCCATTTTGTAAAAATCGGCCATCTTGATGAGGTAATTTGTGTAAAAAGTCGGTTTGCAATTTTCTATTTTACACTGGAACGACTTAAGTTTTGCATAATTAAACGTTTACGTTCGTTTCAGAGTTAATGCAACTCTTAAAAGCTTACGTTTCCTACATACGTGTAGTTTTGTTTATGTCAACTAAGTTGGCTGGAGTATACTTAGATAACCATGGTGACGCGCTCGGCTATCTAGCATCTGTTTGAACTACGTATCGAAGGGTGACCATGGCACAATTTATTTTGAATGTTTATTATTTTTTAATAAATAGTTACTTTAGTAACTGAAATGGTTTCAGTAGCCAAAGTGGTGAACAAACTAACTTTGCGTTTCTTATATTACGCACTATATTATACTACACTACTCCAATACGTAACTACACAACACTAATCTAGTGTGTAACTAACTACATCACACTATTATAAATATGACGCGGAATGTTTTCGCAGGCTGATTGCATAAATATATTGCCAACAATTCATAATTGAAATTAATGAAATTGTTGCTTTTTAGGTATTCACGATTTGACAGTCACGTCGCACTGTTGGCAACTGAAACTGTCAAATAATAAATACATAATCGCAACAGCAAAAATCCCAATAGCAAGAGAAATACGGAATCAGCCTGCTGGAATATTACCTAGATGTAATTAAACTTAAGTTTCCGATCTAATAGAGGATTGAATGTGGCATCTTATTATTTTTTTTAGTTGAAGTACTTAATACCTACGTGTCTTCAAAGTAACAACATGCATATTCAGATAAAACAATTTTCACGGGAATTCTCTTGCGATTCCGAGTTCATTGCCGGTAAACTGATAGACCTTGTCCTAAAGTTGCTTAACAACAAGCAATCGATGACCGAACGCATTTTTTGAACAGGGATTAAAAAGTGCGAAGTACGTACAGGCTACAACACGTCGGGTGTCACAATCTGCTAGATATTTCTCTGTAATAAGGGAGTCAAAATCTTCTGGAATATTTGCATTTACGTTATATGGTTTCGATTCATGCGTTTTTACATAGATGAGAATAGGTTCGGTGTTTCCACAATCATCTCTATTAGAACGGTCTTCGTACTTATTATGTTAAGTTTTATACGGGATCGATTAACTTTTTATACTACGCAATTATGATGTCTATAAGACGAATCTACTATTATTGTCATATATATATAAAGTATTTTTATTGATTAACGAGATTGTTTTATTTTGTCATATCACCAGGAGACATGAGGCGTAAAGGAGTGTACAACATGTAACAGAAATAACGCACACTCTGAACAATGCTAATGCTAAAGTATGTATATAAATACTATGGTGTTCTTAAAATATTGAAATTGTTTAATTTTTTTTCTTCCCTCATACAAATTGTTTGATCATAAAACAAAATGAATGGAAAAAACGATAATTTTATAATTCATAATTTTTGTGCGTTATTTCTGCATATGAATATGGTACAATCAAAACTTAAAACCACCTTTGACTGATTTCAGGCTTTATTGAATAGATTACCATATAACCTAACCGATGGGACTGGTGGGGTATTAACGACTGCAGATGCAGTCCGGACAACGGTCATCAATGTGCCTTCAGAAGTACGCAGGAACTTGATATAATAAATATATTTGCCCAATCCGTCGGTTAGGTTAGGTTACTGAAGAAAAAAAAGTAAGGAGGAACTAATTCTAATAAAACCACCAAAATTACAAATTCAGCATAAGTATATTTGTAAACTTAAAAAAAACTGATCACAAATTGCATAAATATAAAGTGATTACGTATTCATTAATACATAATTTTTTAACATAATTATTTTAGTAATATGCTCATTATTACATCACAAATCGTTCTTAAACTAAACTTTTGCCAATAAATAAATTAAAAATATTAACACATTATTATTATCATCTGATTTTCAGAGATCCATACAAAATTTGGAATTGTAAGTCTTTATTCTTTATTTTTAAAAAGAACATCATTCGTGAATGATATAGCGACATCGGCCGCTCATGTTTTGCCCTTTCATTCTTGAGGGTGTCGTACAAGGCATTCCTAATCAGTTCTGTAGGAAGATACGATTTTTTATTATTATGTTAGACAGAGAAGCCTTCATCTCATCTGATGGTAAGTGACGATGAGGGCCGAACATGGAATCGAGCTTCACCTGGAACCCTCAACCACAGAGGGGCTGGCTATCTTGTTATGATTGTCGAGTGTATTGGTAAAAAGTCCAGTGTTAAATTATGATAAATGAATCTTATTGTATTGTATGATACATTTATTAGGTACTTGCATTTCTTTTGCGTTTCTCATCTGGAAAAGGCCAGATAGAATATTTCATGTTTTTAAATGGCTCGAGGAATGAGCTAGATAAATCATCATCAATAATTGTTCGCCCGCCCTTTAAATGAATAAATAAATTAAAAAGTACGGATTGGTGGGTAGTAACGGAGAGCGGAGGAGCTCTATGGAACACATTTATGGTCACCCATCCAATGACCGCTACAGCGAGCATTGCTAAGTTAACGCAATTGAGCGATTGAGCTGTGGAGTGAAGTCATTGCCCTTCTAACAAACTTGGTTTGGGTTTGAAATAATCGTTTGGTAATAAAACGAAAAAAAAGGGAATGAGAAGGATCATGTGTTTGAATGTTTTTCCGTCGTATAAATTAGCCTAAAATTGGTAAGAGTTATTACTGTAAACATTAACAGAACCTGGACCATTTTTCCAAATTGAAGATGTTTCTTGAAGATATAGTATGTAAACAGTGCGATTATACGATATGTAATCTGTCGATTCTACCTGTGATATGTACTTATTAGGTATATAAAATTGTGGGATAATTGTTTAATTTATCCTCATGAATGTCTTGTCCTATATAAATTGTGAACAATTTGCAATGTACATAGTATAACAGTTAACAATTCGTTAGATTACCACACACTGTCAAATGCCTGCAATCGATTTTCAAATTGGGTGTTATTTCACCTCTTCGGGGATATAGGCGTGATTTATGTGTGTGTGATTTTCAACCCTTACGTGGTTGGCTCTTAGAATCAAACAAATTGGGAAATTTTAACTGTCTGTGTTAGCCTGATATGTTTTGTGGTTATACATGAACAACAAACAAAAAAACACCCACTCTACTTTTCTATACTAAATCACGCCTATATCCCCGAAGGGGCAGGCAGAGGCGAACTAGCACCCACGTATCGCCAGTTATGTTAGGTCCCATGTAATAGGTGGCCAGCCTATTGCCATTTATCGGGCACAAAAGTCGCAGTAGGTACAAAGCTAGATGGTATAAGAGGAACGCTGTTGAGATATTTGTGTGGTTAGTAAATTCGTTATACTGATTGCGATGAATGACTTGAAGCCATTTTGTAAAAATCGGCCATCTTGATGAGGTAATTTGTGTAAAAAGTCGGTTTGCAATTTTCTATTTTACACTGGAACGACTTAAGTTTTGCATAATTAAACGTTTACGTTCGTTTCAGAGTTAATGCAACTCTTAAAAGCTTACGTTTCCTACATACGTGTAGTTTTGTTTATGTCAACTAAGTTGGCTGGAGTATACTTAGATAACCATGGTGACGCGCTCGGCTATCTAGCATCTGTTTGAACTACGTATCGAAGGGTGACCATGGCACAATTTATTTTGAATGTTTATTATTTTTTAATAAATAGTTACTTTAGTAACTGAAATGGTTTCAGTAGCCAAAGTGGTGAACAAACTAACTTTGCGTTTCTTATATTACGCACTATATTATACTACACTACTCCAATACGTAACTACACAACACTAATCTAGTGTGTAACTAACTACATCACACTATTATAAATATGACGCGGAATGTTTTCGCAGGCTGATTGCATAAATATATTGCCAACAATTCATAATTGAAATTAATGAAATTGTTGCTTTTTAGGTATTCACGATTTGACAGTCACGTCGCACTGTTGGCAACTGAAACTGTCAAATAATAAATACATAATCGCAACAGCAAAAATCCCAATAGCAAGAGAAATACGGAATCAGCCTGCTGGAATATTACCTAGATGTAATTAAACTTAAGTTTCCGATCTAATAGAGGATTGAATGTGGCATCTTATTATTTTTTTTAGTTGAAGTACTTAATACCTACGTGTCTTCAAAGTAACAACATGCATATTCAGATAAAACAATTTTCACGGGAATTCTCTTGCGATTCCGAGTTCATTGCCGGTAAACTGATAGACCTTGTCCTAAAGTTGCTTAACAACAAGCAATCGATGACCGAACGCATTTTTTGAACAGGGATTAAAAAGTGCGAAGTACGTACAGGCTACAACACGTCGGGTGTCACAATCTGCTAGATATTTCTCTGTAATAAGGGAGTCAAAATCTTCTGGAATATTTGCATTTACGTTATATGGTTTCGATTCATGCGTTTTTACATAGATGAGAATAGGTTCGGTGTTTCCACAATCATCTCTATTAGAACGGTCTTCGTACTTATTATGTTAAGTTTTATACGGGATCGATTAACTTTTTATACTACGCAATTATGATGTCTATAAGACGAATCTACTATTATTGTCATATATATATAAAGTATTTTTATTGATTAACGAGATTGTTTTATTTTGTCATATCACCAGGAGACATGAGGCGTAAAGGAGTGTACAACATGTAACAGAAATAACGCACACTCTGAACAATGCTAATGCTAAAGTATGTATATAAATACTATGGTGTTCTTAAAATATTGAAATTGTTTAATTTTTTTTCTTCCCTCATACAAATTGTTTGATCATAAAACAAAATGAATGGAAAAAACGATAATTTTATAATTCATAATTTTTGTGCGTTATTTCTGCATATGAATATGGTACAATCAAAACTTAAAACCACCTTTGACTGATTTCAGGCTTTATTGAATAGATTACCATATAACCTAACCGATGGGACTGGTGGGGTATTAACGACTGCAGATGCAGTCCGGACAACGGTCATCAATGTGCCTTCAGAAGTACGCAGGAACTTGATATAATAAATATATTTGCCCAATCCGTCGGTTAGGTTAGGTTACTGAAGAAAAAAAAGTAAGGAGGAACTAATTCTAATAAAACCACCAAAATTACAAATTCAGCATAAGTATATTTGTAAACTTAAAAAAAACTGATCACAAATTGCATAAATATAAAGTGATTACGTATTCATTAAATCATAATTTTTTAACATAATTATTTTAGTAATATGCTCATTATTACATCACAAATCGTTCTTAAACTAAACTTTTGCCAATAAATAAATTAAAAATATTAACACATTATTATTATCATCTGATTTTCAGAGATCCATACAAAATTTGGAATTGTAAGTCTTTATTCTTTATTTTTAAAAAGAACATCATTCGTGAATGATATAGCGACATCGGCCGCTCATGTTTTGCCCTTTCATTCTTGAGGGTGTCGTACAAGGCATTCCTAATCAGTTCTGTAGGAAGATACGATTTTTTATTATTATGTTAGACAGAGAAGCCTTCATCTCATCTGATGGTAAGTGACGATGAGGGCCGAACATGGAATCGAGCTTCACCTGGAACCCTCAACCACAGAGGGGCTGGCTATCTTATCACAAATTGTCGCAACACAATAATGCTGTTAACATAATGATTATGGCGACAGATTTTGATAAGATGCTGGTAGCAGCTAGCCGGGACTTCAAAAAAGTCCAACCACCAATCAAACCGAGTACAAATTTGTACTCCTATGGGGATCGAAAGCGGGACCTCGAGATCTAATTCAGATGGGCGAACCATTAGACCACGGAGGCGGTTAATAAAGAATATTCGAACATTCATCGTAAAAGGGATATGTATATACAATTACTAATACTATTATTACTATCACAATTGTAATTGCTTGGTTAGTTCACTTAAAAATAATCGATTAAGAGAATCATTGAATATTCGTAACATAAACGCACCACTATACATAAAATGACGTACCTCGAAAACGCAAGGTTTTCAATTATTCACTTTTAGGCTCGCACGGCATTTTACTGTTGTAAAGGTTATGTGGTATAAATGTATACAATGAAAATAATAGTTCTGATATGTCTTTTACTTCGTCAAACTCCCACTGATAAACCCAATACTCCAAGTCTACTCCCAGTTTATTAAGTGTAAATACAATAATCATCAAAAATGTTTAATAAATTTTTGTTATAAAAAATTACACTAAATATTTCAACAATTGCTTGTAAATTTCTCCTATAAAGTCCTACATTCTAGAATTTCTAAAAATAAATACTTGTACATGTTTTAATAATAGAATTATGTAACGTGTTTGTTTGCCCTTAATTCCCATAACTGTCAGGTTGTATGGAGATAGATTATGGCCTTTAGAGTGCGGGCCAGATAAGACCACGCGTGGTCAAAATTGGAACTAAAAATTCGTCTCCTATTTTGTTTGTCTACGAGTGTCAATGTTAGCGAGCAGCGCCACCTCTTGCGCGCGGACTTATCAGGCTCGCACCCTAACAATGGATTAGCCGTACTATTTTTTTAAAGATTCAAATTCAAATTTCCACTGAATATATTTAAGAATATTGTATATCATACACCCCTACGGGATACACTTATTGATGATCTTGGAAATAGGCCACAACAAACATTATTGACATTAGATTCACTCAAAATAAGTTTTATCTCTTTGTAAATTGGACCGTATTGGAATACCGCATAAATCTAATTTCCCACATCTCCCTGTCTCACAAATGACTGGAGTGTTATTAACGCCAACATTTGTATATAAACAGTACAACTACCGACAGAAAAATCTGTTCTTTTATTTTAATTTTCCCTTTTCAGGGAAGGCAAAGGGATCCAGCCCTTACAGTCATGTCTTTATTTTATTTTTCTTGAATTATACATTAAAATGGTAATGCATCTAGTGAGTGCTTGGCGTGAATCGGATGGTAACATACATACGTCATGATGGCGACTGATGAGCTGGTGAATACCACAAAATAATTCTCAATGTCAGACAGACACCATTACATTTCAATATCAATGTTTCCGCATAATTGAACGTCAACACGGATCCTTGTGTATCAAAATAACGCCACTTTTACTGCAAAAGACAGCCCACTCTTAAACAAACCCAAAAATTAGTCTCTCACTATCGAAAAGGCGCCAAACACTCTGTTGTATTTTTTTTTTTCTTTTTTCTATAAAGTTATCAAGTATGCCAGTTACACTACACCGTCATTGTGTACTTTGAATTAAACAAAACAAAACATGTCTAGTAAAAGACGAGTAAAATTTCAAAATAAATAAATACTAGTGTGATGTCTCCTCACCACGCCACATTGGACCTTATCTCATGGACAGTAGGGTTTTATTTGCCTTGATAGCAGCGCGCAGTTTCTTGACTAGAACGGACGGCTGTATCAGCACCGACACTTCGGAGCCGTGCATGCTTAGCCTGAGCATCTCTTCCTCTCCGCCCTGCAATAAATTAAACAGAGAATTATACGCCGTGCAAAAAAATAGTAGATTTTACAACAAGTGCACAAAACGAGCCATTTTTATTCAAGATTTTTGGCATCAATATTATATTTAGCGCTTAGCGTATGTATGTAAATATTATAAAATAACAAAATCTATTTATGATATTCTTATTGTGTTTCGCTGCATGGTTCATTTTCTTTGCATTAATATAGATACATTTATGAGTAGAAACGTTAATGCACTAGTGCACAAAATTCGATTTTGTGCAGCCTACATCCTGCACAAATGAGCACTTTCAGAGCATGCGAAGTGAAAAATATAAAAAGTCCAAGTTTTTAACTTTTCTCAATACAAAGATTTTTGGTGGTTAGAAAAAGAATTTCGAAAAATTATGATCTTGAGGCGGGAATCTTTGTACTAATTTTTCTAACATTTATATAATGTTAAAATTAAAATCGAATAGTTTTCTCAATACATTTAAAAGAATACTCGCCTTGACCAAGTTAAGGGGGCGATTGTTGACTTCGGTGACGGCCCACCTGCCCGGCGGCGGTATGCCCGCTCGCCCCGCCGGGGACATTGGGTCCACGCTCACTATATTGCACTCGTTGTCCAGTTTCAGACCTGAAAACCAAATAAAAAAAAAATAGTTTTTTTCATATTTCGCATGATTACAATCTTCATCTCCCTGCCCTGTTCCCAGTCTATCTGGGGTCGGCGCAGTATGTTTCCTCGTCCATTCAGATCGGTCAGACGTCATCAAGCCATCCACTCCCTTTTGATTCATATCATCCATCACACCGGATAGGTGCTCGTGATGAATGAATATGTTAGAAAAATAGACGGAAAGGACCATCTCGAAGACCGATGAATGCAGAGAGTGATTCAAATGACAACATTCCAATTCATACCTCTCAAGGTTATGGCTTAGGTTTTACAGCCGAATGAATCTTTGGTTTACGCAATCGCAGGCCGAGCGCCCTAATCCACTGCGCCAAGCTCTTCAACCACTGGAAGGGTGACCGAAAAATAAAATTATCCCCTCGTTCGTCCTGTAAAGCCTTGGCTGTATGGCTAACTCTCTTTGCCTCCCCTGATGGCAAATGAAAATTAGAAAGAACAAAATATATCAAAAACACATCACTCGCCTATACTCTCGTTGTCGCGTTTGTTCAACACGTATATCTTGCCAAGTGGAACCCGGTGGAAAAGTATGTCTACCTGTAACAGAGAAAACATTATTTGATTTCTATGTTGTATTATATTCCAATACAATACATATTATTTAGAGCACATAAAAAAAGAATTAACAGAAAAAATACAAAAACACAGGACAGTACCTACAAGAGGCGACCTTATTGCTTAGCTTAATTTCTTCCAGGCTATATTAATTATTGGCTGTGTGGTGACGGCAGAGTAGAATACAATCGTCACCTCCCCAAATCTCTCCCGTGGGAGTCGTACAAGGCGACTAAGGATAAAACAGTGATGAGGAGTGGGCAGCAGCGTTCCTCTTATACCACCTAGCTATGTACTGCGACTTTTGTGCCCGATAAATGGGACTTGACATAGTTGGCGAAACGTGGATGCTAGTTCACCGCTGCCTACCCCTTCGGGGATATATGCGTGATTTATGTATGTATGTATGTATATTAATTATAAAATTACATGTCGCAGTACATTTCTACCTAGGTGGCATAAGAGGAACGCTGCTGCCCATTCCCCATCACTGATTTATCCTTAGTCGCCTTGTACGACACCCACGGGAGAGATTTGGGGTGGTGACAATATAGTATTCTACTCTGCCGTCACCACGTGGCGGCATCATGATGATGATGATCACATTATATATTTATTTATTTATTTAATCTTTATTGTACACAAAAGTTACAAATGGCGGACTTAATGCCATAAGGCATTCTCTACCAGTCAACCGAAAAGCTGAGTACAGAAATATTAGTTGGCGGTGCAGAAAGTGAATAACGTTATGTAAATAAATGACCTTAAATCAAAGCTTCCTTACAAAATTTATGATTACCTACTTATACTTACATAAATAAGTTAATATACATAGGTTACTTAATGAATACACATATGTTATACATATACTTACAATAATAAATACGAACTATATTTATAATAAATATAATAAGAATACATACTATATATTTATGTCAGATAATTAAAGAGAGATTTGTGTAACAGATTCCAAATAGTGATTGCGCACCAAGTGTTTAAAAGCAAGTTTATTTTTTGCTCTTTGTATATGAGGTGGGAGTGCGTTCCAGAGTCGTATCGCTTGAAGAGTGAAGGAGTTGGAAATAAAACCAGTACGGTGGAAAAGCATTGAGAGTGTTAGTTTGCTGTCTGATCGAAGGTTACGGTCATGAGAAGCACCCAGATATTGAAACTTACATTTCAGGTATCCAGGCGCATATGGATCTTTAATAATGGAATAAAGTGTAGATAGGATCCTTAAGTCCCGTCGTTGGCGAATCGTAAGCCATTTAAGCTTACGCCTATATGAAGAAATATGGTCGTATTTACGTAGTCCATAAATGAAGCGAATGCAACTATTGAGTAAGCGATCCAATTTGTTGAGAAGTTCCTGAGTAATGTCAGTGTAACACACATCTGCATAATCGAAAATAGGGAGAATGGTGGATTGAACTAAGAGGATCTTTGTAGAGATTGGTAGAAAATGTTTGAGATGATATAAAGACCTTAGAATACCAATGACTTTTCGACTTATGCATTCAACCTGGGGCCGCCAGCTCAATGTGCTGTCAATGCGTAAACCCAAATTCACGACGTTATGCACGAGCTGAATCGACGTACTACCATAGGAGAGGGGTGCAACAGTAGTCATGTCAAGTTTGGATAAAGTACGGGAGCTACCCACAATGATTCCTTGGCATTTGCTCGGGTTGACACAGATTCCGAACTTATGTGACCAATCAGCAATTTTTAAGAGATCTTCATTAATAGCTTGCACTGCATCAGCCAGATCATCCAACTCAGCTTGCGCATAGATCTGTAGATCGTCTGCATACAGATGGTGAGAGTTGCTGAGAATAGGACAAATGAGGTTGATAAAAACTGAAAAGAGAAGAGGAGATAGTATGCCGCCTTGGGGAACGCCAGCCGCTAAATCGCACCACTCAGACAACGAATCGTTAGCACGAACCGCTTGCTTGCGACCCCGAAGATAAGAGGAGAACCAATCAAGTTCCGGAGTATTGACTCGCAAATGTGAGAGGATAGCAAGAAGAATATCATGATCAACGGCGTTGAAAGCGTTGGAAAAGTCAATTAGTACTAATACCGTTAATCGCGAATCCTCCATGCCCTCACGCATGTCTTCGGTGACTTTCAACAATGCCGTCGTCGTACTGTGACCAGGCCGGAAACCAGACTGGTACTGAGAGAGGACATTGTGTTGAAAGAGAAAGGCCGATAGTTGGCGGTGAACAACTGCTTCAAGAATTTTAGATAGGAAGGGTAATATAGAAATGGGTCTGAAGTGATTGAGCAATGTCGGATTATTGCGCTTGGGAAGAGGCAACACATGTGCCCCACGCCAAGCAGAGGGGAAAAAGCCGGATGCAAGTGAAGTGTTGATAATGTGAGTTGTTATTGGGAGAAAAGCATCTAAGCAGGATAAAATCATCTGCCGGCTAATGTCATCATGGCCAACCGCCTTCGACTTAAGGGACATAACTATTTTGCGAATCTCAGACTCCGAAACCGATGAAAAAAAGAAATCATTAGATGGTTGGCTGCACAAGAAAGGTAAATCGTTAAGAGCATTAGTCTTATCCAACAATTTAGAGTTGGAACTCGCTGAAAAATGTTGGTTAATATCGTCGAGGGTGTAAGAGGCAGGAATAGAATTCGTCTGCTTTTTAATTAAACCGAGAGTTTTTAGAAATTTCCATGTGTCAGCTGGCGATGAATTAGTTAAGTTGTCGTGAAAGTAACGGCGTTTGGAAGCTCTCACCATCTGATTACATCGATTCCTGCTGGACTTAAAGATAGCCCAGTTTTCCGCTGTCCTACAACGTTTAAATCTAACGAACGCCTTGTTACGCCTTCTCATAGCCATACGCACTAAATCAGTAATCCAGGGTGCGGGTGGTCTTTTTAATTTTACTGTGCGTAAAGGAGCGTGCTTGTCGAAAAAAGAGAGCAAAGTTTTAGAGAAGGTCTCAATCATGTTATCGACACTAGTGGCTGTTAGAACCCCAGACCAGTCAATAGAGGAGGCACCGCGCGAGAGTTTGTCAAGATCCAGTCTCGCAAAGTTTCGCAACTTGACAAATTCACGAGATCGTTTGGGAGGTTTGATGTTGTAGGTTAAGAAAATGAGATCATGGCGTGAAAATCCAGGAGCAGGAAATTGACCGTGAGACTGTACGAGATCAGGACAGGAAACAATGGCGTGGTCAATCCATGTATCGTCAGTTTCAATGTTGTGATGGGTGGCATTGTAGTTCAAAAAAGAGAGATTGCATGACTCAATGGTTGACCGAAAACTGCGAGATGTATGAGAATTTTTAAGAAGGTCGGTGTTGAAGTCACCCATGATTATGTGATGTGCATAATCTGTAGCGAGAGTCTCCAAGACAGAATTGAGAGATGAGATGTAGTCGACAGCAGGAGGGCAATATACGACTCCAAGAACAGCTTTAACCCCAGATGGCGCGATCTCCAGAAATAATTGCTCCATATTGACAGAAAAATGATCAGAGACTGAGAGTATTTTGAAAGGTATACTATTTTTAAGATATATGGCTACACCACCACCTCTCTTCGCAACGCGATCGTTGCGGATCAGAGTGTAACCGGGTAGGGCATAAGTGGCAGAGTCGAGACAAGGCTTAAGCCAACTCTCAGATACCAAAACTGCGTGAATGAAGTCTAAACAGAAATTGTCGAGTAGTTCTGAGAAGTGACTCGGTACACTCTGCGCGTTAATGTGACAGACATTTAAACTTAAAGGTGTAATTCCAAACGCTTTAGAGATCTTATCACCCAGAGTCTCGGCCTCACCCTCCGAATCAATGAAAGAAACAAATGATTCATCGGAGCTTTCACAAGATTGGAAATTAAAATCTTCTTGATCTGACATAGTAATAATAAAAATATAAATAAATTGAATAATAATAAATAATATACTAAATAAATTAATGCCTAATAATAACTAAGGCTAATTTAAAGTTACCAATATTAGCTGTGCCCAACCTGCCAGCCAGCACAAACATAAATCGTCATGCATAAAATACCTACAGGCAACACTGGTCACAAGTCGATACAAAATTAAAATTAATATATAAAAATAGAAGTGACGACAAAGAGTATCAGCAATCAAAGTTATATACAGAGAATTATAAACATGGCTGTATGGGCTAGATCCCTTTGCCTTCCCTAAAAAGAGAGAATTTAAGACAAAGAAGTGTCAACGTCACTGTTGTCATGCCAGTGTCAAACAAAGAAAAATAAACTTGAACTGCAGCTTGGAAATAAATAATTAATTGAAGATATTCATGCATACCTACATACAGAAACAATGCTTACAATTTACAAGGAACAGTAGACAAGAAAAGAAAAATAAAACTGACCCGTATTCTCGTGCAAGCGCGATTATAGCAAACAACCACAGTGACGTTATGAGAAACAGAAACAAAAATGAATAAATACAGACAAAAACCAACCGAAGAGAAACACCCATACACAAATTCCAGCGATCACTTCTTCACTACACGCTTGGCTCTAATGTTTGCCGGTTTCAGCGTTGTTTTTGCGGCCAACGCTGATTGCGCCGTTGCCGTCGATTCGGGTAGTGGAGACTCGACTTGACCACATTGCGGATGGCGGAGAGTCAGCTTATCCAGGTCCTGTCCGTCGTAAATACGGGCCAATTTCCCGTCTGGCAGCTTTACGAGAATGTTCCCCTCGCTGGTCCACACACTCCGGACACCAAAATGTCGACGAGCAGTGGAGAACAGATCCTGCCGATGACGGGTCAGGAACTCGGACAGGACTATTGAAGAGCCTTTAAGTTTAGTCTTCCTGCTCCAGACTTCGACCTTAGTGGATAGGTCAGCAAACCTGACCAGGACGGGCCGTTGACGCTCCTTTCCTCTTGTCCCCAGTCTGTGGCACAATGTGATGTTTTGCTTGGAGATGTTATTTAGCCCAAGCTTATCTTTACACACTGAGATGATGGAAGATTGGAGATTCTCGCCTTCATGCTCTTCAACACCATTGAAAAGGATAGCTTTTCTGCGGTGCCTGGTCTCAATGACGTCAACGCTTCTGACCAAACTCGCTATCTGCTGCCGAAGAAGACTCAGCACACCCACAACCATGTCTTTAAATTTGAAGAAGTCTTCGGCTAAGGTTTTCACGTCTGTAGTTTGAGATGCTGATGGTGTTACCTTTAAATGGGCCTCAAACTCAGTCATCCGCTGCAGCAGAGTATCCTCCAGGCTTCTCTGAGTCTTGAGAACATCCACAATGCTTGTCATGGTGATCAGGATATTTTCCAAGTAAAAATTGCAAGTGCAGTGTTGTGTTGAAAACAGCTGGCGGCAGGTTGGTGCACTTAATTTCTAGTCACACACATGTAGTGCTTTTGCCCACACACTATGTTTGTAATTAGGCAATAATTATAAATGTTATTGTGAAATTAGGCAATTTACCACTGTATATTTAATTAAAATATAATTTTAAAATCAGAGCTTATCAACTTATTTTCACGCCTACCCGCCAAAAACTTATATTATTTTATATTGTGTTCACTCACCACCGGCGTAGGCGATGTCTTGATCAGCTGCCTGGCATGGTGCACGTCCCTGGGCTGCGAACCCCGGACCGCGGCCAGCATGTCCCCGCTGCGGCCGCTGCACCGCGCGCCGCCCACCGACCACCAGGCGATCCTGTGACCATCATCATCATCATCATCCTTTTGTCATTCATCACCGTTTTGTTTTTGGATTGGTCGAATCGAACGTGAGAATCTCACTAGCGCAGTTCCCTGTATGTGTGACCATAAATGTATTATCACGAGTTCCTCCGTGCTTCGGAAGACACATTAAGCCGTTGGTCCCGGCTGCATCTGGGGTATTTAATAATCCCCACTCCGCACTGGCCCAGCGTGGTGGGTTATGGCCCATTCTCCCTATATTCTTTCATCCGTCGAGAAAGCCTTAGCAGTAGAGATATTAAAAGGCTGATGATGATGATGAAGATGATGTATCGAATGCACCGACCGCCAGGCAATCCTACAACCGGACTCATTCAACACCATAATTTTTTTGACATTCAGTATCATCATTTTGAGATTCAGTATCATTTAGATCTATTTTCATTTTTAGCCGGTTTGATCAAGTCCCTGGTTCGAATCCTGGTAGGGGCCAATGTTTTTGATGAACAAAGACATTTCGAGGGTATTCCGGCAGAACTGAATAAGTGCAAGATTTAAGAAAATATAATATACAAGGTCGTACTTATTATTTTCTGTTCTTTTAATCTGCAGGGCTTTATCTGCGTTTTTTTCTGTTTACTATCTATGTCCACTCAAAATATAAAATTAAAGAAAAATTAAATTAGTGACGAGCTAGCATGACCACGTTATGATATAGCCATTTATAGCGTTGAACAGTCAAAATTCAGAAATCATTGGATTTTAACACAAACAAGCTTGAATTGAATAAGCCTAAGGCTTTAACTTAAAGATATAGCCGTTTTAGACCCGTCAAACGCTTTGAACTGTCAAAAGTACAATGATTTTAGCAAGTTGATAGAAGTATCATAAATCGAAATGGTCAAAATCAAAAACCACTTACCACACCCTGTTGTCGTGCTCCGCCAGCAGTGGGGCGTTGTGCGCGGGCACCGGGGCCGGCAGCGCAGCCCTGCGCCTCTGCTCCGCCTGCAGGGCGAGGGCCTGGCGCCTCCGGAGCGGCACCAGGGCTGCGGCGGAGGGCGCCGGGGGAGATTGACCTGGGGCGGAGATCACTCATATTCTTTACACACATACATACATAATTCACGCCTATATCCCCTAAGGGGTAGGCAGAGGTGAACTAGCACCCACGCTTCGCCAGTTATGCTAGGTCCCATGTAATAGGTGGCGAGCCTATTGCCATTTATCAGGCACAAAAGTCGCAGTACTTTGCTAGGTGGTAGGTATAAGAGGAACGCTGCTGCCCATTCCTCATCCCTGTTTTATCCTTAGTCGCCTTGTACGACACCCGCGGGAGAGATTTGGGGTGGTGACAATTATATTCTACTCTGCCGTCACCACACGGCTATATTCTTATACACAGTAGTAAAATACCAGATCAGCAGAACAAAACTGTGCACTTGTTCTGCGACTTCGGTGGCGCCCTCTGGTCTTACTGATATTGCCTTAGATGGTGTACCCCTCCCAGTTTGTTCCGATTTCAGGTACCTCGGATCATTTATCCAAAATGATGGTGACATTGACCGCGATGTGAATGGTAGAATAAATGCAGGATGAATGAAATGGCGGCAGGTCTCGGGGGCAACATGTAACCCAAAAAAAACAGGAAGAAAGACAGGCCTAGAAATGAGCACGTTAGAGGAAGTCTGAAATTAGCGCCGACGATCGAAAAATTTAAGAGTAACAGGTTAGCGTGGTACGGGCATTTGATGAGGAGGGAGGAATGTTACGTAACTGGGCCGCGGCTGAGGGCGCCGGGGGTGACTGACCTGTTGCAGGGTACCCACTCTCATAATCACTCAATCTTACATACATACATAAATCACGCCTATATCCCCGAAGGGGTAGGCAGAGGTGAACTAGCACCCACGTTTCGCCAGTTATGTTAGGTCCCATGCAATAGGTGGCGAGCCTATTGCCATTTATCGGGCACAAAAGTCGCAGTAGGTACATAGCTAGATGGTATAAGAGGAACGCTGCTGCCCATTCTTCAATCTTACACAGTAGTAAAATACGTACAATAGGCACGATGACTAATTTTGAACAACTACACCATGTTTTACTTACACTGTCCACTTTACCCAATATATTTTTGTCAAAACTTTCGATTTTGATAGAAAAAACATGTTTTGAATAATGCAATTTAAAATTTCCGCCAAAGCTATATATTTTGGCAATAGCAATGGCGTCTGTGTGACGTCACTATTCCGTAAAAAGGCCAGTTTCCATAATAAACTAGTGAATTTGATTGGCAAATAATCATGCGGCGTTTTAGCAAATATGGCGGATTGCTAAGTTTTGTACTTTTATTTTTATAAAATAAATATAAATCACAAGTATAATCTGATAACAAGTGACTACTAACGAATCTCCTTATCCTAAATTATTATTATAAATCATTATATCAGTGATTCTTTGTTAGTGTCATCATCCCTGTTACATATGCACAAATCACGCCTTTTCATCCCCAGGGCCGCGGTGGAGGGCGCCGGGGTTGATTGACCTGTTGAAGGGTGGGTGCCCTCATAATCTCTTACACAGTATTAAAAAATACATGCATGAATTTTTTATTGCTTTTTTTTTATTTCACATACATGCATGAACAAATCACGACTTTTTATCCCCAAAGCGGTAGGCAGAGGTCAATTAACACGTTTCGCCAATTGAGTTAGGTTATGTAATATACAGGGTGGAAAGTTGAGATGGATTATTGCATGCATTAAAGGCATCTACCAGATCCCCTGTTGCTACGTGAAGATGATCTTCACAGACCTTCCCAACTTTTTGAGTGACGATAGTTGACATTCACAAATGTTTGTATAGTCAGCGAGAAAATCGTCAGCATTGAGTAATTTTTTATTCGTCAAAATTAAAATAGGCATCATTATGCTGTTTCCAATATCGATCGGGACAGACCCTCTCTACAAAGCGGATGACTTTATAGATAAGGTCTGTTCCGATCGATATCGACTCCCTTTCGATTCATATCATTCATCACACCGGAATGTTGTTAGAGATGAATGAATGTATAGAAAGAAGAGAACAGGGAGAGTGTCAAGACCTGTCACCACATCATACATTTCTACTCAGTGACCACTCACCGTTGCTGAGACTGCTGCTTCTTCTTCGGGTGTTGTCAGTTCTGCCCTCAGGCCTGGATCGGTGTACCACCTTCACCGGAGACGTCACACCCCTGGGAAGTGCAGAAATATTTTTCTTTGCAATCTGCCTATTTTATAACTAATATGTATTATGAAGCCGCGTGGTGACGGCAGAGTAGAATACAATTGTCACCACCCCAAATCTCTCCCGTGGGTGTCGTACGAGGCGACTGAGGATAAATCAGTGATGAGGAATGGGCAGCAGCGTTCCTCTTATACCACCTAGCAATATACTGCGACACTTTTGTGCCCGATATATGGCAATAGGCTCGCCACCTATTACATGGGACCTAACATAATTGGCGAAACGTGAGTGCTAGTTCACCTCTGCCTACCCCTTCGGGGATATGGGCGTGATTTATGTATGTATGTATTATGAAATTTGTTCATCATTTAGTGTTCATATCTAACTCATCACATGCATGTGGAGGGATGAATGTTACGTAACTACAGGTATGTTAAGTATGGTTGTGCATGGATCTAGAATGAGAGGAAGACTGATGAAGAGATGGATGGATTGTGTGAAAGATGATATGAGAAAGAGGGGAGTTTTTTCTGAGCTCATGTCTAATAGTGGAGAGTGTCGATATCATGTTGTGCCGATCCTACTAGAGTAGGATAAGGGCTGGGAGTAAAAGAAGAACAGAAGTGGTTATGCTACTTTATCTGGGCTAGAATCGGTTAGATGGTAGGAGTGTAAGAAATAGTTTCTTATATATTTATCACTAGCACTTTTCTGCCCGGCTATCATGACCACCGAAACACGATATGATGTAGCCATTTATCACGTTGAATAGTAAAAATCATCTTTACGATATAGCCTTAAAGGATAAGCCTTTAAGGCTATATCGTAAAGATATAGTTATTTATCGGTTTGAACTGTCAAAGATCCAATGATTTTACGTGATAAATGGCTATATCATATCGTGTTTGGTGCTCATGCTAGCCAGGCTGGTTTAGTGTTTTCATGATGTGGCCGATATGAAAGATGGTGACTGCTAGGTGGTATGTTCAATTATATTTATGGAAAATAATCATAAACATCGCTTCTTAAATAGAAAATTGGCACAAATTAAAAACTCTTTCCTTGCAAAAATAAGTCTTAAAGCCTTAATTTATAGTACAAAATGTTATGGAGTTTAATTTTTTATTGTGGCGTTTTTCCATTTCATGAACGAATTATTAAATAATAAGGATGAATGCTCACCTTTCTATGGGCTCGGGATCGTGCCTTGGTGGACTCTCATGTCTCTTCCCATGTCCGATGCCACGAAGACGAGTCAGTAACGAGAGCTCGGTCAAGCCTCGCTTCCATATTGGCTTGGGCTGTGTAGGTTCCGATTTATCTAAAACCGAGCACAGATTATTTTAATATAATTTTGTTTTGTAAATATTATTCAGGCTTAGTACTTAATTAAATCTATGTTTACCATTGCAAAACTTCATAATTAGAATGATATTTTATTATTATTTGATGGCCAGCCACAACTTGAGAACAAATATCTGTGTTCAACACAGGACCATTTGGATTTGAACCTGGGACCTCTGAGTTGATAGATTATACATGTAATTCTAATACAAACTACTTACCGTTCCTGCCATCCCTCTTCGGACTGCTGTTCTGAGCTCTCCTATATGCATGCTCTCTCGTTCGATGCGTATTGTCATAAGCATTTTGACTGTGCGACCGTTCAACACTGGACCTAAGCACACGGACACTAGAACTCAAATTCACTGCATTCACAGGGGGCACTTCAGTCCGCGTTTCACCATTAGAATTCACTTCCGCTTGCCTGTCCGTCTCACTGTTGAGTGTGACCGTTGTGTTCCTATTGTTGTTGTTGCTCGGGAAGAGACACTCGTACGTCGACTCCGGGGTGGTGGTTGTGTCCAAGTTAGGCAGCGACGATTTCCTCAGTCTGTCCATATTTTTCACTCTAGAGACCGGTGCTTCGTTCGATGTCGACGCCATGCAGAGTCGCTCGTATACTCCATTGCCGTCTGCCGCCTGCGGTGTCACCGTCACAGCCGTCAGCGCACCGGTGACAGTATCCGTCACATTGACATCGGTCTTGGTGACGTTGGCAGTGGTCGCTAAGCTCAGGTGCCCATAGTCGGATTCGTTTGAGAACACAGCTCCGTAGCCGTTCTCGTTGTGTACGTTGACCTCTGTGTTGACGATGTTCACGAAAGAAGGCGTATTCTGATGGAAGGTGAAGTCGAATATGTCGGTTTCGGGCCCCATGACCGGTATAGCTGTGTGTGGAGGGCCTTTGTTCGAGACTTGTATCACAGTGACATTGGTGGATTGGTTGCTGTAACAGAACAAATGGGAAATTATTACAAAGGGAAAAAAAGCATTAATTGATTAATGATTTACTCTCATTTATTTCAAGATTCATACAAATGTCAAACGAATTTGTCTGCAAGGAAAAATAGAACACCTATTGTTTCTTCCACCAAAAGTAAAGTTGAAAGCAATACCCACCCGGTCTCCCCACTGGACTCAGCCGGTTTCTCATTGGTAACCACCACCGTCTGCTTGTAGCTCAAATCCAAATCGATGTTCTCGATCGAATCGCTTATCCTGTCGATTTCGTTGAAGAACTCCTCGTCGCTATCAATATCTGTACTCCTCTTCAATATTGAGTCGTCCAAGCATATGTTTTGGCCGCATATTTTCGCTACACTCTTCGCAACTTTCTCTTCTTTGTGTGTGGTCTCGGTATTGGTTTCTTGGCTTGTACTGGCTACCGGGGAGTCTTCCCAGTGGGATATGTCGATTTCCGGTTCCGCTGGTGCCTCCGGTTGGGGGGGATTCGGTTCTATGACCGGTTCTGTACGCGTGGACTGTGCTGGTGTACTCAATTCTATTCCTGGTACCCTGCAATGATGATAAAGTTAAGAAACTGTGGGAGCCATCAAAGAAAATCAATCAATCAAACCAAAGCTTAACAGAAAGCATTGTATGTAAAAAAATATGTTTTGTTCTAATTTTTTTCTACATTGAGAGGGTAGCCATTGGCTTACGATGTGAAGTTTAAAAGTTGCCAGTACACTAACCCCTAACCTAAATATATGCGAGTTCCAATCTAATAAATTCGTATAGGTTGTTATATTAGCGGCGACCCAAATTGACTACTTCCTTATAAGACGGAACCATCTAAACCTCGTCAAAAATTGTAAAGTCGTACCGGGTGAAGACTTGGTCACACAGCACAGACTTTTAATATCGGAAGTAGTCAATGAGGTCAAATACAGTAAAAGGAAAGAACGCCCCCCTCCAAGAATAAAATGGCAAATGCTAGAGAAGGATGACTGTGCGAACGAATTTAAGAAACGTGTACAGAGTAAAATTATTGAAATGGGAGATATGTATGAGAGAACGGTAAATGAATGTTGGGATGAGATGGCAGAGTGTATCAGAACCGTTGCGAAAGATGTTCTGGGGGTGACAAAAGGGAAAGGTGTGATTGAGAGAGAAACGTGGTGGTGGTCGGAAGAAGTTAGGAAGGCTTTGAAAGATAAGAAGGATAAATTCAAAGAATGGCAGAGTATTGATAATAGAAATGTTAGCATGAAAGAAATGAAGAAGTCGGAGTATGATGAATGTAAGAAAAAAGCCAAAAAGGCCGTCGCTGTTGCAAGAGCATCAGCCCAGGATACTTTGTATCATGCCTTGGATACACCAGCTGGCCAAAAAAATCTATATCGGCTCGCCAAGGCAAGGGAAAGAATGACGAAGGATGTATCAAAAATTAAATGTATAAAAGATGAAGAAGGAGAGGTCCTGTCAGATGATAGAAAAATAAGGGAAAGATGGAAGGTATATTTTGAAAGATTGATGAATGAAGAAAACGATTGGGATGGTGTGTTAGCTGAAAAGCCAGTTAATGTAGGATTAGTGAAAGAGATTACAGTGAATGAAGTGAAAGATGTTATAAGTGGAATGAAAAATGGGAAAGCCGCGGGACCAGATGATATACCTGTAGAAGTATGGAAGTTATTAAAAATGGATGGATGGAAATGGTTAGCTTTATTCTTCAATAAGTTGTTACAGGAAGAAGAGCTACCCCATGAATGGTGTACCAGCACTTTGGTACCCATCTTTAAAAATAAGGGCGATGTTCTTGAGTGTAACAATTATCGGGGAATAAAGCTAATGTCACATAGTATGAAAGCATGGGAAAAAGTAATTGAAAGAAGACTGAGAGAAGAGACTGAAGTGTCACAAAACCAGTACGGGTTTATGCCTGGTCGGGGAACAACAGATGCCATTTTCGCACTTCGCCAACTGTGCGAGAAGTACAGACGCGCACATAAAAACTTGCACATGGTTTTTATAGACCTCGAAAAGGCATACGACCGGGTACCTCGTAAGGTTTTGTGGTGGGCCCTGAAGGAGAAAGGCGTGCCTGGGAAGTATGTGGAGTTGATCCGAGTTATGTACAGCAGATGTAGTACCCAAGTCCGCTCTACTGCTGGTACTACTACCAGCTTCAATGTGGCAGTCGGCTTGCACCAAGGTTCGGCTCTGAGCCCGTACCTCTTCCTGTTAATATTGGACGCCCTGACGTCGGATATACAAGAGGAGGCTCCTTGGTGCATGCTTTTTGCGGATGACATTGTGCTGGTAGCGGAGAATGGCCTAGAGATCCAGAACAGATTGGAAGAATGGCTACAGAGGATAGAGTGTGTTGGACTTAGAGTGAGCCGGACCAAAACAGAATTTATGTTTTGTGATTTTGGTGGAGACTCTGGTCCAATACCCATTAATCTAGCCGGAATGCCTCTGCCAGTCTGTTCCAATTTTCGGTACCTAGGTTCATTTGTGCAAGCAGATGGGGAGATCGATCGGGAAATTACAAACCGGATCAACGCAGGTTGGATGAAATGGCGACAGGTCACAGCAACTACATGCGACCCAAGAATGCCACTGAAACTAAAAGGAAAGATCTATAAGTCTGTTATAAGACCTGTCGTTATGTATGGATCGGAATGTTGGGCTGTGAAAAAGACGGATGAAAGAAAATTGCATGTGGCAGAGATGAGAATGTTGAGATGGATGTGCGGAGTGACAAAAATGGACAAAATACGGAATGAGTACGTAAGAGGGAGTCTGAAAGTAGCGCCAGTAACAGAGAAGATGAAAGGGAGCCGTTTAGCTTGGTATGGACATGTTATGAGACGTGATGCCATGAATGTGAGTAAGAAAGTTATGGACATGAATGTTGATGGATGTCGAAGTAGAGGAAGACCACTGAAAAGATGGATGGATTGTGTGAGGTGTGATATGAAGGTGATGGATGTGAATGAGGAGATGACGAGTGACAGAAGAGAATGGAAAAAGAGGACATACTGCGCCGACCCCAAATAGTATGGGATAAGGGCAGGGCGATGATGATGATGATGATGATGAGGTTGTTATATTAGCGGCACGGCATGGCAGGGTATTTTTAGGCAACAAATAAAATATAACTAAACAGTATAAAAATGAAGTTGAAAGTTCAATGTTGAAGGCTGGGATACTTAGGCAGCCTGCGATACGACTCTGCATCCCTCGGAACGCTTTGGCAGTCTGGCACCGGGCCTAACTCCGCGGCGCCGCGCGTAGCGTCATTAGATTAGCGTTGTTAGCTAACTGCCGCACTCAGAGACGTCAATTAACTTTAATAAGTATTTAATGTCAAAAATTTTCATTCTAATCTAGACCATAGACCCGGCAAGAATAACGTCTAGTTTTGAATTGTCATTTTTTGACGTTAAGTACTCATTAACGTTATTTGACGTCTCTGAGTGCGGCAAAGTAAGAGATACGCGGGTACGGTGCCTAAGGACGCCTCGGCTTGCTTAAGGACGTCCAGGCATTCTTAAGGATACCACAGCATTGTTACCGCCAGTGTGCGCTTACATGTAGGGATGCCGAAGGATGATGATAAAGAAGGATCCTTAGTTACTTACCTATCAGGTGGCACAGGGGGCGTGGGAGGTAGGGGGCTAGTGGGGTCCCTGGCCGCAGCCCTAGGTGTGGGTGCCGCGGGTGCTGCACAATAAACATTCTCGCCCTTCGAAAGTATCCTTAGCTCATGTAGTTTGTTACGAAGAGTCAAAACCCAATCTTGCATGGAATTCCTGTAAAGCCATTGTTTTGATATCAGTACTGTAATTCATGATGATCATATTTTCGATAGGTGTGTGTGTAAGAAATATTTGTTCATTATGTAACTCACCAATCCGGTGCTATCATTCTCACAGGTCCATTATCGGTGTCCACAAGGAAATCATATTCGGACCCTGAATGTGGCTTCACACTGGCTGTCACGTGCCTTGCAGTCCTCAGACAGACCCTCCATACCGGTTTATGAGCCAACGTCGCGGGACACTCCGCCAGAGGGTACTGCTCTAAATATGGTGAACGGCCGTTGTGTACACAGAACATGGTCCACATTGGCTTGAGTGGTGGTTTCTGTAATGTAGACAGAATTATTTAAAATATTGTACACTTTAACTCCTCTTACGTATGAAATTCCCCACATGACTAGGGCCGCTGTAAGGTGATTAAAATGTTGGGTAAATAATTAATATGCCAAACATCTATTTGTATGGGAGTCTTATCCGTAAAAGTTGTTATATTTCAAATGTGTAGTGCAAATTTAAGAAAATACTCTAATGTTTTTTAAAAATTTATTTATTACTAGCTGACACATAAATCACACCTACATCCTCGAAGAGGTAGGCAGAGTATAAAATAGCCTGACTAATTCTCAGACCTACCAAAAAATTTCATAAAAATCGGTCATGCTGTTTCGGAGGAAGTTCAAAAACAAACATTGTGACATGAGATTCTTATATATTAGATTTGGAAAACATACAATATTACAAAAATCAATAGGTTCCAAAACTCAATAGTTCATTGGGGATAGATAGATGTGATTTATGTATGTATATTGAGGTGTTAGGCATAAGTTAAATCTACATTAATCTATGGCTAATACCTTGTGGCCCAGTGGCCGAAGTCTGCTGCCGCTGCTTTCATTAGGTATCCGCTTGAGATATGCATTCTTCTGTATTTCTCTATAGTACACGGGTCCCTCATCATGACTATAAGACATCATGTACTATCATTTATGTAGCTTGCAGCTTAAAAAGAAAAAAACGCAGTTAGCAGCACGACTGTAGTAATACAATTGTGGTCGATTAAGAGTCCACAATTAATAAAGCACTGGCATCATTCGCAATATTGCGTACAGTGGAACTATGACTCAAGCTAAAAATATGCATGAACATCCTTAAAAGGAATCTTAAAGTATCACACGAAAAGAAAATGATAATTCGCTTTCTCAGTCCCGCAATCAACGTAAAAACTAAATCATTGCCATTAGAAAGTTTATAGGAAGCAAGTAAGTTTAAACAAAACAATGCCTTTCATATTGCAATAAAAACACTTGAAAGTGTATAAAGATACCTTGTATCAACCTGTTGTTGGGTAGATTTTACGACAAGTACATTTTGAACCAACAAATTAAATATCAGCAATGTTGGTCTTTACAGTCAATCAACTTTCAAGGTCGTCGTTTCGTTTGTACTAGTACGCAAAATAATTTCTGACATTATTTCCATCATTCTCTAAATATTTGACAACGGAGAAATACAAACAGAACGCAATGCACTGAATGAATACGCCATGTTGTTTCAACTTTCTGACACTATTTTTTTTAATGTTTAATATTTTACTACCATTTTGGATGGCAACGGGAACAATCTTATCTATCCAGACATGTTAAAGTAGTTTTAAGGGCCCATTAAAAAATTAATAAAATGTTGCTAGTTGTTTAGATACGAGTAAAATGAAAAATTTAAATAATCGAGGTTTTCTGATATTTAAATAATTTATATCACACTCACCTTCAAACAACAAAGGTTTTATCCATATGGAATGGATAAGCAATAAAAATATTAAACGTTACTATATACAGTGCGTCCACAGTTATTTTACCTCTGACACTTCTCATCATCCTGACCTAACATATGGAAATGTCGTATTAGTATCCTTCTCTCAAATGGAAACGTCAGAGGTAAAATAACTGTGGACGCACTGTAGTGGTGGTGATTTTACTTTTTTTCATTTTAAATCCACGAATGATTGCAGTATTGTATGTATTTCATTTTAAGGCATTCTTTATTAAATGCATGTGTTAAAATAATAAAAGTGAGATTAAATGATCTAAGCGAACAAGAACACAGCTTAATTTCAATGTAATGTATAACCTGTAAAAATTAATTATCTATTCTACATGTTGACGTTCAATGATTGTGTGATTAATTTTTAAGCTGCTGATATATTACCTGAAAATGTAAGTTATTTCTAGTTTTAATTACAGCATAGATATGAAAACTACTCACTCGCAAGTTAAGGTAGGATAGTAAGGTAGGATTTGTTGTTGCGAAGTTTTAATAAAATCCTAAAACAATTTCATATCAGCTGTCAAAATAATTTACTTTTTTAATTTTAGTTCCATTATCTACCGCTCTTAGCGCTAGCACTGCAAATTATTATGGTCACGTGACCATTTCAACCGCCAAAATAATTGTCAGTTTTCACGATTACCGCAATTCTTTTTGTGTAATCATCAAAAAAAATATCGCTTCTTAGAAAATATTTAACTTTTGTTGTATTATTTATTGATTGCTATCGTGTCACCGGCTGCGTGGAAATAAAGAATCTTATATTACCCTTTATACAATGGCTAAGGTGCACATAACCAACGTTGTAGTTTTGGACAATCCTAGTCCTTTCCTCAATCCTTTTCAATTCGAACTCACATTCGAATGCATAGAAGAGCTAAAAGAAGACTTAGAATGGAAAATGATCTACGTTGGCTCCGCAGAAACGGAGGAACACGACCAAGTGTTAGATACGATTTATGTTGGTCCAATACCCGAAGGCAGACACATGTTTGTCTTCCAAGCGCCACCTCCAGATGTTACGCGTATACCAGAAAACGACGCTCTGGGTGTCACAGTGGTATTATTAACGTGTTCGTACCGTGGTCAAGAGTTTGTGAGAGTGGGTTATTTCATTAACAATGAATACAGTGAAAACGAGCCGGAGTTACGAGAAAACCCACCGGCAAAACCCCAGTTTGACAAAGTGGTGCGGAATATTTTAGCTTCTGAGCCCAGAGTGACAAGGTTTAAAATTAATTGGGCAGAACCGGACTCCGCTGCGGCGGCGGACAGTGGGGATGGAAATCTAGAAACATCTCATGCTCCAAGCAATGACTCATATGGTGCCTCCTTCAATGCAGACAGTCAAATCAGTGGTATGGAGTTTCAAGGAAGTTTTAGTGGCTACGGGGATAATTCAAATTCGATAGCACCAATGGAATGCTGAGGTGAGATTTTGTTTTGCTAGGTTGTATTGGTTATCTTTTTTGAGTTAAGCGGGACCTGAGATGAGTTACAATGATTGTTTCTGTTTCATACAAAATAATTAATAAATTAAATTAATTGCAAATCAGTGTTCTGCCCCTAGTGATTGAGGTACTAAAATGATGAATAATTATGATCTGATAAATATTATCAGCCAGATGTCTTGAATTCTCACCAAAATATAAACTTGGTGAGAATTTTAACATTTTTTTTTAATTTTTTTGTTTCAATTGAGGGTTAACCAGTTTTAGTTAGAGGATGGCAGAACAGTGTTCCTAGGTTTTCAAGATGCTGCCAGGGCATAAAAACTTAGCAAATCCTAAAGACCCCAACAATTTATGCCAGGGTAGGCAGAAGAATTTTATGCACTAAATAATTCATAGTATAATTAAAATACTTGCTTGTGTTTATATATATTTGATGAAAAATGTCTCTCTTTCCAGATTACCAAATACTAGTGCCTGGGATGAAATCTAGAAGTGTGTAATAAATACTTCATAGGCTGGACTTTTAATAGTGTTAATATAATATGACTGAGAATTGTGAGCAAGTATAAAATAAGACTGGCAAATTCCAATAATCTTTATATAAGACGTTATAAATATAATAACCAATAACCAATGGAAATGTTTGACATTTAGCTGATATACTGGTCAATAGTTTCATGTTGATCATGAGTGTAAAGAAGTAAAGCCAGTAAGTTCAGCATAAAACTTGTATGGTTGGTCTGGGAAGTAGTTTAAACCATTGAATCAATGTACAAATTCATTGTTGTGCAATACACATACCTGTTTGTTAATAAATAACGCACTTCTGAGAGATTTTAATTTACAATTTAGGAGCACTTATTACTACTCAAATGGTTAAGGGTCCACATAAATGGCCTCATAAGATAACCCATTGGCATTCAAGAGGTAAAAGTGAAACAGAGAAAGGCAGATGGTTGGACGCAAAGAATGCATCAGGAGCAATGTAAATAATGACAGCATGGGATGGAAATCACTTGATGACTGGAGGAGGCTTATCTAAGTGGACAAGACAAATTAACAAATAGATGGAAATCAAATTCTTATGTGTGCCGCTATGTTTATATTTTGTGTCAGTAATTAAATATCTACTTATTATGCTGACAACACACAAAACAATGAAGCCGTATAGATAGATGACCAAAAAGATTTTGACTGATCTTTGTAGCTTCATAGTCTGTACTGTAAAACTAGAGAATCTTGCACTCTACCGCTCTATCTCGGCAACAAAAAAACATCAAACAAGACTCCTATCTGTACAATAGTACGTTGCCATTCATAAAAGAAGAAGAAGAAAGTTTTTGACTGTTGAAAAATGTGGTGCAATATAGTACTCAATTTTGGTTTCAATCCCATGATAATTTACCTACTGTTTACACTAGGGCAGGCTATTGTAATTATTACAGTATATGATTATGACAATACAGAATTGGATGAAGGCAGTCCTTATAGGAATTGTGCAAGAGGCTAGTGTGACATCTTAATCATAAATGCTTTACTTTCAGAAATAAGACTTAACCCTATAAATTTTCAATACAAAATGCTTTGAAGCATTTTTTGAGTTACTTATTTATTACATGAGCAATATAGGGCTACCAAAACTGCCTTTGTAATGGGTTACATGTATAATTTTAACCATTATGTGACAATGTAGACCTTGGACGCTGTTCTAATTGGACCTATCAAGACAGTTGTAAAAGCTTTTCTGCCTTTCTGTATTTATTCATGGTCGGTCATGTATTATAGGAATATTTACATATCACTCAAACCAATTACCACCAGGATAGAGGAACTCAAGATAATATAACTGGACTGACCCTTCTAATGACAGGGCTTAGTGCAGATTGAGTGGTTTGATGCAGTTTGTCCCATTCGCATTTAATCATGCAGATGCAAGTGGTCTCATTCGAATTTGGTCCCATTGAATGCATAGACCGCCGGCGGTTTCTTTGGGTATTCTAATATCTTAATATTGATTATTGGTGTTTGTGCGATTAGTTTAATTTATATAGAAAACATGTATTTTTACCGCTGTAAGAAGCGGGGATGTTTATAATAAAGATTAATACAAATTGTGACTTAATACTGTTTTTTAATTTATTTATAGTATCTGTGACAGCAGATTCATTGGCTGTGAAACAATTCAGCAGGTTCTCTTTTGCCTGTTATTTTAGTTGAAGAGTCAAATCTTACTCAGAACAATGGAACATACACTACTGAATTGTGTCCAATACACATACATAATTTATTTTTGTAATAATTTATTCTTACATTAACTTAAGAATTCTTACTTATGTTCGTATTTCTTACAAATAATTCTGTAATAACAAAGGAGTTATATGATTCTTTACTAACGTAGGTACGGCTGATAGTAACTCATTCTCCTCCTAGAGAAATAAGCTCATAGTTCCGCGGAGTTATGTAAACCGATTGCTACTGCTTTAGTCTATGCCATGTGGTGACGGCGCAGAATACAATTCTCACCATCCCGAATCCCATCCGCGGGTGTCTTTACCAGGCGACCAGACAGCGATAAGTAATGGACACCTACTTTTACTGCCGCACTCAGAGACGTCAAATAACGTTAATGAGTACTTAACGTCAAAAAATTACAATTGAAAACTAGTCGCTATTCTTGCCGGGTATAGACCCGGCAAGAATAGCGACTAGATTTGATTTGGTCTAGATTTGAAAGAAAATTTTTGACATTAAAGTTAATTGACGTCTCTGAGTGCGGCAGTTAAAGTTCAATTTCTTAGTATATATGTATGCCTATGCCACTAACTGCCGCACTCAGAGACGTCAATTAACTTTAATGAGTATTTAATGTAAAAATTTTCATTCAATTCTAGACCATAGACCCGGCAAGAATAGCGACTAGTTTTGAATTGTCATTTTTTGAGGTTAAGTACTCATTAACGTTATTTGACGTCTCTGAGTGCGGCAGTTAGCCAGCAGTCGTGCCTTTCTGTGTTAAACTAACTAACTTAAACTTCGTGAGAAACTTGCCTTGGTTCGGGGGTACAGAATTAGTGCAACAAAAATGATTTTAGATAATGCTTTAAAACCATAGGTATGACATGATCAAGGAAAGATAAGTAGAATGATTTTTACAATTGATTGCTTTGCTTCGCTATTACTGAATTCCACTATTTACGTAGCTTTGCTATGGAACATATAATTTCTATTTACAGTTTGTGTAGCTCAGCTACGCGCCACACAAACCGTATCCCTTTTGGCCTTGTAGTCGACAAGATCCGGTCTGAACACATTGTGTCCGGGTGCCAGCGTGCCGTACCTATATAGAAGTGCCCTGATCAATTCTGTTTACTCCATTGTCCTTGCGATCGTCTTTGCCTTGAGAAGCGCCCTGTTCGTATCAGTTATACTTATCTGAGCATTGTGTGCGATCGTCTTTCAGTTGCAATATTTGCAATCTATGTAGGTATATAATAAATGCACCCGCCGGACGCTAGGGCTTTGCCCCCACGAGGACCTCCACCATCCCCATAGTCCTTCCCTTACGCCAACACTGTCGACCGCCAGCCTGCCTTTGTACTTTGTACATTACACTCCATTTATTACTTCCTATCCAATTTATATGCTTCAGTTATTCATATGCATACATTGGATTGAATTACGCCAATATTCAATCTACTTATCTTTCCTATTACACAGCTTTATCGAGAGTAGGTAATTACGCAGTAATAAGTGTGCAAACTTACCGAAGCATTGATGATTCTCTCCTATCACACTTCGCAAACAAGCAGCCACTTTTTCCTCCAGTTGAAAACTGATTCCCGCGTGAATTTAGTTTTTTACTCTGCTCCCTTCTCGTACCCAACATAAAAAAATAAGCATTCATAATACTAGAAAGTTAAGTGGTATTGCCATACTCAAAATTTGTTACTCTGTGATTTATCACTTACCATATTTACATATTTATTTCGTGCTGTGCGCGACACTCCCACAAGCAAAGAATATTAATGTAGTAGAGTGAGTAGATGACGTGTCCACTCCATGATCTTTTCTCTGGCACGAATAGCGGCTTCTCTTCTGCTTCTTGGTCCGCATTTGACTTCTCGATCTGTATATTCTGATATAATTGCTTCATCGCCAGTTTGATCACATGTATCTCCTACCGGATTAGTGTCTATTACTTCTTGGCTTAAAGAATCGGTTTCCGAATCTTTATGGATATGTTCAGGATTCAAGGAAGTAAGAACCAATGGAGCCTCGCCTTTTTCTAAATGATTTTCGATTTCCAGCTGTTCATTCAATTTGCTGGGTGAAGGTTCATAATCCAATCTGATGTTATCAATTTCCATTTGTCCTGCTGAAGTATCCATTACTGGAATATAAGTATTCATGGATTGTTCACTTACAACTGATGTAGATTGAACAGTTTGCTTATCCTCTATTTCCAAAGGATATAGGTGACCGATCGATCTTAAAAATTCAGAATTGCCTACTTTTACTTTAGCGACTCTACCTACATTCACCATCAGCTCCCTTTATCAGCTCAGTAATCTTGCCAACTTTCCAATTTTCTCTGTTTTTTAAATCAGACTTCATTTGAATGATGTCCCGAATATTTGGTTCACGGTGGGCCTTAATTCTCGGTTGTCTTGTTGAATGTTGGTATCGCTCTCGGAGTCCTGTGAGGTCACTACCTCACAGGACTCCGAGAGCGATACTTTTGAATTATTTTAGTATATTCAAGCCTCTTTTCCAGCTTTCAATCAAATCACATTTGGTTGCAGTACCCCCATAAGTCGTTTCAGGTGATGGGTCTGTAACAGTTGGACATTTCCCCAGACTTAGGAAATCTGATGGTCTTAATATGTGAGTTAACTCTGGACCGACTTGAGTTAAGGGTCTTGAATTTACAACTGCTTCAACTTCTTTGATTACTGTAAGCAAGTTTGTATCATTAAGTAGATGCTTCTCTAGAGTTCGCTTGAGACAATGTTTGACTATACCCACTAACCGTTCATAAAATCCTTCATGCCAGGGTGCCAGCTGAGGAATGAATTTCCATTCAATTCTGTTTTCTACACGAAATGGAAATTTGATTATTTCACTTGTTAATTTGAAATATGTGGCATTATCAGAGTATATTTTCTTTGGAGTATTTCTAGTCGCTGCAAATCGTCTTAGAGCAGAAAGACACTCTTCTGCTGTCAAATCCATAACAACTTCTAGATGTACAGCTCTAACTGATAAGCAGGTAAATAAGGCTACCCACTTCTTCTCTTTTCCTTTATTTGAATTTATATACAAGGGGCCAAAGTAATCTACACCAGTGAAAGTAAAAGGTGTGCTGTAGTTGACTCTTTCAGGGGGCAGAGGTGCAGCAGCTGGGAACGGGTAAGGACCAACCCCATGTTTTATACATTGTTGACATTTTCTTAATACCTTTTGTACCTGCCTCTTTCCATGTAGTATCCAATATTTATTTATTAATATACTGAGTATATGTGTTGGACCTGCATGATAATTTCTTTCATGTGGGGTCTTTATTATAATATTCGTCAAATTACAATCCCTTGGTAGTAATATACGATACCTCATGTCATAGCATAAAGTTGAGTTTACTATACGGCCTCGGCATCTCAGTAATCCTTCTACATCTGAGAATAAATCAAGGTTCCTTGATAGATGCGTAAGTTTTCCAGTTGTCTCCTCTGGGAAAAATTGTTTTTGTATTCTTATATATCAGAAGCAGTAATGGTTTCTATTGAACCCGAAGTTGTGGTTGTTTCTATTATCTCTTGACTAGGTACTTGTAGTTTATCACATATCTTTATTTGATTGCTTACTTGCATTTGGTTAACTAATTCTTGTATGTCCGTACACTGCTTTCCTGGTTTTTCATCCAGGACCCTCCCAGTAGAAAATAGAGTGTAATGGGTGTCATAATGTCTATTTTCAGGCCAGTATTTATTTTTATTTATTTATTTATTTTCAGTACATTAGCAGATTACTATCCCAAAGTTCCAAATATAAACATATTAACAATTAGCACAAGACAGTAATCCAATATAAACGTACATAGCGTGATTTTATAAACAGATCGTAAAGCACGGCTCTGATTCATTTTTTTTTACATTAATAAATAAATTAAAAAATAAAATCATAAAATCCATAAATACAAAAATCAAACCAATCTAAATACAATCTAAAAAAAAAACCAAAAGAAGAAAATATAATTAATAAATAATAAACAAGATGTGTGATACTCAACAATTACGATACCGGACCAGGACAAGCGGAGGCAGAGTGTAAATTAGCCTTCAGAGTGAGTGAAATTACTTTTTTATACTGATCAAATTTGGCAAACACATCCACGTGTCTATTATTGCGGACCAACTCATTGTACATGCGGCACATTCTTACTAATGGGTTGTAGTAGGACGTGTTATTTCTGCAAACTTCCATTACGAACAAGTTCGGAAAGCGTACCCTGTACCTAATATTAAATTTTAACGATGAAAGAAGATTCGGTGCGTCGATGGACGAATGGAGAATTTTGTGTAGGCATAGTAAGTCGTATCTTTCTCGCCGAGTACAAAGAGGGATAATGTTAAATTTGGACAGCCTGTCATTGTAATTCTGAAGAGAACGCCCCATATTACATTTTCTGGTTATATATCTCAAGCAACGCTTCTGCACTCTTTCTATATTGTCTTTGTGGATTTTGTAATAAGGAGACCAGATAGGGCAACAATATTCTAAGATACTCCTAACCAGGCTGTTAAATAGTGAGACAACACTACTTGATCTTTTGAAATCCTTAGTAGACCTTATCAAAAAGCCTAGTACCCTGCTCTCTCTCTCTCTTTTTCAAAATATGTTCATAGTGATTACGGAAAGACAGCTCATCATCAAATAAGACACCAAGATCCTTTACCGACGTTTTTTTACTTAGAAGCTTACCATGCATGTAATATGACGTATTAATTGTTGTTTTCTTGCGCGTGTAAGATATTGCACAGCATTTATTAACATTAAGTTTCATATTATTGAGTTGACACCAATCGGAAATGGCGAGAAGGTCGTTTTGAAGAACCGTGTATTGCTCTATGTTACTTACATAAGAAAAAATCTTCAAATCATCCAACCATCAAGCACGGAGATGGTCTCGCGCGATCAGCCGTGACTTAGTTGTCGTGGTCAGTGGGTGTGCCCGCGCAGCAGGCCGCGTGCACGGGGGCAATGTCCCGCGCTCGGCTGCGGGCGGCGGGCACGGTGTCAGTCCGGTGGGCGCGTCGTCTGGTGCGGGCGCGGCACGCGGGGCGGGCGCCCGGCGGCGCGCCTCGAGCCATAGACGACGCGGAATCTCGGCCGGGGGATGTCGCCTCGTCGCGGGGATGCAGCTGGTGCTGGTGACATCTCCGTCTCCGCGGCTGGTGGTGACAGGAGCTCTCGGGGCAGTGCTCGTCTGGAACAACCTGGGGGCACAGGGATGTAGGGTGCGATGTGTTGGAGGTGGAGGTGGGGCCCGTTGTCGGCGCGGTCGAACATCCGACGCGCCAGACGGGCGACGAACTCCTCCACCGTCGGCATCCGGAGGTCCCTGGCGATCACGTCGTTCCTGACGTACCGCCCCGCTCCTGTAATCACGCGGAGGGAGATGTTCTGCTGGGCCTGCAGTCTAGACTTCTGGGTCGGGGAGATGAGCGCGTACCAAGCCGGCGCCGCGTAGGTTAGCCGCGGCAGGACGTAGGTCTTGTAGACCATCAGTTTGGTACGCAGCGGTAGTCGGGATGTCAACACCGGACGAAGCAGGGCTCGCGCCATTTTCGCCATGCAGATCGAGTGGTCGACCTGCGGCGTCATCCGGAGCGAGCGGTCGATGTGACACCCGAGGTACTTGACTGAGGTCTGCCACGCTACGTCCTGGCCACGGAGCTTGAGCGGCAGGGGCACGCGCGGCCTCGACCCGACTAGGATGGCAGCCGTCTTCCCCACATTGACGGCCATCCTCCAGTTGTCCAGCCATGCGGGCAGGCGGTCCAGCAGCAGCTGCATCTTCGCGGCGGCTGCGCGCGGGTTGCGCGACGAGGCGAAGAAGGCGCTGTCATCGGCAAATAGCGCCAACACCACGTCCCTCTCCCACTCCCGGAGTTGGTCCTGGAGCGTGGGGATGTCGTTGGTGTAGGCGGCGTACAGGCACGGCGAAAGGCAGCTTCCTTGGGGCACACCTGCGCGTATCGGGCAAGTGTGGTGTCCTCGACCGAAACGTAGAAGCTACGACCCTCGAGGAACGACGCCACCATCTGCACGATAGCGGGCGGCATGCTGGTGGCGGCCAACTTAAAGATGAGGCCGGGGTGCCAGACACGGTCGAAGGCCTTCTCAATGTCCAAGAAGACCCCCACCGTCCGGTGGCCCCGGTTCTGGTTGGCCGTGAGGTGGTGGAGCACGCGCGCCAGCTGTAGCGAGGTCGAGTGGCCGCTGCGGAATCCGAATTGCTCGTCCCTGAGCGGGACGTGCGGGCGGACTCGGCGCAGCAGCAGGCGCTCGAACAGCTTGCCACGTGCGATTAGTAGCGTGATGGGTCGGTAGCTTGAGGGCAGTCGCCTGTCTTTGCCCGGTTTCGGAAGGACTATGACCCGCCCACACTTCCACGCCTGTGGAAAGTGCCCGGTGCGCAGGATGCCATTGAAGAGCCTGGTGAGTGCCACCAGACTCCTCTGAGGAAGCTGCATGAGGGCCGCGGAGGAGATGCCGTCAGGCCCGGGCGCCCTCCGCCTGTGGAGGCGGAGGACGGCCTTGCGCAGCTCAGCAGGGGAGATGAAGTCCTCCCCGCGGAGCGGCGGCGCTGGGGCCGACAGGATCTCCTCGACACGGCGACACACGTGCCTGTGGTGCTCGACGACAGCGGCGTCGGTTAGAGGCCGGGTGGGGGGTGAACTGCACCCCCAGGTGGTCCACCAGGATGTGGGCCCTGTCTGCGGCGGCGTAGCGACGCCTGCCGGCGCTGTCCAACAGCGGGCAGACAGGGGGGGCGGACCGGGTGAGCTGTCGGTTCAGCCGGAAGAGGTCGGCGGCGCTGTCAGTCGCATGGTCTATGCGACTCTCCCAACAGCTGCCGCGCCATCTCCTCACGGCCTCCGACAGCTTGGAGGTCAGGCCGTTGTGCTCCGTCTTCAGGCGTGGGCAGCGGGTTGTCGCCCACAGGCGGCGCAGCTCTCGCTTCCTGCGGATCTCCGCGCGCAGATGGGGAAGGAGCTCCTCCCTGCGAGACTTCGCAGGGCGGAGGGTGGTGGCTGCCTCCTTGGCAGCCTGGATGCGCGCGGTGAAGTACTCGACCGCAGCGTCCACGTCCTCGGGTGAGGACAAAGGGCGGTCGAGTGTGAGGTCGGCGAGGGCTGCGGCGAACGCCCCCCAGTTGGTGTGGGGGACCGGAGCTCGTGGTGCAGTGCAGGTGGCGGCCAGGTCTGTAACGATCAGGAGGGGGAGGTGCTGTGTGCTCGCGTCATACAGCACCTCCAGGTTAATGGGCGCGCGCAGGGCCTGATGTACAACGATGTCCAGTACATCAGGCTGCTTGGTGGGGTCGGAGGGGACGTGGGTCGGCGAGTCCGGGCCGATGACTTCCACGTCCATCCTTGCACTGGCCTCCAGCAGCTGTTTCCCGGCCTGGTTGGTGATGCGCGAACCCCAGTGTGGGTGTTTGGCGTTGAGATCGCCAGCCACCAGGGTCGGCGTCACACCGTCAAACAGCTGTTGGAGGTCCGCACCGGCGGTTGACCTGATCCGGGGTTTGGGGGGGCGGTAGGCTGCGTACAGTCGCAACTCCGCTCCGGCCGCGAAGATTGTGACCCCCACTGAGGCGGTGGTCACGTAGGGGGCCAGGTCCAACTCCTCGTGCACGACGTCACGGCGTACCAGGATCGCCACGCCTCTGCAGGCGCGGCCGCTGGGCGCAGTGTCGTCCCGACGGTACACGTGGTAGTTGGGCAGCCGAAGTGTGTGCTGGGGAAGAAGAAAGGTCTCGCCCAGGAGCATGACATG